>OV656779.1:10511307-11850474 GCA_927399505.1 Luperina testacea | reverse complement strand
TGGGAGAATCAGCGGGGAAAGAAGACCCTGTTGAGCTTGACTCTAGTCTGGCATTGTAAGGAGACATGAGAGGTGAAGCATAAGTGGGAGATCGTTCGCGCGATCGTCGCTGAAAGACCACTACTTTCATTGTTACCTTACTAACTCGGTTGGGCGGAAACGGTGCGCGGTCGATAATATCGGCAGGTGCGCAGTTTTTGTGATTCAAGCGTGCAGAGTATAACCCTCGCGTGATCCGGTTCGAGGACACTGCCAGGCGGGGAGTTTGACTGGGGCGGTACACCTGTCAAATAATAACGCAGGTGTCCTAAGGCCAGCTCAGCGAGGACAGAAACCTCGCGTAGAGCAAAAGGGCAAAAGCTGGCTTGATCCAGATGTTCAGTACGCATAGGGACTGCGAAAGCACGGCCTATCGATCTTCTTGTTTAAAGAGTTTTTAGCAAGAAGTGTCAGAAAAGTTACCACAGGGATAACTGGTTTGTGGCAGCCGAGCGTCCACAGCGACGTTGCTTTTTGATCCTTCGATGTCGGCTCTTCCTATCATTGTGAGGCACAACTTACAAAGCGTTGGATTGTTCACCCACTAACAGGGAACGTGAGCTGGGTTTAGACCGTCGTGAGACAGGTCAATTTTACCCTACTGATGGCATGTCGTTGCGATAGTAATATCGTTTATTATCATCATAACCACGGTTTCGGACATTTGGTTCATGCACTCGGTCGAACGGCCGGTGGTGCGAAGCTATCATCCGCCGGGAGAAACTCTGATCGCCACTAAGGGAGAAACCCGTCTAGTCAAATTCGGCAACGATATCTCTGTGGAGCCCCGGGAGTCGGGAGGCTCTAAACAATGTGATTATACTAGTCGCGCTTCACCACGTGAGGTGCGCCGTCGAAGCCCATTTGGATCGCGGAGATCGATGCTGTCCGTGTAACGCGAGCGTCACGGCTCCGCAGGTCCGAACTTACCTCAGTTCGATGTCGGGGCTCGGAATAGTCTGTAGACGACTTACGTTCCTGGCAGGGTGTTGTGCTCGGCAGAGTGGTACTGCTACGATCCGTTGAGACTCAGCCCTAGCTAGATGATTCGTTTTTTTTTTTTTGTGCAAAATTTAATACACGAACATTTTCATACCTAGTAATAGTGTAATAGCAATCGGTACATACAAACACGCTACACTATCATAATGTAGGTAGGTACGGTACGGATTATTAATTAACGAATCAATCACCCATCGATGCCAGAAGTATCAATTAATGTAAGGGACAGACCACGGTTTTTCAGGAGCCAAAAAACTTTTTTTTAAAACTACTTCAAAAAAGGAGGAGGTTCTCAATTCGGATGTTTATATACCTATTGAGTTTTTATTTTGAGTAGGTATATTTACACGATAGGTAGATTGGTAGTTGAAAGAAAAGTAGATCCACCTTGCTAAAGTGAGTAATTAATGCACTCGGGCGGGTTAATTTAGTACCAACATACCAGTACCAACATAACACTCGTGCATTGCGCTCGATGCAACAATCTACTATTGATTTTGACAGTGGTTGTAATTTGATGTAACTATAGATTATCTACTAAAATTGATGGTATTTTAACACCATGGAAATGTTCTTTGAATGATTAATGTTCGTATGAACCAACATTAATCATTCAAAGCAAATCTATAATAATAGGTTTTACAGCTTAGCTATCATTGATTTAATAGCTATTTATTCACCAAGGGGAGTAAGGCACAGATTACTAATCGAGTGTGCATTTGAGCAACTCGTGTGGTTTACGGCCAATCTGTACTTACCCTCGAGTGATATATACTGCTTTATACTACACTTGTGGAGTTGTTGTTAATAAATTGCTATCATTGTCACTGGAATCACTTATTTTAACTTGTGATTTACACCGACAAACTTTAAATTTTACCAAGAAAATTGTTTCTACAAAATACGTCAACCAACAAAATAAGTCTTTTTTTCTTTAAATTTTAGCGCGTCAGACAGTTTTCGCACCAAAAGACGTTAAGCCGCGTCCCCACTAGAGCCGCGCGGCACGCCAGGCCGAGCCGCGCGGCTCTAGTGGGGACGCGGCTTAACGTCTTTTGTGATTTGTTGTGATCAACAACACTCAACAACACTCAACAACACCCAAAACACTCAAAACACTCAACGACACTCAACAACACTCGACAACACTCAACAACACTCAACAACACTCGACAACACTTAACAACACTCCACAACACTTAACAACACTCAACAACACTCCACAACACTCGACAACACTCAACAACACTCAACAACACTCAATAACACTCAACAACACTCAACAACACTCGACAACACTCAACAGCACTCAACAACACTCAACAACACTCAACAACACTCAAAACAATCAAATCAGTCAACAACACTCAAAACACTCAATAACACTCAACAACACTCAACAACACAATAACACACAAAAACACTGTATAATGCTTTCTGTCTCAATTTCTCCCACGTTAAATCTTATGTCTCTTTTTACTGTCGCTTTTTCGTTTCATAAAATTTCAAGTCACAACGATGCTAAAGAAGTTTTCACTTCAAAAACAAAACGCGTTAGTAATGAAATTCCATACAATATAACTGCCTAGATTTTTGAGAAGGTTTAATGAACAGCTTTCAAGCCTTTTAGTGGGGTAGTATTGGTACACTTACTAAGCAAGGTAGTATAAATGAAATTTTGAAATAAAACAAAAACAATTGTTAATATTCTTTTTTTTTTCGACTTTTATGTCTGCGTACCTCATCATCATCATCAGCCTATAGCAGTCCACTGCTGGACATAGGCCTCCCCTAATGAGCGCCATAGTGCCCTGTCTGCGTACCTAATTTCAACACACTAAACAGTCTAATTAAACTTAATTTTAAAACTTCTAAAAAGTACCTAATAGTATTCTAATAAATAGTCTTACAAACTCTGTACTTTTAATAATTGTCTTTTAGTCCTTTTCATTTTGTTTTGACTCTGGTACTGAGTGGGTTCCCTGGTAAACAACAGCAAAAACGGTTACATTTTTAGGTATAACCCAATCTATATAGGTACTAGCTGCCCGGTGCGACTTCGTTCGCGTGATGTCCTACCCCTTACCCTACCCCTATTTTACTCCTACCCTACCCCTACCCTACCCCTACCCTACTCCTACCCTACCCTACCCTACCCTTCCCCCTACCCCTACCCCTACCCTACCCTACCTCTACCCTACCCCTACCTTACTCCTACCCTGCCCCTACCCTACATCAAAAGAAAAAATCGGTTGTCTGTAAAGTCGGTTTACGGACGTTAGTTTAACGTGACAACGTCATAACAAAACATTAATGAAATTGCCGAACGCGGAGGCCGATTCGGCAGCGTTTGACATCATCTGTCTCTCATCGCTCGTTCCGCGCTCTCGCTTGCACTTCAAGCCGCCATGGAACGCTACAACGCTACAGAGCAAGGCCGCGAGGTAACGCTACATGAGTCATGTTTTTTCGTGTGTGCAGCCAGCTTCATCGATTTATTAGACCTTGTCACGTCAAAAAATATCATGAAAAGATGTATCAAACCACTGTTTTGTTATTAAACTAAAATACTCATAGAAATAAAATAAAAGAGTAAAGGAAAGACCAAACAATTGAATGCTAGACTGATATTTTGACTGAGTTGTGTTTTGTCATTCTATGTCAGTTGCGTTTTGTTATACCACGTTTTATGTCGCGTCTCACAGGAACGACGAGAACGGGATAAAAAGTATCCTATGTCCTTCTCCTGGTTCTTAGCTACCTCTCTACCAATTTTCAGCCAAATCGGTTCAGCCGTTCTTGAGTTATAAATAGTGTAACTAACACGACTTTCTTTTATATATATTATACTAGTATTTGGGCGTTGCGCGAGCTGCAAGCAGCTCGCGGGGTCGTGTTTTTGAGGAGTATTTCTTACCCTTGTAAAAAGTATTTGGGCGTTGCGCGAGCTGCAAGCAGCTCGCGGGGTCGTGTTTTTGAGGAGCATTTCTTACGATGGGGGGAGAGGGGGGAGTTTTGAAAAATGATTTTGACCAACTCTGGGCCCCTTGATATGAATCTGAAAAAAAAAATGTTGCAAGTCTCTCAACTTCCGAGATCTACCTAGAGGGGGGGAGAAGGGGGGCAAGGGGGGCAACTTTGAAAAATGGATTTTACTTTTCCGAGCCTCCTCTATACGAATCCGTAAAAAAACAAAACCCAGGTTTCTTAATTTCCGAGATACGATGGGGGGAGGGGTGAAGGGGGGGAGAGGGGGAGTTTTGAAAAATGATTTTGACCAACTCTGGGCCCCTTGATATGAATCTGAAAAAAAAAATGTTCCAAGTCTCTTAACTTCCGAGATCTACCTAGAGGGGGGGGAGAAGGGGGGCAAGGGGGCAACTTTGAAAAATGGATTTTACTTTTCCGAGCCTCCTCTATACGAATCCGTAAAACAACAAAACACTGGACTCTTAGTTTCCGAGATACGATAGGGAGGGGGGAGAGTGGGGTGGAAAAGGGGAGGTTTGGGATTTTTCCCATACTCGTGAGAGTTACTTCTATACGAATCTGTAAAAATATACCCACCTCCCCCTTCACCATCTGGGAGAACAATTATGTCAGTGAGTGAGTCAGTCAGTCAGTGGTAATCGAGCTTTATATAGTATAATATAGATATAGTTTACAATGCAATTTTTAAATACGCTCACGATAGGTTAAGAATGATGCTAGTAGGACATATACCAGTCGAAGTAGATATTGTGATCACAGTGGTTATGAGCAAGCCTAAGCGGAGCGCAGTACAGGTTCTCTATCGGCCGTAGTAAAAAGTGTGTAGTCATTGGGTGATGCACACGGATCCATGCGCTGGATGTGTGAGAGCAATGCGATTGCTGGTCGACTAGATAGCTGTGGCGTTAGTGGTTTACTCGTGTGTGGGTCTCCAGGTGGCTAAGGCTCTTAAAGAAAAATATGATTGTTAATGTGGATAACGATGGTACAGACGCCAGCACATTAAGTTACCCGAAACCAATGATGTATAAAACTATAGATACGTTGTCCGCACTCTAAAATGGCAACATGAAATGAAGCCAATTGCCACATTTGCGCTCAGTCACGCACCAACCTGTCGCGCGACGCGACGCGACGTATGTTTGTTTTAAAATATCGTATGTGAAAACCTGTGCAAAACATAAAGAAAATATGCCGTCGTGTGTTTTCAGAGGATGTAAAAATTATACCCCAAAAGTTAAAGACAAAAATGTGTCATTTCACGCGTAAGTTTACAAAACTAGATTATTTTATTTTGTACGACGCTGCGTCTAATGGCGGCCGGCGCATGAAGTGACTCTGATAGAGCCTACGTCACTCATGCGCTCGACCAATGAGCATGTAATTTGACTATTACTTATCCTGTGACGTAACTGAAGATGTTTATTTATCTCCCTCTAGCAACAGACATCCCGCCGTACGGTGATATATTTTCTTTCCCTTTCTTTACGCGTATAAGTAGTTACGTAGTATTTTCGCCGTTTTTAAGCGCCGAGATGTTGGTTGATAACGTGTCTATATATAATACGTCATTGCCCGAAACTGTCAAATTTTCCCAATCATCTTTGAACCTTATGCTTTAGTGATAAAGCTGAAAATCTATTAAAGAAATTTGACAGTTTGTAGTAACTTGATGTGCTGGCGTCTGTACATGGCTCTGGTTGATGGTTTGTTTACATGGCTCTTATGATTACTAATTTGAAGTATGATGGAATCGTTCAGACGCCGGATAGAGGATGTCTTGAGTCGTACATGTCAGTAGGTACCTACTGGGTCCAAACAAACATTTTCGCAGCCGCCATATTGGATTTTCATTTTGACCTTACTATCAGCTTTAGCACCGTTGAAAAACCATGAAAACTAAGTATCTCTCTCTATCCAGGGAAAGTCTCATGGAGGGGGCATAACGCTTTTTAGTTACGTGATTATTTCTACCAGTTTACTCCTACTGCAAGCATCGACACGAAAATACGAAGAGGAATACTGGTTTTACGTGTTTACACGCTGTTTGTTTGTTTATACGTGTCACGTCATCCCTGAGACTGATATTATTACTCACTACGAAGGAAATCCTCAATTCAAAAATTGCCACGTAGCTCTTGTTATTGTAATTCCGTGCGCATTTAGATTCACTTGCTGATAAATGTCACGTAGTTTTACTAGCAGATTAGGTACAGTCGACACGAAAATTTTATGCTTTGTTCTTGTACCTTGAGCATAAACAGTCGTATAATGTTTCCACTGCTGGGACACAGACCTCCTCTCTGTGGGAGGGATTGGGTTGTAATCCACCACGCGGGCCCAGTGCGGGTTGGTATAGCAAAAGTGCGCAGTGCTGCACATCCCCAGGGTTATTTCAAATTAAACAAATATCAACTTTATTACAATGACAATTAAGTTGATTTCAGAGTGACAAGCACTATTGCAAAAGTTATAAAAATGTTTTAAGTTGTAGCGTAAAATGAACTTTTTTGTAGGAATTAAAGTTATTTTTCCATTCATTCATATTTGTTTACATTTTGGCAAATAAATCGCGAACGCAATACGATGTTACTAGTCTTCTATGTTTTAACCTGTTTTTTGTTTAACCTTAATTACTTAACGTTATTGTAAAGATAATATATTATTGTTATTATCAAAAGAAAACATTTCTCGTTGATCTAGTTGTCGCAAGCAATACCCTACTACTGATCATGAGGTCCCCGTCAAAATGTGTATCGGGGGTTTTCTCACGGGACATTTCTGTAGGTCGGAGTTTGAATTGAATTCTAAGTATTTTTTCATAATATGACGTAAGTAATTATTTAGTTCTTCTACCTATGACGAAAACGGCATTCCTGTAATGACGCTCTCAATTTCATAGTTTAAAACGCAATACGAGATTAATATTATAGGTGCCCGCGTATTTACGTGTTAATAAGTATCTATGTCATGTGATATAACTCTTTAAAGAGGCCTCTCTAGTGTCCCTACAAGCGATAAAGGTCAACCTAGACAGACTGAGATAGACTGTACATTAAATTGTAGTCTATGGTTGACTCCTCACAGATTATAACGTCACATAACATGTCATCTGAAACTGCATCAAAAACAGTCAGAGATCAAGTAGGTACGATTTACGAACACTTATGTTATTTACATAATTAAAAAAAAGTTTTTTAGGTAAGTAGGAGAAGGGTATTCACAATTTCTCACTGATTTGTCCCTGTTCCAACGTCTCAAGTCCATACATCCGGTTTTCCCTGAACGTCAGTTATCTGTGGTTTAAGTGGTTACCGGCTCACCTTGCGAGACGAGATCTAGTTTCCGCAAGTAAAACAATTGTTCGTTTAATTGAATATCAACTATTTATTTGCATAGAAATAATTGATTCAAGTACGTAAGTACTTACAAAGAAGTATGCGAAACATACGTATAGGTATGTAGGTCTTCTAGGTATTGCGTTTAAAAAAGGTACAGTTCAAACAATTCATTAGATTTAAAACAGAGTAAAAGTTAAACAACTCCGTCCTGACTCATAATTTAGACGTAATATTGTGGTCACAGTTCAATCCTTTGTCATTGACTGTACTTTATCACGCCGTATTTTCCTGTAGGAAGATTTTAATATATGGTAATAAAAAAAAATTAACCGACTAGGTGACTTACATTTTGAAGTTTTTCCTTAACCTGATGTTCTATATAAAAGCTTCTGAATTCGTCATTTGCATCAGTCGTTTGTAAACATCCAAAGATGTTCGTCAAAGTACTTGCAGTGTTCGGTTTCGTAGCTGTGGCTTTTGCCGCGGACCTCAGCGTGGGTCACGAAGGCGGGAAATTAATATTCGAACAGAATGTCACCGCCAGCCCAGCTATTTGGAGACAAGTTAAGACCTTAACTGTGAACGCTACCAATACCACCGACGAAGTCATCAGCCGAGTAGTTGTCATTGACAACAGGCCAGAAAAGGATGGAGAAGTTACAGTGATCGAAGGAGGAGAGGGACAGAAGAACGTCACTCTTGAACTGAAGAGTCCAGCCGTATTCAGAGGATTGGACTACTACGTGCAAGTGTTTGCCGCTGAAAGCGTGAACGTGCCTCTCCCTAACCACCCTAAAGCTACTGGAGAGGATACACAGAATCCTCAAGTACCAAAGGACCTTAACTTGAATAAAAACGAAGAACCTAAGAATGGTGATGACATTATTTTTGGAGCCCCGAAACCTACGGCCAGTTCTACGACAGAAGAAAGCAAAGACGACCAACAGAAAATGAACCCAGCTTTAGTAGGCAATGAGCAAACACGACTGAACCGTGACACTCAGGAACAGAAGCCCAAAGACCTGTCTCCAGTTCCTACACCCGTGGAAGTTGATTCTACTAAAGACATCAAAGTCAACGAAAACGCCAACAAAACAGTACCAGCAGAAATCGACGAAAACTTGAAGCAAGCACTTGACACAATCTTCGAAAACAACTCTACGCAGAACAATGAAGACACACAAAAAGTAGTTCCCGTTATGCCTCAAGCTGAAAGCGATGACCTGATCAACTTAAGAGATGAGGAAGAAAACAGGAAAGTCCGTCAAGCCACCAAGGAACCCGTTGTGCCAGCTTTACCTAAAGAATTAAAGGACGATCACACTATACCTAAAAGCAAGGTTTCAAGTACTACAGAAAAGCACGTAGGACAGGAGAAGACTGTGCCAAGGATTGTTCCTGTAAGCAGTGATTCCATTGAAGATTCTTCAACAATTTCATCAGTCCAACTGAAGACCACATTGCCAGAAAATATGAAGACCACTCAGGAATTGGAGCGTAATGTTAAGGGTCATCATTTTGGACATCACCACGCGGTGCCCCTGCCTTACGTCAATTAGTTATTCTTTCAGAATTGTGATATCTGCTTACTAAGTTTTAATAATAATATTATGTCTAAGTATTTATGTCGTCTTTAAGATGTTTTTGTAAGTACAACGATCAGTACTTTAACATTAAAATAAATGTTTTAAAATCACTTTTAATGTTTTTATTCATCTGTGCTGAATCCTCCGTTCTCTAAGAATACCTTACTCAGCAGAACTTACTAGACATAGTTACATACCTACGAATAGGCACGCGCAGTTAAGATCTAAACAGACGGACTGCATTTCAGCTTTCAGCTGCAACATCGCAGTTTGGATGCAGTTGAACTGCGATGTTGAGGCTGGCATGCAGTTCAAAAGCAGTCCGTCTGTTTAGACCCTTGACATCAGAACTGCAGTACCTAGAATTTATTAGCGTGACAAGACATACTAGGACAATTCCATATTTGTACCTAATTATATGAGAAATTAAACTTATAAAAATCTTAAATTCATTCATTCACTGATAGAGAAATGCACGGCCTAAACCGCTGAGTCTAGAAGCATACAATTTTTCACAAGAGTTCCCTAAAGATATAACGAAAGTGAACAGAAAGATTTTTGGAAATTCATTCCCTAAAAGGGGATTAAATAGGGGTTGAAAGTTTGTATGGTTGTTGAGCTTTTCGCCATTTTTGTCGATGGGAAATCCCATCAGGCTCACGGCTTGTACAGCTACAAAATTGCCGAATTGCTCCATAAATACGTAAAAAAATAATTTTAAGAACGAGCTGTCCGTAGCTGTATTAGAATGACGAAAGCTACGAAAAGGTGGGTTTTCAATTAAATCTGCGTATATGAAAGCTTATTCAAATGTTTAAAAATTGTATGTTATCAAATCCATTGGGATTTGATAACATTAATTGATGTTCGATTCGGCACGGAAGCATGTCGAACTTTTGTGAATACTATGCTGGAGTGAAGACACAGTGTATCCGCAAGCGTCCGCCAGCTAGATGGACCGGCCTTAAGGAGTTGGCTTGGACAGACTGGATGCGGAAGGCGGAGGACAGTGTTGTGGCGCAGCCTGGGAGAGGCCTATGGTCAGCAGTGGACTGCAATAGGCTGAGTCGATTGATTGATTGAATAGCCTTTCGAAAATAGGGTAATCTATCTGTTAACCCTTCGTATAGTGAGTGGATCCACGCGAGCAATGGCTTTTTTTCTGTAATTCTGGCATTCAACCGGTTAAATATTGATTATATGTACTGTATGGAAGGTTACAGCGTACCTATTTGAATAAAACAATCATATAAATACTTATAAAACTTTAATAAACAATACAAATACACTAAACAACTGGAATGCTTACAGTTACAATGTCATTCAATAATAATATCATAATAATATACTCGTAAAAAGGCTTGTTGAATAATTATGTAACATGAGTCAACGTTAAAATTGAGCACTATTTTGATAAAAAATTGCTATTAAAAATATAATTAATTAATACAATTAATATCGTTCGAAATATACCATGTATAAGACCAATATTAAACTTTAGGCTTGTGCTTGTACACACGAGCGCTTTCTTTACACCCTAAGGCCGTCTGTCCACCGCCACGTCATCGGGACGTCAACGAGAACGAGATGACGGCGCCGAAGTAGCGACGCATGTATACTGCACGTCCGTCAACGGGACGTCACGTTCGGTTCTAATAATCTCGCTTCTCGTTGACGTCCTGTTGACTGTGGGGGTGGACAAACGCTGCAAAGCATCTGACCCACGCCGACGAGGAAGTAACTAGCTTGCAATGGTTTTCTTGTTCAAGAAACGTACAAAAGATTGTAGGTCTCGTGAAAGTTAAAGAGATACATATATTAAATAGTTGATCGCCGAGTACTCGTTTTTCGCAGCGACAAGAGCTATCAAAGAGAGTACTCACTCAGCGACGAACGCTTGGCGGGCAAAACACTTGCTGAGAGACTCCGAGCGAGTAATCGCTCGTCACCGTGTCGAGCACTCGCTCGTCACCGTCGAGCACTCGCTTGTCGTTGCTCGCCAACACAGTTTTAGTTCGTTATTCGTCGGCGATAAGACAGGTGTCATACGACGAACTAACTGCATTATAAGCCCTTTCGTGAAAACACTTATTCAAATAACAATTTACTACACAAAAAATGCGCTCGTGCTAAACAGGTTTCATAAAACAAATGAAAAAAATATTTGTCCTTAACCCTTGCCCCGCTGCGTACGTGTTTTTAAGCTTCAATGCTTGAAATGCGGAAAAACGTGACGGGACTTCGCATCAGCATTGGCTTCATGTTTGAGCGGATATGATGTAGGACAGATAGTGCTTTTATCATTTAATTCATCATGTTCCTGCAACCCTGCCTATTAATGTGCAAGATATGTACACTGTACAGTCGATAATATCTAAGTAATAATAATGTATACTATTAATAATAGGATTTGTCTCTTGTCATATTATACAAAAACATATTATAGCCATTTGTCCTAAATAAAATTGATGAGCAATAAACATATTGAGACAACATAATTAACATTCACAATAACGTCATAACAACAGCAAAATGTCATAGCAACATAACATAGCATATTGGTTCTTATTAACATAATGTATAATGTATTTATTGCGTATTGTGTTTTTAAATTTTGTACTTACATCAATTATTTATATGAAATGTTTTATTAATAGTAAAAAATAATAAAAATATTATGTTATTCTTTGGTTACAACGAAATAGTGAGAATAAGACTTATATAAGAGAATATTAGAGGATACAACATGTCCTAGGTGGACATGTTGTATCCTCTATCAGTTCTTTTACCTCTGACAGCTGCAATCCAACAGCAACCTTATGGTAACGATAATAAAGATCATTATGATTTTGACAGACTTGACAATGACAGCAACCTTAACTACAGTAATAGTCCACTTAACAAAGCAGTTGTAGAGTGCGTGAGCTAGGCCTTTTTTTTTAATGTTGCTAAATGTTCGGTAATGTCGTTCACTCGCGCACGAACTCCTTTGAATTATCAATACAAGGTTGAGGATGTGCCAATGCAGCGAGTGTCTCAGGTTCGAGACTTAGGGGTAGTTTTCTCTCAGGAACTAACCTTCCGTGAACATATCGGAAAGATATGTAAGAAGGCATACAGAAACCTAGGATTCGTACTCAGGCAGTCTCAGGGGTTCACCAACATCACGACACTTAGGGTATTATATGATGCATTAGTCAGAAGTCACCTTGAACATAGTGCATTCATATGGGCTCCTCATGAGGAGAAATACAGTGGTATGTTGGAACGTATTCAAAATAAGTTCACTAGGCACTTGTATTACAAACTGTATGGGGTGTATCCTTTTTACCCATTAATGTACCCTACACTATTTGTTCTTGGTATGGTAGGGTATAACACTTTGAGGGTACGACGGGACTTTTCGCTCGTAGCATATGTAGTGAAGCTACTACGTGGCGTAGCGCATAACCCGGGAGTGCTGCGGCACCTGGAGCTCTGCGTGCCAGACAGGTACGTGTGGAGGCGGCGACGCCCGCCCCTGCTTGCTGCGCCTGCAGCCAGAACCAACCTTCTGGCGAGAACTCCTTTCACTAGAGCCATACATGTGGTGAATGAGGTTCACGAGAGGGTTGATGTACTGTGGTGCAACTTGAGTGAATTCGCAAAAGTTACATTATATATATTAAGTTACTTAGATTTAAGCATAAAGTAGATTATTTTTTATAAGATGTAGAATTTAGCTTGTAAGGCCAAACTATCGCATTGGATCGTAGATCTGTAAAGATAGTTTAGGTAAGATTTGTATAAATAAATAAATAAATAAATTTTTAACGTGGAGAAATGCTCATGCATTCTGCACTACCACGGTACCAGTGCAGTTATGTGGGAGACTCTAGCCCACCAAAACTCCACCGGGTCCTCCTCTGGCGGGAACACGGGCACGCGTTAGCACTCATCCGTGAACCCGCCGCGGCTGTCCGTCACCGGACCCTCTTAGAGCGATTTCTTCAGAAAGTTGTTGGCTTTACAAAGTGGTTCAAGCTAGTGCAATATTTTAAGAACTTGACTATACCAAATTCAACCTTATTTAGACTAAGTTGTAAGGTCGATATTAAAATAGCAGGGGAGGCCGGGTAAAAGTTCCCACTTTTGAGTTTTTCGCTAATATCTTTAAAACGGTATGTCGTAGAGAAAAATATCTTCTACGTAATGAAAGCTAATACAATTTTCTACAACTTTTATCTTACAGACTTTTTCGAATTCCTACCCATTTTCGAACTACACGTTCCTAAAAAGTGAATATTTTCGAAAAGATGACTTGACAAACACTAGCTGTTGCCTGCTACTTCGGCGTTATTTCGAGATAAAAGTATATGTTAATCCAGGTCCTAATCTATCTACCTACCAAATTTCATCCAAATCCGTTCATTAGCCGCTGAGTTATCGAAACTTTTATCTATGTACTAGCAGCATCCCGCGGTTTGCCGTGGGAATATCGGGATAAAAACTATCCCATGTCCTTTCCCGAGATTCAAACTATCTCCCTATACCAAATTTCATCTAAATCGGTTCAGCGGTTTAAGCGTGAAGAGGTAACAGACTGACAGAGATCAGCGGAGCTTTGCAGAGTGCACCACGCTCTGTAAAATCATAGAACAAAAGTTGTTGTTAGGGTTCCGTACCAAAATGGTAAAACGGAACCCTTATGGTGAGACTCAGTCTGTCTGTCTGTCTGTCTATCACAAGAACTACTAATGCTATTAACTTGAAATTTAGATTAGTTTTAGATGACGTTTGCCCAACTATTTTGCAAATAAGAAAGAAATATTTTTTTTTTTTTGCAACAAGGACTGTAAGGGGGTCTAAGAAATTCGAAGTGGGGCTTCTAGGGCATGTGGGGTATCATATGAAAGAGCGCAGTTTGCACATTCTCAAACATTTTTTTCCTTTTTTCAATCCCGATAGTTTTCGACTTTTGATGAAAAATTAAAAAAAATACCGTTCCCCCCTCCGAAGTTTGCAAAGAGAACAACCTGAAATAATTCTATGTGATAGAAGTTTATGCAATATTCTAGTGTTCTAGTGATAGAAGTTTTGCACACTTTTTCAGAAATCATCTACAAAATTTACACTAGTTCCACTATCGGTCAAGAGATGGCGCTAACCAAATTTGGTTTGAATTCATGGTTTTAGTTTTCTCGTCGATGTTCCTGCGACCCTGTATACAAGAAACTGCGCCCGCGTCCCCTCAAAAAAATCTACAACTAACTACTCATACTTGATCAAGGAATGTACAGGTATATCCTTGGCAATGTTCTGACGGCCTTGCAGTGACGTCAGCTCGATGACAAGCAGGCAGCCGATGACGTCAGCACCGCAAGACTTGAGCAGTTGAGTGGCGGCTGTTATAGTCCCACCGGTGGCGATCAAGTCGTCGATAATGAGACACTTTAGACCCGGACGGATTGTGTTCTTTTGAATTTCCAGGATGTCCTGGAATTTAAATGAAGGTAGAATAATGTTAGGCTGTTATGTGTTTTTCAAATCTATATCTATATAATAAAAATGAATCGCTAAATGTGTTGCAAAGCGCAAAACTCGAGAACGGCTGGACCGATTTGGCTGATTCTTTTTTTGTTGTGTTTGTTTTTGTCAGAATGTTCTTATGAAAGAAAAAATAAAAAAAGTCGGAGTCTTAGGAGCCGAGCAAAAAGGAAAAAAGTCAGAAAGAAATCTTATCGAAAACGAAGTAATAGCGCGGGCAAGGTGATCCGATGCGACTCGGTGGGTTGTGATCTTTATTTATTTATCCATTTATTTCAGGCATCAAGGCCCATATAAAACACATACAATACAATATTAATAATCAATCATTTTATATTAATCTTTCATGTCCTACACCAACTAGGAACACGGCTGATCAAACAAGTCTGAATTTACGCACCCAAAAATGGAAATAATCAAAAAAACGAGACTGCAACTAAAAAGTTCAAAACAATCTCACTTTTCAAGCAGTCTGATGCAGTTATTTTATTTCAGTCCACCAACTGCACTAAACTGCTTGAAAAGTGAGCTTGTTTTGAACTGAAATGTGATCTTTTTGGACTAAGTTGCAGTTGGGTTTTAATAAACTGGTTTGAAATCGGTTCCGTCCAGTTGGAAGCTACAATGTCAGTATGCCACAGACAGATAAAGGCTTCAGACTCAGAACACCCCCTCGCTACGTTAACGGTTAAAAGCACGAATTCTAAATGAGAAACTTAGCCCTTTTTAAAACATTATGACACCATGAAATTCTGTCAAACATAATTAGAAACTTACCGTCCCATACTCCAACTCATATTTATAAGAAACGACTTCTCCTGGCAGCTTCCCTTTCTTCCTGACCGGTAGACAGCCAATACCCAATTCAGCGGCTATAGAGAAAGAAAAGAGGAACCCTCTCGACTCCAACCCTATGACAGCTTCCACGTCAGGGAATCTAGACTTTATGGTTTGTACTATAAGTCTCTGGAGTAACTTGCATGTGGGGCCGTCTGATATTGCGGAGAATATGTCCCTGTAATGAGAAGGTTTTATGGTTAAAGTATGAGCCACTTTTAAGCTTGTGATTTGAGAGGTCAGTAGAAAGGGCTTTTTTTTTAATTTTTATGCGTCATGTTTGCCGCAAATAAACATAATTATATTCTTTCAAGATATTATATGATTCCTTAGTTATGTAAAGAGGATAGGGAGTGATATAATTATTAGCCAATTCCGTTTGCTAGCCCTTTTGATTGATCATGATCACAATCGCTCAGTGGCTTAGCCGTTCTTTGGAGTTCATATTTACCAGTAGCAAATGTGAGTGCAAACGCCGGGACGACACCCTTGGAGTACATATAGTGACTTTATTGGTGACGTTCTTCAAAAAGGTCAGGTGCGTAGTACTAGCAACCGGCGTGCGTGCATGACCAGATGTATGAACGTCAGCGAGGCAAAAGGAGTTTGTAAGGATCGTAGTAGGTGCTTCTGTAGTTTCTGCCATCTTTCCGCCATCTTGCAATGGGGGTACCCATTGCAAGATGGCGTCAGTTTATGTACAGACGCCAGCACATCAAGCTACTCCAAAATGTAAAATTTCTTTAATAAATTTTCAACTTTATTGCTAAAGCATAAAGTTCAAGGTTGATTGGGAAAATCTGACAGTTTCGGGTAGCATGATGTGCTGGCGTCTGTACCTATGTAAGCATTTAAAAGATGGGTGGACTGTGTGAAAGTGATATGGTTAAAAAGGGGGTGATTACTAAAACTGAAATGACGAATTATAGAGAAGTATGGAAGAGGCCGACATGTTGTATCAACAAATTGAGTAACAAGCAAGAACTGATTACCAACGGTGCTATCCTGTAAAAATCTCACCGTGAAAACTTAGGTGAAGTGAGCATGGAGTGAGCTGTCAATAGTGTCAGTTCCCAGCAAAAACAAACTCGCTTCACCTAAGTTTTCACGGTAGGATTTTTACAGAATCGACCGGCAGTAGAAGATTTTAAGCTGTTATAGTGGGATTTAGACGCCGTTGAACATCTAAGCTTCGGACCGAAAAGTATTTGTCTAGCAGAACGATTTTGCAAACTAAAAAAAAAACAACCTAATAAATGCTTGCTTCCTTAATAATGTGTATAACATTGGGCAGGTATGTACTGAATGTACATCGGCGCACAAACTATAAACATGAATTCAACATATTATTCTGACTGCAGTTTTTGTCAGTTATCATAAAAAAAAATATCTGCTGCTGTTTCCTACAAAAGTGCAATACCTACCTACGCGGTCAAAATGTATGGAAGAGCTAATTTTTTTTTATTAACCGACGAAATTTTGAACGCAGGGTGTGCTCAGAGTCATCGGCTCTACCTGCCTGGAATGTGTAATGACACATTCCCACCAAGTCGTTTGCAACAAGGACGTGTTCCTTTGTTTTTGAGAGCTCACATCACTACATAGTATAAAACAAAGTCGCTTTATCTGTCCCTATGTCCCTTTGTCCCTTTGTATGCTTAAATCTTTGAAACTACGCAACGGATTTTGATGCGGTTTTTTTTAATAGATAGAGTGATTCAAGAGGAAGGTTTATATGTATAATAATAATAATGTTTCCGTGCGAAGCCGGGGCGGGTCGCTAGTACTTTATATAATGTAAATGTAGTGACTCTTCAAGTACTTCAATTTCAGACTGTAATCGCTGAGTTGAATGAGCTGTTTTTAAATTTTTTTTATTAGAAAAACACGTTCCTTCCTCAGAGGAATTGTGTTTTAGTTGTTTCCTAAACTTATTACACGTATTTACAATTTTATTTAGTTTTGCATATTTTATTCTAGGGTTAGAACCATGTACTGAATTTATGGTAACAGAATGCGCGTCGATGTCACTGCCACCCATGGGCGACGTTAGGGGGGCGGGGAGGGCAAGGAGGGGGCAATGCCCACTCTAGAAACTTATTTGCACACCCTAGAAAAATCGCTTTTTATTAGGGTTCCGTACCCCAAAAGGAAAAGACGGAAACCTTATAGGTCGTACATTTTGAACAAGAAGTAAGGTTTGTAGCGTTGAGCCTGTATAGCTTTCTGGTCAAAACAAATACAACTTTTGTCAAAACAAAAAACCCGAATAACCAGAAATTAAGCAATCATTAATTTAAATAAATAGAACAATTCATATTATATGCTGTTGGTAAACACATAAAGGTAAATATTGACACACGATTTCGAGAACAAAGGAAAACCACAGGAAACTGAATGAATTGATTGGGAGACATAATTAGGTATATTGTATTATTTCGTCATAGTACAACACATGAATGCCTGATGTGTTTACCGCAGACTTAGGATTACTTCTCATTCAAATGACTTCATTTATTTTCTAATGAATAATGTATGAGTGAGCAAGCATAGCCATCAATGACTTTTTATATTTATTTATTTATTTTATTCTTTAACTAAAACGGTTTACAACCAATTACAGAAGTTAAAGACACATATAAAACATTAAATACAAAATCAAATAAAAAGTTAACAACACTTTCATACATCCCTCTCACAATACTTCTGACATGCCGACAAAATCTTCATCCACTCGTCCGCAAACAGATCGTTTGTTGGATTAGAGTCCAAGAGATCATTAAGTGCGGCCAGAGTACGTGGTATTGGGGAATTAGCACGGGCAACTGTGCGACATGGAGGCACAGCAAACAGCCTGTGCCTTCTGCCGCGGCAGTAGTTGTCTGGCACAAAGAAGCAAGCCAGAACAGCATGTAGATCAGGCGCGTCAATATTGCCACGGAGCGTCTTACAGGCTATGGTGAGCTGGTCTTTTGCTCGCCTTACCTCTAACGATTTATATCCGAGGCATCCCAGTAGAAATTTAGTCGGATAGAGGTATGGGTAATAGCCGTGTTTACGCTTATAAAGAAACCTAAGGAATGCTTTTTGTACCTTTTCCAATATAAGTACGTAGGTACTTTCGTGTGGATTCCACACGCAGGAGCTAGATTCCAATTTGCTACGTACGAGTGCATTAAATATAATTTTGATGGCATGTGCGGAGCGAAAATCACGGCAATTACGCAAAACGAAACCCAATCTTTGGTAGGATTCCTTAGCTACCTTGGCGATGTGGTCGTGGAAAGTGAGCTTTCGGTCGAATGTGACTCCCAGATCTTTCATGGCTGATGTTTTCATGATGGTATTGTTATTTAAATTATATTCATAATTAACTGGGTGCCGCATTCGACCGAATGTCATTGCAAAGCATTTGGAGGGATTAAATTCCATCTTATTATCAAAGCTCCACTTGTATATCGCGTCTATGTCTTGCTGCAGTGCTAAACAGTCACGCTCGGAGTTTATTTCGAGGTACAATTTCAAGTCATCAGCATACAATAGACATTTTGCATGACGGAGAACCTGGGGAAGATCATTAACCATGATTAAGAATAATAAAGGCCCCAAAATTGAACCCTGACTTACTCCGGAACGCGTGTGGTAGGTGCCTGATTCGTACATACCGAGCCTAACGAACTGCTGACGATCGCGTAGGTAGTCTGCGAAAAAACGGAGGAGAGATGGTGCAAAACCGATTTTGCTAAGTTTCATCAGCAGCGTGTCGTTGTTAACCCTATCAAACGCCTTCCGAAAGTCGAAATAAAGTACGTCTACCTGACGCCCGCGGTCCAAGCTGGATGAGACATATTCAACCAGTGTCAGGAGATTCGTGTCAACTGACCTCTTACTTCTGAAACCGTGCTGCTGATTACATAAATATTTGTTTACTTGCTCGTATATGGCATTATGGAGGATGTTCTCAAAGACCTTCGCCGGGGAAGATAAAATTGCGATAGGGCGGTAATCTTCAACGGAGCTTTTGTTTTGGGTTTTGGGAATAGGTGTTACTCTAGAAACTTTCCACTGAGAGGGATATGCACCAGTCTGCAAGGCTAAATTGAAAATGTGACAAAGAGGATTACTGAAAATATGTTTTGAACATTTAATGATAAAGGGGGGGATGTTATCGGGGCCAATGGAGCTGTTAGGTTTTAGTTTATTTATGCCTTTAACAATGTCTGTAGGGTTTAAGAGGGGTATATTAATGCAATTGCTGTCACTGGTATGGTCATCCATACTAATATGATCAGCATTAAGCCCCGGGGCATCAGGCAGAAAAACATTGGAAAAAAACTCAGCAAACGCCCCTGCTGCTTTAGTTCCCGAAAAAGTTATACCTCTGTATGAAATGTTAGGCTCAAAACCACCTTTGGATCTTAGGCTGGAAACGTGCGACCAGAATTCACGAGGGGCAACTTTAATTTAATTCTCTATATGTCTCATGTACGAGAGATATGCATCTGAAATACTGATCTTTAAGCTTTCCCTGAGGTCAGAAAATAACAAATACGCGCTATCACAGTTAGTGCGTTTCCAGTTTTTATGGTGCTTTAGCTTGAGCCTTAGATCTCGGATGATATCATTATTAAACCATACAGGATATCGTTTATCCGTCGATTTCTTTCTGCGTTTTTTAGGCATGCAAGTATCAAATAAATTATAAATTATGTTGTAGAACTTATGAGTAGCTGTGTGTACATCTTTGGATTCCAGAACCTCCTCCCAAGTATTCTCGTTAGAGAGTAATAAATAAAGCTGTTCGTAATCGCATTTGCCGAAGTTCCAATCCTTGGTACCGTCTATGTTGCTGGGCTCAACTGAATTTGAAAAATGACCTACATTAACTCTTACGTCAATGTGTAATGCCGGTAATAATATTAGTTTTTATTTTAAAGATGGACCATAAATGCATTTCTTTAATGCAGTGTAAGACAACACCACCCCGCACTGAGCCCGCATGGTGGATTATGGCCAACTCCCTCTCACAGAAAGGAGGCCTGTAACCCAGCAATGAGAACACTATAGGCTTTATGCTAAGATGTCGCGGCAGGCCAAGGCGAAGGGGCTGGCACTGCGGCACTACCAAAAGACAGAATTGTGTGGAAAGGGGAGAGGCAGGCTTTTGCCCTGCAGTGGAATAAATTTAAAATTACTTTGAGTATAGTATTACTATGGTTCCGGGATGCAGCAGAATACCAGCGTAGGGTACCTGGCATATGCTGAGCTGGACTCCCATTTGGTGCAACCATGAGACACACACCGCCCAGTAGTGATCGACCGTTATAGATGTTTATGAGCTAGATGTCTATAGGTCTATTTATCTTTTTAATCTTTTTTTTTTTTCATCATTAGGGTTCCGTAGTCAACTAGGAACCCTTATAGTTTCGCCATATCTGTCTGTCCGTCTGTCCGTCCTCGCTTAGTCTCTGTGACCGTTAGCACTAGAAAGCTGAAATTTGATACCAATATGTATATCAATCACGCCGACAAAGTGGTAAAATAAAAATTGGAAAAAAATGTTTTATTAGGGTAGCCCCCCTATATGTAAAGTGGGAAGTGATTTTTTTTTTAATTTCAACCCTAACGTGTGATATATTGTTGGAAAGGTATTTAAAAATGAATAGGGGTTTACTAAAATCATTTTTTGATAATGTCAATAATTTCGGAAATAATCGCTCCAAAAGTAAAAAACAATGTGTCCCCCCTCTAACTTTTGAATCATAAGTTTAGAAAATATGAAAAAATTCTGAAAAGTAGAACTTTATAAGGACTTTCTAGGAAAATTATTTTGAACTTGATGGAAACAACAGTTTTTGTACAAAAAAGACAAAAAGTTGTACAAAATAATTTCTGGACTAAGTTTGTAGTATAATCGTATATGCAAGCATTTTTTACTTTTAAACTCATAAGTGGGAACACTTATTGTGACAGACGGGAAACTACGGAACCCTACACTGAGCGTGGCCCGACACGCTCTTGGCCGGTTTTTTTGATGTTTTTAATACCTGTATTGTGTCTTTTGTTGCACTGAATAAACGTTTTATCTATCTATCTATCTTATTACTCCCCCTAAGGGTCGTAGCGTGATGTAAAATAGCCTATAGCCTTTTTCAAGAATTGGGCTATCATTTGCAAAAAGAGTAATTAAAATCCGACTAGTAGTTCTGGATATAAGCGTGTTCAAACAAACAACTCTTCAACTTTATTATGAGTATATAATTATATATATACAGGGTCTCATTAAAATAGATGGACAAATTTTAACACAGCGCACGGTTCGTCTAACCAAAGATATAGAAGCAAAAAAAAAACACTGATTAAAGTGATTTTACTTTGACCTAAAAGAATAAATTGCCGGCACATTAGTGTATTTTCGTTTGGTGATATTTTTCTTGTAAGTATCTATGCGTTTTTCTTATATATTTTTTTACCATCGTCCTTGTTTTGGTGGTCTGAATGATTTCTAAAAGTTTGTCTATCTACATTATTTTAATGGGACCTTATATACAGATAGACATAGATTTCACGTAGCAACTAAGTACATGTACCTAACACATACAAATCAAGACAATGTTCGCCTTGAAAGCGCGATATTTAATCTCATTTTGGTATCGTTTCATAAGCATAACTATAAATAAGTGTACGTCAATAGAAGACACTTAATAACACGCTAACTCCATTATGATAAAAATAATTTGTGCGATAACAGCATTTAAAGATACTACTTATTACAAAATTCCATTACATAAAGCACAAACTTACTTACTTACTGTGTGATAATTAGGTATAAGTGGCATCCTGCTATAACAGAGGCCTAAAAACTATAATACAAAAATTTATAGTAAGGTAAAAAAATATAAGAAGCACTCTAATTAATATCATTTCAATACAAAATGGCGAGATGTGTAATCTTAATACATATATATAAATTACTTGTATTTTTTTTTATTTTTTCGCCGTGTAGGTACTATATTTTTATACAAGCAATGGCTTCGAAAATACTATTATCTAGGTACATAATATAGGTACTAATAATAAGGCTGAAGAGTTTATTTGCTTGTTTGAATGCTCTAATCTCGGAAACTGACAGTCGGATTTTATAAATTTATATTGCATTTGATAGTCCAATTTTTGAGGCATGCTGTAGACTACTTACTATCACGCTAGGACTCTTAGAAGCCGAAAAAAAAACAAAAAAAAAACAAGCTTGTTGTATGGGAGCCCCCATTAAACATTTATTTTGTTCTGTTTTTAGTATTTGTTGTTATAGACTTATAGCGGCAACAGAAATACATCATCTGTGAAAATTTCAACTGTCTAGCTATCACGGTTCATGACATACAGCCTGGTGACAGACAGACAGACGTGTGTGTCTAGTAATAGGGTCCCGTTTTTACCCTTTGGGTACGGAACCCTAAAAAAGTCAGAAAGAAAACTAAACGAAAACAAAGTACTCGGGTGATGCGGTGCAACGAGGTGGGTCGAGGGAAGAAGAAATTTTACGCGGACGAAGTCGCCGACAGAAGCTAGTTTGATTAAAAAAAGTTGGCAACCATAATCGTCACTGACGTATTGGCGAACTGTGAGTAAGTGCCGGAGCACACGATGCGTTGCGGCGCCGCACCGCAACCCATCGTGTGCTCCGGCACAAAGATCGAAATATCGCGAAACAAAATGGTCTAACCCTAACGAGACTTCTAGACAGTATGATTCCTTCCACAGACAAGAGTGAGACAGCACCGACACAAGTACCTACTATTGTAACTTACTGGGCAGCCCCAGGTTATGTATAACATAATTTCGCCACTGACTAGTCTGTCAAGCTCACAGTGATCTCTATTCTCGTTACAATAAGGTTGTAGTTGCGTTGCTGCTGTCAGAGGTAAAATAACTGTGAAAGGAATGTATGTTTGTCGCTGCTGTGAGTAAGATCGGAACGTCACGTAACGCCTAAATGAGGTAGCACAAAGTCAAAAGGGATGTTCTAATGAAATTTCTAAACAGTAAGTATGATTCCTTCCACAAACAAGAGTGAGACAGCTCCGACACAAGTAGGTACCTACTATTGTAACTTACTGGGCAGCCCCAGTTTATGTGTAACATAATGTTTGTGATGAAATAATTATTTTTGCATTTCTTGTTCTCGAGTTGCACAACTTTAAAGAAGAAAAAAAAACAATGGCACTCCGGGAGTGCTACAGAAGTGAAAACTTGAACAATTACGTGTGTATTTTTTGAATCGCCATATAAACAAAACACGCGCGGTGTCGGTTACGGTAACAGTGCCGCGAGTTCAATGGCTTTTTCCATCTCAAAAATTGCGCCTAAAGAAGAAAACGCATAGCAAGACACGTCGTACCTGTGTGGAACAGGCCTAAAACGACAACTATCAGTAATTACGAAAATCAGTAGTTAGATTCTTCAAACTGTTCAGACAAAAGTTTTGTTCAATGAGCCATTCTTGTTTAGCTTGTCCCAACAATTAGAGAATAAGCGTACATTTTTTTTTGACGTGACAACGTCTAATAAATCGATGAAGCTGGTTGCACTCACGAAAAAACATGACTCATGTAGCGTTACCTCGCGGCCTCGCTCTGTAGCGTTCCATGGCGGCTTGACTTGAAGTGCAAGCGAATATTAACAAATGCAATGCAACTATTCCATCAGTATTTTCTTACGACGTTGTTGTCACGTTCAACTATCGTCAGTAAACCGACTTTACAGACAACCGATTTTTTCTTACAGTCTCACAAACTTATCTGGCCCGGTGAGGGAGTCGCTGATATCGCATTTGGTGTCGCCAGGAAAAATAAATTTTACAATAAAGTGGGAAAGCAAGTCGATGTAACAAAAACATTTTGGTCCAAATCTTGAAAACTACTGAACCGATTTTTCAATCCGATTAATAGTTTCGGAGAAATACGTGGACTAACATACACATACATACATACCTATAAAAATATGCATATTTGTTTGGAAGCCGTAATAGACTATTATAATTATGTAAATATATTGCAATTCCAATAATATTACATAAGTAGGTACATAATACGTGTCAAATTGATAACCTCCTTTTTTGAAGATGGTTAAAAGTTAAAACTATGAAATTATGCACATACTACCTACGTAACACCTGGCGATTTGAAAGAATGTAGGTAATATGTTAATTAGGTACCTAAAAAACAAAAACAAGCATATTCCTCGAAAATATCTATATTTTAACACAATAATTATGATCATCTACATAAAACGTCTGGCGAGTGTTCTCTAACGGGAATACTCCAGGTATTCCCGAGCCACCTGATTCATCAGTCACTTCATCATCAGAGTCACTACTTTCACTTTCACTGTCACTGGCCAAATTAATGATGAAAGGCTCGTCTAAGTATGCATCCCTACTTCTATACTCGTTTTCAATTTTTTTTACATGATTGCAGTGCTTTTGCCATTCTTGCACTGTTATCTTATTGAAGGCTTCTGCAATCAAAGTAGGCATTTCAGAATTTGATTTATTAATGTTCTGATTAGCTACGTTTCGTTTCATAGAGCTCCAAATCATTTCGATTGCATTTAGGTCGCAATGGTATGGCGGTAATCTTAACACGCTATGTCCACTGTTTTTCAACAGTTCGTCTATTTCGTATATAGGTTTTGGTTTATGTCTCTTAATGAGTTCGTAGAGTTGCGGTTTTGTAAACTGTTCGTTAAATTCTACATTATTTTCCGTCAGCCACTTTTGCATCTCAGCTTTTTTATGACTTCCATTAGGAGTTCTGTTTATGCAAATGCTATGATATGGGGCGTTATCCAATATAATCAGTGTTGGCTGATGTAAATTGGGCAGAAGTTTATCGGTCACCCATTTTTTAAAATTCTTACTGTTCATTTCGTCGTGATAATCGCCACTTTTTGTGTTCGATTGGAACACTAATAAAGCATTCTCCACAAACCCTGCTTGTCCTCCCGCATGAACAATTATCGATCGATTTCCTTTGGAGACTGGGTTTAGCACACCGTCAATTTCATCACTCTGCCAGCAGCGCCCAGCTGTATGAGATGCGTGAATATAGGTCTCGTCCAAAAATATGACTGGTTTTTGTTCACCTCGTTCATTGTCTTTAATTTTTTGAAGATAATTGGCTCTCCATGCTGAAATATCATTTCGTTCTATTAGAATTTTTCTGTTCGATTTTGTCTTCTTGTAACGAAATCCAATTTTATGGAGTATTTTCCGAAGAGTTTCTCGACTCCCTTTAAAATCAATGTCTTCTTGGAGCACATTTAATAAGTTTGGTATTGTGGGAATTTCTTTCCGCATAGTGTAAAATTCATGAATTTTTCTTCTTATGACACCAAGATCGAAATCATCCACTTCAATTTTACCTTTCGTCCTTTTCCTTTTTTTTCCTGGCGTGGAAACTTTTGTTCCAGTTTCATCTGCCTGTTCTTTTTCCTTGACAAGTTTTCTAACAAATCGCTCCCCAACACCTACAACAAAAATAACGAAATTTTTTGAAAATCATACGTCTATTCTACTAGCACGTGCGAAATGGTGTTTTCGTGGAATTTATTTTCAAAAGCTGACAACACTAACCTGTGGCGGCAGCTACGCGTTCATACAATTTTTCGAACGGTATTATCGGTGCCTGAAGGCGCTTTTCTTCCTTCATAAAATCTAAGACTTGTAATATAATGTTCCTCGCGTCACTTTTTAAAGCTTTCGGCATTTTTCACTAGCTATAACCACTAAACGAAAAATAAACACACAGAGCAAACAACCAATGGCGGATATGTCAACGGATGGCTGGCAGATTGACATTTCAAAATGGCGTCGTTAGTTTCTCTTTTTGCCACCGGGCCAGATAAGTTTGTGGCACTATAGGTAGGTATTTAAAAAAATACCAATAGGTTCTGGTAAATGATTAGTAAGTTATACAATCAAAAACATAGAAACTTTTTTCTACAGTCTATGGCAAAGCCAATAGAATGGCTATGTAATGGACTTTGATATCTCATTTTACTTGGGATTTTTTTATTATTCATACAGCCTTTAATGTGCTCAATGGTGAATCAAAGGCCTGCTCTCTGTGAGAGGGAGTAGGCAGTAGGCCCAATGTAGGTTGGTGGATGACACATGTCTTCGAATTTTTTGTTCTAGGACATACTAGTTTCTTGATAATGTTTCTGTTTCGAGAGGAGTGGTGACTAAATAATTTACACAAAGTAAAGTGCCTGATTGGGTTCACCGCAGCTCCCACATAAACCCTACACTGAAACTGTTTCAACGAATATATGATGCTATCATAAGGCATTCATAATATCAAAGAAAATTAATAATAAGATGATCCAATAAGTCCTAAAAATTAAACAGTTTTGACTTGGCTGTTTCCATGCATTGCGCATTTCAGTTTTAAGAACAGCTGTCTGAACATATTGTAATTTTATGGACGTTCAGTCTCATTCTGTCAAAAATACGTATAAATTCCTGATTTAATTTCGCTGAGTTGATACTGCAACTTGAATTTTAATGTTTTTTAAGTACGAGAATTGGCCTTCAGATATGTGTTGGACTGTTGGTACATGGTCAGTATACTAATAAAGCAATTCACTATAATAGATAGGTACTAATTTTGTTGACCACATTGATAACAGGAAGTCAGGTGATAGGGTTGTCTTAGGTATTGTGGAATGAGGAAATATTGTGGAATGAGGAAACTGACACCATGGTTGTTAATGAATATAATAGTGGGTATACACGCAATGAAGGATAAGCAATGAAAAGACCTAATTTACGTCTATGGTCATAGTTATCAGGGGGGAGTACACAGAGTAGGTACACTGTAGGTCTGTATACAAAAATAAAAAAAAATTATTACCAAAATAAAATTCCTGGTTTAGGGAAGTCAGGGAAGCTCTTGATTTTGCTTTTCAGCTCTAATATTTTCTTATCGTAGTCTGCGTCCATAGTTATGTAAAGTTATGCCTCTTTATTTAGATTTTATTGGTTAGGTTCCAGCTGGAATAAAAAGCAAGTAATTATGAATTGTACGGATAAGTTTAGAGTGTCGAAAAGAACCACGATGAGTGTTTGGATTGTTGGTAATTATTATTCTAATTTACGTACTTATTTAATTCTGATTATTTAAAAATTTGTTCAAGTAGGTACTAAATTGCTATTATCATAGGATCACAGAGTACATTAATATATCATAGGATTATGAATATGAAGTTTTTTTTTTTGAGGTTACATGGGCTGCCAATGCCAATTTATCAAATTCCCCAATAATCTAAGTCAAATTCTCCCAATTTGGGGAGAAACATCTCCTCATAAATATTTTAAGAAATGAAACAAGTTTCAACTATGTATTTCGATAAAAAAAAAAATTATCTTATCGGACACTTTTATCCATATTTTTGTTGCAAGCATTTCGATCGATAGGTTAAAGTCACTGCCGATGCCGCCCAGTTTTTTAAATCCCATCTCTTGTTGCCATTAAATCTTTCATAGCAACAAGATACAGATAATACAGTATCTGTCAGTCGACTGCAGTTTTCTGTTTTGAAATTTTTAAGATCACAAAATGCTCGTACGCCAGAAGGACATCACAATTTTTATTTTTGGGTTTTTAATAGTCTTCATGTGATTTTGATCGCTAATTGGCCCTGGAACCGGGGAACTGGCGAAGTATCAACTATCGATATTAATTAACGGTGTGATGTTAAAATCCCCGCATTTTCCCCACATAATGGCAATTCCCAATAAATCCTCAATCAACTTGAAATTCCCCGCAGTTTGAGGAATTCCTCACATATTGGCAACGCTAGTTATCAAGGTTATGCAAAGACTTTGTTTTAAGTATAAGGTCTTTGAGGTTATGTCATGTTTAGGGCTGCTATAATATTATAACAAAAAGCCTAGAAGTGTGGCACACAACAATTGGCTTGGTAATTGAAGAACGCTCGTGGCTCAAAGTCGAAAGTAACCCAAAAGGCAATTCAAAAGGTTACGCTCGCAGTATCCCTGATTGATTGAACCAGAAACGCTAAATATGAATATTGTTAAATTGATAAAATGAAAGCGATTGTGAGTTGTCAATTAGACTGCTGCTAGTGCTACGTTCATTATTTAAGGGGCTTGCAAGACCTAAACGCAAAGGGGATCCGCCAAAATGACCCCAGCTCCGGCGCAAAAGATATGTATCTCAGTTTTTAGATTAAAAATTGTAAAAAAATAATCAGGTTTCGCTATTGCTAAATTCGATGGCTAACATAGTTTTTTTGGTCGTGGAAGCTAGCCGTAATGACCAATTTTTAATGGTTTTTTTATTTTATTTTTTTGCTCTTCAGTTCTAAACTATAAAAAAGTGAAAAATAAAACAAGTAGTATCGTTATGAAATACTTTATTTTTATTTTCTCTACAAAAATATACAATAAGTAGTTATTTATAATGTCAATTAAAAAATACACATTATTTTGACTAATATTGCGAAAAATGTTCAGTTGATGGACTGTTATTCTAAATCCACTAAAACAAAATCTAAACCTAGAGCTGGGTGGTCTAAATCACGTTCGTTATGTCTAGCCCAACCCAAAGAATATATGACACTTATTACATGGGCACAACTTCCCAGTGTTCTGTTCCCATGATAACAGGAACAATAATATTCTTGAATTGCGTCGATTCCAGAAACCGCAGTGTTATTATAATAAATAAATAAGTATAATATGTCTTTGATCTGACATGGCGTGAATTAATTCTGCAGCGAATCAGTACATTGTTTGTAGGCGACTGCGACCTTATAATTCGATCGTTTATTATATGGATTTCTTCTGAGTGTCTGTAAATTTCGATTTCATATACCTACGCCAGTTCTCTTAGTGTGTTCGCTGCAGTATGAACATGCGATTTTGAAGTGGTATGTGCCTGTCGCGAATTTCGAATTTTCGTCAGAAAGCACCAGAGAAGATGGATAAATGAGCTGATGAGACAGAGAGAGAGAGAGAATAGGATATACATACATGCATATATGTTGTGATTGTAATAGGTATGATAATAGATATGAAGAATCACGTTCGTGGAAATAGGGAAATAAGAAAGGAAAAGAAAAACTCAGAAAACATTGTACGATGGTTGCTATTCAAACGTCAAGTTACAAGCATATTAAATTTCGAATATCTTTTTATCGACATTACAAATGACATAAAACCTAACAAAAAGTATCTTCCAAATAGATTTTACAACATCCGCCCTTAATGGAAATAAAAAGATAAAGTAGTAATGCTAAACACAATAGAAAATAATAAAACATTACTACCAGACTAAACACAAATACAAAATATAAACCGACGAAAAATAAATAAATAGAAGATTATTCTACTTGTTTATCACTAAACCCATATTAACAACGCACCTAAGATGAGCTATGCGCCTTAAGGGCTTGGTTAAAACATCGGCTGTCATTTTATCCGTAGGTATAAACTTTATATTTATAACACCCTCAGTAACCTTTTCACGAATAAAATGATATCTCGTATCAATGTGTTTGGTTCTATTGTGGTGGATTGGATTTAGCACAAGTTTCTGTGCACTTAGACTGTCGTTGTATAGCAACACCCTATCAGAAAAACCAGTAATGTCACACACTAACCGTCTGAGAAAAATAGCCTCCTTTGCAGAACTGGTTAAGGACATATACTCAGCTTCTGTAGACGATAAGGCTACCGTCGGCTGCTTCTTACACTCCCAGCTAATAGGTCCGCCCGCTAGCGTGAAGTAGAAACCAGTGTACGACCGACGGTCATGTACACAGTTCGCCCAGTCAGCATCCGTGAATCCACACAAACGTCTACCGACTTTCCTGTAAGTAATACAGTAATCCATAGTACCCTTCAAATACTGTAACACTCTTTTAGCGGCCAACCAATGCCTCTTATCGTAACAGTTATTAAACTGACTTAAATAGCTTGTGGCATAAGCTATATCGGGTCTCGTATTCACAGCTAGGTACATGAGACATCCTATCAAGTTTTGGTAAGGATATTCACCAAGAGATGATGGATTACCTTTCTCCAACTTGTTATTCTCCAAAGGTGTAGACATCTCCTTACAATCTCTCATATTAAACCGCTCCAACACTGCCTGAATAAAGGTCTTCTGACTGACCATGATTTTATCGTCAACACGGTTAATATTTATGCCTAAACAATATGATAATGCACCTAAATCTTTTAGCGAGAAAAATTTTTCTAAGTCATTTTTGACAGCGTCAAACAAACATTTTTCTTTGTAAAAGACAATTAGATCGTCAACATAGACTGCAAGTATTATGATTTCATTACCAAACTTTTTCAAGTAAACACATGATTCCGCAGATGTTCGTGCAAAGCCAATTTTCGATAGAACTTGATGCAATTTGATATTCCAGGCTCGAGCTGCCTGCTTCAAACCATAAATTGATTTTCTGAGCAAACAGACTTTACCTTCTGCCCCGCGCTCAGCAAATCCCTCAGGCTGTTGCATGTACACCTCCTCCTCTAAGTCCCCATTGAGGAATGCGGTATCCACATCCATGTGTTGGATCTTTAAATCCATTTCTGCCGCCAACGCTATAAGCGTACGTAGAGATGAATTTCGAACTACAGGGGCAAAAGTCTCGTTATAGTCAGTCCCCCAAACTTGACTAAAACCTTTCGCAACTAGTCGCGCCTTATGCTTAACTATTGCACCGTTCGCGTCCCTCTTTACCTTGAATACCCATTTACATGGTATAACCTTTTTATTTGGTTTATCCACTAATGTCCAAGTCTGCTTTTTCAATAAGGCATTGTACTCATGCTTCATTGCGGAAATCCAGTTATCTTTATCATCGCTATTAATAGCTTCACGATAACTTTTCGGATCATCACACAACAAATCAACACCGTGAGTGCCATATGAATAATAATCTGGAGGTTTACGTACTCTATTAGGATATCTTCTCTCAGGACATACATCGTTGGGTTCATCTGAAGGAACCAAGGACAGATCACGTTGTTCACCTGAATGTAGAGACTCTGTGTCGCCAACCCCACCAGCTTCATCAGTTGCGTCCACAAAATCGTCAATTTGCTCTACCTCCATGTCCACACTTTCTGAAGTAGGTGAAGAAATAGAAGCAGATGAGATAGAAATCTCCTGTGGCGATGTGGTATCTGAAGAAGTTTGTGAAAAAAGATTAATGACATTAGGGCTCACAACAACTTCAGGCTGAACAGATTTATCCTTCAATCCTGAAAAATTATTTTCAAAGAACGTAATATCCCGTGACTTAATCAACCTCCGAGGGTTTTCCGCGCTACGGAAATAATAACTCCTTGGATCGTCTGAATATCCAACAAAGATATGTTCAGAAGTTTTCATGTCAAGCTTAGTTCTCTGACATGAAGGCACGTGAACTAAAGCTCGGCAACCAAACACCTTTAAATGAGACAGGTCGGGTTTACTACCACACCACATTTCATATGGCGTCTTACCATCAAGTGCACGATGAGGTGACCTATTCTTTAAATAAACACTAGTCTCAACAGCATCCTGCCAAAAAGCTTTCGACAGAGAGCTATGTGCTAGCAAGGAACGGGCCTTCTCCACAATACTACGATTGCAACGTTCACTTACCCCATTTTGTTGAGGGCTGTATGGTACAGAGGTTTCATGTCGAATCCCTTGAGCCTGCAAATAATCTGTCAGCTCCTTGTTGACATACTCAGTACCATTGTCTGACCGAAGGGTTTGAATCTTACTGCCAGTCTGTCTCTCAACAAGTGCTTGGAAAGCACAAAAATACTTCTGAACTTCTGTCTTAGATGCCATACAATAAAGGGATATAAAACGTGTATAATCATCTACAAAAATAATAAAGTATTTATTACCTTTAAAAGATTCAGTGGTCAGGGGACCACAAACGTCCGTATGGACCAATTCTAATGGTGACGAAGCCTTCTTATACTTTATCCCTTTGAAAGGCTTCCGGGCCTGCTTACCTTCTACACAAGGTACGCATGGTTCTTTGTCAACCTCAGTATACTCAACACCAACAGCTAGACCTTTTTTGAGTAGATCCATACCAATACGGCAGAGATGTCCTAGACGCTTATGCCAAAGCTGAAACTGGGACAAATTAGTGTGAACATTATAAGCTGAAACACCTTGCGGTTTTACTGTACAATCTAAAGTGTACAATCCACCACAAATAGAACCATGTAAAACAGGATCATTTATAAAAGAAACATCATTAGAATAATAAAAATTACAGCCATTCGTATCAAAAACAATCGAGAAACCTTTCTCTACTGCCTTTTTGACTGAGAGTAAATTACAATCTAGGCCAGGAACATGTACAACATTTTTAATCTTCTTGAAATCGGTTTTTGTGTCAATAGCAACATCTCCTAAACCCACAGCCGGCAAACTTTTACCATTTGCTACAGTTATCTTCCCATCACAGGGTCGGTAACTATTAAACCATTCAGCATGTGGAGTCATGTGAGTAGACGCACCAGAGTCGATAATCCACTTCTCAGACATCTGAATACTTGGTGCAGACAAAGCCAATTCCTTGACACCATCCAAAGCCAATTCCGTGACACATGCATCCATATTCCCTGAACTAGAAACATTCATTCCCTTATCTTTAGAACAATTTTCTATAGAGCAACTCGCCTTTGCCTTTTTCTCCTTCTTTTTGAGAGGACAATGAGGACTCTTGTGCCCTGGCTTCTTACAACGATAGCAAATAACCTGCCTGTTAGCATTCAACGCAGCCACATCATCTTTAGTCTCCTTCGTCATTTCACTCAACAACTTAGTCCTCACCAAATCTGTTGTGACTTCAACGCTCCCATTCTCAAGCGCCATTATCATAGGCTCGTAGCGAGACGTTAGACCTCCCAATATAATAGCTGCTAAAGAACTATCTTCTATAGTTTTGCCAATATCGGCCAGGTCTAATGCTGTTGTAGTTATTGCATTTATGTAAGCTTCTAAATTAGAAAAGTCAGATAAGGTGTACCTGTACAACTTACGTTCCAACGACAGTTTACGACCCAAACTTCGATCCTCGTAGGATTTCATAAGAGCATCCCACGCTTGCTTTGCGGTCTTAGCTGGTCGAACAACCGAAATAGCAGCGCCATCCACAGTAAGGCATATTTTAGAAAGAGCCTTTTCATCCTTCCGTACATCGTCGGCCGTCTTATTGCCTTCGACAACTACTCCGCTTATGGTTTCCCACAATCCTTCATGGATTAATAGCATTCTCATTTTAAATTTCCACACAGTGTATCCTTCTCTATTACAAAGTATCGGAATACCATTTAGTGACATACCAGAAACTGCAGACGACATATTTTCACCACCAATCTCCTTTTAAATTCGATCGTAGATAAAATATACAGAGCCTCGTGCTGATAACGTGTTGTGATTGTAATAGGTATGATAATAGATATGAAGAATCACGTTCGTGGAAATAGGGAAATAAGAAAGGAAAAGAAAAACTCAGAAAACATTGTACGATGGTTGCTATTCAAACGTCAAGTTACAAGCATATTAAATTTCGAATATCTTTTTATCGACATTACAAATGACATAAAACCTAACAAAAAGTATCTTCCAAATAGATTTGTGATTGTAATAGGTATGATAATAGATATGAAGAATCACGTTCGTGGAAATAGGGAAATAAGAAAGGAAAAGAAAAACTCAGAAAACATTGTACGATGGTTGCTATTCAAACGTCAAGTTACAAGCATATTAAATTTCGAATATCTTTTTATCGACATTACAAATGACATAAAACCTAACAAAAAGTATCTTCCAAATAGATTTTACAACAATATATGCCATTAATACTTATTAGAATGTTAATGAAAAAAAAGGATTGCGATTTTCACTAAAAATATAATTTTTACATCTAACGCCTATGAAAATTGTCCGGGTTAAAAAAATATGTTAGCCACTGAATTTAACAATAGGGATGCTTTAAAATACTTTCACTACCTTTACTCTAAAATCTTAGATAAATTGCTTTGGCGCCGGGCCTGGGGTAATTTTGTATGGGATTTGGCGGATCTCCTTTCAGAAACAATAAATGTATATGATCGACTCCAGTAAACAAAGTCAGAAAAATATATGATATTTTTCAGGATATATGCTAGGTAGATAATGTGTTGAAAACATAATACAACTAATTTGATACGGTGGAAAAAAATCATGAAAATACCTCTAAAAACTTTATATTTAAAATAAAAACCATACTAATATAATATACAATCATTATGATTTTTTGTCAGATTATTCCACAAGCAACATACTAAAGAAGTGTTTCATTTTTTTAGTCCAAACAATAGATTTTTTGTAAATAGATAATTGCTTCATATTTTGTAATAAATTAACAGCGTTGTGTCATCGCGCTTCTCTTTCTTTTCTATGCAGTCCGACAAAGACCGCGCTTTACGTCATGTCCTTTATTAACCAGCCATGGTTTATATTGCTGGTTTAAATATTTCCTTGAAATTCCCTCATCTACGGGTATTTTTTACAAACTGGCAAGCTCTTAAATATCAGCTGTGCTGTCAACTTTTTGATGTGGTAGTGAACTACAATGATAATGGTTTTTGCCTTTCGTAACAGAAATGTTCAGAATTTCTAAATATGTTATAATTTTCGAATATAAATGTTAAGAATTATTATTATGATATGAAAAAATTTAAAAATTTGTTTGCGAGAGAATTTTTTAGTCCTCGTAACAATAATAATTTGCTGTCAATGTCAATTGCAGAAAGCGACGTCGTAATGTCAAATTCAAATTGCTAAACGATTTTATTTATTTTGAATTATTTTCTTTCAGTTATCACTATTTAACGATATAATTGATCAAATTATTCCGGAAATTTTCAAATTACATCGCGACCCATAACAAGAGCCGGGGCTTAAGTTCAATACAGTAATCAGTTTCCCGCGAAAAGTGAAACTTTCGCCGTACGTTCACAATAGCACAATGCTATCTTCATCTGATATAGAAAGGCTAATTGCAGAGAAAAGGCGTGAGATAGAGAGGGAGAAAACTGTGCTGGGACTGTCGCCGCCGCCGCAAGAACATGTAAGTTGCATAGTTGTTTACAAAACACTACCACCTGTGGCTGCTTCCCTGGTACCGCACTATCGTGATATTGATTTTCTTCAACGCTCAGCTCAGTTGATAAGTTACTGTGTATTGATTCTGTACCCTGTCCAAACGCTAGACGCTTGCTCTGTGAAAATATTATTGTTTTGTCTTTCAATTCAAATAACTATTGTGTTTCTTTACTTTGTATTACTAGTGGAGTGTGTTATAACGTAACTTTGTGAGAATACGCAGAAATCGGCGTTTGGTAGCGTTAAGGAAAATAAAAGGTTTGTGTTTATGTATTGTTTACTTCAAAAGTTTATTTATCTTTACTTTGTAAGTTTTCTTTGCAGACCTCTTTTGTAATGAGTGTGCTGTTAATTTTAAACTATTTTAATCTAGCTATGATTGGCAGAGTAATAAATTACATAATATTTATTTAATTTAACATGATTCGTTTATGATGTTTATTTATTTGTCTTTTTGGTTCTTGTTTCTACCTTCCACATTCAAATCTGTTAGTAATTTCTGATACTTTGGCATTATTTGAGCTCCAAATTGTTTTACTTAGTTAAAAATCTTATAATAAAATACTTTATCATAATATGTGACAAAATACCATTTTTATAGGACACAAAATAAAAGAACAGAAAATTATATAGGTACAAAGGTGATTATTATTTCTAAAAAATCTCATCCAGGATACCTGCAATAAGAAAGAAAGAAGGAAAATAACCATTTGAAATAATAATTAAGTAATAAATTCAACAAATTATAGTTACTGGTCAGTTGCACATTATTTTTCATGATGGTGTAATGTAAATTGAATTCCAAATTTAAATCCTCCATCAACGAAAAGGTTCTATCTGTAGCTCTACAAAACAATACCTAAACCAATTTAGCATTTCGAAGAAAAAAAAAGTATCATTTTCTAAGCAGCCAGCAACATCATAACTTTTTCATTGCAATCTAAATGCCAAGGAGTATTGATTAGACATCATAGTTCATTGCTCTGACCGCACATGAACCGAGAGACTTGCCTACAGAACATTACTCATTGAGGTCAGTACTACATGAAAATATGAACTGCTATTACTTACTGTGTCTTACATTCGTATCTTAAAGGATTATGTAAGAAATGGTTAAGACATAAATAAAAGCCAATATGTTGTAAAGATATTGTATAATGTTTTTATTAAATACCTGTTACAGCATTATATATTTTAAAGTCAATTAAATTGGCTATTGTTGCAACTGGGTAATTGTTTCCTGATTATTAAATGTTAGTTTTTTTTAAAACAGTTTTTATGTACATAATCAGCCTATAATGTTCCCACTGCTGGGACACTGGCCTCCTTTTGGTGAGAGGGAGTGGGCCGTAATCCACCATGCGGTCCCAGTATGGTTTGGTAGATGTCACATGTCTTCGAATTTTTGGTTGTAGGACATGCCGGTTTCCTCACGATGTTTTCCTTTACCGTTCTGAAAGCAGTGGTGATTAATTAAATAATTTTACCCAAAGTAAAGCGCCTGTCTGGGTTCGAACCTACGACCTACAACTCATAAATCGCGGCCGTCATCACTGGGCTACCACTGCTCTCTGTTTTTTACTAATAGAAAAGAACACATTAATTTGGGTAAATATTGGGTGGATATTCTTTTGTTTCGGTCTGAAAACATAATTGTCCATTTTCTATACATTCTTATAATTAAATAAAAAGAAAATATATTTTTAGACTAATTAAGTATATTATTTGTCCATAATTATACTATATAAAGCTCGATTACCACTGACTCACTGACTGACATAATTGTTCTCCCAGATGGTGAAGGGGGAGGTGGGTATATTTTTACAGATTCGTATAGAAATAACTCTCACGAGTATGGGAAAAATCCCAAACCTCCCCTTTTCCACCCCACTCTCCCCCCTCCCTATCGTATCTCGGAAACTAAGAGTCCCGTGTTTTGTTGTTTTACGGATTCGTATAGAGGAGGCTCGGAAAAGTAAAATCCATTTTTCAAAGTTGCCCCCCTTGCCCCCTTCTCCCCCCCCTTCTAGGTAGATCTCGGAAGTTAAGAGACTTGGAACATTTTTTTTTTCAGATTCATATCAAGGGTCCCAGAGTTGGTCAAAATCATTTTTCAAAACTCCCCCTCTCCCCCCCTTCACCCCTCCCTCTATCGTATCTCGGAAATTAAGAAACCTGGGTTTTGTTTTTTTACGGATTCGTATAGAGGAGGCTCGGAAAAGTAAAATCCATTTTTCAAAGTTGCCCCCTTGCCCCCCTTCTCCCCCCCCCTCTAGGTAGATCTCGGAGTTAAGAGACTTGGAACATTTTTTTTTTCAGATTCATATCAAGGGGCCCAGAGTTGGTCAAAATCATTTTTCAAAACTCCCCCCTCTCCCCCCCTTCACCCCTCCCCCCATCGTATCTCGGAAATTAAGAAACCTGGTTTTTGTTTTTTACGGATTCGTATAGAGGAGGCTCGGAAAAGTAAAATCCACTTTTCAAAGTTGCCCCCTTCTCCCCCTTTTTCCCCCCCTCTAGGTAGATCTCGGAAGTTAAGAGACTTGGAACATTTTTTTTTTCAGATTCATATCAAGGGGCCCAGAGTTGGTCAAAATCATTTTTCAAAACTCCCCCCTCTCCCCCCTTCACCCCTCCCCCCATCGTAAGAAATACTCTTCAAAAACACGACCCCGCGAGCTGCTTGCAGCTCGCGCAACGCCCAAATACTTTTTACAAGGGTAAGAAATACTCCTCAAAAACACGACCCCGCGAGCTGCTTGCAGCTCGCGCAACGCCCAAACTAGTTATATTATATAAAGCTCGATTACCACTCACTGACATAATTGTTCTCCCAGATGGTGAAGGGGGAGGTGGGTATATTTTTACAGATTCGTATAGAAGTAACTCTCACGAGTATGGGAAAAATCCCAAACCTCCCCTTTTCCACCCCACTCTCCCCCCTCCCTATCGTATCTCGGAAACTAAGAGTCCCGTGTTTTGTTGTTTTACGGATTCGTATAGAGGAGGCTCGGAAAAGTAAAATCCATTTTTCAAAGTTGCCCCCTTGCCCCCCTTCTCCCCTCCCTCTAGGTAGATCTCGGAAGTTAAGAGACTTGGAACATTTTTTTTTTCAGATTCATATCAAGGGGCCCAGAGTTGGTCAAAATCATTTTTCAAAACTCCCCCTCTCCCCCCCTTCATCCCTCCCCCCATCGTAAGAAATACTCCTCAAAAACACGACCCCGCGAGCTGCTTGCAGCTCGCGCAACGCCCAAATACTTTTTACAAGGGTAAGAAATACTCCTCAAAACACGACCCCGCGAGCTGCTTGCAGCTCGCGCAACGCCCAAATACTAGTTATTAGTTATAAAGGTCTTAAAACTATTACTAGTGATCATCCATTGGCTCCTGAAATACAAGTACCCTAACCTAGCTCTGGAGCCAGGGTCTAAATTTTTTTCCGTAACCTGTTTTTATGGCAATAAAGAAAATATTATTATATTATTATCCATAAAATTCAAAATTTAAATAATAAAAACACAGTTTCATCTTGTCATAAAAGCTGGATGAATCTCCCCAGCACTGCAGTCTGGCCTTACAGAGTGATCTCTGTTGATGAACTAAATGTAAGCCTAAGGATGATTCCTTAGGCTTACATTTAGTTCATCAACTTGTTAAAATCATTTGTTCTAGGACCTTGAAAAAAATGTCAAGCAAACCACAGAACCATTAACCAAACATAAGAAACAAGTGAACTTCACTGAGAACAGAGGCCTTAGTGACCACAATGACTCCACAAAAGATCAGGAAGAAAGGCAACCCCCAGGAACAACACACAAAGAACGTGATGACAGAATACCACCAGATCTAGAGAGATATATTAGGGTAAGTGTTGTTAATTTTCAGGACCATCACTTGTAGATTTAGGATCAAAATTCCATCCTGCAACCTAAAATTTCTCATAATTTTAAACCATCCAAGTATTGTTAGACAAATGAATGCACATTTCTTTTATATCAATTAAGTTTACACGACTCACGAGCGGCACTTTGTCGACGTCAGCCGCCGACGGATGTCGATGGCAGCAGTTGCCTCTGCCGTTGAAGCGTGTCGTCCGTGTATATGCACTACATACTAAGTGTGGTATGCCACAGGGGAGTGTATTAGGGCCAGTAGACTCCATCGTAGACTTTGTCTCTGTCATCTCTGACCTAGACTAGAGTCAAGAGCAAACCCAATTCAAATAAAAAAAAAAAAAAGTAGTCCAGTACGATGTCGACGTTTAAAGTTGTAAGCAGTTCGTTTTGGTTAATTGGTGCTATTCCGCGTTTATAAAGAATGTTTTTAGTAGAATATGTTAGCGTCAATTATCTATATGGCTTTGACAGCCTTGCTCTAGGGGGAAAAAACAACAATACACTATAAACACCCATAACTATGGCAATAAGATTCATGTCTATGAAGGTTAGACATTAAGGCAACTTTTTCAAACCATTTCATTATTATCTCGATTATTAGCTGCCCTTCTTCTTCTTGTGACTAAATGAGTGATGAATATAAATGTTGATGGATTGAGAGGGTCGGAAAGGCCAAAGAAAAGATGGATTGTTTGTGTGTTGTATGAAAGAAAAGGGAGTGAATGATAGCGTGACGGTTGACGGGGAGAATGGAAGAAGAAAACGTGTTGCATCGTGCCCAATGAGGGTTTTCTGAAATGACGTTCGCTAGGTGGCAGCACTGACACGTCAGGTCCAGGCATCTGTCAAAGAGCCTATATTTTCTTTTCTTTAGTCATGAGTCATGACTGAATGATGAATGATTGAATCGAATGATGAACGTCATCATATATTTTATATTCATTGTCGAAATGGAAGACCTCTTGTCAAAGTGGTGCCAACTGGTATCGTAAATTTTCACGAAAACCCTCATTAACATGGGACAAAGGCAGGACAATGATAATGATAGCTTTTCCATACCCTCTTCCACGTTTTTCCTATACTTTTGTTTGCGTTCATCGCCCTATGTTCTTTAGTCAAGAGACTTGTCGAACACTATTGGGCTCAATGCCTATCACTATTAACCTTTCTCGACACTGTGATTAAACTACGGAATTTTGGTCCTGTGAGGCAAATGTCAGTCATATGCGACTTGTGACTAAGTACAGACGCCAGCACATCAAGCTGCTACAATCTGTCAAATTTCTTTAATTGATTTTCAACTTTATCGCCAAAGAAAGTTGATTGGGAAAATTTGAGTTTCGGGTAGCTTGGTGTGCTGTGTCTGTACCTAATAACAGCCGCACGGGTCGATCGATCAGGTTAAGCCGTTGGGCTCGGCTGTCACTCGTGGATCTTTGACAGCTGTTATGGGTCGTCAGAAGCCCGAAAGTCCGACAACCAGTCTTACTAAGGGGAAAAAAGTCTTGCCGAAAAATCTTCAAAAATACTTTTGGGATGAATCTTTCAAAAAATAATGTGAAGACATCTAATTATTATAGTACTAACGAAATAAGTTTAGTAATATCGTGTGCGCTATTTAATAAGACAGTTATTAATCGTCTATTGTTCAACACGGACTCGTGGCCCCAGAAAATCGTGGCGTAGGTTCTAAAAATAGCATAAAGTAAGTGAAGATACGCATACGGGTTAGTTTCATGAGAATTCAGACCATATGAAAGGTTTTGTTGAGGATATCAACTTACAACTTCTACTTATTCTATCGGGTTCTCCCAAGTTGCGAAACACTAGGTCTTAGGACAGCAGTGGTGGCTCAGTGTTAACAGGGCCGTACTTACGAGCTGTAGGTCGTAGGTTCGAAACCTTACTTTCTGTAAATTATTTCATCACTACTGCTCTCTAAACAGTGAAGGAAAACATCGCGAGGAGACTGGTATGACCTAGAACCAAAAATTCGATGACATGTGACATCTACCAACCCGCACTGGGCCCGCTTGGTAGATTACGGCCAACTCCTCACAGAGAGGAGGCCTGTGTCCCAGCAGTGGGAACATTATAGACTGATCATGCTGTATGCTGTGCTGCTGAGGTCTTCGGCTGCATAGAATAGATGTGCCAGTCACTTTATGACGATTGGTGGCGGGGCCAACTGCCAGGACATTGTCACGCTGTACGTACTTCTTCTGAAATATGCTCAAATTTTCTCTGTATTCAGAAATCATATGGACTCAACATTTTACTTGCATCATGCGTGTTATCTTGCTCTGTATTGTAGCCGTTTCAAGCTTTGCAAGGCTATTTCCTGTTATTCTGAATCTTCACAGAATAAACAATCAATTTGTCAATTTAAGGATTTGTTACTGTAGCGTTATCAGTACATTGTAATATAGCTTGCTATCACCAACACAGTATTTGATTAGTTTTGGGACCGATCTGTAATTCGCGTTGCAATGGGCTGGCCTTATAAACCGTAGAACCGATGACCGAAGCGATGGGCTAGACGTGTTTGTGAGCGGATACTGCGAATCGGCAAACGTAAGGTAGGACAGGACGCCTTCACGGCTAGGTGGACTGACGATCTTCGCAGGGTGACTTCGCTGATGGAATTTGCCGAGAATCAATTTGAATGGCGTGTGTTTGGACAGGCCTATGTCCATTCGCACGCCACATATGTGTAGTGGAATGCTCAAGGCTGATGATGATGGGACCGATTTCTGTCCAGAACTAAGATTAGTTCATGATTTTACCGGCAGATGTCGGTAAAATCATTTTGATATAGCTCCTAAAGCGATGAACGAACTATATTTTCCATTATCTTAATCACATTTTACGGAAGTCATGAAATGTAAAATAAATGTTACCGTAAAACAATTTAATGGGGCCACAAAAAGCCTAATAAATGTCATTACTTCCACTTAACCCTTTGATTGACTAATGAGCAGACACAATAGAAGTTAATTGTTCTTATGTCGCACTGTGTAACATAAGACATTCGAGAGGTTAAGTACCGCTTGTCATAAACTCATAAGGGTAATGTGGGTGTGGACGAATTTATTACCTACGGATAATCTGAAATCGTTTCGGCTGAATGAGTGCGATATTTACCTCTTTTAAATCCGCTCGCAGAATATTAGGTCTTGCAAGGACAGAGTTATGACGTACAAGAATAGAATAGAATACTCTCAAGTTGGTATCTATTACCTACCAAAGCTTGATATCGGAGGTTTGACTCAGTCCACTCGTTTTATGAGGTTCTGTAGAAGAAAAGTTTTGTAAATAAAAAAACCTAAATAAATAGATAGATATATAGAATAGGTACTCTCTATTATGTACAGACACCATAAAGACAGACATATAAAAGTAGACATTTTACATTTGGTGACACAATGGGCGGTCATATCGCTAAAAAGCGAGTGATGATGATAATCCTCCAAGATACTCTTTATGGGAAAATTAAGCAATAAGCACTATTTTCCTTTAAAAATACAGTGCATTATGACTTGTAGTTAAATCTAGTAAGGTCTCTCTCTATCTAAGGACCAGATAATAATTTGACCAAAATTTTTTATTGGAAAGGACATCAAATCTTTCGGTCCTTTGAGACTCTCATGCAATCCCGAGTCGTACTTAATACTTTAGAATTATTAATAGATCCTACGTGACTGCGTCAAAACAAACACGACGATGATCTAACTAGAGTGCAGTGGTTAAAATGAATGACAGCGCTATGATCAATGCCATATCAACTAAAGAGTTATAAACTAGATGAATGTAACGCCTACATGGCCAGATTGATACGAATTGCCTCTAAACACCACTCTGATTTAATAAAGTACACTAATAAAAACAAGCCTTGGGCCTCTTATCACACGTTTGTCTTGCCGTCGACTACGGTTTATTCGCCGTGTGTTGGCACGGTTTGTCAGTGTTGTATAGATCACTATGGAAGCTTCTGGACGGACACGTTTTTTTTACGGGTGTGGTTTATTCGTCGTGTGTATGTACGGTTCGTCAGTGTTGTATGGATATCTATGGAAGCTTCAAACTCAAACTCAAAGCATTTATTTCAATTAAACCTTGTACAGGCATTTTTGAATTGTCAAAATTTAAATAATCTGTCAGTTAGTCAGAAAGTTGAAGCTAGTCTAGCTAGCTTGTTGGCTAGCTTGTTGACGGACACGTTATTTCTACGGCGTGGTTTAAACGCCGTACCGTGAAGAAACCGTGCCGTATACAAAGAAACTTGAGCCTTTAAAAGTTGTATGCTTCTATAGATTTCTCGACTATATGTACACAAAGAAACGAGTCATGCCAAAGGAGGCTCGGCTTTCGCAGTTACTTATTCACAAAGTGCTTTCTCTGGATGCGGGAATTGCAGGACCGAGGAAAGACTGTTCTCTGAGTTTGTTTCAGTCTTTCTTCTCAGAGTAGTCGGATAGGATACACTGAACTCATCTAGTTTAAAAGCTAATTTATTTTTCACGTGTATAGACGCCAGCACATCAAGCTACCCGAAATTGTAAGATTTTCTCAATCAACTTTGAACCTTGTTGTTGATGTGGTAATGCTAGAGTAGTTTTGTCCAGCAGTTGCAGTCTTTTGGCTAAATTATTTCTCTAAATGGTGTTAAGGTAAGGTGGCATTAAGTATAGGTACTATACCGAAAGAAAACATAGATTCGACCTCCCCATAATTTATGTTGTTTTACCTGTCTAATTATTTTCATTTCAATAGCGTTCAGAATAATACTGGTGGGTTAATAAACTAGTTTACTCATCCAAGTAAAGTTCGGTTTTCTTCAAGGTCTAGGCTAGGTCTCGCCCCCTTGTTTCATCCCCTTATATTTCTTGGATTATGGCAGAGCTCCCAAGTTTAACATCGCGTTTCTACAGACCCAGTTGATTCATATCAATTTAGGACTTGGTGTAATTGCACAATTTGTAGAAAGCAAGAAAAGTAGAGCCAACTTCCTCGGAAAGCACGTTACGCCGTTGGTCCCGGCTGTCATTTGTATATCTTTGACAGTCGTCACGGGTAGTCAGAAGCCCAAATATTCTGAAAGGGTTATCATGTTACCCAAACACCAAGTAACTTGGTTGTGGAGGTTACATAGGCAGTTGCTCCATGTGAAATACTAGTAGTCCGCTGCACTCGGTAAACTCGGTTAGACTGGAAACCGATCTCAACATAGTTGGAAAAGGTTAGGTAGATTGTTTGCCAATTTACTGGTGCAATCATCCTGTCCAATCAACCCCTTGATTTGCAGGGCAATTATGCCATTACTCGAGCCCTTACTGAAAGACCATTCTTGGACAACAATTACTTGATTTATTTTTAAAGCTGCCTCGCCCCTCATGCACGAGGTAGTGGGGCAGTGGGCAAATACCAATGTGACATTTTCAATTAATGATGTACAGACGAAAGCACATCAACATACTTACTACAATCTGTCAAATTTTTTTAATAGATTTTCAATTTTATCGCTAAAGCATAAGGTTCAAAGTTGATTGGGAAAATTTGACAGTTTCGGGTAGCTTAATGTGCTGGCGTCTGTACTTTCTGAGTTTGGAAATTACTGACATCGGTGAAGGAAAAGCATCGTGATGTAACCGGGACTTATCTGTCTACCTATATCTATACTAATAATAAAGCTTGGTCCTTGATAAAGATTGATCCTTAATAAAGATTGATCCTTAATAAAGATTGGTCTTTGGCAGCTCTGTACAGAGAGAGGTGGAAAGGGAGTAGGGAGGCTTTTGCCCAACAGTGGGACATTAAAGTCTTATAAAAAAAATCGGTTGTCTGTAAAGTCGGTTTACGGACGATAGTTTAACGTGACAACGTCATAACAAAACATTAATGAAATTGCCGAACGCGGAGGCCGATTCGGCAGCGTTCGACATCATCTGTCTCTCATCGCTCGTTCCGCGCTCTCGCTTGCACTTCAAGCCGCCATGGAACGCTACAATGAGTCATGTTTTTTCGTGTGTGCAGCCAGCTTCATCGATTTATTAGACGTTGTCACGTCAAAAAAGCTGAAGAGTTTGTTTTTTTTTTTTGTTTGAACTTGCTAATCTCTGGAACTGCCAGTTGGATCTTTTTGCATTTGATAGCCCAATTCTGAGGAAGATTTTAAGCTATTTAATACACGCTACAACCCTTAGGTGCCGAGCAAAACTACAAGTCAGAAATAACGCTAAGTGAAATCAAAGAAATAGCGCGGGCAGGTGATGCAATACCACCGGATGGGTCTGGTTCGAAATTTTACGCGAACGAAGTCGCGGGCAAAAGCTAGTAGATTATATAAGTCTGAAATCGCCAAACCCTCTCGAGCAAGCATTGTGATCGATATTCGTAGTTGTGCCCTCTCTATAAGAAACGCTTTTGCCCTGCACTGGGTCAATAAAAGGCTGGTATTATTTATGTAAAACCTATTCTATACAAACATTACCACATCGCTAACGCAAATGACCCGCATTAGTGAATAATTAATATTATTTAGACATAATGATCAGTAGTTTTTCTATTTAACTGTATAAACTATCGGACAAAAGATAGACGTAAGTACACATCATTCTTGTTCAAATAGGTATTTCGTTTCGAAAGATTATTTTTTCCGATGGGTTGGAAAATTATTGAAAAAATCGTTGTGTGTTTTTATAGTGGTCAGTAGCTGGAGTCCTTTGATAAAGATTGGTCCTTGGCAGCCCTGGACAGAGAGAGGGGGAAAGAGAGTAGCGAGGTCTTTGCCCAGGAGTGGAACATTAATGACTAATAAAAATAACTGGCTAAGTGCGAGTCGGACTCCCACACGAAGGGTTCCGTACCATAAATAATAAATGATTTTATTTTTGTAAGTAGGTTTGCACAAACACTTTTACACGTCAATCGTATTATTTTTTAACTAGATGAAGTCTGCGTTTCCTATCTGACTACTCTGAGAGGAAAGGCCGAAACAAACTCAGAGGTCGCAGTCTCTTTTAAAGTCCAGACATAATCTTGATCAGGTAAGGCAAAAACGCCGAAAAAAACACGTTTGTTGTATGGGAGCCCCCTTAAATATTAATTTTATTTTGTTTTTAGTATTTGTTATTATTGCGGCAACATAAATACATCACCTGTGAAAATTTCAACTGTCTAGCTATCACGATTCATGAGATACAGCCAGGTGACAGACGAACAGTGGAGTCTTAGTAATAGGATCCCAGACGGACAGTGGAGTCTTAGTAATAGGGTCCCGTTTTTACCCTTTGGGAACGGAACCCAAAAAACGTAGCTTGATGTGTTGAAAAAAATCTCATCGTGAAAACTTCGATGAAGTAAACTCTTTCCAAGGGATTAACACTATTGACAGCTCGTTTCACCGTGAGATTTATCTGCAGGACTATCAGAATAGGTGAGTTTTCATCACCCTATCTGCCCCCCCCCCCATTCATAACTGCATAGAAACTTCCGAAGCTGCCTTAATCACCTTTTGAATTCAAAAAGGTCACGTCAGGGCGAAAGGGGTTAAACACGTCTATCAAGGGCCACATCGCCAATTTAGCGCACCATTGTACACACAGCTTCATTAAGTGATTACCCCTCCAAAAGACATGTGCGTTCAAATCCGTGATAGGCCCAAGTTGGTTTTTGTATTTTGCAAAAACATTTTATTTTAATTAATTTATTGTTTTAGTGAATAAATAAGTTTAAGATAGTATTTATTTTTTAAAATTCTGTTTTTATTATTGTTTTTTTTCAATAAAACGTTAATACTTTTATTATTGCGAAAACGACAAGCAATAATAGGGTTAACATTTACGAACGTTTTATTCATCGTCTAAATAGACTAGAGGTTTCAAGACCGCTTGCCGTGCCTATGAGTGGAAGTTCAAATCATAGGCACGAAATGTGCTTTTTGTTCATTATAATTATTATTTTAATATATTTTTCTATGTTGTTTTAGTAATTATTTATAAAGAATTTAAAAATAAAGAAAAATAAAATACCTTAATAATCATATAATAATATTTATTATTGCTATTATTTAACAAAACTATGATCTTATTTTACAACAAAGATTTATTTTGATTTGATAATTTTATTTACAGTTATCATAATATACTATTTTGCCAACTGACGCAATTGGGTTCCTAGACAAGTGGCATCCTATTAACGTAAACGATAAAATAGTAAGCGGTAGAAATATTTTAGATTGACATAACCTAACGAAATGTCACGTGACCTGTCATGTCGTCTCAGTATACAAATTTGACATTTGACAGTCTGACAAGTGACATCGAAAGAGACAAGTTTTGAAGCGTTTGCAACTTGTCTAGGAACTAGAAGTTAGTTTGGCAGGATTACAATCATGAGCATAATAAGTGAATAAACATGTTATCAATAGATAATAATCAATTAACATCTCTTATTAGCTCATGATATCTACTTAGAATATTTTGCTATACAAAGTAAAATAGTGGGATCAAATTAGTTAAATGTCTTCGTTGTTTATTTTGTTGTCATACTTAATTAATATAACTGCTATTTCTGGGCAAATCGCAATCGTTCTCTTCGATGTTCTTCTGTTAGACATATTTTGCAGGTCGATAACTGTGAATGTTCGCTGCGTGTAAATGTCTTCGAACCGTGGACAGAGATATTTCATGCCGTTGCGAACTGTAACGAGTGGATGTAAACGGCGGTGTAGTGTGAACCTTAACAATATCCCGATGATGTTCAGATTGGTCCGTATAGATCCCAGTAGTTCTCCGACCCATGGACATTGTCTTAACATCGCCGGTTTCTTGAAATCTGCGCACCCATAAGCGCACCGATCTCTGTATAGATAGAAAAAAATGGTTTTAAATAAGTTATTAAATACCACACATAAGATACCGCAAATAGCTCAACAAGAAAAAAATCGGAGAACACAATTAATATTATAATGAACTTACTGCTATGCCAAGCTGTCTCGCAATTCCTTTTATGCTCACATTTTGTTCACACAGAACAACTATTTTAGTTCTCATAAAATCATAAATCATTTTAAAAATTAATGGATAAATCGTAGTCGTTTACTCTTCGCCGTTTTAAGTGAACGTATACATCAAACGTTGTAGTTATAACTTGAGGGTATGGATTAATTTTATAAAGACATCGTAAGTAAGTAAAATTAATGGATACCCTCAAATTATAACATCTATCGATTAGACATCCCACCTAAAGATAAAATGACTCAGACCATAGTAGAAAACAATTTCAACGCAATTCATATGGGCTCGCTGGCTAGTTCGTCAAACTGCCGGTATGAGTATGACGACGTTCGGTGATGCGATAGTTCGAATCTGAGTCGAAACAATGGGTTCTTTTTATATATGGGTATTCTTTAGATTATTTGTAAGGGATTTAATGTGTAACATTTTAAAACTTGAGGGGTTAGCACATACTGACGCTGTGTGTACCAGGTCTGCAGACGCGTGTAGGAGTAAGCCAATTTAATACACGAACACAGTTCGAACAAACTCGTCCGAGACAGCAGCATGTTTTGTTATAAAACCCGCATACTGTCCGTCATCTCATCACGCATCATGAATATCATGATGTCCTTGTTAATATAACAATCTGTTTGATTTTCCTGCAATCCGTGTGCTTCCATACATGAATCATGATGTAAGTACAGTACGCAATTATGCTAAATGAAGTACCTAGTTACTGTTGCAATTTGAGGTCGGATTCTTTACTGGTCTGGTGACTTTCTGGTTCGAAGTTAACAATGCAATGTTCTAAGTGTTTAAATAAAAGAGGGTTTAACTAAAAGAAGTGCTAATATATAGTAGCTATTCAAGCTATTAATGTAAGTGACCGTGGGTGCTGTTATATCGGTAATTTCCTGAAAGGTTTGATCCGCATAGTTATATTTTCGTTCGTCAGCATGACTTGAGTTGACTGGCATATTTTGGTCCTTTTGTCGCTAATTTTGTGCTTCGTTTTCGAAGGTTTCTGTTTCGTATTTATCTAACCTTGCTCTACTATCAAACCATATATTTTGGATATCAACATCGGGTAAATCATCTGTTTGTTATCTCATTTTGTGATCGTGAAATTGAGTGTTACATACGGATTATTTTACTGCTGTGATGGACTTAATACACAAAAGGGTTATCGTAATACTTTGTACGTAGTTTGTATCGATCTTATATGCGTATGACGTCTACAATGCACAGTTAATTATAGAGATTGGTTTCTGAATATTTGGTAAAGTTACGTGAACCTTGTAAATATGGTCCTTCCAGTCGCTCCATGTAAATTAGTTAGAGAGGTTAGACTGGAAGCTGATCCTAACGTAGTTCGGAAACAGCTAGGCTAGATTACCTATAATGACGGTACTTATAATTTTTGGGAATCTAAAAAATGCTATAAATATGGCCCTTGTTTTATCAAAATCGATTCATGAATTTTCAAGATATGGACTAACACGTGTAAGTGTGACGGCCTGGCTTATTGATACGAGGTACGGGTGTAGTGTCAAATTAGTCCATCTCAAAACCTTGGTCAAATTCTAGTGCAATATTTACAACAAAACTATTACCCACTTGTTACAAACAAATATTCCAGTTTTTACTTAAAACTAAACATTACGAAATAAAAACTAATGTAAAAAAAATTAGATCGACTTCAAAAATCGTCTGTGGCAAAAAACTAAAACTAAAGTACAGATCCCAAGACACCGACTTCGGAAATTAAAGTTATTTCATAATTTTGAGTTCATTTCTTTTTGAGGTCGATTCAATTTTTAAAAAATTAAGTAGGTAGGTACTTACTTTTTTATTAATTGAATAAAAATCTCCTCTCAGTCAGTTTCAGTTATAGTAGCACCCTACCGGCCGACACGTTTGTTCAAGCGTGATCCGTCCACATTTCCTCCCACTCCATTATGCAATTGCCACGAACTGCACATTATTCAATGGATACAATTGTACTGTTATGCTGATCATCCTTCGTATTATCTAACCGTTTTTTACTATTAATAGATGGTCCAAATAATTTTTGCGCTTCGTTGTCTCAGAGAGGATGCTGTTTTCCGATTCTTAAAACATCTTCTGGTTCTTGTAGATCATCTTTCGTGTTATCTAAGCAATTGACTATAAATAGAAGTTTCAAATAGTTTTTGCGCTTCCACGACTCTAAAAGGATCTTATTTTCAGATTCTTAAAGCTGCTCGTTCTTGCAGACCATCTTCTGTGTAATTTAACAACTTTGCTATAGATAATAGTCCAAATAGTTTTTTCTTGAAGATCATTCTTCGTGTTGTAATCTAACCACTGCTATAAATTAAAGTGTCAAATAGTTTTTGCGCTTCGTCGATTCAGAAAAGATGTTGTTTTCCGATTATAAAAACCCCCTACTCGCTCTTGCCAATTCCATCATTCTGCAAAACCGTTTAAATCTTTCTAAATCTAAATAGACTAACAGTATCTTGATCGTGTGAGGGACGAGGAAAAGTTTTATGAGGCTTTGGTAAAACTCGTTGACTGAAATGTAAAAGTTAAACAGGTTTATAACAATTTCACGAAAGCTCTTGGCGTAGAATTTCAAGTAAGTAATCGATTAGCATTCAATCTTATCTACGTGTGCATCCTATCCTCCAATGATCGTTCGCTCCATGTAAAATACCTACTGCACCGTAATTGCGTAACAGTTAAACATGCTTTAAATCACTATCTGAATCACTTTGATCGATATTGCTTCATAATTATGTTAGAAAAATTGTCTACTCAACAACGTAGGTAAATAATGCAATGTTCTTACGCAATTACCCCGTCGGTATTCTGCTGCATCTGGTTAGCATAAAAGCCGACCCGAACATAGTTGGAAAAATCTTAGGCAGATGATAATGATGCTCGTTCAATCTGCAGTCTGCCTCGATTCCTGCAATTTCAGTCTGTAAATAAATCATAATGATTGATTCCAATATCAAAAGGCTTAGGTTCAGCCTTCACCCAATTTCTACCTCTTTTCAATTTCTCTCTTAATCAGGCGGGGAATGGTAACTTTACCTGGCAGCCCAGAACCTGGAATGTCGCAATGTTGGTCAAGGCCCGCGACACAGTAGGTACAGAACCTTCTGCGGCCAATTATTTTTAATTGGAAAATTCTCAAAATTGTATTTGATTTGGTGCCAAACGAAATTACGGCGAAATCACCCTTGCCTGCTTTTCAGGCTAAACCGAGGTATGTTTGTGTGAATGTGGTGTTACTCCACAAATAATTTTGCCTAACTCTTAAGTTTCAGAGTTTTTAGACTCCACTATATTATAAGCACTTAAAAAAGCCAATTTACTGTGGTCTGTCTGTTAAAATTATAGTAGGTACGTACTGTTACGAAAGAAATACATATCAACTACGGGTACCAGGCAATCATAAACCGGTGAAGAGTGAGTTGGACTCGCGCACCGAGGGTTCCGTACGATCATGTTATTAATTTTTCATCGGCGAGGCCTATATTCGTCAGAGAATTTCACTGTGCAATGTGGTGTAGAATAAGGTCTCACCATAAGGATTCCGTTTTATCATTTTGGTACGGAAGCCTAAAAAGGAAGATTCGTTGGAACTCCACTAATAATTTCGCATTACTCTTAAGTATCACAGTTTTCAAATTCCACCATAATATTTAGAATTAGAAGCATATCTAGAATGCCTCTTCATAAGGCCTGGCAAGAACAAAATATAATGCGTACTATCACGAAAGGCACACAGATCAACAACTAGTACCAGGCAACCATAAAAAAGACAGAAGAATCGTGACGCAAAAAATATTTATTGCGTAGTAATAACGAACCTAATTTGCTAATGTTTCGCCTAATTTCCGCCACGCCTCGGTCGCGCCCCGTTGCGTGATCCACCACGCCTAGTATTGTCAAGCGATGCGCCAAAATACCCTGTGTACCTTATTATTTTTATAGTAACTGGTAATGTCGACCGGCTGTTACCCTATATATTCCTGGTAACGTTATATTTTTTGTTCTTTGCTGTGTGGCATTATTTCCGGTGCCTAACCTACATAATATTATAAAAGATAAAAAATTATATTAATGGTTAACATAACATCACGCCTGTGTTCCTCGAAGGGTTAAGCAGCGGGGTACCTATATTCCACCCACGTTTCTCCAGTTATGTTTAGGTTCCATGGGGGCGAGGCTATTGCCATTAACCGCGCACAACTCCCAGACTGCCAGTAATAAAATCCAGATGGAAAAACCAACTAACACTGGGAATTGAACTCAAGACGCTCAGCTGTAGCGCTTGCGAGTTAAGACCACTAGACCAATGAGGCAGTCCAACCTTTAAAAGCCTGAGGTAAATCAGGTTTTTATAGTATATTGGTAATAATAGACATTGTTGCTATCCATTGCCTATTTCTGGCCTGACAGCAATATCTTCCCTTGTAAAAAAGCCAAACGGCTTCTTCAAATCAAACCTGCTTCCTTTAGGCAAAAATGGTATTTAATGGATAGAGTTCATCGAGGCAAATGCCCAGAACATTTAGGATGATTTATGAGCTGTAATCCAGTGTAACTATCCATATAAATGGGCCAACAGACAGGTCATCAATCAGTCTTAGCAGTCTTAAACGAGAAGTTTCGAACAGCCAAGCCAACGAGATCGTTATGTACGCAAATATTATATGAACAGCTATTGTGATAAAAATTCTTGAGGAAACTAAAGCGAGTTTAAAGTGTGTAACACCGTTTATCTATGCAAGAGTAACTTTGGTAACGGCTGGTCAACCAGTTGCATATGCATGTGACAAAATGTTTTAGAAATTCTCGCACTTAGACTATGGAATTAATTCTTCTTCTTCGTGTCTCTGGCGCGACTGTATTTTAGATCTTGTTGGCCCAAAACTTTGACAATTCCACGGCGTGGTCTGTGGCCGCGCAGAGGTCACATTGACTGCATGTTTTGGAACATAGAGGGCAGGATAGGAGGTGGAGCATGGTTTGCGACATAGCTCCACAATCACACCCACTGCCGTTCCGTCAAGGTAGCGGGACTTTATCAGATTGGACTTACATCTTCCCACTTGTGCTCGGAGACGGTTTAGGGACTTCCAAGTGGACAACGGAAAGTTGATGCTCCTTTGGTGGTAGATAGTAAGTAGGAGGGGGAAGAGTATGGGCTTAAATTATTCTAAATTATATATTTAGGACCCCAGCTAGATGGACCGACGACCTGAAGAAGGTGGCTGGGACAGATTGGATGCGGAAGCCGGAGGGCAGGGCATTGTGGCGCAGCCTAGTAGAGGCCTATATCCAGGAGTAGACTGCGATAGGCTGAGTTGATCGATTGATTGATTTTTAGTACACGGGTACTATATTTTAGGTTACAGGAACTTTATCTTTCAGGCTATTTTGCTTTCGAAGTTGTGCCTAATAATCGCCAGATTCCTTAGCCTTCGGCATCGAATAATCCATTTTACCCCGGAGTTCAGAACTTATGAGCTTACACTCGACAATTTCTTTTTTTTTTTTTTACTTGTATTTAATTGTTTCGCGTGTTAAGCCTTTGGCACTATAATCTTATGATTCTTATCCCAAGCATTATACCGATAAGCGTCTAATTGTTTCCTTATTAAAACGTTTTAAACAAAAAAAAAAACTCTTGGAAACGTAACGTATATTATATCCAAACGTATATTCTATTGTATTGTGTTGCTGTGTCATTGAATCCTTCAAGCCAGTGCTCCTAGGAGTTTAGTTTGCACTCGTGCACAACTGGCCAATCAATTATTTAAAGCTTTCATAAAAAAAAAAAAACTAAATGTTATCTGTGGTCCAGTCGTAGACGTAGTCGCGTGAGGTGTTCTGCCATACGTCGAAGTACCCGATGACGGCATTGAATCCCAAGGGCGCAAGCCTATCGCTATTTACCGGGCACCGTTCCAATTCCAGCTAATTAAAACCCGATAACACTTTCTGCATAATTTGGGGTCGTAGCCAAGGACCAAAATCGCTCCTAGACGAAAATAATGAATAATTTGGGGTCGTAGAGTCGAAGCCAAGGACCAAAATCGCTCTTAGGCGAAAATAAAACCTTAGTAACAAAAGTTATTTTAAGGTTCTGAATTCCCTTTTGTACGGTAGGTATTCAAGCCGTGATATATTGCTAGTAAAGTTTGGAAACAGCGTTGTTTTACGACCCATGTGTTTCAATTATTCTCATTTCCTAGCCAAACCCATTACTAGTGCAAACTTCCCAATAGTGTTGTACCCATTGCCGCGGGGTAATTGCGTAACACACTAACAGTAGGTACGGCTTTCGTGTCAAAATGAAAGCCATACCTACTGTTAGTGTGTTCATCAACATTGATGCAACATTCATCTACGTTGTTGAGCAGACAAATTTATCGAACCTAAAAAGCAATGAATTAGCAATATCCTTCAAAATAATTCATATTGTGATGTTACGCAATTAGGGTGATGTTCATATTTCGACTAGTGATGCAACGGATCTCTGTTTCTGTTTCCGCAACTGCGGAAGTTCCGCGCGATTTCCAACATCCGTTTCTGCTTCTGTTTCTGCTTCATTTATAACGGAGATTTAAACGGAAGTTTACAACCGAAGAAGAACACCGGAACAGATTGTTAGGTGCAAAAGCGGCCAAATTACTCTTTATATTATATTTTATAAAGAGTAACTTGCCACTACTAAATTTTGAATATTAATAAAACTTTCAGTTGCAAAGTTGCAATATTGTTTTCTATAATAGATTTCTAATACATATATCTATTTCTAATCTAGATTTGGTGTATTTGATACTTAATAAAGAATTATATTTGTAAATTTGTTTTTATTTTTTCATATTATTTACACTTCCGTTTCTGCATCCGTTTCCGTTTCTGCTAAAATTTACTTTTGACATCTGTTTCCGTTTCTGGTTCCGCTAAGACACTTCCGTTGAATCACTAATTTCGACTAATATTAGTCAACTGTATCAATACTGATACATAATACTAAACAAAAGGGGTCTTGTCCTTCCATTCTTCGACGAGTATGTATGCATGTTGAATCCGAATTGGAACCTCAGTTGTGGGTTGTGACGGACAGTCAGAAGTCCAGACTCGGAGCGTGACAATCAGTTGACTCCTATGGTAACTAATAATAAATTAATTTTCTCAGTCAATAATTACTCAACGTAATACATTATCAGCCTATAATGTTGCCACTGCTGCAACACATGCTTCCTCTCAGTGAGGAGTTGACCGTTATCCACCGCGCGGGCTCAGTGCGGGCTGCTTGATGTCACATGTTGTCAAATTTTTGGTCTTAGGACATGCCAGTTTCCTCGTTCAATTCACAGTTTTGACAGCAGTGGTGATGAAAATAATTTACACAAAGTAAAGCGCCTGTTTGAGTTCAAACCTACGACCTACAACTCATATGTCGCGGCCATTTCCACTGCGCCACCACTGCTCACTGGTTATCCAGGCCATGAGTCAAATAAATATTACAGTGACTTCCTTTTATATGATGTCAAGACGCAAAATCTTTTAATCCATTAGATTTAACTCCAAGCTATTAATACAAAGTCAAACTCATCATAACTGACCTCGAGACGGCTTTATACGAGACTGACAAATTGCGGCAGGCAAGTTAAATGACAAACTTGTAAGAAACTGGCATTCATTACTACGATATACAAAGATGACAGCGAAATTACTTAAACGCTTGTCACGAGACATGCAAAACGTCGCTTCACCATTCTTTGAGTTTTGTCGATAAACTGTGCCAGAGGGATAGACAAGCACTGTTATGATTGATGTTTTGATTATGTCTTATTTGTTTGTGTATGTTTAGTATCTATTAGGAGCTAGTGCTGGCAGTAGTTTAGTGGGTTTGCATACTGCCATTGCAAACTGCCGTCCATAACATGACACATTGTCATGTTGACATCGTGAGGAGATTATGTCTGCGTCAGTGAATGGTGTTAGTTGCTGCGTTCTGCGCCAAACAAGAAATATAAATTATGTTTGTCATCGTCACTCTAAGAAGAATACGTTGTTCAGGACGTTGATTGTTTGGATGTCTGCGTGTCCTACTTATAATATATCACTTCTTCTAAAAAATATTTGAAAAAACGTTTATTGTCACATACGTTACCTTCGTCTCCGTCGCCTTTTTGTGTCCCATTTTGGACAATTGCCTCCAGTAGCATCTCTCAACCTTTGCAATTTTCAACAATATATGCCCTGCAAACTAAATAATATTCAGGTTATAAACTATAGGATTCCCATCCCTACATGCTACGATGGAGTTGTTAGCCCGCCCTGTGTGCCATCAAAATGGGTCGGCGACTCGCTTTGCGTGTCCCGCCGGTTTTAGTTTCGCGACCGCCTCCGATGGAGTTAGTTCGGTTTCGATGGAGGTCTAAACCAAGGACGGTTTCAAGGCATTTTGGAACGAGAGAATTTCGTGAAGTTTTGTTTCTAGAAGAATTTCGTGCTAAATTCGACGGTTTAGTGCGATTATTTTTGGGATTGTGCGGTTTTGTTTTGACTTGAAGTACAGGGCTGTTTGCCCGGGAAATCTAGAAATCTGTGGGTGAGTTAGAGGGATGAAAGCGTATTATAAGAGGCATGGATCTATCCGTAGCAGTTGCTATTGACTGTCATGCGTCGTCATGGGTTCTTTTCTCTTACTGGGTTTTTTTAACCCTTTGTATATCTTGGCTTACGCGTCGATTTAAGGGTCCTATAATTTTACCATTTTTTTCCGACTGTTTAACAAAAAATACTCGTGAAAATCCAATATTAGTTCTTTTAGGGCGAATTCTACCAAACTTTTTTGAAAGTTTTTCCATACCTACTAGAACTGTCAGACGTCAATTTTATTCCACGGATAAACTATGTATTTTGTAAATTCAGCCCATAGGCCTGATTTTTCAATATTCAAATATTTTTTATCTAAGGAATAAATATTGCGGTTTGACAGTTTTTGTATATAAAATATTTTTAACTGTCGTATTTATTCCCTTAGAACAATAATGAAAATTACTAATCAGACAAAATAAACTGCCATAACAACATATGTACTTTCTACGTCAGCGGCTGCAGTTTACAGACGATAACACATGTTATCAGCACCGACGCAAACGATTACCTTAATCGATGCAACACACAGTTCACTTTCACCGTATTCAAGTACCCACTGAATCGCCTTCACAACACAATTGAACAAAGTTAGAACAGTCAACTGTCAGATAGAGTATTTCTTTCATCTCTTTGGTTAATTTGTGATGGTGCACAGATAATAACTTTTAAAGTTATAAAAACGAAGGCTCTTAACGCTAAGAGTATTTCTAGCCTTCGTTAATGCAACCCAGCCATTTCTTATTCTTCCACACATCCAGAAACGCCGGAGACGACGCCCTAGACATATAGTGACCTTATTGGTGTTATTCTTCAGAAAGTTCAGGTGCGTAGTAACCGCAACCGACGGCGCGGCGTGCGTGTACAGTTGTATGAACGTAAACGAGGCAAAAAGAGTATGTAAGAATCGTAGCAGGTGGCCTTCTATAATTGCTGCTAATCCCATAGGAAGACGGCGTGAGTTTCTGTATGTATCTGATCTGCATTAGTCTTTATCGTACTAGTCACCCTTCTAGCAATAATAATCTTCCCACAAATCCAACCATCTTTTTTTTGGTCTGACTCAGGTCTTATCCATCAAACTCAAACTCAAAGCATTTATTTCTATTAAACCATTTACAGGCACTTTTGAATTGTCAAGAAGTCGGTCAGTCAGAAAATATGAAGCTAGTTGCCCATTCCAAAGCGTAAGTACCTATGGAGAAGAACGGGTATCCACATCCATACCCAAATTCTTAGCAGCCGGTCGATTCTGTAAAAATCTCACCGTGAAAACTTAGGTGAAGTGAGTTTGTTTTTGCTAGGAATTGCCACTGTTGACAGTTCACTCCACGCTCACTTCACCTAAGTTTTCACGGTGAGATGGTTACAGAATCGCGCTGCTGTATGTCAAATAACAAAACAACTATTACAAGTCCAATGTCAACTCCTATTATTCTCCAGAAACAGCTGCAAAAATCATCACGATCTTGGCACAGCTCACTCGGATCCCATACAGTCGCGAATCGCGTGCCTGCTTTTGTCCCCCTTCATATGCACATAATGTGTCGTTCAATTAATTGAGCTGTTAGTCTCGCTACGGCTTTGATTAATGTCCAATGCTCACGCCTCAATTAGTCAGGATTTTACGTCTGGTATTTACATGCTGTTGAGCTGTTTACACAAGAGTTTCGTTTTTATTGGTCTGACGTGTTTGCTGACAAATTGCGGCGCTAAATGGTATTTCATGTTGTATTTTTAAAAGAAATAAAGATAGAAAAAATGCGTTTATTCGCATTACAAAAACAAAATACACCTTAAAACTATAAAAAAAAACAGAGAATAAAGACTATAATGCCAAAAGCGCCTCAGCAGGTCGATTCTGTAAAAATGTCACCGTGAAAAGTTAGGTGAAGTGAGTTTCTTTTTGCTAGACATTGACTGCTCACTTAACGCTCACTTCACCTAAGTTTTCACGGTGAGATGGTTACAGAATCGCACTGCAGGAACCGTATTCTCTGACACAGTGAACGAAACCGCGCGAAATGGACGCGAAATTGCCGTGATTAGCTAAGGAATTGACGTGGTTTGGTTTCGAAGTAAGAAATCATTGAGTGGTCACAGTGAATTAGCGCCCAGTTCAGCTCAATGTCAGATGACAACACAAGGTGTACCACTGACGCTGATTTTCAGCTGCCACACACGAGCCGGACGGCGCGTACGTGTTCCACGCGCGCCTCAAAGAGATATCAGCATCATACGGAGGGGCCCGTCAGAGCCGAAGCCTGCCGGGTCAGCGGGATTGTCCGAAAGGGTTACCGCTGGCTCGGAACATAAAGGGCTAAGGAAGGAACACGGGTGGGTTTTAGTCGGTAAGAGTCTACACTCCCTTCCGCTCCACCCAGAACGGGAGGGGTCATTTGATGATTTCCCATCCTCAAAAAAAAAGCCCACGAGTGCCATATGCTAGAATAATAAACACGGGGAAGTGTGTGTACGTTGTAATAAATTAAAAGAATTAATTAAGTAAATGTGATAATATGAAAAAAAAGTTCATACAAAATCAAATAAAATGCTGCGACATCCGTGTTTGTCTGTATGTTGTGTTGTGATTATTTTTTTTTTCGCTTATGTATTTACTGATTGTTTTTGTTTTTGAAGTGAAAACTTCTTTAGCGGCGCTGTGTATGTACTTTTTTGGAATGGGTAAAAACTTCTAAATTCGCGTCAGGTCACGTGACCCTGATCGAAAATTCGTAAGACGTAAAACGTCAGACGTCTCGCCCACAGCCTCGATTCTAACTAGGCATGGGTAATATCGCTTTTACACTATATCAAATCGTATCTATGTATCGGTTTAGAATATCGGATATCGTATCTATATATTTCAATATCTATTTGGCTGAATCAGTGTGGAACTCGGAATCGAAATTGGTACTGTGATATTTAGGTTTCGGTTTTGTTCGATTCATTACATCATTGTATTTTATTTGTAACTGTATATTCGAAATCAGTGAATGTATTGTTGATAATATGGCACTCTGAAATGAAACTAGTACAGCCGTTTCGGTTTTCTAGATTTATATTTTTATCAATTATTTAAATAGGTCAAGTATCTATTCATCAGTCATGAGTGAAGCTAATAACTGAAGACTGACGAAAACAGCAAAGTGCAATCAAGGTCAAGGGTCACGTAAAGTGATTTTAAAACAATTTTTGATGTGAAACATCTATAGCCGCACGTAAAACAAATTTCTGGCGTGGCGACGCATGCCGTGGCGACGCGTCACCACGCTTTATGATGGTGTAAGTATATATACAGTCACAGTCTTGTGTACTGTGTGGCGACGCGTCGCCATGCGCAATGTTTCACATCTGCCAGGCGTCCCGTGACGGCTCACTTTTTTTGTTGAGAATGCCATAGGTACGATTTAAAACCCTTTGACGTTTATTGATGGTTACCTGTTTACAAGTGTTTACAAAATAATGTATTCGGTATTAAACTCTATGCTCCTGTATATAATGTTTAAAATTAGTATTAGACGTTAGCTTAACGCGCTTTCTCGCTCGTTCATCTCTAGCTACATCACTCCCGCCCGCGCGCATCGCAAGGATACGGTACCTACAACCGTATAACTACTACTGTACCGGAATCAGTTTGAACCGAATATCATAGATCATGTGATACGATATCGTTATAGTGTCTCGTTCTAGGTACGCGGATACCTGAAATATAGATACAGTACTGTCCGATATATAGGTATTGGATATTGTACCGATATATAGATATTGTATCTATATACGATTTGTATCGCCCACTCCTAATTCTAACTGTCAAATCAAAAAGCTCTAAATATTCGGGCGTAGACTGACAAAAATAATAAACTGTACTTAATTTTTTAAATATTTCTATTCTTTTACTACACAATTGAAGCTACATTTATTAGAAGAAGCTAAGAAAAGTGATAATTTGAAGAAAGCTCGACAGGCGAAACAAATACGAAAGTTTAAAACAATATTCCGTGATACAGATTTTATCCATATTTACAGGCTTTCTGAGGATTTAATTAATATATTGGAAGATGACTTAAGTCCATATATGCGTCCGCGACTTCGTTCCAGTGGTTTAACCAAGAGGCTAAAGGTTTGTTTACATCTAGGTTTCTTGAGATATGATGGGTATACCTCACCACACACCAACAAAAGCCTATTGAATTCCTGATGTTTCAGATATTATGCACACTATCATTTTTGGCTAATGGAAGTTACCAAAAAATCATTGGGAAGAATGTAGACACATACATATCTCAGTCTTCTGCCTCTAGGGCAATCCACGAAGTTATTATTTACAATACAATGATAACTTAAACACAAGTCAAGATTGCACTTAATTCTAGCTTCATTCATTGATTTCAGGTGACTCAGGATATCCTCAAAGGCCTTATTTAATGACTCCCTTTAGTAATTCAGAAACTGAGACTCCAGAGCCATTACAACAATTTGCACAGCAGTGCAAGAAACAGTGTAGAGGACTATTGGAATCCTGAAAGGACGGTTCAGATGTTTATTAGTACATAGGGTATTGTACTATGATCCTATAAAAGTGGGAGAAATTGTGATGGCTTCCTGTGTTTTAAACGACATATGTAATAGAGCCGGGCTACCAGCTCCTATGATGATGAGACCAATGTGACTTAGATGAAGAATCTAGGTTACTTGGAATCCTGACACATCAGGCTCCAACACATGATGACTTAGAGAGTAGGCTGATAAGTAGGCGAGATTTAGTTAATCAATTATGGCGAGCATGTTGTATCTACAATTTATGCGTTCCTTTACAGATGTGGTTAACGTGTTTAGATAGAATATACTCACCATTATTGATTAGATACAATAAATAGGTATTTAAATTATTAATAAAAATATTATTATAATCAACAATTGTCATAACATTTAAGGTGTGTATTTAAAGTGTGGTGTTTAAGGTGTATATGATTAGTATAATATCAATAGCCTATAATAATATGTGCCTATTTATACCTTAGTCCCTATTTGTACTATATTTTTAAATGGGTAAGAGTGTATACAGGGGTATGAGAAATTAAACAGATAACTGCATTATTTTCTTTTTTATTTACTATTAAAAACAATCAATCAAATCAAAAATCATTTATTCAAAATGACTTTTGATATTCAGTTAGAAAAACTTGATTCTATACAATAGTAGGTATGCAAAGTAATTAACATTACAAGAAACAGGACATTTAATTAAATAATTTAGTATATACAATGAAAACTACCCAAGCAAAACAAAATTAAATAAGTACCTAAATAAAAGCCTGCAGGCATAAAGAGCATGCCCGCTAACAAACATTGACATTTACTACAAAAAAACAGTTCTTATACTTAAACTTCTTAACATCCATCTTAAATAAACTTAAAATTATCTAAACATAGTAGTAGATCCATGTTTCGGAGATTCAACTTCCTCGACTGATGGATGCTCATAAATCCTGCAGTGCCTGGGTCTGCCTTGACCATGACTCACTTATTTCCTTAAAAGTCGAACATCCTCTGCTGGTTGTCAATAAGAAGTCTCTCATTTTCCAAACACCTCTCTTTAATGGCGACAAAACATTCAGTCAGGCTCGCCATTTGGATTGCCTTTGAGAAGGTGGTGAGTGCTGGATCAGACGGCGGTGTGCCGTTCGATGCCTACGAGATGCTATGAACATAAAAATGCAACAAATTACTATACAGAGGTAAAACAAATATGTAAGTATCATCAACATCACATCACTCTCCCTCTAAAGGAATAGATATTACAATGTAGTATACATATTAGATGTAGTCTATATCTTGATTCTATTAGATGTAGTCTATATCTTGATCTTGATTGAATAAGGGCTGCTGTTGAAAAAACCTACAGAAAATCCCAACAAATTGGCCCAACCCGGGAATCAAAAGTGAGACCACTACTATGTAGTGCTTTTTACACTAAACCAATAATTAACCAAATTATAATTAAGTTAACCTTACATGAAGATGCAATTGGAGCATTACTCCTATGATGACGCATTGCAAGACTGCAAATGGTGATCTAGCCTCAAACTGTAATACAAAAAAAAGTTATCTAAATATCCATTATAAAGTTAAAACATATTATTGTAAGACTTTTATTTAAAACTTCACCTTTTGTTCTGTATTAGGCTGGTTTTCCATTGGCACATTGTCCCTATACAAAGATGGGCCTGGTTGTATGTCCGTTCGCCCTGCAAATATAACATTACATTATTATATTTTATTAGAATTAACTTACTGGTATTGAAGGTGTGGACTGTTCGGTCTGGAGCATGCCTCTAGTAGATTGTTCTACAGGCAGTAATTGGTCAGTAGGTCGTCTTAGGGGTTGCTTAGGACTCTACAAAATTAAATATGAAAATTATAATTTCCAAGTACCTATACAGTTTTCATATTATGTAATGAAATTATGAAAGTATAGCACTTCTTGGCATGCTAAAACACACAATGTTACGTTACAACAATAAAGTTATACGTACATATTATAGTAAAACAATAGCTAATCATGTAATTTACTTAAATTTTATTAATATCTCGTGTATCATACAATACTCGTGGATGAGACAATAGTAATAATAGCCATATACTATCAGTGAAAAAATCATAATACTCACATTTCATTAGGTAGTTGTATTTATCCTCTTAGTCACAGAACTACCTATGTTAAAAGCACTCGCTGATACAAATAATCAAGGCTTGAACAAGAATCAAGCACCCAAAAGTTTAAAAACTACAAATTCAAGTGATTTTGTTAGCGTCGCGTCATCGGTTGTTATTGTTATGTCATGTTGACTTTTAATTCATCGTCGCGTCGCGTTGCACGAATAGAGCAAAGGAATCGTCATTCAGCCTTAAAATGTAATAAGAAATATGAAATAAGCTCTTTTAAATATGATATTGGTTATAGTTTAACTGTATTCCTTATAATACTTAAAGATAGACCTTTAATATATATTTTAAACCTATAAAACTCTCAGTCGAGATTGATCGATTATAATTTATAGAATTTGTGTCAAGCCCTACGTTCGTCTGAGAAACAGCGACGGGAGGTTACAGCCTTGGGTTCGACGACGAGCACAACCACGTTAGTGAATACGGTTTGAATCAGCGCTGTACGCTCGGTCGATCTCAAGGCTGTCTCGTCGACGAGCTCGTCGCAGCTTACAGCCATGAAATTGTCTTTTAGAGAATAGCACTGCTGAAGTCTATCCTGTGTGCTTATTTGTAAATCTGAATAAATTCCTTTCACGAGAAGAATAAACCAGTCACTTTGTTCAAGTTTTCACTTCTGTCGGCACTACCGGAGTGCCAGTGTTTTTTTTTTTATAAAACGTTTCCCCACACTAGGAATTTCTCCTGTATTGTGGGTGCGTTTACAAACATTTAAACTCACATACACAAACAGCTAGACCCAGAACAACTACTTGTAGGTCATACAAATATTTGTTCCGTGCGGGAATCGAACCCGCAACACGCAGCGCAGCAGTCAATCGCTTAACCACTGCGCCAACCGATTCGATCGGTCGATTGAGAGTAATTACCGGAAAAGTACCTTACCGTTCCATAATAAATCATAGTCTGCATGTCTACTGTATTTGAAACCACGTAAACACTACCAAAAAGGTTTTTGATGCGTTTGACCCTTTTTTTATTCCTGAAGGAAGAGCCACGAACCAGACCACCTCTTTCTAGGCCACTATTTCAAATACTTCACATTTCGCATTATACACATAGAATAATTTACATATTAGGTACAAATACATACCTAATACATATGTAAATTACTCAATGTGGATCAAAGCAGGGGGCGTTGGTCTACATCAGAGTAATTTCTAAGCTTTATATGTTAAGGTCGGCTGCCCGTGTAACCAGATAACCCAGAAAATTAAATCGCTAGACGGGTTTTGTATCATTCCACCGAATCCTTGCAGGTTTGCATTCATTGTCACTGACAATATAACGTTAAAACCTGTTTCTTGTTTTACTAAAGCCACCGCCTGGGTAGACAGCATGTCTAAAGTCTATTCATGTTTCAAATTGATATTATTTCAAGTTAAACAAATATCAACTTTATTGTAACTTTATTCGCGATTTATTTGCCAAAAATGTAAACAAATATGAGTTTATGGAAAAATAACTTTGAACCCTACACAATAAAGTTCAGTTTACACTACAACTTCAAACATTTTCATAACTTTTTCAATAGTGCTAGTCACTCAGAAATCAACTTAATTACCATTAAAATAAAATTGATATTTATTTAACTTGAAATAATATTAATTTGAAACATAAGTTTGAATAGACTTTATACAGGGTTATTGGTAAAACATTGACAACCACTTAAGAGGTCATTGTACTCATAATTTTGGACAACTTTTATTATTGGACCAAATCTGAAATCGTGAAAAAAAAATCGTTCCTTACATTTTGACTAGTTATACGAACATAAATGTAGGGAATAGCTGATTTTTTTTTTTCGCGATTTCAGGTTTGGTCCCATAGTACACGTTGTTCATAATGATGAGTACAATGACCTCTTAGGAGGTTGTTAATGTTTTACCAATAACCCTGTATAGGTAGATTCAACCACTAAACAGGCTGGATTCTGTTGAACCTTGAAAATAAACTTTTATTACGACTCGCCTCTATTCCATTCTCATCCTGCGGCAATAAAGTTTTTCATTGTAACGGGATGGGCTAACTTCTTCACCGCACGCTAAGTGGCTGGGGCGTATGTGGACGTTCACGACTCTGACGATAAATCGTATCATTCGATAGTTGGTCAAATTAGACGTAATTTAACTAGTTTCGTTGTATGTGTAAACCAGTAAGGGCTACAGCCGGTCGATTCCGTAAAAATCTCACCGTGAAAACTTAGTTGATGTGAGTTTGTTTTTGCTAGGAATTGACACTATTGACAGCTCACTCCACGCTCACTTTACCTAAGTTTTCACGGTGAGATGGTTACAGAATCGCACTGTTGCAGGCACAATACTTCTAAAATTGTAGATTGTGTGACTTCATCAATGCAACATCGCATTTTGGCGACCCTTTGCAGTAAAGTGATCACTAGGTTGAACAATTATTTTCCTTTCTAACTTACTAACGTTTCCTCTTTCTCCTTTCTTCCATTACAGCGCTACATAGGTCTCCCCGTAATGTTGAAGGCGGGCGAGTACTCTCCCAACAACCCTTTAGTGCGGAGCGAACGGGCCGCGGGGGGTGACGCCTTCCTCGGCCTCGGAGAGTACGAGCGAAGACGCAACACGCTAAGGAAGATAAGGCAGCAGCAGTACAGGGAATATTTAGACCAGGTGAATACCGTGACTGATGGAATAATAATCTGACTATCGGACAGCATAAAACTTAAATATCACAAGGTTAACATGGTTAATAGAGGGTTTTTCCGACAATACCATCTCCTAGCATTGTTACCGAGCAGTTAAATTTTTGTATACGAAGTCGTAAGCTGTCGTAAGCTGCTGCACCAGCTTACCAAAATACCACATCAAATCAGCCAAATCAGCTGTGGACTATGTTAAATTCCAGGCCCCCGATCGAACAGTCACAGAATATTTCGTGCAGTCCAGGGTGCCTATTTCCTTCTTTGAAAGGTTTAAGGTGTATTTAAAAGCACATAGAATTTTTAACTGGCTTAAGAAGTGAAGTTTCCATCAGATCGGCGCCGCGACCGTTTTCCAATGATTTAAAGTATGTTTGCTAAAGTTTACTTATCGAATTTTCAGCAAGCCAAAAAGAAACAGGAAGCCAAACAGCAAGCAGAGAAGGAACGTCGCGAGCGAGAGCAGAAAGACAAAGAACGAGAGGAGAGGGAGAGAGAGACACTGATAGAGCGAGACAGGTTTAGTGCTGAGCGACGCCGAAGCGTGCAATATGTACCGGAGACTACTAGCTACTGTAACAATAACAAGTAAGTACCCGGAGGTTACTACCGAGTTTCAGGGCAAGATTCAAGGATCATTTTGAATGTAATTAATGTTCATATTCGTAGAAGCAAACGTGAACAAGCATTTGATTTGAATATATGCAGATTAATGCTATACAAATATGGTTCACATTCGTATGTGACGTTTATTTTACTACTGCAAAGTACAGCAAAAGTGCGGTCTGCGAATCTTGCCCTCATATACTCGTCGTCACCCTGCCCTTGTACGGTCAGCAACAAAAGTCGATTAACACTTCAGTTTTTGTAATCTCAGTTATTGAGCAAATATTTTTTCAAAATTGCAGCAGAAGTACAATACAATTTTGAACAAATATTTTGCTCAATAAATGAGATTAAAAAAAACTGAAGTGTTAATCGACTTTTGTTGCTGACTGTACCATGTTACTTGGGATAGGCGCAACGTTTTCTTCTTCCTTTCTCCCCTGTCAACCGTCACGCTATCATTCACTCCCTTCTCTTTCATATCATTCCTCACACAATCCATCCATTTTTATTTGATGTTACTCTCCCTCTCTCTTGCTCTCAGAGATGGTTTCATAGGTAAGAGTGACAGAGAGAGATGACGCTCTAAAAAGGCGTAGTTTTTCCGAAACTCGATGTCTCCTATTAACGACCGTATTGTGGGAGTTAATTATCTTTTAATTTTTAAAATTCCTTGTAAATTGATTGACGTTAGATAAAAACTTTCATTGTAAGTATTTGTCAGCTTGTTTGTTCCAATTTCGAGATTAGACAAATTCTTTCAAAAACTATCAGATGAAAGTGTAAACAAATATGTAGATCAGAAAATGTACTTGTAGGGGTGAAATTTGTAGTGCCACTTACAAATTGAGTGCTTTGATTTCATTATTTGGATACAGGTAACCCGCGAAAATCGAATTTTCTTACGTTTAAAAGATAGATTTAAAGATTTTTTTTTTAATTTTAAAAGATAGATTTAAAGATTTTTTGCAAATTGCAAAAACGTACATTTGAATTTGGCAGGTTACCCTGGCGCAAAATCCGAAATTTTAATATTAAATCACCTTATAGCGTGTTTTTATTTGACAGTTGAGGTTCATTTTATAACTTCATATTCATCGATGATTTTTCAATTACAATTTCATAATGTTATTCAAACAATAATTCTTGGAAAAAGTGATGAGATACAAAGCTCAAACCTTCCAAATACAGATTGTACGATTGTTCCTAGTTTTGTGTAAGTAAGAATGTAATCTGAACAGGGTTTGTTTACACTTTCATGTGATTCTTTGGAATAGACTATAGAATAAATCCATCGCCCAACAACTTTAAATGATTGTCTTTTTGACCTTTTCCGCCGACCACAAATGGGACAAGGGTATGCAGGACTAACACTCAAGTTGATTAATGGTGGGTCCACACGATACCGACTTTCATCAACTTCTATAAAATTTAATCTATGCAAGTGCAACAAAGCAATACAGACAAATGTCGGTGTATCAGAAAAGTCTAAAGTCTGCATAATATATGTCTGCGTATTTGTCGGAGCCAAATAATTGTCCATTTTTGGATACGTCTGTTCTTACCGAGGTTCGCCACGAAACTAAAAAGTCAGCGCAAACATACTGTGGAGATGTCCGCATAAAATTTTTACTCAAACTTCAAAGTCTACACAGATATCTGTACGACCTGTCACATCTGTGTGGACCCACCATAAGATTTATTTATTTGGTTTAGGATTTTATTGCCCGTTCTTCTCCATAGAGATCTAGGTTTTGGAATGGGCAACTAGCTTCAACTTTTTTGACAGTTCAAAAGTGCCTCTACAAGGTCTAATTGAAATAAATGCTTTGAGTTTGAGTTTAGATTTTGATGTAATTATTTATTTATTAATGTTTCAGTACAGTGGACACGGGAGTGCAAGTGGACGGCTTCACGTGCCCGCTGTCTGTAGCCGTGCAGACTGATGACAATGAGATGTACCGGGTAAGACTACCAATTGTTATTTGGTTGGTTCTAATGAAGACTGAACATGAGTTTCCTATGAACAAATATTACGATACTAATTAAATTCGCGTAACGACCTCGCCCTCTCATGTGTGGGACTTATAATGTAAATGACGAAATATGGGTGTGTTATACGTGTAGCGTACTAGTAAATTTCTTTCTACTAACAACTGTCGACTTTAAGGCGTTACCAACATGCTACCTGCACCTGGTGATTGAAGGAAGCTTTTGGCCGCAGGATGTGGTATTCCACCGCTTTCGCGCACAAGTGCTCCGGAACGCACAAAGACTTAGTGCAACTTAGTGATACTAACATAGTTATTAAGTTTTATTTACTAACAAAATTTTTACTATATTATTATGTATACTTAGGTTAAGGTATATATGTCTTCGTTACCTGAATATAAATGGTTTATTATTGTAATTTACTAAGAGTCCCAGTAAATTGAAACTTCACTAATGCACCGAGCATCAGTGAAGTCTTAATTTACTGGAAGTTTTTCCTATAAACATAAACGAATCATTTTGCTTACCAATGGTAGCATTTCCTATTGCCAAACTAGGCTTAAAGGTAAATAGATTCGTAAGCTACCTAATTTTACATGTGATAGCTACTTCTATATGGGAGGGTCTTCTATGCAAAGCTATGAAGTCTTTGCGTCGCTATTGGTAAAGATTCTTAATTTTAATTAATAACGGTCCGTAAATTATAGGCGGCCAGAAGGTTGAAACTATCTGTCACTTGTCATTGGTTTAAATGCAAAAATAAACCTTGACGTTTTATGACATGCAGGGGACATTCAACTTTAGGTTGGTAGGGCAATTACGAGGTCGACAGTACTTACTTGTGTCTTCCGCTTTTAGGAATACAGGCGTAATTTTATGATAATTAAAGGCCTATTCAGTCCTAAGCGGTATTCGCTACCATCTGCGGCAGAGAAAACCCAGTGAGTATGCGGTAATATTACTGTTCAGACCTAAGCGGATTTCGCTATCCTTGTGGGTAGAATAACGCGCGGTAGTCGAGTTTCGCCGCGGTACTTGATACTAAATACCTGAGCGAAACCCGCGCGGTATGTACCTCTACCCACAGCGGCAGCGAATATCGCTCAGGTCGCTCTAGCCGCGGTACTTGATACTAAATACCTGAGCGAAACCCGCGCGGTATGTACCTCTACCCACAGCGGCAGCGAATATCGCTCAGGTCGCTCTAGCCGCGGTACTTGATACTAAATACCTGAGCGAAACCCGCGCGGTATGTACCTCTACCCACAGCGGCAGCGAATATCGCTCAGGTTTGAATAGGCCTTTAAACCATTTTAAATACCTACCTTATTTTAGTTATCACCATCTCCTACTAAGAATCAGCTGATGCTAACTCAAGCGGAGCGCGAACTATCTCCGCGCAGTGTGCACGACGCGGCGAGAGCATGGCCGGCACCGCACACACACTGGGCCAGCGACAACCACTGCGAGAGGCGGCGGAGTTATGGCGACTTTGATGGTGAATATTAATCATACATAATTACGTCAGACTTCAGAAATGAGTTTCAATTCAATTCAAGAGTTCAGAAATGAGTTTCAATTATGTTTGTAAGGAGGCCTTTGTTCTACGAACCGTATCGATCTTTGTTTAGGATTAAACAAACTAGGTCGAATATTTTTATACTTTAATAAGTATCGTTTGCACTTGTAACAATTATTTTTACGGGACGTGTGACTCGATTTGTCGTCGTCTGCGGAGTGGCGCGGCGCCGCCCGCCCGCGCTGCGCACGCGCATGCCTGTCCGCTCTCGTGGCGTCGCTCGCTACAGTACGAGGCGCATACAATCTTAAAAAAATATGTTATTATCATTCCAGAGCGCACATCGACACTGGTGAAAAAGTCGAACCGCGACAAGTTGACGGCCGACCTGCGTCATCAGTACATGCCGTCCATATTCGATGCGGATGCCATACAACTGAGGAACATGCAGGCTGAGAAGGTATGTAAACATTTTATAATAGTTGGCTAGGGAAAGTACTTGGATCTTTGACAGTCGTTACGGGTAGTCAGAAGCCCCAAATGCTGACAACCAGTCTTACTAAGAGGTTTTGTATTACCCAGTTACTGGGTTGTGGAGGTCAGATAGGCAGTCGCTCCATGTAAAATACTGGTATTCAGCTGCATCCGGTTAGACTGGAAGCCGACCCCGACATAGTTGGGAAAAGGCTAGCCAGATAATTATGATGGCTAGGGAAAGCACTCAATCGATTTTACACCCAAGTCGGCCGCTGCTAAGACAAGTTGGCTAAATGAAGATTAAAGATCCTTCAAACACTCTAGTGAAAATCTTGATTTGTAATGAGGTTCGCACTAAGCGTTTTCAAATGTCCTTTATAATGCGCACAGCAAAAGAGTGGAACTCTCTACCTGCGTTTGTGTTTCCGAGTGCATACAACCCGAATCTCTTCAAAGTAAGAGTGAACAGGCTTCTTCTGGGTGAGCTCACTCCATCGTAGACTTTGTCTCTGCCATCTCTGACCTAGACTAGAGTCAAGAGCAAACCCATTTCAAATAAAAAAAAAAGGTCGTAAATCATCAAGCCCATTGTTTTCGATAATTAATTACTCTCCCAACACATATTCTCATTACAAAGGTTGTAAAATCACACAATTACTATTTTGCAGGAGGCGGCAGAGCGTCGTCAGTTCTACCAACAAGAGTTAAAAAGCCAAATACTAGAACAGCAGAGAATAAGAGAGGAAAGGAAAACTAGAGAGAAGTGAGTGCATTATTCCTACGGCTGTCCCATTTCAAAACCTAGTAAGGGACACTTTTTACAAAAATCGTTTTATTGCATAATCTTGCTAACCTAGAAGGTCTGTACCAAATAAAAAAACACCAGCGTTTTAAACTTACATAAAAGGAGATATATTTAAGCATTGATACCTAGTAAGTGCACCTTTCACTCCCTAGTGACCATTTTAAAACCTAGTAAGTCACTTTAACCAATTCAAAACCTCTTTTACAACCATTTGCGTTTTTTTTACTTAACATAATTAAATACTTTCCATAGGCTGACCAATATTAGGTTTATGCGCTCTCCTGTAAACATTTTAAGTCCTTACTAGGTTTTGAAATGGGGCAGCCACCTACTTTTTTTTTTTCAGGATGGGAAATCATCAAATGACCCCTCCCACTCTGGGTGGAGCGGAAGGAAGTGTCAGACTCTTACTGACTAAAACCCACCCGTGTTCCTTCCTTAGCCTTTTATGTTTCGGGCCAGCGGTAACCCTTGAGTGTACTTTCTGTAAATATTATGAAAAAAAAGTTGTTTGTCTTCTCATTTGCATGCTCATTTGCATATATGATAGAAGCGGAGCACCTACAACTACATACTATGCAATTACGCTAAAAAAGTAAGAAAATACGTTTATTTGCTGCAAAACCATCCCGCAAAGGAAAAATAAGCACAAAAAACTGGCCAAGTGCGAGTCGGACTCGCACACGAAGGGTTCCGTACCACAAAGCAAAACGCCGAAAAAAACACGTTTGTTGTATGGGAGCCCCCCTTAAATATTTATTTTCATCTGTTTTTGGCATTTGTTGTTATAGCGCCAACAGAAATACATCATCTGTGAAAATTTCAACTGTCTAGCTAACACGGTTCATGAGATACAGCCTGGTGACAGACAGACAGACAGTGGAGTCTTAGTAATAGGGTCCCGTTTTACCCTTTGGGTACGGAACACTAAAAAGGGACCAGTTGGTAAAATATGCATCATATCAGCATAATGGCCTGCCTGCAACATATTTATGACATTGCACATCCGACTGTTTTCAGGATGTTAGAGCAAGCTGAGATGCGTCGCTTAGAGGAACAACTACGAATGCTTCGGGTCGCACAGGAGAGGGAGGTTGGGAAGCAACATGAAATTACTGCCGCAGTGAGTAATCTACTTTATTACTAAGTCATTACAGACACTTTTTCAATGAAAATTTGTTTGTGTGATAAAAGCGTTGTGTTCAAGTCTGTACATATTTATCTGAAAGGCACACAAACTGTGAGCAGGTGGTATGTTCTGTCTATTGTAATAACATCGCTGGTCGATATTTACTAAGTGTAATAAGTGAGTTATTTTAAGCATATCTCTACAAGGATCCAGATTATTTATTATTCTAAGCCACAAACGTAACCTAAAATTGCTCTGGCCCTGTAATCTATTTAATGATATTGTCATTTATATCAGTTGAGGGGCTTGTGAATAAGTAATAACAGCCGCACCGGATGATCGATCAGGTTAAGCTACGCTTGCCGCGGTTGGTACGTGGATGGGTGACCATCTTTATATACCGTGCCTCGGAAACCATGTTAAGCAGTTAGTCCCGGTTGTCATTCGTGGATCTGTGACAATAGTTACGGGTAATCAGAAGCCCAAAAGTATGACAACCAGTCTTACCAAGGGGTATCGTATTACCCAGTAACTGGGTTGTGGAGGTCAGAAATACTGGTATTCAGCTGCATCCGGTTAGAATGGAAGCTGACTCCAACATAGTTGAGAAAAAGGCTAGGCAGACGATCCCATTTATATCAGCTCACTTAGTCAGTAGGTCTCTGTTTTGTACTTTTCTTCATTCCTCTTAATTCCCATTTCCAGATAAAAGAAAACACAATAGACTACCACAACAAGCGCACAGAGCTACAAAGAGACATCGACGCCGAGCAACGGAACCTCCGAGCCGCGTCACAACCACACAAGTCCCACCACAGTCAAGTCAAACGCAACACCAACACCTCCCGAAGCGAAACCAACACTAAACTACCATTCTACTACCCCAGAGTAACAGAACGTACCAATGAAATCTGTGACAATAAGAAACCATATTCAATCAATATCCCAGATAACTCACTATTCTCATCAAACTATGATGTAGACAGCTATCTAAGAAAAAATCTAAACTTCAACAAAGAAAAATCAACGAAATACGAAAAAGATGATGACAGCATCATGTCAGAGTTGCCAGAACAAAAAAACAAAATAGAAAAGGCGCTAGTACATGCTCCCGAAGAGAGATTAACAGACCGTCCGGAAAAACCGTCCTGTAAGAAAAATGTAGAAGTCGATACGTTACCGATACCTGTGTTGCGTCACTCGCCTAAGAGGCATCACGATGGTGGAGGGGATAACCTAATGAGTGAAGCGATGAAGAAGGTAGATGATAAGTATAAAGTGCCGGCCGTACAGAAGAATATATTAAAGGCGTTGCCAAATGAGGAAGGAAAAAGTGTTAATATATTGACGCAGTTAGGTTCGATAAGGCGCCAACTGCAACTAGAACAATTAAAACTGGATAGAATGAGCACTAAAGGTGATGAATGAATTTTGTATTTTGTGTACCTGTTTGACTGAGGTTTTTAAGCTACTAGTAATGCCACCCTGTAACTGGGTTGTGGAGGTCAGATAGGCAGTCGCTCCATGTGAAATACTGGTATTCAGCTACCGCAGACCCCAACATGGTTTGGAAGATACCAGATAGGTATATTGGATGGCATGGAAAGCGCGCGTCGCTTCGTGAAATAAAAATACTATACCTTGTAACTGGGTTGTAGAGGTCAGATAGGCAGTCGCTCCATGTAAAATACTGGTATTTAGCTGCATTCGGTTAAGATTGGAAGCCGACCCCAGCATATTTGGGTAACTGCTAGCCAGGTGATGATGAGTTATGGTTAAGAATAGGTTTCGTGGGGATCTAGGTTCGATCTTCAGTTCGGGCAGTGTTATTGGATTTTTTCATCTGGAATTTCTCGGTAGCAGCCTAGAGTCTGGATTTGTGGTTGATACCAATGGGATTTTAACATAACTGGTGAAATGTATGTGTACTTTATGATACACTTCTCCCTCTCCCTCTTCTCTCTTTTTTCCTCTTCTTCAGATTTCTTCTTCTATTCTTTTCCCGTCGGTGAATACAGGCGTTATGTTAAGTTAACCTATTTCTTTTTGAACTAAGTTGATTCTCTGCCAAAACGGTAACATGAATGTCATTTTAAAATGCCGCTTGGCAAATGGCAAGTGATTCTGTCTATGGTTATAATTACTGACCTTGACGAAAGGTTTACCTATTGAAACCAAAGACAAAATAGTGATGTTCCTAAACGGTATGCAAGGCTAAATATTTTCTTTTGCTGCAGTTTTGTTCTTAAAAAAAACCACAAACTGACAGTCTACATTTTCACAGACTCGCACAAAGCTGAGTAGAGAGCAGTGGTGGTCCAGTGGTGGCCCCGACTTGCGTATTGTAGGTTATGGGTTCAAACCCAGGCAGTTTTACTTTGAGTGAGTCAGCACCACTGCTCTCAAAACGGTGAAGGACAACATCGTGAGGAAACCGGCATGTCCTAGAACCAAAAATTCAAAGACACATGACATCTACCATCCCGCACTGGGCCCGCGTGGTGGATTTATAGCCCACTCCCTATCGAAAAGGGTAGGCCTGTGCGCCAGCAATGAGAACATTGTAAGATGATTATGCTTTGCACAAAATCCGGAATTATTTCTTCGAAATTTTGTACTGAACGTTCAGAAAACAATGATAATTTGCACGACAGTACGATACGTCTCAGTCAAGCGGGTACTCCAAAAAGTAGGTACGTCATAAGGTAGGTAAACACTAAATAATCCTTCCAAGCTTGGCTTCTATTGCAATAAGTTGATCTCTACAACTATATCGTATCAAATAGGTGAAACTATTACCAGTATAACGTATTCACAGATTTAATCTATAAACTATAGTAAATTGTTCGCAAGTAAAAGCTATGTTTTGGAGTCTGAGATAATATAGTGAAATTTTAATTTAAAGCTTTAAAATTGTCCCGTTGCGTGAGAGTTGAGCAGTGGCACAGTGGTAAAGACCGCGACTTACGAGTTGTAGGTCGAAAGTTCGAACCCTGACAGTCGCTTTACTTCGTGGAAATTATTTCATCACCACTGCTCCCAAAACGGTGATGGAAAACATCGCGAGGAAACAAAAAAATCGAAAACATGTGACATCTACCAACCCGCACTGGGCCCGCGCGGTGGATTACGGCCCACTCCCTCTCACCGAGAGGCCTGTGTCCCAGCAGTGGGAACATTATGCTTATGCGTGAAAGAGGTGGAGCTATACAATACGTACATTGCTGTCTCTTTTTCGCAACGGGACAATTATGGCCTTTTTTTTGAGGATGGGAAATCATCATATTATTATGACCCCTCCCGCTCTGGGTGGAGCGGAAGGGAATGTCAGACTCTTACTGACCGAAACCCACCCGTGTTCCTTCCTTAGCCCTTTATGTTCTGGGCCAGCGGTAACCCTTTCGGACAATCCCGCTGACCACAATAATGGTCTTAACTTTTCATTATACGGCTCCGAGATTAAAAAAACTTGTTATACAGGCCTAGGTTTTAGATAAAAATACTGTTTACCTTTTGAATAGATCAATAGTGAAAATGTATGAACAAATCTTTGTATCCTAGTATGTTGTATTGGTTTGTAATAGTAATGCACAAATGTTGTATCGGTAGGTGAAAAGTTAAGTCATCTTCAGCAGTTAGGCGAAATGTGCACTACTGCGAATTGAGAATGTTGCGTTTCCGATGCCAATTTTATTGAAACTCTATGTATGGAGATATTTTTATTTCTCTTCAATGTTCGTCGTTCTAACTTTGTACTCTATTTTTTTCTCTATGTAACTCCTTTTTTTAAACTATTGTCATCATAATCCTGTCCTTGTCCCATGTTACTTTGGGTCGGCGCAAGCGCAACACGTCTTCTTTATCCATTCTCTTCTGTCAACCGTCACGCTATCATTCACTCCGTTCTCTTTCTTAAAATTCCTCACACGTTTCATGTCATTAATGTCTTGAACTATACGGCTCCTAAAATCAAGGAATCTGTCACTATCTCCAAAATAACAATTTATTATTATGTTATAATCTCCTCATAGTGTGCAGTACTTCTGACTAATAGAGAAGTATCGAAAAAAAAAGACATGTTGCGGTGACCCCATATAAATTGGGTGAAAGAGAGAGAATGATGAATGTGCGTGCATTTTATCGATAAATTATAGTGTATTATCGATTAGGCCTGGCGCGCACCACGATTTTACTTTTTGCGACACGATTTTAGAATCGCATCAATGTAAAATATCGCAGAAAGTACAGTGCACGCACTGCGATAAAAAAATCATTGCTCAGTCTCACCAAGGATTCGGTACAATAAAGAAAATTGTCAATACTGGACTTACCCTTTTTCAGTGGATATATTTATTAAGGCTTACTTTTATCAGTAATACAATCTTCCGCTATATGCCAAAAATTTCTATGGCTATTATGGAATGAAAATTCAAACATTTCACAGATTACTGAGAATGTTCCACGACTAGCCTCGTTTCGTATTGAGACTCCAGTGGACATGTTTATTCTCGAAAGAACGGAATACAAATGGGCGCCGGCCGGCCCGAGTGAGCGATTTTTCTGTCGCAGTGCGCGCGGGACCATTTATAATTCTTTGCGTCGCGAGCAAACGCAGTAAATTGTAACAAATCACAATTTTAAAATCGCTGCGATTTATTACTAGAATGTGCGCGCACTGCTGTACTAACTCATACGTTGCATTCCTGCGACAAAATTATCGCACGATAAAAAATCGTGGTGCGTACCAGGCCTTACGGTACAGCAGAAGCAATTCTAACTCATGCTGCCATGGTTGTTGGTATGGTTTTCGCATAAATATTCGCAGAAGTGCACATTTAGTCGAAATAATTAATAGTAAGTAATTAATCAATTATGTTTGTACCCGATATTTCGTGGTAGTGTTTGTTTGTTTCAGTATTGTTAATATTTAAGTTTGTGCATGTTGTCTACATTGTTCTCGATTATGTTAATTATTGATTAATTCTATTTTTTTAATATTTTGTAGTCATTGAAGTTTTCTGCTGCTGTCGAAATGGTGGGAAAAAATATATTGTTTTTCCCTTTTTGATTTTCTTCATTTTTAAATAACTAAATCTTATTTTATTTCTAGTTCTATTTACTGATTGTATTATTATTTTATGAAAATATTTTTTCCAGTTACTCAATTTATTTTCTTGCTTTTACCATTTCGGCACTAGGGTGGAAAATCTTGTAAAAATAATAATAATTGAAAATGTCACAATTTGTAATCCATATTATCTTTAATATTTCATATTCGGCAAGAGAGGTGATACAAACTATTTTGAAGAAGAAATAAATATTTTGATAATCCCTTTCTTGCTACTAATATTCCAAACTATAATAATCTTATGAAGTTAATCTTCTGGAAGGTATCTTAGGTATCTTCTGGGTAATATTCCATTTTACTGCAATTTTGTGCAATAATTATTTTTGAATAGGTAGTGCCAAAATTTCTTACATAATTCCTTTTATCTTGTGGTGAAAACAAAATGTAGTGCGTTTCGACGCAAAATATGCACTGAAAACAATTCGTTGCGCGGTACTATGACGCAAAAAAACGTTGGAGCGCGTATTTGGTGCGTTGAAGCGCTGCATCGGTGCGTTTTCGCTCCTACTCTCCCTTTAGTAAAAACCTAGTTTTAAACTTATAACCAAAGCTTGGAGGCAATTTTGTATAGTTTACATTTTGTTCTGTTACTCGCACAATTTTTATATATAAGGTATCGAAAGACTGCATGATAATCGTAAGGAAAAGAGCTTGGCATAAGGAAAGTGAGATTAAATATAAGATATAATTTTAATGTTATTTTTATAATAGCTAATTATATTTTTACATGTTTAGGTACGCTTTAGTCAATATTTAAGCAATGGATTCACTAAACGAAGGAATACTCTCATAAATTAATAATACAATGTTTCAATGAAAGACGCAAATACTGTTATGTTTTTTCATAATTAACATACTAACCGTTTGGTTTTATATCTAAAGCCGTGTACCACCAGCGCTAAGCTAAAAAAAACAAAAAATAATACAAATAAATATTAACAACGAGTGGGGTTATTCACAATCAGCCTAAAATGTTCCCACTGATGGGACACAGGCCTGCTCTCAGTGAGAGACTGGGCCGTAATCCACCACGCGGGCCCAGTGTGGGTTGGTCGTGTAATGAAATAAAAAACAAAAAAACGAATTCTATGAATCCCTATTTTTGTAAATAAATAATAAAATAAATAACATAGATGCACAGTCGTAAATACGACTGAGCCGGCACGGACACCGAAAACATTATTAATCCGACTAGAGCGGTTAATAGGTTAATCAGTTGAAGGACACTGAACGAGACGCAATAGAAGTTTTACCGTTGTTATGCCCATGGCGCCTGCTCTCAAAACGGTGAAGGAAAAAATCGTGAGGAAACCGGAATGTCCTAGAACCAAAAATTCGAAGACATGACATCTACCAGCCCGCACTGAGCCCGCGTGATGGATTACAGCGCACTCCCTCTCGCCGAGAGGCCTGTGTCCCAGCAGTGGGAATATTGGTTGATTATTATTATGGCCGTTTAGTGTCCGTCAATGATTTAAATGCATATGAGATTGTATTATTCGTTTAGTGACTACGAAGTAAGTTATATTTATTGTCAGCACGTTATTCATAGTTTGTTTGTTATAATGTTATCAGTGCAATTCTTAATAATAGTCACGTTCATTCGTGAGTCGAGTATAGTTCAAAACGAGCGTTTATTTAGCCTTGAGAATAGTTTTTTGTGACTTCTGGGGCATAGAGGGGTTATAGATACTACCAAAAGGTCTTAAAATCCACTTATTTGTGGAAAAATGTACCGTGAGCTGCCTTTATAAGAATTAAGGCTTCACTGTTGAATGATGCGAAAAATTTTCCTGCAAAGATGAGATTTCACACAAAAACTCATGGTTATGGAAGGTTTAAGTACTCGCTAAGTCGAATGACGTCACAGGCTTACCATGCGTCCGTTGTGTAAGCGTAATTTTAATAAAAGCGTTCCAATTCAAAATATACTTTTTGTTTTATTTATACCTTGTTACTTGACTTGCTTGGCCCCTATTAGAATAATAATTAAGTCTAATGAGGGTAAGAAAATAAATACGCTGTGTCAAGCGCAGCCGCGCGAAGTCTCGAGAATTTTCCTAAGGTACCGTTTCTAAACTGTCAGTTTTCATCAAGCGGAAAACTCCTCGTGATGTTCAGGCATCCTCCTGGCCGTTCATTCAGTAAGTGCAAAACTGCACTTTGGACGTGGACGCGCCGCGGAGGATCAGATCGCCCGATTCGAGTGATCGCGCGGCCTCGATGACGCTCGGGAGGGCTCGCTGATCGCCGCGACTGTGCACTCGAGCAGGCAAAGAAACGCTTCATGTGTGCGTCGAATTTCATTAAAGTCAAAATTGATTTATTCCATGAAATTAAATTCAAATCTACATGGGGGGTGGAGCTGAAGATGTACAGTCAACAAAAGAGATAAGTATGCAGGATCGTCGGATATAGTTGAATTTTAAGAAACCGATGGATGTTCTCGAATAAATTTAATTTTTATGAATAGAAAACAAACAGCTCATTTATCGAATCCCAGGGCCTCATGCTCGGCAGTGACGCTTGCGACCACTAGACCAACGAGATGTGCGTACAGTCACGAGCACTAATATGTCAACACTTGGCAACTTTCAATTGCGGATTTTTTCGTGAAATAACGAATCATCATCATCATCATCAGCCTATAATGTTCCCACTGCTGGGACACAGGCCTCCTCTCAGTGAGAGGGAGTGGGCCGTAATCCACGAAACGAAACGAAAGCAACGTTGAAATAAGACTATACAAACCCATGGGTTCGAAAATACTTTGTTCGTAATTAAATTTCATTCAAAACTAAAGGAGAAAATCGTCTTTGAATAAAGCAAAGTGTATGACATACCTACTTATACTTGTGACTGTATCTAAAAACATTCCTCGGCATTCATGGTCCCCGTCCGCCCCCAAATTTTGTGAGCTGCGTCCGCGCATGTGTGGATGTTGATGATAGCATACACGCGAGTTTAGTAGTTTATGCTCGTTGTCAGATTTTAAGCAGATTCTTTTGCCATCAACACGCTAAGAAGAAGAAACAGCAGACTGGGTTAAGATCTAAAAAGGCACAGGAAAAAATAAAAGATAAGGCGTAAAATAAATCAACTTTTATTTACAAATTTTGGACCTTCAAATATAAATTCTCAGTAGGCATTGAAATTTCAAGGTATTTTCAAGCCTTTTTCGAAATTTCTTTTTTTTTTACAAAACATCCCAACATTATAATTACTATGCATAAGTACTGACTCGAAACAAAAAATGGTATAGGAGAATAAGTCTGAAATGGCCAACCCGTCTTGAGAAAGCGTGGTGGTCAATGTTCGTGCCTTGCCTTCTTTTTATGAGAAGAGGCCTTTGCCCTGGTGTAACATTTTAAGGCAACGTTCGCAAGGACGTAAAAATATCGAGGCGGGATTTTATCGTGCACTGGATTTTGAACACTCGGTGTTGAGCCGAGCACTGAGAATGCAACAGAGCGCAATCCAGCGCGTAAAAAAAACACTGTTGTATTTTCAGCCCTCGACGCAAAGCGGAGCCTTGAAAATTCAGTGCGAGAAAAAAAATCGCCACGGGAGAAACGCCCTTGCATATCTGGGCTCATAGGCTGGTATCTCACTAACTATTCAGAAATTCGATTACATTTATTTATAGCTTAAATAAATTTCCTGAGAATTTAAAAATAATTCAATTTTTTAAATGACGTGGTAAACTTCTACAAACTCCAACGTCCTATTTAAATGTATCCGTCGGTTGCAAAACTCATATACGATCGAAAAATGTATTTTGCCTCGTTTCTGAAACTGTTTCTATTGTTATACTCCTGCTAGTACTCAGAACCCACTTAATCTATTATACCATTGTATAGGTAATTTAATGGAGATTAATTCTGTACTTTTCAAAAATAGATTTAATGCAGTAGAAACGAAAAAATACATCAAAATACTAAAAATAAACCCGTCAATCAAGGAATTAATAAAAAACTAAATAATATAATATCTATAACTATGGTTTTTTATACAATCAAATGAGCATTATGAGATGTGCACTTTTGGATTTTCCAAATGTTGTCACTTTTTGTTCGGTGAACCAGAACGTGTGGTCGCGCCGACAGAGGGCGCTTTCCGGTTTGCCGAACAAAGTTTCATAAGAAAGCGACGATCGCTTTTAAACAGGGCGCGGACATCTTCTGTATAAATAAAGCTATAATGATTGCATACATGTTTAAAACCATTTAAAATAAAGGCGAAAGCGCCAGGGTAGCCTGCGAAATTCAATTTTTTTTTACGTTTCTTGCAATTTGTTGGTCAGTATTAAGTTGTACGTTGATTAATATATGATTCGCGGCTGTAACAAATATGTATTTACAGAATTATAATCATTAAAGTCATCAACACAACTCTCTAAGTCCAAGTAATCCCAAAGAATGACTATTTCATAAAATCTTGACATTTTGGGATTATACTAACCTAACAAGTTTTATTACTAATTCTAATGATTATGATTCTGTAAAAATACAAATTTGTTACGACCGCGACTCATATTTTGATCGACGTGCAACTTAATACTGACCAGCAAATTGCAAAAAAACTTAAGAAAATATGAGTTTCGCGGGCTACCTTAGCGCTTCCCCCTTAAACCAGAATCACTATAATCAGCTGTTACAACGCATTTTTTTACACCAAAACAAAAAATACTCAGATAAAGTTGGAAAGAAAAAACGAATTCTAAACTTAAATAAATCTATATTGTATAAACAAAAATCTAAACTATGTATATAAAAACTAGATATCGACGGCGAAGTGCCAATACCTCCTAAGACCTAACTGATTTTTTTTTTGAGAAATTCACTTTTTTTTCGTTTTGAATTTAAAGGCGTTATTCGCATGTTTTAGTGAAATCGCCTAAGTGTATTTTTAGTGTCAACAGCATTAAATTAAAATGTGGAAATATGTACCTCCCAACTAAAACAACGTGTCTATTTTTGAACGTTTTTTTCCAGTATGTGTAAATTTTTGACTTTGTCAGTTAGGAGTTATTGGCACTTCGCCGTCGATATACATCTATTTTGCATTCCTCAGCTGACTAAGTCGGTTGCGATTATTTATTAACGCTAGAAATATCAGAATTCAATTTCTTGGCTTTTACATGATGTATCTCCTTAGTATATACATCGTGTTTCAGAAATATGTGGTCAAATTTAATTGTGCAGTACAAGACCATCAACCTGTACAACTTTCTCTACGGGACCAACGTCGTAATCGATATAATCAGCCGTCTGTCCGTTATTTCAGTCGAGTCGGTATTGCAGTTCTGCTTGGGATTTGACCACACCATTCTGATACTGTTTACTGAATTGAGGACATAGGTAACCGCCGTACTCACCTATTTCTAAATACATAACAACATTTTTTATTAAATTAATTATTATTTTAAGGCCCTCAATATAAGACGACACTCTCTCTTATTATGTTTATATTCGTTCAACTTTAGACTTTGATGCGCCCGGAAAATCTACGGAAAATATTTGACGTTGTCTACTAAACTGCGGTCGCAATTTAGTTCCGAATAAGTAAACAAATATGTGTTTTTGGAAAAATAACTTAAAGCCTACCCAAACAAAGTTCACTTTGCGCTACAACTTTTTATGACTTTGTCTACCATACTATAATTTTGTAATTAACTTGTTTTAGTTACAAACTTATAGTTGATATTTGTTTAAGAGCCTGATTTCTCAATAGTCAATTTTTATCTGAGGAATAAATATTGCGATTTGACAGCTTTTGTATAGAGAATGTCAAACTGTCAGATTTATTCTTTAGATAAAACTTATCTGACTACTGAAAAATGGGCTGATTTTTTAGTAGTCAGATAAGTTTTATCTATAAGTGGAAATAAAAATCAAATTCAAAACAAGGATTTCAATATGGAATTCATAATAGACTGAAAGTACATCACGTAATTTGCCTTGTAGAAGTAACTTCCCTCGCTTAATTTCAGCAGGTGTGTCGCTATCATAGACAACATGAAAAATTGAACTAATTAAATTGCATCCATGACATTTCTGATATAATTTGTATGCAACCTAAACTATCAATGATGGCAAACACGCAGTCTCATATTATATTGTGTATTTTTATTATAATCCATTGTAATATTATAAATGCAAAAATCCGTTTGTTACCTTTCCACCCCTCAACGCCTGAACGAATTTGGATGAAAATAGGCACACAATTAGACCATGACATGGGTTAATACATAAGGTATTACGACGTTCCCGTCTGATAATATCCGGCATCCGGGCGAAGCCGCTGGCAAAGCTAGTAAAATATACTAATGTCGCATCACAATTATATTCGACGAAATCACATCTTTGTCGACACTTTACGGCGAAATAGTGCATTATCACTATAGGCCGACCGTTTAACTGAGACGTTGCCTGAGGTAGCTGTGCGGTGCGGGAGGGGTGATAGTTGTCACAAGTTGACGAATCACTGAGCTCTCGCATGACGTCACCACATTCATTGCTAGCAATTTGTAATATACTTTGTACAATAACTATGGTATTTTTTGGCATTAATACAATAGTGTAAAAGGACCCATTTACCAAACTGAGCAACACATTATTATAACACATGTTTGTATGTTTTTCTTGGGCACAATTTTATCAATGACGATACTTTAGAAGCCCCTGCGCCCAATTATCGTTATAAAATTGTACATAATGCCTACAGATTGCCTGATAAACTTTAGTAGACAAAGACACGGATAATTTAAATGAGAATTTTATATTTTTAGCGAGACATAGACAATTATATTACTTATATTCAGTTCGACTGTTGTATGTTGGATGGCGTGGGGTGTTTTAGCAACATCTCAAGGGTTGGTCCCCCTCGTCCAAAGGGGTCTTTAGGAAACATGATCATATTGTTGACCCATGTGAAGGGAAGTATTCTATTCTCTATGATGAACCGCCATCTATTGTTCTCGTTTATCAAGTCTCGGTAATTATCGCCTGAGACTACAACGCCGTCGAATTCTGCTGCACATTGTAGGATGTATCTGTAATGCGAAACAAAAAAGTTTGGTTATTTTGTAAGATTTAAGTTACTGAGTCAAGTAAGACAATAGTTATGTATTGCTAGCCCACCGAACCGCAGTTACAACTTAGCCAACATCTTTGAAAAATACAAGCGTGATGTTTAGTGAAGGAGTGCCGACACGTCTCACGCGTTCACGTCGCCGGCAGGCGACATAAAGAGAGTCAGTACTACAGTTTTGCAAATTCAAATTATCTTTGGCAACATCGTACTTGTGCGAAACTGGCTTATCTGCAGTTGCAATAATTAAATCGATATACAGCTCACAAATCAATTTAGAAAAAGAAAAATGAGGGTAGCTAGTTCAAAACTTCAGCCCCGATTTAAAAAGTTACGCTCAGAAAAGCAAGCTAATCCGTCTCATTGATTGTACAGACAAGCACATCAAGCTACCCGAAACTGTAAAATTATCCCAATCAACTTTGAACCTTATGCTTTAGCGATAAAGTTGAGAATCTATCAAAGCAATTTGACAAATTGTAGTAGCTTGATGTGCTGGCGTACTCTACATATTGTTTTCCTCAGCCTAGTCAATAATATTTTTTTGTAAGTATGTAAATAAAAGTTAGTAAGATTTTTTTATAGAGGGTTATTTTATAATTTGTAAAACCCTAACAACCTTGCAGGCCTGGATTACTAACATCATTAACGACAACTTTTGCTCTATGACTTTTTACAAAACATTTACCAAAAACAAACTTTCAAGATTTCGTTATTCTATCTAACGTGTCTAGTACAAAATTCAGCGGAGGGGGGAGAGGGGCTCCCCTCCGCTGAATTTTGTACTAGACGCGGCAGTTTGTATACCTAACTAGCGCTTTCTTTTGCTTCGCGTAGAGTTCGTAACAGAAAATCGAATAGTTCAATTCGTTGAATTGAAATATTTTTATTTTTGTATGAAAGTCCGGTGAATCAAAATCTGATGAATTAAAAGTCTTAGAACAAAAGTTGTTGTATATGATGTTAGTAATATATTATAGTCCCGAGAGGTTGTTAATGTTTTACCAAAACCCCTGTATTCTTTGGAGTTTTCTTTGATGAGCCTTTGGTGAGTTTTAATACGCCTAGCTGCTAGACAGGCTAGATTCTAGAGCTACACGCAGGTATTCTTTGACAAGGCAGTCGCAAAAAAAAATTACAATATGTAAAGGGAATCGCAGTACAGCATGCATGTATCAAATCTCCATGTATAAGAATGGCAACAGCAGTATTTAAAGCACATTTAAGAGCTTTGTGAAGTGTATAGGCAAAACGGGCATGATGTTGGAACTAATCGGATTGAATGACTATGGGTGTTATTGGAGAGCCTTCGTTGGCTGGTTATTTTCAACAATATTATTTCGATCTCTTAGGCGATTATCACACTCCGCATCATGCAGTGGGGCGCAGATAACGCACTCACGCGCATGTTTTTTTTTACATACAAATTCAAAAAAAACGCACCCACGCGCGTGGAATTTGGCTCCGTTTCCCGCACACCGCTGCGTGATGCGTGGCAGTGGGATAATCGCGTATATCTGTCAAATAGACTACTACTCGACAGTGTTGTATGAAGAACAAAATTGAGGTAAACACATGGCCTAGAAAACAGTAATCCCCTATGGTCTTATGCATATAAATATGGTAAAATAAAAGTGTACTAACCTGTCATCATAGGGTACGCAGTTCTTGCCCTGTATCTCTCTAGATGGGGTGTACACCACCAGACCTTGCCTCTCTAGGTAATCCAGCAGGGTAGGATCCGTGCTCTTCCCGAATTTGCATCTAAAGTGAATAAAAGTATGGTTTTAGACGATTGCAGAGTGTAGTCAGTCATCTTGCCTATGATGGTGCTAAGCTTGTCCGATCGATATCACTGGTCAGAGAGCTAGCTTGAATGCAGTTATCAACTCATCCTTGCCATTAGAATGTAGTATCATAATATTTGACAACATCATGTCCATTTTGCCCGAAAGGTTCGGCAGAGGTGGCTTAGTTATAGTTCACCCAAATTTTGCCAGCTATGTTTGAGTCCCATATAAAAGGGGGGCGAGCCTTTTACCAGCAACCAGACATGTATGCAGACTCCCGGCTGTTACTGAGAAATTCTCGATGGGAAAACTCAATAACAAGAATGGAGTAGTATCATCCAACTTTTGCAGGCAAATATTTTTTTAAAGTGTTGCCCATTTGTTTTTGCAGCCTTCAAAGGAACCTTAACACATTTCATAGTAATGTGGCGACATCTACAATGCCACATGCGAACTACTCATCACGCTGATGTCACGCAATATCCTGCATCGCGCAAGCAAAGTTCGACGCGCCACTTGCATATATGCAATGTCCCGACTTAGCCCACCAGACACAAAACCCCGACGATCCTCCATTTTCAATAGAGGATGAAGAACTTTACACCTTCCTCATAATGATTTGGTCAAATATTTCTGGCAATACATCAATTTTCCGTCATCTTCAGATTTTCCGAGTATGTTCTTATTGGATTGGCATCCAGTAAACAGTAGAACAAGTTTATGTTACCTGAATCTCGGCACAAACGCCTTTACAGCATGGCCCCTTCTTATAAAGTAATCTATGCATATCTTCAATCCTTCTACGGAAAACATTCTGCCTTTTGTATGCCTGAAACATTTTTAAACGGGCCAGTATAAGTGTTGGTCGTATTTCGACGATGCAGCGGGAATATTCTGCGATGACACCTTGAATTAAAAAAAAAAAAACCGGTCTAGTGCGAGTCGGACTCGTGCAACGAAGGTTCCGTACAAAGTAATGTAAATAGTTTAAAAATTATGTTTTTTGTAATGTAACTAGGTACATATTTACGGTTTTCAGATTTTTTTCCTTTACTTGTGCTACATGACATTGCTTCTTGCTAAATTTCATGATTCTAGGTCAAAGGGAAGTATCCTATAGGTTTTGATTTCTATTACGGAAAGTAAACATATTTTTTGATTGCGTTGACTAAGATTGCATCACTGTTAATTTCAACTTGATAACGCCACACTTTCCTGAGAAAAAGGATCTTGACTGATGGATCGACAAACGGTCAACAAGGTGATCTTATAAGGGTTCCGTTTTTACGGAACCCTAAAAAATTGCACATTTATTGAAAAACGACAACAATTATTCTTAACTTTGCACTATGCTTTTATTTAACGAACTACCTACCCTAGTCGATGGGTACCTACAGTCCGGCCATCGAGAGAGTGCGTTCCTGACACTTTTCAGTGCGACAATTCTAGTAGCTAATAAAGATCAAATTCGCAAAACACGTATTCGTTTGTATGAAACTGACAGTCAAGAATGCATTTTCTCGTTGGTCACACTGTAGTGGTATTAGTCAAATTTATAATCAACAAATGACCCATCAAAATATAAGTCCCAAACAAAAAAGGGCCTCAAAATTGGACTGGTCTATAAAAACTAAATTTATGCATAGCCACAAAATAAAAACAAATAAACGTGTCGAATTGAGAACCTCCTCCTTCTTTTGTGACTATGCCGGACCCACTAAGGTATAAACACCCATTTCACTATCAAACTATAATTCTATTTACTATAAAAAGCTGTACATACTCCATAGCAACGTTACTTCCATCAATGACAACCATTCGCAAGCCTGTAGTGTTCTTAACATCTTTACTGGGATGGTATATGTTGCTGCCAATGCTGTTCCGTGAGGTGCTGACTGCAGTCCCATGAGTCTTTGATTCACCGAGTATCACCTCCTTGATATATGCATCTTCATCAGTTTCCGTTGCACAGTTTGTCTGGAAAATGTTTAAAAAATCTTCTTTAATGCTTTTAGTAAATGTGGTCATGAAAAACTTTTTCATAAAAAAAAACAGACTTAAAAAAAACACTACAAAGTAAAAATAACTTTAGTTTCGGAAGTCGGTGTCATTGGTTGGCATTTTCGGTTTTTTGACTCCAAATTCAAAGTTATTTTTCACTTTGTAGTGTTTATTTTTTGTAGTTTTTATTTTTCGCTTTTTAGTTGTAAGCCCCACACAAATTCGTATAACACTATTTGCTATGTAAATATCAGTAACAGGAAGTTATTAAAACATCAGCAATATAAACTAAGTGCAAAAAAAATCGTATTATTGAAGCTAACTCAAATATACCCAAGCAAAATTAATTAAATTTATATGAGACCATCCCTGAGGCATAACTTATCCATTAAAAAAATAATTTTGCAAATCCTATATATATGACGGAGTTATGCCCAAACATATATAAAATAAAATATATAAACATCCAAATTGAGAACCTCTTTGTTTTTTGAAGTCGTTAATAAATTGGGACTGGTTGAAAATGATACAAAATCTGTTTAATGAGAATACTACAGGCGTGCACATATTTTTATACTTTTTCTGGATAGTAATCAAAATAACACAAATGGAATCCATTTCTGTTCAGGATTTTAAAACCATTTATATTTTGAATAATAACATGGCCAATCCATACTAATGTTATAAATTCTAAACTCTATCTGCCTGTATGTTACCATTTCATGCCTAAACCACTGAATGGATTTTGATAAAATTTGGCAGAGAGATAGATTAAATCCCGGGGAAGGACATAGGATAGTTTTTATCGACATACCTCGCGGGCGACACCGCGGGCGGAAGTTAGTATTATATAAATTGATATGAATAATTTGAAGCTAGCGAAGCCCCTAGCTACAAAGTGATAATTTGCTACTTTTCTTCTCTGGTCTGTATGAAGCTAGTTTACCTTTGTGAATTTAGAGGGAAGTTGGGGTGGTATTAACAGGTTACAGGTAAAGATTTTAAGAAGTTTAGACTTACCTTAATTTGTGCAATTTGAGTACCATTTTTCAAGTCGCAACCACTAAAAATTTTCTGAGCTATAAGCTTCAACAGATTTGCCTTTTCACTAGGATTTAACTGTGCTATACCATTGGTAAACTTCCTAATTTGTTTGTTCTTAGAATTCCTGTTATTCCGTATGACGGTGACATCAGAGTCCCCACTCATGGAGAGACTAGTGTTGGATACAGAAACTACTGTACAGTCTTGACTATCATTTGTACAATCGGCACTATTATCTACATCTATTACAGTAATATTAGTGTTTGTCTTATTTTCACTCTCCGCTGTCAAATCAATTGTTAAATAGGAATCTTTATTAATAACTTTAGTCCTATCCTCTTCTTTAGTCTCATTCTGTGACTGTGTAGGAAAGTTATCTATAATAAGATTCTGTAAGGTCTGGCTATCCCGTTTAGTAATTGGTGTAGAACAGTTTATATTATTATTTTGTGAGGTATTTTTTGTAGGAGATATAAGAATGCAGGAGTCATTGTTTATGGATAGATTGTCATCATTGATCACAATCAAGCTGTCGCTTTTTCTCCTACTTTTGCTTGGTCCACTATTTACAGTAACAGAGCTTTTCCGTTTACGTTGGGGAGTGAATGAGTCATTCTTGACAACGATCGTGATGTTGCGAGGAGTGCTATCTAATGACGACTGAGTGTGGTTTTGCGAATTATTCCTTGACCCAATTGAGTCTCTCTGTAGTCTATTGAATAGCTTATTTATATTTCTCCGCACATGGTTGTGATTTTTTTTCTTGATCTGTTCCATTTTGTGAGCACTCATTGCTCCTTTATTTTTTTGTTTACTTGAATTTGATTGGATGGAACATTCAGAACTTTTCTAAAATATAGAAAAAAGGACATTAATTTACATAAACATTAAATAGGATATTGCTTAAGTTTTTATACACATTGCAATAGCAAAGCAATAGAAACAAATGATGCAAGAAAGACTAGTTTATCAGAAAACGTGATAAGTACACACACTATCATGCAATGAGAATATTTGTAATGATATCTGACAGTCAGATATTCTAATAGAACAAAAATATGCAGGTTTCTTATTTTACTACAAAGAAGATGACCAATATTTGTGATTTGAAGACTGAAATAAATAACATAAATATCTGTGCCATCACTGTGCTTCGTCACTTGTAGTAGTAGGTCTTTGTTTTTATCAATCAACATGTAAGTAGGTACCTACTGGATGACAATGACACGATTTTTAAGTTCGAAAGTTTACTTTGTTTGAATAAATATGAGATCTGACGGTCGTCTATGATAAACAATGAAAGAAATTGAGTAAGAAGAGTAGTGAGTACATTAATCCAGAAGGGTTTGTTAGAACACAACAGCAAGCAAATGTTTCCCATGTCGGTAGGTTGATATAAAAAAATGTTTTATAATCTATGTAAGTTTCCACCAACACCCTCGCTCCACACAAAGCAGCTTTTTCCATCCCCAAAGCCTCGCATGCTTACAATAATTTGAAGTTAACATACTTATATATACTTTTGTAAATAAACAAAAATAAATAGGTTCACAGAAACGCGCAAATGAAACTTCAACTAACAAACAGTGAAGAAGACGATGGCTTCCCCATTGCAAAATCACGTGAAATTCACAGTTGACAGTGTAATATCTTCTAGAATTCTAATAATTCACATACAGTCAATGAGTGAGCAAAGAAAATGTAAAACAGTTCAATTTTCAAAATTTTGCCAATAAAAAGATGGCGGACACATCACATTCACAGACACATGAGTTTTTACTCTACGCCACAGAGTATAAAATCTCTGAAAAATCGGATACACGTATTGCAAGTCGTAAAATAAAATTTGGATACATCATGCTACAAAAATACATACAGCTTGGCAAAAAAGAGTAGAAAATAATGAGGGCGCCACTGTGCTGTTCGTATGGCAACCCACTGCAACCGAATAGCGCAGGGCTATTGGCGGTATTGCGTATCAAAGTAAGTGGATATCACGTTACGGTGACTTTCAGCAGGGCTATTGGCTATCTTTTTCATGGTCAGTGACTAGCAGGCTTCAGTTGTCCACCGAACTTTGATGATAACTGAGAATTTCATAACATTGGTATTGCGTATCACAGTAAGTGGATATCACGTTACGGTGACTTTCAGACCGGGAACGGTGCTCTTCGTCCCAACACTTGACGCCTATATTTTTTATCGACTATTATGCGGCTAAGTTGAGTAACGCCTTTTGAGAGTTACAATACTTCATTTTAGGCACCATTTTATATTAAGCGGTTTATATACACTTGAAACGTGAAACTGGCGGTAAATTCAATCTTGTGCAGTTGTAAATTGTAATTCGACAGTCTAACGGAATTCAATCAAATAGTGTGTTTGCTTGTGATAATAAAGTGTAACTTTGTATAAATAAATCCTTAAAGGTAAGTAAATAAAACCACAAAATAGATATCAGATTCTGTTAACCTTTCCACTAAGCGGTACGGTAGTACGTCAAATATTTTTGAAATACCGCCAAATGGCTATATATTTTTATTTGCTAGGTTCAGGCAGGAACAGACTAGTAACTATTCAGTCCTAGTAAGATTTATTAGTTTGTATTTATTTTCTCCTAGGATAGGTACAAAGCTATATTTTTTATTCTCCCCAAATAATAAAGGAAAATAAGGATTAAGAAACAACACATTCTAAAGGAAGTTTCGCATTTTATTAGTGACACTGATAGTGACACTACCATAGATATCCGTGGGCAATATTCACAAATGAAAATAATTGAACAGGGTCGTACTTAAAACACTTTATTTACAAATATATAATGAGTATTTAACGGTTACACTATTTAGCATTTAAAAAGTTTATGTCTAACATAATAGAATTAATTACTTTAAAAACATAGTCGTTACTAAGACTTAATATGAATTTTAAAACTTACATCTAATTTTAAGTACTCTTCAAGCTTTATCACATTATTAGAATAATATCTACCTAGAGTAGTAAAACATAAATACTGAGCAGTTAGTGTACAGACGCCAGCACATCAAGTTACTACAATCTGTCAAATTTCTTTAATAGATTTACAACTTTATCACTAAAGCATAAGGTTCAAAGTTGATTAGCGAAATCTGACAGTTTCGGGTAGGTTGATGTGCTGGCGTAACGTCTGTACCTACCCACAACATTTATTTATTTTAGTTTCCATTTCGCAATAAATTAGGTACCTACAGTCCCGCCTTCGATAGAATACGTTCCTGACACCTGTCAGTGCGAAAATTCCAGTTGCTATTATACCTAGACCAAATTCGCAAAACAATTAGTATTTATTTGTATGAAACGACAGGTGTCAAAAACGCATTCTCTCGGCGGCCGCACTCTAGTACAACTACAAACACTCAAGATTCCACTGAAAATCTTAGGTACGCCTTAACCGACATAGAATTATTATCAATAAGTTGAGATCTATCAAAATTATATTTCACATAGTAAAAACCCGACAAATTTCGAGAAGGAAAATGAAACATCATTATGTAAAGCCAACGGGTGCGAGCGAGATACTGCAGATTATTTACAGGTGTACACCTCGTTGGTTTTGATACAGGTGTTGCACTCGACGCGGCAACACCAGTGGAACTTGCATCCGCACCGCTCCTTCACAGTCACTCGTCGCGTGTTGTAGCCTCTTCCGCAGCACATGAGGGCACAGCCGTCCATGCCTGAGGATGTCCTGTTGCACTCGCGGCCCGTCGTGCCATGGGAACCCTGGGGAATGTTGGAAAGTACAGTTTAGTCTAATTTTAATGGGATGCCTTTTTGCAGATACGACAGGTGCCTTATGCTAAGGTGCAATGGAGCCCCAAGGATAATATTACTGTAATCGCACAGTACCTACCTAAATCTACTTAGTATTTTTTTTATTGGAAAAGAAGGTGTGATATTGTGACTTAATTCATTTCTACCTGAATTTTCCTTCACATCAAAGGAAAGGGATCGTCACCGTATGGCCTTTCGCCTCGCCGTCAAACAGGCGTCAACCTAACTTAAGTACGTAACCAAAGCGGATCTGAAGCTTCGATACGTCGACTCGGCTACGGCTAGGCGACGCACGCTGCGCTTACGGCTCGCCGACCGCTGGTTGATGGTGCAGAAGGCAGGCCGGAGTGGTGAGAGGGGCAAGAGTGGTTACGATTCCGATTGGAGTGCATTGCAGTAGGGAGTTTCATACAAAGAATACTGAACGGCTCGAGTTGATACGGTGCCGATCCCTTTCCGGTTTGATACCTTTAAACGGAAACATAAACGTAAACGAGACAAAAGGAGTAGGTATGTAAGGATTGTAGCAGGTCGCGTTCTGTAGTTTCTGCCTACCCCATGGAAAGATGGCGTGAGTTTATGTATGTAAATAAATACATCTGCGGCGTAATTGCGTAACACACTCTCAGTAGCAATGGGTTCCATTTTGACAGTTCAACAACATTCATTGCGGTATTTACGTTGTTGAGCAGACACATTTTTCGAACATTTATGAAGCAATGGATTAGCAATAACCTTCAAAATTATTCAGATTGAGATTCATAGTGTGTTACGCAATTGGGGTACAGTACATATCTACCAGCGATTTCACTTCAAAACTAATGCATAGGGCAAAAAGTTAATTATGTATCCGAGCTGCATTGCTGATTAATGTAAATGTAGCAAGGTAGAGCGACATTAATTATGCAAAATTCCACAGGAAAAATGTCATAATTACATCTCATAAAACCTGTTATACCAAATAGGAATAGGTGCCCAGACGCAAGATTCCATTGATGTATCATTCAATACTTATTTGTTTAATTAATCCCACGCTTATTTGCACTACATTGATGTAAGCAAATCAGTAACCCCACGTTTGCACGGACATAAAATATCGCGGATTTTATCGAGCACTGGATTGTTAACTCTCGATATTGAGCCGAGCACTGAGAAATCAACAGAGCGCATCCCAGCGCGTCAAAAATACAAACTTTTGTATTTTCATCTCACCCAGAGTTAGTAGTCGAGCTTAGCAGTACGTTGAAAATCCATTGCGCAAAAAAAAAAATCGATACGGCAAAAAAAGCGCCCGATTTTTGCCAGGTATGTACCTGGCCTAAGTGCAATCCGTTGCAAAATTATACCTATCGGGAACTTGATAACCGCTCGTTTTTGCAGTCGTTGGGTAAACTCGTAATTCGTAGGTCCTGTCACAGGAGCCAGTGGTTATGAAATTAATCTCGCTCGAAGAATGTCATTTTACGATACGATTATTTTAATCTGATGATATTATACCTCCTATGGAATTACATTGTTTTATGGGTCCAGTATTTGGAATGTGGTGGGCCGTTTGACGTCGTTCGTCATTGTTTCAATCGTTTGAACTTGTTACAACATTTATCAAAGACATTCAATTTCTTGAAGCTGAACTCATAATCACATCTCTATAGATAGAGTACATTTATAGGCCACATCACTGCGTAAAAACCCCGTACGGGACATGCAACGCTTCACATACTACTGCTATGAGGACTGTAGCGATTTTCTGACCGTGTAAAAGGCAGATCAATGCTTTCTTCAAATAAATAGGTACCTATTTATTTATCTTTTGCCTTAACTAATTCGCTGGTATTTCAATGGATTGAGGCATAAAGTCTGATATTTACCAAAGATTCGTTTTTCACGCAGTAATTGGGTGATTCCTCAAGGTAGACCAAGTCTTGTGCAGTGGGGAGGGTGTAGTGCGGGTTGCCGAGCCGAAGCTTGCCTCGCCGGGACACCTTCACTTCTGTCGCCCCTTCATACTTGTCTTTGAGGAAGTCACCTGGTGAAAAAGACATTATTAAGTTTCTAAGATTTTAAATAAAAATAAATAAATATTTTAATTTTTATATAATTTTTTTATTATTAATTAATTTGTAATTTATGTGGCGCACATAATAAAGAGTATTCTATTATATTCTATTTTGATAACATAAAAAACCGTGTCTGTCCGATGGGTATTTCCCATCGGCAAAAATGACGAACTCCCGTAGATAATTACCTATGTAGTTTCATTCATTATTTAATCTTAATCTTTCTAATTAATTTCTTTATTAATCCTTCTTTTGTGCTCGCTTTCGATAAATAGGTAAGCAACTCTTGTGCAAAATTTCAAGCTCCCAGGAGAAGGAAGAGCAATATTTTTGAGGAATATTTTATTTTATTAATTAATATGTTCCCCAATTCGTCCCTGTCCGCCCAGTAATCTTTATTTGAACAAAAGGTAAAGGTATATAAAGACAATAAATTATTATAATAGCTTTTTAAAATGTCTAATTAAGAATCGTTAGCATGTTTCGATAATAAATTTTAATAAATTAAAGCGTGGCTGTATTGACTAGTTCCTTGCCCCTGTGGGCGTTTGATTTACGCGGCCACCCGCCGTAAGATGGCGTGCTATTAATTGTGTTGCCACTAATTACAGGCATTTTGTCAATACAGCCTATCATTTTGTGTAAAGTTTGTTACTTCATGGTTTTATGTTTTAACCCCTTACTGCATAGCGTGACATATCGGGCATCAAGGGTTTTTGTCACCTCATTTAAATTTGGTACATTATTTTTTCTTCGTGTAACTCTTAAATCAATAACCGGTAATATGCTTTGACGTTTGTGAAGAAAAATGGTGTCCAGCACTAGTAGAATAAAATTAACTGACGTAAATGTCAGTTTGTTTCCTAACGGTCGATAAGAGGTAAGTGGACTCAGGTTTCGGGGTATTTTTTGCATGGATTTTCACGATATTATAGCTACGATAATTATTTTTCATACAATAGGCATCTACTATAAGGCAAATAGGCAAAAAAAACTAGATTCGCATGAATGATTGCAAATATTTTTGTTGCTGAAGTTAGTACCCATAAATGGGATAGTATGCAGTCGCAGGAAAAACTGTTTGGCAGATATGGGATTGTATGCAGAATGACAACAAAAATGATAAAATCATATTTGGGATAGTATGCAATTGTGTCAATTTTAAGAAAAATTATTTGCTTATTATTTGAAGAAGTGGGTACAGTATTTTTTTGGTTTCCATGGTTTGATTAGGCTCGCTTGCTTGTTTATTTTGCACCTTACGCTGCTTTTTTCCCAACAGTTTGTGAACAACAATGCCGAGACGGAAACAAGTGCATGTAATCAACATTCCAGATGGTAGTGAAGACCAAAAGGTTTCTGATGAAGATACGGAATGGAGAAATAATCGAGGACCGGACCATATATGACCAATCTGATGAAAATAGTGATGTAGATTCAGAGTCAGAATTGAAGGATGATCGCTGATCATCCTTCAACAAGTCGACAGGGGACGGGAGGTACAGGCTTACTTCTAAGAAGACATACAAATGGGAAACTGGTCAGCGGCAATATAGCGAAGACAATATTATAGGCTAATATCCCTATATATTATATTATTGATGTCATTGCAATAAATTATTGGTTGATTTGACGTTTGAACCAAGACTCGTATATGCCACTCTTGGATTTTAAATTATTGGTGGCAGAAGTGTTGACCATGAAAGACTCCCGTATTTATACACCAACCACTAGAGGCAGACCATCTTTTTCCATTGAGCCAGACTAGATTTATGTAAAGGTTCCTAATAAAAACCCAAGTTCCTAATATTCTGTAGAAATAAATCATAACATAAATAAATGAGCGTTTTTCTAATTTAATTCCATCTTTCCCTACACGTATGCCAGCTATCCCCAGCCTGTGCTAGCAATCTTGCTATTCCCCGTATACTTTCTCATTTTGATCATACATTTTTATTTCGCGCCAGCTATTTCTGCATACAATGACATATTTGGCAAACTTGATAATAAACCTAGAACTGCATTCAATGCCATATTTGGCATTGATAGTTTTTTGAAAATGTTTTCAAAAATATTAAGGATAGATTTTTTTTTCTATTTTTTATAGTCTTTTTTGAGTTCATACTACGCCATAATTATTTTTCATCCAATTAAAAAAATCCATGCAGTAAGGGGTTAAGGTATAATTAAATTATGTTCCAATATAATATTTTCTTATTTATGTATATTCCAGATGTATGGCAATCATGTAATTTGATTTAAATAGGTTTTATTTTTTTATTTAACTTTTTTATAGATTATTTTATGTTTTGTGAATGTGAGAACATTGTAGGCCTTGTAGACTTTACATTTCTTGACCATTTTCTATTTTGTTAAGTACCTGGTACATGCTTACAGGCTACACTGTCCTCCCCTAATTACCTATTAGATATAAAGCCAATTATTTTTATAAGAGTAACCGTGGAGTTTCTTTCGGCTCTTCTCCATAGGAAGGATCCGTGCACTTGGTTTATGTGAATAGACCTACCACTTTCTATATTACCGATGGCATCTACTTTAATTTTTTAAATGATATATTTTCAAATTAACTTAAATCTGACTAAGTTGCTTAAAAAAATAAAAGTAAGTAGGTATCTATATTTTTATGGCCGCTTAAACGGCTCATTAAGTAACTAAAGAGATCCAATTTCATGTTTACGAGCTACTAAAGCTATAACTTGGGACCAATGTAAAATATTTATTCAGAAGTCCCACTGGCTAAGGTAGGAAAATCACGATCGACGTGAAACACTTTGTAATTCATTGCAATATTAACTATTATCCCGGTATGGTAAGGTATAAATTAGAATGATTGCCGAAGTTTATCGAAACGCACGGCAGTATTTAAATTAAACTTTCAATCGCTTATAGCCCTCAGCTCAGAAGTACTGGGGTTGTGAATACTGTAAGGGTTTACACGCGTCCGCGACGTTGTCGCATCAAATTTCATGTTCCCCCGTCCCACCTCGTCGCATTAGCGTTCCTGCACACGATGCCGTCACCGCGCCGTCGCCGCGCCGACGCCGCACCATTACACTGTAGATACGAGTCGCGCGAAGCCCGCCACCGCGCCGCCGCCGCGCCGCCACCGCGCGCGTTCCCCTCCCTATCTGTTTGATTCATTCACGGGAAATTACGCGGCGTGCACGTTCGTACGCGGCCGGTAATGGAATGAATGAAACAGTAAAAACGCGCGCGGTGGCGGCGCGGCGACGGCGCGGTGGCGGGCTTCGCGCGACTCGTATCTACAGTGTAATGGTGCGGCGTCGGCGCGGCGACGACGGCGCGGTGACGGCATCGTGTGCAGGAACGCTTACATCGCCTGCCAGCGCTATTACTTCATTTTCTGATTTTTATATTTTTTTTGCTCGGGTCCTAAGGGTCGTAGCGTGATGTTGGTAGCCTACAGCCTGCCTCAAGAATTGGGCTATCAAATACAAAAAGTTTTTTTTTAAAATCCGACTGTTACTTCCTGAGATGAGCACGTTCAAGCAAACAAAAAACTCTTCAGCTTTATTATATATTACAATAACTTCCTACATTGCAATGACTTCCTAATGGTTTTACTTCATTCAAATTCAAATTCAAATTCAAATTCAAAATATTTATTTGCCAGAAAATACATTGTTCAACAAGGGAAGATCTTAAAGCCTAAAAGTTATTGTATTCTGCCTGCAAGCAAGCGTGCAAATTACGTTCAATAATAAAGTCATTAATTTTCACATCGTACCCAAAACACAAATTCTAAACATAAATAAATCCTTACTAACAAAACTTGTATAAAACAAAATCACCGAAATGTCTGTACGCGCATAACTTCCAAATGACTGCACCAAATTGGATAATTCTTTTTTTGTTGTGTTCGGTATTGCTAGGACAAGGTTTGTATGAAAGAAACATTTTGCCTTTCAAATACATTAAATTGTCCGATTATAAAAATTATCAAAAATTAAATAAAAATGTCAGTAGGTACAATAAATCTAAATGTGAATAATTAAAATAAAAAATGTCAATCAAATAAATTTATATGTCAATAGCTAAAATTTTATAGTTTAGTATTAATTTATTAGTAATAATAATCATCAATAATTAAAAAATATGTCACTAATTTTATAGTACCTAATCAATTTAATATTAATTTTCCAATTTTTGAAGTGAAAACTTCTTTAGCGGCGCTGTGTATGTACTTTTTTGGAATGGGTAAAAACTTCTAAATTCGCGTCAGGTCACGTGACCCTGATCGAAAATTCGTAAGACGTAAAACGTCAGACGTCTCGCCCACAGCCTCGATTCTAACTAGGCATGGGTAATATCGCTTTTACACTATATCAAATCGTATCTATGTATCGGTTTAGAATATCGGATATCGTATCTATATATTTCAATATATATTTGGCTGAATCAGTGTGGAACTCGGAATCGAAATTGGTACTGTGATATTTAGGTTTCGGTTTTGTTCGATTCATTACATCATTGTATTTTATTTGTAACTGTATATTCGAAATCAGTGAATGTATTGTTGATAATATGGCACTCTGAAATGAAACTAGTACAGCCGTTTCGGTTTTCTAGATTTATATTTTTATCAATTATTTAAATAGGTCAAGTATAGTAGTGTAGTAGTGTAGTATTCATCAGTCATGAGTGAAGCTAATAACTGAAGACTGACGAAAACAGCAAAGTGCAATCAAGGTCAAGGGTCACGTAAAGTGATTTTAAAACAATTTTTGATGTGAAACATCTATAGCCGCACGTAAAACAAATTTCTGGCGTGGCGACGCATGCCGTGGCGACGCGTCACCACGCTTTATGATGGTGTAAGTATATATACAGTCACAGTCTTGTGTACTGTGTGGCGACGCGTCGCCATGCGCAATGTTTCACATCTGCCAGGCGTCCCGTGACGGCTCACTTTTTTTGTTGAGAATGCCATAGGTACGATTTAAAACCCTTTGACGTTTATTGATGGTTACCTGCTTACAAGTGTTTACAAAATAATGTATTCGGTATTAAACTCTATGCTCCTGTATATAATGTTTAAAATTAGTATTAGACGTTAGCTTAACGCGCTTTCTCGCTCGTTCATCTCTAGCTACATCACTCCCGCCCGCGCGCATCGCAAGGATACGGTACCTACAACCGTATAACTACTACTGTACCGGAATCAGTTTGAACCGAATATCATAGATCATGTGATACGATATCGTTATAGTGTCTCGTTCTAGGTACGCGGATACCTGAAATATAGATACAGTACTGTCCGATATAAAGGTATTGGATATTGTACCGATATATAGATATTGTATCTATATACGATTTGTATCGCCCACTCCTAATTCTAACTGTCAAATCAAAAAGCTCTAAATATTCGGGCGTAGACTGACAAAAATAATAAACTGTACTTAATTTTTTAAATATTTCTATTCTTTTACTACACAATTGAAGCTACATTTATTAGAAGAAGCTAAGAAAAGTGATAATTTGAAGAAAGCTCGACAGGCGAAACAAATACGAAAGTTTAAAACAATATTCCGTGATACAAATTTTATCCATATTTACAGGCTTTCTGAGGATTTAATTAATATATTGGAAGATGACTTAAGTCCATATATGCGTCCGCGACTTCGTTCCAGTGGTTTAACCAAGAGGCTAAAGGTTTGTTTACATCTAGGTTTCTTGAGATATGATGGGTATACCTCACCACACACCAACAAAAGCCTATTGAATTCCTGATGTTTCAGATATTATGCACACTATCATTTTTGGCTAATGGAAGTTACCAAAAAATCATTGGGAAGAATGTAGACACATACATATCTCAGTCTTCTGCCTCTAGGGCAATCCACGAAGTTATTATTTACAATACAATGATAACTTAAACACAAGTCAAGATTGCACTTAATTCTAGCTTCATTCATTGATTTCAGGTGACTCAGGATATCCTCAAAGGCCTTATTTAATGACTCCCTTTAGTAATTCAGAAACTGAGACTCCAGAGCCATTACAACAATTTGCACAGCAGTGCAAGAAACAGTGTACAGGACTATTGGAATCCTGAAAGGACGGTTCAGATGTTTATTAGTACATAGGGTATTGTACTATGATCCTATAAAAGTGGGAGAAATTGTGATGGCTTCCTGTGTTTTAAACGACATATGTAATAGAGCCGGGCTACCAGCTCCTATGATGATGAGACCAATGTGACTTAGATGAAGAATCTAGGTTACTTGGAATCCTGACACATCAGGCTCCAACACATGATGACTTAGAGAGTAGGCTGATAAGTAGGCGAGATTTAGTTAATCAATTATGGCGAGCATGTTGTATCTACAATTTATGCGTTCCTTTACAGATGTGGTTAACGTGTTTAGATAGAATATACTCACCATTATTGATTAGATACAATAAATAGGTATTTAAATTATTAATAAAAATATTATTATAATCAACAATTGTCATAACATTTAAGGTGTGTATTTAAAGTGTGGTGTTTAAGGTGTATATGATTAGTATAATATCAATAGCCTATAATAATATGTGCCTATTTATACCTTAGTCCCTATTTGTACTATATTTTTAAATGGGTAAGAGTGTATACAGGGGTATGAGAAATTAAACAGATAACTGCATTATTTTCTTTTTTATTTACTATTAAAAACAATCAATCAAATCAAAAATCATTTATTCAAAATGACTTTTGATATTCAGTTAGAAAAACTTGATTCTATACAATAGTAGGTATGCAAAGTAATTAACATTACAAGAAACAGGACATTTAATTAAATAATTTAGTATATACAATGAAAACTACCCAAGCAAAACAAAATTAAATAAGTACCTAAATAAAAGCCTGCAGGCATAAAGAGCATGCCCGCTAACAAACATTGACATTTACTACAAAAAAACAGTTCTTATACTTAAACTTCTTAACATCCATCTTAAATAAACTTAAAATTATCTAAACATAGTAGTAGATCCATGTTTCGGAGATTCAACTTCCTCGACTGATGGATGCTCATAAATCCTGCAGTGCCTGGGTCTGCCTTGACCATGACTCACTTATTTCCTTAAAAGTCGAACATCCTCTGCTGGTTGTCAATAAGAAGTCTCTCATTTTCCAAACACCTCTCTTTAATGGCGACAAAACATTCAGTCAGGCTCGCCATTTGGATTGCCTTTGAGAAGGTGGTGAGTGCTGGATCAGACGGCGGTGTGCCGTTCGATGCCTACGAGATGCTATGAACATAAAAATGCAACAAATTACTATACAGAGGTAAAACAAATATGTAAGTATCATCAACATCACATCACTCTCCCTCTAAAGGAATAGATATTACAATGTAGTATACATATTAGATGTAGTCTATATCTTGATTCTATTAGATGTAGCCTATATCTTGATCTTGATTGAATAAGGGCTGCTGTTGAAAAAACCTACAGAAAATCCCAACAAATTGGCCCAACCCGGGAATCAAAAGTGAGACCACTACTATGTAGTGCTTTTTACACTAAACCAATAATTAACCAAATTATAATTAAGTTAACCTTACATGAAGATGCAATTGGGGCATTACTCCTATGATGACGCATTGCAAGACTGCAAGTGGTGATCTAGCCTCAAACTGTAATACAAAAAAAAGTTATCTAAATATCCATTATAAAGTTAAAACATATTATTGTAAGACTTTTATTTAAAACTTCACCTTTTGTTCTGTATTAGGCTGGTTTTCCATTGGCACATTGTCCCTATACAAAGATGGGCCTGGTTGTATGTCCGTTCGCCCTGCAAATATAACATTACATTATTATATTTTATTAGAATTAACTTACTGGTATTGAAGGTGTGGACTGTTCGGTCTGGAGCATGCCTCTAGTAGATTGTTCTACAGGCAGTAATTGGTCAGTAGGTCGTCTTAGGGGTTGCTTAGGACACTACAAAATTAAATATGAAAATTATAATTTCCAAGTACCTATACAGTTTTCATATTATGTAATGAAAGTATAGCACTTCTTGGCATGCTAAAACACACAATGTTACGTTACAACAATAAAGTTATACGTACATATTATAGTAAAACAATAGCTAATCATGTAATTTACTTAAATTTTATTAATATCTCGTGTATCATACAATACTCGTGGATGAGACAATAGTAATAATAGCCATATACTATCAGTGAAAAAATCATAATACTCACATTTCATTAGGTAGTTGTATTTATCCTCTTAGTCACAGAACTACCTATGTTAAAAGCACTCGCTGATACAAATAATCAAGGCTTGAACAAGAATCAAGCACCCAAAAGTTTAAAAACTACAAATTCAAGTGATTTTGTTAGCGTCGCGTCATCGGTTGTTATTGTTATGTCATGTTGACTTTTAATTCATCGTCGCGTCGCGTTGCACGAATAGAGCAAAGGAATCGTCATTCAGCCTTAAAATGTAATAAGAAATATGAAATAAGCTCTTTTAAATATGATATTGGTTATAGTTTAACTGTATTCCTTATAATACTTAAAGATAGACCTTTAATATATATTTTAAACCTATAAAACTCTCAGTCGAGATTGATCGATTATAATTTATAGAATTTGTGTCAAGCCCTACGTTCGTCTGAGAAACAGCGACGGGAGGTTACAGCCTTGGGTTCGACGACGAGCACAACCACGTTAGTGAATACGGTTTGAATCAGCGCTGTACGCTCGGTCGATCTCAAGGCTGTCTCGTCGACGAGCTCGTCGCAGCTTACAGCCATGAAATTGTCTTTTAGAGTATAGCACTGCTGAAGTCTATCCTGTGTGCTTATTTGTAAATCTGAATAAATTCCTTTCACGAGAAGAATAAACCAGTCACTTTGTTCAAGTTTTCACTTCTGTCGGCACTACCGGAGTGCCAGTGTTTTTATTAATTAATTAAGTCACTCACTGAGTAGAAATTCTTTTCCCTTAACCATACTTTAAGACACTTGGCAAATTTATACGTGGGCAAGATTTTAATACTGTCAGGTATAGCATTAAATATACGCACACACATTGCATAACTGTTTTTACTGTATAGCGCTGTCCTTGGAATTATGGGCAAAACTATTCTATTCCTGTGCCTAGTGCTTTTTGAAAATATTTCGTGGTGTTTCTTAAATAACTCTGGGTGCATTCTAACAAATTTAGCGCATTCAAAGATGTAAAGACATGGAAGGGTTAATATCTTGTACTTTTTGAAAAAGGGTTTGCAAGATTCCCATGGGCGTATTCCCGCTATGGCGCGGATACATTTTTTCTGCGCGATGAACACTCGCTGACTCTCTGTTGAGTAACCCCAGGTGATGAGACCATATCTCAACACAGAATCAACATACCCATAGTATGCAGATAATACAGTTTTTAACGCCGATGTTTTTACGAGTTCGTATAAAACATACACGAATTTATTTAATTTATTGCATACTTTGACGTGGGCCTTCCAGTTGCAGTTTTTGTCAATCGTGATACCGAGAAATGTTGTTTCGTTTACTTCATTTAGTTTAAATCCTCTATAATTAATGTCTAATGTCTTATTTTCTTTTCCATATGTACTAAATTGAATAAAATTGGTTTTTGTCATGTTTACGCATAGATTATTATCGTCAAGCCATGAAATTATCGATTCAATTGTCTTATTTATGTCAGTAGTATATTTATCAATGTCATTATTATTCGATGTCATTATTAACGATATGTCATCAGCGAACAAAAAACAGGGGTGATTAGTAACATCAGGAAGGTCATTTATATATAGTATAAATAATAGGGAACTCAGCACACCCCCTTGGGGCACACCAGACCCATTATGTTTATAGTTCGATCTGTATGACTTTAGTGTTCGTTGACTATCAACTTTTTCAATTTCTACACATATTCAAATTAGATGTTTGATGAACTACTTTAGATAAACTGTTTTACGAAGTTGAATGTGTTTAATATCTTCTCGGGTCGTGGCGCCTTGTCAAAAGAATGGAACTTTTGCGTCAAGTATTTTTCTGTTGTTGTGTGCTTCACTGTAGTGATGTTTTATATTTTATTAACGGTTTTAATTTTTATTGCATTACGATAATTTATTGTTTTCGATAAAGTTACGGTTTCGGGTGGTCTAATTACATACAATAGATTTGGTGGTAAAAGTATAAAATGTCACGAACGTAAAATTATTTTGAAACTGTTGAAAACTACAAGTAACATTGGAAAAATATAAAGTTTATGATTATTTTCTTTTGGAGAAAGTTCATGTATCAAATGGCTTAATGGACGAAAGTAGGTAGAAAGTCAAATCGTTGCGCATTCGTTCCCACAATAATTAACCATTGTAAAGGACAACAAAAAACGAAACCCTTTTACGTGTGAGAGAGTTCACACGATCCACAAAATTAATCAAACGACACCTTATCAGAAAACAAAGCAAAATTAATGATGCCATTATACAAAATCCCGGTAGAACAATTAAAACTATCAAGTTAATATCAGGAGTATTAATTCGTTGGGTACCAGGATGACAGGAACACAGAAGAAGTAGATAATGGTCACTCATTAACAAGGTACGTTCAGACGTCCAAACAATGTAGACTCGTTTGGAGACAATTTGTTTAATAGAGTGTAGACTTGGTTTCCTGTTAAATGGCGGGAAGGTTTGTATATGACCACAATTAGTAGAGGTTGCCTTTAGTTTATTAGTTTGGGGCCTTTCTAGGATTGGGATTGATTGAATCGAAGCGATCCCCCAAAACTAAACGCATAGGACGAAAAAGCTAAATATGTATGAAGTTAACTACCTAATGTCACTTTGTTTTTATGTGTCCCTGGTCCCACGGTTCCTTGATGCAGGTAGAAGATCATTATAATTTTGGACCACACCTAGCGCAATGACGTCATTATAAAATTACATATAAGTTTAAAGAAATGGTTTGATGACATTATAATTTTGAGCTTGGGATTTTATTTTGTGGAGGAAGGTTCAAACTATAATGACTTATTTTAATGGTCACTGATTCTATTCCACAATGGTGGGATTCCAGTCGCACTGCTTAACATGCAGTGAATGATAAAAGAGTCGACAAATATCTGTCTATCAAAACTGTAATATGGGATTCAAAATCTAGTATTTTGGTTATCAAAAGTGTCACAAATAAATAAGCAGTAGGTTTTTCTTTTTTTTTTATTTGAAATGGGTTTGCTCTTGACTCTAATCTAGGTCAGAGATGACACAGACAAAGTCTACGATGGAGTGAGCTTACCCAGAAGAAGCCTGTTCACTCTTACTTTGAAGAGATTCGGGTTGTATGCACTCGGAAACACAAACGCAGGTAGAGAGTTCCACTCTTTTGCTGTGCGCATTATAAAGGACATTTGAAAACGCTTAGTGCGAATTGGTGGAATAGCAACTAGGCAGGGATGATAACTTGCAGTGCGTCTGGATGTCCGAAGGTAGAAGGGGGCCGGTGGAATGAGGTCGTGGAGTTCTTGGGTACACTCACTGAAGTACAGTCTGGTTACTCTATTACAACTGGAAACAGACCCACAACGATGAAAGCTGAACTGATTTAGACATTTAACCGAAGTAGATCCTCTTCTGAAAAACAGCCGACATATTTTGTAAAATGTTACCATGAAAACTTAGGTTAGGTGAGCCGTAAGTGGCAGAGGCGGAAACCGTGGCGTTTTAGTGGGTTAGAGTCCCACACTACTGCACTATCTCACTGTGGTAGTGCAGAATGCATGAGCATTTCTCCACGTTCAAAAAAAGGTGAGCTTTATGTGAGCTATTAATAGTGCCAATCCCTACCCATCAGTTGGAATGACAACTCACTTTAGCTCACTTCACCTAGGCAAGTTTTCACTGTGAGATTTGTACAGAATAGTCTAACCGGTCGTAACAGGAAGGTCCAAGACTTACCGATCTCTCTGAAGGTGGCAAGCTGCTGCCAGCACGTGATGAGGCTGCAGGAGCCCGACACACCGTGACACTTGCACGTCACGCGGGACTTGGCGATCACGGCCTGCGGACAACAAATTCTTTCTTCAAGAAACAAAATTTAATGTAACTTATTACATAACCGTTTAGATGGTGTGCTACGAATGCCAACTCACTTTACTAATAACTTTAGTTTTGATGAAATGATAAAAGCTTGCGACATAATTGATATTAAAGATAACAAGTAGCGGGTCTTGTTACAGATGGACCCATAAAGGAACGAGTAATTCCGCTCTGATCCCTGAAGCCCCCCTCCACCCCCCCTCCTCGATTCCCTGCTTGTTCGTCTTCTGTTTTAATCTCCTTAGCAGTTTAAGTTATATTTAAATTACTTATTAGCTAATAGGATAGATAAAGGAAAAAAACTTTTTTTTTTTTAAATATTTAACATCTCTTTTCTATATTTTTATCGACTTTAAAAAAAAGGAGGTTTTCATTTAAGGTCAGAACGACGTTCTCAGAACGTCGTCGTCATTCTCCCTTGAGGCCTTGCAGAGTCATAGTTGTTTCGATTTGCTAGCTATTTTCTATTTTGTTGTTGACAGGCCTACACTTTTCCCCCCAAACCTGGTTTCGGAAGCTAGTATGCAATAATTTCGCAAGCTCGCGACATCCGCTAAAGAATAACAAACTCTCATTCATAATACCCACTCCAACTTTACGACTATTGGTTAAGAGAGATATGAATAAAAATGCTATAACAAAGCCTCATTGCGAGTTATATACCTAGTTAGCCAGTAAAATAGCAGTAAACGCGGCAATTATGGCAGCTTGACATAAAGATGTCTACACAACGACGACGGCGAGGCTGTGCGTAATCGCGACTTATGTCATATTTACTTTGAGAATCGAACGATAAGGCGGGCTATGGAATCCGCGATTCGATCGCGAAGCAATTCCTGGTAATTTCGCGAATTTTATTTGGGGCGTTGAATGATGCTTAGGGCTGGGTGATACGCTTAGTTACAACTGTTACAAGCGGATAAGAGAAAAGTTTAGGCGCGACGATAAGCCCATTTTTAGGTGATTGAAAATAGCGTATCGCGGCAACAAATAAGGTACAAAACAGCGATGGTGTTTGAGGCTCCTTCAAACAGGCGCGACACGCGACAAAATCGCGCGCGACACAAAGGCACCGCAAGTCGCGCAACGAGCGGTCCCTTGTCGCGCCTGTTTGTAGGAGCCTTAAATCGAATGACCACCTAAATAAAAGTAAGGCAGTTTTAATTAAGTAATTTAAAAAATAAATGCACGGCTCAGTGGAATAATTTTTAAGTATTTCTTTAGTTGATATGTTATCTATGGAAAATATTTTAAGTCATATTTATTCTTCACTTAAAGTTATATGACTAAGGGCTGATTTTTTAATAGTCAGATAGCTTTTATCTGAGGAATACATATTATATTACAGTTTTGACAGTTTTTGTATAGAAAATATGTCAAAGGTCAAACTGTCACAATTATTTTTCAGATAAAAGTTATCTGACAATTGCAAAATTGGCCTCTAATAGATCTAATTATGAAGAAAAAAGTTTTCTTTAATTTAAAGTTGTGAATGCCCTTATTTTTTTATTTTGGCTCGGATGGTACTTGATTGTTTTCAGGCCTTGCCACATGTATACCAGAATAGTAGGTATACTTGAGTGCAAAAAGAGAGTTATCAAAATAGGTATTATATTTTATCTAAACTACCACACTAATATTATAAAGGCGAAAGTTTGTGTGTGTGTGTGTGTGTTTATATGTTTGTTACTTCTTCACGCTCAAACGGCTGGACCAATTAGATAAATTTTTCTATGGATGTAGCTGACACCCTTGGATTAACATATTATAGGCTACTTTTGATCCCTTTAATCCCACGGGATCGACATTTACGCGGGTAAAACCGCGGGGCGCTGATTAATTTGACAGGACTAAACTAAAATTTATCTTCTGCCCTTTTCATGATGAAATAGAAAGAAAAAGATGCACTGAACTTAAATTTAGTTTAGTTTGTGAAAAAGGGAATTGGCACTATTATTTATTTTATTGAACGCGTTTTCTATAGCCCTTGAAATAAATAAATGAAATTATATTTAGGATTATAGTCGTCTTAGCTCTTATACTACACAAGTTTCTATTAGGAATTACGTACGACTTTGTAGCACATTGATCTTATAAGTCGGCTAAATACGATCATAACATGGCAACTAGCAGTATTTTATTATATTAGTGCCTCGTTTCAATAAAGTTATTGAATTTCTCTTTTATATAATTAGTAAAGTTTTTCAATGTTATTGGCCGTATTATTTCTTTTCTTCTTCGTCTTTTTCTTGTCATGTCTTCTCCGTGTTACCCAGTAACTAGGTTGTGGAGGTCAGGTAGGCAGTCGCTCCATGTAAAATACTGGTATACATCTGCATCCAGTTAGACTGGAAGCCGACCCCAACATAGTTGGGAAGAGACTAGACAGATTGATTGATTAACTTCTCAAGGCCTGATGTTTCGCTGCGTTTCCGAGAATCCCCCTTGGGGAGGATTTTTTAGGATGGCCAACTGGTATAACTCGAGTTTTCCATCGTCAGATATCTATAACTGAGTGATAAAAATGACGTTTGACAGTTTATGTATGGAAAAACTGTCATAAATATCAGACGATTGATAAATAAGTCCTACTAAGCAGTCGGCATCACGCATCGGCACACATTATTGGTTCAGTTGCCAAAAAGGAAAAAAAAGTACCTACTATTAAATACTAAAATATTATTAGATTAATATAATATCTTTATTTTATCTTGGATATTACTGACATCGGTGCAGGGACTTATATTTATAAATATTTAAAAAAAATTAAATGCTTTTCGTTGGCAAGCGCATCTCTTGAGAACGGCTGAACCGATTTAGTTACTTTTTTTTTTGTTTTAAAATGATCGTAATAGTTCGAATAAGGTTTTCAGGGATACAAAATGGAAAAGATGCCCGGAATAGTGGAAAATTTGGGAAAAACTGAAAATGCTTTTTTCTATTTTGCAAGTTTGTCGGGTCGCCAACCCATCTTGAGCAAGCGTGGTGATCAATGCTGGTGCCTTCACTATATGAGAAGAGGTTTTTGTCCAGTAGTGGGATAGTAATAGGCTGGTATTATATTATTATAAATAAATAAATCACCACTGCTCTCAAAAGGGTGAAGGAAAACATCGTGAGGAAACCGACATGTCCTAGAACCAAAATTTTAAGACTAACACTGCTTTGATGAAAACTAAAACTGCATCATTGGATTTTTGAAAAATCAATATTTCTATCCAGCTGGTCGATTTCGACGAAAAATCCAATGATGCAGTTTTAGTTTTCATCAAAATCGAGCCCGCGACTCCTTTGAGTACTATTCGCTATTCCTCATAGTTTCGGATTTGGCCATACAGGACCACTTGAAAAATTCACCCTGTATATAGGCTGCATCTGCATTATAGGCTGATATGGATAGCATAAAATAGAATACAATAGAATTTTATTTTGCAATAAATGCGTATTAGATGTAAGTGTTGTTGACCCCCAAACTGGTGCATTGTTTTTAAGGGGCTTACAGGACCTAAACGTAAGAAACACAAGTTTTAGAAACAATAAAAGTATATGATCGACTACACTAAACTAAATCAGAGAAATATATGATATTCTTCAGGATATATGCTAGGTAGTGTGTTGAAAATATAATACAAGTAATTTGATGCGATAGAAAAAAATCATGAAGATACCTCTAAAAACTTTCTTTTTACAATAAAAACCAATCATTATGATTTTTTGTCAGATTATTCTACAAGTAATCTACCTACTAAAGCACTAGTGTTTTAATTTTTTAGTGCAAACAATAGATTTTTTGTAAATACATATATATAATTGCTTCATATTTGCAATAAATTACCAGCGTTGTGTCATCGCGTTTCTCTTTCTTTTCTATGCAGTCCGACAAAGACCGCGCTTTAGGTCAAGTTAAGTCATCCTGCAGTTCTATTACAATTTATTAAACAATAGTAGGAACATACCCGTCTCCCCGCCTCGTTATTATGCCTGTTCATCAGCTGCCTGCCTTGTTCACGACTGCCTCTTTTCACTTTACGCTCTCGCTCTCTGATATCGACGAATACTTCTGTAAACCTGGTAAAATGAATCGAAAATAAACACAAGTTTTGACCAAAATATGTAGCTATCGAAGTTGCGTACTACCAGGGTGCACTATTGAAAAAGTTATAAAAATGTTTGAAGTTGTAGCGTAAACTGAACTTTATTGTGTAGGATTTAAAGTTACTTTTCCATAAACTCATATTTGTTTACATTTTTGGCAAATAAATCACGAATGCAATTTACGTCGTATTTTAATACGACATATTATATTGACCGTCATAAAAATCTGTCATTTTCACCAGTATTTGACATTAAGTCAAACCCCGCTGCCCAAACATTTAAATCGCTAGATTGCCCTCATAGTACTTAGTCACAAGAAAAAGTGTACATACTGAGAAGAGTAACGTCACACATTATTAAAGGATTTCTATGACAATCAAGTTAAGTCACTGTGTTATTAATGACACAGTGACTTCACTTGATTTTCAGAGAAACCCAACTTGATTGTAGATTTTTGCGCACAAATGCGACTATCTTTTTACGCGGTAGGGCGAATCTAACGATTTAAATCTGTAAAGATTTTGAAAATCATCATTTTCATGAAAGTCGTCACTGCGGCCGTTAGTGGCGGCCGCCGCTCTTGTAGGAAACCGCTTTAGGGACTTTTTATTCTATCCAACGCTCAAATGCAACTTTAGAATATCAATATAAAGAATTGCAAACATAAAAATAACATAACAACAATACACATACATATTTTGCAACACCTCAAAAAATATTCATTTCAAAGACTGAAAAACGTTAGTGGTTATCGAATAGATTACCTTAGGTTTCTTACCTATCGAAATCTATAGTGCTCATGGTACGAATTTTAATTCTTTCAGTGACCGCTAGGGGCGCTGTACAATATTTCATACATATTATTTACGGAGATGCTTGCGAGTTTTGGTTGTGCAAAATCATGATGGCAAAACAATAACGAACGAACCCCTTTAACGAATGAATTACTTATATTAAACCTCTAAAGATGGTAAACGTCCGGTGGTTAAAAGTTACCAACAGCTATGACTCAGTTATCGTTGCCCTAAGACAAAATGCTCCCCTCATTTAATATACATACATACTGAGTTTCTCACACTTTCATGTAAGAATAACTTGAATAAGTAATGTTATTAATAGTTTCACGAACTTTTTGATGGATTACAAGTCAAGAATGTACTCTACAATTCATCATACCGAAGTATGCATTTATCACTTACAAACTATTTATAGTTGAGACACTGTGTAAATCAAAGTAGAACTTTCCCCGATTCAAAGTTTCAGTTGGAACCAACCTTCCATACTCCTGGTAGCCTGAAAGCTTTTTGAAATGAGGAAAAGAGATGTAACCGTTGAAAAGAGATACATAGATTTATGATTGCTACGTCTCTCGCTGCTACGCCCCTCGCTACGAAATGTCTACGAGAAATATCGACCCTTTCTTGAAACGTTGGAAAAAGAACTGTATGTAAGGGGAATTACGTACTTTATTGTATGTTATCACTCAGTGTTGGAGGGTGGAAATGTTTTGGAGGGTTAGATTTTCACTCCTGGTATGAGAGTGTTTAGGAGGGTCGCCGTAGCTGAAGAAAAATTTCGCTGTGCATTACGTGTTCTCTTCAAGTTTACAATCGAAAAATGATTCAGGAGAAGCAATGTAGGTATACTTAGGGAATTCTTGGAAGTCTAGCTTTAATATTTCTTGGGGTATAAAATCAATCAGAATATCATTGAAATATGCTTCGTATTACAGATTATTTTAATTATTTGATTCAAGGATTGAAGATTAATAAAATTATGTTTTTTGAAAAAGTTGGCTCCCGCGACTTCGGTCTCGGTCGGGTGTCCGGATTAACTCTTTCTAAGGCCTATGCTCTCCTGGTACAAGTTATCGGGTTTAAGCGTCCGCAACCCGCTAAACCCGGTTCATATCCGGGTTTATCCGGAACTTTGTGGGCTTTGCGAAAAAGTTCAGCTTGAAATCGTTGCGTTCAGTTTGAAATTAGCTCTGAAACTGAAACAGATGAACGTCGGAGTGAGATTGTTTTGGATGTAGATAACAATGTCAGGTTTGTTTTGTTTTATTTGGGATATAATATTTTGTTTGGATTTATATTTACATTATTTATTGTTATTTTAAGTTATTAAATAATTTAGACTTGGTTTGATTTGAATGGAAAACCAAATTTAATTATATTTATATTCAATAGCATGAAGAATTCTCACCAAACTTCGAACATTTCCGAAATCCAGACGAAGTCCTTTTGAGATTTTCCCGCATACCTAGCGTTCCAAAAATTCTTCAAGACGTCCACCGCTTTCTGCTCGCCTAGTCAGAAAAATAGTCGAATGCGGGAAAATCTCCTTTATGAAGCGAAGACCCTTCCCAGCGCATACATTCTCCATTCCTAGCCGCATACCGAACATTCTTTAGCTACTACAAATCATGTCGCCTTGGTATAGAAAATTCAAACAGACAAATCGGAAAAGCTTTTTTAAAGTGTTCCTTTATAAAAAAGTTAAAAAGCTCCACCTCTATATCCCTCTAAAAAGCTTTTCCTATGTTAATGTGTGTAGCTTGAAAACTCCGCCCATTCGTATGTGTATGCATTTTCCACCGTGTTCCACACTCACACAGACATAGATTAGAGCTTGGAAGTTGCATTTCATGTGTTCCTAGTAAATGGACCTCGCATTTTTACGAAGTCTAGTCCGGTTCCGAGGAAAGTTTACCTACCTACCTCACTCAAACAATTTCATGAAACTTTCTCATAGCGGGAAGTCGCAGGCCATTTTTCAATGGTTATATGATTATCGTTTAAGAGATTTTTAGCTTTATTTTATGAATCCTTAGTTGATTTATGGTGGTAGAGATAAAAGTTATTGAAAGAGATTTTTGAAAGCTTCCTGGAAAGAACAAGTACGTACTTACTTACAACACGATTACGGAAGAAGTAATTAAAAAACTATGAACCGTTTATAAATGGTAGGTACGTGTATACCATCAGGGAGCCCTATACCACAAATTTTATTTTACGATTACAATTTACTTTGCAAATCTTACAAGCATCTGTACCACAAAAAGCCATAAAAACCATTAAGCCATTATGAACAAGCCACATAATTGTAAAGAAAAAAATTTACAAACGTGTATACGCAATTTTTTGTAAACAATTTTTTTTTATTTTTCTAAAGATAAAAATATATACATATACCTACAATTTTGTAGAATTGTAGACTTGTAAAGTTTTCTCGTATAATTATGGTCCTGGATTTTCAATTTCCTGTGACGTCATAGTAATAATAATAATCTTGTCTCTAAATCAGAAAATAAAATCATTCTAGTAGATAAGTAGTTTTTCTACAAATGATTATTATTATAACTCTAGGCATTTTACTAAGCACGGGCTTTTTACCCTATCCTGGAAAGGTACACACTACACATAAGACCTTGAAAATAGACTCGGACACTACACATAAGACCTTGAAAATTGACTCGGAAAATGAGCAAACCTTCTTCTATCTCCTAAGCTCCTGTTCAAACAGCCTCAAACCGTGACGTTTCAGTGTCGAAAAAAACGTGGCACGAACAAGCTTAGGCAACGGCTGATACGTAGGATTCTTTGTCATTTGCTACCCTGGTAACGGTGACTCGAAATATGCAGAAAATTCCATGTTTTTAGGAAAATGTCGTTTAAAAATAATAAAAAGAGAAATTACACAATTTCATTTGTTATTGTTTTATGGGTTTCAGTGGGAAAGCTCCACTTGCAAACGATCAAAACAAACGGCTGAAAGGTCTTTGTATTTCATTTTACCCTGGTCTTTGAAAACGTTTGGCCTGAAAAAAATACAGTCGTGGCACTCGCGGTCCGTCGCGTCGGTAACGTAGCAACCGACGGATCGTAACCGGTAAAAAAAAAACAAATAAAATGTCAAGTTTCAATTTATTTATGTTTTTTTGTACATAAAAAACCTTACAATAATCAGCAGAAGTATTTAAATAAAATAATTATGTTGGCATAGGTATATTTGAATTTTCACGGTAGTAAAATTCCTGATTTTTTTTTTTAATAATACCAAATATTTTCATGATTCATGAAACGAATTTCAGCTCTCAACCCTTTCGTTTTCAGCGGCGGTTAACCCTTTCAGTACGTGAAAACCTCCTAGGATCGCACGCTTATGTAGGAGGTCGGCTACGGCACTTCGCGTTGCTACGTGTTGCTATGTAGATTATAACGTGTTTCACAAAGAGAGCCTGGAGTGAGATTCTTCTACTTCTATTGACATTTTGTCTGCATAAAGCAGTTTTGTGTCCCAAATTTTTAGATTGTTGATATTGAGTTAATTTTTGAAGAGAAAACTTCTTCAGGCGCGTTGGGCATTTTTTGAGATGAGAAAAAACTATTGAACTCGCGCCACTGTTACCGTAACCGACATCGCTTCGGATGTGTTCGGCTGTCCTCGGGATGTACTCGGTTTTAATGTATATCCGATATGTCAGTGAGTGATGGCAAGGTATTCTGTTTGTTTTGTTTTCACTTCTGTCGGCACTCCCGGAGTGCCACTGTTTTTTTTCCCTTAGCCTGTACTGCCCACTGCTGGGCAAAGGCCTCCCCCATATTCTTCCACATTTCCTTGTTCTGTGCCTTCTTATTTGAGTTAATTAATTATGTTATTATCATGTAAATTGTGACATCACAGCGGGCCCTATCAGAATACCAAAATTACATTTATTTTTTACCCGACTGCGCCAGAAGGAGGGTTATTACTCGTAAATGTGGCAGCATCATGCTGAGATAGGAGCCTTTTGGCCTCGTATAGGACTTTCTGTTTCATTTTCTTTCTGTTACTTAAAAAAATATATAAATTCATTTTTTATTTTTTACTGTGATTAGTTTGGTTTGTGATCTTCCTGTACGGGTCGCAATAAATACTTTTTCTTTCTTTCATTATAAATCTAACTTAAAACACCTTTTCCTGAACCGTGCTGTAATCGTAGTAACCGTAGCAGCCGTAGCATGAATGGTGCTACGGGCTACGCCGCGATTGGCGAGAACTCCTGTGGATTTATGCGATCCTAGTACCCGACCTGTCTTTAGCCATGGTTTGACACCCGTGAAGCTCAGTTGACAGCTGATTAACAAGATCTTTTCCTTCCTTAATTAATAATCATCGAAGTAGGTATTGGATTTTTCTGTTTAGTATAATATGATGATTTTATACGTTTGAATTGGCTGTTGATGAGGATGAGCTATTTAACATCATTACACTAATGTTCCACTAATTAGATATTCATAATCAGTATTTTTCTACTTTGGTATCATGACTAGTTGTTTAGTTGTAATGATTTCAGGCTACCGACACCACAATTAAATATTTTATTAATTATTTTCAAATTAATTAAATCTACTACCTTTACCTGAACCGACACACGTAGACGGTTTTCAGGCAGGTAAGAAAATTGTCACGCCTGAAAGAGCACCTGTAAATTTTTCACCTGTCTTACCTCTCACCTTGATACTAGGACATAAGAACATCACAGAAGTAAAACCCACCTTTCACGTGAATTTCAGGTGCACGCACACCATTACAAATCACGTTCACCTTAACGGGGAGGTGAATTTTAAGCTCGTAGTAGACAAGGGATGGGGTGTTGCATCCCTTTCTACTACAATGAGGAAAATGGGGAAATGTTTGTTCACTCTCACATTCAAACACATTCCTCTGTGTGAGTTATCCACGTAGATTTTACCTTTTCCCTCCCTCATACAGGGAAAATTCAGGTGAATATTTATTCGTGACGTTTCACGTTGTGCGAGGATAACACAGGTAAAGATACCTCCGCCTTGGTATTGCTTCCCTAGTACTCAGGTGCGTCGTGAAACAGGTGAGTTCTACCTGAACGTTTCAGGTGACATCCTGAAAAGGTGGAAATCTCGTGGGCGTGCTGAGAAATGGCCGCTTTCAGTAGTGATGTCATTAGGAAAACGTAGTTTTAACCTGTATGAGGACTGCGAGAAGGTTGTAGCTTCATGATTTTCAGTTGCAAATAAATAAATTTATGAAGAAATTTTCAGTTAACAATTTTCTCTAAATAACTTCAAAATGTTTTCTTATAATTTGAAAATTTTACGTTAGGTTTTTTTTTTGTCTATTGTTTTATTGGTCTGGTTTCTAATTTTCCGCGGGGAAAATTTCGATAAAGTGGGGGAAAAGTACTAGGCGCTCATGTTGCACGAAGAAATGTAGCGTCATTGCTGTAGGTCAGGAACTTGGGGACGGACTGCGGAAAGCGTATTTAAATAAAATAATAATTTTCGCACGGGGCAACATAAGCATAAGGCGGTAGCTCTATACAAATAATTCTACAACTAGAACTCATTTTCATGGTTCTAGTTGTAGTAGAATATAGTAGTAAGTACTGGGATAATATAAACTGCTGGATGTTTAATATTGTAGAATTTATAGTTTTCTTGGTGTTGTAGTTCTTTTGTTTATGTTAAGATATATTTTTGAAGTGACTTGTAGCTCTGCAGGATAAATTTTCATGAGAATAATTTTGCAATTAAAATCACGTTAATGTAAATTAATTACTATCTACGAATATGTAGGAAGTAATTAAGTAACATTACAATTCCAAAAGTTTAGTTACAAAAGAGGTATACAGGGGAGGTATGTATAGAGGTAGGGGTAGGTGTTAGATGGTAAATTAATTTGGCTAAAATTCACAATATTTACGTCTTTTCCATCGCATATAGTATGTAATACTTAGTTAATTATAACCAAAGATTCAATCAAAGAGCTCTAAGACCTCATTCAGAAGCATATTCATACAATTGTGTGCATCCTAAATTACACAATTTAATTAATTAGTCCATAGGCACACATGAACAGAGTACACACACGCGGCTGACTAACCCTTTAACCTCAGAAGTACCAGGAGAGCATACTTACTTGTAGCCATACTCGAGATTATCGCCACATCCTCCCCACACCCAATCGGAGTGCAGATTCCTCGGTCTTGTCGCCCGACTACAGCTGCAACTTGACAAGCGGCCATCCCGACAGGCCCGTGACACGGAGAGCGATACGCCGGCCGAAGTTATCGCGTGCGTGAAGGCTGTTTCCCGTGATGCTGATGAGGAAAATTGAACCGGTTAGATTTTATATAATTACGATTTATGTGGTGCTCTGGTACATGTATCGTATTTATTAAGGCCTAAATCTGGAGAACTGTGATGTGATAACGATAGGGCGATTACATGACCTAAAGCGCGGTCTTTGTCGAACTGCATAGAAAAGAAAGAGAAGCGCGATGACACAACGCTGGTAAGTTATTGCAAAATATGAAGCAATTATCTATTTACAAAAAATCTATTGTTTGGACTAAAAAATTAAAACACTAGTGCTTTAGTATGTTGCTTGTAGAATAATCTGACAAAAAACCATAATGATTGTATGTATATTAGTATGGTTTTTATTGTAAAAAGAAAGTTTTTAGAGGTATCTTCATGATTTTTTTCTGTGGTATTATGTAGTGGTATTATGTTTTCAATACACTATCTACCTAGCATATATCCTGAAGAATATCATATATTTTTCTGATTTTGTTTACTGTAGTCGATCATATACTTTTATTGTTTCTAAAACTTGCGTTTTTACGTTTAGGTCCTGTAAGCCCCATAAAACAACATCTCTATTCCAAACTAGAGAACAAACGATTTTCCATTTATATCACCCGTGATACTTGCTACACGAGTACACAAGCGCTGAAAATCTACCCTGAAACAGAGCTGTAAATCTTTGTAGAAGACAACTAGGACAGTTAGTGATTTATAGTGACATTGGTACTGTTCCCACCATCCCCACTCCCGACTGGTCTAGATAAAAAATATATTCTAGGAAATTTCGCAGAGATATTTCCGAAGGCCGTTTGTATAGGGACATTTGTTAGCGTTCATAGGAATTATGAGATGTCAAATAGTTACGGTTGGTTTATTAGTCAGGCATATTACTTTTGTCTGAAATTGATAGAAGAAAATTTTTGCAGTTCAATATTATACTGACTTAAAGTATATTATATATGATCGTAAACAAAATCAGAGAAATATATGATATTCTTCAGGATATACCTATGCTAAGTAGATACTGTGTTGAAGCCAGATCGGGGCCCCATACAGGGCCATGGATCGCACGATCCCCACGTAGAGCCGCCTACAGGCGGCGCTCGGGCCCCCCAGATTGGGAAGCAGCGTTGACAGCGCCCCAGCCGCGCCCAACAACTTGGGCGCCAGCCGCCGGAAGACACTAAACACCTTTTTTTATCGTGGAGAAATGCTCATACATACTGCACTACCACGGGGTGATAGTGCAGTTATGTGGGACTCTAACCCACTAAAACTCCACGGTGTCCTCCTCTGCCGCTTACGGCGGGAACACGGGCACGCGTTAGCACTCATCCGTGAACCCGCCGCGGCTGTCCGTTGCCGGACCCTCCTCTGGGGAGTACTCCCCATCACCGGCGCACTAGAACACATAGCACGCCGTGACCACCCCAGGGACCAAACCAGCACATGGGCGCCAGACGACCCCGTGTCTGGGCACCCTTGGTCCCCCTGTGACGGGTCAGGACATTGGCCCCGCCGCCTGCCAATTTTCGGCTGCAGAGGATAGGGAGAGCGGTCAACGCAATACCGACACTCCTCTTCCCCTGCAGCCCCACCGCGTCCACCATCTTACGGTGGCGACCCCGTCAAGGCCGCGGAAGGTAGGGAGAGCGGCGCACCGTAATACCGGCACTCCTCTCCCGCCGCGGCCTTCAACCCTCAGCCGCGATGCCCCCGATACGACATCGCGGCCCTCCTCAGTTGCGATGCCGCCCAAGCGGCACCGGTATAGTATTTTTATTTCACGAAGCGACGCGCGCTTTCCATGTGGTAACCAAGTGTAAAACACGCTGAGAATGTGTGCGTGAAAACGAGTGGCGTCAGCACATAACACACATACACGCAAACACGTACCGAGAGCTCTAACTCACTTTCACAATGTGTTTTTGTAAGTACATTTGGTAACCACAAGTGAAGCGCGCGTCGCATTGTAAGTTAAAAATACTGTAACGCGATACTCCTTGGTAAGACTGGATCTGGTTGGCAGAATTTCAGGCTACCCCATCACTTCTTCAAAAACAAACAACCAGTAGATGACCCATCAACCAACAGACTACCTACAAAACGAAACTACATTCCATGCCCTTATATGTATAACTAAACATACAACCGCATACTAACTTTATATAACGTTGACTAGAACAATATTCGTTCGCGACGACGCCGAAGCCTCAAAATTGTCTTTACGATATTTTTATTACGTCCTATGTCAATTTCGTTTGTTCTGAATAAAAGAGAATTTATATCTGTGTTTATCTTGTTATAGACCGGTCTGTCGCACTGGCCTTGGAAAGTTATTTCACCGGGAATATATTCGAAAATGTTTCTTTGTAAAAGATATAGAAAATATAAATGAGAAAAAAACCGCCAAGTGCGAGTCCACCGTACAATATTTAACACTACATTCCATAACCCATCGTCAGCCTACATAATGTGCCGGGTCAGCGGGATTGTCCGAAAGGGTTACCGCTGGCCCGCAACATAAAGGGCTAAGGAAGGAACACGGGTGGGTTTTAGTCAGTAAGAGTCTGACACTCCCTTTCGCTCCATCCAGAGCAAAAAAAAAAAGCCTACATAATGTTCCCACTGTTGGGACACAGGCCTCCTCTCGGTGAGAGGGAGTGGGCTGTAATTCACCACGCGGGCCCAGTGTGTGTTGGTCGATGTCACGTCTTCGAATTTTGGTTCTAGGACGTGACGGTTTCCTCTCGATGTCTTTCTTCACTATTTTTGAGAGCACTACATCATTATTTTAAATAAACCCTTTAGGGAAAAAAAACCCAAGGTTGACTGGTAGAACATGCCTAATGGCATTAAGTCCGCCTCTGTACATTTATGTATTTGAAGTATTAAATAATAATAAATAATCACACTAATATTATAAAGGCGAAAGTTTGTGAGTGTGTGTGTTTATTATATGTTTGTTACATCTTCACGCTCAAACGTCTGGACCAATTTTGATAAAAATTTTGTATGGAGGTAGCTGACATTCTGGATTAACATATAGGCTACTTTTTATCCCGATATTCCCACGGGATCGACAGGCGCGTAGCTAGTATATAAATAAACTGGAGACCTCCTTTAATTGTTTTTATACTAGCTGTTCCTTACTCTACCTTCTCGTTAAATACGGTACCATTTTTTTTTTAAACTCACCAATTAATGTCAAAGGCCCAAACACAGTCTCATCCCCCGTCACAGTACAGTTCCACCTTCTTCCTTGGAATTGATACTGGCACTCAGTAATCCCCTGCTTCACTCCGGAGCTGACGACCGGCATGTGATCCTTATGTCGTCGGCACACCCGTCGCTGGCCTGGCGTCAAACCGTGCAGTTTAGCACACACTCGGGACTTCTCGGTGAAAAGGTTTGGCTGGTTCGACCATTTCTCGAATTCAAGAAGGCCCATGTTGCTGTAACAAAAAATGTTGTTTTTGTATTAGTTGTCACTAGCAAAGACACCCACCCGCACTCCTGCTTCGCACGGTTTAAACATCAAGATTTCTATGTAAATATCGGGTGTAAAAAGACACTTAACGAACGAGTCAATTGCATTCCCCGTCATTGTGATAATTTTTTTGGACTGGACCATACCTGGGTCCTTCTGGTTACGGAAATATTGAAGGTCAAAATTCCAAGTTTTACTGACTTTTTTTCGAAAACAAGTTTTTCATGTTAGTACACATTTTTTAAATACCCACACGACTCCTGTACTGTTTCAGGATTTCAGGCACTCATAAGTCCAATCTTTTGCGTGCGTTATATTGCGCGATACCGCAAACAAAAATTTTGTATGTACGTGCATAGCAGCTTAATGATACGCGAACCAAGCGATAAATGATCATGATCAGTAATTAGCTCATTGACTACGAGTAGTACTAATTAATCGAAAGTGGCGTCTTAGCTTGCTATTTTTACAGAATCGACCGGCAGGTCGATTCTGTAAAAATCTCATCGTGAAAACTTAGGTGAAGTGAGTTTGTTTTTGCTAGGAATTGACACTATTGACAGCTCACTCCACGCTCACTTCACCTAAGTTTTCACGGTGAGATAGTTACATAATCGCACTGCTGGTCGCGAAGATCTGACTAACAGGGATCTGGCATAAAGGGATAAACCAGTTCATTAAATCGATCATCGCATCATTTTCAAATATTAAGTACAAGAATTTGCAAATTCGACCTTTGCCAGCATTATCGACTGTTTCATCGACACCTTTAAATATTTATTAAATTATTGTACAGTATCCGGCGATAAATATTGCACATCGACCTTTGGAAAGAGATAATACCTAATCGGCTAATTTCGGCTTCGTAGAGCGTTATCTCTGGTGCACGAAATACAAACAGTACGGTATCTATTAGGAGCTGTTAAAACAATTATGGTTTGCTTCTTTTGATAATTATTTTTATTCTTTGTATAAAATCGATAGGATCGAATAGGTCGATGTGCAATATTTATCGCCGGGTACTGTACCTCGTTTCATAGCTCATTATTTGATGATGCCTTCCCTGTAATTTGTATGCTTAATGTCATAGTAACATTTTGAGATAACTTGTGTGAAAATTCATGTATGTAAGATGATTAAATTTATGAAAATGGTTAACTTCTTCCTGTAACTTTTAAATGTTTTAGAGAATTTGGTAACATCGAAAGGTTTGTTAAAGGATTAGGTATTCAATGGAATAGTGTCAAGGCCATTCAATTTGAGAGTTTTGAGAGATTGAGAATTCTGGGGAATTTTCAAAAATATGTAAAATTTGGGTTTTTTCGAATCCCATAAATTTTCGCCAAGGCATTATGGGGTGCTTAATTGTTGCAAATGGGTCACACTGTCACGCTCTAGAAGGAATACGTCAAATTACCAGTCACTCTGTATAAGTATGTAAGTTTAACATAATGCATTGCACTATAAACCTTTATAAATAAATTCTTCCAATAAATCCGTTGACTTAGAAGAACAACGCGGCCACACACTCACAGACACGAAAAACATCTTTATCTTAAAATACGTTTAGTTATAGATACAGAAGAAAGATAGGTGGCCCTGCCCTCCACTATTGGAAGATGGTCATTATAATTATTTATGGCCTGTAATTTGGCCTCGACGGTATCGGACGGTACTAATGGCCTTTAATTAAATATTATTGATTCATTGTTATTGTTTTTGAAGAAAGGACATGTCCAGAAATGGTTTTTTATTATTTAATAATTCTAACCAGAGTAAGTTAAATATATTTGGATAGACATCCCTAAAACTAGTAGTTCTAGTTATATCATACATTTTTAAAGACCTCCAATTTTGAGAAAAATCGTTTTTTGTTTTCGTGAGAATTTACATCTAAAACGAACAAACCTTCTAATTATCTAGAATAATAAAATGAACACACCTAAAAAAAAAGTAAACTTGTCAAAATTGACACAGGAGAACTGTCATTACTGGCAGTGAGCGTCAACGTCAATCAATTTTTGATGTAGGAGCATGACGTCGGACGAATGACGCATGGAGCCGGTAGGGATGGCGATCTGACCTCAATTAATCGTTTTATCGGGCGAAACCAATCGATTTTTTAAATCAATTTTTAGCATAGAAAATCAACATTTGTGTTTTCTATTTAGACTATAAGATATATTATTTTATTTTCTAAACTTTTTAATGTAAAATCATTAAGAAAATAAATGTCTTGTTTTATACCGAATACCTTTATATGGTACTTAATTTGTTATTAACGAATTCCCTGAACTAAAAAAATCCCTGATTTTACTGATGAGAAATCGTTTATTAAGGTATCTTTCTTGATTTTCATAAAATGGACTAAACATATTTACATCTAATCTTCTAAGGATCTTTTTCGGCAAGAATCGATAACACTTTGAGCTGGTGACGCCAGCTATGTATGGCTAACTCGATTATTCGAGTTGCGCTCAGATTGAGATGCCGCGATCGAGTTGAATTAGATTGCCACGGTAAATGAAGAAGCGAGTACGTGATTGACGTCTCTGGTTTGGCATGTATTTGAACCTTATTTTATATTTAAATTCTACTGAAATTGTATTTTAAATAATTAAAATAGTCTCAATATACGTTTCCTTGCGAATCTATAAAAAAAAAAAATCGTCGCGAAACAGAGGTGAAAAAACAATAATTCGTTCAATTTCATCCATTTACCAGAGTTCCGTAACTCGAGTTCAACTCGAGTCACATGAATTTCAATCCGAGTAACCTTATCCTGAGTTGGCACATCTCTAACGCCAGTGACAGCTGAAAAATCATGTCAAATATGACATTGTCACAGAGTGACGGAGTATTTATTAGGGTTGCCAACTACAAATAACATCAATTATTATTTTATGATTTTTCGCTTAAATGGAGGGGTTTAAAAATATTATTTCAGTAGTTCTGAGTTCCATATTTTTGTCGTATTTATTTGAACCGAGTTTGATGCTGGTTAGATTTTTCTTGGAATAAAAAACCAACGTCCATACAAAAAGCGGACATCTCCTTTAAGTATTCTTTTCTTTGTTCTATGCGACAGTGTGGCCCAATCTTCTGTGAAATGTAGTTTCATATACATAAATATAAATTTTCAAGCCCTTGTTTTTCGAAATGAATGAACCGATTTTAATGTAATTTCATACGCATAAGCAGGATACAAAGGTCTAAAAAGTTACTCAAGAACATTTTCGAAAAATAGTGTTACAGCCAAATTAGACCGATTTTAAATTTTCCATAGAAACAGTTATCGTTTTTTTCATTTCGAAAATATTCTTATATAACTTTTTAGACCTATGTATCCTGCTTATGCGTATAATAAGCTAAATCGCAAAACATACCATAACACAACTGACATCATAATGTATGTGTTTATATCACGCATGTTATTCACACTTACATCGAAGATCATGACTTTCCATCGTAGGTACATAATAACAGGAAAACACGACAACACGACAACTAGAATTTTTATCTCAATGTAAACCGACGTCACATATTTTCTTATATGTACGGATATTGTTATCTACTATGCAACTATTGTTATTAGGTGATTCATCAATGTGCTAATTTTATGTGATCCAGAAGCTCACGTGGTATGTTAATTAGCGTAAACATAACGCTAAAGGTCTAGTCTTGAGTTCGACACTTTGAAGTGGTCTTCTAACTGAGCTATCATTGCACCTGCCGGTCGATTCTGTAAAAACTCACCGTGAAAACTTAGGTGATGTGAGTTTGTTTTTGCTAGGAATTGACACTACTGACAGCTCACTCCACGCTCACTTCACCACCCAAGTTTTTACGGTGAGATGGTTGCAGAATCGCACTGCAGACAGCTGTGCTGCTGGGGAGTTTGTTGCGCCAGTTCTTCCCAGCTAAAGCACTAGGAAGTGGTGAAGGGCGGGCGTTTTGGGGGACTTAGTAGATTATAATTCACTCCTTGTCGAAGAGAGGTGGTCTGTGTCCCAGCAGTGAGAACATTATCTAAGGGTGATTATGCTTTATTAACCCCTAAAGGCTCCTTCAAACAGGCGCGACACGCGATAAAACCGCGCGCGACACAAAGGCACCGCAAGTCGCGCAACGAGCGGTGCCTTTGTGTAGCACGCGATTATATCGCGTGTCGCGAATGTTTCTAAGGGTAAGGAAATAATATAAAGTATTTCGTTTTTCCTGGGACAGCATTCTTGCATCGAAAGTTCCAGTACTTACGTACACCATATGTTGCAAGAACTGTTTTTGTAAACAAGCAAAGCACACACTAGTCTAAGGGCATGTGTACAAATATGGGGTAATCTTAACAGACTACTTGACAGCTGTCAAGATAACCAACATGTCAGTCTGCATTATGACTTCGTTTAATTAACAAATACCAAATGAATTTTAAATAAATAATATCCTACTTGCAAAGGAAGTAAGTTTGGATTATACAAGGTACACATGAACCAGGAAACGTACTACGGTGCTACTAGAACCAATTAACGAGTTACTGACTATTACACAATTATTTTATTCCGGTACCCAGGCGCGGATCTAGGTTTCCACTCAAGGGGAGGGCAAATGTTTGTCTCCGAGTTAGGGGATGTAGATTTTTCAATCCTTGAAAGCCTTTGAAAAAATACCTACGACACTTATTCTCCCTAAACTCGACAATGTGGTGCACATTGGTGAACCTTTCGAGGATGACTACAATCTTTACTGTATATAAAGTAAAAATTCATGTTACGTATAAAACTATGTTTAGGTTTAATTTAGAGTATCCGCCCCTGGATCCGCGCCTGCCGGTACCTACGTCCTATGTAAGGCTACTTCTGTCACAATTAAGTCCTCCGAGGAGCTGTTCCTGCATGAAAACACAGCAGCTCAAACATGCAATGAGGAAACGTGGTGACTGGTGAGCGAGTAATCTGTGCTGGTGATTAACACTCGATTGCTTGTGCCTTCTCTTTAAAAGAAAAGCAGTTCATGTAAAGACAACAATAGGCTGGAATTAATACGTTATCATCATAAAAATTGAGAGATAGAGAGCGATAAAGATTCAGAGAGAAAACTCATTATGCGATCTACCAAAGAGGAAATCCTCATAATCTTAAGAATGTTCACAGTCTGATGTCAGTTTCAACCTCTGATTTCCCTACATTTTTGACAAGTTTTTGACTTTGTCGCTGAGATGAGATTTTGACTAGGTTTTGAACGTTTTTAATTACGGTAAATCGCCTTCAGATACTCCTATAATGAAACTATAAACGTAAACCAGGAGAACCAAGGAACGAAAAATTTTGAGTCCAATTTGTTCTTATCTTCGTTGTTGATCTTACAAAGAAAATCATAACAATAAATGATCGGGTTTCTTAATGAATATTATGGCAAGTTTCAGGTAAATGTTATGGTGATGGTCATTTTACATAAGCAGTGAGAAACCAGATGCCTTCATTATTATGTATTATTAGATAGAGGGCATGAATGTTTCTTCCTAAAGAGAAGCTTTCAGGCTTCGTATACCTCAGTTTTGCATAGGTGCAATGCGTGCCACGAAAGATGAGACTTGACACACCACTTGGTTTGACATGCGCAGTACACGATTTTAGGTATCTTTAGCGGTATGAGGTCTGAGTGCGGGACGGGACCGGACGTCATAGGGGCGGCGGAAAGAGCGGGGGAGGCGGGGTCAAGTCTCATCTTTCGTGGCACGCATTGTACCTGAGGAAAGTTTGGAGGTGTTTCGGCAGAGAACCAAAGTTGTCGACAACAGCTAACAGAATACGCAAGCTGAAGGTGGTAATGGGCTGATATTAGCCGTAAATCCGATAACCGTTGGGGGTAAACGTGTTCTTGCTCTGAGACCGCGAATCGGTAAACGTAGGGTAGGATGCCCTCATGCTAGGTGGAGCGACGATCTTCGCAGGGTGGCTGGTAACAGCTGGACGAGGGTTGTAGGCTGATGATAAAGGAAGGTTATTTTGATATTCTTCTTCTGTTAGTCTACTTGTTTTCTGAAGTGTGTTTTGTCAATAATAATGTTTCGAAGGAAATATATTGCCCACAAAATAGGAATTACAAATGATTAGATGATAAGCTGTGTCCCGATGGCATTCCGCATCGACAGACCGAATCTCTTCAAAGTAAAAGTGAACAGGCTTCTTCTGGGTAAGCTCACTCCATCGTAGACTTTGTTTCTGTCACCTCTGACCTAGACTAGAGTCAATAGCAAAGTCATGTCAAATAAAAATTATAACCATATTTAAGAACGTTTACGACGTACGGCATTTCATACAAACTTTCAAGCCCTTGTTTTTCGAAATGAATGAACCGATTTTAATGAAACTTCATACGCATAAGCAGGATACAAATGACTAGAACGTTACTTAAGAACTTTTACATCTTCGAATTTTTGGTTCTAGGACATGCCGGCTTCCTCACGATGTTTTCCTTCCCCGTTTTCAGAGCAGTGGTGATGAAATAATAGGTATAGGTATACAAGGTAAAGAGCTTGTCTGGGTTCGCAAACTCGTAAAAAAAATTACTAAAAAACTAATGAAAATAAAACACATATCTTTATTATTAAGGTGCACTTTAATAACGTAAAATAATCATTACATACTTAACATGAATTATACTGATCAGTAATAAAAATGAAATATGGCTAAATAAATAAGAACATTATTCGTTATTCTCTGCCTTCAATCCCGCGTATTATATTTATCGACTAGTAAATTATTTAACGTCAAATTATAGATTTCCATCATTGTGCTACATGTGCATTTGTTTTGGTCATACGTTAATTTCGTTGGAATTATTTAACAGCTGCATTCTAGCGATAAATAACACTATTACAAAAATATCACGGCACATTTTTTAATGTCCATTCTTTGACGGTTCAAGATGGTCGCACTTAATCTTTAAAAAAAGAATATGTGAAGTGGACATCTCAAAAACTACATTGACGTATCAATACCTTCTGCATCACTGGACGTTCAAAGTCTATCACTCCTCCAGAAACGGGTACAATTACACGTATCTTCCGTAGATCGAAATAGTGAAGTTCAGGCCACAGCCCCTCTGGGATTTCAGCTTTAGTTTCACAAATCTCTGACCAACACCACCAGACGAGATGCTGGGCCATCCTCCCGAGCCGTCGCGTTCATTATCCTTGACATAAATAGCTCTGATTACCGCGTAGTTGCTATATCCTGGCTCAGGATACTCGATGAGACTCGATCGTACGATGAATGGGAAGCCGTATTTGACCTCGTCCGTTCTGTAGACGATTGCGTCACCGTAGGTTGCCTGTCCAAGCACCAGGTCGTGGCTCTGGCAGGTGGCAGCGGCCACAAGGCAGAGTAGGATGGCAATACTTGAAGTTCTCATTTTGTTCGTTCGTTTAGCACTGAAGTGATAATTAGTTGGAGATGTTTTATATAGATCTGGATGGCGTTATGTGAGATGGAGGCAGTAAAGTAAAATTTAGTTTTGTAACCAATTATTACTTCATCATTTCAGCCGGAAGAAGTTCAATGTTCGACATAGGCCTCTCCCAAGCATCGCCACTCATTTCACACTCGTCAATTATTAGAAAGAAAGAAAAAAATGTTATCTTATTATAAGTTATAAGTACCTACTTATCTTATTTTTTCTTCTTCAACATTAATGTACTTTTTAAGAAAGTGATCCTCGAACTTGATTATCTGAAATTGCCAAGTCACAGACCATAGGGGCGATCTCATTAAATGGGAAGACACTTTTGCCCGCCATTTAAATTACAAGGATGACTGATATATCTATTTCTTGTTATTATCTCACATTTACGCAAAAATCATCATCTGCCTAGCCTTTTCCCAACTATTTTGGGGTCGGCTTCCAGTCTAACCGGATGCAGCTGAATACCAGTGTTTTACATGGAGCGACTACCTAACTGACCTCCACAACCCAGTTACTGGGTAATACGATACCCCTTGGTACGACTGGTTGTCAGACTTTCGGGCTTCCGATTACCCGTAACGACTGTCAAAGATCCACGAATGACAGCCGGGACCAACGGCTTTACGTGCTTTCCGAGGCACCGCAAGTCGCACAACGAGCGGTGCCTTTGTGTCGCGCGCGAATAAATCGCGTGTCGTGCCTGTTTGTAGGAGCCTTAAATTGTCATAAGGGTAGGTGAACGATAATGATTCTAGGTGACGTGTTCAATTTAATTTCCTGTCTGAAAGTTCTTGCTTCTCTCTAACATACACCGGACTTACTGATGGATACACTTACTCATTCAGGCCGTTTGTTTAGTTATGCTAAACAAACGGCCTGAAAGAGTAAGTGTATCCATCACGCTAGACAAGTCATAAGACACGGGTTTGCTCAATGTCACGGACTGAAAAACATGTTTATGGGAAAACAAGTTTCCGTTGTACCGGGAAATTTTATATTATTAGATATATTATTAATAGGTTGTTTTTACCTTTCAATGAGGGCTACCGTTTTTGTGCTCACCAGTTGGTGGTCAGGTCCTAAAGTATAGCTCTCAAAGTTTGTTGTTACGGGCGTGAAAACAAAGTTTACATAAATATTGAGCATCCAGTGTTGCGCAGTCCCATTTTGTTCGGAAAAAAAGGAGGACATACGTTTCCGAAAGATAGAACTGTCTCAAAGTACTGACATTCATTGACCCGTAACTCATAATTACCATAACTAATCTCAGGTATTGCAAAATATTCACAACATTATTCCAATTAGGATAAACCCGCGTAGTCCACCCACCTCAGAGACCTCACGCTACACTAGCGCCTCCAGCGGCGAATTCATACGCGATCATACTCTCTATCTGCCTAGCGTTTTCCCAACTATTTTTGGGGTCGGCTTCCAGTCTAACCGGATGCAACTGAATATTACATGAAGCGAATGCCTATCTGACCTCTACGAATTACAGTCTGGACCAACGGCTTCACGTGCTGTCTGAGGCACGGAGGGGTCTCGTCATGTAATGGATGGTCACCCATCCATGAACTGACCGTGGTAAGCGTAGCTTTACCTTTGATCGACCCGTGCGGCTGTTATTATTTAGGCACGTAGTAAATAGCGTATAGTCTTTTAAATAAGTACCTAGTGTAGATAATTCCATGTTTTCTTTATCTCTAAAGTCTCTTGTGATTCGAGAATATCTCATTCCGAGGTGAAAAGGTTAGTCAGTCAACAACATTGGCAGCGGGACTTCTTAAGGTGAATGGGTAGTGGTAGACCGCGAAATTCAAATTTTCTTACGTTTTTTGCAATTTGCAGGTCAGTGTCAGATTGTATCTTGATCAAAATATGATTCGCGACAATAACAGGTACATATTAAGGGAATTATAATCATTAGAATCATTAATATATCTTTCTAAGTTAGATTTCTACCACCAACCACCAATCTCTTATGGAAAAGTGTTAGTGGTAGAAATCTAACTTAGAAAGATGTATTATTGATTCTAATGATTATACTTGTCTAAATATGTACCTGCTATTGTCGCGAATCATATTTTGATCAAGATACAACCTGACACTGACCTGCAAATTGCAAAAAACGTAAGAAAATTTGAATTTCGCGGTCGCAACTACCCATTCACCTTAACTTACAATTTTTACGTCATGTTATCCATCATTAAACGTAGGTACTTACTATGTTTTATGTCTCTCTTATTAGTTCCGTTGTTCATTAGTAAACACGAAATTGTCGATGTCGTTAGGTTCGCATTTTCGTTTTTTGTCACCGACTTCAAAAAGGAGAAGGTTCTCAATTCGAGTGTATATTTTTTTGTATGTTTGTTACGCGATGTCTACGGCAATTGTAAGTCGATTTCAAAAAATCTTTATTTAGTGGATAGGGTTTGCCTAAGGGGTGGTCCCATATAAATTTTATTAACTTTGCTTAGGTCGTTTTTGAGTTACCTTCAATAATACGTATTTTTGCCACAGTTTATATTAATGATGTTATAATGACTTTTTGTCACTGATATTTACATAGCAAGTAGTGTTATATGAATTTGTGTGGGGTAAGTACAACTTAAGAGTGGAAAATAAAAACCATTTTCCAAAAAAAAAAAATAACCGACTTCCAAAAAGACACTATAAAGTGAAAAATAACTTTAAATTCGGAAGTCGGTGGCAAACAACGAAAACGCGAACACAACGAAACCGACTTCCGAAATGAATATAATTTGATAACTATACTTATAACGTATCTTGTCGTGGAAGTAAAAACAATTTCCTTAAACGAAACGATTCCGGAACAGGCAAACAATGGCAGAGCCTAATGCAACCTACACTATAAGGTCAATAAACATTGATAAGAAGTTTCTACTACATAATATTTAAACAAGTTCATTACTAATAATGTTAGCAAAGAAAACTATAGTAAATTCACCATTCGGAATTTAAGCGAGTAAATGAATTATGCAAATGGCTGTACAGTACCCGGCGATAAATATTGCACATCGACCTTTTTACACGAAACCATTTTATATACAAAGAATAAAAATAATTATCAAAAGAAGCAAATCACAACTGTTTTAACAACTCCTAATAGATACCGGACTGTTTGTATTTCGTGCGACAGAGATAACGCTCTACGAAGCCGAAATTAGCCGATTGTCTCTTTCCAAAGGTCGATGTGCAATATTTATCGCCGGGTACTGTAAGTAAGTACACGATTTAGATGTGTTTTGATGAGAGCAAAGTGGGTATATGTAACGTCTTGTCTTGTCTTGTCTTGAAGGTGTCCACAACAAAATCAGCCTATAATTTTCCCACTGCTGTGATTCAGCACGCTAATTAATTATTATTGTTTTTTATTTATATATACTTTATTGTACACCAGAAAATATGTAGGTTACACTACAAGCGGTTGTTGATCCCACAAAAGAATACTTCTCAACTTTTTTTGTTTTATCGTGTTTAGATATCGAAATCCATTACGTCTGTCGAGTTGCGCTAGCTAATTTAATTTGACCCTGCATATGAAGTAAGGCGGTGAGGTAACCAGTGAGCGGCAGTGGCGGACTAAGCCCGTCAGAGGCCCGGGGCGGCAAAGCTGAATGAGGCCCCCCCCCAGCTTTAAAAAAGATGTAGTTTTACAAGCTTTTTATTCAGTTCATATTTGTATGTATAAATAAGTGTTTATGTTTATTTCGTTAATTTCGTCGGCAACGCCACTTTTCTTCTCTTCAGAATTCGAAAAGTAATTGGACAAAGATCCAGCAAGCGATTTTGCCTCTTCAGTCTTCGTTTTTTTAACTTCCTTTTCTGAGAACCAGATGGTTGAATCCTTTTCAATAAAAATAATGAGATAAATAAGAAACTTTACACACTAATAAACTATTGAATATCAAAGTAATGAAATTCAATATTTGTTAAATGAGGCCTATGTTTATTTTTCCACGTAAATAGAATGTAGTGAATGTAAATGTAGGCGTACAAGAGCGAATTATTTGCACTTCATTCATTCAGGGATGCCTGGGGAAGTACCCGCTACAAAGACGGGAATTCTCCCAGCATATTGGACGCGTTCAGCAAAGTTAAAAGAATATTAGTACCACGTAAAAAGTCTAGATGGCTGTAGTGTTTTGAACTTGATGAAATTATGTACTAAGCTCATTTTTAAAGTCTTGTTTAGGATTTTATCAGGGGAACGCGGAGGCATTTGGGGGCCCCCCAAGACCGGAGGCCCTGGGCGGGCCGCCCCTTCCGCCCCCCTGTTAGTCCGCCACTGGTGAGCGGTATAAATTACAGGATTTGTCATCTAAAGTATGACTAGCCATATATGGGCTATGCTATGTTGTTGGTAATTGAATAGCATAATAGAGTATTAAGAGCGTTTACGACGTACGGCATTTCACACAAACTTTCAAGCCCTTGTTTTTCGAAATGAATGATGCAATTTTAATTTTAACCCAATGGCTTGGCACGTGACGATGGCAAGAGACCGGACGGTATGTCTTTATTTCCATGGAAGGTGGGTAGGCCTTTAGTGTGGGACGCAACGTGTGTCGATACTCTTTCGCCATCCCATCTTCCTGGCTCGGCATGCTGTGCTGCCAGTCTCTTGGGTACATTACCAGTCGACAGCGATGCAGATGAATTTTTCGACGCATATTTTTAGTTTCTGTGTAGTTTTAGTTAAGTTAGAATTTAATTGTGTTATTTTTATAATTACATATTTGAATATTGAATTTTAATTATTAGTTATTTTAATTAAACTTCACACGCATAAGCAGGATACGAAGATCTAAAGAGTAAAGAACATTTTCGAAATGTCTTGTTTAAAAAAAGATAACTGCAATTCTCTGTTTCTATGGAAAAATTAAAATCAGTCTAATTTAGTTGTAACACTATTTTTCGAAACTAATTTTTTAGACCTTTGTATCCTGTTTATGCGTATGAAGTTTAATTAAAATCGGTTCATTCATTTCGAAAAACAATTGGACTTGAAAGTTTGTATGAAATGCCGTACGTCGTAAACGCCGCGCTCTTAAGACCTTTAAAAATTGGCAAGCGTAGTGTGGGACGCCCCCCCAGCTATATGGACCGCCGACTTAAAAAAGGTGGCTGGGAATGCTGGATGCGGAAGACGGAGGTCAGGGTGTTGTGACGGAGCATGAGAGTCCAGCTGTGGACTGCGATAGACTGATTTGTTAGGTCAGACAGGGTGTAGAAGGCCGAGCTCCGGTGTTGTACCTACTAGCAAAACGGGAGATATAGGCCTATGTACTCGTATGTCTATCTTTGCACTGATTATGTCGAGGTCTTTAGGTGCGGTCAAGATGACGTCATTTCTTCAAACAAGGCCTTTTACTCTCATTTGTTTTGAGACACTTCCTTCTACATTATAATATTGTTAGATGTGCAATTGTTTTTATGATTATTAGTTTAGTTTACTGCAGCTAATATAGTGAGGTGGTGAGGTAACCGTTGTTGAGTCGTGTAAATTACAGGATTTGTCATCTTATGTGTGACTAGCCATAAATGGGCTATTAAATATCATAATAGAGTCTTATGACTTGTAAAATAATGGAACCGTTTTCTTACTTTACTCATGCAAGTATCCAGAAAAAGATTGGAGCTAGCGACATAGCTTGCCGAGTTGCCGAGCTGATGTGGCAGTTGACTGTCCAAGTCTGTTAAAGGACTGATGGTCATTGGAGCAGAAGAATGCTTGCCTGGAGGATTGCAATCGGCAAAGGCAAAGTGGGTAATTTTAAAAGGGGGCCAACGACTTTTAAAATGGGGCTAGGTCATGAAGAAGGTGGAGCTCAGGTGTTGTACCTAGGTATTAGCAAAATTTGGGACGAAGGTCTAGGTTTGTCAAGGTCTTTATCCGCGGTCAAGATTGTTAACTAGATGAACTTTTATGACGTTGATTTTTACAATCTGTGACTACAGTAACTCACACACTTATTAAAATTCTAGGAAAATCATCTACTTTTACGATATTTGTAAATAATTATGTGACCACCATCACATAATTGGTTTACTTGTCATTGCTTCATTTTTAATTATTTTTACCTTTTGTGTTAGACTAATTTTATTCTAGGTGCATCGTCTTCACATATAATTAATAATTATATTATGTATACAAAACCTTGCAAAACATTTTAAAAGAGTAACGGTGGTTTCTTGCCCATTCTTCTACATACGAACACTACCTTTTGGAAGGGGCGTCTAGAATCAATTCAATTTTACGGTAATTTTTGACGTTCAAAAGTTCCTATTTGAAATAAATGATTTGACTTTGACTTTGATGTCGTCATTTCTTCAAACAAGGCATTTTCGTTCATTTGTTTTGTTGACACTTCCTTACATTAGAATGTGAGATGTTCAATTGTTTTTGTGATCCTTTGCTGAAGGAAGGACGCTGATCGGCAAACGCAGCGTGGATCACCAATTAGCTGGAAGGTCCAACGTTCTTAAAAAAGTGATTGGTACAGACTGGCGGAAGGTGGGAAACCCAGATGTTAGGAGACAACTTGGTAGAAGCATATATCTAATAGTGGACTGAGATATGCCACGTTAACCTTTACGACGCGACTCTTTGGTGGAACAAGTTCTATGAAAACTTCATAGAAATTGTTCAACCCGGAATTGTGTCGTGCCGACGCGTCGTGCCTGTCTACGGGTGCCCTTAATTGATATTTCCCCATCATTTCATTTCATAATGTTATGTGTGTTACCTTTTCAGTTATTATGTTGTAAGTTTTTCTGAGAAAATATATTTTGTCTGAAAGTTATCTTCTTGATTGATGCAACTAACGTAATTTCCGTTACTCCTTTCAGTTTTAGTCTCATCATGATAAATCGTTCTTGGAATATGTAAATATGTACTAATTATGCTAAAATAAATATAAGTGAGTACATAAATAAAGTTTGTACATTAAAATAAATAAAGTTTGAAATAAAGTTTGTACATTAATCTGTGTTTATCATTTCTTAGAGGCATTTCAGAAGTGCCTCGGAAAGCACGTTAAGCCGTTGGTCCCGGCTGTCATTCGTGGATCTTTGACAGTCGTTACGGGTCGTCTGAAGCCCGAAAGTCTGATAACCAGTCTTACCAAGGGGTATCGTATTACCTAGTAGCTGGGTTGTGGAGGTCAGATAGGCAGTCGCTTCATGTAAAATTGGTATTCAGCTGCATCCGGTGATACTGGAAGCCAACCCCAACATAATTGGGAAAAGACTAGGCCGATGATGATGATGAATCAACCTTCAGATTTTAAATGGGGCAAACGAAATAACTGTCCAGCACCTCAATTTCGTAAAACCTAGCTAGCACCTTCTTTTGGAATCCGTAGGATGTTGATGAAAATTCCCAATCCATTGTTTCATTATGTTTGACATATTCGTCTGCTCTAGATCGTGTATAACGCAATGAATGTTGTCATATTGTCAAAATAAAAGACATTGGACAAAGATATAAAAAAAGAAGAAACTGTTTAAAACTGTAAGTAGGTACCCATAATCTAGTAAATGTAAGTATGTACGTACAGCAGTGCGGTCGACTAGAGTATGCGTGACGTGTCACCTGTTAGGCGGCAGAAATGCATTTCTCGACGGCCGGACTGTAATATCAGAGAAGGTACTTACTCACCAAAGCGAACAAAAATCTACAAAGCAACGAAATAGTCTACAGAAATCTCAACCACAGTTAATTAAATAATTATTACAAAAAGAAACACACAAGAAGAAAACGACCAATTTAATTGTCGTGTGTATGTAAGCACCTTTATATTATTAAGCTATGTACGTGTTAGACAATATAAAAGATGTAACATTATTTAAATAATGTTACATCTTTTATATTGTCTAACACGTACATAGCTTAATAATATAAAGGTGCTTACATACACACGACATAATCAATAAATAATCACAATTGTACACTCTGTAAAATCACTTAAAACTTTCTCGCGTATTGCGTATCACCAAGATACTGGGCCCCTTTACTGAAAAATCCCTCATTAGGATTGTTCACAAACACCTCTATTTCGAATTTGTATCCGCGTAAAATAGACGGGCTCTTCACTGCAACTGTCACACTCTTCTGACCAACCCCACCACTTTCGATATACGCCTCCCCATCCTTGTTTTCTCTCAAATCAGTGATGTACACAGCATCGATAATTTCGTTGTGTGGCGCGTTGATTGTAATGTCGTCAGTTCTTCTCCATAAGGCAGGATCAGCTTCCTTAATTTCGCCATAAATCTTCTTTGATCTAGGCGACGCGTACCCAACTCGAATATCGCTCGATTCTGTAATACTTAGGTACAGCACTAATACAGATAATATCACTTTGGAATACATTTTGACTGTTGACTGTTAAACTGATATCGGCAAATGAAACGATTGGAGTTATTTGCTAAGATTTATATAGACATAAAGTACATGACGATGAGTTCTTCAATGAGATCATACCTACCTATGGACCCTCTTCAGTACTGGTCAATTTGCAGTTATATGTTAATGAGTAAACATCTCCATGGTTGGACATATTGTGTATTTATTTTAGTGATACTAGGAAATAACACAACATCTCGATAAGGCGTGTTTCACATGGAGTGATTGGTACGCAATATCGCAGAATTATACTGAGATATATGCTTTAAAAAAATTTAAAATAAGAATAGATTTAAATGTTCCTTTTTAGGGTTCCGTACCCAAATGGTGCCATTGTGACCCTATCACTAAGCCTCCACTATCCATCTGTCCGTCTGTCTGTCAGCGGGCTGCATCTCATGAACCGTAATAGGTAGACAGTAGAAATTTCCACAGAGTGTCTATTTTCTATTACCGCTATAACAACAAATAATAAAAATAAAATAAAGTTAAAAATTTAAGGGGGTCTCCATACTCTCCACTTACAAGTTTTTTTTCGGCGGTTTTTGCCTTTTGGTACGGAACCCTTCGTGTGCGAGTCCAACTAGCATATGGCCGGTTTTCTCTACTATTTGTATGTCCTGTGCATGTCCAAAATAATATATATATTTTTCTGTCATATTTTCTTTCCACGCTGTCGCACGTTTCACCGTTTAGGAAGATTTGTACTATCGTCATTTATTGCCAAACCTAATCTGCACACTAATGACGTAACACACTATCAATCTAAATCTGAAACATTTTAAAGATATTGCTAATCCATTGCTTCATATGTTCTAAAAATTTGTCTACTCAACACCGTAAATAACGCAGTGAATATTGTTGAACTGTCAAAATGGAAGCCATTGCTAGGTACTGCAGTGCGATTCTGTAACCATCTCACCGTGAAAACTTACGTAAAGTGAGCGTGAAGTGAGCTGACAATAGTGTCAATTCCTAGCAAAAACAAACTCACTTCACCTAAGTTTTCACGGTGAGATTTTTACAGAATCGACCGGCTGTTAGTCTGCCTAGAGCGGGTTGGTGGATGACACGTCTTTGAGTTCTAGATTCTTGGGCTTCCGGATTTCCTCACGGTGCTTGTGTTTTTTGGTTCTAAGACCACCCGATTTCCTCACATTTTCCTACACAGTGGTGTTATCATAAGAATACGCGTAATACGTCAAAATGTAAGCCGTAGCTACTGACAGTGTGCTACGCAATTACCTACCTAAACACATAGTAGTAAGTAGTACTTTTTATTCCGATATTCCCACGGGATCAATACTTATGCGGGTGAAACCGCGGGGCGCTGCTAGTACTTTCCATAATATATGTGTACGAAAAATGGAAATGACTATTATAGTAATTATAGGTGTCAATGTATCTGCCGAAGTGATCTGACGTAAACGCGTTTGAGGACACATGACAGACGACACATGACACATGACGTTTCATAAACATGATTGTAGCGTGCGCACTTAAATCGCTCTATGTGAACAGAGCCTTAAAAGTCACGTTTAATTTATTTATACGCTAGTAGTTGCAACAATGTTAATGTTAAAGCGTCCATTGTTATTTTTGTTATGCACCAGTCATAGTTTCCTTCTAAGAATCGATGTTTTCCACTTTATGGGAAATTTTACGGTTTAGTTGATTAATTAACGAGTTTTTATTGTTGATTGTAACATCATCAATGCTTGAATGACGTACAAACGATTATGTTGAAGTATAATAAGTCTCTCAGTTGGTGCCTGTTAATATCTCCGGGCCACTGCGCAGTTTCAGAACAGCAACCCAATTGCGTAACATACAATGCGTGCCACGAAAGATGAGACTTGACCCCGCCTCCCCCGCTCTTTCCGCCGCCCCTATGACGTCCGGTCTCGTCCCGCACTCAGACCTCATACCGCTAAAGATACCTAAAATCGTGTACTGCGCATGTCAAACCACGTGGTGTGTCAAGACTCATCTTTCGTGGCACGCATTATACTGTCAAATATCAATGATAATCTGAATCATTTTGAAGGATATTGCTAATCCATTGCTTCATATATTCGGAAAATGTGTCCGCACAACAACGTTAGTGACGCAGTGAATGTTGTTGAACTGCCAAATTGAAAGTCATTCCTACTGTTAGTGTGTTATGCAATTATCCCGCAGTATCCGTAACAGTAACCCAGGGCCGTCTTTAACCGGGGGTGCAGGGGGTGCGTGGCACCCGGCGCAGGGTCTTAGGGGGCGCTAACCTACACGTATGCATGCGTAAACCTTCTCGAAATTGAAATTAATAAAAAACTACTTACGATTAACTATGACTCAAGTCAAGATAGACTGACAAATTTGGCTACCTATAGTATATCTATCAAATTGAAAGTTGATTACAAAACAAACGATATCATAAAAAAGATTGTCGATTTTAAAGTCGGAGAAATTTAATTTGATGGTTGAAAATGTACCTAATTTTATTATAGAGTAAGTAAAAAATAAAACACAAAAATTAGGGCGCAGGCTGATTTTCGCATCCCGGCGCCCAATATGGTTAAGACAGCCCTGCAATTAACCTATCCCACCGACAGCCGATTTTCTCGCTCAAGAAACCTACAAAGATTGTAGAACCCGTGTAAGTAAAAGAGATACATCATCATCTGCCTAGCTTTTTCCCAACTATGTTGGGGTCGGCTTCCAGTCTAACCGGATCCAGCTGAATACCAATATTTTACACGGAGCGACTACCTATCTGACCTCCACAACCCAGTCACTGGGTAAAACGATACCAGCCGGTCGATTCTGTCAAAATCTCACCGTGAAAACTTAGGTGAAGTGAGTTTGTTTTTGCTAGGAATTGACACTATTGACAGCTCACTCCACACTCACTTCACCTAAGTTTTCACGGTGAGATTTTTACATAATAGCATCGCAGTATTATTTTTGATAATTAAGTACGTAAATTAACAATTATACCTACAGTGCTAGCTGATATTGAAACTGAAGCGTATTTTTGTAAAATACATAAATACAACTGTTGCATCCCAGGAACCCGTTGGATGCGAGAAGCACAGAGCTGGTCGAAGTGGAGGTGCTTGGGGGAGGCCTATGTCCAGCAGTGGACGTGTTTCGGCTGAAAATGAACTGTTGTATCTAAACTAGTATTATCTGTAGAACTATCTAAAGCTGACAACAAGTCCATTCAGCTCGAACAAACAACTTCCTCAGTTTAATTTTCAACATGTTCAAAGTTAACTAAAATTATACTATTAAAAAATTAAAAAATAGCGTCGAAAAATTCATCCGCATCGCTGTCGACTGGTAATGTAACCAAGAGACTGGCGGCATCAACTTAGAATTTAATTTTAATTTTGTTATTTATTTAAGTCATTTTGATTTAAACTTTCTTTTAAATTGTTCAAAGTCAACAAATGGAGAAAAGATTTGATTTTTGGTATGTTTCTTTGTTATGCTTTTACGCAAAAACGGCAGAACGGATTCGAATGAAATTTGGCACATGGGTAGACCATATCCTGGATTAAGACATGAGATATTTTTATCCTGTCATTCACAAGGGATCGATACTTATGCAGGTAAAACCATGGGCCCCAGCTAGTCGCAAATAAAAGCCTCTACTTATACTTTAGTATATTCTACTTCCGATAAAAACACAGACAGATCAAGGTCAGATCGTGAATCGAGGACCGTGACAAAATCTATAAACATGATAAAAAACAAAGTCACTTTACGTGTCTGTCTGTGTGACCAAAATCTCCTAAACTACACAATGGATTTTGATGCGGTATTCAGCTTCGTCTAGAGCGTTTCCGGAAGGTTTATGTGTATAATACATTAATATTCAACTATTATATAGCATAGAAATCTCGATGTTTTGACATGTCGCCATTGCACCCATGCGAAGTTTCAATCACAATAAGTACTGACGCCAGCACATCAAGCTACTACAATCTGTCAAATTTCTTTAATAGATTATCAACTTTATCGCTAAAGCCAGAAGATTCAAAGTTGATTGGAAAAATCTGTCTGTACAATCCGAGAGTTTTGAGGGATATTGATAATCCAGTGCTTCATAGGTTTGAAAAATTCGTCAGCTCGAAAACGACACCGCAATGAATCCAATTCACTTTTGACATTGGCAGAATAGTCAACATCGGCTTTGCTTGTCTTAATTATAAAAAAAACATAACCCTCCTTCTGGCGCAGTCGGGTAAAAAACAGAATAGAAAGGTTGAACCGACAAAATTAAACTCATTGAGATCTATTGTCATTTTATGTGTTCGCCCACGCCCACGTTCGTTCGGGCGTCAAAATATCGCGGCGGGATTTTATCGCGCACTGGAATATCAACTTTCGGCGTTGAGCCGAGCATTGAGAATAGGTACAACAGAGCGCATCCAAGTGCGTCTAAAAATACGCTGTTGAATTTTCAACTCTCGACGCTATACAAAGCGTTGAAAATCCAATGCGCGAAAAAATATCGCCGCGATAAAAACGCGCCCTTGCGTACCTGAGCTTACGCATTTAACACGCAGGTCACTCGCAAATAAAACCAAACACTTAACACAATTTTATTTTATTTCAAACAAAACGAGACACGTTGTTACACTTCCGAATTTCTTAAATAAACGCACAATAGTTAACTATGAGTATTGATACTTTAAATAATACACAACACACACATTTACGCAAATACTTCTATCAAATACTTTAGTCCGGAACCTCTTTCACTTTTAAGTTTTATATTGACAAAGCCGAAGCCCAGTCCACCACGAGTAATCGACGCTTCCGCCTTCGAATCAGCTAAATCCTTGATAGCAATGCCTTTTATCCTCTGATCTCCTGCTGGATACTCGAAAAAGACTTCTTCTTCCCTCTTGATCAATGGTATGGCCGTAGACTCGACCATTTTATCGTAGACCTTGCGGACCAAACCTGTTTGGTCGTAAATATGGCCAACAAATACACTGTTGGATTGAACTAAGGTTATTACAGCACAGATTAAAATTATTTCTTTAAACATTTTGATCGAGTGTACTCAGTGAGTCGTGTGGTCCTACTGTGATTGTTTTATGCCAGTGTGTGAACGAGAGGGATTGATATGCAAGAGGGAAAGGTCAACTGGTGAGTAATTTAGTTCACTGGTGTTAGAAGGCGTTTACATGGAGTTTAGTGACAGATTTACCTTAATTTTGTTGTTTATGGAAATGCTTACCTACTTATTGGTGTTGGCAATATTAGTGTTGTTACTAAATGATAATTGAAGTAGATCATGGTTATCTTCTGTAAGTGGTGTCTGTCACTGGACTCCTCCTAAACGGCTAGACTGATTTTGATGTGACCTTTTGTAGGTCCCTGGATGGTTTAGATTCACAATTGGACGGTAGATGACGCTGAGTTCGGGCAAGACAACGTCTGTGGGGACTGCTAGTAGGTATATTATATTAACGTTAAAGAAAAATTTCTTGTTTTGTGGAAATCTGTAATTATTTGTATACATTCATCACGGACAATCTGTAACTTATCATAATATTATAAAACATTTACGACAGTAACTTTCAGCACCACATTTTTACACACAACACTGTTTTAAAATGTCCATAATCAGCAAATATTAAACTTATTAATTAGTAAAACAAACAAATCGCGAAGACAGTTATTAAACGAAAAAATCTTCCACAAAATCATGCGTAGATTTCAACGAGAAAGTTAAAACCAGATCCTCTTTCACTCTTCAGTTTCAGGTTGACGAAGTTAAATCCCAGTCCTCCCAAAGTAATCGATGGTTCTGCTAATCCATTATCCATGTCCTTGATAGCAATTCCTTTGATCTTCGAGTCTCCAACAGGGTACTCGAAGGTGGCGAATTTCTCTCTCTTAAAAAACGGTATTGCGTTTGCATCAATGGTTGTCTCATAAACTTTCCTTACGCCATTCTGTTCCCAAGTTTGTCCAACGATGACACTTCTGCAGTGAGCTGTCGATATGACAGCACACAATAACAAGATTTTATACATGATTCTTTGTTAGTACGTGTCGACTCGTGAGCAAATCGCTACTGAGTGATATTTAGTGCAGAGGTCAATTGTTCGTTTATTTAAGACTGTGTTTACATGACTGATGTTGATAATGTTTTAGTAAAGAGGATATTTTTTTTTACTTATTTTTGTTTCAGGTTTTGGGATGCTTGGAGGTCGCTAAAGCCTGAAAAGTGGGCAAAGCCAACTCATTTACTAAAACTAGGTAATTTTTAATTTCACAGAGCCTAGCGCTCTGTGAAATTAAAAATTACCTAGTTTTAGTACGGTTTTTTTTCCACATAGGTAAATATCCATTTTTGTTTAATTGTATTAAATACATCGTAACAAAATACACATGTCATTCAACAGCCTTAAACAAAACATTATTTAAAATAATCATTGTTCTCAATTCAACTTTCCGCACCCATGTAACCCCATCCTAATATTGTTTAAAACACGAGCGAACGAGGCTGCGGGGTCACAATCATAATCACTGGACACCTAATCGATAATCATTCAAATATAGACCTTATTCACTTGAAATAAGACCCATGTTTTTGGGTAATCCCGGAGAATTCTGAGACAATATTTTGATAACTCGTAAGTCCGTGAGTAAATGGTTTCTTCAATACATTTAGTACTAAGAATTCGTGCTATCTCCTTATTTGTTTAGGAAAATATTGTGAACATTGTATAGCTAGCTTCTGTCCGCGACTTCTTCCGCGTGAAATTCGACCCTATAATTTATAATATTATAGATTATAAATTAGTCATCGTTATATTTTTCTGCGTGACTCAAATGCGTTGGCACTTGGCGGACCAGTCACATATAGATCTAAGGAAATACTGTTACAGTTTTCCTGTAGTGTACAAACGCCTATCAAGCTACTACAATCTGGCAAATTTCTTTAAAAGATTTTCAACTTTATCGCTACCTACAGTATAAGGTTCAAGGTTGAATGGGAAAATTTTACAGTTTCGGGTAGCTTGATGTGCTGGCGTCTGTACCCAGCTAATAAGTAATAATAACACTGAGTTTAAAAGCAGTAATAATTGCTTTCATGTTATTTTCAAGAATGTCATAATACTTGTTTTCTCTCGTAGCATTTCGGCATCTGCTACAGAGCTTGTAGAGATACATGAATAGCTTATGATGCTGGAAATATTGGCTGTAGTCCGGCCGTCGAGAGAGTGCGTTCCTGACACCTGTCAGTGCGATAATTCTAGCAGCTAATAAAGATCAAATTCGCAAAACACGTATTCGTTTGTATGAAACTGACAGGTGTCAAGTACGAGTTTTCTCGTCCGCCGCAATGTAAGTATGGTTTGTTCCAAAAGTGTTGAAAATGTGGGTAAACAAATGGACCAGAAAACGTTGTGGATGCTAATATGTAGTGCCCCTTACATAATTGATTCAATTTGATTATTTGAACACCTCCTCATCTATCTATGATACTTTTTTGACCTCGATCATCCCTAATGGAAAGAAATGGATGAGGTCTATGATGGAACGAGCGTGCCCAGAAGATGCCTAAAGCACTGGAACTCCTATGCATCTATGAAACACAGCAGGCGGCTTGACGCCAAACTCCGGTGGGAGGGTGGTGGTCGCAAACCAGGCGGGTAGCCCTACCACCGCAAGGGAAGAATTAGCCAGTCAAATACGGTGTTGGGTGTGACTTTTCAGTTGATTAACTGGCGGAACAAACTGCGCTACACGAGGAGGCTACCTACTTCGTCCATCCCAAAACTTACATACTATTTACTTACATATGTTCTATTTGTTTTTTAATTTCTTCTGTTTTTATTTATTATAGAAAAAGATATATAATTATGAGCTCTGAATTAAATTTAATACGATTTGTTATCTTAGTTAAGTTTAAGTCACCCTAAAGATGTTTTTTTTTTAGTAAGTTTAACATTTTTCATTTTTCAGTTTTCTAACATTAGATAATTGTTGGAAACAGTGATGAGTTATAAGGTTGAAACGTCTAATGTGTTACTAATCCCCTTAGATAGTGATTGCGTAAACATTTAACCTGAACAGGGTCTGTTTACCCATTCAACAGATACTTTTGGAACAGACAATAGCCAACAAGGTTAGCTGAGATCCTTTACTAGTGGAGGACCAGAATTGGTATAGAACTCATAGAGGATCATTATATCCCCCCCCCCATTTAAATGAGTACGGGAAGTGAGTCAATCTGCCTAGTATTTCCCAAGTACATAATATGTCGGGGTCGGCTTCTAGTCTAACCGGGTGCAGCTGAATACCAATATTTAACATGGAGCGACTGCCTACCTGACTTCCACAACCCAGTTACTGGGTAACACGATACCGCTTGCTAGGACTGGTTGTCAGACTTTTAGGCTTCTGACTACCCGTAAATACTGTCATAGATATACGAATGACAGCCGGGACCAACAGCTTAACGTGCTTTCCGTAGCACGGATGGGACTCGATATGGATGGTCACCCATCCGCGAATCGACCGCGGCAAGAGTAGCTTAACCTTCAATCGATCCGTGCGGCTGTTACTATTTAGCCACGGGCGCTTTTTTGAGTACGGGAAGTAAGTATGTTTGTAAAAGTAATGTGTAGGCCTTCTCCCAAGTTGAGCCATAACATAACACCTTTTTTTTTTTGGCGCTGAGAAATGCATTACGCATTGCCGCTCGCGGGGGACGAGACGGGGTATGTGGGACTCCTGTCGGAATGACACCGACAGTATACCCACTAAAACTCAGCGGTGTTCCCACATCGCCGTGATAGGAGGGCCATGGGAAACTGGCTCAGCTTTTACTTCCACAACCCTCCCGGTATCACATATTGTAGTTACACCTGGCTTTCTGCCTTCTGCAATGTCGTAACTTTGTCTCTATTAATGGACTCGTCCGCTCCAACTGTCATCGGTCCTTCAACCGACTTTGACAGCTCTTTGCCACTTGAACTCGCGTAGACTAAACCCTAATTATGGAAAATATTAATGCACTAGCTTCTGCCCGCGACTTCGTCCGCGTGAAATTTCTTGTTACTCCGACCCACCCCGTCGCATCACATCGCCTGCCCGCGCTATTACTTCGTTTTTGCTTAGCGTTCTTTCCGACTTATTTTTATTTTTGCTCGGCTCCTAAAGGTCATAGCGTGATGTTAAATAGCTTTAATAGCCTTCCTCAAGAATTGGGCTATCAAATGCAAAAATAATTTTTCAAATCCGACGAGTAGTTCCAGAGATTAGCGCGTTCAACCAAACAAACAAACAAACTTTTCAGCTTTATAATATTAAGTATAGTATAGATTTAAAATGCCTTGTATTCTCTCGTGACCTAAGCACGTTCGGCGCACTCGAGTGACCTCGCTATTACAACCAACCTGGTTAATATTTTTACTTACTTTGGCTGACGAATTGAATAAAACTGTCGAATCAAGAATCTGCAGTTTACCCAACTGTCTAATCAGCGAAACTGATTTATCAACGAAACTGGCGAATTTAATAAACTAACGAGTGAAGGAAACTAACCCGGATATACGAGGAATTATAAATACATTGTAAGAAAATAATATACTACTCTATAATTACAAGTATATGTTGTAAGAGACAGTCTAATATTCATCAACTGACATAACCAATGATGCCATTTGCCACACTTGACTACGTATCCTTCGTTTTTTACAAGTGTTTGAAATGGCAGCCATAAAAGATTTATCAAACCTTGTGAAGGCCGTAGGAATCCGCGGGATGAGGGAAACACAGAACCGGTCAAAGTGGAGGTGCTTGGGGGACGCCTATGTCCAGCAGTGGACATCTTTCGGCTGAAATAATGGTGATGAAATAAAACGTTAAAAACGTCATCACCCAATCATTTATTTTTACTCAATTCTTTCATATATCTCACAGCCACTAACCATTACCTTCCAAATCACTCACAATCACAGCTTCTATAATTTCGTTGTTGGCTGCTTTCATGGTGAAATCTTCGCCTCTTTTGATTAATGGTATCGGGATCTTATGGTGAATCCTGTGGTAAATGACATGGGCTCCATATGTGGTTGCTTTGGAGGAGCTGCCACGTAGGTGCCTATACACGTTTGCGACGATCGAAGCGAATGACAGAAATGCAGCAAACAGAAGAATTTTGAGGCCCATCATGGATCGTTGTGTTCGTTGAAGAGGTTTTTGCTTGCTTTATAATATAAGTGTTAATGTGTTACCGCATTGTGGTTTTGATAACTAATAGTTTTAGATCAATATATAACGGGTGTATTATATGTTATATGGGTGTAAAAAGACACTTAACGAAGCCGAGAGTCATTCCCCGTCATTGTGATTTTTTTTTGAAGTGAAAGCTTCTTTAGCATCGTTGTGATTTGAAAGTTTATGAAACGAAAAAGCAACAGTAAAAAGAGACATGTAAGATTTAACGTGGGAGAAAATGAGATAGGAAGCATTATACAGTGTTTTTGTTTTTTATTAGTACAAATGACATCACATTTAATAGATGTGTGGATGTGGATGTGTATGTGGATGTGGATGTGTATGTGGATGTGGATGTGGATGTGGATGTGGATGTGTATGTGGATGGATGGATGGATGGATGGATGGATGGATGTATGTATGTTTTTTAGCATTATACAGTGTTTTTGAAGGTTTCACTTCTACCACGTGTGAATTGCACACATGCTGTTTTTTTGTACTGGTCCATACCTGCGAGGTGATTGCGTAACACACCATCAGTAGGAATACCTTTCATTTTGATTGTTCAACAACATTCAATGCGTTATTTACATTGTTGAGCAGAGTTTTTTGTCGAACATGTGAAGCAATTGATTAGTTATATCCTTTAAAATGATTCAGATTGAGATTGATAGCGTGTTATGTAGTTAGAGTGCTGGAAACCGTCTGGTTACGGAGATATTGAAGGTCAAAATTCCAACTTATACTGACTTTACGGAAACAAGTTTTTAAGGATAAAATACAACCACGACCCCTGTACCATTGCCTACATGCTGATAGAAGTGGAGTAGCAAGAAACTCCATGCACTTCACGGTAAGTAGACCGTGTTTGTGGAGTCATCATAGCTTCATAGAACTTCTACCGACAAGTATCAATATTGGTATTAGCATCATTGTTAACAGTTCCAACAATAAGGGTCAAATACGTGAGAGGCCATCATACAGTCTACGAAATGACCTAACAAGTCTTTCGAATTTAGCCCTTATGTGCATTGTATTAAGGATTAATTTCTACAGACTAATTAGCGAAATGGATTCGCAGTTATATCAATAGGACGGACTGCGCAAATGTTTGATAACAATTTGATATTAATTACACGTTTGTGAAGATTTTAATAAAGTAGCTTAATTGTTGCAAGTTTGTTTTGTGAACTCTAGAATATGATGATATTCGTTTGTTGATAGTATTAATTTCTTGGAACATTCCAAAAAGATATGACGGTGATTATGATTCTGTAATTTAAAATGTCGGTGAAACCATTTAATTTTCATCGATACATCTTTTTCAACTGTCATCGCAATATTTACTCTCATTTGCTTTGTAGCTGTATATCATCTTTCATACAATAAATTAGTCTCTTTCTTTGGTCTTCCTCTCTTCTGATAGCCATCAGCCACATTAATGCTTTTGTCAGGAAGTCAAAACATCTCCCGTATTCCTCCGAATCATAAGCCTACGCTGTGACAACCGATTTCCACATAACTTCTCAGTCAGAGTCACCGGCGCCACTTTCAAACTTCCTTCCTCCTCATTCTAATTCTCCATTTGCGGAACCATTACTTACCTACCGTGAGCCAAAAATTCATAATTTTTTAACCATATAAGGCATTAGGCCAACCCGCACTTGGCCCGTGTGGTGGCTTACGACCTACTAGCTCGCACAGAGGGCCTGTGTCCCAGCAGTGGGAACATTATAGGAGATATGCTAAAGAGGGGCAATTCTCGTAATTTAAGAACGTTCACAGTTTGATCTGCCTCTCTTTCAAAAATACCCCTAAATTCCCTTCATTTTTGACATTGATTGTCGCTGAGAAGAGATTACACCTAGATTTTGAACGTTTTTTATTACGGAAATTGTCCTTGAGACCTCGCTGGCATAGCATTGCCATAACCAGAATTCACAAATTGCCAAAATCATTCCAAATCATACAAGACTATTAGTTATTGTAAAATGCAAGCAAAAACCTCTTCAACCAACACACCGATCCAAGATGGCCGCCAAACCGCTGCTCTTTACTGCACTTCTGTCATTCTCTGTGATCCTAGAATAAGCCAACGGTCGCGGCGGCTTCTCTTCGACGCCAGCAACGAAATTATACAAGCTGTGATTGCGAGTGATTTGGAAGTTAATGGTTTTTTTTTTTTTTATCGTGGAGAAATGCGCATGCATACTGCACTACCACGGGGAGATAGTGCAGTTATGTGGGACTCTAACCCACTAAAACTCCACGGTGTCCTCCTTTGCCGCTTACGGCGGGAACACGGGCACGCGTTAGCACTCATCCGCGAACCCGCCGCGGCTGTCCGTTGCCGGACCCTCCTCCGGGGAGTACTCCCCATCACCGGCGCACTAGAACACATAGCACGCCGTGACCACCCCAGGGACCAAACCAGCACATGGGCGCCAGACGTCCCCGTGTCTGGGCACCCTTGGTCCCCCCTGCGACGGGTCAGGACATTGGCCCCGCCGCCTGCCAATTTTCGGCTGCAGAGGATAGGGAGAGCGGCCAACGTAATACCGACACTCCTCTTCCCCTGCAGCCCCACCGCGTCCGCCATCGTACGGTGGCGACCCCGTCAAGGCCGCGGAAGGTAGGGAGAGCGGCGCAACGTAATACCGGCACTCCTCTCCCGCCGCGGCCTCCAACCCTCAGCCGCGATGCCTCAGGTACGACATCGCGGCCCGCCTCAGTTGCGTCGTTGGCTTGTCGGCAAAAGCCCTGACGAGCGGCCCCTCCTCTGGTTCCTCTTCGCTTCACCGTGGGTGTCCAAGCCACGGCTACTGAGCCCCCCCGCCTCGACAATGCGGGAACCCACCGGGGGGGGAAGTTAATGGCTTGGGCTATATGAAAGAAGGCGGTACGGGGCAGCGCGAAGTTAAAATACATTTGGAAGGTAAGCGGGGGACATGAATACAATATTTAACTCAACTTCGCTACCCAACCCTACTGACTGGTTAAAGAGCTACTTACTTTTAGGCAAATAATACCTACAGTACCCGGCGATAAATATTGCACATCGACCTTTGGAAAGAGACAATCGGCTAATTTCGGCTTCGTAGAGCGTTATCTCTGTCGCACGAAATACAAACAGTCCGGCATCTATTAGGAGCTGTTAAAACAATTATGATTTGCTTCTTTTGATAATTATTTTTATTCTTTGTATAAAATACAAAAAAAGGTATAGGTCGATGTGCAATATTTATCGCCGGGTACTGTACACTACTCTTCTTTTAAAAGTATTACATATTATGAAATAGATACAGCCAAAGATTTATTAAAAGGCCTAGGGCACATTTCGATCCGACTCATATCCAAATTGTTAAAGGTTTTTAAGAACAAACTATCTCACTTAAACAACGTCCATAATACAGCCAGTAATAAAACCCATTCTTTGCACTCTCTGTGATCGTGGTAAAACAAGTAACAATAAATAAAACTATAACAACGTCTTCACCAAATCATTTATTAAAACACAGTCGCATTAAATCGCATACACTTCAACTAGAAACTTGTACCCATTTCCTCGTGTACTTTCCAAATGTATGGTCACATTATGCTGTCCGATACCGCCACTTTTAATATAGCTGAGACCTGTACTTTCCAAATCATTCACAATCACAGATTCTATAATTTCATTGTTGACTCCTTTTACCGTAAAATCTTCATCTCTTACCATAAATGGTATTGGGTATTTGTGATGGGTTTCATGGTATATTAGATGGGCTCCAAAAGTATTTCCTATTACGAAGGTGCCACGAGCACGAGCGTGTACTAGGGTCGCAGAGATTGACAGAAGTGCAGTACAAAGAAGCAGTTTGGCAGCCATCTTGAATTACTCTGCTGTTTTCTGATCCGTGGTTTCTTTTTAAAGGAGTGTTAATGTGCTAACGCGTTGTGGTTTTCTAATCTAAGCTGTATCGGTAATGAAATGGTTTAGGTAATTTGTTAATGCTCTTTTGGTTAAGTGACGTTGATATGGGTTTGAAACAAACATTCCTCTCACACAAAGACTCAAAATTAAAGTCATCAAGTAATAAAACTATTGTCTTAACCCAATCACGAAAACCTCTTCACACATCTTTAATTTATAACACAGATAAAACAAAACATTATAAAACGTCGCAACGACCATAAAGTACGCATTATCACCTGCCATAAATCCATAGAACATAGTCTATGGTCCATATGTTACCATATCTTTGAACGAGGCGTGATTATAATGGCCTATAATAATGTTTAAGTAGCCCTAATGAGGGTTCTGAGAGATCAAAAGGGTGATCGGAACCGTTTTTGTCGAGAGAACCGGTTCGAGAAGGTTCTATTAATTATTCACTTATGTAGATCCTCATAATGTATGAGTACGTTTATTGTACGTCATAAACTTCGGATATTTGAAGTTTTTATTGGACTTTTGGTATAGTGAGAGGTTGATTTGTTTTTTTTTTTTGGTGTCAGCTGTTGTTGTGATTGACTGTACAATCAACGTCACATCAGTGACAACAATTTAACATGGAGAGCGCCGTTATGTCGTAGCAGTAAGAGTGGTTATCGTAGTGCAAGTGTTACCCCTGATTTGTGGTTGACTGTACATATTGATATTAGGCCTAACTCGTGATACTGCGGATTTGATTTAGTGAGCGTGAGATCCTGGGCCCGATTCCTGATTTGGAACAAGTGTTATTTGATTATATTAGGAAGTTCAGAGCAGCAATTGCAACGATTGGATTCGTGGTAGGTTCATAACAATCTTATTAATGGCTCACCATATATTATCATATAAGTAACTTGCGAAGTGTGTGTACTGTACCTACAGGACACCTCTGCCTTCTTTCGATGGAGCATCATACATGGCATGATGTTAGCAGTTTTGTCATTGACTTCCTGCTGTTAAGAGCCTATACAACCTCAAATGGCTAAGCATGATCCTCCGTTATGTCGAAACTACCGCAGCATTAATTTTGAAATATGGTAAAGTTAAGGATTAATGTTAAGTACTATGTTGGACGAAAACACGATTCCATAAAATCTCGATAGAAAAAAAATCCAAAGATACCTCCAAACCGAACAATAAACCGCTGGTATTAAAAAAGTACTTCAAATTAGATCATTAAACTTTGCATTCTAACTGAACTAACTTTAAAGCAGGTCTTATGTTTATTTTTTTTTTTTTAATTATCTATATTTTAACCGTAAAAAGCAATTACCTAAACTATTAGCGCTGCCTTCCGAACAGCACCTGTCTCGCTCTCACACAGTCAGCTAGCAGTATCGTGCGAGCGAGGTAAAGAGTGAACTTTAGCTGAGGTAATATGAGCTCTTAACGTTATCACTCATACTGTTATACAAAACATTATTATAGCAGCCATCATCTGCTTATGAGGATCGAATCCAGCAATCTAATCACTTAGATACACTCGATTTACGTTAAGTACTTACATAATCGCCACACTCACGAGTTCACTGCGATAGGACCTGTAAAGCTATTCTGTAAAAATCTCACCGTGAAAACTTTGGTGAACTGAGCTGTCAATAGTGTCAATCCCTAGCATCGGTACAATGACAGCTCACTTTAAACTCACTTCACCTAAGTTATCACGGTGATCTTTTTACAGAATAGCACCGCTGATAACAGCAGTACGATCACATTATTTATCACCTAAATATCAACTCTTATCACTAAATATTATTTTAATTACAGTCCTAATCAGGGTTAATTAATCTTACATTAAATGTGCGGACGATATGCTCACCGTTTGTGTTCACACGACGTTCTTGTGCCTGCGTTATGCATGGGATTAGAATATTAATATCATGTGTTTTCGTTTTCTGTGTGGTTATTGTGGAAAGTGAATCAGTACAGGTTATTAAGCCGGAAATTGAAAATTATATTGCTGTCAATGAAGTGAAGTTCTTTGGTAACAGCAATAGTAATAATGTTGGAGGAAGGCTAGTCGACTCGACAGTGTATCAAACTGTCAACAAGTATTACTGTTCATTAGACTCCCTTATTGAAGGTTAGTGGTGGATTTATTGATTTTAAGATTGATAATTATGACTATGTGAACGTATGCGTAATTGTGATACGGAGGAATGAGGAAAATGTCGTGAGAAAAGTTTTGAGTATGAATGTGATGACTATAAGAGTAGGGGAAGACCAAAGAAACGATGGATGGACTGTGTGAATGATGATATGGTGAAAAAGGGGGTTACTACCGAGAAGACGACTGATAGAGAAGTATGGAAGAAAAAGACATTTGCGTCGACCCCAAATAAATTGGTTTAAGGACAGGAGAATGATGATGACTATGTAAATATAAAACGGTGAAGGAAAACATCGTGAGTAAATTTGTATGTCCTAAGACCACAAATTCGAAGACATGTGACATCTACTAACCCACACTGGGCCCGCGTGCTGAATTACGGCCTCTCACAAATAGGAGGTCTGTGCTCCAGTATTGGGGACATTATAGGTTCATTATGCCAAACTTAAGGCAAAATGTCGTCAATTGAAAACTACTTGGAAAAGTTTTTCGACACCCAAAATTATCAATAAATGCTAAACATTTGGAAATACTCGAGCAATATGCCATTCTGTTTTGGGCTATAAATTTACTGCATATTTATTGTGTATTCATAAAATTATGAAACAGTGCTAACAAACCTGTCAATAATTTTATTGTTCTTTATGATGGTGCAACTAATTTCAGTTTCGTCACCTACTTATCTATCAATATTTTTTCGCTATAATATGTATATTAATTTCGATATACATGCCTCTTCTCAAAAATTCACCCTGCATACATATAGTAGTAATATTACATTCACTTTTTTATAACAAACTTATTATTCAATGCATAATCTACGTCCGCTTCCAAGGCAGCCAGTCGAACTGACTGCCTTCTCGTTATCACAGCATAAACCATTATTGCGTAACTTATGAACGATGGAAATACCGTCAAACGGGGTCAATACGGATGCAGGGGTGAACCCCGTTTGTTAGTACACAAAATGTTTGTCTAGCGTCAAAAAGTCAATCTGCTTTGTCATTATTACTTTTAGTAACGATACTGACTTTAGCTACATCCAAAATCCACAATCCTTATGAGTTATCATTTAGATTATGTATCTATTTTATAAACATTGATAATAATTTATTTACGACAATGATAGATGACGTTGCAATCGATTTTAACTTTTTTCCTGTATGCGTCAGATATTATATTCCCTAGAGTAGGTTTAGTCCCGAGCATAAAAATATTATTCTGGACAGCTCGGCAATAATATCTGAATTCATGATTCATACATTAATATCGGTCGTCAAGTCGACGGCAAAATTATGTGATCAGTTGTGGAAGGCATATACAAGTGGTAGCGCAAATATGTGACATCGAAGGAACACCAAAAATATCTGACGAGACACGCGACGCTAATATGTAGGAAGCTGCATCGGCATCAAAAAGATGTGTCACCTCTTAAAATGCATTAATATCAGACACGTCTTACGTAATAGGTACAATTCTGTCTACTCAGTTAAATTCAGAAGAATGCGATACCTCATCGTCATCTGCCTAGCCTTTACTCAAGTATGTTGGAGTCGGCTTCCAGTCTAACCAGATGCAGCTGAATACCAGTATTTTACATGGAGCGACTGACTATCTGACCTCCATAACTTACTCCATACCTGGTAATACGATACCAATTGGTAAGACTGGTTGTCAGACTTTCAGGCTTCTTCCGACTTGTAACGACTGTCAAAGATCCAAGAATGACAGTCCGGACCAACGGCTTATTTCCGAGGCACGGGGGATCTCGGTATGTAAAGCTGGTCACCCACCCACGGACCAACTGCGTCAAGCCTGATCGATCGAACCATGCGCCTGTTATTATTTATAGCCACGAGCCCCTCCGAAGAAAGAATGTACAGACGCCAGCACATCAAGCTAACCGAAACTGACAAATTTTTCCAATCGACTTTAAACCGTATGCTTTAGCGATAAAGTTGAAAATCTATTAAAGAAATTTGACAGTATGTAGTAGCTTGATGTGCTGGCGTCTGTACCTCGTTGTGATCAAAATTATCTGATATCACTTTGGCAGCAGAAACTCTATTATTCTGAGCTTATCTATATATCTGCCATCATTTCAATTATTACTCCTGCCTTTTGCCAAGAGGAATATAATATCACCTTTCACAAAAATGACAAAAGTATCTATAAATTAAGTAAAGAAATGGTGCTCTTATTAGAGCCTATACGAGTGATTAAAGGATAAACGATAAACGATTAAAACTATTTGTCATACTTAGCGAGCTCTTGATACTATAGATTAATCTAACATACCTATTACCTAATAAGCTGTGATGGATTGACATTTGTAATGTTTATCTTGACACCTAATTCCCTATTCCATTGAAATATGACAGTTTATTTTTTCGAGCCAATATTAAAAGATTTTTAACTTACAAAATATGATGATTCTTGGGTTTGAAGAAAAGCAGACTGATTCTGCATATGGTAAAGAAAAGTTAAATGGTCATCTTACCCAGCGTGGCGATATTTAAAAGGATCGCGATCCTTTATTAGAGACATATTGCACCGGCTTTGCAAGCTTGTATGTTGGAACCGAAAAGTATACCACGGAAATATACTACAGCAGTGCGATTCTGTCACCATCTCATCGTGAAAACTTAGGTGAAGTAAGCGTGGAGTGAGCTGTCAATAGTGTCAATTCCTAGCAAAAACAAACTCACTTCACCTAAGTTTTCACGGTGAGATTTTTACAGAATCGACCGGCTGGTATAAAAAAGTATCCTATGTCTAACCCAGATCATGGTCAATCCGTATGTGAAATTTCATCTAAATCTGTTCAGCCGTTTAGGCGTGAAAAACGGCGACCGACTGACAGACAGGGTTACTTTCGCTTTTATAATATTAGTAAAGAAAGTGCGGTACCTAATAGTGTGGATATTATAACTAAATCTGATGATATATTTCTCATTCCCACAGGCAGTCATCTGATGGTATACGGGACCAAAGGCTGGACGTTTCCCCTGCAAGATGTGAACCTCACACTCCGATATCCGCCGGAGGACAGAGTAAGAAATATTCTTATTATATTTACCTGCGCTAATATATTTTTATCGATGTTGTTTATTAGTTTGGTTATTAATCAAAACATCGCTTTTAGCGATAAGACCGCCTATCGTGTCACCCTATGTAAAATTTCTACATAATATATATCTGGAATTTTTATAGTGTACCTAATACCAATACATTATAATGAAGATTACTCTTTGGACCATTATACTTTTTGAAAGGAACAACCGTGGAACTGTAATATGCAAAACACCTGTTGCGGGGGATACCTTCAAAAGTCGCTCGGTCTTCCGGGATAAGAACGAGGAGTGTGCGATTTTTACCTCCCTTAAACCTCGAGTCACTATCAGCAAAAGACCACACTGGACTTCCCCTGTGGAACGCCTGTAAATGCACATTTCTGTAGAGAATGCAGAGACTGTACCTAAAGGGGTTACCCCTAACTCTAGCTGTGTTCAAGCTTGAAGGGGTCGACGAAACAAGAAGCACATGAAACAATATAAGATTTATGTCCAAGGTTGGGAACTCCTCGTTGTTGACTTTTTATGAGTGGTGGAACTTTCCATTAAAGCCTTCCAACCTGATAAGTAATGGGTCATGTATGAAAATATTAAATTGTCTCGATTTTTTTTCTGCGCTTATGAATAAGCTAATACTATCTACAAAAAAAGTATCAGATTTATCTGATTAGTATTTCCAGAGAAATAAATTAAATTCTGTTAGAGGCGGCCATCGACAGTAACCCACGGATTTTTATTCAATTTCCTTAGCCTACTCAATTAAAAAGTAAAAACTTGTCAATTTGTCATAACATAACCTCACTTTTCACCTCTTGCTTTGTGTTTGTTTGCGATTTTATGGATATATCTTTACGACGACCCTCACGCTTTGAATAAAATAAAGATAAATCGTATCGTAATCGTAAAGATATATCCATAAAATCGCAAACAAACACAAAGCAAGAGGTGAAAAGTGAGGTTATGTTATGACAAATTGACAAGTTTTTACTTTTTAATTGAGTAGGCTAAGGAAATTGAATAAAAATCCGTGGGTTACTGTCGATGGCCGCCTCTAACAGAATTTAATTTATTTCTCTGGAAATACTAATCAGATAAATCTGATACTTTTTTTGTAGATAGTATTAGCTTATTCATAAGCGCAGAAAAAAAATCGAGACAATTTAATATTTTCATACATGACCCATTGCGTAACACGCATGAAATGTCAATTGATCGCAATGAGATTCATTTTGCCAATTCACCCACGTCGCAATGAACGTATTTACGTTGTTGAGCAGACGATTTTGACATAGGACCTCCGAAGCAATAAAATAATTTTATTAGCAATATCCTTCTAAACTCTAGGATTTAGATTGAAATCGTGTTACGCAATTAGTGCCTGTACCTTTTCACAACTTGCACGATTTGATAAAATATTATTTTTTTTCCTTTTAGGCCTCCGACTATTATGAGTTCGTCTTCAGTGATGTAAGTGTCCATAAAACCTTATTTTGTGAATTTGGTCAGTTGCGAAACCAAACTAGAGCTAAAAGCGACGCAAATTCACAATACTAATTTATTATGGTTAAAAACTATTATGTTTACCATAAGCATAATCGGCCATACTGGGACACAGGCCTCCTGTCTGTCAGAGGGAGTGGGCTGTAATCCACCACGCGGGCCCAGTGAGGGCTGGTAAAAAATATATGTTTGCCTTAAGGCTCCTGCAAACAGGCGCGACGCGCGACGCGAATCGCGCGCGAATCAAAGGCATACCATAACAGTTGACGACACTAATCACCATGTACACTTAACTGCTCGTGCATGATTACAATTTGACGTTGAAAGCACTTTTAGCAGGCCATGATGGTGGATTTTACGTGCAGTTTTCTGTACCCCTTTTCGGCCTGTTTCAGGAAACTTTTACAGAAGACGAGGATAACATCATAACGGGTTTCAAGGTGATCCTATACATAGACGGACCTACCAGTGAGGGGTACATTACCGATGGAGGAATTCTGCTGGTCAGTAGAATCTATGAAATAAATAGAACACGACCTTATGATTAAAATAATAATACTCCTGAATTTGAGTTAAGTAAAGTTACACCCAGTTTCAAAAAGATTTTTGTAACGCTATGCGATCTTATTACAGTTTCTGTGCGAATATAACGGGTACAATTTAAATGCTCACCAAAATAATTTTTAGACCCTAAGACTAAGTAGGTACCAAGTAAAATATGTTAACTTCAAATAAAATAAACCCACCTCTGTACCGAGGTGCCTTAAGAACATCGTTTTAAGTTCCAAAATAATTATACACTCACCAGAATACTTTTTGCCTACCAAAATGTATAAAAATGCTCACCAAATCTTGTTTCCCTGAAATAGTAACATTAAAACCGAAAATGAAAAATATTGGGGACGTAGGATACAAGAGCGAGCGAAGGGCACCCCGAGGTTAGGTTTGGTTAGGTTACACAGAAATACCCCCCGCGAAGCGGGGCTCCGTCGACATACTCGTAGGATGCAAGAGCGACCGAATGACAATACAAATACCAAGTAACATGTGTTTGGGATACGCAATATTATATTTGATATTAAAAAAAAATTACGATCGACCGTTAGCTTTTTTGCCTCAGTAAAACTGACTAAATTGAAAGTCGTGAAATAAAATATTGGTAACATCTATTTAGCGATAATATAAAATATTTGGTCTGAAATTAACTTTAAAGGCGTTTATAAATCTTTATGGCATAGATTATAAAGGAAATAGGTTCATTTCTACAATACTTTATGAAACACTATTTGGTGAGCATTTACCCATTCTGGCAAGTATTTCCAATTTTTTTGGTAGTAAAATAGGTACTTTTCTGGTAGGCGTATAGACATAGCCAATTATAACTAGCGCCTGACTGAAAGTTAACTCGTACAATTTGCAAGCACAAATGTTGCGTGTCGTTTTCTTGCAGGCGTTTCAATCATTTCCTTTTCATTGGTTGGTTTTAATGTAAATAATAGCCTATCTGATGAAAATTGGTTACCATCATAAATTTAATCCAATAATACCAAAACGATCGCCAATGAACTGCTGGATGAATGATTCTTGTTCCTGTAATTTCACCTTCAAATTATAACACTGCAATGTTGCTTGCGGACTGAAATGGCATTAGTACCTACCCAAGCAACTTCTTTTGCAACAAGTTCTTCTAATACTTATGTGGTTGTTTCAGGACACAATAACGTTGTCGTTTGTAAGCAGCCAGCTGACATCTCTGAGTTACGAGTTCTGGATATACGGAGCTTGGAAGGATACCCCAGGCGTCGCCGAACTCAACTCCCATTATCGTCTGTGTTAATTAATTAAATGGTTATCGTTAAAAAGAAGGATTGATTTACTGTTGATTATCCTAATCTTAACATAAAGAAAGAAAAGAAAGAAAAAGTATTTATTGCGACTCGTACAGGATGAAGGTGTAATTCTTTTAAGTGCTTAGTTGTTCTTGTAGAAGATGGAGGGACGAGAGAACAAAACTAATAAACAATGGCTCACTTTTAGCCCTAGACCGAAATAGCTAAAAGTCATGGGATGGCCGTTGCCTAGAAGGGAGATAATGAAGGCTGACAGTACCTAGTAAGCAGTAGTCGGTGTCGACTTTGATGTTTGGTATTTGACATTTTGCGTGTTTTGAAAATAATACGTTAGTAGGTACTTATGACCATTGGCGTATCTAGAGATTTTGTCTAGGGTGGCAGCCTTCCAGCTGAACTAACCAGTCATTTAATAAGAGATCTTATAAGACGTCTAGTAATAAATAATTCCATCAAAATCATGTTTTTTTTAGAATTCCTTACGTATTTCACCTTTATACCACCACGCTTTCTTGAAAAATCGGCCAAGTGCGTGTCGGACCACGCACAATGAAGGGTTACGTAGTTGGAATGAATTTATCCCAAGAACCAACTTAACATTGTAGTTGAAAAACATGTTCTCCCATACATACCAAATGAAAATGTAAGTTTGTACGCACAATATTGAGAGATTTACCATGTTGTTTTAAGACCACAGACTTCTTATTTGTTTTCCTTCAATCTATAGGAATAGAACTATATTCTGTATTTATTTCAAATTTTAGGCTTAGCAGTTTCGGAGATACGGGGCGGGAATGGTCAATTCTCTTCTATTTTCTTAAATAACTTTAATACAATTTACTTTAAAATTATGAAAAAAATATATTTGAGATTCTCACAGTAAGCCCTTTCATTTGATATGTCACACTGTACAGATTGCGAAACTTTATTTTAAATTTTCTTTTTACCCCCAAAAAGGCTCTCCCTTATTAAAATTTTTTTTGTTTACGTTACACGTCTGTGTTTGAGTCACAGAGATTCATATGTGTACCAAATTTTCTTAATCGGTCCATTAGATTCGGAGCAAATTGACTGTGACAGACGGACGGACACACGAGTTCTGTTTTGCCCTTTTGATGTACGGAACCCTAAAAAAGGGTATTGACTGACAGACAGTCTGACGACAACGTAGTGTTCCTATAAGGAGAAGAGGTTAAACAGTTAGTAACTCTTCAATACTGTCGATTTTTTTAGGGCGGGCTAAGAAAATTCTAGACTGGGCATTGTCCACCCTTGCCCCCCCCTTAGCTACGCCCATGGGTATTACTGGTTGTTATATGTATAAGAAAGATAACAGTTTTATACATGTGACACTGGTAACAGATACTTGCTACAATATTGATGTATTGCCATTTGCCATTGCTAAATGCAGCCTAGGTTTGTGGAACGCTCGATGTGAGCAATGCAAGTGAATCATGCATTTATCCAACGTGTGTCACGTGCAAAGATAAGAGATATGCCTCTTACCTTTGGGGCATTTTAACGTAACAATTAGTTTTTGTATCAAATCCTACAAGATCTGCTACAATATTACTGGTGACAGTGGGAAAGTATGTCTTCATTGGTTAATAAATACCTTCGATTTTGAGCACCACCACCATGGTAGGTAACGCTGAAAAACTATGCTCTCATGTGGCATTATTAAGATATGACAATACTATCGATGTTCCTGAACGAAACTTGAATAATATTCGAACTCTTTCACACCTGTACCTAATCCTCAAAATAACTCTCATTTCAAAGAGCTTGCTCGTACATCCAATCTGAATTCGTCACAGCGTCATATAAAACGGGGGTTTATTGTAGCTTTAACGTCACCTGAGACACGTCTAGACTTGCTATAAAACATACATACATAACATGGGCTATATGGAGTGAATATCTATTTTTTTTTTTAAAAGGAGTGTTTGTGTGTGTGTTTTTGTAGTGTAGGTACTTAGAGATAAGTTGATGTATAGATAAATGTCATAGCTGGCAGCGGGACGATTTGTAAGCGTCATCAGTCGAGAATAAACCATGTTAAGAATCAGTTGTTTCGTTGTGACACCCCCCCCCCCGCGCTAGAACATTAGAAATTATTTTATAGGAACAAGAATGGACGCCCTAGAAAGACATAGGTATAGTGACCTTATTGGTGATGTATGTCCTTTAGATAGGTCAGGTGTGTAGCACACGCGACCGGCGTGCGTTTATGACCTGGGGCCTAAAAAGGCCATTTTGGCAGAATCGTAGAAGCATAACGTTATGAATCATACGAAGACAGTCCGTGTTTTCCGTTTTTTTGCTGCACTACGTAGGTATAATCAAAGAGATTGGGATTGGATTGATTGTTATTTTAGCACAGACAAAAAAAAAATAACTGAAAAATCCTTCACCAATGGGATTTGATACGATTAACTTAACAGTTAACTGTCCATTATGATTCATAATGTTATCGTTTTATGGTTCTGCCAAAGTGGCCTTTTTAGGCCTCCTGAAGGCCAATTCTCGTAATTTTAAAAGTTCGAAATCTAAAGTGCGTTTCACTAAAGAATTCCCTTCGTCGTAATGATGGCACCATTGCTTTTCATTGAAGGTAAAACAATTATTCAATGAAAAGCAATGGTGCCAACATTACGGCCAAGGGAATTCTTTCGTGAAACGAACTTTAGTCGCAGTCTCATCTCGGCGACAAACAAATGTGAAAAACTTGTCAAAAATGTAGGGAAACTAGCCCTGAGACGTATGAACGTAAACGGCAAAAGAAGTATGTAAGGATCGTCATCATAATCAGCCTATAATCTTCCCACTGCTGGGACACAGGCCTCCTCTCTGTGAGAGGGAGTGGGCCATACTTCACCACGCGGGACCAGTGCGGATTGGCAGATGTCACATGTCTTCGAATTTTTGGTTCTAGGACATGCCGGTTTCCTCACAATGTTTTCCTTTCCCGTTTTGAAAGCAGTGGTGATGAAATAATTAACACAAAGTGAAGCGCCTGTCTGGGTTCGAACCTACGACCTACTCGTAAGTCGCAGCCGTTACCACTTGGCCACCACTGCTCTTAAGTTCGTAAGGATCGTACTAGGTGGCATCCTGTATTTGGGCCATACATAAACTGACGCTTTTTCGTCACATGGGAACACTAACAGTGTCTACGATAAAAGCGTGACCGGCATAATTTTAATTTTCGACCATTGTTCAGGCACGGAGGTTTTCGCAACATCGGAGGGCAAATAATTTCTCAGACTGTGATAGCCGTTTTACAAAAAACCTTCGGCACTATTTTCTGTGAATTTAACTGAATAATGTGCCACCATTTTCGAGGACGACTTATCTATATCTTAGTAAAAAACAAAGTAAAAATACAAATAAAACTATGTTTTGTCTAATTTTGAGTTTTAGACTCAGTTTGCTCGTTACCCCTCCACCCTGTATCCGCATCTGATGTTTGAAAATAAAGTATTGTGGCAAGTAGGTAGGTACAGGGATTTTTTGCCTAGAATGCTTTGTAGCAGGTTTAAAAAAAACACTCCCTCAATAAGTAGATGCGTGGTGGTGGTACGGTGCTTATGTTCAATGTCGGGACAATACGGAAATCGCAATGCATTGTCATGGAGATTTAACCCTAACACACACGCTTGGCAAATGAATTGGTAAACGAAGTTTCTATAGAGGTTGACGAGAATGCAGCTCACCATTCCTTTGATTCCCTTCCCATAATTCTATAGTCAGAACCAGTAATGTTAAAGTAAGTCAAATTATCTCTACAATGGCTTCACGATCAGAAAATTAAAAAAAATATACTCACAACCAGCTGCCGTTAGTCCAGGGGTATGGTCTCCGTGTCTCGTTCTTCTCCTCAGCCAGGATCCACACCAGTGCAGCTAACAGCACCAGAAACCGGAACACACCAAGCGACGCCATATTGTATTCAAGATGGCCGCCGTCACATCATTGAACTGTCACTTGATACACATTTATTGTTCGTTTTTTGAAATGCTTATGAAGTGAAGAATGGCAATATACAGGAGTTTATTGCATTGGATTCCTATAAAATTAAGTAGAAGAATGGTCTTACAGAAAGAATGAAATGAAAATAATAAACAATTATCATGAAACAAAGCAAAATGACATTGTTTATTCTGTATATGAGATATAGGAGTCACTTTTTAATGTTATATAAAAAAAAAATACAGGTTGTTATGGACATCGATGCGCATACTGTAACCATTCATTCAGTACATGATTCTATGATTTTTTTTTGTCGCATATCAAAAAAAATCTGCTGTTTCATAGAACAGTCAAAACCTACGCGGACAAAATGTATGGAACAGCTATTTTTGGAGTGAAAACTCCCTTAGCGGCGTTGTACACTTTTTTTGTAATGGGTAAAAAATGTTAAACTCGCGTCAGACACGTGACCTGATCGAAAATTTATAAGACGGATGGCCGCAGCCGGTACCGCGTGTGTTTTGTTTATAAGACGAAAAAGAAGAATGCCGACAGAAGTTTTCACTTCTATCGGCACTCGCGGAGTGCCACTGTTTTTTTTTTATTTTAAATAACTGACGTAAAATTTCTGTGCAGGGGGGTTCAGAACCATGTTTTGAATCTATGGTAACAGGTGGCGCGTGTTATGCGAATTTGATCTTTATTGGCTACTAGAATTGTGGCACTGACAAGTGTCCTTTATAATGCGCACGACAAAAGAGTGGAACTCTCTACCAGCGTCTGTGTTTCCGAGCGCATACAACCCGAATCTCTTCAAAATAAGAGTGAACAGGCTTCTTCTGGGTAAGCCCACTCCATCGTAGACTTTGTCTCTGTCACCTCTGACCTAGACTAGAGTCAAGAGCAAATCCATTTCAAATTTAAAAAAAAGTCTCGAAGGCTGGACTGTAGACTCTTTCGTTTATGTTCATCCTAATAAAAAAAAAGTATTTTTTTTTTGCTTTTATACAGATTAAGTACGGGTTGAATAGTAATCATGTCTTTAACGGCTATAATAGATAGATCTACAGATTCCGAAGAGCACATTTCTTGGGAAAGTTGAAAAACTAATCCCTAGTAAGGACATAGTGCTATGGAAATCAATATAGATATATTGATTTGTACTAACTAAATATATTGGATAGATAGATTCTAGTGGGTGGACATTGGAAGATTAGATAGAGCAAAGCTCGTCTGTTTGTCGTTCAAAATAGACTATGTAGGAATACGAGACTTCGATGTAGAAACCTATTGGATGGCTTCCTGTCTACCCAGACACTTATAAAGACATTTGTACTAGTCATCATCATCTGCCTAGCCTTTTCCCAAATATGTTGGGGTCGGCTTCCAGTCTAACCGGATGCAGCTGAATACCAGTATTTTAAATGGAGCGCCTATCTGACCTCCACAACCCAGTTACTGGGTAATACGATACCCCTTGATAAGACTGGTTGTCAGACTTTCGGGTTTCTGACTACCCGTAACGACTGTCAAAGATCCACAAATGACAGCCTGGACCAACGGCTTAACGTGCTTTCTGAGGCACAGAAGGGTCACGGTATGTAAAGATGGTCACCCATCCACAGACCAACCGCGGCAAGCGTAGCTTAACCTGATCTATCGACCTGTGTGGCTGTTATTATTTAACCACGGGCTCGTCAGAAATCTGTACTAGTGTTTTACATAATACAACTAGCTATAAGGACAGAGGCCCAAGCACAAATTCGAACGATTTTTTTAATTAACTTTGGTATCATAAAGCATTTAAATTTTTGCGACAGACGCAATTAGTATCACCCATAGATATGAATAGTCTTAAAGCTATGCAACACATGACATGTGACATCTACCTAGCCGCACTGGGCCCGCGTGGTGGATTATGGCCCACTCCCTCTCACAGAGAGGAGGCCTGTTTCCCAGCAGTGGGAACAGGCTGGGTAGGGTGGCAGGGTGTGGGTAGGCTTATTATGTATGTTATGTAAAATTATGCAAACATTACGTGCTAAACGAGTCTTTTCAATTTGAAAATCATTCGAATCTATCCTATCCTATACGTTACGTTTAGTGCTTTGCAGATGGAGCAACTATTGCATTCTATTGCTATTGTATACAAGCTGCGCCCCGCGGTTTCACCCGCATACGTGTCGATGCCGTGGGAATATCGGGATAAAAACTATCCTATGTCCTTCCCCGGGATGCAATCTATCTCTTTGCCAAATTTTATCGAAATCCGTTCCGTGGTTTAGGCGTGAAAAGGTAACATACAGACAGACAGAGTTACTTTCGAATTTATAAGAAATATGGATGTACTCGTAAAGTGCCACTGACCTTTGGTCTCCAAACTCTAGATTCTGTAGACATCCAAATGCCATTGCCCTCTAATAAGCTAAATTAATATGTACATCACTAATTGGACTTATTTGTAAGTATTTTTTAATCGGATAAACTTATTACCACAAAAAACACGATTGATTGTTTTTGGCTTTTTGAGGAGAATTGTCATAATCGGATGATTGATTAGCAATTAAGGATTTGATGTTATCTTTAACTGATTCAATACCTAACTTAGATACATCATGAATATTTTTTACAGTTGTGTGAAATGTAGGTATAAAAAATTTAAAAATGAAAAACTGTCCTGGCCGCAGTATGTATCAGTGTGAGATAATTTCTACCAAAGAAATGTATTGCCATCAGAAAAAAACGAATACCTACCAGCATAATTATTGCGTAACACACGTAGTAGTAGCAATGGCTTTCATTTTGACAGTTCAACAACATTCATTGCGTTGTTTCCGTTGTTGAGCCGTCAAATTTTTCGAACACATGAAGCAATGGATTAGCAATATCCTTCAAAGTCATTCAGATTGAGATTTATAGTGTAATTATTGGGTTTTTCTAAGTATCTATATTTTTCTATCATTTCCCAGTAACAACCCGGAGCCTAGATTATTACCCGGTTGATGGAAAAAGGCTCGCCCCTAATAAATAAAAAAAAAAAAATTGTTTATCTCTTAACCAAATCACGACAACAAGTTGATTGGAGCCTCCTTTTAAGGCGCTTACTTGACCTAAAGCGCGGTCACTGTCGGACTGCATAGAAAAGAAAGAGAAGCGAGATGACACAACGCTGGTAATTATTGCAAAATATGAAGCAATTATTTAATTACAAAAAATCCTGCATCTCGCAAGCAGAGTTTACCGCATAATTAGCATATATACAACGGCCCGACATGAAACATCGGGCAGTTGCCCATCAAAAACAACACCCGTCTGGTCGGAGGATTCTCCCTTTGATTTATTTGCATTTTACTAATCTTTTCCTTGTGTTACTCATGTTGTGGTAAAAGATTAGTCAGTCCGCAGGCTGATAGCGCGGCTGATTGCCCAGGGTCTACCGCTCTACTTTTTATCGTAACTCATGGAAGCTTTTGCAGCTCATTCTAGTTTGGTTAAATACGACAAAGATTGTGTTGCTACAGACACACACAAATTATTGTAAAACATTTTAAGAGAGTAGGTAACTGTGAGTTTCTTGCAAATCTTCTCCATACGAAACTAAATTTTAGAAGTGGTAACTAGATTATATTTATTTATTTATATAATATTATTTGTAAAATTGTATTTGTACTGTATTTTTGTTTACTTGTATTTTCTTGTAAATTTTGAGGTTCAGAAGTGCCTTTTATAAGAAATGAATTATTTGACTTTGACGCTGTTGAGATGGTGCCTTTGATTATGATAAAAATACGGTTATTCGTTTACCAAAGTAAACGGATACTGAACTGAATGATCCGTTTTGCCAAAAAGAGAAAATGAATAATAATAGAGGAAGTGAAACGCACATTGCACACAATTCTAAATAGAAAGGCGATTCTTCTTCAACGGTTCCAATTAAAAGCCATTCAAGGAAGAATAATCAACGGAATGTACATAAAAGATAGCAAGTTAGAGCAACATGTCGTAACTAGTTCAATGTTAGCTAAGTGAACGCTTATATTAAGTGGGGCTACATAATATGTGCATTAGATACTGATAATTTATAGAAAGCCGGAGAGCAGATAAGATAAAAGGTAAGATCGGATGGTATTTATTAGTTCGAGGGAGAGCAAGGTGCTGGTCGTAGGGCGCGCAATGTGAATGTTGAAGAGTTCATTAAAGAATACAATGTAAGCTATACAGGACAGCACTGTACAGGATTGCAGGGAGATGACACACAAACTGTCACCATGAATTCAGAACATAATTTTAGACCTCCTAGTGTAGAAATTTTTTGTCATTATTTAAAAAAAAATCGGTTGTTTCATAGAAAAATGAAATTCCTACGCGTTTAAAATGTACGAAACAACATTTTTTTTAAATAACCGAAAATTTTCAACGCAGGATTTCAGAATCATGTAGGTACTGAATCCATAACAGCCGATCGTTTTTGTAAAGCCGAATATCCACTATGTTTGCGAACCTCTTGCGCTCCGTGCTCCTGTATTACTGATTCTAATGATCATGAATTCATGATTCTGTAAATACATATTTGTTACGGCCGCGTATCATATTTTGATCGACGTACAACTTAATACTGACCAGCACATTGCAAAAAACTTAAGAAACTTTGAATTTTGCGGGCTACCTTAGCATGAATTTCTCAGTGGCAGCCCGGGGATATCTATAAGATCGCGCCTGTTTAGGAGACCTAAACATAATTGGGGAAAACGACCTAGTCCTTCCGCATGGGTTGAATCGAGGTGACTCTGGAAAAGGATGCCTGGAAGTAAATAAATAAATATCGTGTCGTAGTCGTGTCGCTGACATCAAAATGCTTTACGAATCATTCGTCTTCCATAAAGAAATTAGTTACGCTTTTGACTATTGTATTGTGTTCGAAATTCAAATTATTAGGGGCGGCGTGACAACAGACTTTTGGGTTCCGAGATTATACGTTGAAGAATTTAATTCATACATAATTATTATTTACAAAAAAATCGAGTGTGTTATATTTCTTGTCCATTTTGTTTGTCACTTTTGTCAAAGTGTATTGAAATTGGATTCTTTGTGATTGCTGTTGTGGAACGAAATATGAATCCAAAAACATAACTACAGGTTTATAATATTTGTAATGGAACATCGAGTAGGTAAGTTGTCTGTACTAATATATATCCATACTCATATACATACATAATATAAAGAAATAAAATTGAAGTGCCTCTTTCTAATGTAAAATAACAGCTTTTTACTAAATGCATATTATTATGAAAGTATATACGGTACTTGTAACAATAAACATTTTTAAAATTTTTGTCTCTCTATCTGTCTGCTTATTCCGGCTAATCTCCTAAACGGCTGCACCGATTATGTCAGGACTTTCCCTGGCAGATAGCTGATGTTATAAGAAGTAACACAGGGTACTTTTGTTTTTTACCTTAGCTTTTTTAGCTTAGCCACGGGCTAAATAAAAACAGCCGCACAGGTCGATCGATCAGGTTAAGCTACGCTTGCCGTGGTTGGTCTGTGGATGGGTGACCTCTTTACATACCGAGACCCCTACGTGCCTCGGAAAGCACGTTAAGCCGTTGGTCCCGGCTGTCATTCGTGGATCTTTGACAGTCGTTACGGGTCGTCAGAAGCCCGAAAGTCTGACAACCAGTCTTACCAAGGGATATCGTATTACCCAGTAACTGTGTTGTGGAGGTCAGCTAGGCAGTCACTCCATGTAAAATACTCGTATTCAGCTGCATCCGGTTAGACTGGAAGCCGACCCCAACATAGTTGGGAAAAGGCTAGGCAGATGATGATGATGACAGGGTACTTTTATTTTAGAAAAATAATTAGGATTCCGCGCAAAAAAAAACCCCATAAAATCCAATATACAATATATTTTCCCACATGCATGCGAAGGAAGTCGTGGGCACAGCTAGTTCTTTTAATAAACTTAGTAACAAATCATATTTCTACAATAACGCCAAGACCTTTGCTGCACCCACGATATTTCTCATGATTTTGCTTCTATCAAGAGAAATTAGAGATTAGGTAATAAATTATAATTGTGCGACATGGCTAAGACAGGGCTATGTTTTGGTTTTTACGCGTATAGCTATGTATTTTTGTATGTGGGATTCTTTATACCCTCGATGTCGCGGTCATCCTAACGGCTTCGGGTTAATTGCGTGACACACTAATGCTTGGATCCTATTATAAACAAAAACGAATCGTTTTGCTTACCAATGGTAGCATTTTTTATTGCCAAACTGGGCGTATAAATAGATTCGTAAGCTGCAAGTAAATTTTACCCGTGATAGCTACATCCATAAAAGCTCCTACAAATAGGCGCGACACGCGATATAATCGCGCGTGACACAACGTGCGCGACTTGCGGTGACTTTGTGTCGCGCGCGATTTTATCGCGTGTCGCGCCTGTTTGAAGGAGCTTTTATGGAAGTAGCACCCAGATGAAGATAGACACCTCATGTGTTAAATCCACCCAGCACACTAACTGCGTAACACTTTCAATGGCAATCTGAATCATTATATGTAGGTAAATGCCTAGTTTGGGAGTCACCATCCAATCTATTCTTGTACAATATGATTATTAATTTGAACATTTGAAAGTTGGGTTTTTGTTAGAATAGGCACGGTAATTTGGATTTAGTTCCCGATTGGCAATAGGGTATATTTTGTTTAGTAGTAACTTACATCACAGTCTTGGTATGTTAAGTTAGTTTTATACAAACTTATTTTGTTGCAACTTCCTCAAACTCAATCTCAAAGCAATTTCAATTAAATTTAAATTTAACCATTTACAGGCACTTTTGAATTGTCAAAAAGTCGGTCAGTTCGTCAGAAAGTTAAAGCTTGACCATTCCAAAAAGTAGATCTCTATGGAGAAGAACAGGTAAGAAACTCCAAGGACACTCTTTTAAACCAAGTAACACAAAATCCTGGATACATTATTCTTGTTGCTTCTTTATGTGAGAACAGTGTAAAAGAAATAAATGAAGAAACAATTCAAAATATATGACCAAAAATAAGCACTGGTAGTTAAGAGCGTTTATGATGGTACGGCATTTCATACAAACTTCAAGCCCTTGGTTTTCGAAATGAATGAACCGATTTTAGTGAAGCTTCATACGCATTAAGGTCATAGCACACGTATCAAATCGAAAAGGGATCGGCACCGTATCGCCTTTCGCACTCACCGTCAAACAGGCGTCAACCTAACGTAAGCACGTAACCAAAGCGGATCAGAAGCTCCGATACGTCGACTCGGCTACGGCTAGGCGACGCCGCTCTTACGGCTCGCCGAGCGCTGGTTGATGGTGCAGCAGGCAGGCCGGAAGGGTGAGAGTGGTAAGGGCGGACGAGGAGACGTAAAGTTCGGCTACGAAGAGACGTAAGCTCGGCTACGAAGAGACGTAAGCGCGGGGACGACGAGTCGTAACGCACCGCACCGCGGTTCGTGAGCTTGTCCCGAGGCGAGGCGATTACGTTACGATTCGGATTAGTGTGCGTTACAATACGTGTGCTATTTGAACATTTTCGAAATATTTTATTTAAAAAAAGATAACTGGAATTCTCTGTTTCTATGGAAAATTTAAAATCAGTCTAGTTTGGTTTTTCGAAAATGTTCTTAAGTAACTTTTTAGACATTTGTATCCTGCTTATGCATTTGAAGTTTCATTAAATCGATTCGTTCATTTCGAAAATAGAATAGAATAGAATACTCTTTATTATGTACTCAATAAAATCAAAGGCTTGAAAGTTTGTATGAAATGCCGAACATCGTAAACTCTCCCAGTTTCAATCGACGGCGCCCGTTCACGAACATGACGCGCGATCAGTACCATCCAGCTCAAACATTTTGTAGGGAACCGAATGTGGCCTCCTCCTGGCCTATCACTTTGCATAGCTGGGCTATCATTTCGCTTACAATACTTTATTTTGGTGGAGATGACCTGATGCTGTAACCAGATTACTTCCGAATGAGGACACTCTTCAAAGGTTGCCAGTATCGTATTGAAACAATATGATAACACGTTGATTTTAGATATACCTACATATAAGTTCATTACATAATCAACCTATAATGTTCCCACAGCTGGGCGCCGTCTGGGCAGGCTCTTCGAGAGGGAGTGGGCTAATAATCTACCACGCGGGCCCAGTGCGGGTTGGCAGATATCACATGTCTTCGAATTTCTTGTTCTAGGACATGCCGGTTTCCTCACGATGTTGTCTTTCACCGTTTTGAGAGCAGTGGTGATGAAATTATTCACACAAAGTAAAGCGCCTGTCTGGATTCGAACCCACGACATATAATTCGTATGTCGGGGCCGTTACCACTGAGCCATCACTGCTCTATCTATTTATACTACTACTAATGCGAGTTTTGAACAGCATAACATAATTTAAAAGTTAAAAGTACAAGCTAAGCTTTATACAGCACTTTAAATATCATGACCGCTAATATTTTGATCGTGAAACTTGATTTTAGAGTAATGTTAGCCAGTACAGCGAAGTGTAATTAGCGCCATTTTATAACATAGATAGCGAACTTAAGATCAATCATTGTGAACTAGTTAAACTTAAACGCAACTTGTAACGTTAAGTGCATGTTAAGTTATTCGTGTAATGTTTTTATTTTTATTTTCTTTTAAGTTATTTAGTTTTAGTTGTAATTTTCTAGGTAACATTTTACAAATATTTGGTTTAACGAATATACATAAGTTTATAGTTAACGAAATGAAGTATGTTGCTTATTCCATACTTAGGTAAATTTTGATTACTTATTTAGATTTGATAGATTTATTATTACTATTTAATATACTATTGTTACAATGGGTATATTTACACGAAAATATAATAGATGAAATAAAATATAGGTAAGTTAAGTTATCTTCAAGTTTGTTTAGTATTTTCAAGTGATTTTCATATCTACTGACATCTATCGTTACAGGATAACCCATTGAAATAAATGCGCTTGTACTTACTAAGCTTAGTTCTGATTTTAGATAGTGTAGTTCGTAAATAATGTTTTTAAGTTTTTCAACTAAAATTAGAGCAGTGTTTTAAATTGCCCCATATTTTCCCAATACCATTATCTAATAGGTTAACTGTAGTTTTACGACAGTACCTACCACTCCTCACAATAGTGATTGCAATCACAAAGTAAAAGTTGAGTAATATAAGTAACACAAATTACATAAAAACCTCACACATAACTGATACAGATATGAGCACTACACTTAAAATTAAACATTCCACTACCATATCAAAGAAAAAAATTCAAAACAAAAAGTTTGCACTCGCTAACTTAACCCGCAAACTCAACTTTACTGTCACTTATGTTAAACAAACGTAACACTTATACATCACTGTCAACTTAGACATGGTTTGTTCCTTATTGTTTATGTTATCTTCGAAAAAAGTTACGATTTAAGTTGGAATTAAGTTGCGTTAAGTACGGGCGTGCGGGTTGCGCGGACGACGAAGGCTGACTGGCCGGCCGGTGTACAGCCTCAACTTGAGTAAGTAACTTGACTTAACTTAGCGATAAAGGCGAGCGCTCACTTGCGGAGATTATCTTGGTAACCTTTGGTATTCTGTGGATTGATTTAATCTATAAAACTTTTCATAAAGCATTGTATTGGGTAGATATCGTTAAGTGGATGAGGTTAGGGACCTCTATTAAAATATTCTCCAATATTTCTTCTATGCATTAAAGTTTTAATCGTAACATAACATCACGACTGCATATCCTGAGGGGCCTGGCAGATGTGTTTGGTACCTCCACATTTTGGGAGTCTTGCCCCAAATCTATACTAACAATAACGCTGAAGAGTTTGTTTTTTTTTGTTTGCATAAATACGCTAATCTCTGGAACAACCGGACGAATTAAAAAAAAATCTTTTTGCATTTCTAGCCCAATTCTTGAGGAAGACTATAATATCACGCTAGGACCCTTAGGAGTCGAGCAAAAAGAAAAAAGTCACAAAGAACGATAAGCGAAAACGAAGCGATAGCGCGGGCAGGCGATGCGATACGCAATGGGGAAATGAGAAATTTCACGACGAAGTCGCAGGCAGGACCTTTAATAATATCAAGAGGGTGACGGGGAGGGGATTGAGGATTAAGATTCCGGGCTGCTTCTGAAAACTTCCCAATGGAAAGCACAAAAAGACAAGTCCAACCCGCGGTGCGAACCCCAGGACCGCACGCTGAGCAGTCGTGCTTACAACCAGTAGAACATGGAGGGTGTAGTGTTAAAAATAAGTATGAAAGTAGATACTTAATCAATATTAAAAGCCGGAAGAGTCACTTTTCATAGCTTTTAAGACTTTCCTGCTAAAAGAGTCTAAGAGTTTAAATAAAGGTAGATAGATATCTTTTAGGTTCCTAATTTTAATATTTTGGAGTTTTGGAAGATCGTCTTATTTATTTATTGATTTAGGATCTCCAAGAAAAGATGTACAGAATAAAGGATAACACCAGGGGGCCTAAAACGGCCAAAACGGCCACTTTGGCAAAATCATAATAGGATAACATTATAAATCATAATATGGCGAAGACAGTCCGTGTTTTTCTTTTTTTCACTGCACTACTGAACTGCTGAACTGAGCTTTTTTGGCGCAGCCGTGAGGCAAACTTTCCTGCTAATTTCTTACATCGGACTTTGCACTTTTTTATTTTTATCTTTGTTTTTATCTGATGTACGACTATTATTTTATCTGGTGTATTGTTTGTCTTTTAGTCTGTGCTATATAAATGTATTTTCTTGCTTTCTTACTTTTCTTTCTTTCTTTGCCATGAAATGTGTGCGTGGGAAGAGTGTTAGTATATGACGTTCATTTTTGAATATCAGCCAATCTTCAGATAAAAAGGGCTTTGTTGGTCTAGTAGATCGCAAACGCAAATGCTGAACGTAGGAGTCCTCGGTCAGATACCCAGGTCAGACCAAGTGTTATTGGGTTTTTCAACAAAGATTTTAATAGAAGCAGCCAAGAGTTTGGATTTATGTTAATGGCAATATGAAGATAAGCCTTTAACGGGGGGTGTCCTGTTTCAAGGACTCACTAATTACTGGAGAAATGAGAGTTTACTATTACTATTCCAACTCTATTCCTTTCTTTTATTCGTTTTTATCTAATGTACCTTTACTATATTATGTGCCTTTTTGTCTGCGCTAAATAATAAAAAAGGGGTATTCCTCGAAACGCAAAAACTTTGAAACGCACCAAAAGTAATCGTCGAAATTTTTTTTATCAAAATGTAAATATTATACTTAATTTTATTCCTCGAAATGCATCAACGATGAAACATAGTTAAGAGCATGAGGGATTCGTAACAAATGTTATCGATAGAAGTTTAATTTGGTATGTTTCAAAGTTGGTGCGTTTCGAGGAATACCCCGTCAAATAGGTCTTTAAAAGATAACTTTTAGCGTTAAGACCAACCATTGTGGAACCTCTTGTAAAATTTGTACATTTACATCTATATATATAAAAATGAATCCCTATTTCCCTTGGTCACGGCATCACGCCTGAACGGCTGGACCGATTTCGCTAATTCTTTTTTTGTTCTGTTCGTTATTATCAGGAGAAGGTTCTTATGAAAGAAAAAATTAAGGAAATTGCGCGGAAAATTAGAAAATTTAAAATTACTTAACCACTATATAAAATTATTTAATGTAACCTTTTTAATGTAACCTTAAGACATTTGACAAAAACATTTGAAAAAAAAAATGACGTTTAAAACGGATTCTTCTGTCAATCTTATTTTATTGATAAACAATACATTTAAAATAATTAAATTAAAGGATCTAAGAAACCTGATTTTCTTAGTACACATGACGGTTACTTTAGAGCCATCAGGCCTAATATTAAAAGTTCAATTTAATATGGAATTTTGGTAAGTTTGGATAGACTAACATACACGTTACTAACATAACAAGTGGTATATACCTACTTGGTTATAAAGAAGAATACAATAGTTTTATTTTAATTTACAGATGAATTTTCGTTTATAAAAATGCCAGCAGCTAGACGTACAAACTTAAGTCGCAGAACTCCAAAGAGATTAAATATACCTACTATAATTTAATGTCTTTGCAGAACTCGCAATGTTGCGAGTCAAAGATATACAAGAGCAAGTCAAAATGACGAGCAACGCGAAGCGCGGAATGAAGTAGAAAGGAATCGATGGAATCGAAATCAACTACATAGAAATGTTGCGTTTAACCCCTATCGAGCTGCATTCAATTTTAACGTGGAAATAGATTACAGTTCACAGCAAATCGTTACTATTGGAACAATGAACGTTGTGTGTCAATATTGCAAGACATTTAAATTTAAAAATGAAGCTCCTGGTTTGTGTTGCGCGAGCGGTCAAGTCAAATTGACGCCATTGGAACCGCCACCAGAGCCACTACATTCACTGGTTACCGGAAATGGGCCAGATTCTAAACATTTTTTGACTCATATCCAGCAATATAACAATTGTTTTCAAATGACGTCATTTGGTGCAACAAAAGTTATTCAAGAAAACTTTATGCCAACTTTTAAGATTCTGGGTCAAATATATCACCTAACAGGTTCCTTATTGCCAACGCCGAATAATGACTACAAATTTTAGCAGATTTATTTTCTGGGCGATTCAGCAAGCCAAGTCAATCAGCGTTGTGCACAAAACAATTGGAAAAGATCAATTGTGGAACAACTCCAAACGTTTTTTCATCGACATAACGAATTGGTTGCATTATTTACGACCGCTTTGGACCGCATGCCGTCTGATAATCACAAAATTGTCATCAAAGCTGATAAGACGCCTGCAGGACAACACGCGAGACGTTTTAATGCGCCAACAATTGACGAAGTCGCTATTGTTGTCGTGGGTGAAAATTTAGAAAACCGAGATATTGTTTTACATCGGCGTAGCAATCAACTGCAGCGTGTGTCCGAAACACATCGATCATATGATGCGTTACAATATTCTATCTTATTTTGGCAAGGTGAAGATGGATATCACTTTTCAATGAAGATGATAAATCCAGTTACAGGTTCCGAAACTAACAAAAAAGTTAGTTCAATGAATTATTATTCATACAGACTGATGGTTCGGGAAAATGAGGACAATCATATATTAAAATGTCGGCGTCTCTTCCACCAATATGCTGTGGATATGTACGTGAAAGTTGAAACTGAGCGATTGACATTTATCAGGTTGAACCTAACTTAATAAAATCAAAAATCTGCTCATTTATGGCGTCTAAGGCGGAACAAAGTTCGCCGGGTCAGCTAGTCTGTAATATTTATGGTGTTTAAGTATTGATATATTTATATATCAACTAGCTTGACCGCTCGCGCAACACAAACCAGGAGCTTCATTTTTAAATTTAAATGTCTTGCAATATTGACACACAACGTTCATTGTTCCAATAGTAACGATTTGCTGTGAACTGTAATCTATTTCCACGTTATAATTGAATGCAGCTCGATAGGGGTTAAACGCAACATTTCTATGTAGTTGATTTCGATTCCATCGATTCCTTTCTACTTCATTCCGCGCTTCGCGTTGCTCGTCATTTTGACTTGCTCTTGTATATCTTTGACTCGCAACATTGCGAGTTCTGCAAAGACATTAAATTATAGTAGGTATATTTAATCTCTTTGGAGTTCTGCGACTTAAGTTTGTACGTCTAGCTGCTGGCATTTTTATAAACGAAAATTCATCTGTAAATTAAAATAAAACTATTGTATTCTTCTTTATAACCAAGTAGGTATATACCACTTGTTATGTTAGTAACGTGTATGTTAGTCTATCCAAACTTACCAAAATTCCATATTAAATTGAACTTTTAATATTAGGCCTGATGGCTCTAAAGTAACCGTCATGTGTACTAAGAAAATCAGGTTTCTTAGATCCTTTAATTTAATTATTTTAAATGTATTGTTTATCAATAAAATAAGATTGACAGAAGAATCCGTTTTAAACGTCATTTTTTTTTTCAAATGTTTTTGTCAAATGTCTTAAGGTTACATTAAAAAGGTTACATTAAATAATTTTATATAGTGGTTAAGTAATTTTAAATTTTCTAATTTTCCGCGCAATTTCCTTAATTTTTTCTTTCATAAGAACCTTCTCCTGATAATAACGAACAGAACAAAAAAAGAATTAGCGAAATCGGTCCAGCCGTTCAGGCGTGATGCCGTGACCAAGGGAAATAGGGATTCATTTTTATATATATAGATGTGTTTAAAAGTATTTTCTTTCTTTCTTTCTCTGCCTACCCCTTTGGGGCGTTAAATTATGTAACTTGATCAGTATCAAAACCCCATTTTGTTCCTAAGAACTCGGTCAGTAAACCTCCGTGCATAACAATTAGAATTAGTTATTAGGTACTACAAAATACAACGGTACTCAGTTGAATTACTCCCTAAGAATAATGATGAGGTTTCCGTAAGGTTTGCAGCTAAATAATAAATCTGTGCAGCTGTATCTTGTCTGTAATGAGTTACTATGACTGTGATGCAGTGTTGGCAACGACTAACTATACTTTAATAGCATTCATGATTGAGGAATGAGTATTCAAGCATTCCATTGGTTGAACGAGGATATTTACTTAGTTGACGATTTTCGTCATCGTTATGCGCGCCTTATACACATGACTATAGCCTGTGGCGGTCTAAATGGCAATTCGGCTAGGCCGCAGGTGACTAAAATCGCAAAATCCAAAGTAAAGTAGGTTTTGATTTTTGTCGTGCTGCGACAGGTATCATGTGGCGGATGACTAAAATCGACCGTGAAAATGCCGCATGAAGGTCGACATGTTTATGCAAAATGAACTAGTCACCTGCGATTTTTATTGACCTGTGTAAATGGGCGTGAAGATTGTTTGAGGTGATTTAGTAAGCGACCACCCGCACGGCGAAAATCGACCTAGTGTAAACTTCCATTAGTGAAATGTTCTTCATCTCAATGCATATCATCACCCCTAAAACAGAACTAAGTATTGTTTATTTATTTTGTTTTTTATTTCTTATTTATATATCATCGTATACTGCACTGGTTGACGTCATTACGTCAACGCCAGTCGCTGAAAACAGCGCTGGGGCTCTGTCTCGCATAGGGTTGTAGCATTATGCTGAGCGAATGACTGTTTTGCGTGGATGTAACGCATATTTTTCCCCAACTTGTTCTATTTTGTGTTTGTGTTCTTTCTTTGCGTCATGTTTATCCCTATTAAATGTATTTTCTTTCTTTTTTTCTTTATCCTCCTTACTCTAATTTATTTGCGCGTCGGCGCAGCTTGTCTTTGTCTCCTTTCATTCATCTTTATCAGCGGTCTCCTCAGTATTCAGTCCTTTTCTACTCATATCATCTTTGACATCCATCGGATCATCAATTGTTTCTTTGGTCTTGGCCTGCTCTTATATCTGCTATTCATCTTAAGCTTACTATTATATTTAGCGTCCTGTTGATCTCCTTATGTTCTGAGTTGAGCTACACGATTACCGACTGCATAGGTCCACTCAAATCTGTTTGGTTTTTTTCCCCAAAAAACCATTTCAGGCACTAATCTACATGATCCTCTTATGATCTGACCAAGATTATGTCTGGACTGACTTTGCGGCTGTCCCATTTCAAAACCTAGTAAGGGACACTTTTTACGAAAATTGATTTATTGCATAATCTTGCTAACCTAGAAGGTCTCTACCAAATACAAAAACACCAGCGTTTTAAACTTACATAAAAGGAGATATATTTAAGCATCGATACCTAGTAAGTGCACCTTTCACTCCCTAGTGACCATTTAAAACCTAGTAAGTTGCTTTAACTAATTCAAAAAACACATTCCATAGGCTGACCAATATTACGTTTATGCGCTCTCCTGTAAAATTTCATTTTAAGTCCTTACTAGGTTTTGAAATGGGGCAGCCGTTTGACCCTTGAGTTTGTTTCGCCATTACTTCATAACAGTAGTCATATTAGAAATGTCTCCATCTAGCTTATTTTTTATATGACTTGTTTCCGATATCCTACTACAGAAGTTAGTTTTATTTCATTTCAATTATCTATGCACGATCATATTCAAAACTTTCCTCTCGGCGTGTTCCTCAGTCTCCGCATTACATGACAACCGATTTCGACACGATTTGCCGGTCACTGGTATAAACAACTGTCGACGAATCATCGTGATTATCCGTGTAATGTTGACCAACATGCGCGCTTGGCTTAGAAGCTACCTATTGATTTTGTGATTGGTCAAAATATTGAGAACTCGGACGGTCCTCACTGGAACGTATTTGATACTCAGGTAGGTACTATGTTATTTTGAAAAAAGTATCCTATGACCTAGTCGTGGTCATAGGCTACCCGTGTGCCGAAATCCATCTAAATCGGTTCAGCAGTTAAGACGTGAAAAGGTTACAGACAGACAGACAGACATACAGTTAATTTCAGAATAGAATAGAATATTATATTTATTTGCAAAGAATGTAGGTATTACAAATCAGGTGCTATAATTTATTTTAGAGTCCTTGGACATTCTGCATTTAAGGCATGCAAACATATTTTGAGTATTATAGCTCATCATCTGCCTAGCCTTTTCCCAACTATGTTGGGGTCGGCTTCCAGTCTAACCGGATGCAGCTGAATACCAGTATTTTACATGGAGGGACTGCCTATCTGACCTCCACAACCCTGTTACTGGGTAGGTAATACAATACCCCTTGATAAGACTGGTTGTCAGACTTTCAGGCTTCTGACGACCCGTAACGACTGTCAAAGATCCACGAATGACAGCACGGAGGGGTCTTGGTATATGAAGATGGTCACCCGTACACGGACCAACCGCGGCAAGCGTAGCTTAACCTGATCGATCGACCTTTGATCATTGTAGCTATACCTACAAATATAAAAATAAACTAACTTATAAGGTCTAATGTAAATACATTTTTTATTCGCATCGTAAGCTGTGTCCTGCAGTTTCACTAGGGGCCCCGGGTGGAGAACTCTACAGCGCGCTGTAGAGTTCTCCACCCGGGGCGGTGTTATTCTGTAAAAATCTCACCGTGAAAACTTAGGTGAAGTGAGCGTGGAGTGAGCTGTCAATAGTGTCAATTTCTAGCAAAAACAAACCCACTTCACCTAAGTTTTCACGGTGAGATTTTTACAGAATCGACCGGCAGGTACATACCTTGCAGTTTGGGGCAGGTACCTTTGGATTTTTATTGGACTAACATCTGGTGAAACATTGCGATGTTTCGTTTGAAGATTTTCAGTTATAAATTTTTGTCCTAAAATTATCTAGGTATATTTTTCTATTAGGTATATAGATCGTAACTAATAGCTAGTAGGTATTTTAACATGGTTCTAACAAGCGATGTATGGAGTCGCTGACGATATCGCTGGCTGCGATAAAACTAGACGACGAACATGAAATTGTTATATCGGGCATCAGGCCCCAGGACTTTCGGTTTCATTTTCCTTGATACTTTTTTTTTTATATAACTTGGATTTTTATTTTGCTGTGTTTAGTTTGTGATCATCCTGTACAAGTCGCAATAAATACTTTTCTTTTCTTTCTTTCTTTTTTCTTTATATAGAAACTCAATGAATGCTGATCTTATTTTAGTATTTTTCTGTATTTTGTATCATGTAACTGTTTTTTGTCCCTAATAAATAAATAAATAATTTACTGCAATGAGGGTTTTCTGAAATGACGTTCGCTAGGTGGCAGCACTGGCACGTCAGGTCCAGGCATCTGTCAAAGAGCCTATATTTTCTTTAGTCATGACGGAATGATGAACGAATGAATGAATCGAATGATGAACGTCATCATAAATATTTTGTATTGTCTCCCAATACAAAATCCCTCTTGTCACAGTGGTGCCAACTGGTGTCGTAAATTTTCACGAAAACCCTCATTGCCGACTGACATATATTTATACTTACATCTAATCTAATTATGGACTAATTTCTATCCTCTAGGGGCTTCTAAGGCAACAATAGCTAAATCTACTATTTTAATATCATTTATCAGATTTTTTTATCTACGTTATTATAATCAACAACAATAATAATGAAATTACTGGTATTCAGTTGCATTCGGTTAGACTGTAAGCTTACCCCAACATAGGTGGGAAAAGGCTAGGCAGATCATAATGAATAATAATTGTTGGGCGGTTGGATCAAGGGCCTGATTCAGAAGGTACCTACTGCCCTCCATGATAAGGCTCGCATTGTGAGGATGTTCCTGTCTTTGGAGCCCTAACCACCGTTAGCTTGGACCTTGCTCCGGATACCGGGGGACTACCACTTTTTATACTGTTAAATGTTTCTTTTTGTATAAAAAATATTTTAAAATATATTTAATGGATATAAGAAAATTTATAAACGAATAAGAATTGCTTTCAATTGCGGTTTACAATATTTTACAGTAGACTAGAAACATACAATAGAAAACGAATAAACACATTCTAACGTTCCAAGCGCAGTTCTAATCGGAGGTACCAGGCGCGCATAAAACCGAGGAGATCGCTCTAACGAAGTTGTGTTAATGTTCTAAATACACGCGATATCTATGCAAATGTGCGCCACTGTCAATCTGTGACGTGGAGTTATTACTGTGTTCAGCTGTAGCAGCATCACTGCAGTCGCATAAATCTTAGCGTTCAATGTTAATAAGAATAAGTTTGATAGGGAATTAAGGAGCATAGCTGAATTGACGCAGTTATATCAAGTCAAATGACAAAACAATACGATAAAGTTAAAGAATCCTAAATGAACACTAAATTCTAAAAGCGTTCAATCAAACTGCTGACGTGGTGAATGCAAAGGAAAGTGGAAGAGAGACACAAAGAAAAGAATCTTATGTGTTCGTGCCGCGAAGAGACAAAGAATTAAAAATGAGAGCCTCAAGAAAATATCTAGCTCTAACTAATGCCATGCTGAAAATTAGCCAGGTTTTGTAGCTTTTGCAGGTTTATGCAGATGACTGCCGGGGACATACTTACGTATCAATTAGGTCACATAGATTGGAACTTTCAGATTCATTAGGTAGAAGAAGAAAGAGACAATTTTGGCGGATGTTTATGAATCTCATTAAAAACGTGTAACATGAAAAATTAGGACATCATTATTTCAGTACCGCGAAGACTATTTAGAGGTGGCGCGGGAAAAGAGTTCCTGGAAGGACTTGGGGAGGCTTTTGTCCAGCAGTGGGATAGTATGGGATAACGATTTTTTTTATTCAGCGTTATAATCTGGGACAAAAAAAATATAACTACAACTCAACCAGGGGGGCCTAAAAAGGCCATTTTGGCAGAATCATAAAAGGATAACATTATGAATCATAATATGGCGGAGACAATCGGTGTTTTTCTTTTGTCGCTGCACATTTAGGTTTATTTATTTTTTTTATTCAAGAGATTGGGATTGTATTGATTGGTATTTGAGCCCAGACAAAAAAAAAACATAACTGAAAATTCTTCACCAATGGGATTTGATACGATTAACTTAACAGTTAACTGTCCATTATGATTCATAATGTTATCCTTTTATGATTTTGCCAAAGTGGCCTTTTTAGGCCATCAGGGCGAACAATAGACAGAAGTACAACATGTCTGATGTAGATGAAATTCGCTGCTGCAGAGAGCAATAAAAAACGTTAAACAACGTTAAACAAAGAAAGAAAGAAAACGTATTTATTGCGACTCTTACAGAAAGATCACAAACTAAACTAAATACAGTAAAATAAAAGGCCAAGTTATATAAAAAAAAAAGTAACAAAAGGAAAATGAAACAGAAAGTCCTATACGAGGCCAAAAGGCTCCTATCTCAGCATGATGCTACGACATTTGAAAAATAATTCAGGAAAACGTCGCGAGAAATGATTTGAGTATGAATGTTAATGGCTATAAGAGTAGGGGAAGATCAAATAAACGATGGAAGGACTGTGTGAAATATAATATGCGTTATAGAAATTACAGTTACTGAGATGACGACTAATAGAGAATTATATGGATAATGAAGACAAGTTGTAGCACAGATATAAGATTAGATAGATTCTACGGGTTGTGCTGACACCAAATAAACTGGGATAAGACAAGAGAATGATGGTTCTTAGTTATCCATAATGCACTAACCACATACAATGCGTGCCACGAAAGATGAGACTTGACACACCACGTGGTTTGACATGCGCAGTACACGATTTTAGGTATCTTTAGCGGTATGAGGTCTGAGTGCGAGACGGGACCGGACGTCATAGGGGCGGCGGAAAGAGCGGGGGAGGCGGGGTCAAGTCCCATCTTTCGTGGCACGCATGTACATCGCACCGTTTTAACACTGTCATAGAAACGCCTATCTCGCTAGAGCGAGTCGATTGAGTCTGTTGCCTCGAGAGTATTTGCTATAAACTCTAATCGTTTTATTCTGTTTAATATTTACTTACTATCAAGTACTTATGGCGACTTACGGTTGTTCAGAGATGCACTTAATGCACTTGTTTACAAGCGACCCACCCCTGTGTCGCATGATTTAACGACTTGACAGGAAATCGAGATTTCATTAAATGTTAGTTGCCCCGCGGTTTCAACCGCATAATTGTCGCTCCCGTGGAAATATCGGGATAAAAAGTAACCTATATGTTAAAAAATTGCTCCAGCCGTTTGAGCGTGAAGAAGTAACAAACATATAAACACACACACACAAACTCACGAAGTTTCGCCCTTATAATATTGGTGTGATACATATAGTATGGATGCTTAGCTTATAATAATAAGCTAATAAGCATATTATAAGCGTCGCTTTTCGCATGTGCCTGTGTGACTGCGTTGTCTTTTCACTACGCAATGGATTCTGATGAACGGAGATGCGGTATTCCATCATTTAGAGAATTATAAACCTTCCTATACTGGAAGGTTTATGTGTATTATTATATGTCCTTCTTATTGATTCTAACAAGGGTGACACTTTTAAATTATTATTTCCTAGCTGTGCTCTAATATGATTCGGCAGAGTACGCTCTTTTAATACTCAGTTGTATTTAAAACTAAATGGTATAGCCATCCACATTCATACCATACTAAGGGATTCTAAATCCCTCCCTGTGGCACTTAACATTTGTACACCGGTACGCGTTCACTTGAGCCTATATGGATGCTGTTATCAAACAATAATACTTAGCCGCACGCACGCCGCGCATAACGCGTCTTAAAATAAACATTATATGCCTACCAGAAAGACACAGCGTTAGTATGAAGAAGCAGTCTATGATTCTGGTTTCTAGGAGCATAGATATTGTAAAAACATACCTGATTCTCTTTGGATTTACGTTGTTACCTCTCACTTCCGGCAGGGGTCGCTATCTCTGGTTCGTGCGGCCGGCCGTTTAGGTTTTCATAGCGTTTATGATTTTTGTCGTGACAGGAGCAAAAGTTTTTTAAAGTTAACAAACTGACAAAAATCTTAGTAGATTCCAATAATTCATTGTTTTCGGTCTGAAAATAGTGTTAGAGTGTTTGTACACTATTAATAAACACGTATTCAGTGTTTTAGTGTTCAGTGTTGTGTCATTGACGGCGATTCGGTAAGTACCTGCCCCTAATATGAACTCTGAGGATTCCGTCCCTGCTGAACCTGTAGCTCAAGTCGCTGCTCCGGATGGAGAGCGAAGAGCTGTGAGCTCAAGCTCATCGCAAAGCAGTTCCTCGTCTTCGGAAGACGAAGAAGGTTTTGCCTCGCCGCCACCTAATAAAAGGTCTAAACGGCGGCGCAGGTTCAAACAAGTCGAAACTTGTTCGGATCCTCGCATGGACACTTTAATTAATCAAGTTACATATTTATCGGACTGTGTAGCTCAAATGCCGCAGATTTTCACGGCTATTAGTACGAATATTAACAATAATAAAGAAAATATCGGCAGTCATTTTAATTCCGTGAGTTCTACGAATACGACTAATAGTCAGTTTCTAAACAAACCACAAGTTTTATGTAAAGCAACTAATAATAATAATATGTGTTTGGGGGAGTTGAAAATAAGTTATGACGAATCTAAGATTGTACCTGTTGCCGATCCCGTTAAACTTGCAGAGTTAAATAGTCTTCAACAATTTAACTCACAGGCCTGGAAGGGCATTCGGTATAAAAAGGACTTACAGGCACTGATGGCAACACCAGGTTTTATAGGCTTAAAATTAAATGAGGAATTATGTCACCTTAATAAAGGAATAGATTATTTGGCTAGTACGGAGCAGTTGTTAGCGGGATTGTCAAATGCCGTTTTGGAAAATAGGCAACTTTTGAAAAATGGTTTGCAGGAGGTTGTAAATTGGGCTGCTGGTTCTGACACAGAGCTCAATGCAAGCACTCTCTATGATAAATTGTCTGAAAAATTTGGTCCAGCGTCCCCTTCATATAAAAATATGGAAACTTGTATGCAAGTCATATGTGGCAAGCGAGCTGAATGTATTGAGGTTAGACGTGACCGCATTCTAAAAGAAGTTCATAACTTTAATCTTAAATTAGCATTACAAAATATTCCACCTAGCGCTGAGTATCTCTTCAACAGAGAAGCGCTCATCCCTCTGGTAGATTCTTTAGGAGGCTCGCAGGTATGGCTTAACATGCCAAGTTATTTAAAAGATAAAAAGAAAGTAAATAATAGCAATCAGGTTAACAATAAAAGTTTCAAGCCATCTTATAAAACTAATTTCAATAAGAAAACTAAGTTTAACTCGGACAAAAAATCTAAAAATAATAATTACAAAAAGCATTCCTTTCGTCGTACAGGCACCCAAGATACCTCCAGTGTTAAAGATAAGTGACAATCAAAGCAGGACATTCAAAGGCGGTTGCCTAAAATCCCATGTTCAGGCATGGGAACAATTGGGGGCCAGTCAATATATTCAAAAAATAATAGCAGAGAGTCGCATACCATTTTCAACAAAACCTCCTTTACATTACCCTTACAAAAGAATATTAAACAAGTTTGCAACAAAGTCATCCAACAAGATGACGGAAACCATACAACAGTTAAAAGATGCAAACATTTTAGAGAAACCAAAAAACATAACACCTGGCTTTCATTCCAAAATGTTTTTAGTCCAAAAACCAGAGGGGGGGATACGCCCTATTTTCAATTTAAAGAGCCTAAATGTACATGTCTCGACTCGACATTTCCAATTAATTTCTCGGCAGGATGTAATTCAGTTCCTACAGGACAGGGACTGGATGACAAAAATAGACCTCCATCAGGCATATTTTCACCTAAACATAAAGGAAACCCACAGGCGTTTTCTGCGCATTATATATGGAGGCGAAATATTACAGTTAACGGCCTTGCCTTTCGGTCTCTCATCAGCTCCTCACTCCTTCGCCTCAGTGACCAATTGGATTGCGGAAATCCTTCGGAAACAAGGCATAAGAATAATAGTTTACTTGGACGATTTTCTAATAGCCAGTCAAAATCAGACACAACTCATAGAACACACCAAAATAACCATACATACTCTGGAAAAGTTGGGTTGGCATGTCAACTTTCAAAAATCACTTCTCACCCCAACCCAAGAAATAGAATATTTAGGCATAATATGGGATACAAAAACAAAACTAATTTCACTTCCTGTAAAAAAAGTAGAAAAAATTCTAGAACTATCAACAAGCTTATTACAGAAGAAAGAGTCGTGTCTCCGAGTGATGCAAAAATTGCTGGGTATGTTAAATTTTGCAAATTTAGCAACCCTAAACGGTCGCCTCCATTGTCGCCGTACTCAGATTTTTCTAAAATCATTCAGAGGAGCCAGACCAAGGCAAAAGAGGGAGTTACCACCTCTAGTGACTCAAGAGTTACAATGGTGGATAAAAAATGTAGGGAAAAGTGCAAGACCAATGCACACCCCCAAGGTTACCCACTTTCTCACCACAGACGCGGCGGACGCGGGCTGGGGAGCACACCTGAACAACACAATGTTGTCGGGGAAATGGAATCGCCGCCAGCAAAAGTGGCATTCCAATGTGAAGGAAATGTTTGCGGTGTATGCAGCCTTAGTAAGACAAGGTGCACACATGAAGGACGCACATGTTCTAGTGCAGTCGGACAATCGAACCCTCATAGCCTACTTAAGGAACGAGGGGGGAACCCGGTCCTTAGCCCTGTTGGGCCTAACAAGCAAACTCCTTCACCTAACCGAGCAGCACAACATAACGCTGTCGGCATCATACCTCCCGGGGAGGTTAAACGGGATTGCAGACCGCCTCTCAAGAGGAAAACCGGTCCCCGAATGGCAACTACAACCCCAAGCCAAGAATGTAATATTCCAAAAATGGGGCGTCCCAGACGTAGACCTGTTCGCTTCAAAAGAAACAGCAGTGGTCCCCCAATACGTAACTTGGGACTCAACAGATGGGTCAGCAATTTTTTGCGACGCCTTCAGTCGAGATTGGGACTTTCAGTTGGGCTGGGTGTTCCCTCCACCCAACTTGATCCCTCGGGTGCTACATCAACTAAACAGAGCCATAGGGACGTACATAGTAATAGCACCACAGTGGGATCAGTGCTTTTGGCTGACCGATCTACAAGCCAGGGCCCTGTCAGACCCAATATCGATAACAGATCTGCGGAAGAACCTGATAGATCGATCGACAGGGCTCTGTCCCCCACAAGTGGACAAGTTGTCCCTCCAAGCTTGGAAAATTGGGGGTGGTCAGATCAGGTAGCAAACTGGAGTAGGGAGGAAATTGAATTACTAAGTAACAGTTGGCGCAAAAGCACTCTAAATACTTACAAAGCCCCTATAAAAAGGTGGCTATCATATTGTGCCACAAATAATATTAATAAAAGATTTCCAGATGGCAAAGATGTTGCAAGATTTTTAGCAGATCTGCATTTAAAAAGAAATTTTTCAGTGAACACAATTTTATTACATAAATCAGCTATTTCTACCTTCTGTGCTTCAAATGCAGACAATCTATCAAAAAATTTCTTTGTTCAACAAGTTTTAAAAGCCATAGCATTAGCAAAACCTCCACCTACAAAATCCCCTATTTGGGACACAAAAATAATTTTCAATTGGTTGAAAACAGTTCCAAGCACAAATTCACTTTTTGATATTTCAAGAAGAACTGCAATTATTTTATTGTTAGCATCAGGCAGAAGGATACATGACCTTACCTTGTTGGATATTTCTCAAAACAACTTCATAAAAGAAGAAGAAAAAATTATATTATGGCCAAGGTTTGGATCAAAAACAGACTCAAGCAAATATAGACAGTCTGGCTGGTCTTTATTAAAACACCCAGATGCAAATATATGTCCCTTGAGACATATTTCACAATTAATTCAGATTTCACAGGGAAGACGAATTAATAGTAATGTTACAAGTCTATTTGTTTCATTAAAAGGCCAAATAAAACCAGCTACAAGGACTATCATAGCAGGTTGGATTAAATCTATATTTAAAGATTTAAATTTAGAAGCTACTCCAGGAAGCGTCAGAGCAGCTGTAGCATCCAAAGGCTGGTGGGAGAATGTTCCAGTGGATGATATATTGGCAAGAGGGAACTGGAAGAGTGATAAGACTTTCAGAAAATTTTATTGTAGAGAAATTATAAAAAATACAAATAATGAAGAGGAAGATTTGTTACGATTAAATTTCTCAAGTTTTAATTAGAATTGTTAAGTTTATGTGCCAAAGTTGATTGTTTAAGTTGAAGTACCTAACAATTGTTCATTTTAATTTAAAATGATTATAATTAATTATCAGTAATATTACCTTACTGATCATGGTAATTGATAATAAATGTTCAATCTGAAATGAATTTCTTTCATTCTTTAACACATTTATTTATTTCACATAGCGTTTATTATGTTACCTTCACCAGCAGATATCAAACAAGTCTTCATACTAACGCTGTGTCTTTCTGGTAGGCATATAATAGGACTGTTTTACACTAAAATAAAACAGTCATTATGTGCCGAAAGAAAGACACAGCGTTAGCTCAAGGTCCTTGCTGGTATGAAGACACTATGAAAACCTAAACGGCCGGCCGCACGAACCAGAGATAGCGACCCCTGCCGGAAGTGAGAGGTAACAACGTAAATCCAAAGAGAATCAGGTATGTTTTTACAATATCTATGCTCCTAGAAACCAGAATCATAGACTGCTTCTTCATACTAACGCTGTGTCTTTCTTTCGGCACATAATGACTGTTTTATTTTAGTGTAAAACAGTCCTATTATTTTTATAAGCGCCACTTAGAAAACAATTAGGCACTTGTCTTGTTAACTTTCCAATAAGATCTTGAATGTTACACTCTTATTAATTAGGTACCTACTTAATTGGTCTTATGTATTGATATTATCTGAACCACCAATATTGCCTGATAAATGACAGGCAAAATATATGGCAAAAGATTAAGAAGACGCAACCGAAAACCATGATCAAACCAGATGACGGAACATTTGTAAGTGCTGTCCTGTCGATCGTAGTTCTCCATCAAGTCAGTCACAGACCACAGACCGTAGTACCTGGATTTATCAACTACCTACACCTATCTCTAAAACAATGAGAAATCAGCCTCCGCAAAATTGAGGGACCGATTCGCGAAAAAGATTGTTCCTTGGCCCACAAAGTTTACATCGCCATCTGTCGGTCAACTAAAGAGTTAAAAAAGCGCCATCTTGTATGTTAATTATTGAATATTTAGAGAGGTGAGAATGTGTTGGTGATGTTAACTTTACTACTCGCTACTAGATGGCGCTGTTTTAATAAGATGTGACTTGTTGTCTACTCACTACTAGATGGCGGTGACAGGGTAAGGACTGGACTAACTTGATAATCGAACTTTGTTTTTTTGCTTGATTTTTATTTTTCACAAGTTTTTTTGCGAAAATATGTGACCACATTTGGTGAGGGTAATCGCCAAATGTGGTCACATATTTTCGCAAAAAAACTTGTGACTGTCATTCGGATTAGAACCCCTTCCGGACTATAGAGAACTTATTGACTTAAGGGGCTTACAGGACCTAAACACAGAATACGCAAGTATTAGAAACAACAAAAGTATATGATCGACTACAGTAAACAAAATCAGAAAAATATAAATGATATTCTTCAGGATATATGCTAGGTGGTTTCGGTTTTCGGCTTAAATGATGGGTGGGTGTGTTGAAAATATAATACAACAAATTTGATACGATTGAAAAAACTATACATACAATCATTATGATTTTTTATCAGATTATTCTACAAGCAACATACTAAAATATTAGTGTTTTAATTTTTTTAGTCCAAACAACAGATTTTTTGTAAATTAAATAATTACCTACTTCATATTTTGCAATAAACCAGCGATGTGCCATGCCTGCAGAAAATAGCCATGAGGATGCTATTTAAATGATCTAGGATGTAAAATGTGTAAATAAATATATGCCTCTACTAGATACTATAGAATTGTACAAAATACATAAATAAATAAAAACTCCACGAAAAAGAGAGAAAATTAAACGTAAATGCTTATAAATAGTTCATAGTTAGGATAAATCCTACTGTTCAAAGTTTAAAAAATCCTGACCAAGTAAAAACTAAGCGTGTTATTAGTATTTTTTTACAACTTGCTCCGTCTGACAAGCTTCACATGATATTTCATATCTGCGTGTTAGTTTTATTATAAAACTCGAGATCTGAACCATATGGGTACTCTCAGGTAGGCGGTAAGTGATCGCAAAAAAATTGCTCCGAGCATCCTGTTTGGTAAAAAAAGAACGTTAAATTCGCGAGGTAAGACTCGCCGGTGACGACGAAATAATATGTTATATCATAATGAAAACACAATTTATAAAAGACTAGCTGCGCCCCGCGGTTTCACCCGCATAAGTTTCGATGCCGTAGGAATATCGGGATAAAAAGTAGCCTATATGTTAATCCAGGGTGTCAGCTACCTCCATACCAAATTTTATCAAAATTGGTTCAGCCGTTTGAGCGTGAAGAAGTAACAAACATATAAACACACACACTCAGAAAACACACACACATTCACAATCTTTCGTCTTTATAATATTAGTGTGATTTAAAAAAAAATATAGGTACCTATAACTGTTTTGGTTCAAATTACATGTTGTCCGTACGGTTGACATTTCGATTCCTTTTTTCCAAGACGCGATATTGACGTGGTATGCACGTGGTAAGATTGGTAAGATTTGACGGGGATTGGGGCCCAGAATAGAGAACTATTAAGCCTTCCTCCAATAGAGCCTGTATCTATACAATTTTGTTGTAGAATTGCACTACATAACTTGTTAGTTACTATAGCTATAGAAAAAATTCTTACCTGCAACTGCAATGTGTTTACGGGTAGGCTTAGTCGCAAGCAGAAGTAAGGCCGCTATTCCACTGGCGTTTTACTAGCGTTCGCGCTTCTCCAACGACTGCGCAGCGCCAACGTTGCGCAGATGCGACGTTAACGTCGCGAGTTTCTAGTGGCAAGCGTTACATTCGCTGAACGCAACGTTAACATCGCACACATGCTGCGATTTGAGGTATATAATCAAAGACAAATGGATTCTGACGAGGAAACACTACTGTCGGCTTTGCTACTTTGACGAAAATTACGTAAAATAAAAAGAAAGTCTCATCGTCAATTTTGGGAAAATCCTTTATTAGGTATTTTGGGAAAATCGTGGTTGTACCTGTTGCCAAAAAACGCAAGAAACTCGCGACGTTAATGTCGCGAGTTTCTTGCATTGAAGAAGCGCCAACGCTCGTGAGGCTAAGAACTCACGGAGCGATTTTCGCCCGCAACCGCCGCGGTCGTGGATCTGCGGTTTTATTTCAAAACTCACGAGACCGGTTATTCGCGCGGTTACGCGGCCGCCGCGGTTGCGATCATCGCCCGCAAACGTGGCGGGCGATGATCGCAAGATTGCAAGACGGGCGGTTAACGATCAGTCCGATTCCCCCGCGGTCGCCCGCCAACCGATCGCAAAGCGCGCGGGCGCCACCCGCCGAGGCTGCGGGTAACCGCGGCCCGCGCGATTCTACTAGTTGCCCGCCGGTACAGCGGGAGCCGCATACAACCGCGTACACCGCGGGCGTAAAACGCGTCGTGAAATGTGCTTTAATTTTTTATATAAATATTTGCATTCTACAGAAGCTGCGGGCCCGCAACCGCAGCGGACGCGGGCGAAAATCGCTCCGTGAGTTCTTAGCCTTATTAAAACGCCAGTGGAATAGCGGCCTAAGTCTCAATAAAAAATGCAAAAACGGCATTAATTTTACTACCTACATATATGTATCTAGGTAGGTACCTACTAGCTAATATTATAAATAAAGACTGAGCGCTTTATTATAAATAAATATAGGTTTGACTATACCTACTCACAATTATGTGAAAAAAATCTAGCCTTGTCTTGGCTATATAACCCATCAAAGTTTTTCTCACAGACTGAGGCCGAAATCTATAAAAGTTACTTGGCACATACTCTGTCAGAGACGTGTTCCTGTCTCTCTCTCTCTCTGTCTTGCACTTGTAGTTTGTCAGCTGTGCGACAGTGACGGGAATAACGCTTAGCCAACGTACGTCTTAAGCTAAGCGTCCACAAGAGGCGGGTCGGGCCGGGCCGGTGCGGCGAGCATTTTTGCGTACTGCGTCCACTGGAGGCGACGGAGCGGGCCGGCGGCCGCACTGACGGCATTTTGCCATCAGTTTAAGCAAGGCGTCCACAAGAGGCAGGTGTAGAAATGGACAGTTCAGATGAAGAATTATTTTTACTGAGTATATTGCTTGACGAGGAAGATAATAAAATATTACGTCGAAAACATAGGGTCCATGATGTGTGTAAAAATAAAAGATGGGACAGGGCGGGCCGCATCGCAAGGACGGAAAAATACGCTTGGCGAGCGAGCCGTCGACGGATTCCGTCGCGCTCCGTCCCGCCGCGCCTCTAGTCGACGCATCGTCATATATTTCAATGGCAGGCGGATTTTATTGTTGCGATGCGGCCCGGCCCGGCCCGCCTGGTGGACGCTAAGCTTTAAGGAACGTTTATAGATCTCGGCCTCAGTCTATGAGAAAAACTAAGATTTTATTATCGATGTTCACATAGCGATAAGTACTGTTCTGAAGATGTATTTACCCCGTACAAATGTCAACGTCCATAAGTACTACGTTGAAAACACCGGTTCTCATCCGATCACCGACGTTAAGCAACATCGGTCGCGGTCAGTACTTGGATGCGTGACCGCCTTGAACACTACGTGACGTTGAATTTTGGCTAATGAAGGCAGTAATTTTATTGTATTATTTTTTTACAAGAAGGTTGCATGTAAATGCGCATCGAAGCAGATTCTTCGACAAACAATTTTGGCCCTTAAAGTCCAGTGAAATATATCTTCATATTCTTATTATATGTAAAAGTATAATTTATTTTTTGACACATGATGAATCTTGTTTCTATGAACAGATTTTGAACATCTGTGTCTAAACTAGATATAAAAAATATCTGTATTTCAGACATCGGCTCTCTTCCCCTGTTGTAGGCGTATTTTCGAAAGAAAAGGCACAAAGTTTGCATGTAAAGGCATTTTGACCAAGCCCAACTAATTCAAAATCAAAGTCATAATTTGTTTCAATTTAACCGTTTTCACCAAATTTTGAACGGTAAATGAGTCGGTCTGTTGATCAGAAAGATGAAAAACGTAGATCTATATGGAGAAGGACAAGTTTAGAAAGTCCATGGACAGATTGGACACACTAATCAGCCTATAATGTTCCCACTGATGGGAAACAGGCCTCCTCTCTTCGAGAGGGAGTGGGCTATATTATACGTGTGGGTTGGTAAATGTCACATGTCTTCGAAGATTTGGTTCAAGGACATACTGGTTTTCTCACGATGTTATCACTGCACCGTTTTGAGAGCAGTGGTGATGAAATTATTTAAGTCTTGAGTTGAGCTGCACGATTTCTGACAAATGCGTGCACTGACTGGACAAGTCATCTCAATCTGTGTGGTTCTTTCCTCAAAAGACCATCTCAGACATCGACCTACATGGTCTTCACTTCATATAACCTGACCAAGATTATGTCTGGACTTTAAAAGAGAGTATGACCTCTGAGTTTGTTTCGGCCTTTCTTCTCAGAGTAGTCAGATAGGAAACGCCGACCTCATCTAGTTTAAAAAAATATATGATTGACGTGTAAAAGTGTTTGTGCAAACCTACTTACAAATATAAAATAATTTAGGTATCATTTATTTTATCATTTACACAAATTGAAGTGAAAACCACGACTCGAATAAAAATCAACACCAACAATAGAAAAGTGGCTAAAGAAAAATACTAGAGGAGCCCATTACCTCATTACAGAGTTTAGCCGGGGCGTTATCCACCGTCCGTTGTCATTGCATACTGTGCCTGCAGGCCATACACCATGCTCTAGTATTAACCCCACTTATTGTCGTCGACAATAAGAAAATTACATGTTACATCGATGGCACAAAGGAAGTATTAAAACGAATAATGTTTTTATTTTATAGTAGGTACTTACTTACTTACTTCTTTTTGTATAAACGGATGTCATTTTAGTAATTTTATTGCTATCAATCAATCAACTCATTGTAGTCCACTGCTGGGCATAGGTCTGTCCCAGGTTGCACCACAACACCCTGTCCTCTGCCTTCCATATCCAGTCCATCCCAGCCACTTTTAGGTCGTCCGTCCATCTAGCTGGGGGGCGTCCCACACCACTCCTGACACACTGATCTCTATTCAACGAGTCGTCTGCTCCATCGCCATCGGACCTTCAATAAACATGGCCAGCCCACTGCGTGCCACTTTAGTTTGCTTACTCTGCAAGCTATGTCGTTAACTCCGATTTTATTGCTATGGTCCGCATTACTTTACATGATTTTCTCTAGTTTGAGGTTAAAAGGAGATTAATGAAAGAAGAAGGAATGCTGCGCTAACTCTTAATAAATTGGCATAAGGGATGGAGGATGATATTGATGATGCGATGCTTCTCCATAGGTACGTATGTACTACGCTTTGGAATGGGCAACTAGCTTCATCATTCTGATTGACCCCTTGAAATTCAAAAGTGCCTGTAATTGGATTAATAATCCTAATCCTAACTAATATTATACCTTTTCACGCAACCACTGAACCGATCATCCTAAGATTTTGCATATACATTGTCAGGTATACAGAAACGGACATAGAGTACCTTTCATCCCGAAAAAAAGTGCTGTTCCCGAGGAAAACAAAAATAACGTTATTATAATAATAGATGCCGGCCGCCACATGGCATTATATATATTATGTATACAAAATCTTGTAAAACATTTTAAAAGAGTAACGGTGGAGTTTCTTGCCTATTCTTCTCCATACGAAAACTACCTTTTGGAAGGGGCGACTAGAATCAATTCAATTTTACTGTAAGTTTTGATGTTCAAATTTGAAATAAATTATTTGACTTTGACTTTGTCTTTCGAATCAAAAACAGGACAACGTCTGTCGGGTCAGTTAGTTTGAAATAAATGCTTTTGATGATGATGATGGTTCTTATAGTTTGATTCGGCAAAAGAATATCATGAGGTTTTCATAATTCATAATCATGTGAAAAAAGCTCATATCATAGCAAGGTGAGTATATAGGTACCCATTAAAGCTGGTAGCAGAGTTGACTATAATTATTAGGCCTGCTAAAAGCGGTGCATTTCTTTACGATTTATCAACTTTTCACGAAGGGCTTTCTTGTATTCTATTAAAATGTTGCCTAATAAGTAACAACAGGGAACATCAGAATGCCAACATAGGCATACCTATAATAATATATATAATTAAAATTGTTTAAGGGGGCCTCTGCGAGTTGGATTCGGCCCCTCATACGCCTTCCTAGGACCGGGACCCCGTGGTACGGTTGGTGATTTCAGACTTATTACTAACTAGGTATAAGTTCAGGCTTAGAATAGAATAGAATAGAGTAGAATAATCTTTATTGTGTGGCTGTCTCTTTATTATGTTTTTTTTTGTGTGCTCTTTGTTATTGTAATCTTTATTGTGTGTGTGTGTGTTTATGTGTCTCTTTATTGTGTTGTGGCTTCTCACGATGTTTTCCTTCACCGATGTCACTATGTAGGTACCTAGGTACTGCCCAAGATAAACTCAGAAAGCACACATGAATTGATAAAGTCCTTATGATATAATTTATGTAAGTTTCTACAAACCTTTCAAATCGATTGATATAAATGTAATAAATTTAGCAAAGTTAGAAGATGTTATAAAATAAATAAATAACAGTAGTTTATAAGGAACACTCGTATAAATTCCGGTTCGAAGTGAGCCGTTCTCTTGAACTGTGAAAACCTTTTCTCACGATCCACTTTACGATTGATCTGCTTGCATCATAACGGGGAAATATTAACTACAATTTTTAATACTTCTGTGCAATTACTAACAGTTTCTATTTGATAGATTTTTTATTAGAAATCTATTCAATATTTTATTGAAGCACTTACAAGTCGTCGGGAAAATTACTATGGAATCGCAAAGGTTTTAAAAGGACCGATTTTTCATTTGAAAGAAGGACTACATAGACCCGTTAATTTTCTAAACGGCTCGACCCGCTCGCCAACTCGCTCGCGTTCCATTCTGGAACACGTTTCAATTCGAAATTCATATTTGGAACGCTCGCAACCGGTCGCCCTTGTAATAGTTGGCTGGTGTTATCAAAAAACCAATTTATTCTGGCCTGTGTCACAACATGGAGGTCTTCTTAAGTGTATGGGTATAAGGAACGTCGCGCCAGTTGACAGGGATCTTTGTAAAGTGGTCGCAAGTCGTCGGCAAGTGCACTGCGAACGAAAATATACGTCGCGCCGAGTTGTTTTGCCGCCTTATCACTGGGATCAAAGATTGAATGGTTTGAGCTGCTTACATATTGTGCCTATAATTTATAAGACTCCTCGAGAAAAACAATAATTCCCAAATAACTCTTCACCGGGTGGCCCAGAAACAGTGCCAAGAAAGACAGAAAGAAAAATTTTTTATGTTCGGTCAGTCACAGAAAATAACAATGGAAAAAAGAAACATTTAAAACTAACAAAATATAATATTTTTCGAATTAACAAAACAAATGAGAGGATTGTGAAAAAATAATTATATAATATGCCATTTTGTAGCGGCGGCCATCTTGGATTTGGCAATGGTATTGATTCAATTAAATTGTATTGTCATCAAAACTAAGTTGTGTACAAAAAAAAAACCTGTATCTGTCAGATATCTGAAGGCCAATTCTCGAAATTTAAAACGTTCAAAATTTAGTCGCAGTCTCATCTCGGAGACAACAACAACAACAAATTGTCAAAAGCTTGTCAAAATGTAGGGGAATTAGAGATATTTCTGACAGATTGAGACTGAAATCAGACTGTGATCGTCCTTAAAATTACGAGAATTGCCCTCAGATCATTCTGCCAATAGGAAGCGGGTAAAATTTAAGGTACTAAAGAACCAAATAAATAACAAACAGGGCAAGCTAAATAGCACCGTTGCGAGGCCGAAAAGGAATGCTAAGAATGGGTAAGGTCAAATAAAAAATCAATCAATTAATATCATTTCCGATAGCTCATGTTCGCATTTAGGAACATTCCAAGTAAATCTTTGGCCTGGGATTATGAGCAATTTTTGTAAAGAACGACCAAAAAAATTTCTTTAGGTAATTAGGCATAATGCAAAAGCATTACCTATCTGTGCGGCTGCTTGGTATTTCGCGCGGGCGTCGGGGGCCGCGCGGGGCAAAGGCGGGCTCTCGGCCCGCCAACTTAAAAATGCCGCCGCAGAGCCTTCGAATCGATACGACGCGCGTCACGTGCCGGCGACCGCGACCAATAGCCGCGCTCGGGCGGCCGCGGGGCGCCGCGGGGGGGCGGCACTCTCCGACGAGCGCCAGTACACGAGGATACACCACGCGGCACGGACGTACGCCGCGCGCGTTCCCCACTATACGAGTTTCACCGAAAACCGGTCCGATGCATCGTGACATGTTATAGTGTGCAGTGGCGCCGCTATGAGTGCGTGGACGGAGGAAGTGATGTCCTGGCGGGACGATCGGCTCGGACTTACGGAACTTAGGGAGCCCAGTACAAATAGAAGAAAACTACGCAGTGCGCCTTATAGACTACACCGGCCGCACTTGCCCGTGCCTCACGTGCCCGAGATACCGCCGGAGCCTCAGGGAACACACATCACGAGGTTGTACCCGGAACTGTTAGCTCTTATATTTGAAAGACTGCCAGTTCGGGACAGAGGCCGCGCGGCGCAAGTTTGCCGCTCTTGGCGGGACGCAGCTGATCGACGGTCCGTGTGGCGCGGAGTGGAAGCTGCGCTGCATCTCAGGAGACCCGCGCCGGTGCTATTCGCGTCGCTAGCCAGGAGAGGAGTACGAAAACTACAAGTGCTGTCCCTACGAAGAGGACTGAGGGATGCTGTCGCCGCACTACCGGGATTAGAGTCGTTATCTCTCAGCGGATGCTACAGTGTAACGGATGCAGCTCTGGCGAGCGCGTTCGCAGCTGAATTACCAGCTTTACGGCGATTAGACCTATCACTATGCAAACAAGTGACAGACTCGTCACTTGGCAGGATAGCGCAATCACTTAAAAACTTGGAAGAGTTAGAACTCGGCGGCTGTTGCAACATAACAGATACGGGTCTGTTGCTTATCGCCTGGGGACTCAGGAAACTGCGTCATTTAAACTTGCGATCATGCTGGCATGTGAACGATGCAGGGATAGCGCATCTGTGTGGCGGCGTCGAGGCGCGAGGCACACCAGAGTTGGAGCATTTGGGACTACAAGACTGCCAAAGGTTGACAGACGAAGCGTTGAAGCACACAGCTACAGGTCTGCCTAAACTTAAATCTATAAATCTTTCGTTCTGCGTCGCAGTCACAGATGCAGGCTTGAGGCATCTGGCGCGACTGCCCTATCTAGAGGATATTAATTTGAGAGCTTGCGATGGGATATCGGACGCGGGGGTAGCCCACCTGGCAGAGAGCGGTAGACTGAGAGCTCTGGACGTGTCGTTCTGCGACAAAGTGGGTGACGAGGCGCTGTCACACGCAACGCTGGGCCTGTCGGGGCTCCGGTCGCTGTCTCTGAGCGCCTGCCGCCGCCTCACCGACGAAGGCCTGGAGCGGGTCGCCAGGCTATCACAGCTAGAAACGCTAAATATAGGACAGTGCACGAGGGTCACTGATAGAGGACTGCGCGCGCTCGGGGACGGCCTGCACAATCTGAAAGCGATAGACTTGTACGGTTGTACGTGTATCACTCCGCAAGGCTTGGACCACATCGTGAAGTTGCCTCGGCTTAGTGTACTTAACCTCGGTCTGTGGCATGTGCGGTGACCACACACACACTAGGTAGTGTCTGTACGCGCGTGTGTGAGTGCGACGGCCATGTTGAAGTGAAGGAGCGCCAAGGTTGTAGGTATACTCTGGACAGTGAATAAAAGAATTAACCAATTTTAAGATATTAAAACTATCGAATTATTATTTAGGATATGGGGCAGCTTTCTATTGTATGTTTCTGTTTTTCTACCAGTTGTGTTATCTGTTGTGTCAGTTTCAATTTGTGTTAATTAAAATTAAAAGATACGTTTTAGTTAAGTTTCTCGAGGAAAGTTGCCCCAATACCTAGTCGCAATGTTGAGCCAGGCCTTATTGTATGTTCTCTGTTTTTCATGATTGTCTTTATTAAAGTTTGTTATTACTTGAGCGTGACGCAACTCTCCAACTATGTTAATGTCTGAAGTTTTGTAACATTTAAAAAGGTCTGGTTTATCAAAATAATTTGCTCCATTAGTTAGGTAGATATTTAGCCATTCTTCAAATTTATCAATGTTTTTAATTCGATCTTGTGCGAGAAATTAGGAAACTATCCAAATGTTAAAAGTTAGGTTTTTATATTTAATTTTGTGATGGTGGAAGCGTGATTTGGGAGATGAGAATTGCTTTACTATAAAAACTCTTCCAGAGATGTGAAAAATGTATGACTTTTAACTGAAGATTCGTTTATAGCATAACTTTTACAAAGACCGCAAATAATACATTTACGAATTTTACTTCTAATGGCGGTCATATTTACTGGCATTTTTGTATTGTAGTTGATTGATTCATAAATGGCCAATATAAATTAATCTGTAGCATTGTTCAAAAAAGTTATGGCCAAAATGACATAACTATTAAATGTAATGGCATTAGCACTTCCTATAAACTGAATTAATTAACATTTAAATATCTCAACTGATATCCTTGTTTCTTTGAAACAATCGAACAAGGAAGAACTATTTAAGAACCTATATGCAAAAAGTTGAGTTGAATAAAGAAATGGTTTCTTGAGAAGTGTTCAGAGATTGAACCAATGATGTTACTACATTTTGCCGGTATGACGCAACAGACAGATGACAGTGATGTATACTAATCATTTATCATGTGGCCGAGCTGAGATTCATAGAAAAACATTGTACAAATACTGGACTCAGTTGATATTATTAATAATCTTCATTTTATCTCTTCCTATAATTATGTTCTTATTGATACGAATAGTTAGTACTTTGTGATAAATATCGAATTAGAGAGACATTGAACTGTAATTTGCCAAATCGTTTCGAAATTTCAAAGATTCCTGGCAAAATATTGGTGGAAAATGACAAAATAATAACAAATACTACTGAGAAGCCGAGGATTTTATCTTATCAAAGTCAGTGTGATATAATACGCAGCTGATTACTTAATGTGCGATAAGAAATTTCAAATATTTTGTAGCGAGACTGTGTCTCTGCTCCAGTTCTAGTTTATAATGGAGAAACTTTGGTTTTGGCACAAGTTTCTCGAACAATGGCTTACCCGTTTTAGGCTCCAGCAATAACGAATATTTCTTCATGTTTCTTTGGCCCAATTATAGGATAAATATCAAAGATGGCTTCCAATTTTTGTAAACTCAAAAACTTTTTATCATTTTTTTCAACTTCTTGAATCAAAATTGTGATGTAATGTGAATGTTGTTCTTATAATTTGTCCAATTTAGTCTCCCAATGTATAAAGATCTCGTCTATACGTAATTTTTGATATTCTAATTATTAGTGTTTAATTGTTTTAGCGTACGATATGTGTGATGGTCGTATAAGATCGAATTAAAAAATAAAATACGTTGTATACTTCATCGATACGTTGTTTTTGTACAAAACGAATGTAATATAGGAGAAAAGTGTATTAAAAGTCATCGTTTAAGTTACAAATTACTTTGGACATTTTATTTATTTACCTTTTGACGCCTACTTGCCAAGGGGTATCGTACCCAGTAATTGGGTTGTGGAGGTCAGGTAGGCAGTCGCTCCATGTAAAATACTGGTATTCAGCTGCATCCGGTTAGACTGGAAGCCGACCCCAACATAGTTGGGGAAAAGACTAGGCTAATTTCCTAATACATATTTCTGGAGTTGTCGACTCGCACACAAATAAATTAACTTCGTGTGAGTCGCCTTTAGAAAAAAAATACTAACAGTGACGATTCTCCCGTTTGGGAAGAGTAAATCTTGTGAATCTTCTAACAAGCCATACATTCAACTTAAATACGGAATCAACGACAGATAGGGATAATGATTCCGTATGCTACAATCAAGTTACGGATTAGCTACAGTAACTAGTACAGTTTCCTTCCAAACTTAGAAAGAATATTATGAACAAACAAAGTTGCTGATGAAACTCTTTTGAACGAACTTGAGAATTTCAGTTTATTTTTCAAACAAATTTATTGTGAATTAAGACTAAGCTTGGCACTGTAGTTACAGATCATTTTAGCCATTTCTATAGAAGACTGCTTTAGTCTTATTCCAGTTGCTACATGAAACTCAATTCATTCAAAGATCTAGATTTGTGTAGAACCAGAAACTTAAAGACATGTGACATCTACCAACCCGCACTGGGCCCGCGTTGTGGATTATGGATCACTTACTCTCACAGAGAGGAGGCCTGTGTCCCAGCAGTGGGAAAAGTACCTATAGGCTGATTATTGTAATTACAGATAATTTTAGACATTTAGAAGACTTTAGTCTAATTGTAGTTGCTAATAAAACTTTTTGACGGCACGGTTGGCGCAGTGGTTAAGCGATTGGCTGCTGCGTTGCGTGTCGCGGGTTCGATTCCCGCACGGAACAAATATTTGTATGACCTACAAGTAGTTGTTCCGGGTCTGGCTGTTTGTGTATGTGAGTTTAAATGTTTGTAAACGCACCCACAATACAGGAGAAATTCCTAGTGTGGGGCAACGTTTAAAAAAAATAAATAAATAAATAAATAAAAAAATAATTTTATTCAACTAGATTATGCTCGAGGCTTTGCCCGGGAGTATGTCGGAAAATACCCCATGGGAACGTACTACGCGCCTGGGGCGTCATTGGCAATGAATCGGTTAAAAGTACCCTATGTGTTAATCCAGGTTATAAACTATCTGCGTGCCAAATTTCATCCAAATCCGTTTAGTAGTTTTTGTGTGAAAGAGTAACAAACATACATCTATCCATCCTCACAAACTTTTGCATTTATAATATTAGTAGGTTAGTAGGAAGTAGGCTTATAAACATAAACCTTCTGGAATAAATTCTCTAAATAATGGTGGAAAACGCATCAAAATCTATTACGCATCTGTTTAGAAGAACAACGGGGTAACAAAGACAGACACGACAAGTAACTTTAATTTACCCTTTCATTCGTTTTGACGTTTTTAAACGTCACTTAGCTTTAATCATCGTTTATAAATAAAACCCAAAATCTATAGATAGGTATTAATTAATCTATAGAGTATAGACGAATAACTTGTCAACAACTGAATTGAATTAAGTCCAAAATAATAACTTATATATAACAAAATAACGTAACTGAAAAATGACATATTGTCATAACTTTGCTGTCGTAATTACCCCATGGTAGTAAACTAATGATGACTATGGAAATACTATGTGATACATTGTCATTTAACATCAAATTGTTTTTTCCCGCGTACATACTATTTACGTTGAAGCCAGTAATAAACATGTTTTTCGAAAAAATATTAATGATGGATCATAAAACAATGAACGAGAATCAATTAGCTACGCTATTGCCGAATAGGTATATCCTATTCGGCAATAGCGTAGCTTCCTGTCAATGAAAGAATTTTCGAAATCGGATCAGTGCTTTCAGAGAGGACCTCCTACATCCAAACTTTACCTCTCTAAAATATTATTGTGGATATTGATAATATTCACAATGTAAACAAAGAAGCAGATACCTATCTATATATAGTCGATAAACATAATATAATAAGGATAAATATGAAAATATCAACTTCATTAAATGCTTGTGCAGATATATAAATTAAAAAATATAGTAGGAATAGCTTACTAAAATCCAGTTTTAGTGAATCAATGATTGTAGACTATTTAGCTATGTGGTAATTTTTTGTCAAGGAAGTGTACAAAGCAAAATGCCAATTGAAATGTTTAATTTTTGACAGGATAATTTTTCGAGAACCATAATTCAATAAGTGATTTAAATTGCAATATGGAAACAAAACATATAAATCCTTTATTTAAACATCCATAAAAGTATTAAATCAACTACTTGAAACTAATTTCGCCTTTATTAATACAATTTACCAAGAAACCTTTAGCAAGATTGTTGGATATGACGTTAGCGTCAGCCATCTTGAGTCTTCAAGATAAGTAGGAATGTGATAAAATCGAGACGGATAGACGAGGTGACTCGATAACCCAGCTGACATGTTTATGAGGAAAACTGCTTCAAACAAAACATATTACAGCTACACATGTGGTGATGTAATCACATGGAAACAAAATTTACTTTGAACTATATCCCCCAATGGGTGATGTTTCATAATTTTAACCATTGGTAGATACATTATTTCAAAAAGGACCAGCGAAGTAATTGCGTGACATATTATCAGTACCTACAGTAGGCATAGCTTTTATTTTGACAGTTCGTAAACATTCATTGCGTTATTTACTTTGTTGAGTTGACAAATTTTTAGAACATATGAAGCAATGAATTAGCAATAATAGTCTTCAAAATGATTCAGATTGAGATTGATCGCGTGTCACGCAATTTTTGAAGTGAAAACTTCTTTAGCGGCGTTGTACACTTTTTTTGTAATGGGTAAAAAATGTTAAACTCGCGTCAGGACACGTGACCTGATCGAAAATTCGTAAGACCGAAAATAAGAAGAAGAAGAGATTCGTAAATTCGTATTCCGTAGCGGTACCGCGCGTGTTTTGTTTATAGGACGATTCACAAAATACACACGTAATTGTTCAAGTTTTCACTTCTGTCGGCACTCCCGGAGTGCCACTGTTTTTTTTTTATTAGCTTAAGGTCCCACTGCTGGGCAAAGGCCTCACTACTCTCTTTCCACCTCTCTCTGTCCAGAGCTGCCAAGGACCAATCTTTATTAAAGGAGTCCAGCTCATTAAGTAATTAGCGTGCTGATTTTAACTTTATATGGTCCTTTGTAATTACTGTTGGTTCTTCTAATAAAAGATGTTATTAAACCAAGAAACTTAAATTGAGTCTATTACGTGAAGGTATGGGTACAGACGCCAGCACATCAAGCTACCCGAAACTGTCAAATTTTCCCAATCAACTCTTAAGCGATAAAGTTGAAAATCGATTGTAGTAGCTTGATGTGCTGGCGTCTGTACATTCCTAGTAACTCTATTACTTATTTGGTTTACTTCTAATCGTTGTCAACTTAATTAGGCAGAAGCTTATTGTGTGTTTTGAGTTTAACTATAATTTTAATTTTTTTTTTTCAAATACGTTCGTTGGCTCATCATCTGCCTAGCCTTTTTCCCAACTGTGTTGGGGTCGGCTTCCAGTCTAACCGGATGCAGCTAAATACCAGTATTATACATGGAGCGACTGCATATCTGACCTCCACAACAAAGTTACTGGGTAATACGATTGGTAATCCTGGTTGCCAGACTTTCGGGCTTCTGAATACCCGTAACGACTGTCAAAGATCCACGAATGCCAGGCAGGTGCTTACCGAGTCACGAAGGGGTCTCGGTTTGTAAAGATGGTCACCCATCCACCGACCAACCGCGGCAAACGTAGCTTAACCTGATCGATCGACTGTGCGGGCTGCGGCTGTTATTATTTAGCCACGGGCCCCACATATATTTTTATTTTTGTAAGTATACTATGATATTGCAAAAACATTACTCTCCTGGAGCAGTCGGGTAAAAAGATAAGAAAATCTACTGACTATCAGAAAAAACACGATTTATTTTAGTATAAAAATGTGAGACAACCTTTTCTTGATTACATTCAACAATATATTATTATGTAGTTTTAATTAGTCACAATTAATAATTTTAATTAAAGGATGCTGCAAACCGCACCAGACATTTATGTCTGCAAAACAGTTCTTACGAAATATAAAAATTAATATTCATCTTTATTTATGTACAGACGCCAGCACATCAAGTTACTACAATATGTCAAATTTCTTTAATAGATTTTCAACTTTATCACTAAAGAATAAGGTTCAAAGTTGATTGGGAAATTTTGACAGTTTCGGGTAGCTTGATGTGCTGGCGTCTGTACTTTTTTGAACGTCTCGTCGTCGCTTGCACAGTCCGCGTTAAGTTTTAGCTCACGTTCGCACGCACGTTAAATTATCGCGGCGGTATTTTATCGCGCACTGGATTCTCAACTCTTGGTGTTGAGCCGAGCGTTGAGAATTCAACAAAGCGCATCCCAGCGCGAGCGCGTCAAAAAAAACACTGTCGAATTTTCAACTCTCGATGCGAGGCAGTGTGTTGAAAATCTAGAGGGCGAAAAAAAATTCGCCGCGCAAAAACGCGTCCATACGAACTTGCACTTAGACCCCTCAATATCTCCCTTTTGAACTTAAACCTCCCCAGAGAGAAAACCAAGTGAACTGCACGCCCCTGGTAAAGGTAACGACGCGACGCCGCAAGTTTCAATTGAAAACTCACTTTTAACGTATTAGGATTACAGTTTTATTAAGTAAAGGACTTCATTTAATCATTTAAAAACAAGCTTCATGTGTGGGTGGTGTTGTCTCTTCTTAGACGAAGTTCATTACATTTCTTCCATTCCATCCTCATGTAAAATTTCAAAACATTGGATTTCCGTACAATGAGAGGTCAGCTTATACTGGAAATGTAGGTATAGCTTGATATACACCATTACAGATTAGATTAAAACGATCAAAATGTAAGGGACATTTTGATGGCAGTACTGGCGAAATATGGATGTACTACAGGTGCATGTCGGCTAACCTTTCGAAGAGTAGGTACGGGCGTGATGTTATATAATGTGTTTTAGCTTTTAAACATTCACTGCTATATTTATTACTGTTCTCTCTTAAATGTCAATCTGCATGATCACGTGGTCCAGTTTCCAAGTAAGTTTTAGTGTAGCTGTGGACTAACTTCTTATTTCGAAAAAAACAACTTCTGCTTTTTATTGAAATAATTTACCCAAACCGGATTATTTTAGCAAATTGTACTAGTTATATCGAAAGGTATGTAAATGAAGTGATATTTCTCAACTAGTCTTTTGCAAGTGACCACTACTTTCCCGAATCTAGGCTATTAATTACATCTACACTAATATTACAAAGAAGTAAAATTTGTGAGGCCATTTCTAACGCTTTTAAAGTGAGAAATAATTTTTGGAAAAAAATTAACTGCTCTTGAAATTTGGTACCCAGAGCTCCAATAGAACTTTTGTAGTGCTGATACAATCTAGCAATAATACAACACCGTCTGTTTTATTGTTTTGTAACACATTTTTTTTAATTTAGTGTAATTGTAAAAGTACTCGGTATATAAATATTCATAACTTTTAGGACAATTGAATTATGGCCATCCTGTAGAATGGTTTTTTGTTGGAAATGACCTCCTTGTATTGTGATAATCTTCGGAACTACTGATCCGATTCCAAAAATTATTTCACTAATGGGAACGTATAATATTGCCAGGTATCATTTAAGTTACAATCCAGCCGTCTAGAGAATGTGTTCCTTACACCCATCAGTTGGATACAAACGCATACGCGTTTTGCGAATTTGATCTTTATTAGCTACCTAGAATTGTCGCACTGACAGGTTTTAGGAAGGCATTCTCTCAACGGACTTTAAAACAAGAAATTTTACGCGGACGGTCCAGTACTAACCCCACAAGACCAACTGTGTCATCGAAGAATTTTATCGTCTAGCTTATTTATTTTTGAATTTATAACACTGCACACTTGCTTTCCCAATTCACTTTAGACGTTGGCATAATAAAAAATAGAATAGAATTAACGTGGGCACAATCGCGGGCGGAAGCTAGCCCTTAATAAAAGCGGCTCTATATTAGTAATCTTGTAGTTAAAAGTAACAAAGTTAATGACTTTACAGTGCAGTTACTCAGTTCTCGTAATAAAGAACGCCGTTGTCTCATAAACTCCTTTGTTGACAGGAATATTCTCATGCGCAACTTTCTACTTGGCACCAAGTGTACTTTCGTTTACATTACTTTATTGTTTTATGGCATCTTCTTTTATGGTGCAATTCTTATTTAGAACAGTCTGTATTACTGTTACAGTTTTAATGATAATATTTACTTTAAAATAATCAAATATGTAAATTTATTTACCCACTATCTTCTGCCCGCAGCTGCGCGCGTAGGTTTTTTTTTTGTGCGGACCCTAATTTTTTTTCTAAAATAACAGTCTAGCCGTTTCGGAGATTACCCGGAACCACCCGGAACAAACAGACAGGCAGATAACATTTTTATGATATTTTCTTTTGTTATACGTACGTACCTACATAAGCGTTTAGTAAAAAAGCTGTTTTATGACGCTACAAGATTTGTATTGTACAGATGTACAGACAGATGCACATCAAGCTACCCGAAACTGTCAAATTTTCCCAATCAACTTTGAACCTTATGCTTTAGCGATAAAGTTGAAAATCTATTAAAGAAATCTGACAGATTGTGGTAGGTTAATGTGCTGGCGTCCGTACATAAATAAACAGACATGAAGAAATTAACAGAATAATAAGAACAAAGGTGATGCTTAGTTCTGAAGAAATCTCTTCCAGCATACCTGCGATAGGAAAGTAGATAAAGAGTTGCAGCCAGCGTGTGTAAGAGTAGAAGAGAAAATAAAATACATAAGATACGTCTGAGGGGCCCGTGGGTAAATAATAACAGTCGCACAGGTCGATCGATCAGGTTAAGCTACGCTTGCCGCGGTTGGTCTGTGGATGGGTGACCATCTTTACATACCATGACCCCTCCGTGCCTCGGAAAGCACGTTAAGCCGTTGGTCCCGGCTGTCATTTGTGGATCTTTGACAGTAGTTACGGGTAGGCAGAAGCCCGAAAGTCTGACAACCAGTCTTACCAAGGGGTATCGTATTACCCAGTAACTGAGTTGTGGAGGTCAGATAGGCAGTCGCTCCATGTAAAATACTGGTATTTAGCTGCATCCGGTTATACTGGAAGCCGACCCCAACATAGTTGGGAAAAGGCAGATGATGATGACTTACATAGATAGGTACGTCTCAAATAAAAAAAATATTAATAATCATAATGGAATTAGTACACACGGTGGCAGGGACATGGAGACGCAAACTGAAACCATGGATTCAGCATAAATGTTTCTAGACATCTTAGCGAAGAAATTTACCGTCTGTTATTTTAAAAAAACAGTGGCACTCCGGGAGTGCCGACAGAAGTGAACAATTACGTGTGTATTTTGTGAATCGTCTTATAAACAAAACACGCGCGGTACCGGCTACGGCCATCCGTCTTACGAATTTTTGATCAGGTCAAGTGTCCTGACGCGAGTTTAACATTTTATACTCATTACAAAAAAAGTGTACAATGCCGCTAAAGGAGTTTTCACTTCAAAAAAATTTGCTATTCCATAGGTACACTAATATATACTAATATGGCACTAATATTATGTCAACACATGACAACTTTCAATTGCGATTTTTTCGTGAAATGACGAATGCAACGTTGAAATACGACACTTTACATAAACCTATGGGTTGGAAAATACTATGTTCGTAATAACATAAAATTTAATTAAAAAATAAAGGAGCAAATTGCCTTTGAATAAAGCCAAGTGTATACATACTTATGCTCGTGACTGTACATTTTAAACACGTAGGCATTGCACTTTTCTATGAAACGACTGATTTTTAGAATGTTGATGTTTTTTATAATCATGTACTGTAATCTATGATAACACTGTGTGTCCCTGCCACTATGTATAGTTTTTGTATATGTATTTAATTACAAATTTAAAAGCAGAAAGCAATTCTAAAATTTTGTGAAACAATAATTGGTCTCTTGAGGGTTTTCGTGAAAATTTACGACACCAGTTGGCACCACTGTGACAAGAGGTCTTCCAATATAAAATATATGATGACGTTCATCATTCGATTCATTCATTCGTTCACCATTCAGTAATGAGTTGACTAAAGAAAATATAGGCTCTTTGACATATGCCTGGACCTGACGTGTCAGTGCTGCCACCTAGCGAACGTCATTTCAGAAAACCCTCATTATCCAATCCAACCCAATCCTCTTTTGATCATAATCGGCATTATTTTAAAGCAATTTTACTTCCAATATCACCAATAAAATGATTTGAACGAAGCAGAATACTGCTATTATTATAGTTTTTGTCGAGTGACCTTGTTATGAACCTGCCATTTCAAGGAGACCTTGAGTTCTACAATGCAATGACTGCAATGACAAATCCTTGCTCCGTTATCACAGTTTTCGACTCTTTTGTTATTTCTTCGACAATGACATATTCGTTTTTGTCCGAAACGACTTTGTTTACGACTTTTAATTATATCATATATACTGTTACTAATTATGGCTTTCTTTGTCTAGGGTTTTGTTATTGTATGTTTGTTTGCTTTGAAGGTTTGAAAAGTTCTATTGTTGTTTAAACAGATGTAGCGGTAAATGGACTAAGGATAGTTTTAATTGAATGAATGAATGAAATGCGATCCCCCTCCCACCGGAGTCCGGCGTCAAACAGCCTGCTGTTTCGTCGATGCGTGGGAGTTCCAGTGCCTTAGGCATCTTCTGGGCATGCTCGTTCCATCATAGACCTCATCCATCGCTTTCCATCAGGCGTAATCGAGGTCAAGAGCGGGCCCTTTCAGCAATAAAAAATATTTAAATTCATAACGTATACTACTTGCTTGTAATCCCCGAAGAGTTAGACAGAGATGCACCCTATCGTATAATGTAGTCACATTTTGCCAGATCAGATCCCGGCCCGGAGCCCGGGACTCGAACCCACCACCTCATGCTCAGCAGTAGCGCTTGCTAGCACTAGACCAACAAGGCAGTGTTATTAAATATTCCGAGAATATTACCTTAAGGTTATTGAACCCTATAGAAAAGCTAATTAAGTATACATTAGCCAAAATATATTGAAATTACATACATATACCTATAAAATTATGCCAAACATTCAACACAATACCATTAATGTAACAGGCTACCTATTAACCCCAAATTTTCTGTAGAAACGATAATAAATAACATGGGTGATGATATAGCAAATATAATGAATGATAAATTATGTTACTCTATACATTGAAATACAAAGATGATGAACGAGGAATGAAATTAGGATAATGAGTTTTCTATGTACTGAGGATAAACAGAACTAAGGACAAGGATCCATTGATTATTTCTGAGTAACAGTACAAGACAGCCATATTGTAAGTGATAGCCTAAATACGATAAATACACATTGTAATGGTGACCCAGTGGCAACGGCCGCCACTTACTAAGTTGTAGGTCATGGGTTCGAGTTTGGGGTCGCGGGCGCACAGAGGGAAGACGGTGGCACAGTGATCACGTGCTGCCGTGCATAGGGAGGCTCAGAGGAGGCCCCTTTACAGTCTCCCCAAGGATGTGCCTTACAGGCGTTGCACGGAGGGTTCCGGAATTGGTCTTTTAAGAGGAACCGGGACCACCTATATGCTGATGGTGATCACCGGGGCGGTTTTAGTGAGGTAAAAATCCCACACTCCCCGACCTCCCTCCCCGGAGGTCGGGTGCCTTTTGAAGGTTTCCCCCCGTCAGCCAAAAAAAAATGGCCATGGGTTCGAACCCAGCCAAGCACTTTACAGAACAAAACAGTGAAGGAAAAATTTCTTGAGGAAATCGGCATGTCCAAAAATTCGAAGACATGTGTCATCTGCCAACTCGCAGTTGGCCCGCGTGGTGGATTACGGCCCACTCCCTCTCACAGAGAGGAGGCCCCAGTTCCAACAGTGGAAACATTGTCTTACCAAGGTATCGTTTTACCCCGTAGGGTTTTGGAGGTTAGATAGGCAGTCGGGCCTTGTATAATACTGGTGTTCAGCTGCATCCGGTTAGACTGAAAGCCGACCCTAGGGCTAGGCAGATGATGATGACAAATTATAGTGGTCAATATGGATCGCTATATTCAGAAGCGGAAGTTTTGTCTAATAATATGGTTAAAAGAAATGATCTTACGTTTGATAGTAAAGAATTAACACTTATTATAGGTGTCTAGCTTCCGCCCGCGGCTTCGCCCCCGAGGTATGTCGATAAAAACTATGCTATGTCCTTCCCCGGGATGCAATCTATCTTTGCCAAATTTTGTCGAAATCCGTTCAGTGGTTTAGGCGTGATTGCGTGAAAAGGTAACATACAGACAGACAGACAGAGTTACTTTCGAATCTATACTTCCATACTAATATTATAAAGCTGAAGAGTTTGTTTTGTTGAACGCGCTAATCTCTGGAACTACCATTCGGATTTGAAATTTTTTTTGCATTTGATAACCCTATTCTTGAGGATGGCTATAGGCTATTTAACATCACGCTATGAGCTTTAGGAGCCGAGCAAAAAGAAAAAAAGTCAGAAAGAACGCTAAGCAAAAATGAAGTAATAGCGCGAGCAGGCGATGCGATGCGACGGGGTGGGTCGGAGTAACAAGAAATTTCACGCGGACGAAGTCGCGGGCAGAAGCTAGTTTATAATATTAGAATGGATGCAAATATTGTTAACGTTTTTGACAAAAGGTAGGGCAAAGAAGTTAATGCACCTGTTATAGCTGATAACGTTGATAATCTATTTAAAGATAACACAAACACAAACAAACAAAAAACAACGACAAACGATTCAACTGATTGTGTCCTTCAATAGGAAGAAACTTGACTTGTTTATATGAACTGCGGGGTAATTGAGTAACACACTAACAATTGCAATGTCTTTCATTTTGACAATTCGACAACATTCATTGCGTTATTTACGTTGTAGAGCAGACAAATTTGTCAAACATGTGAAGCAATGGATTAGGAATTTCTTTAAAAATTCTTCAGATTATAAAAGAAAATGTGTTACGCAAATATGATTGTAATAGAAAATGTGTTACTTATGTTAGAAAGAAAAGAAAGTAAGAAGGAAAATAAGTTTATTTGACCCAGGTTAAGTAAGGCACACAATATTCACACAAAAAGCTACCTTTTATTAGGTAAGCACGATAGCTTTACATTTATGACCTACCTCAATCTTGAATAATGAACACAGTAGGGAACTCGAAATTTTGCACAAACATTTCGCAAATCCACACACACCATTCAAAACAAACACAGAGAGAAACCAACAATAGTATGGCTTTGCCAAATGCGGTAGGTATAGCCATCATGAATGAAACCACAAACAAAAAGTTTGAAGCTATAGAAATTAAATAAGTGATGGAGGCGGGAACAATGGTGGACCTTGACACCGCTGATGGATGACGTCGAAAAAGTAAGTTCGTTCGCAATCAGTGGCACTTCTAATGCTTCAGACTTGAGATTATAATTGATACGGCCCACTGGTGTGTAGCTCTGTCTAATTTTGACCTCATTCGTGTAATTTTTACTTGCGTAATAATAATAATAGATTAAGGCAAATAGGCTGCCACGCTAAAATGGAATGGAGCGTGTCACGTCGGCCGCATGCATCATATTGATAGCAATAGATTCCTCACGGTGGGTACCTGAGGACGGACGCGGGACGGCGCGGCCGCGGCCGGCCAAGGAAGAGGTGGCGAAATATAATTTCGCGACCGAGGGTAAAGGCGACACGCGATATAATCGCGCGCGACACAAAGGCAACGCTCGTTGCACGACTTGCGGTGCCTTTGTGTCGCGTGTAGTGTCGCGCCTGTTAACCCCCAAAGGTTGGAAAAAATAAAAGTAAAAAAAAATCATCAAATAATCTATTTCAACTAAATTTTTATCTTCATTCAAATCATTGTTGTGATGCGCGAATATATTCAGAGGTCATCGGACCCGCCATGTTACATTAGTTGAACTAGCGACAATAATTGTCGATGCACAATGATCTCACTCCGACTCTGCAATTACAAGAATTAAGGTTCATTAGCAGGCGTGCTTGCATCAAGTTCTGTTTTGTGCGCAAATCTAGGAGGGACGGGATTGAATTTTGGGCTTTCTTTAAAATGTTTACAAAGAACTGTCTAGAGGTGGCTTTTGGCTAAGTAATAACAGCCGCATGGGTCCATCGATTAGGTAAAGCTACGCTTTTCGCGGTTGGTCCGTGGATGGGTGACCATCTTTACATACCAAGACCGCTCCATGCCGCGGAAAGCACATTGACAGTCGTTACGGGTCGTCAGAAGTCCGAAAATTCTAACAACCAGTATTACCAGTGGGTATCGTATTACCCAGTAATTGGGTTGTGGAGGTCAGATAAGCAGTCGCTTCATGTAAAATTCAAAGGACTGCATCCGGTTAGACTGGAAGCCCAGCCCAACATTTTGGGAGAAGGATAGGCAGATGATGATGAGCTGTCTATATGAAATTCGTTCGCTGATCACCATGTTTGTGATCAGCTGGTACAATGCGTGCCACGAAAGATGAGACTTGACCCCGCCTCCCCCGCTCTTTCCGCCGCCCATATGACGTCCGGTCCCGTCCCGCACTCAGACCTCATACCGCTAAACATACCTAAAATCGTGTTCTGCGCATGTCAAACCACGTGGTGTGTCAAGTCTCACCTTTCGTGGCACGCATTGTATATGTGTGATTATTATATCTTTATTTTTAACAAGCCTATGAACATCTGTAATACCAGCATCCTAATTACGTAACACATAATCTATCATAATCTGAATCATTTTAAAGTATATTGCTGATCCATTGCTTCATACGTTTGAAAAATTTGTCTGCTCAACAACGTAAATAACGCAATGAATGTAACAATATACAACAGTTTAACAGAACTGTGAAAATGGAAGCCATTCCTACTGATAATGTGGTACGCAATCACCCCGCAGAAGCTGTGTAGATTCATTGCCATCCCAGAGACAAAGGTGAAATGACTGGTAAGGCTGTAATTACACCACTCGGAAAAATGACGGCTACGTCACCGATGTCAGCTGGTAACTGCTCTTATCTGACTTATCCATAAATTAATGGATTGATCGTGAAATTGGCATAAAATCTATAGTTGCTTTTACTGATGCACCAGCGGATAGCTGTAGCACCTGGTCAGTGCAATTATGTTATTATCATATTTCGACCTACCACACTCACGCAAAACATGATTTTCACGACTCCTTTCAATGTTACTACGTATATTATTTTCGTGACCAAGCAAAGTCAAATAATTATCAAAACTTCACGGTTCTTGAGGAAAGAACATGAATTTGTTGAATGACTTGAAATTCAACATTATTTCAATCAAATACGCTTTAATATAGGTACTTGATTATTGTAATGGAGTATATAATTAGGCTCGTGTTTTCTGGAATCTAATGTTTCGTGTTAAAATTCTTCGAGCTTCAGACTGCCATTTTGAACGATTCAATAACGTATATCAAACTGCTTAGTCTGGGCATATAAAAATGGAAACAATTCCAACCGCGTCGACTTAACGCAAAAAATTCTTAAACCCCACAACATTTTAGCTTCTTTATTTTAAAATTCAATAAACTACATTTCTTGCATAGCTCCCAATACAAAGTTATATGTGCCGTTACACGTTGCCTTGTACCAGGGAGTCATATAAGCGAAGATAATTTATTCGTTGGTAATTAAAAAGTTGCGTTTCTGCCCACTGCCCGTAGCAGACTGGTTTCGCCTACTTGTGATAATGATCTCAGCTCTGTGAGCGAGTAGATACTTTATTTCGCAACATTCCCTAATGCTGTGTGGCAATACTGAGTCACTGGTTAAGGTCTTGTAAAGAGAAAAAATGGTTTGTTTTATTAGGGTCTACGCTTTACGTGGAGGAGACATATGGACTGAATGCATATTTTCTGGATTTTTGCCATTACTTTGGTAAGAGACAGCAATATTGTTTGCTGTGTATTTAGAATTAAAGTAAAACACAAAAAGAAACAAAATTTATTGTGCATAAAACACTCGGTAAAAACTTTTAAATCTGTGTATACTGTAGACGTTAAATTATCAGCATAAATATCGAACAATAAATCGCAAAAGTGCATAAAATACTCGTCTGAGGCAACACTATTCCAGAACTATACAGTTATATGTATGTATATGTTACTGTCCCAGCAAATTTGTTTGTCAAAACTTGGTATGGTAGAAGAGATCAAGAAAACTCAACTAAAAATCAACTACACATCTGCTGTATATCTGTCCTAACAATATTTTTTCAATGAACAGTGGGTGTGTAACCATAGGGGCCGCGGTAACCTAATAATTTTGGCAGGATGACGTCAGCGGTCACCGTAACCCGCCCACTGTGACATTCTTGTATTAATCGTCGTCCACTTATGATATAGAGAAAATATAACGTTATCATTGTTTATTATTATGTTAGTGATATAAGGCGGGGTGTACCTATGCTGTATCCGATACGCTTGTTTGAATATCTAGACTAATATGCGGATCAAAAGACCAGAAAATGTCTGTGATTTAATTAATCGTTCATACTCTCTGTTCTTTCAATCCGACTAATCGTGCTTTGGATTGTCCGATCTGATTATGTCAAAGTCTAATCATTTATTTCAAATTGACACAAAAGGCACTTTTGAATGTTAAAATGTACAAGAAAATCCATACTAATATTGTAAATTCGAAAGTAACTGTGTCTGTCTGAATGTTACCTTTTCACGCCTAAACCACTGAACGGATTTCGATAAAATTTGGCAGAGAGATAGATTGCATCCCGGGAAGGACATAGAATAGTTTTTATCGACATATCTCACGGGCGAAGCCGCGGGCAGAAGCTAGTATATAATAATTGATTCTAGTTGTTCTAAAAGGTAGTTTCGTATTCAGAAGCATGGGCAAGAAACTACACCGTTACTCGTTTAAAACTATTTAACACTATTTTGTATACATTTTGTATTATGACTCCTACAAAGAGGCGCGACACGCGATATAATCGCGCGCAACACAAAGGCACCGCTCGTTGCGCGACTTGCGGTGCCTTTGTGTCGCGCGCGATTTTATCGCGTGTCACGCCTATTTGAAGGAGCCTTTAGAATGAGTGGTCATTAAACCAATGTGAATACACAGAAAACAATCTTATTTCAAATATCATGAAGATTAATATTTGAGCACATTTATTTTCATTAGTTACTCTGATAGCTTGATTGATGAATGTTTAATCAATATATAAACAACTCATTTATCTAGATTAAGACGAATTATAAAAAATATACAAAACAAACTTACTGTATGACAAATTACCTTATTAAAAATGTAACGTTGCAATAATCATTCTAGAATATATAGTTGCAAAAATGTCTTACGATGATGCAAAAAAGTAGCATAAGTACTATTTTGCTCAATTTGAATATAACCATAATTTAACTAGATAAATTATTTGCTATTTGTAGGAATTTTAGAAACCTAACACTTATGTACGAAGCACTTGAGTGAGATACCTGAGATACAGGTTTATTCCTTGTTCAGGTAGAATCCAATTATTTCTTACCTACGCTGCCTTGCCAATCCAAAAGACTGTAAGTCGACTTACAGTGTTTTAGCTTAACAAAGCCCATTCAGTTTCTTGGAGTCTGTTTAATACCCCTGACCAACATTTTTTTCATTACAATGTACATTTGGCAAGATAAGGCAACCAAAAAAACACTGTATTACGTTCAAGTTATGGTTTAAACATGCTAAAAAACTGTAACAAAGCTTACAGTATTTTGCCGTAACAAACTATGAGTGTCGTTGAAGATACAGTGTTTTGAACTGACGGACGCGTAACTCGCACGTTGATACCTACCCACCAGCTGCGTGTCTGTACAATGGAAATATATAAAAAAAAAAGTAACAGGGGTTGTTATTATATCGATGCCGAACCCGAAATTTTAATTAAATTTTTTTTTGTCGGTTTGTCTGTTTGTCTGTGTGTTTGTGCACGCTAATATCAGAAACCGCTTATTCGATTTAGATGCGGGTTTCACTAATATATTGAAGTAAGCTTCACTTAACATTTAGTGTTTATTTCATGTCAATCGGTTCATAAACCAGTACCATGTACGATCCCGTCATTTCCCCCGTGATGACTTGGGATGTGGCGTTGTCGTACACCGCTGCCTCCGATTCCTTGAGTAGTACCCTTAGCAGTCCTTCTGAATTTCTATGGAAGGTCTGCAGGATCTTCTTGCATGTCATGAGATTGACCTCCCTGGTCGCTCTCACGATCGCTACGTACTCAAGGAACGCGCTCTGTACGTGGTCCGTGGTTCCAGACCTCTCTACGAGGGACGGCGGGCTGACTTGCCCTTTGTCGGCTCTTGTAGGCTTAGGCTTCTGTGGGGCTGGTTCCTGCGGAGTCTTTTTGAGGAACCGCTGTATTGCCTTCTCTTGTTTCGATGCTCGGCTGGTGCCAGGGAGCAGAGCGCTGAGAAAAGTGCCAAAGGCTTTCAGGCGACTCCTCGACTGGGCCCGGTGCTCTGGGCTTGTGGTGGTGCTCTGCTCCTTTGCAGTTTTTTCGGCTGCCGCCTTTTGCTGGGCCCTCTCCGAACCGCTTAGAGTGGTGGTGGGGTTTGTGTTGGGGCTCGTCACGCTGGCTGTTGGTTGTCTGGGGGCTTTGAGAAAACTTAAAGTTTCCCCTCGGTCCTCGTAGACAACTACCTCGTGATGTTCCGAGGCTTTTAGACAGCCGAAGCGGTCTGCGACGTCTCCTCTCTCTCCTCCCACCATCATTGCGTCCACACTAATGGTTCGGGCTGTGGCTGCTGTGTACTCACCTGCCTCCCTGATCCTCTGGAGCAATGAGCTCGCCTGAGCAAATGGAGTGGTCTCTCCCCACTCGAATAGTGCGATCGTCTTTCCTTTGACCCGCACTAGACGGCACCGGTGAGAGGCCACTTCCACCTGGGGCAGTGCAGCGTACTTACTGCCTTTGATGCTCGTCTTGGTAGTGCTACCGTTGATCAGGGCGGCGAGGCCTGGCGAGATGGGTATTCGGGCCGCAGCTCGACTGGAGCCGATGCAGAAGCCTATGCCTAACTTCTCCTGGTCTCTGTTCATGAACAGGGCCACGCCGCGAAGTCTGATACCTGGGACCCCGTCTTCTCCACATGCCAGGAATTGTGTGGTGGACATGGTTGTAGGGGCTGGTTGTAGGCTGGCTCCCACTGCTGCTGTTGGTGTCTCTGGCACTTGTTGTTGGGTGGTGTGTGTGCGTAAGGTTTGTGGGTCGGTTGATGTCGTGAGTGTTGTGATTTGTGTAGTAATTGGTGTGGTTGTTATTGTTTGTGTAATCGTTGGTGTGGTTGTTGTTATAAGTGTAGTCGTTGGTGTGGATGTTGCTATTATGGTGTGTGTCCGCGTGGAAGGTCGACTACGCAGGGTTGCGTCTGATTTGTTGGCCGCCGCTGCTGTTGTGGCGACTTTGCTCGCGAATGCCAGAAATGGAGTCCTGGTAGCCAGTCTCCCCATGATGGTATAGAGTGTGGACTGGCTAAGTGGGGTTTCAATTTTCACCTCCAACTCCATTCTTTCTTGACAGAATCTTGGGCATTCGAAGAGCAAGTGCCAGATTGTCTCTTCGCAGTTGGGATCGCAGACGCATGAGGGACTATCTTTTAGAGGCACCAGGCACAAGGCACCAGGTTAAAAGTGACCAATTTACAACGAAATCTGATAGAAGCAGATATTTTAACAGGCTGTGGAAAAGGTGAAAGTGTTTTCATTCCTCGGATTCCTCTCATTCCAAACAATTTTCCATTTAGTTTTAAACGAGTCTAGTTTCCAGACAGCCTATGTTTTGCGATGTCAATTAATAAAGCCCAAGGTCAGACGCTGAAAGTTGTGGGTGTAGATCTAAGTATCAGCTGTTTCCGCACGGTTAGTTGTATGTGGCTCTGTCACGGGTTAGTAATCCTAGGAGCCTGTATGCTTTCATCCCCGATGACCATACGTCAAATGTCGTATACAGAGAAGCATTACTGTAAAGTAAATTTTTAGCTACCCAAACGACGGTATATGTAATTCAAAATATGCTGCCCGAAAAGTCACTATTCCACGCGGACGAAGTCGCGGGCACAGCTAGTTATGAATAAGTTCATACAATTATTAAAATTTTCGTCATGAAAATTAAAAACTCTCATTAAAGTTTATTTTATCAAATTGTATTTGATATTATTGACTTATTTGGATCTTACCTTAACATTAACAGACTTACTTAACAGCCTGCACTCGATACATAATGTTTATGTAATATAATTATTGATCTTTTTAAAACACTGTATCATTGAATACAGTGTTATTGCGTAATAAGTTACTTACGTTTATACAAGGCAAAACACTGTAATTGGTTTTACAGTGTTTTGCATTGTTATAATAAACTTATACTTGGCTACTCTGTCTTTACAATACAAGTTAGTGACAATATCTTTTATTTTTTACTAAATTTATCAAAAAAAAACTGCTTGGCTATGTAGTTAGAGATATACACCTGCTAAAGAATGCATAAAATAATATAATATTGAACAGTAATCATAAAAAAAAGCAATTATTTGTCAAAAACTTATATCGTCAAAAATCTCACATGTGGTTTTCAAAAGTTACAGTGTATTGGATTGGCAGGGCAGTACGCCTACCTTAGTTTAACGCCGTATTTTGTAAATATTTATGTGAATTATTAATATTTCAATAAACAATTAGAAATTATAAGCTTCTGGCCATATGTTTTACGAAAAATAAATCGTTCTTCAACGACCATCTGGTCTTTTCGTGTGTCATGAATTCATGATAATGTCTCTCTGCTATCTGTCTACATTTTGTTTAGTTCTTAATATGTATCATTAACATTTTATCAGGCTGTAAAACTCACAACAGGCCGAAAGACAAAGAATATCCTCATATCCTCGCTTTGTAGAAGTTAATGAGGTACCTACTCGTATATTATTAGTGGAACTTAACAGCGGGGTAATTGCGTAACACGGTAGGAATAGCTTTAATTTTGACGGTTCAACAACTTTCATTGCGTTATTTACATTATTGAGCAGACAATTTTTTCAAATGTATGAAGCAATGGATTTGCAATATCCTTCAAAATTATACATATTGTGTTTGATAGTGTGTTACGCACATAGGGTACAGGTCGCAGGCCATTAACGTAATCCATTCTATTGACTTAATACCTTAGCTCGTCAATGACAACAGCCACCAGACTTAAAAACCACCCAGGACCAAAACCAAAACCAGAACAGAAACATCATAATCCCTGTCTCTTAACTCTTCCAGATTTACACCAAAATAGAAATTCCAGCGATTTGAATGACTGACAGAAACCAACACCGAACTTAGATCCAAACAAAGTTTCCTGCGAACCAATCGCAGGTAGACGTAACGGTGAAGGGAGCTTACATATTCATGAGCCCCGTCCCCCGAACGGATGAAACGAAGCCTTTGTCAATGCCGACGATTTTTTCCAACGTTTCGGCCAGACGACGGACAAACAAACAAAAGTATGAAACTAGGATTTTTTTCCGTCGGTCACTTTCAGACGGCGGATCAAAAGGTATCTGGAAAGAACGATTATTATGGTTATTGTGGGCAATCGATCATATTAGTCTGACGTTTGTTCAGAAAATGGAGGGAATTGTGCTATTTAATCAGGGACAGATTTTTTTGTTTTTTGATAATGGGTTTGCGACTTTCAATGGTTGTACAAGGAACAAAACAGTCATAATTGGCATACATAATTTTTATGGCTTGTAACCGTTAATCATTGTATACGCGCATTGACGTGGAGTTGCGGACACCAGCCCATATTACCAGCTATTACCTATGGGACTGACCTTGCAAAGATACAAAAAATAACACATTTGGTAACAACATAATGCCAGTATGATGTCGTCACTGTCGTCAGAAACCCGAAAGTCTGACTACTAGTCTTACCAAGGGGTATCGTACTACCCAGTAACTGGGTTGTGGAGGTCAGATAGGCAGTCGCTCCATGTAAAATACTGGTATTCAGCTGCATGCGGTTAGACTGGAAGCCAACCCAAACTAAGTTGGAAAAAGGCTAGGCAGATGATGATAATGATGTCGTCACTATCCAGTTTGCAGTTTCCGTTTTCTGTCTTCCTAATATCAATGCTTCTCACCACCTCCTTTAAGACCACGAAGATGCTACACTACATACATTTTCTTATCCGAGTCTTGACTCCTGATTCGCAAAATTTAAAGGAACTGGAGCTGAACGTTCCTGGTCTCCACATAGACCTGCGGGGTAATTGCGTAGTAACACATACTGGCAATGCCTTTTTTTTTTGTTATGGGAAATCATCAAATGTCCCCGCTCTGGGTGAAGCGGAAGGGAGTGTCAGATTCTTACTAACTAAAACCCACCCGTGTTCCTTCCTTAGCCCTTATGTTCCGGGCCAGCGGTAACCCTTTCGGACAATCCCACTGACCATTGCAATGCCATTCTTTTTGAAAATTCAACAACATTACGTTATTTAAGTTGTCTGTCGAGCAGAAGAGTTTTTCAAACATTTATGAACATTCAAAATCTTTCAGATTGTGATTGAAAGTGTGTTCAGTAATTAGAGTGCTTCCCTTTTGGTCTAAACTTATAGTTGTAGTGGTTGTAGGTTAGTTGTAGTATTGTTGTAGTGTTTGTAGTTTAGTTGTAGTATTGTTGTAGTTTAGTTAGTAGATATTTAGTTGGTGGTGGCTTACACTATAATCATCATTCCTACAAACTTGTTTACTAAGCATTTGCCTTTTGTTTTCAATGACTCAAACGCGTAATAAAAGCAAATTAACATAACCGTTAAAATTACACAATTACACATTAGTAATTAGGTTTCAACAAGTGTGGTAAGCCAGACATATTTTCATGGTTCATTAAATTGTATGAAACGGCGACATTTTTCTGTTTTACTCGTGTTGTTGTGATTTTTGTGCTCTTTTCTTGTGTCATTAATATTTCGTCTCCTTCTCCTATGGCTTTATAGTTTATGTATGTTTGTATATATAGTCCAACATATATGTAAATTTTACACGACAGGCTACCTGCAGTATTGTCTCTTTCTCCCTTTAAATCCATCCAAAGGTTGTCTATAAAATAGGTATCGCTTAATCGCTTTTAGCGATAAGACCGCCCATTGCGTCACCCTATGTAAAATTACTTCTTTTATATCTGTAATTGATATGTTGTACATAATAAAGAGTATTCTATCAATCTATATACTATACTTCTGCTACTAACTGATTAAAATTATAAATGTTTTAAAATATACTGTCTTTATTTAAGCAGCTACAGACACATAATTATTCTTAAGGCTCCTGCAAACAGGCGCGACGCGTGACGCGAATCGCGCGTGACACAAAGGCACGGCTCGTTGCGCGACTTGCGGTGCCTTTCTGTCGCGCGCGATTTTATCGCGCGTCGCGCCTTTATGTAGGAACCTATACAGGTGGAAGGACCAGTAAGAATAAAAAGAAAATAAACTCCTGTTTCCCTTAAATAACCCGTATATCCACCACATACACTAATAAATAATATACTACAGGGTCAAATTTAATTAGTTAGCGAAACTCTACGGACGTGATGTCGATATCTTAAAAATAAAAAATAAAAAATATTTGATATTTTTTATGGGGGATCAACGACCGCCGGTCGTATTGTTTATTGAAGTATGAGTCGGAAAAACTGATTTATCCTATTTACATATCGATACCATCACGTCCGTGAAGTTTACACATGAACAAACTGTTTTTTTTTTATACTGATATTTCAAGTGACTACACTTTGCTGCGGTCAATGACCCCACAAATAAAGAATAAAACAAATTTATTTTTATTTTATCATGTTTGGATACCGATACTCATCACGTTTGCGGAGTTTAGGTACAGACGCCAGCACATCAAGGTACTACAATCTGTCAAATTTCTTTGATAGATTTTCAACTTTATCGCTAAAGCATAAGGTTCCAAGTTGATTGGGAAAATTTGACAGTTTCGGGTAGGTTGATGTGCTGGCGTCTGTACCTAATTTGATTTTACTCTGTATACACTAATATATTATATTTATAATATAGTAAATAAACCACAAATAATATTTGTTCATTCAAAATCTATTTCATATGCAATGGAATATAGTTGCTTCTAATGAGACATACGTGTATTCGAAATATGTACTTAGAAACAAATTACAGACAAGACACCAAAAGTAGGGTCAAAGGAATTCGTGCTCTTTAATTAAAATACTAAATACAGAACTACTAAGTTGACATTCTGAGTTAGTAATTATCGAAACGGGACACCTATATTTTAACATCAAAGAGATTCTGTAACCCGTTTTATTCACCAAGAAGTCTCCATCAAAAAGTTTATTTAAAGTGAGAATGTTGAAGAAGCAACACTATTTAAATCAGTCAACAAACATTAGTGCTCTGAAACTTATCTAGAAGAAATTAAACCAGATAGTCAGCCGAACAGAAATAAAGTCAATAATATGTCTGACAAAAAATTTGAAAATACTTTAAAACTAACAAAGTACGCGCTCCTAATTTCTGGAATCAGAACCTCGCACGACCGTAAGAATAAAGCCATAGACTACATCATAAAACATTATCTGTTTTATTGTAACTTCATTGCTTTATACACAGTTATCTTCGGCGAAACCTATTGGATAATAGATGGCATTCGAAATGGTACGCCGTTCGTGGAACTTTCCTTTGTATCGCCCTGCATAACAATAAGTATGTTAGGCACTATAAAATCCTGGTTCCTCTATTTAAATGAAGAAATATTGGTACAAGTAGTGAACAAATTTAAAGAAATGCACCAGATGTTTGATGGGAATGAAGCAGACGAATCTGTCGGAATCAAATGGAAGATTATGAAAAAGTCAATGAAATTGTTGAAATTCGTTCAATTTTTACTAACGGGTATATACATATTCGTCTTCACGGCTTTCTGTTTTATTCCTGTTTTGTTATCAGGATATAATTATCAAAAAACTGGGGAGTTTGTGGTAGCATACCCTTATGCGGTGAAATACCCTTTTGATGTTTACAAATCTTCGTTTTGGCCGTTGATTTACGTTCATCAAGTTTGGGCAAGTAAGTAGAACTCCTATTTATTCGATAGTAAAAATAATAACGTAAAGCCTTCAAAACGTTGAAAGAAAACATCGTGAGAAGAAATTGGCATGTTTAAGCTAAATCGAAAAAATTAAGACATAAAATTTAGAAGCCCGCACTAGACCCACTTGGTGAATTACAGCCCACTCCCTCTCACAGAGAGGAGGCCAGAGCACCAGCAGTAGAAACATAATAATATAGACTAACTAGCTGACCCGGCCACGCGTTGCTGTGGCTAACGTTTTTGTGCAATAAAATGATATTGCGATTATAAATGGAGATGTGAGCTATCCTATCTTTCAAGTTGGATCAAACTGCACACGGTGTACAAATTTGATTAAAATCGGTTAAGTAGTTTAGGAGTCCATCGCGGACAAACATCGTGACACGTAATTTATATATATTAAGATTATGCTATTAAAATAAGATTACATGCATTATGTAATGCTACTTATTATCAGGCAGTTACATTACGTAATTTAAATAAAGAGGTTGATATAGATGAAGAAGAGGGGCCCGTGGCTAAATAATAACAGCCGCACAGGTCGATCGATCAGGTTAAGCTACTCTTGTCGCGGTTGGTCTGTGGATGGGTGACCATCTTTACATACCCTCCGTGCCATGGAAAGCACGTTAAGCCGTAGGTCCCGGCTGTCATTCGTGGATCTTTGACAGTCGTTACGGGTAGTCAGAAGCCCGAAACTCTGACAACCAGTCTTACCAAGGGGTATCGTATTACCCAGTAACGGGGTTGTGGAGGTCAGATAAGCAGTCGCTCCATGTAAAATACTGGTATTCAGCTGCATCCGGTTAGACTGGAAGCCGACCTCAACATAGTTGGGAAATGGCTAGGCAGGTGCTGAGGTTGATATAGACGAAGATTTTAGCAAACTATAATAGAAACATTTAGATGATCACACACAATAAATGCTCCTGCAAACAGGCGCGACGCGCGACGCGAATCGGGTGCGACACAAAGGCACCGCTCGTTGCGCGACTTGCGGTGCCTTTGTGTCGAGCGCGATTTTATCGCGTGTCGCGCCTGTTTGAAGGAGCCTTAAATCAGCTTCTAGTATTTATGAATTACTCGCGTTACTACTTACTGTATTACAATATCCATTGTAATGCGAAGCCTTGCATTCACTGTATTGAATTATACTGTAAGAATAGTTTTTCTAGATCTTTTCTGAGAATTTAATGGATATTGTTGCTAACATGACGATAAATGCATGATGTTTATGTATTGAATTCGTAGAACTAATTCAAAAAGTTGCTAATCTTTCATATCGTTACTACCAATAAATCGTGCACTAGATTCCCAGTTCCTATTCCTATATGTAAAAACGAATGGTTCGTTTAATATGCTACCAGTAAGTCAGCCCGATGCCAAACACATGAAAGACTTTGAACACTTGAACGATTTTTGTAAAAAGTGTCCCTTACTAGGTTTTGAAATACTAAATACAGATATATTGAATTATACTGTGATATATTGAATTATACTGTAAGAATAGTTTTTCTAGATCTTTTCTGAGAATTTAATGGATATTGTTGCAAACATGACGATAAATGCATGATGTTTATGTATTGAATTCGTAGAACTAATTCAAAAAGTTGCTAATCTTTCATATCGTTACTACCAATAAATCGTGCACTAGATTCCCAGTTCCTATTCCTATATGTAAAAACGAATGGTTCGTTTAATATGCTACCAGTGTGTCAGCCCGATGCCAAACACATGAAAGACTTTGAACACTTGAACGATTTTTGTAAAAAGTGTCCCTTACTAGGTTTTGAAATACTAAATACAGATATATTGAATTATACTGTGATATATTGAATTATACTGTAAGAATAGTTTTTCTAGATCTTTTCTGAGAATTTAATGGATATTGTTGCAAACATGACGATAAATGCATGATGTTTTTGTATTGAATTCGTAGAACTAATTCAAAAAGTTGCTAATCTTTCATATCGTTACTACCAATAAATCGTGCACTAGATTCCCAGTTTCTTTATGTAAAAACGAATGGTTCGTTTTATATACTACCAGTAAGTCAGCCCGATGCCAAACATATGAAAGACTTTATAAATCTAATGGGTCATAATTATATCATAACCAGTCTATACTGCAGTGCGATTCTGTTACCATCTCACCGTGAAAACTTTGTTGAAGTGAGCGTGGAGTGAGCTGTCAATAGTGTCAATTCCTAGCAAAAACAAACTCACATCACTTAAGTTTTCACGGTGAGATTTTTACAGGATCGACCGGCAGATCCCATTGCTCGGTCACAGGTTCTGTCTATGAGAGCGAGTGGGCCATAAACCACCACGCGGATCCAGGGCGGGTTTGTGGATGTCACATGTCTTCGAATTTTTGGTTGAACGGCTGCCCCATTTCAAAACCTAGTAAGGACTTAAAATTAAATTTTACAGGAGAGCGCATAAACGTAATATTGGTTAGCGTATGGAATGTATTTTTTGAATTTGTTAAAGTGACTTACTAGGTTTTAAAATGGTCACTAGGGAGGGAACGATGCACTTACTAGGTATCGATGCTTAAATATGTATATATCTCCTTTTATGTAAGTTTAAAACGCTGGTGTTTTTGTATTTGGTAGAGACCTTCTAGGTTAGCAAGATTATGCAATAAAACGATTTTTGTAAAAAGTTTCCCTTACTAGGTTTTGAAATGAGACAGCCGTCTAGGACATGTCGGTTTCCTCACGTTGTTTTCCTTCACCGTTTTGTGAGCAGTGGTGGTGAAACAAAAATACAAAAAGTAAAGGGCCTGTCTGGGTTAGAACTCGCGACCTATAACTCGTAAGTCGGGGCCGATACCACCACTGCTCCACTGGTGGGTTACCACTGCTCTACTGGATTACCACTGCTCCTCTGGGCCACCACTCCCAATCTAATGGGTGTCCCTACGTTACTATGGAGTCATGAGAAAGATGCAAATCCAACCAGCGGTATATGTGGTATAAATATGAGTCCAGCGATACAGAATTTGAAAAGAACCTTGAATTTTCAGCAGCCATAGTAATAATTAACGTGGTTGGATGCGACACTCTCTTCTTCGCACTCTGCGTGTACCTTGACATGCACTTTCATTTACTGGGTCTACGATTTGGGAACGTAGTGTCAACCTCGAAGCATGAAACTCGGAGGAACTTGGCGACGGCTGTGATGATACACAAGGAGCTTATAGAGTGAGTACATACGTACATATACTGCATGAGCGATTTATTTGCCAAAAATGTACACAAATATGAATTCATGGAAAATAACTTTAAATCGTACACAATAAAGTTCAATTTACGCTACAACTTCAAATATTTTTATAACTTTTTCAATAGTGCTCACTCTGAAATCAACTTAATCGGAATTAAAATAAAGTTGATATTTGTTTAACTTGAAATAATATTCATTTGAAACATAAGTTTGAATAGACTAGATAAACTCACGCCTTTTTATTGTGGGGGTAGGCAGAAATTATAGACGCTGTTTCTGTTATGACCCTTACATACTCCTTAAGGAGTTAGTATAATCATCGGCATGCATCATCATGCAGTCTGTTTTTGAATCAAGATTCGTGACTGACTGATAGTCTAGGTCCGCTGATTTTGATTTGATTTATAGAATTAAGGTGATTTTCACCAATCTAAACGTGATGTGATCAACGTTTATACACCTGTTATTGTCATCATTGTTGTAGAATATTGACATTGGTAGTTCCTTGAACGTGGTTTAGATGAGCTGATCGTGATCGGTTTCATTGGTAAAAATTGCCCTTAGCCTCCTCTCCTGCCCGCCCAATGTACAGTCGGTGGCCAACATTATCTAACCCACTTGAGTGATGGCGAATTTGAACCTTATCTTGAATATTTGGAATAGTCCGTGCAAGCATTTCGATAAATCATGTTATTACGCGATTTGAATCATTGTATTGTTGTTAGGTTGAAAGGCTAATGAGTATCACGACTACTGAAAATAACCAAGGCGAGGGCGGATTAAGAAAAAAAAAAAACGCGCATCAGTAACATTAAAGCTGTCTACGATTAATAGCTAATTCCGTGAATCATTTTAATAGCTGCTTGTGATTGTGTGATAATGATCTTTATGAAAATATACGATATGGTTCTAAATTTTTAGAATATTGCGTCTAGCATCACAACAACACTAGCTGTCACGTTATTACTCACTCCTTATTCAATTAAACATATTATTTTACAAATTCCAGCAGTTTCATGTTTGGTCTCCCACATTCCCTTGATTTTTGCAGTATCTATGCATCCTTGCCATTCTCTAAAATTGGCTGTCATCAACCACACAGTTACCTCATCATCATTATCATCATTGCCAGCCTTGTTTCAACCACTGCTGAGTAGAGTTACCCCATAATTGTCTTCAACTAGAATCCGAGTCATTTTCACATCGCATTCAACCTTGACAATGTCATAAACGCGAAAGTTAGCGTTACCTAATAACCTAGATGTGCATACCTGTAACTTATTCATGCAGTAGCTAAGCATAAAACGTAAAATTAATTGCAAACTTCTTGTGATTTGAATAAATAAATAAAATTGGCTAGGCCCATCGTTTTGCCTAGGCGAAGTGTGTGACGAATAATAATTAATATCGCCTAACTCGCGCTGACGTCATTAAGCCGTGTGGTCCTTTTGAATATGCCACCCTGGTCCTTCCACGATCTGAGAAATTATTAATGATTAAACGAACTTACCTGTACGTGAAGTCCGATCATAATTATACAAAATGCTTCGTCCGAAGAGATTAGTAAGAGAGATATATTTATTGATAGATATATCAATAAATATATCTCTCTTACTAATCTCTATAGAGAGAGATATCTCTTACTAATAATTTTGAGGACGGAGCACGAGTATAAGTTACAAATATATATGTAGTTCAAATTCGAACTAGCAATGAGTAGCAGAGCAGTTGACTTTAGATTTTAGGCAAGTGTAACATTATTCAGGATACCATACAAAAAAAAAACTTAAGATTTGTAGCAACGGGAGTGAAAAGACAGTCATAGGGTGCAGATTTTCTTGATTTTTTTTTAAATGCCAATAACTTTTTAAATACACAACTTAGATTTTTTTTAATATTTTTCCTATAACTATTATGACTTGGTCTATTACCCGATTCCGGCTTGACGTCGACTTCTGGGACACCCGGTATAACGGCCAACTCTCTTCTAGGAAACTGTAGGTTTACATATATTTACACATTTTTCTCACTTTTCAGTCTCGTGGACCAATCAGAGATTTTATATTCAAAATCATCGCTATTTAACTTCGTGACCAGCTCTTTACTGATTTGCCTCAGTGCCTTCAATATTACGGTAAATATATTACTGGCATTAGATTACTTTGAACACCTGTGTTAAGGTCATCGTGTGTTTAAAATATAAAATGGGATGAGGCTTGTTAATGAGTGATGTGACGTATTACATGATGCAATGAATGAAGAAGAGAGGGAGAGAGATGGTGATGATTAACCAGTGTACGAGAAAAAAAAAGATGTTGATACGAGTACATTGATCAACAGAATGAAAGTTATGGAGGAACAGACGACTGCACATCTTTGGTGCCTACTGGTGACACTTTGATCTTGAGCGGGCCTAACGTAGTATAACAGAATAAGTACATATTTATGTATGTATTTAATAAAGGTCTAAAATATTAAAATAATAATGAGTCATAAAAAGTTTTGAAGCCAACATACTGGCCATCATTTTGATGTCACCATAGTTCCAAATATGAATTCACGAACGTCGAACGTCTAAAAAGTTACAGAGCTTTATACAAAAAAACTAGTATTTGGGCGTTGCGCGAGCTGCAAGCAGCTCGCGGGGTCGTGTTTTTGAGGAGTATTTCTTACCCTTGTAAAAAGTATTTGGGCGTTGCGCGAGCTGCAAGCAGCTCGCGGGGTCCTGTTTTTGAGGAGTATTTCTTACGATGGGGGGAGGGGTGAAGGGGGCGAGAGGGGGGAGTTTTGAAAAATGATTTTGACCAACTCTGGGCCCCTTGATATGAATCTGAAAAATAAAATGTTCCAAGTCTCTCAACTTCCGAGATCTACCTAGAGGGGGGAGAAGGGGGGCAAGGGGGGCAACTTTGAAAAATGGATTTTACTTTTCCGATCCTCCTCTATACGAATCCGTAAAACAACAAAACACGGGACTCTTAGTTTCCGAGATACGATAGGGAGGGGGGAGAGTGGGGTGGAAAAGGGGAGGTTTGGGATTTTTCCCATACTCGTGAGAGTTACTTCTATACGAATCTGTAAAAATCTACCCACCTCCCCCTTCACCATCTGGGAGAACAATTATGTCAGTGAGTCAGTGAGTCAGTGGTAATCGAGTTTTATATAGTATGTATATAATAATAATGTTCCAAGTCTTAACTTCCGAGATCCGCCTAAAGGGGGGAGAAGGGGGATAGAATGGGGGGAATTTTGAAAAATGGTTTTTACTTTTCCGAGCCTCCTCTATACGAATCCGTAAAAAAACAAAACCCAGTTTTCTTAATTTCCGAGATACGATGGGGGGAGGGGTGAAGGGGGGGAGAGGGGGGAGTTTTGAAAAATGATTTTGACCAACTCTGGGCCCCTTGATATGAATCTGAAAAAAAAAATGTTCCAAGTCTCTTAACTTCCGAGATCTACCTAGAGGGGGGGGGGAGAAGGGGGGCAAGGGGGCAACTTTGAAAAATGGATTTTACTTTTCCGAGCCTCCTCTATACGAATCCGTAAAACAACAAAACACGGGACTCTTAGTTTCCGAGATACGATAGGGAGGGGGGAGAGTGGGGTGGAAAAGGGGAGGTTTGGGATTTTTCCCATACTCGTGAGAGTTACTTCTATACGAATCTGTAAAAATATACCCACCTCCTCCTTCACGAGGGGTGAAGGGGGGGAGAGGGGGGAGTTTTGAAATAACTAATTTTGACCTACTCTGGGCCCACGGACATGAATGTGAAAAGAAAATGTTCCAAGTCTTAACTTCCGAGATCCGCCTAAAGGGGGGAGAAGGGGGATAGAATGGGGGGAATTTTGAAAAATGGTTTTTTCTTTTCCGAGCCTCCTCTATACGAATCCGTAAAAAAACAAAACCCAGGTTTCTTAATTTCCGAGATACGATGGGGGGAGGGGTGAAGGGGGGGAGAGGGGGGAGTTTTGAAAAATGATTTTGACCAACTCTGGGCCCCTTGATATGAATCTGAAAAAAAAAATGTTCCAAGTCTCTTAACTTCCGAGATCTACCTAGAGGGGGGGGGGGGAGAAAGGGGGCAAGGGGGCAACTTTGAAAAATGGATTTTACTTTTCCGAGCCTCCGCTATACGAATCCGTAAAACAACAAAACACGGGACTCTTAGTTTCCGAGATACGATAGGGAGGGGGGAGAGTGGGGTGGAAAAGGGGAGGTTTGGGATTTTGTTCCAAGTCTTAACTTCCGAGATCCGCCTAATGGGGGGAGAAGGGGGATAGAATGGGGGGAATTTTGAAAAATGGTTTTTACTTTTCCGAGCCTCCTCTATACGAATCCGTAAAAAAACAAAACCCAGTTTTCTTAATTTCCGAGATACGATGGGGGGAGGGGTGAAGGGGGGGAGAGGGGGGAGTTTTGAAAAATGATTTTGACCAACTCTGGGCCCCTTGATATGAATCTGAAAAAAAAAATGTTCCAAGTCTCTTAACTTCCGAGATCTACCTAGAGGGGGGGGGGGAGAAGGGGGGCAAGGGGGCAACTTTGAAAAATGGATTTTACTTTTCCGAGCCTCCTCTATACGAATCCGTAAAACAACAAAACACGGGACTCTTAGTTTCCGAGATACGATAGGGAGGGGGGAGAGTGGGGTGGAAAAGGGGAGGTTTGGGATTTTTCCCATACTCGTGAGAGTTACTTCTATACGAATCTGTAAAAATATACCCACCTTCCCCTTCACCATCTGGGAGAACAATTATGTCAGTCAGTGAGTGGTAATCGAGCTTTATATAGTATAAATAAATCGAGCTTTATATAGTATAATAAAGCTCGATTTTTGAGCGCGGGGTCGTGTTTTTGAGGAGTATTTCTTACCCTTGTAAAAAGTATTTGGGCGTTGCGCGAGCTGCAAGCAGCTCGCGGGGTCGTGTTTTTGAGGAGTATTCCTTACCCTTGTAAAATTTTGAGGGGGGAAGGGGGGCAACTTTGAAAAATGGATTTTACTTTTCCGAGCCTCCTCTATACGAATCCGTAAAAAAACAAAACCCAGGTTTCTTAATTTCCGAGATACTGTGGGGGGAGGGGTGAAGGGGGGAGAGGGGGGAGTTTTGAAAAATGATTTTGACCAACTCTGGGCCCTTTGATATGAATCTGAAAAAAAAAATGTTCCAAGTCTCTTAACTTCTGAGATCTACCTCTAGAGGGGGGGAGAAGGGGGGCAAGGGGGGCAACTTTGAAAAATGGATTTTACTTTTCCGAGCCTCCTCTATACGAATCCGTAAAACAACAAAACACGGGACTCTTAGTTTCCGAGATACGATAGGGGGAGGGGTGAAGGGGGGGGAGAGGGGGGAGTTTTGAAAAATGATTTTGACCAACTCTGAACATTTTTTTTTTCAGATTCATATCAAGGGGGATATGAATCTGAAAAAAAAAATGTTCCAAGTCTCTTAACTTCCGAGATCTACCTAGAGGGGGGGGGAGAAGGGGGGCAAGGGGGCAACTTTGAAAAATGGATTTTACTTTTCCGAGCCTGCTCTATACGAATCCGTAAAACAACAAAACACGGGACTCTTAGTTTCCGAGATACCTAGTATTTGGGCGTTGCGCGAGCTGCAAGCAGCTCGCGGGGTCGTGTTTTTGAGGAGTATTTCTTACCCTTGTAAAAAGTATTTGGGCGTTGCGCGAGCTGCATGCAGCTCGCGGGGTCGTGTTTTTGAGGAGTATTTCTTACGATGGGGGGAGGGGTGAAGGGGGGGAGAGGGGGGAGTTTTGGAAAATGATTTTGACCAACTCTGGGCCCCTTGATATGAATCTGAAAAAAAAAATGTTCCAAGTCTCTTAACTTCCGAGATCTACCTAGAGGGGGGGGAGAAGGGGGGCAAGGGGGCAACTTTGAAAAATGGATTTTACTTTTCCGAGCCTCCTCTATACGAATCCGTAAACCAACAAAACACGGGACTCTTAGTTTCCGAGATACGATAGGGATGGGGGAAAGTGGGGTGGAATGGAAAAGGGGAGGTTTGAATTTTGAAAAATGGATTTTACTTTTCCGAGCCTGCTCTATACGAATCCGTAAAACAACAAAACACGGGACTCTTAGTTTCCGAGATACCTAGTATTTGGGCGTTGCGCGAGCTGCAAGCAGCTCGCGGGGTCGTGTTTTTGAGGAGTATTTCTTACCCTTGTAAAAAGTATTTGGGCGTTGCGCGAGCTGCATGCAGCTCGCGGGGTCGTGTTTTTGAGGAGTATTTCTTACGATGGGGGGAGGGGTGAAGGGGGGGAGAGGGGGGAGTTTTGGAAAATGATTTTGACCAACTCTGGGCCCCTTGATATGAATCTGAAAAAAAAAATGTTCCAAGTCTCTTAACTTCCGAGATCTACCTAGAGGGGGGGGAGAAGGGGGGCAAGGGGGCAACTTTGAAAAATGGATTTTACTTTTCCGAGCCTCCTCTATACGAATCCGTAAACCAACAAAACACGGGACTCTTAGTTTCCGAGATACGATAGGGATGGGGGAAAGTGGGGTGGAATGGAAAAGGGGAGGTTTGAATTTTGAAAAATGGTTTTTACTTTTCCGAGCCTCCTCTATACGAACCCGTAAAACAACAAAACACGGGACTCTTAATTTCCGAGATACGATGGGGAGAGGAGCGAAGGGGGGGAGAGGGGGGAGTTTTGAAAAATGATTTTGACCAACTCGGGGCCCCTTGATATGAATCTGAAAAAAAAAATGTTCCAAGTCTCTTAACTTCCGAGATCTACCTAGAGGGGGGGAGAAGGGGGGCAAGGGGGGCAACTTTGAAAAATGGATTTTACTTTTCCGAGCCTCCTCTATACGAATCCGTAAAACAACAAAACACGGGACTCTTAGTTTCCGAGATACGATAGGGAGGGGGGAGAGTGGGGTGGAAAAGGGGAGGTTTGGGATTTTTCCCATACTCGTGAGAGTTACTTCTATACGAATCTGTAAAAATATACCCACCTCCCCCTTCACCATCTGGGAGAACAATTATGTCAGTCAGTCAGTCAGTGGTAATCGAGCTTTATATAGTATAACTAGTATTTGGGCGTTGCGCGAGCTGCAAGCAGCTCGCGGGGTCGTGTTTTTGAGGAGTATTTCTTACCCTTGTAAAAAGTATTTGGGCGTTGCGCGAGCTGCAAGCAGCTCGCGGGGTCGTGTTTTTGAGGAGTATTTCTTACCCTTGTAAAATTTTGAGAATTGGACAGTAATCCTTAGCACTTATAGGATTTTGTACGGATTAAAAATGAAGGGGGAGAGAATGGGGGAATTTTTAAAAAATGGTTTTTACTTTTCCGAGCCTCCTCTATACGAATCCGTAAAAAAACAAAACCCAGGTTTCTTAATTTCCGAGATATGACGGGGTAGGGGTGAAGGGGGGGAGAGGGGGGAGTTTTAAAAAATGATTTTGACCAACTCTAGGCCCCTTGATATGAATCTGAAAAAAAAAATGTTCCAAGTCTCTTAACTTCCGAGATCTACCTCTAGAGGGGGGGAGAAGGGGGGCAAGGGGGGCAACTTTGAAAACTGGATTTTACTTTTCCGAGCCTCCTCTATACGAATCCGTAAAACAACAAAACACGGGACTCTTTGTTTCCGAGATACGATAGGGATGGGGGAGAGTGGGGTGGAATGGAAAAGGGGAGGTTTGAATTTTTAAAAATGGTTTTTACTTTTCCGAGCCTCCTCTATACGAATCCGTAAAAAAACAAAACCCAGGTTTCTTAATTTCCGAGATACGATGGGAGGAGGGGTGAAGGGGGGAGACGGGGGAGTTTTGAAAAATGATTTTGACCAACTCTGGGCCCCTTGATAAGAATCTGAAAAAAAAAATGTTCCAAGTCTCTTAACTTCCGAGATCTACCTCTAGAGGGGGGGAGAAGGGCGGCAAGGGGGGCAACTTTGAAAAATGGTTTTTACTTTTCCGAGCCTCCTCTATACGAATCCGTAAAAAAACAAAACCCAGGTTTCTTAATTTCCGAGATACGATGGGGGGAAGGGTGAAGGGGGGAGAGGGGGGAGTTTTGAAAAATGATTTTGACCAACTCTGGGCCCCTTGATATGAATCTGAAAAAAAAAATGTTCCAAGTCTCTTAACTTCCGAGATCTACCTAGAGGGGGGGGAGAAGGGGGGCAAGGGGGCAACTTTGAAAAGTCGATTTTACTTTTCCGAGCCTCCTCTATACGAATCCGTAAAACAACAAAACACGGGACTCTTAGTTTCCGAGATACGATAGGGAGGGGGGAGAGTGGGGTGGAAAAGGGGAGGTTTGGGATTTTTCCCATACTCGTGAGAGTTACTTCTATACGAATCTGTAAAAATATACCCACCTCCCCCTTCACCATCTGGGAGAACAATTATGTCAGTCAGTCAGTCAGTGAGTGGTAATCGAGCTTTATATAGTATAACTAGTATTTGGGCGTTGCGCGAGCTGCAAGCAGCTCGCGGGGTCGTGTTTTTGAGGAGTATTTCTTACCCTTGTAAAAAGTATTTGGGCGTTGCGCGAGCTGCAAGCAGCTCGCGGGGTCGTGTTTTTGAGGAGTATTTCTTACGACGGGGGGAGGGGTGAAGGGGGGGACAGGGGGGAGTTTTGAAAAATGATCTTGACCAACTCTGGGCCCCTTGATATGAATCTGAAAAAAAAAATGTTCCAAGTCTCTTAACTTCCGAGATCTACCTAGAGGGGGGGGAGAAGGGGGGCAAGGGGGCAACTTTGAAAAATGTTTTTTACTTTTCCGAGCCTCCTCTATACGAATCCGTAAAACAACAAAACACGGGACTCTTAATTTCCGAGATACGATGGGGGGAGGGGCGAAGGGGGGGAGAGGGGGGAGTTTTGAAAAATGATTTTGACCAACTCTGGGCCCCTTGATATGAATCTGAAAAAAAAAATGTTCCAAGTCTCTTAACTTCCGAGATCTACCTAGAGGGGGGGAGAAGGGGGGCAAGGGGGCAACTTTGAAAAATGGATTTTACTTTTCCGAGCCTCCTCTATACGAATCCGTAAAACAACAAAACACGGGACTCTTAGTTTCCGAGATACGATAGGGAGGGGGGAGAGTGGGGTGGAAAAGGGGAGTTTTGGGATTTTTCCCATACTCGTGAGATTTACTTCTATACGAATCTGTAAAAATATACCCACCTCCCCCTTCACCATCTGGGAGAACAATTATGTCAGTGAGTGGTAATCGAGCTTTATATAATATAATAACTAGTATTTGGGCGTTGCGCGAGCTGCAAGCAGCTCGCGGGGTCGTGTTTTTGAGGAGTATTTCTTACCCTTGTAAAAAGTATTTGGGCGTTGCGCGAGCTGCAAGCAGCTCGCGGGGTCGTGTTTTTGAAGAGTATTTCTTACGATGGGGGGAGGGGTGAAGGGGGCGAAAGGGGGGAGTTTTGAAAAATGATTTTGACCAACTCTGGGCCCCTTGATATGAATCTGAAAAAAAAAATGTTCCAAGTCTCTTAACTTCCGAGATCTACCTAGAGGGGGGAGAAGGGGGGCAAGGGGGGCAACTTTGAAAAATGGATTTTACTTTTCCGAGCCTCCTCTATACGAATCCGTAAAAAAACAAAACCCAGGTTTCTTAATTTCCGAGATACGATGATGGGAGGGGTGAAGGGGGGGAGTTTTGAAAAATGATTTTGACCAACTCTGGGCCCCTTGATATGAATCTGAAAAAAAAATGTTCCAAGTCTCTTAACTTCCGAGATCTACCTAGAGGGGGGGAGAAGGGGGGCAAGGGGGGCAACTTTGAAAAATGGATTTTACTTTTCCGAGCCTCCTCTATACGAATCCGTAAAACAACAAAACACGGGACTCTTAGTTTCCGAGATACGATAGGGAGGGGGGAGAGTGGGGTTGAAAAGGGGAGGTTTGGGATTTTTCCTATACTCGTGAGAGTTACTTCTATACGAATCTGTAAAAATATACCCACCGTCCCCTTCACCATCTGGGAGAACAATTATGTCAGTGAGTCAGTCAGTGAGTGGTAATCGAGCTTTATATAGTATAATAATAATAATAATGTTCCAAGTCTTAACTTCCGAGGTCCGCCTAAAGGGCCAGAAGGGGGAGAGAATTGGGGGAATTTTGAAAAATGGTTTTTACTTTTCCGAGCCTCCTGTATACGAATCCGTAAAAAAACAAAACGCAGGTTTCTTAATTTCCGAGATACGATGGGGGGAGGGGTGAAGGGGGGAAGAGGGGGGAGTTTTGAAAAATGATTTTGACCAACTCTGGGCCCCTTGATATGAAACTGAAAAAAAAAAATGTTCCAAGTCTCTTAACTTCCGAGATCTACCTAGAGGGGGGGGGAGAAGGGGGGCAAGGGGGCAACTTTGAAAAATGGATTTTACTTTTCCGAGCCTCCTCTATACGAATCCGTAAAACAACAAAACCCAGGTTTCTTAATTTCCGAGATACGATGGGGGGAGGGGTGAAGGGGGGGCGGGGGAGTTTTGAAAAATGATTTTGACCAACTCTGGGCCCCTTGATATGAATCTGAAAAAAAAAATGTTCCAAGTCTCTTAACTTCCGAGATCTACCTCTAGAGGGGGGGAGAAAGGGGGCAAGGGGGGCAACTTTGAAAAATGGATTTTATTTTTCCGAGCCTCCTCTATACGAATCCGTAAAACAACAAAACACGGGACTCTTAGTTTCCGAGATACGATAGGGAGGGGGGAGAGTGGGGTGGAAAAGGGGAGGTTTGGGATTTTTCCCATACTCGTGAGAGTTACTTCTATACGAATCTGTAAAAATATACCCACCTCCCCCTTCACCATCTGGGAGAACAATTATGTCAGTGAGTGGTAATCGAGCTTTATATAATATAACTAGTATTTGGGCGTTGCGCGAGCTGCAAGCAGCTCGCGGGGTCGTGTTTTTGAGGAGTATTTCTTACCCTTGTAAAAAGTATTTGGGCGTTGCGCGAGCTGCAAGCAGCTCGCGGGGTCGTGTTTTTGAGGAGTATTTCTTACGATGGGGGGAGGGGTGAAGAGGGGAGAGGGGGGAGTTTTGAAAAATGATTTTGACCAACTCTGGTCCCCTTGATATGAATCTGGAAAAAAAAAAATTTCCAAGTCTCTTAACTTCCGAGATCTACCTAGAGGGGGGGAGAAGGGGGGCAAGGGGGGCAACTTTGAAAAATGGATTTTACTTTTCCGAGCCTCCTCTATACGACTCCGTAAAAAAACAAAACCCAGGTTTCTTAATTTCCGAGATACGATGGAGGAAGGGGTGAAGGGGGGGTGAGGGGGGAGTTTTGAAAAATGATTTTGACCTACACTGGGCCCACGGACATGAATCTGAAAAAAAAAATGTTCCAAGTCTCTTAACTTCCGAGATCTACCTAGAGGGGGGGGGGAGAAGGGGGGCTAGGGGGCAACTTTGAAAAATGGATTTTACTTTTCCGAGCCTCCTCTATACGAACCCGTAAAACAACAAAACACGGGACTCTTAGTTTCCGAGATACGATAGGGATGGGGGAGAGTGGGGTGAAATGGAAAAGGGGAGGTTTGAATTTTGAAAAATGGTTTTTACTTTTCCGAGCCTCCTCTATACGAATCCGTAAAAAAACAAAACCCTGGTTTCTTAATTTCCGAGATACGATGGGGGGAGGGGTGAAGGGGGGGAGAGGGGGGAGTTTTGAAAAATGATTTTGACCAACTCTGGGCCCCTTGATATGAATCTGAAAAAAAAAATGTTCCAAGTCTCTCAACTTCCGAGATCTACCTAGAGGGGGGGGAGAAGGGGGGCAAGTGGGGCAACTTTGAAAAATGGATTTTACTTTTCCGAGCCGCCTCTATACGAATCCGTAAAAGAACAAAACACGGGACTCTTAGTTTCCGAGATACGATAGGGAGGGGGGAGAGTGGGGTGGAATGGAAAAGGGGAGGTTTGAATTTTGAAAAATGGTGTTTATTTTTCCGAGCCTCCTCTATACGAATCCGTAAAAAAACAAAACCCAGGTTTCTTAATTTCCGAGATACAATGGGGGGAGGGGTGAAGGGGGGAGAGGGGGGAGTTTTGAAAAGTGATTTTGACCAACTCTGGGCCCCTTGATATGAATCTGAAAAAAAAATGTTCCAAGTCTCTTAACTTCCGAGATCTACCTAGAGGGGGGGAAGAAGGGGGGCAAGGGGGGCAACTTTGAAAAATGGATTTTACTTTTCCGAACCTCCTCTATACGAATCCGTAAAACAACAAAACACGGGACTCTTAGTTTCCGAGATACGATAGGGATGGGGGAGAGTGGGGTGAAATGGAAAAGGGGAGGTTTGAATTTTGAAAAATGGTTTTTACTTTTCCGAGCCTCCTCTATACGAATCCGTAAAAAAACAAAACCCTGGTTTCTTAATTTCCGAGATACGATGGGGGGAGGGGTGAAGGGGGGGAGAGGGGGGAGTTTTGAAAAATGATTTTGACCAACTCTGGGCCCCTTGATATGAATCTGAAAAAAAAATGTTCCAAGTCTCTCAACTTCCGAGATCTACCTAGAGGGGGGGGAGAAGGGGGGCAAGTGGGGCAACTTTGAAAAATGGATTTTACTTTTCCGAGCCGCCTCTATACGAATCCGTAAAAGAACAAAACACGGGACTCTTAGTTTCCGAGATACGATAAGGAGGGGGGAGAGTGGGGTGGAATGGAAAAGGGGAGGTTTGAATTTTGAAAAATGGTGTTTACTTTTCCGAGCCTCCTCTATACGAATCCGTAAAAAAACAAAACCCAGGTTTCTTAATTTCCGAGATACAATGGGGGGAGGGGTGAAGGGGGGAGAGGGGGGAGTTTTGAAAAGTGATTTTGACCAACTCTGGGCCCCTTGATATGAATCTGAACAAAAAAATGTTCCAAGTCTCTTAACTTCCGAGATCTACCTAGAGGGGGGGAGAAGGGGGGCAAGGAGGGCAACTTTGAAAAATGGATTTTACTTTTACGAGCCTCCTCTATACGAATCCGTAAAAAAACAAAACCCAGGTTTCTTAATTTCCGAGATACGATGGAGGGAGGGGTGAAGGGGGGGAGAGGGGGGAGTTTTGAAAAATTATTTTGACCAACTCTGGGCCCCTTGAAATGAATCTGAAAAAAAAAATGTTCCAAGTCTGTTAACTTCCGAGATCTACCTAGAGGGGGGAAGAAGGGGGGCAACTTTGAAAAATGGATTTTACTTTTCCAAGCCTACTCTATACGAATCCGTAAAAGAACAAAACACGGGACTCTTAGTTTCCGAGATACGATAGGGAGGGGGGAGAGTGGGGTGGAATGGAAAAGGGGAGGTTTGAATTTTGAAAAATGGTGTTTATTTTTCCGAGCCTCCTCTATACGAATCCGTAAAAAATCAAAACCCAGGTTTCTTAATTTCCGAGATACGATGGGGGGAGGGGTGAAGGGGGGGAGAGGGGGGAGTTTTGAAAAGTGATTTTGACCAACTCTGGGCCCCTTGATATGAATCTGAAAAAAAAAATGTTCCAAGTCTCTTAACTTTCGAGATCTACCTAGAGGGGGGGGGAGAAGGGGGCAAGGGGGCAACTTTGAAAAATGGATTTTACTTTTCCGAGCCTCCTCTATACGAATCCGTAAAACAACAAAACACGGGACTCTTAGTTTCTGAGATACGATAGGGAGGGGGGAGAGTGGGGTGGAAAAGGGGAGGTTTGGGATTTTTTACTCGTGAGAGTTACTTCTATACGAATCTGTAAAAATATACCTATCTCCCCCTTCACGAGGGGTGAAGGGGGGAGAGGGGGGAGTTTTGAAAAAACTAATTTTGACCTACTCTGGGCCCACGGACATGAATCTGAAAAAGAAAATGTTCCAAGTCTTAACTTCCGAGATCCGCCTAAAGGGGGGAGAAGGGGGAGAGAATGGGGGGAATTTTGAAAAATGGTTTTTACTTTTCCGAGCCTCCTCTATACGAATCCGTAAAAAAACAAAACCCAGGTTTCTTAATTTCCCAGATACGATGGGGGCGGGGTGAAGGGGGGGAGAGGGGGGAGTTTTGAAAAATGATTTTGACCAACTCTGGGCCCCTTGATATGAATCTGAAAAAAAAAATGTTCCAAGTCTCTTAACTTCCGAGATCTACCTAGAGGGTCGGGGAGAAGGGGGGCAAGGGGGGCAACTTTGAAAAATGGTTTTTACTTTTCCGAGCCTCCTCTATACGAATTCGTAAAAAAACAAAACCCAGGTTTCTTAATTTCCGAGATACGATGGGGGGAGGGGTGAAGGGGGGAGAGGGGGGAGTTTTGAAAAATGATTTTGACCAACTCTGGGCCCCTTGATATGAATCTGAAAAAAAAAGTGTTCCTAGTCTCTTAACTTCCGAGATCTACCTAGAGGGGGGGAGAAGGGGGGCAAGGGGGCAACTTTGAAAAATGGATTTTACTTTTCCGAGCCTCCTCTATACGAATCCGTAAAAAAACAAAACCCAGGTTTCTTAATTTCCGAGATACGATGGGGGGAGGGGTGAAGGGGGGGAGAGGGGGGAGTTTTGAAAAATGATTTTGACCAACTCTGGGCCCCTTGATATGAATCTGAAAAAGAAAATGTTCCAAGTCTCTTAACTTCCGAGATCTACCTAGAGGGGGGGGGGAGAAGGGGGGCAAGGGGGCAACTTTGAAAAATGGATTTTACTTTTCCGAGCCTCCTCTATACGAATCCGTAAAAAAACAAAACCCAGGTTTCTTAATTTCCGAGATACGATGGGGGGAGGGGTGAAGGGGGGGAGAGGGGGGAGTTTTGAAAAATGATTTTGACCAACTCTGGGCCCCTTGATATGAATCTGAAAAAGAAAATGTTCCAAGTCTCTTAACTTCCGAGATCTACCTAGAGGGGGGGGGGAGAAGGGGGGCAAGGGGGCAACTTTGAAAAATGGATTTTACTTTTCCGAGCCTCCTCTATACGAATCCGTAAAAAAACAAAACCCAAGTTTCTTAATTTCCGAGATACGATAGGGAGGGGGGAGAGTGGGGTGGAAAAGGGGAGGTTTGGGATTTTTCCCATACTCGTGAGAGTTACTTGTATACGAATCTGTAAAAATATACCCACCTCCCCCTTCACCATCTGGGAGAACAATTATGTCAGTCAGTCAGTGAGTCAGTGAGTGAGTGGTAATCGAGCTTTATATAGTATAATATATAATATAACTAGTATTTGGGCGTTGCGCGAGCTGCAAGCAGCTCGCGGGGTCGTGTTTTTGAGGAGTAATTCTTACCCTTGTAAAAAGTATTTGGGCGTTGCGCGAGCTGCAAGCAGCTCGCGGGGTCGTGTTTTTGAGGAGTATTTCTTACGATAGGGGGAAGGGTGAAGGAGGGGAGAGGGGGGAGTTTTGAAAAATGATTTTGACCAACTCTGGGCCCCTTGATATGAATCTGAAAAAAAAAAATTTCCAAGTCTCTTAACTTCCGAGATCTACCTAGAGGGGGGGAGAAGGGGGGCAAAGGGGGCAACTTTGAAAAATGGATTTTACTTTTCCGAGCCTCCTCTATACGAATCCGTAAAACAACAAAACTCGGGACTCTTAGTTTCCGAGATACGATAGGGAGGGGGGAGAGTGGGGTGGAAAAGGGGAGGTTTGGGATTTTTCCCATACTCGTGAGAGTTACTTCTATACGAATCTGTAAAAATATACCCACCTCCCCTTCACCATCTGGGAGAACAATTATGTCAGTGAGTCAGTCAGTGAGTGGTAATCGAGCTTTATATAGTATAACTAGTATTTGGGCGTTGCGCGAGCTGCAAGCAGCTCGCGGGGTCGTGTTTTTGAGGAGTATTTCTTACCCTTGTAAAAAGTATTTGGGCGTTGCGCGAGCTGCAAGCAGCTCGCGGGGTCGTGTTTTTGAGGAGTATTTTTTTACGATGGGGGGAGGTGTGAAGGGGGGAGAGGGGGGAGTTTGACCAACTCTGGGCCCCTTGATATGAATCTGAAAAAAAAAATGTTCCAAGTCTCTTAACTTCCGAGATCTACCTAGAGGGGGGGGGAGAAGGGGGGCAAGGGAGGCAACTTTGAAAAATGGATTTTACTTTTCCAAGCCTCCTCTATACGAATCCGTAAAACAACAATACACGGGACTCTTAGTTTCCGTGATACGTTAGTGAGGGGGGAGAGTGGGGTAGAAAAGGGGAGGTTTGGGATTTTTCCCATACTCGTGAGAGTTACTTCTATACGAATCTGTAAAAATATACCCACCTCCCCCTTCACCATCTGGGAGAACAATTATGTCAGTCAGTCAGTCAGTGAGTGGTAATCGAGCTTTATATAGTATAACTAGTATTTGGGCGTTGCGCGAGCTGCAAGCAGCTCGCGGGGTCGTGTTTTTGAGGAGTATTTCTTACCCTTGTAAAAAGTATTTGGGCGTTGCGCGAGCTGCAAGCAGCTCGCGGGGTCGTGTTTTTGAGGAGTATTTCTTACGACGGGGGGAGGGGTGAAGGGGGGGACAGGGGGGAGTTTTGAAAAATGATCTTGACCAACTCTGGGCCCCTTGATATGAATCTGAAAAAAAAAATGTTCCAAGTCTCTTAACTTCCGAGATCTACCTAGAGGGGGGGGAGAAGGGGGGCAAGGGGGCAACTTTGAAAAATGTTTTTTACTTTTCCGAGCCTCCTCTATACGAATCCGTAAAACAACAAAACACGGGACTCTTAATTTCCGAGATACGATGGGGGGAGGGGCGAAGGGGGGGAGAGGGGGGAGTTTTGAAAAATGATTTTGACCAACTCTGGGCCCCTTGATATGAATCTGAAAAAAAAAATGTTCCAAGTCTCTTAACTTCCGAGATCTACCTAGAGGGGGGGAGAAGGGGGGCAAGGGGGCAACTTTGAAAAATGGATTTTACTTTTCCGAGCCTCCTCTATACGAATCCGTAAAACAACAAAACACGGGACTCTTAGTTTCCGAGATACGATAGGGAGGGGGGAGAGTGGGGTGGAAAAGGGGAGTTTTGGGATTTTTCCCATACTCGTGAGATTTACTTCTATACGAATCTGTAAAAATATACCCACCTCCCCCTTCACCATCTGGGAGAACAATTATGTCAGTGAGTGGTAATCGAGCTTTATATAATATAATAACTAGTATTTGGGCGTTGCGCGAGCTGCAAGCAGCTCGCGGGGTCGTGTTTTTGAGGAGTATTTCTTACCCTTGTAAAAAGTATTTGGGCGTTGCGCGAGCTGCAAGCAGCTCGCGGGGTCGTGTTTTTGAAGAGTATTTCTTACGATGGGGGGAGGGGTGAAGGGGGCGAAAGGGGGGAGTTTTGAAAAATGATTTTGACCAACTCTGGGCCCCTTGATATGAATCTGAAAAAAAAAATGTTCCAAGTCTCTTAACTTCCGAGATCTACCTAGAGGGGGGAGAAGGGGGGCAAGGGGGGCAACTTTGAAAAATGGATTTTACTTTTCCGAGCCTCCTCTATACGAATCCGTAAAAAAACAAAACCCAGGTTTCTTAATTTCCGAGATACGATGGGGGGAGGGGTGAAGGGGGGGAGTTTTGAAAAATGATTTTGACCAACTCTGGGCCCCTTGATATGAATCTGAAAAAAAAATGTTCCAAGTCTCTTAACTTCCGAGATCTACCTAGAGGGGGGGAGAAGGGGGGCAAGGGGGGCAACTTTGAAAAATGGATTTTACTTTTCCGAGCCTCCTCTATACGAATCCGTAAAACAACAAAACACGGGACTCTTAGTTTCCGAGATACGATAGGGAGGGGGGAGAGTGGGGTTGAAAAGGGGAGGTTTGGGATTTTTCCTATACTCGTGAGAGTTACTTCTATACGAATCTGTAAAAATATACCCACCGTCCCCTTCACCATCTGGGAGAACAATTATGTCAGTGAGTCAGTCAGTGAGTGGTAATCGAGCTTTATATAGTATAATAATAATAATAATGTTCCAAGTCTTAACTTCCGAGGTCCGCCTAAAGGGCCAGAAGGGGGAGAGAATTGGGGGAATTTTGAAAAATGGTTTTTACTTTTCCGAGCCTCCTGTATACGAATCCGTAAAAAAACAAAACGCAGGTTTCTTAATTTCCGAGATACGATGGGGGGAGGGGTGAAGGGGGGAAGAGGGGGGAGTTTTGAAAAATGATTTTGACCAACTCTGGGCCCCTTGATATGAAACTGAAAAAAAAAATGTTCGAAGTCTCTTAACTTCCGAGATCTACCTAGAGGGGGGGGGAGAAGGGGGGCAAGGGGGCAACTTTGAAAAATGGATTTTACTTTTCCGAGCCTCCTCTATACGAATCCGTAAAACAACAAAACCCAGGTTTCTTAATTTCCGAGATACGATGGGGGGAGGGGTGAAGGGGGGGCGGGGGAGTTTTGAAAAATGATTTTGACCAACTCTGGGCCCCTTGATATGAATCTGAAAAAAAAAATGTTCCAAGTCTCTTAACTTCCGAGATCTACCTCTAGAGGGGGGGAGAAAGGGGGCAAGGGGGGCAACTTTGAAAAATGGATTTTACTTTTCCGAGCCTCCTCTATACGAATCCGTAAAACAACAAAACACGGGACTCTTAGTTTCCGAGATACGATAGGGAGGGGGGAGAGTGGGGTGGAAAAGGGGAGGTTTGGGATTTTTCCCATACTCGTGAGAGTTACTTCTATACGAATCTGTAAAAATATACCCACCTCCCCCTTCACCATCTGGGAGAACAATTATGTCAGTGAGTGGTAATCGAGCTTTATATAATATAATATAATATAACTAGTATTTGGGCGTTGCGCGAGCTGCAAGCAGCTCGCGGGGTCGTGTTTTTGAGGAGTAATTCTTACCCTTGTAAAAAGTATTTGGGCGTTGCGCGAGCTGCAAGCAGCTCGCGGGGTCGTGTTTTTGAGGAGTATTTCTTACGATAGGGGGAAGGGTGAAGGAGGGGAGAGGGGGGAGTTTTGAAAAATGATTTTGACCAACTCTGGGCCCCTTGATATGAATCTGAAAAAAAAAATTTTCCAAGTCTCTTAACTTCCGAGATCTACCTAGAGGGGGGGAGAAGGGGGGCAAAGGGGGCAACTTTGAAAAATGGATTTTACTTTTCCGAGCCTCCTCTATACGAATCCGTAAAACAACAAAACTCGGGACTCTTAGTTTCCGAGATACGATAGGGAGGGGGGAGAGTGGGGTGGAAAAGGGGAGGTTTGGGATTTTTCCCATACTCGTGAGAGTTACTTCTATACGAATCTGTAAAAATATACCCACCTCCCCTTCACCATCTGGGAGAACAATTATGTCAGTGAGTCAGTCAGTGAGTGGTAATCGAGCTTTATATAGTATAATAACTAGTATTTGGGCGTTGCGCGAGCTGCAAGCAGCTCGCGGGGTCATGTTTTTGAGGAGTATTTCTTACCCTTGTAAAAAGTATTTGGGCGTTGCGCGAGCTGCAAGCAGCTCGCGGGGTCGTGTTTTTGAGGAGTATTTTTTTACGATGGGGGGAGGTGTGAAGGGGGGAGAGGGGGGAGTTTGACCAACTCTGGGCCCCTTGATATGAATCTGAAAAAAAAAATGTTCCAAGTCTCTTAACTTCCGAGATCTACCTAGAGGGGGGGGGAGAAGGGGGGCAAGGGAGGCAACTTTGAAAAATGGATTTTACTTTTCCAAGCCTCCTCTATACGAATCCGTAAAACAACAATACACGGGACTCTTAGTTTCCGTGATACGTTAGTGAGGGGGGAGAGTGGGGTAGAAAAGGGGAGGTTTGGGATTTTTCCCATACTCGTGAGAGTTACTTTTATACGAATCTGTAAAAATATACCCACCTCCCCCTTCACCATCTGGGAGAACAATTATGTCAGTGAGTGAGTGGTAATCGAGCTTTATATAGTATAATATAATAATAATGTTGAGTGGCTCGATTCAGATGGTTAATTGCGTAACACACTAACAGTAGGTATGGCTTTCATTTTGACGATTCAACAACATTCATTGCATTATTTACGTTATTGAGCAAATAAATTTTTCGAACATAATTATGAAGCAATGGATTAGTAATATCCTACAAAACAATTCAGATTGTGATTAATAATGTGTTACGCAATTAGGATATTGATGTCCGTAAGTATATAATGGTGATGCGTGATGTAGCTGCATGACATGGATCATGGACTTATTTATCATCACGGAAAATATGATGATAAATAAGTCTTGAAAGATGTTAGCAGGTATCTTCAAACTAAAGACGAAAACAATTTCAGGCATAATATGCCATCTATTTAGAAGAAACACAAATTGTACTATGGAACTGTATCTGCTAAGATGTGGTTGTTCTAATATTTCATGTTGATTCAGGTAGCCGACAAGACCAGCACTATTATCGCATTCGTCACCTTCCTGGTGATGAGTCTATCACAAATATCATTGTTGTGTTACTTCGGGGATTTATTGATGAAATCGGTAAGTTAACAAGCCGTGTGCTCCCAACGGCAAAAATGGCGAATTTCCATACAATGTTTTATTCCCTTTTTAATTAATTTAGAATATTTTGTTCACCGAAGTCTTCAAAAGGCTGATTGACACTCCCGTGACCCAAGGACTGGCATTTACCTTGGCCAGAGGGTGGTGAATTATGGCCCACTCCCAGAAAGGAAACCTGTACCCTAGAAATAGAAACATTATAGGCCGATTATGATGTAACAGGGATCGAATGCTACGACGCTACTCCGAAATTTCTGATGGAATAACCCAACAACTCTTGCACGACCTGAGTATCAAATCTAAGACTCCACACGCAGTAGTCACGCTTGTGACCACTGGACCATTGATACAGTAATCTACAGATGCCTTGAAAATTCAAAAGTTCCTGTAATTGATTTATTTGGAATAAAGGCTTTGTGTTGAACACATAAATGTATGTAATAGTAATACTAACCGCATATAAGCTTTCAATACAGTCCAGACAGATGATTCTATTCATGCAGAGGCTGAAGTGAGGCTTAGTGTTGCTTCCAATTGAATTGGTCGGCAAAGGAGGTATTATGTCCAGGAGAATTGTGTGGCAGCTGTCGCTACTAAATGCAGAGAAAATGTTATTGACATAGTACGTTATAGTGTGCTTAAGTTAGTCTTCAATAAATTAGTTGTTATTGAATTGTGTATCAACAAATTCGTTCGTTTGTTCCTTTGATGGAATTACTGATTATTATGGGGTACCAATTATGTAAGATGTACAAGATCTTTAAGATTTTTATGTGGTCCACTAAGTCATCGCAAAAAAATCTGCATGTAGTTTAAAAAATTTTAGGTATGTAAATAGTTTATAATGGGTTTCTTTTTTATGTAACTACAAATTTACGGTATTCGGATTTTTCCTTTTCTTGTGCTATATGGTCTTGCTTCTTGCCAAATTTCATGATTCTAGGTCAACGGGAAGTACCCTATTCATTTTGATTCCCTTGAGAGTGTCTAAATATACGTTTTTTGCGGCAAAAGAGGCCGTATCTTTTTTTTACGTTAACCTAGAACTTTGATTTTTTCACAGCTTCAAAGGACCGCATACCTGAGTTTATGGTTTTAATTTCATCTCGATACCTCCATGCGTTCCCGAGATAAAGGGTCTTGACAGACAGACGGACGGACGGACAACAAAGTGATCCTATAAGGGTTCCGTTTTTTTCTTTTTGAGTTACGGAACCCTACCGCTGGCCCGGAACATAAAGGGCTAAGGAAGGAACACGGGTGGGTTTTGGTCAGTAAGAGTACCTTCACCTGACACTACCTTCCGCTCTACCCAGAGCGGGAGGGGTCATTTGATGATTTCCCATCCAAAACGAAAAAGGCCAAGGTCAAATTTTGATCACAGTAATGTGCTGCATATACATTTGTATTTCCTGGTTCACCTGTTTTGCATATTACAGAGCGTGAAAATAAACGACTTCGTCTACAATTGTCCATGGTACGACGCTGATGAGGACTCCAAAAGGACTATAATACTTGTAATGATGAGGTACTTACGTATCAATCAAAATTTGTCATTCTATTTTTATTATTGATTATTCACAGAAAATTAGATGATATTATTAATCTTTTTTACACAATTTTTTATTTTATTATAATATTTTTATTTGACTACCTACTTGTTTTATTCTATTATTAATTATTTTAAAATGAATGTGGATTTTATCGTTTTGAATTTGTTATTTTTATTAACTTTGTGGGGACTGTGTCTCACGTACCCATCCCTTGCATAGTTTTAAGAATGTAGTATTGTATAGAAGAACTTATTGTAATAATTTTTAGAAAGTTTCATTTTTGTGTTTTTCCCACGAATCACATCTGCAAGCGATTTAAGTTATAGGTACTATTGTCTTTCATGATTCTTTACTTTTAGTTAAGGTTCTTCAATGTTCTATTATGTTATCTTGTATTGTACCCATTTGCTATTGTTAGTTAAGGTTCATTGTTCTGTTATTTTTAGTTGTTACCCATTTGCATTTCTCGTGTTTTATTATTGTACTTTTAAAATGTAATCGTTTTGCTACGTCCTTTGTGTAAAATCGTTTTGCCGCTTCCTTTGTCTAGTGAACGGCAGATTTGGGGGAGTTTTGGTTCGCAGACAGTTCCGACTCACCGTGAACTATGCGGCACCGACGCACTGGAGCATAACGCAGCGCCCGCGCCACCCCGACTCACTGGGGACATCTTCGCAGACAGTTCCGACTCACCGTGAACTATGCGGCAACCGGTTCCGACTCACTGGAACCTAAGTTGGCCTGGCAAGCATATTCCTCGCCGTTCTGGTAGGAGAGTTAAATTTCCTGATTACTATCAGGCAGGTGTTTCGTGATCTTTATCACTGGTAGGGGGGTACTGTGGGGACTGTGTCTCACGTACCCATCCCTTGCATAGTTTTAAGAATGTAGTATTGTATAGAAGAACTTATTGTAATAATTTTTAGAAAGTTTCATTTTTGTGTTTTTCCCACGAATCACATCTGCAAGCGATTTAAGTTATAGGTACTATTGTCTTTCATGATTCTTTACTTTTAGTTAAGGTTCTTCAATGTTCTATTATGTTATCTTGTATTGTACCCATTTGCTATTGTTAGTTAAGGTTCATTGTTCTGTTATTTTTAGTTGTTACCCATTTGCATCTCTCGTGTTTTATTATTGTACTTTTAAAATGTAATCGTTTTGCTACGTCCTTTGTGTAAAATCGTTTTGCCGCTTCCTTTGTCTAGTGAACGGCAGATTTGGGGGAGTTTTGGTTCGGAGCTTCAGTCTGTGCTGAACTACGATCGTGCGAGGTCCTCTCTGACCCCCGATCATATTTTACTCGCCGAAGCTCGCCGTAATAGTTTACGGCGAGCTTCGAGCTTCGAGCTTCGTGTTTCTATTAGTTTTACTCTTCATGTAACATTATTTAATTTTACCTTTTCGTGTCAAGTGTAACTACTAGCTTTAGTTACTTGATATCGTAATAAATTAATCGTTACTATTTACAACTCACTTCTGTTCTATTACTTATCCGCACGGTCACGAATTCCCACAACTTTGACGTTTTTTTTTCGTTTGTCATATTTGAATGGTACTTACTACTTACTGTTTTATTTTACAAAATCTACACAATGTTTTATTCTGTTTTATTCTACACAATGTATATTGTTCCGAAATAAATGACTTATGACTTAATGTTTCAAGCTACAGTTCAAATTGGTTCAGTGTACTTGTGGGGTGTAAAGACAGAACCAATTACAATTTATGCTCACCCGGTCAATTCGTCAAATACCTCTAGCTCTTACAACCTAGAACACCTTAGCAAGCTCGAAACTTTCATAGCTTTATGTTATCACGAAAACTAAGCTTTACAATTTGATGGGTTCAGAATCAGCTTAATTGGGTTCTAGTTAAAGTTTATTTCAATTTTTTTTTTAAGTTGTAACTTTAAAATACAGGGTGTTAGGACTTTTATAAACTGCCACCACCAAATAGGTAGGTTAGTTAGTAGATCACGAACGTTCTCTTAGCTCTCAAAACTTTTACCAACTACATACTTATAATACTTTAGCAAGCTCGAAACTTTTATAGATTTATGTCAATAACTTTACTAGATTAAACAGTGAGAGCTACAGAATCAGTTTCACGATTCATTAAAAATGTTTTTGGTCCTAATGTCCAGAATTTGAAAAGTTGTATAGGTACAGTACATTCGCGTTAAGAATGCAGTGAGTCATCATTGTCTCAATAGTGATTAAAATATGATATTAATGATTTAATATTGATTTTAAACTTTTAAGTGTATTTTTATAAATTCATTAACCGTAATCTTTTAAAATATAATTTGTTTTAATTTAACACCACTGTGAATACATCTTTGTTTTGCAGTTGTTGCTGTTGACTCACTGCATTCTTAACGCGAACGAACTATAGTTCATAAACGTAAACTCCAACCCTTATCTTTATAACTAACCATGGTCCATGATTGTAGGTCTAAGAAGGCATGCCGACTGACAGCGTGGAAGTTTGCGGTCCTCAACCTGGGGGCATTCACTACGGTGAGCGAGTTATTTTTAGCTACTAACAATCCATAACACTGCAGCGTTTACTATAACGTAGAGCATCGTACAAAAGGACCACTTATTGGAACTTTTGATAAGAAAATCACAGTAGCTAAGCATAGAACTCTTGTCTATACAAATATCAAAATAAATAAAATTGTAGTGTCTGTTTGCAATGTCAAAATAACAGCCTTTGACTAAATGCATATGAAATTTTATACGGTACAACAAAAAAACAATTTTTAAAATGTTTTTTTCTGTCTTGTTCCGGCTAAACTCCGATACTGCTGGACCGATTTTTATGAAATTTGGTACGGGTATATTTTGAACACTAGTCCAGTCAAATTAGACTTTGAAGGTTACATTAATTCCCATAGAGCTAAAAATTGGTATGAATGTTCAGAATACTATTATAAATGAATTGTGAAAAGTCCCCATCAATCCCCCTTGTGCAAATTTTTTTATTGATGGTGAAAGTTTGCAAAAATAGGTTTTTCGCGTTTTTCAGCTAAACGGTGAGTTTTACAGCAAAAATAGTTCAGACAAAAATTGTAGATCATCCGATTCTCTACAAAAAATGTATCCACACTTTTTTTCATAATTATTGCCATTTCCGTGATTATAGCGGTTGAAAGAATTGAAAAAAAAAAAATATTTTATTCGTAATATGCACGTTAATGTACTTTTATATACATTTTTGAACCGTTATACGAGTAAACATATGAGTCCCTGTCTTATACATACAAAATATCAGACATATGTAAAAAATCATGTGCAGTGTCGAAAAAATTATGCTCGAAAAAGTAGCATTGCTACCGTGAAAAGACGGCGCCAAGAAGAAGAAGCTGGTTCATCAAAAATAAGTCAAAAATAAGTGAAACTACATTTTGCTTCTATCAGTGTTGTTTATTTTGCGGCAATGTTGTTTAAGGCGGAGTTGGAGAAGAAAAAAGCACTGCAGTACCGACGTAAGATTTATGTAGTTTCACTTACTCGTGCTCTAGTACGAGGAGGACTTATTTTTGATGAACCAGTTTCTTCTTGGCGCCGTCTTTTCACGGTATCAATGCTACTTTTTCGAGTATAATTTTTTCGACACTGCACATGATTTTTTACAGATGTCTGGTATTTTGTATAAAATATTTTTTTTTTTTCAATTCTTTCAACCGCTATATCACGGAAATGGCAATAATTATGAAAAAAAGTGTGGATACATTTTTTGTAGAGAATCGGATGATCTACAATTTTTGTCTGAACTATTTTTGCTGTAAAACTCACCGTTTAGCTGAAAAACGCGAAAAACCTATTTTTGCAAACTTTCACCATCAATAAAAAAATTTGCACAAGGGGGATTGATGGGGACTTTTCACAATTCATTTATAATAGTATTCTGAACATTCATACCAATTTTTAGCTCTATGGGAATTATTGTAACCTTCAAAGTCTAATTTGACTGGACTAAAGGTGAAATACAATATATAAATAAAAGGATAATAAACGTATTATTGAAATCCTTAGAACGGCCTTTCCTTTGGTATTCCTCCATTAACCCTAACAGGGCTAACCAATGATATTATAAGAGTAAAAAGGTGTTTTACTTATAATATTATTGAGGTTAACAGTAGTTAAAAATAAAATAGCCAACGCCGACGGACGGAAGCAAATCAAAATCCGAAAATAACATTATCACAAAAATGCACTATTTTACCTACAACTTAAAGTCCTCAGCAAAAAGTATTGCTACTATTCTATTATTGTGTCTGAGGAAAGACTAGTCACTAAAAGTTAAGGATCTTTAGACGATCAGAATCAATTATGGGCGAATTTCACATTTCACAAATAAAACTGAATGCGTTCAGCTGTCAGTGTCATCTTTGTTGTGGCATATTGACATTGGCAGTTTATTTTTCTTGTAAACAGCATCTCGCAGATATCCTTGAAGGTTATCGGCTACTTAACCGGGCTATCCTCCGGACTGCTCAATAAATGAAGGCCTCCAGCTAGTGCATACAACTTGTAAACTAAGCGAATACACGCTAAGAGCATCCTGTGCGACTTAGGGTGTCGCTGGAGGAGGGCAGCAAGGGACAGACTGGATCGGAACAAAGACACTGGCAGCTCTTAAACGCGGTTTAGATGTGCTGATCGCATGTAGTTTCATTTGTGAAACTTGCCCTTAGTTGCTATTTTATTTTGTTTTGACTCTATATCTTCGTGTAACTTCTGTGCATGTTCTGTGTCATAACCATATTATGCTATACTTTTTATAGCCTGTTTTATAAGATGCCCTGCTGTTCTCTGTTATTTATCATATCTAGTTAGAAATGATATTAACGTTACAGGTTTATTGTTATTTTTCTTGAACGATACTGTCTCTGAACTGCAGTTATTGGTACACGTGTGTTTGATAAAATAACTACATTTCAGAGAACGTTCATAATGATCCTGAGATCATTCTGATTAAGTACACCTCTGTATATTAGTAGCTAATTTGCACACGAAGTTTAATCAATCAACTCAGACTACGCAACGCAGTCCACTGCTGAACATTAGGCCTCTCCCAGACTGAGCCACCACACCCTGTCGTCCGTCTTCCGCAACCAGTCTACCTCAGCCACCTTCTTTAGGTGGTCCATCCATCTAGCTGGGCGCGTCCTATATACGCTTGCCGATACGCGGTATCCACTCCAGCCGATCGATTCTGTAAAAATCTCACCGTGAAAACTTAGGTGATGTGAGTTTGTTTTTGTTAAGAATTGACACTATTGACAGCGCACTCCACGCTCACTTCACCTAAGTTTTCACGGTGAGATGGTTACAGAATCGCACTGCAGGACTCGTCTGCTCCACCGTCCATCGGTCCTTCGACAGACATGGCCAGCCCACTGCCACTTCAGTTTGCTTACTTTACAAGCTATGTTGGTAACACGCATGAAGTTCTCATTGTTCAATTTTAAGTAAATAATTTCTAGAAAACTGTTTTTATTATACGTATTTTTATCTTTTCAGATCATGAGCAGATCGTGGTCATACTTCGCTCTTCTAAAAACTGTTTATAAGTAGATCCGACTTGAGTAGATCCGGTTAATTCATCACTTATAACGGAATCTGATAAAAAAAAACATCTTAAAAAGATAATTTGTAATAGAAATTAGAAATGGTCTTTGATGGTTTTTTTTTTTGTATAGTACCTATATAATTTGCCATAAGTAAGGATAAGATAAAGAGTAGTATAGATAATATAGATCATTTAGATACATAGATCATTTTTTTAAACAAAGAGCGAAAAATCGTAGTTGCAGTAAAGCAGTAAAGGGTGAGGGTGAGGTAAACGCAAGGTGCAGATGACTACACCGTAGATTATTTTGCATAATATAATGTAGACTGTTTCAGATAAATAGGGAATTTCGTACATTTTGTAGGTACGTGTTATCTTTTAATAGTAATTAATAGTTAGCGACATCCCTGTTTTTGTTACAAAGGCGGAAGAAAAGCTTTCGTTATACAGGGCTATTTTAAATTGCCTAGCTAATCTCCGCAGAGACAAGTATCGATTTATCTAAAATGATAAAACAAAAAAAATATATATAATTTTATTGTATGAAATTTAGACTTGAAGTATCAGTTGAGTTGGGATCATCTGTTTTTGTGTGTGTCTTCACAGACGTGTGATGGTTATGGATATCTAAACACGATAAAACAAAAGAAAACAATTTTTCTGAACTTGTACAGAGATCATTTTAAACCTATAGAAGAATACAAGTTACTTTCTCTCCCAGTTTCATAAAAAAACTCTTTGCACAGGTGACGCCGTGAGTATTTCACACATTTTAAATATATATTCGTAGAGTGTTAATTATAAATAGAATGGAGGCACAGGTGTGAACCATCTCGTACATTCTGACATTAACCTAATTGAGAGCACTCTGCTTCGTAATGTTATACAGGCATTTTTTTTTTGTAACTAAGTACTAAATATAATATGTAGATTTTATGTGCGGTTTCTTTTCGTACCTTTGAAGTTTTAGTGTTTTTCTGGTGTTGTTTTGGTGATGGTGGATTATATTAGTCAATGTCATCGCCTTTGGTATCGGTTGACATCCAATACCTATCAATCAATTGTATTCCTAATTTGAAGGAAATTTTGTAGCTTAGGTATCAGTAATCCTGCTGACCTGAAATATTGATGATGTTAAAAATACTTATATGTAAGTTATTAATCAATTATAATATGTATCACAAGTCTAAAAATTAAACTGATGCTGATATCCTATACGAAATTGATTTTTTTGGTGTTTCGGCACGTGAAATATGGATTCAACAAAAACATTGTATCTGACCATAGGTGTGTGACCATAGGTTATGTTTATAACAAACCTCACTATAACGAAATCGTAAATTTCTTTTTAAATTTAAAAAAATATAATTTGTCATATTTTTGGTCTTGACTTAAGGTATATTTACTATAGAGTACTTAGCATAATTAAGATATATGTACTAGCCATCTATCATATTAATCCATTGTTAGACGAGATCACCTGCCGACAAACTGTTAGGTAAGTATGTTATTGTCAATAAAGATTTTATATTAAAAAAAAAACAGTGGCACTCCGGGAGTGCCGACAGAAGTGAAAACTTGAACAATTACGTGTGTATTTTGTGAATCGTCTTATAAACAAAACACGCGCGGTACCGGCTACGGCCATCCGTCACGAATTTTCGAACAGGTCACGTGTCCTGACGCGAGTTTAACATATTTTAACCATTACAAAAAAAGTGTACAACGCCGCTAAAGAAGTTTTCATTTCAAAAATTATATATAAGGACCATATACAACAACAAACATCATCATCGTCAGTCTATAGCAGTCCACTGCTGGGCAAGTGGGCATAGGTCTCTCCTGTTGCACGCCATTCAACTCGACTACCTTTTTTGACAACAACGTTATGGCAAAAGTTTGCCTCAAAGCAAACCTTTGAATGATGAATTCAAATACCACCCAGCTAATTCCGCTATGAGTAGGTATATGTATTACCAAACACATAACTCTTTTCACATAATCGGTGCCAATAACCTGACAGCCGGTAACCAGGCATGACATTGTGCACGCTAGGTTTCCACCGCTTTCGATACAATCATTGGGAATTAGTATTCATCCTTCATACTTACTAGTGTCATGACTAAGTTAGTTACAGTAAGTGTGTCGTGGAAACACAACTGTTAGGAGAATTGGTGTGGTCATATTTGGTTGGAATGTATAAGGAAAATCGGAGTACAACGTTTTAATTGGGTAACTTTTGATGGGGACAATAGGAAAAATGATGATGGAGAGGTCCGTGGCTAAATACTAACAGCCGCACAGGTCGTTCGATCAGGTTAAGCTACGCTTGCCGCGGTTGGTCTGTGGATGGGTGACCACTCTAATTTCACCCCATCTAGCGGGCAACTCTCATTCAGCTACCAGTCACCCTGCGAGGATCGTCGCTCCACCTAACCTGAGGGCGTCCTACCTTACGTTTGCCGTTTCGCGGTCTCCACTCAAGAACACGTCTAGGTACCCCAACGGTCATATGTTCTACGGCCAATATGGCCGGCCCATCGCACATACGCATCCAGTTATTGATTCAAAATTCTGTTAACTATACTGACCGTTATTTTACTACGATCATGACCTAAAAACATTACAAAATGCTTCGCATGCATAATTTAATGACCTGTTTCGTGCGTAGCTTTAGTATCTGATGCGTTCTTTGTGGCTTTTATTTTATTGAAATATGTAGTTGCTCACACCTGGTAAGTGTACTATTTGTAGGCATGCTGTTTTCCTGGACATTTGAACAGTTGTTTTTTACTAAGTAAACACCAGATGTTAGGGTGCATAAGGTTGACTGTCCACTTGAGCGGAGCGAGTGAGCAGGGTTGAACGAGTTAATAGTGCGGAGCTCTCTTGCGGTGTATCAGTGTCCACTTAGCGTGAATTTTGTGGAATTCTGTTGATTATGTCTTCCTAGGTCTGGCTCTCCGTTCAAATGGACATGTAGCCTTCAGCAAGCATCCGTGAGTAACGTTACTAAAGTTCGTACGGCACAACCTAGTCAGGATTGGGAGCGCCTTAAAGGGCTTTTTTTAAAAATAAAAATAATTACTTAGTTAATTCTATTTAATTGAGACGTGTTACATATTTGGATGCAAATCACGAACTAAACTACTAGCTAAGACTTAAACTAAAAAAACATTATTTTTAAAGTGTCAAGCTCAGCGACCTCACAGGTCGTGGGACAAGTGCTTATACACTCAATATAATTATAAGTGCTGGGGTTCCATAACTCCTCCCTCATCAAGTGCGAAATTATCGGTAATATTTGGATTCCGATGATTCCGCATACAAGACAATTTCCTCCAAAGTACTATACTAAGACATACTATCGCTAAAATAACATAGAGTAATATAGTTGCTAAACTAACACTATTTGTTGTCACTGCACTACCACTTTCCACTATTTCACTTTTTAATGTGTATGATAGCTGTTTTTTTAAATCGTCAAAGTCAATTTGTTTAGATTCACTGTTTTGTTCCAATCAATAGATGTTTCCTCTAATTTGGGTAGAACCGCGACTGGAGTTACTCGATATTGTATTTTTCCTGAATGATGTTGCCTTTTGTGTAATTTAATGTCTTTCAGATAGACACTGCAGTTTCCATCAATTTCCAATAAATATGTGACCTTAATCGGTTTCCTGATAACATCATCGGCACATGTTTCGGTAAGCATTATTTTATGTCTTGTGTAAATTTTCCAGTTGAGGAAGTCAATAGGCTGTACTTTTAGACTTTCCAGGTTATCTGCAAGAGGTTTGCACAAACTAAAGTTTGAGGCAAAATGCATTCATTGTTCTATACACGTATTTTCAGGATACAATATCACATTGTTTTTCTTGCACAGGAACTGGTTGGCTCCCATCTCTTCACATGGGCTGGCTAGCGGTAGGTACGAGTATGTAAGACCTTTCACCATAAGGTATGGATGTTTAGGAATAATGGTGGTAGTTTTGTTTTCCTTGAAAATTGGTAATGAATAGATTTTTAAATAATTAAATGTTTTTTTTTTTTTTATTAAAATGATTTCCATTGAATGTTATGTGGTTTTCTTTTACATAAGCTTTAACAGATATTGTTCTTTCTAGCATTAATAACGATTTTTCAGTCACAGGGTAAATTAGACTTTCAGTTTCAGAAATATTGCTTAACAGTGCTAAGAGTTCAGATGGCTCAACAATGGTCGAATGTACAACAGACACTTTTGTAAAGGATAATGCAGTTTCGATTCCATTTAAAATAGTATAAATTGACTTAAAATTACTTATAAACATATCAAACATACTTAAAACATATACAATGTAGAGTAAATAGGTTATCTTCTTTAGTACCTACGTGTATTTTTTATTATTCTTTCTCTATCATCGCGTGTCCTTATTTAATAGGTAATATGCCTGGGTTATTTTTTTAATGTCTTGAAGTTGAAGGCCTTGGATGTTGACCGTCAGTTTCAAGATCACGATGATCAGTTACTACCTGTGAAGGACGTTTAACGTTCTTTAGAGGCACTTTAGTTTGTCTTTTACCTATCTGTACTGGTACTACGTTCCTATTGGTTTTTCCTGTTACTTTTGCTCTATGATATCTAGGTTTATCTTTACTTTTTCTTATGTTAATGTCTTTTACAAATATATTATCTTCCTCTTGTATGCGTAATTCAATTTCACCACCTTTCTTTTCTCTGGCTTTTTGTTTAGTATTAAGCGTCTTTTCGGCTATATGTTTATACAGATATTTTATTCGTTTGGCATGATCTTTAACTAACTGTTGTGTATACGCTTTTTCTAAGTCTACATCGAATATTTTATTTGAGTCAGTATGTCCAAATGTTACTTCAAAAGGTGTTAATCCCGTAGTGGAGTGTATTGTATGATTGTATGCCATTATGGAATAGGTCATAACAGAAGCAGCGTCTGTACATTTACGTTCATATTTTGCAAGCCTATATATCTCTATTATGGTGGAGTGAAATCGCTCTACGATGCCAGTAGCGTTAGGATTGTTTGGCGTTGTTATGTGGATTTCTATTTTGTACATAGCCAAAAGTTCGCGTATAAGTTCATTGTTAAATTCAGTGCCAGGGTCACAGGATATTTTCCTGGGAACACCGTATATTGAAAAATACTTTAATAGGGCTCGCGCTACTTCTGTCGTTTGCCTACTTGAAATTTCAATAGCCTGCCCTAATTTACTGAATGCATCTACGAGCGTTAGGTAATATTTACTTTCTATATTAAATAAGTCAATGAATATTTCTTGAAAAGGGGCATCTTGTGTTTGTGTTAGTTGTAACATTGGTTTTATAGGCTTTCTATCATATTTCATTAGTTTGCAGGGCTCACACATATTTATAACTGCTGCTACCGTATCTTGCATGTTTTCCCAATAATAGTTTCTGCGAATTCTAGCCATTGTTTCTTTGATTCCCCTATGGCATGTTTTTCCTTCGTGATGCTTTAATATAACAGATTTTTGTTCTTTTTCGTCTTCTATATATATTAATCTATCTGTACATTCAAAGAACTCTACTGAATCTTTCTTAAAAATTTCTATGATAACTTTAGTAAATAACCGTCTATGTATTTCGTTCTCAAAATAAATAAAATATTTACGCTTGGGTGTAATATATTCTTTTAAAAATTGCTTAATTAATTCTTCATTATCTGATGGAAGAAAGACTTCTAAAACTTTTTGATTTTTTCTAGAAAAATTTTGAACTTGTATTTTATTTTGAAACCAGGTAAATACTAATATTTGGTTTGGTTTGGTGTCAATTGCCTCTCTTAAGATTGGGATCCCTAATGAGTCTGGTTCTATGTTCGAAGCTACTGTACCTGTATGACTGCTACTGGTTACTGAACGAATGGGGAAGTTATCTTGAAATAGGTCCGCAGGGGTAGTCACGTCAGAGTCAGAATCTGAAATGGTTACTATTTCTGTTTCATTTTCTATTTCAGCTTTAGTTGAAAGTTTTTCAAGTTCTTTTAATTGTTTTATTACTTTTTGTATTTCAGTTTCATCTACATTAACATCCATTGATGTGTCATCTTCGCAACCCATAGCATTAAGTTTTATGCGTGATAATGCGTCTGCATTACTATTTTGTTTGCCATTTTTATACATAATTGTGAAATCATATTCTTGAAGGCGGAGGCGCCATCGAGTCAATTTACTATTGGGTTCTTTCAGGGAATAAAGCCAAGCAAGAGGTCTGTGATCTGTAAAAATTTGGAATTTATGTCCGTACAAGTAGGGTCTAAAGTGTTTTACGGCCCAAATAATGGCTAATAGCTCTCGTTCGATTGTGCTATAACGCATTTCAGTGTCACTAAGGGTTCGACTAGCATATGCGACTGGTTTGTCTGCCCCGATAGGTCCTTGGGATAGGACAGCACCGAGTGCCACGTTAGAGGCGTCAGTTGTTAAAATGTAGGGCTTAGTCGAGTCAGGGTATTGTAATAGAGGGGTATTAGTCAGTACTTCTTTGCATTTTTCGAAGGCATCTATGTAGTTTTGGTCTATGATAATTTTGTTTCGTTTCTTTAGACAAGACGTTAGGGGCTGGGTGATTTTAGCGAAATCTTTTATGAATTTTCTATAGTATCCGACCAGCCCAAGAAAACTTTTTATTTCTGTTGTCGTTCTAGGGAGAGGATAATTTATAATAGCTTTAATTTTGTCGTTGTTTGGTTTTAGTCCATCTCTTGTTATCGTATGCCCTAGGTATAAAACTTCTTTTCGTAAAAATTCAGATTTGTCTAGTTGTATTTTTAAGTTAGTCTGTCGTAGTCTGTCAAAGACGGCTCTCAGTTTCTGTAGGTGGTCCTGAAGGCTAGAAGAATAGACAATAACATCATCTAAATATATGAGGCAATGTATTCCTTGAAGACCTCTCATAATGTTGTCCATGGCTCGTTGAAAAGTTGCTGGAGCTGTTTTAAGTCCGAACGGCATCCTCAAGAACTCGTAATGTCCGTTTTGGGTACTAAATGCAGTTTTTGGTATGTCATCGTTATTTAATTCAATTTGATGATAGCCACTAGCTAAATCGAGTGTTGTAAAATAGGTGCTTTTACCCAATTTGTCAAAAAGGTCAGTAATATTAGGAAGGGGATACTTGTCGTCAATTGTAATGTCGTTAAGTCTTCTATAATCGATTACCATTCTGTATTTGACTTCACCAGAAGCATCTGGCTTTTTGGGAACGAGATGGACTGGTGAGCTCCAAGGGGAAAAGGATTCTTGGATCACGTTGTCTTTCAAAAGTTTTTCAACTTGTTTATTAATTTCTGCTACTTGAGCAGGGGCTTGTCTATATGGTTTGGTATAAATCGGGTCTTCATTTTTTGTTCTGATGCAATGTTTTACCTGATTAGTGAAGCTTAAAGGTATTTGCTCACAATAGAATATATCCTTATATTCTTCACATAATTGTCGTATAGATGCTTGTTCTTCATCGTTCATATGGTCTAATCGTAGTTTAGTTAGATTGTCCCGTAGTAATTGGTCGGTCTCTATTTTTTGGTCATCTATGAAATGTACATGGCATTCATTTTTCTCATAATTGGATACTACGAACGGTTTGATGACACATAATTCCATCTGTTTATCGAGAGTGTTTTGTATGATGGTGGTTGCAAAACCATTTACACATTTCACAAGAGCAGTAGGCATTCGTACTCCTTCACTAAATTCCGTGTAATCTAATATTCCTACACCGTTTAATAAATTTGTTGGTAATTTTGCTCTAATTTCTGATCTCGGTGGAAGTACTACCACATGTATAATATTAGTATCTGAATCGATGAATATAGGTATTTCAGCTGACTTTGTTAATAGAACATGTTTCTTTAAATCTATAACGGCTTCTAACTGTTCTAAAAGATCATTTCCTATCAGCCCGTCATATAATGAGTCGACGTTGTATACGTAGAACTTATGATGATCTTTACTTTGAAATACAGAAAACAAGGGAATTTGCAGTACCTGGTTATGTTTACTTGAGGCGTGCGTACTTACTACTTCAAATGGTTCGTATGATACGTAGTTAGCAAAATAGGTAGTCGCTACTCTAGGATGTATAAATGAACGAGTACTGCCAGTGTCAATCATGAATTTTCCGTCTATTTCCGGTATGTAAATATGTGGTAATTTTAATTTTACTGTATTATAATTTAATATTATTCTTTCGGGTAACTGTCTACAGAGGCTCGTATAAAAAAATTTTTTAATTGTTCTGGTTCAGTGGTACTCTCTATTTTTTTATTCTGTTCATTTTTTTCCAAGTCTTGTGTACGGTTTTCAGTTACAGGGTCTGTTGGAAACTCATTCTCTACACTAGGAAAATATTCAGATAAATCATAACAATATTCGTAGTCCGCAGGGTAAGTAAAATAGCTATCATAAGAAGGGTTGAGTTCTAATTCATTTACAGGGAAACTTTGCTGAGGTGCTCTTTGCGAAGCAGTTCTCATAGTAGCATCGGTGATATCTGGTTGGGGTTTGTATTGTGTGTTTCGTTGTGGAATTGGAGAACGATTATTACTACCAAACTGACGCGGAAGTATTGGCATCATTTGTTGATAACCAGGCGGTCTATAACCAAAATTAGGTCGGTAACCAAACTGCTGTGGCACCAAGTTTTGTTTACTCATGCCAAATTGACCTTGATTGTACCCTGGCATGACAAGTGGTCTATTAGGTGGAATTCCGAAATTAAATTTAGGTGTTGCACCAGTATTATTTTTAAATGATTGATTTTGTTGCATCATTGGCATCGGTCTGAAACCTGGTGGTAGTGGGGGTAAACCAAATTTAAATGTTGATTGCGGTGGAATTGTGCCGAACGCCTGCGGTTTAGTATTATGGTGTGGATTTAACATTTTGCTACGCATCTGATACTGATCATAGAAATTAAGTTCTTCTAAAACAACAGATAAGGCCTCTTCTAATGTGCGTGGATTTTTCAGACGTACAATACGTACCATGTTTTCTGGTAAGTTATATAAAAATACCTGAAGGGCTGAGTTGTTATAAATAGTAGTCTTACTTATTCGCAAATTTTGATCACTAATTTGGTTAACCTTTGACAACAAAACTGATTTTACTGTTTGAATTCTTGCACAAAAATCACTGTAACTCTCATTACTTTTAACCTTTAAAGTTTCTAACTCGATAGCCAAACACTCTTCGCTTCGCGGATCGCCAAAGTGTAACTCAAGCAATTCCTTGAATTCCGCCCACGATTGAATGTCTCCGCGCTCACTGATAAGCGCGGCTGCGTCACCCGTTAAGCGGCTGGACACAACATGCATTAAGTATTCCTGTTGTAATTCTGATGATTTAAACTTATCAATAATATACTCACATTTGCGCAAGAATAAATTCAAATGTCGTTTATTACCATCAAAACTGGGTAGAATTTTGTACAATTCATTTGGAATAAGATTTATTTCTGACATTCTGGTACTTAATCAAAAATTCTATGTAATAATTAACTCTATGAACTCTACCAATTTTACTTATTACAATAATTACTACTAAAGTGGAGTCATTTTAATAGGTAACATTTGACAATTCATCAAATATTCAACAACGTAACCTTGTAACGGCGGGCATAAAATAACATATTTTTTCGTTTTGTTAGAACTGCACAATTGCTTACCTTTTTTCAATTACGATTACATATTTATTGTAATAATGACCGATACGAGTAATTTTACGATTTGCTTTCATTAATAAACCATTCTAAACATAATAAACAATTTCTGATCTAAAGAACTGAACGTCGTTACAAGGTTACGTCAGTTAACCATTTTTCTTTTTAAACACTAGGGATGTTACTCTAAAAATCGAAAGCTGATAAGTAGAATCGAATGCAATGATGACTTGTGAAGAAATATCACCATAAATTAATAATTAATAATATCTCTGAGTGCTGACAGCAGTGATGAAGATGACAATACTTTTAACAGTTCTGATAGTTCAACTGAATAAATGCAATTTTTTTGTTAAATTGTGTACTTGTCTTATTTTGCTCCTTAAATTTACGAAAAAAATAATAATAATGGGACAGGGATTCGCCTGATGATTTTTAAATTCGCATATGTTTCAAGTCCGTATCGATTCATTCACTTTAATCGATGTTTATAAGCAGGTCACCTCACTATGAGGATAAAACTGACAGACGTCAAATGTTACCTATTAAAATGACTCCACTGTAATATATTTATTAAGTGTTTCTGAACTCAATATAAATTATAGCTATATCTAATTAGTGTTTTAAATTAGTTATACAAAACAATTGTATGTTACGTATTCTTACAGCACACACACATAACTTAATTATTTGAGAAAACCATCAAACAGTCAAAATGGAAAACTTCCAATTCCAAGTTTAACGAAAGGATGTGGACACGGATATTAAGGAGGTGAAAAGTCGTACTCACCAGCCTGCCACGCCCATCATCAGCTCTCAGGACTCCTCGTCGCCGACGATATTTATTTGGTTCGTTGGATCACCTTGCCGTACACCACGCGTACCGTTTTGAAAATCGAGAAAAGTCTTATCGCGATGAACAATGTAACGCGTGATAGCTTCCTCAGTGATCCTACCGGCTGCGCCAGTCAGGATTGGGAGCGCCTTAAAGGGCTTTTTTTAAAAATAAAAATAATTACTTAGTTAATTCTATTTAATTGAGACGTGTTACATATTTGGATGCAAATCACGAACTAAACTACTAGCTAAGACTTAAACTAAAAAAACATTATTTTTAAAGTGTCAAGCTCAGCGACCTCACAGGTCGTGGGACAAGTGCTTATACACTCAATATAATTATAAGTGCTGGGGTTCCATAACTACCTGCACCCCAATTGTGTAATAGACTATCAATCAGAATTTGAATCATATTGAAAGATATTGCTAATCCATTGCTCCATATATTCAAAGGAATTGCCTGCACAGCAATGAATGTTGTTGAATTACCAAAATGAGAGCTATTACAACTGTTAGGGTGTTACGCAATTACCCCGCTAGACAGTTAACTAAATACCTTGCTGATTGGCAAATAATTTATTACGGTAAGAGTTATCATGCAACTGATGCTGTCACTGGAGAAAAAGATCACAAGATGTTACTGAAATTTATTGTTTTGCAAGTATTTGCCATGAGCACTATCATGCATTCCTGTGTCCACAACTTGGTACTGCAGCTAACGACAACGAATGTATTTTGAGGACAATGGACAATCTAGTGATTCTCCATTATCCTCAAAAATAATTTGGAAACTAAGTATGGGTGACGGCAGTACAGATGCTATTAACGTTCAGGTGTATATATGCTGCTATTCCCCTCCCTGATTTTATATCCTAGTCATACCCATAGGCGAGAGAGAGACAAACATAGGTACAGATCCAAACATTACCTTATCCCGTGACTTGGACGAAATAAACTGTAATTTAGTAAATGATTGAATATATTAATATGAAATTATCATCACGCTAACTTACAAGACATGCATAAGAATGTTTCCAATAGACAATGCACGGGTGTCTCGGTAAAAACTCAGGTAAGTGGCTATTCACATAACGACTTTTTCATAATACATAAACCTTATCACTATGCATGTAGAGGCTAAATTCCTTTGGATATGAAGAAAACTACATCTACAGCTACTCATTCTGCCCAAAGATCAATGCTGTTGTTTACGTCCCTATTACGACGTACCAACGGCCATTTTTGAAGCAATATAGAGCAAATGCAAAGGCATTCACTACAAAATTACAATTTCGACCAATACAAACCTTACTACAACATACTAAAGCTGCTTTTTGGATGTATTAGCGGAACTGTTAAAATGGCGGGACAGCGACGGTGCACAAAATTGTCGCTTCAGTTTTTATCACCTTTATCTCGGAGTATTAAAGTTCAGATTTAGTGAGCAGGGATGTAGATGATAACGTGGTGGAGGGACACGACAGCGGCAACCCGTGTGCGACGGCATGCAACGATACCGGATTCTGTGCTGTACACGAGATTGGGACGGAGAGATAAAGCCTCTACTGTATAAACGTAGGATTTTTAATGTAAATTTAGTTAAAATTTTTCGAAAATAGCGGTTCTGGAGTTGTTAACAATAGGATCTTGCTTAGCTAGTAATATCTAAATGAGAACTAGAAGCTCAAAACAAAGGAACTGGAAGAAGATTCCATGATGATGTTTCTTCTTCTTCGTCGTATAGACGTTTTCATTTGTTTTAAATAAGCTTCCACCAGAATTGGGCCACTTCGATAGCGTTATCGGTGGCCGCCTTTACCAGGTTGGAGTTACATCTTCCCACTTGTGTCCGGAGACGGTTCAGGGACTTGGATATACCAAAAAAACTAACAGCTATTCTTAATGATTTCATCACAAACGGTATCAAGCTGATACCAGACACGAACTTGATAAAGAATTCTAATATTATGACTAAATAGTTGATTCCTTTTTTTGTATACCTACATTTTTGTCATAGACAACAATAGGTGCCAAAGTCATGCTATAGCAAGTATTAACTCCTACACTAGTATATGATAATGATTTGGGTACAATAGCCAGTCTAGACAATGAAATATTCGAGCCAGTAGCTATTAACCCCTATATAAATTCCAAATATGCCATCAAGTATAATTTCTTTAACTACTGTAATTCATTTTGGCTAGTAGCATTTTGCATGACTTTGCTGATTACTTTTATTAGGGTCGTTGATGCGTAGAATGTTAATAAGTCGCGTTAATATTCCTAAGTGATTGTTTACGACGAAATTATATGGATGAATATCCTATCGGGTATAGTATATATGTTCACTTTTGCCAAATCCTTCGGGAGATACAAGCGGGATGTTATGTTTATTAATATCTTATTCATAGCCATGTGATGGACCATACCGACCAACACCAATCCTCCGCGTGGTGGATATTTCATTATAGGCTAAATATGCTGCTGCTTATGGAAATGTTTCGATTCTACATTCAATACATAGTATAATCAGCCTATAATGTTCCCAGCGAAAGGTCCTGGAGTGGCGACCGCGTACCGGAAGACGTAGCGTTGGAAGGGCTCCCACAAGGTGGACCGACGATCTTGTGAAGGCCGCAGGAACCCGCTGGATGCGAGAAGCAAAAAACTGGTCGAAGTGGAGGTGCTTGGAGGCCTGTCTCCGGCAGTGGACGTCTTTCCGCTGAAATGATGATGATGCATGTTCCCACTGCTAGGACACAGGTCTCCTCTCTGTGAGAGGGAATGGGTTGTTCTACCACGTGGACCAAGTGTGGATAGGTAGCTAGATGTCACCTAGCCTCAATTATTTGTTGTTAGGGAAATAATCTTCTTTGCGAAAAACAATTTTCTAAAGTTCTATACCTTATGCACTAACACTGTTAACTTGTTACCAATGGAATTCATTCTTCTATCTAAAAGTGTCGATATCTCGTGAAATTTCTCCCGTTTGCGTCAGTCAGTCGCGACACGAGGCAGGCGGGGCCGTCCATTCTTTTTTCCTTGACGTTTTTTTAAAACAGTTTTTTCTTCGTGAAATCTGTATCGCACGATACACGAAGTCTTTTTACGTGTTTCTTAAAAAAAAAAACAATCGTGGGACTCTAGTTGCAACAAAAAAAAAATTACACGGATCAAACTAGACAGTTTTGAGTTGGTGAAACTTGGTATTTTTTTTTGGAATACGAGGATTCCGATGCGGGAGCCATTATGAGTCAGGGCTATAAAATTTTAGGTACCCAGTTGAACTGTATTTTTCGATGGGTATTGGTTATTGGTATTTGATATGCATGAACTGTAAAATGGTTGTAACGAAAGTAACTTTAAGAGAAACATGGTCAGTGTAAACTGCATACTAACAAGCAGGTCTTGGATATGTATGAGATTTTTTTTAGCTCAAATTACAGCTAACACAACACACGCAACATCACGCCTTGTGTTACTCAGGTTAGACAGAGGTGTAAGTAGGGATAGTAAGTACCATCGAGGAAACTTACATCTGTACACCGTAAGGGCTATTCTTGCTTGCAGCGCTCGGCGGCTATAGTAACGCTTGCTAACAGATGTGGTCATCGTGTGCACGGGATTTTGTTTTCAAATTAGACAGATGTAAGTTTCCTCGACGGTACTACATCCCGTGTAACGGGGGGCAGGCCTCCTTCCATTATTTGGAGATAAATTCTGACTCCGGGCTGCGGAGTCACCCTGGTGCTCATCCTGTATTTGTAAACCTAAAGGTTGTCCGTCCATCTAGCTGGGATAACAATGCACGCTACAATTTACAATTAAACCCCAAACCAAAGAGAATTTTTGTCCCCACAAGTTCAGAATTTTATTAGGCTTATCGTCATTGTTTTGAAATAATTGTAACAAACACAATTATATGCTAATGCATGGCCACTCGTAGCCACGTGAATATTCATGCTGTATATTAAATTGTTGCCTACTTTGTTCGTGTTTGTGTTGGTAGTAAAAACAGTTAGTAAATTGTTTTGTTTTGAGTGAGGCTGATTGGTTAATGATGGGCAAATTGGTGCAGTGGCTGAATGATTGGCTTCTGCAAGTTTGGTGCAAGATTCGATTCCTGCATCACACTAATATTATAAAGGCGAAAGTTTGTGACTGTGTGTGTGTTTATATGTTTGTTACTTCTTCACGCTCAAACGGCTGGACCAATTTTGATAAAATTTGGTATGGAGTTAGCTGACACCCTGTATTAACATATAGGCTTTTTATCCCGATATTCCCACGGGATCGAATATGCGGGTGAAACCACGGGGCGCAGCTAGTCAATAATAATTACGTACCTACATATTTTTAAAGTAGAAAGAAAGAAAGAAAAAGTGTTTATTGCGACTTGTACAGGAAGATCACCTAGGAGTCTTTAATTTAACTTATATCAGTACTACTAACACTGAATATAAGTTGTTTTATAATACTAACACAATATGGATCACTGTTGTCTTAAATTATTTTTAATTCAAATTAACATGCACAAGCAAAGAGAGGCATAGCCATGACTGGGTGAAATCAGAGTGTAGATGATGGTGATGAGAAAATTAATATGCTGGTCCACCACAAATTGGAGAGACCACCTGGTGAAGGTCAAAGGAATCCATTAGATACTCCATTAGAATCCATTAGAAGCACAGAAGAGGTTGGTGTGACAAGGATCAGAGATAATGATGATGCCTTTGTGCTGCAGTAGATTTCTTTCAGCTGGGATGATAATAATGGTGTTTGTTATATTATGCAGTAGTGTGTTAAAGTTAATAGAACAAAAGGTATAATCACAGTAGCACCTCAATTAATCTATAGATAGAATTTTCCGCTTCTCTTGAAGGCTTTGGAGGGCTTATAGAACGCAAGTATAACACGAGTAAAGTGTAAAGCTTCTACTTTTGACAATTCAAAAGTGCCTGTAAATGGTTTAATTGAAATAAATGTTTTGAGTTGAGTTAATTGAGTTGAGTTGACTTAAATATTCTTAAATTTCTGGCCAGAAGATAAGTATTGCCATACAACGTAGCATTGGCACCAGTCTCTTAGATACAACGTTACCAGTCGACAACGATGCGGAGGAATATTTCGACGCCATAATTTTAGTCTGTTAATTAATAGTTTTTTAGTGTTTTTTTTTACTTAGTCTAGTGCCACTGCTGAGCTAAGGCCTCCCCCAAATCCTTATGCAATAGTTTTAGTTAGGTTAGGATATTACATTTTGATTTTAATAGTTTGTTAGTATATTTATTGAATGTTTATTAGAAGTTTGTCCATTTAATGAATAAAAAGTATTATTTTCACTACAGATGATTAATGGCTTAAGAATAAATGGTCAAAATGTTTGAAAATAAAAATACAAAAGCAATTTGCAATTTATATCGGACAGCGATTAAACGTGTTACAAAACGATTTTAATCCATTCTTTCCAATACTAGTTCGTGGGGAAAGTTAACAGGCGTTGTTCAAGCTCCCTCAGAGGCAGAAGTCACGATTTTTCGTGATCTGTTTGTCGGTACTTTACGTCATGCTTCGGGTGGAACAGACCACCCTGTCACTTCCTGTGGGTCGTTGATGTAACTATAGTGTTACAAGGCTCTTTTGGCGCCTGGATGACATTGACGGGGGCGTTGCTGGTAAACATTTTGTGAAATTGTTTATGAAAACTGCATGGAATTAGTATGTAGGTAGGTACTATTTGTAAATAATACATACAAATTCCATGCACTATAATTGTACTTATTGAAAAATAAGATGGCGCTTATACTGCGCAGCTTATACTGGCACTGTTACTATTGACGTACGGCCTACTGCATCTACACCCACATTTCCGTAGTTATTTGTAAGTCCCATGTTAAAGGGGAGAGGAAGGCCTTTGCCTAGAAATGATTTTGACAATTCAAAAGTGCCTGTAAATGGTTTAATTGAAATAAATGCTTTGAGTTTGAGTTTGAATGGGACAGCAAAGGCTAGAAAAAGGGGGCGAGCCTATTGTCATTACCATAAGCGAGCATAATCATACTATAATGTTCCCACTACTGGGACACAGGCCTTCTCTCTATGAGAGTGAGAGTGGGCAATAATCCACGACGCGGCCCAGAGCCGGTTGGTAGATATATCTGTCACATGTCTTCAAATACATATTTGGTTCTAAGACATGCCGGTTTACAAAGTGCCAGTCTGTGCTCGAACCCACGACCTACTACTAGTAAGTGGGGGCCGATACCACTGGTCCACCACTGCTCTATTGCCATTAATCGGACACAAATCCAAGCTGCTACTGAGAATGTTAAAACCTTCAAGGCGGCCAATATTTCCTGGGAACCACAGAATAAAAAAAAATAAAGGCAGTTTTCAGCGGAGAAATGCCACACAATATAGTCTACGTCGGTGGCTTGACCCCAAGCAGCGTCACCTCTCTATTACTCCAAGGGATACAACAGATTCCCGAAATAAGTATCCCACTTCATAAGAGGTTTTAATTCAAAGAATCAAGTTATAACTTCGGCCAGTGACAAGTTCCAGCTACTAAAAATCTCAGCGTGTTGCCATTCTTCTCAGAACTGCTTCAAATGAACTCCATATCCGACCTTTTCTGATATTTCTTGAAAAAAAGTATGTTAAAGTAGTAAGTCCCTTTAATAAGACGAATTTAATTTCTGTGCCATAAATCATAAGGTTTAAATTACGAAGTTCATAATCTAATCCTTACCAAAGCGTCTTTGCTGTCAATAAGAACCTTATGTGGTGTATTAAAAGATCTGTTTTCGAATAGGATTAGGGTGTATAAATTTTGTTAGTACAGACTATAAATAAAATACGAAGTTCTAAGTGACAAAGAACTACCCTCGTGAAACAGGTTCTTTTAATTTATGGGTTGTCAATTTTGTGTGCGTGTTTGTGTCTGTGTGTTTGTATGTGTGCACACTTGCCAAACACTGCAGGGGGCTATGACATGCAAGGGGTGTGATGAGCTAGTTTGTTAGGGCTGTCCGAAATAAATTAAATATAATAATTATGATACCTACACGTACCTTGAGGTCTGGTTTGAGGTGACGCGGGAAGGCAGTTCCTGGAAGGTCTTTGGGGAAGGCCTTGCCCAGCTGTGGGATAGTAAGGCTAACAAAAAAAATATATATATAATACAGCAATATTTGTGTGTAATTTCCAATGATGAAGAATAGCAACGTAAAGAAATCTAACCCAATAAGGTAAAAATCTCTAAAATGCAGTGAGTTTCTAATCGTGACGATAATTACAAGGTCCATCTCTGTATGAAAAAGAGGTCTTCTTTTTAATTTTTTTTTTCAGGATGGAAAATCATCAAATGACCCGTCTCGCTCTGGGTGGAGCGGAAGGGAGTGTCAGACTCTTACTGACTAAAACCCACCCGTGTTCCTTCCTTCGCCCTTTATGTTCCGGGGCAGCGGTAACCCTTTCGTACAATCCCGCTGACCTGAAAAGAGGTTTTTGTGCAACATTTTTTAATATTATTAATACGAAAGTATGTCTGTCTGTTACCTCTTCACGTTTAAACCGCTAAACCGATTTAGATGAAATTTGGTTTAGAGATAGTTTGAGTCCCGGGACTGGACATAGGATAGTTTTTGTCCCGATATTCCCACTGGATCGAAACTTATGTGGGTGAAACCGCGGGCCGCAGCTAGTAACCTATACATACATCTTTTCTATCCCATCATCCTAGGCATTGTAAACGGTGAAGAAAAACATCGTAAGGATACCGGCATGTCCTAGAATCAAATATTCGAAGACATGTGACATTTACCAATCCGCACTGGGCCCGCGTGGTAGATTACAGCCCACTCGCTCTCGATGAGACTAGGCCTGTGTCCCAGCAGTGGGAACATTATAGGATGATTATGATATAAATCTTTTGTTTTTTCCTGTGTACAGACGCCAGCATATCAAGCTACTACCATCTGTCAAATTTCTTTGATAGAATTTCAACTTTATCGCTAAAGCATAAGGTTCAAAGTTGATTGGGAAAACTTGACAGTTTCGGGTAGCTTGATGTGCTGGCGTCTGTACATTCAAATTCAAGCTGCATCCGGTTAGACTGGAAGCTGACCTCAACATAGTTGGGAAAAGGCTAGGCAGATGATGATGAATGCTCCAATTCAAGTCTTCAAGAATGTTAAAGTGCCTAGTCCTTGCAAGATCTTAATCTAGCTGAACATCTAATTTCCTGAAGTTGCTCAGTGTCTAAATCGAGCCTCCTAAAGGTCTTTTTAAACGATTTGATCCTATCTGGATTTTCATTAGTTATTATATTTAACGTCTGTTTTATAAAGGGTGGCATTATGGGAAGTTGGATTTTCTCAATGTTTTCGTAACTTTAGATTTTTAGAATATCCCAGGTGTATTTTATTTATTTATAATGGCTGTACCTACTTTTGTAATGGGCAGCTTTGTTTTACGTCGCGATCGATTAGCCATATATTATATATATTATATTATATGTTCCCACTGCTGGGACCTAGGCCATTTCTCTGTGAGAGGGAGTGGGCCATAATCCACCAAGCGGGCCCAGTGCGGGATGGTAGACGTCACATGTCTTCGAATTTTTGTTTCTAGGACATGTCAGTTTCCTCAAGATGTCTTCCTTCACCATTTTGAGAGCGGTGGTGATGAAATAATTCACACAAAGTAAAGATATTTATGAAGAAAAAATCCATGATTCAAAAAAATATAATTTTATCGAACTGATTTTAGCGCCAACCCTAATCAGTCTCGCTACGGCAAGCACAGCAGGGGTTGTCGGCCCATAAGTCACACCACACACACAGACACTGTGCGCACACGAACCGTGACTGTGCGCGCACATACCGATGTCCAGCTGTGGACTGTGGGCATGTGTCGAACAAGTGGAGAGGAACGACGCATTTTTTAGGAATTTTTGCATACTGTTGCGGTACAGTTAGGTAGAAAAGTTTGTATGCAAATGATGTTTGATATAAATCATCTTGTGATTTATGTGCATTGTTTTGGTTTTGGTAAAATAATTATGTTTTAAATTAAATGATTAAATGCTATGTTCGTAGTAGTACTTACCTATGTCCATTCAACCCTCAAATATAGCTAAATAGCTTAATTTAAGGCGAAAGCGCCAGGGTAGCCCGCGAAATTCATTTTCTTTAGGTTTTTTGCAATTTGCTGGTCAGTATTAAGTTGTACGTTGATTAATATATGATTCGCGGCCGTAACAAATATGTATTTACAGAATTATAATCATTAAAGTCATCAACACCACTCTCTAAGACCACGTAACCCCAAAGAATAATTGTTTCTTGAAATCGTCATTCTTTGGGGTTACGTGGTCTTAAGAACACGTCTACCCCTACCACAGATATAAGAAAGAAGCATTTCTATGATCCCTATGGTCATCGATTCTAAGGCGAATATGTCCTACCCATTGTCACTTCAGCTTGCTTATACTGTGAGCTATGTCGACAGCTTTGGTTCTCTGCCGGATCACCTTATTCTGGATTTTATCCCTCAGAGAGACTCAGCATAGCTCGTTCTATAACTCGCTGAGCGACCTTGAATTTATGGACAGACCGCACCGTCAGTGTCCACGTTTCGGCTCCGTCAGCCATAATAAGCAGGAAACACTGAATAAAGACTTTAGGCTCTGCGGAATACACGACGAGATGATTCGACAAAGCTTCCCTAACGCTGCTCAGCCCAGCTAAATTCTTCTGTTAGCCCCTTTCTCAAAGTTGTTCTTACCAAACTGCAGTATGCCCGAGGTAAACGTATTCTTGAACAACCTCGAGAGCATAGCGGAGTTTATTACATAAACAGAAATATCATCGGTATTTTATCGAATTACATCATTAGTCTTAGTCAGGTTAATAAAATGCAATAGCATAAATTAATGGATGTAATTAGCAATTATTTAATATAATTCCGTAATCAGTCATGTCGTATGTTTAATAAAATTCGATTAATTGTTTAAGGCTCCTTCAAACAGGCGCGACACGCGATAAAATCGCGTGCGACACAAAGGCACCGCAAGTCGCGCAACGAGCGGTGCCTTTGTGTCGCGCGCGATTTCCGTCGCGGGTCGCGCCTGTTTGCAGGAGCCTTTATGGTTAAAATAATTTTGTAGTAAAGTTATAATCATTAATTACTCAAACATCCTATTCTGTCATCACACTCATCACCAAAACACAGCGATATTCGTTTTTTAGTGTTTGTACCCAAAGGGTGCCAACGAGACCCTATAACCAGAGAACCCATAATTATAAATCTAATAAAGTCTCACTCCGATGTCGATCTACATAGATATAAAAATCATCGACACATTTTTGTGTACGACTGTACTAATTAATTATCTCAAATATTGTAGGTAACTGGAGCGGCGCGGGAACCGATGCAGCCGGTCGATTCTGTAAAAATCTCACCGTGAAAACTTAGGTGAAGTGAGTTTGTTTTTGCTAGGAATTGACACGATTGACAGCTCACTCCACGCTCACTTCACCTAAGTTTTCACGGTGAGATTTTTACAGAATAGCACCGCAGCGATGTACCCAATTATGTATAGGTTCACGGAGTAAAGAGTACATCCCACGATTAGCGTGTGTCCTAACCAAAAGCGACTGCCACACGAGTACGCGATTACGCGATCGTATGAATTATGATTTTATGACGTACAAACGAACAACTTGGTTGATACCCCGTGTAACCTAACCTAACGCGATGGTCGCGCGAGTACGCGATCGTTTGTATGAATTTATGACGAATAAACGCGACTTGACTGGTCGCGCATCTATACTTATGATATTACTAGCTGACCCGGCGGCGAACTTCGTACCGCCTTAGACTTTTTTCGTTATTTTTTCCCATATTTAATAATTAAGAACTCTCACGGGCGACCGGGCGTCCCCAGAACACCCTACCAAAGTTTCATCACAATCTGACCAATGGTTTCGGAACGCATAGAGGACAAACATACCTACAAACATTGATTATTATTTATTTATATTGATAAATTCGAAAGTAACTCTGTCTGCATGTTACCTTTTGTACGCATATACCATAGAACGGATTTCGATAAAATTGCAAGGAGATAGATTGCATCCTAGGGAAGGATAATGCAGGCTACTTTTTTATCACTGTAGCACATTCCCGTAATCAATCAAAATAATTATCGACATCCACGCAGGCGAAGTCGCAGGTAGAAGTTAATATTCATAGTACCTATTCATGTAAATGAACACAGCGATCGCGTATTCACGCGACTTCGGCCTTCGGTTAGGACACGTTTTAGGTAACGCATAAAACAGGGAACAGTCAATTGTGTGTGAGATTTGTTACCCCCATGTCGCTATTTATCATACTAATATTATAAAGGCGAAAGTTTGTGAGTGTGAGTGTGAGTGTTTATATGTTTGTTAATTCTTCACGCTCAAACGGCTGGACCAATTTTGATAAAATTTTGTATGGATGCAGCTGACTCCTTGGATTAACATATAGGCTACTTTTTATCCCGATATTCCCACGGGATCTTACTAATAACTAATATGTCAACACTTGGCAAGTTTCAATTGCGATTTTTTCGTGAAATGACGAATTCAACGTTGAAATACGGCACTTTACATAAATCTATGGGTTGGAAAATACTAATAAAAAAAAACATAACATTTCATTAAAAAATAAAGGAGCAAATTGTCTTTGAATAAAGCCAAGTAAAGCCAATAAAGCCAATAAAGTAAATAAAGTAAGTAAGTAAATAATAAAGATAGTAAAGCAAAAAAAATAATAATAAAGTAAGTAAAGCCAATAAAGCCAAGCCATATTTATGCTCGTGACTGTACACCTTAAGTCCACAATTAAAATATAGAATTATGTATTCAGGATTTTGTAATATCTTGATTTATAAGTGTCCATAGAGTTTCTTGCCCGTTCTTCTCCATAGAGATCTACGTTTTGGAATGGGCAACTAGCTTCAACTTTCTGACTAACTGACCGACTATTTAATTTTGACAATTCAAAAGTGCCTGTACAAGGTTTAATTGAAATAAATGCTTTGAGTTTGAATAAACTCTTAGCGCTAACTGAAAACCGGTAATTTTACGTAATTACCGATAACGTTACGAATGTAAAATGTAAAACTTAGTAAATAGGCTGTAAAATGTACCGGTGAGAATTTCTAATGAATCGGTTAAGTAAAAAATTAATTAATTTTATTTGTTACCTTTGTTATGGACATGTTGAGTTGAAGTGACATAATAAATTGTGTATTTATTCCTTCGGCGTCGGAAAACATCGTGAAGAAAATCTGGAAATCAAAGTCTTGGAAACGAGACGCTTTACGGAGTTGGGTCCTGTCATGTTTTCTATTTTCTTTGATGTCAGCTATCAATTATATTATAGGTTTCATGCATGGCTGCCAGTTTGAAAAAAAAAAAAACAAAATGGCGGACATTATAGGTATGAAATAGAATACCCTTTTTTCTTATGCATTTTGTTTACATTTTCAATAGATACTTTTTGAACGGCCCATAGATCCAGATTTTTTGTATTTATGGTCCGTTGGCTAAAAATAAAAATCTTTAATCACCTTTACCGGTAGAATATCCACCCGTTACTTTAATTTAATTTGTTGTGCCACTTACAAATTGAGCGCTTTGATTAGTACATTTGAATACTTAACTCCGAAATTATATTCTTAGAGACCAGAAGCACCACACCACCACAGCACCACATGGATATGCCAGCTGTTGATATTCCATCAACAGCTGGCATATCCATGTGGTTTGGACTAGGCTTACACGCAATGCGTGGTATGTCAAAAATTGGCAATCGCGAATAAAGCGTAGCTCACCGGGAACGTTCGTAGCACTCGTAGTGATCGTATGCTACGTAGAGCGTTCTCATGCTACGTTCAAGAATTTGAGATTAGCTACGAGATTTTTATTTATCCTTTCTTTGTGTTTTATTTATTTATTTTATTAAATAGGAACAACAAACAGCTACATTATGCAATATTATAAACAGAAAAAACATAAATTACTTAAGTAATAATGTAATCCACAGCGCTGTTCACAGATTACCGTTAATAAATAAAATCTTAGTCACTAGGAGGTGAACTGTTCATGCATGACAGTTACGCTAATAAAAACAATAAAATGTAAGTAAGTTCGTATTTACTCGTACAAGGTTGGGCAAAAGAAATGTAATAATGTAAATGTGCCATAATTTTTGCTAATGGCGTTATAGTGTCATTTTGATTTGATTCGTAATAATATATGTTGTAGACAGATAGAGAATTAGTTGACATTGCAAATTGCAATAGAGCGATACACACAGTCATAAGGCTTAAGCAACGATGGAGATTTTGAAACACCAATTTCGGGGCATACATATAACTCAATGTTTCGGGGATGTGATCTCCCGTTTTGCCGATTTGAACTGGTCCGCCAGATCGCCAGATCTGACTTTTCTTTTTCTTTGAAGTTTTTTAAAATCTCGCGTTACCACAACAACCAACATTAGACAAGAATTCAACAATTTGGAGGATATTTGCGAGCCACAATTCAAAATGCTGTAAAACGAGCACAATTAATGTGCATCAACTCATGACTTCAGGAGATGGTCGTTAGACTGATACAATTTTATCGACTTAATGAAATAAATTTTCCACCTTTAAATAAACTTTCCGTGAAAACAGATCCATTTTTTTTTCATTTCCAACAAAACGGCAGCCAACTCATAACCGAAACCGAAGGGGCCTGTCAGGGCCGAAGCCTGCCGGGTCAGCGGCATTGTCCGAAAGGGTTACCGCTGATCGGGAACATAAAGGGCTAACGAAGGAACACGGGTGGGTTTTGGTCAGTAAGAGTTTGACACTCCCTTCCGCTCCACCCAAAGCGGGAGGGGTCATTTGAAGATTTGCCATCCTGAAAAAAAAAAAGCCAACTCATATTATGACATTACTTTTACCCCACCTTGTACTTTAAAGAAAACAAAGTATGATTCATACTATGCAAGTAATTTATCATGATAACCAGAACCAGACTGAATCGTTTGATAAATGGTGAGTCAGGCTAAATCTGCCATTATTACAATATTTCTTCACAAAATCCTCAATATGAATTGTGAGATGTAGCTCTTGACTAACTTCTTGTGGTCCTGCAGTGCGATTCTGTAATCATCTCACCGTGAAAACTTAGGTGAAGTGAGCGTGGAGTGAGCTGTCAATAGTGTCAATTCCTAGCAAAAACAAACTCACTTCACCTAAGTTTTCACGGTGAGATTTTTACAGAATCGACCGGCAGTTATTTGACTTTAAACTTCAATCATTGATATAATCAGGGCACGGGCGAACGAAGCGAGCCCTGCTATATCCCACAACCTGAGCATTTTGTAGTACACTTTACGGAAAAACTATTACGCCTATTGATTTGTGCTTTAACATAATAATTTCTATTTATATGTAGATGAGTTATCAGTAAAAAAAATAATAATTTAAATTACGAAAAAAAAAATATTAAAAAAAACTGGCTTAAAGATTATTACCACGCAGAAAAACGACGCGAGCCCTCACAAAGCTCTGCTTTTAGCTAGTTTATGGACCATTTTACGAATCTCCATACAAAACTGTTATGCAGATAATATTGTCAGTATGTGACCATTATTATCTTAATAGCTACGCCCCGCGGTTTCACCCGCGTAAATGTCGATCCCGTGAGAATATCGGGATAAAATGTAGCCTATATGTTAATCCAGGGTGTCAGCTACCTCCATACAAAATTTGATCAAAATTGGTCTAGCCGTTTGAGCGTGAAGAAGTAACAAACATACAAACACACTCACAAACATTTTAGCCTTTATAATATTAGTGTCATTATGATTCTGCCAAACCGGCCTTTTTAGACCCACAGGATGGTTAGATAGTAACGAAATAATCCTGTGTTTGGGACATAGTTTACTTCAATTGAATGAAGAAAATATTATGGCCAGAAGACCCTCGAAGATAAACCGAGAGACAACTGAATAAAAGACCCAGCATTAATGTGATAGATCATCCCCATTCTACACGCAGAATAAAAAACATTTTGCCCGAATTACAGTCTCAATAAACGAAAAGATTTAACGTTGCCAAATCGACGCAAAACCTCGCAAAAGACCTGTTGCACGAATGAAAAAAAATAAGAACCGTGAACGAATGCATTCACAACATTAATCATTCACTCCTCGGCTGTGGGAAAACGACACAAAAGTTTACATTCGCCGGTCAAAGCGGGAAGTTCGGGCTATCTCGCATTATTGGTCAAAGTCGCCTCTTTGGAAATCAGGGTGCAAAGTTAACTAATTTATCTTGTTTAATGTTATTTTTGTGGGATTAATGACTATGCTATGTATATGGTTGGCAAAGAATTTACGGCCAGATCTTATTTGTTATTGTTTTGACTGCCCGGTTGGTATCAACTGCCATCGACGTGTCACTTCTTTATTGGAGTATGGTGCTCAAATACACGAGCGGCCTTGTCGACGACTGCAGTCAGTTCCCTTTGCAGTTGACGCTTTTCGCTCGTATGTATGAGCAGGGCCGTCTTTAACCTATTGGAGGCCCTGGGCACATAAGGATCACGGGGCCCCTGTGTAGTTAAGAGACAATAAGAGAAGCATACTAATATTTCATAACTGGGGGGCTAGAAAGTTATTGTAAATCGCACTGCAAATCACTTATTTTGTCATTGAATCGGGTACTAATAATGCATATAATGGAACGGCGGCTGCAAAGAATGTTTTTTTTTATGAGAGCAGGCCGGGGCCCCCGAAGATCGCAGGGCCCTGGGCACTTGCCCAGAGTGCCCAATGGAAAAGAGGGGCCTGTGTATGAGCACGAAGAACTGAAAGAAATGTGGAAAAAAAGGTGACCGCTGTTTATAGTATCGACGTGGGATCATCAGAAAGAACACTCTAAACATTTAAGCACATATACATAGGTGATAAGCCGTAATACAAACCCCCCGATTGTCACACAAAAACCTCAACATCCAACTTCAGAACAAACCAACAAAGGCCTGAACACGAAACACGACAAGAGCCTGAACGATGAACAGTATCGTTTGACAGAACAAGAGACACAGCCTCCCGACAATACCCGCACACTCGCACACAATCGTACGGATTCGTAGGTACTATCACACAGACTCCCACAGAGAGACCCAGCAACAAGTGGGTAGGGGTGCGAGGGCTGATCAATTGTGTATAAGAGTTTTGTTTGGGGAAGATGAATTGGGTGTACCTATTGTTTTGATATGACTTTTTTGTGAAAATATTTTATTTAATGTTATTTAATTTAGTAAAATAATATAAAGTGGTTTTCATGAAGATTCCCTATTCCGCTTTGTTATTTTTTATGTTATTTTTGTTGTTTGTGTTTTTTTATATTATTAATAATATTATTACTAGATCATATAAAAAATAACAAAGCAAAGTTGATAAAAGACTTTTATCGTCATCCCTGTTTTATTTTAACAAGAGAGATACATAATTGCAAATAGTACTGAACTACCGTTTCCTAATACCATGTATGTTATACTAACAAAAAGGTGTTTAATTACTGTTGATAATAATCATAGGTAGGTATTCAACGCCACCCTCATTATTGATCTATAGGTAAATGTAAATTATATAGGGTGGCAGGGGCGTCGGCGCACAGCCTGTTACAGTTGATTCAGTACACGATTCTGAACCCCCTGCGTAAAATTTTTTCGACGGTTATAAAAAAAACTGTTGTTTAAAAAAAAACTACTGTTTCATAGAAAACGGCAATACCTACGCGGTAAAATGTACTGAACAGTATTCTTTTTTTAAATAATCTTCGAAAATTTTGACCTAATAGCTTTTTCTTTCCTTGACTACAGTTCAGTGTTAACAAGACCAAGTTAGTCAAGTAAGTAAAGAGTCACACAAAATAATAATTTAGGTAAAATTTTCATCATTTATATTAAAATTTTGCTTGCGTGTGAAATATAAAATGGTTGACATTAACAATGCGAAATTGATCGCGTTAAAATAATTAAAATGAAACAAAGAATCTTGGAAAATAATTTCACTTCAACCTTGCCTGTCTTTTGGCTGTCACAGATAATTGTCTTGTAGTTTTCTTGCAGTTAAACCATAATTGTATTTTACACGGACGGTAGTGTAGAAGCAAAAAACTTTTGGAGGGGACATAAATATTATTTTGAAATAATAAAATATTTGATCAGAACCATCGGTCCAGCATCTGAGCAGTATCTGCGTGGAAATGAAATACCTAGTTCTTTTGTTCCAAAATTGTTAGAAGATGAACATGATGAAAATAATAAAGTTGTCGTGTTAACGTGAGATTAAATATGAAAACGTTTCTAAAAGTGTCACATTCGAGCTATTTCAGAAATTGTCTTCGATATTAATAGTCATATCGCACACTTTCTAGTTCTGTGGATTAGTAAATTATTTTCAAAGAAAAACAATTTTGCATTTGTAGTGTTAAAGAAAATTTTATTTCAACAGTTGTAGTTTTTTCGATCAGTCGCACAATTGAATTGAGGAAAGACCTTCGTTTCCATTCACGAATAATCTTATAAAAACTGTCGACATGGAAGAGGAACCACTGCTCATTGACAAAACGATAAAAAAGATCGAATTCCTATTTCGATGCACCGGAGTAAATATAAAATCCGGCCCAAAAACGCGCATGGACACCATAAAAAGTCGCACCGTATATATCATAAACTTCATTTGGCTGAATATAGACCTGGGTTGTGCAGTTGCTTGGTTCTTCATGGGTATTGCAAACTCGAAGAATTTCATAGAGCTAACATATGTCTCTCCGTGCATCACTCTGAGTTTGCTTGGCAATTTAAAATCTCTTTATCTTATTTTTCGAGAAGACTACGTTGATAAACTTATACAAGTTCTAAGAGATTTAGAAATCAATGAGAGAGGTCGCACTAAACATACAGAAAAGGATGCAATAATAAAATATGAGTATAATTTTGTGACTACAGTCATATCAGTTTTAAACGTATTCTATTTTGTCTTGGTAGTGACGTTTGCGCTAAGTCCCGTAACTCTCGTTGCTCTGAAATATTATACCACTAATGAGCTGGAACTTCTTTTGCCTTTCTTAACACTTTATCCTTTTGATCCTTATGATATTAGATATTGGCCATGGGTATATCTTCGACAGGTTTGGTCAGGTTAGTGATGCGTTAGCATGAGTTAAGTGTTTAAGCTTTTAAGATCTTCATTAATTTTGACCATAAACTCTATTTTCACTCATCTACTCTTCTCTCATTTTTTCCTTTTATCTTCTTCTTTCTTATGTTATAAATATTTCTTCCATAGAATAATCATTACGGTTGGTATTTTCTTAGAAGTCGTCGTTCTCATTGATATCTGCACTGCAGACTACATATTCTACACTTTTTGCACATACATACGGATGCAATTTCGTCTTCTGAAACATAACATTGAAAGCTTTATTCCTGATGATGTGGTTGGTGGAAGATTACGCAACATTGAAGAAGTAAGAGCTGAGTTTGTGCTTTTGATTAAATGGCATCAAGATTTAATAAGGTCAGTATTATTTGGTCTATTTTGATACTAATAACGAGATGGAATATATCGTCGCTCGCATGACTGTCCTATCTCATTTTTTATTATTTGAGTTAGGAGAACTAAATTTTTCTATTCGTGATTCTTTCCATTTTGTTGCCTATCAAAATGGTTATATTTTGAGATCCAAATAATATAGAGATACGACGGTTAGTGAAAAATGTAGGTAGTTGTTCTAACTGAATCAGCTAAAAAATTAGATTGGATGGTTAGTCATGCGAGCGACGTTATGTGAATTTAGATATAGAATTTAGATATTACGATCAAGGATTCGTATAAGAGTGAGTCTGAGAAAGATTATGATCGTTTTGAAAACAGTTATATCAAAATCTCTATCTTGATAAAACCATCAATAGTTACTAATACGTATATGTATTTTCTTACAGTTCTGCAAATATGCTGGAGAAGGTCTACACAAGATCAACCTTATTAAACTTCGTTTCAAGTTCCGTTCTCATCTGTCTAACCGGATTCAATGTTATGGTAAATAAATAATTGTTTTTTTTATGTTAAGAGAGCTACAACTTCACTTTCTTAGAATTGCCAATTAAAAACTTGTTGTCATATTAATGGAAAATTGTCATCATCATCATGTGTCAAAGACGTCCACTGCTGGGCATAGGGCTCCAGCACCACCACTTTGTCCGGTTCTGTGCTATCGCATCTAGTAGATTCCTGCGGCCTTCACTAGGTTATCGGCCCACGTTGTGGGAGGACTTGTGGGTTTCCCTGCGTGATCGAATCAGAAATGAAAAGATCCGCAGAAGAACCAAGGTAACAGACATAACCCAAAGAATAGGGAATATGCATGATTTTTTTTTATTTAAAAAATTAATCCTCATTCATGTAATAAACAGTTTAGTAAAACTGTTTTTCGGATAACTATGAAATTAAAAAAGATATGAGCCATCGAAGATTTGTTTCTATCTCTTTCTCGCAAAACGAAATTTAACACGGAGTTTATATGGCCGTAGTGACATGTGACGTCACAGTCTATGTCGGATCTCTCTGTCTAATTGGTGTGTAATCAATAGTTTTAAATGCTCATATCGGCCGTGTTTCTTGGCCGATTTTAATTTTAATTTCACTTTTTGTCATCTCTACTACGGTATTTTCATATTTTGTTAAAAAATGCCATGAAAAAAATTCATGCATATTCCCTATTACCAAACTTAAGTGGCAGTGGTCAAGACGGCCTATAGGGCCGAAAGTTTCTGAACTGGCGACCGCATAACGGAAAATGTAGCGTTGGAAGACCTGCCACAGGGCGGACTGATGACATGGAAATTTGTATTTTGATTTAATTATATAGACTTTGTGTTTTATCGCAATAACCTATGGAATAAAAATACTCTTTTTAATTTTTAGGCTATCAGTGACATTGTTTATGTGGTCACTTTTCTTAGCTTCCTCTCCATGAGTCTACTGCAAATCTTCTTTCTGTGTTTCTTCGGCGATCTATTGTTGACATCGGTAAATATTGTCACTCTTTTCTTTATTGTTTAATTAAATACATGCCGACTTAATTATTATTATGTTATTGTAGAGTACGGAAGTAAGCGATGCTGTATACAATTGTCGTTGGTATTTAGCTGATACGCGTCTTGTCAAGGATTTACTCCTGGTGCAAACAAGGTAGTTTTACAAAATACTTTGCAAAATCAATGTAGGTAGCAAGTAAGCTTGCAGGGATTTTTATATATATTGTTTGTTTTCAGAGCACAAACTCCATGCAAACTGACGGCTTCTGATTTTGCTGAGGTTAATCTCAAGGCTTTTATGAAGGTACCAAACATCTCCTCTAACCTCCTCTACCGAAATTGATTATATACACCGTGTTCCGGTCGATATACATAAATTTCGACCATGAGATGTTCAGACCATGGAAATAACCATTTTTCATTATGGACACATTAATGAATTTTTATTTTTTGTTAATTTTCTTACAAACTAAATACCTTGACGTAATTCACCCGATATGCATGCCTCTTTATCCGAATTGGCAACGTCGTGTTTTCTTTCATAAGATTTGACGGGCTGAAACTTATCAAAACTAAGTTAAGACCCTTTCTTACTGCATAGCACAATTGAATTTTATTAAATGATATTACAAATATCTTTGTAACGAAGCCTTTTTAAGTACTACTTCCTTTGTTATATTTGATTTGTAAAAGCTATAGAAGCGTTTGTCAAAGTTTATGCATAACGTGAAGAACATGGTGTATATAGAGGAAAGTAGCTTTTAACCGCGATTTCGTCCGCGTGAAATTTCTTGTTTCCCCGACCCACGGCATCGCATCGCATCGCCCGTCTGCGCTATTACTTCGTTTTCGCTAAGCGATCTTCCTGATTTTTTCTTTTTACTCTACATATAGCCTTCCTGAAGAATTGAGCCATCAAATGCAAAAATAATACATATTTAAAATCCGACCAGTACTTCCAGAGATTAGCGCGTTCAAACAAACAAACTCTTCAGCTTTATTATTAGTATAAATTATTATTGGTATAAATATAAATAAATATCGATTAGGCAGAGGAAGGAGCTGAAACAGAATAGATAATTGATACTCAATTTTCTTTTTTTTTCAGATTTTAAGCACAGCATGGTCCTACTTCGCTCTATTGCAAACATTATACGGCTCAACAACATAAAAAAAAATATTAATTATTGCACCTTTACAAATTATATTTATTTTATATTTTTCACTTCTTTAAAATTATTGTCATATTATTCTACTACTACTGCATTAACTTTCTCTTTACTTTTCAATAAAAAAATGCCTTCTTATTGATAAATTACTTCATCATCAGCCTACAGCAGCAGCAGCAAGATCGTCGCTCCACTCAGCCTGAGGTGTCCTACCTTACGCTTTCCGATTCACGGTCTCCACACTGAAAAAAAAGAATGATTGATTTTACTAAATTCCGCGTAAATTTTATCAAATCCGCGGGTTATATAGGTCCTACACACGAAATTGTTGATTTTACCAAATAGAACTGGTTGATTATGAAAATCAACAAAGTGGATTTTGTTAAATTCATTCTTGTTATAGGCTCCTTAAAATTAACTATGAAAAGGTAAAATTAACTATGAAAAGGGTTAACTATGGCAGTTCATTACTCAACCTACGCTACTTTCGTACATTCAACAATTCTTTTTTTTCAGTGCACTCAAGAACACGTCTACCCCAACGGTCATCCTTTCTAAGGCTTATATAGCCGGCCCATGGCCAATTCAGCTTGTTTAAAATATCTAAATAAAATATCATGATAAATTACCTAATCATTTTATTTTCGTAATACCCCATATTTATACAAAAAAAATTGGCACTCCAGGAGTGCCGATAGAAGTGAAAACTTGAAAAAGTTAAAACATTGTAATTTTATAAATATGTTTGAAAGTCATTCTTCCCAAAGAATATGTACAGCGCGTTGATGTCTTTATAATGGCCAAAACTTAAAACAGAGGTGTCAGTTACGGTAACACTGTCGCAAGTTCAATGGTTTTTCCCATCTCAAAAAATGCCCAACGCGCCTAAAGAAGTTTTCACTTCAAAAAAACTAAAAGTTTCCTTCACAAAAAGGCCCACATCTCAATCCCACAAAACTCGTCGACCGCAATTGATCATCCCCCCAAGAAATACATCCCGGCACAAAACTGACAGTTTTGCGTACTACCGTCCCGCGCAGACCGCTGTACTCCTGTACCGTATGACTAATGGTTCCAGCTCTCTGCTCCAAATGCGCTGGATTTTTCTACCTCTCTTTTACAGGTTTGTTACGTATCGCAATCTTTTTGAGCGAATATTTATTTGGTTGGCATGTTCCACCAACTCGCACTGGGCCCGCGTGATGGATTATGGTTCAGATGACCTCACAGAGAGGAGGCCTGTGTCCCAGCAGTGGGAACATTGTAGGATAATTATGATTGGCACGATTTTGATGAGTGGAGAGCTAGACGAATTTCTTTTGACAAGAGGTATAAAGGGGTGGCAGGGCTAAGGAAGGAACACGGATGGGTTTTAGACAGTAAGAGTCTGACACTCCCTTCCGCTACACCCAGAGCGGGAGGGGTCATTTGATGATTTCCCGGCACGACACCCTGTATTTCAAACCCTGTCTGTGTCCCAGTAGTGGGAATACACACATACACACACCCTCACACCTTTACACACACGCACACACATATACACACATACACACACACACATACACACACGTATACACATATAGGCTGATCATGCAATTTATATTGATATTATTTACACAACAATAAGCTTTTCTGCTATAGGTAAATTCCAGTTCAACCATAAGTTCACCAATGTGACCACCCACCACTGATTCGTGAAACTCGTGAACGGATGCTACCAGCCAGACCATACATAATGTATGTATATCAGATTCTTATCAGCCCATAGCGGTCCGCGGATGAATCAGCCTGTCCCATAGATCGCTACAGCGGATGATCTGGGGAGATAAGACTGTAATCAGTGGGGTTGCTGACCGTTGTATGAGGTTGCATTGGAGTTATTGTACTGGTAATTTGGTAAGGGCCGATTTTACCGAAGTCAGATATTTTTTATCTGTGGAAAAATTGACGTCTGATCGCTCTAGTACTGAAAATTTTGTTGAAATTCGCCCTTAGGGCGCATTCCACCAAACTTTTATACCTAGAATAAGTCTTATCCTGAGAATAAATTTTGAATTTTTGACAGTTTTTCCATACTAGGACTATCAGACGTCAATTTTATTCCACGTATAAAATTTATCTGACTTTGGTAAAATCAGCCCTTAGTAGTATTATAGTAGCTTTTAGCGACTTTGTGTGTCACCGCGTTGTTCTTCTAACCTGCGCGATGGATTTTGATGCAGTTTTCATCATCATTTAGAGGATTTATTCCAAAAGGTATATTATGTAGGTATAATAAATTAATCTAAGTATATATAAAATACAAAGTCCTAACTGACTAATACAATATCAACGCACAGCCTAATTCGCTGGCCCTAGAGACATGAAATTTGGAGGGTGTGTTCTTTGTGAAGAGTAGGTATCCACTAAGAAAGGGTTTTTCGAAATACCACCCCTAGGAGGGTGAAATTTCACGCAGACGAAGTCGCGGGCAGAAGCTAGTATTACATACATAAACTCACGACTTCTTCCCATGTAGGCACAATCTACAGAACGCCAAGTGTACAGTACCCGGCGATAAATAATATTGCACATGGACCTTTACCTTTTTTGAATTTTATACAAAGAATAAAAATAATTATCAAAAGAAGCAAATCATAATTGTTTTAACAGCTCCTAATAGATACCGGACTGTTTGTATTTCGTGCGACAGAGATAACGCTCTTCGAAGCAGAAATTAGCCGATTGTCTCTTTCCAAAGGTCGATGTGCAATATTTATCGCCGGGTACTGTACGATCCTTACATAGTACTCAATCGTTGATTAGTATTAAACTTACATAAAGAAATCGGCACGGTACGAGTCGCTAGTTAATCATATAATTGTATCCCATAGAGACAGTGTAAACAAAGCAGATTGCCGATTGAAGAGATGGGTATACTCAATTCCTAAATGAACAAGAAGTTCTGATAATCTAGGGTAATTCAAATTTAAATCTGGAGAAGGAAACTGAAGTGGAATACCAAGTTATGAAAGGTGAAAGCTGAAGTGGTGTGACGCAACATGGAAATGGCTTATAGTGTGCATACAACGAGCAGCTGCAACGTCACACGTCGTCGCCATCGCCATCACCTCTGCCAATGACGCATTTCGCTCGTGTGTAATGCACTTATCACCAGAGATATCACCAGAGCTAAAGTTTGTAATATAAATCTAATAGGTAAATACGGGCTGGTGTCCGCAACTCCACGTCAATGCGCGTATTTTGCGTACGGGTGGGAAAATCGATCCACCCAAATCTAGAGTAACAAAAAGAAAATTTGCAAATACAGTTTTTTTTTGCAAGATCGATAAATGATCACTATTTGACTACAAAATAGATCAAACCATAGATTCTTTCGAAATGCAAGGCAGATTCTGTCTTCATTATTAAATGGAGATAAACACAGTTTCCAGTTACGAATCCACCAACGAGTAATTAACAAAGTATTTCGCAACAATTACGGTGTCAAATTGTAATAGCAAATGATTAAAAAGTCATATGGGAACGTGGCGTTCGTCAGTAATTAGTGAGTTGAACTGTAATTTTGTTATTAGAATTTCAGTGTGATGCTGCCACAACATAGATAGGTACAGAAACTCAACTCCATACAGGTTGAAATTGAAAACATGCGACAAACCGAAATGGGAGATTGTACTCATCATTATGAACAACTTTTACTAAGGGACCCAAAGCTGCAATCGCGAAAAAAAGTCAGCTGTTCCCTACATTTTGGCGAGTTATGCGAACATAATCGCAGGGAACAGCTGATTTTGTTTTCGCGATTTCAGGTTTGCTCCCATAGCAAAAGTTGTTCATAATGATGTACAATCTCCCATTTCGATTTGTCGCATGTTTTCAATTTCATAGTCATAGTCCATTTATTTGTCAGAATATTGTTACAGAGTTGTTACATACTTTTAAAAGTTCATAATATTCTGCCGTTTCCGGCGTACAAATACATTTTCAGGGTTTTGGTTATTTTATTAGATATAACATTGAATTAAATAAATTAGAATAACATTCAAATTGTTGATGATTGTGATGTGCTGGCGTCTCACAGTGTTATTATTGCCCCGAAAAACGGACATCCCCTTTTTATTAACTAATCCGATAGAACAGATTATTTAGAAAGTAAGAGTAAAATACCCGTGTGCCAATTTTACACCAATCACGAGTAAAAAAATTTTGCTTTTTTTTTTTACTTTTTCTAAATTAATTAATTACAAAATAAAAGCGCATTATTTTACCCCTTTCTTTATTATGTGTAATAATACTATATTAAAGATATGTGAAAAAAAATACAAAAGGGTACTAACTAGTATAGATGTAAAGGAATATGGTTTTTTTGTGTTTTTAGATTTTGATTTATCATGGTTGTATCATTGCTTAGTTGGATTCAATATTTATTGTAAATCATGTTTAGACCCCAACCAATCACTTAAAAAAAAACCGCATCCAAAGCTCGCGGTGTTTAAGAGTTATTCACTTCTAAATTTTATTCTGATAATTTTGATTTTAGGGTCATCACTTCACAAAAAACATTATTTTTGTTTATAGATTTTAATTTTATGTTGAATTTTATTTATATCATAGAAATATACATATACATATTTACGCCCACTCCCACAAAATTTTACAAATAATATTCTTAAATCATTTTATTATTTTTACATCGGACAAAAATACAATACATTTTGATACAAGTGGAGAAAGTTTGTTATTGTATTCGAGGCGGAATTATAATGAATGTTTTTGAGCCGAGAACTGCAATAACAAATGTCCACGTGTATCAAATGACGTTTTTCAATACACTTTTGAAGAAATAAAATAAAATAACGAAAAATATTTTTGTCTTTTCTTTTTTTTTTTCGAGCTTTGCATTCGCCAGGTTGAAGGAGAGGCAAAGGTATGAAGCCTTTAAACAGCCTAATATAAAAAATAGATTAATTTTATGTTTTTGAATTCAGTACACAAATAAATATTAATTTGTTAAACACAACTAAAGTAACTAATAGTTTCTAATAATCATGTTTATCTATGATATTCTATTTATAAACACAATTTGAATTTGCACAAAATATTTATGCCGGAAAGACGCGTGTCGCTTTGCCGAAATTAGAAAAAAAAAACAATCACCTGAGATTAAGCATTGAACCAATTTGAACTAAGTATAGGTATAGTTATCTGTGGCAATTTTCATTCCCGCACACGTGCGGGAAAATTGAAAAAAACACACACGTGTGAAATACATTGCATGTTAGTGCGTTATGGACCAGTTTTCGAGGAAGTGTATTGAAAAGTTAATTACTTATACTATAATTTGTTCATGCTTTATTGCATGTCAAGCCAAGTTCAGAGATAAACAGGGTGAAGTACACCTTACACGAACCATTTCGAGCTACTTTAGACCACCTAAAACTATTAAACCTACCTTCGTTAAAGCAAAACTCTCAACAAACAAATACTTTGAATACTTGCCAAATTGCATAATCAGTAGCAAGGAACTTAATAAACTCACTTTTACCTCCTTAGAACTTGGTACTCATTTAGGTTTCTATTTTATTATCGTGTACGTACTTTGTACCGAACTCGGCCCTTATTTTATATATATGTTTTTGGTGAGACAAAGTTCATTTTTTACTTATTATCTCACAGCCTGAAACACTTGGTCGAAAAACTTGAAATTTTTAAAGTAAAATACTAAATATTTACAGAGTTCATTTGCTTAAGTACCTTCTTTAATTATCATTTTCTGTAGGTAAAACTTCAGTGCTATCGTCATTCCACCCTTCTATAAGATTTTGCATAACGTCTTCTTCGTCACTTAAGCTGTCGCTATCTTGGGCCGAAACATCTTCCTTTGGTATTTCGTACGGTTTTAATAACTGGAGAACGGCAGGTGGTAATGGCATCTTTCTCAATTTTTTTTTTTCAATGATAGTGTAACTTCTTTCAGATAACCGTGGCCACGTTATTATGTCCTTTGTTTATTTTAAACACATTTTACGTTTTTAAATAATACTAAACATAAAAATTCAATAAAAAAAACATCTTAAAAAATACGACTTCTGCCAACCCTAGCGCCTAAATTTCAAAATCCTGTAAGTTCTAAACACCATAAGATTTGGATATGATATTTTGAATCGGTGCTTCTTAGTGCCAAAGCAACATCTTGTCTCGATGTTGAATCCAAATAACATGAAATAAGCCCATAAAAAAATAAAATCGAAAATATATAAAATTCAATGTTACTCACAACATGTTAACGTTAAAATTTGAGCGTTTGCTTAGTAATTTACTTAATATAAAGCATCAATTAATTGCGATCAAAGACATAACAAAAACGCATTGGATCTAAAGTAATTGCGATTTCTATGGTTTTTATGGAAACCATAGAAAAAAGAAAAAAAATTATATCTCCATATTGGGACAAAATTGCCACACGGGTATTTTACTCTTACTGTAAAAATAACCTGTTCTATCGAATAAGTTAATAAAAAGGGGATGTCCGTTTTTCGGGGCAATAATAACACTGTGCGTCTGTACAAGTCTATGAGTGCGTTCATCATCATCATCATCCTCAGTCCGACTTCACCCACTGCTGGGCATAGGCCTCTCTTTTCATGTGCCAATCCCCACGCTCCTGTGCCAGCCTCACCCAGGTTCTACTCGTGATGGTAACAATGTCCTCCGCCCATCTCGATGCCGGGCGACCGACACTTCGTCTTTAAACGTCACTCGTCGGGCACTGCCATAGAAATTTTCATATATCTATGGGCACTGCCTTACTCCACCCGTCATTCAGAGCGTTCACCAACGGAGTAATTGCGTAACACGTGATGACGGGTGGCGTAAGACATTGCCCGAGTGGCGTTTCGTCTACTCGGTAACGTTGATAACGCAACGAATGTTAGCGAATTGTGAAAAGTTGAAAGCTATTGTAATTGTTAGTGTCACACTAACAATTTGTTAACAATTCGACAACATTCGTTGCGTTATCTACGATGTCGAGTAGACGAACTTTTCAAAACTGAGAAGCAATGGATTAGGGATTTCTTTAGAAATCCTTCTGGTTGTGAAACTAAGTTTTATGCAATGGGTCATGTATGAAAATATTAAATTGTCTCGATTTTTTTTCTGCGCTTATGAATAAGCTAATACTATCTACAAAAAAAGTATCAGATTTATCTGATTAGTATTTCCAGAGAAATAAATTAAATTCTGTTAGAGGCGGCCATCGACAGTAACCCACGGATTTTTATTCAATTTCCTTAGCCTACTCAATTAAAAAGTAAAAACTTGTCAATTTGTCATAACATAACCTCACTTTTCACCTCTTGCTTTGTGTTTGTTTGCGATTTTATGGATATATCTTTACGATTACGATACGATTTATCTTTATTTTATTCAAAGCGTGAGGGTCGTCGTAAAGATATATCCATAAAATCGCAAACAAACACAAAGCAAGAGGTGAAAAGTGAGGTTATGTTATGACAAATTGACAAGTTTTTACTTTTTAATTGAGTAGGCTAAGGAAATTGAATAAAAATCCATGGGTTACTGTCGATGGCCGCCTCTAACAGAATTTAATTTATTTCTCTGGAAATACTAATCAGATAAATCTGATACTTTTTTTGTAGATAGTATTAGCTTATTCATAAGCGCAGAAAAAAAATCGAGACAATTTAATATTTTCATACATGACCCATTGTAGAGCTGTTTTTGCTCGTTAAATGGAGTTGACCTTTACCTTCTGAACTTATTTATGTTATGCTTCGGCGATCGGCTTGCATTTTAATGACGCGACTTGTTTTGTAATTAGTTTACTACGACAACTGTCTATATTGGTTTAGTTCAAGACATGCTGGCAAAAAAGTTATGCGAAGCCAAAAGTATTTATACTTAGTACGGATTTCTTAGCAGTAAATTGTAGAAGGAAACGATTGATGCCGCCTTATTTTTCAGGATGGGAAATCATCAAATGACTCCTCCCGCTCTGGTTGGAGCGGAAGGGAGTGTCAGACTCTTACTGACTAAAACCCACCCGTGTTCCTTCCTTAGCCCTTTATGTTCCGACTAACTAACTAAAAAAGTCGAAGCTACCTACAATATTATATAAGATGTCTACAATATTAAAAAGAACATAATATTGTTTGTTTTTAATCCAATCGGGAATTAAATCAAAACATAGTGTACCAGCTGCCTCTTGCCGTACAAAGGCAACTGAATCAATTATTGTTGATGATGTAAGAGTGACATCATTCGGTGCAGTATGACAGTTTGTTTACAATTTATTTATTTTTTACGCATGAGCAGGCGAGGCTAAGGACTGAGAATGTGCTGAAGCTTGACATGTATTAAATCTGCTCTGTCTTTGTTTTATTTTCAATGGTTGTGAGAAATAACACAGATTGAATGGATGACCAAAGACTCTTAATAGAATGAGCCCCATGAATGAATGATTGGCACTGGCACTTGAAGCCTCATGTTTAGAGTAGGCATTTCGATTAGTGGAGAGATGGGAAATAACAAAGATTAGTATAATATTCATTTAATATAAACACATGACATTTTACCAAAATACATAAAGAATCACATCTCAAATCATATTCAACACATTTCTCTTCAGAAAAAGACATGTTGTGACGACCCCATATAAATTGGTCTACGGATAGGAGAATGAATGATTTACATAATTAGCTGCTCCAATCAAACTTATTTAGGAATTACATAATAGTTAGTACTTATGTGCACGTTGATACCCGTTCGTTGGCTTAGCGGCCCGCTGTCAGGAGGCAGACGTGACGTCATGAAGCCTTTTCCTATTAAATAAAACGCTTCGATAACACTATTTACTGGTGGTGATTTTATTTCGCGCACTCGATTTTCAACGTACCTACTGCTTAGCGCCGAGAGTTGAAAATCCAACAGTGTTTTTATTGACGCGCTGGGATGCGTTTTGTTGGATTCTCAACGCTCTGCTCAACACCGAGAGTTGTAAATCGAGTGCGCGATAAAATCTCGCGTTATATTTTTAGGTCTGTGCAAATGTGGGCAAATTCGGATTTGCAAAGAAATAACTAGGGATGCATCCGATACCGATACCGATACCGATATATCGGCGATACTTCAGGTTTGCCGATATATCGGTATCGGCGATATTTTTATGGCCGATTCAACGATACTTTTACACTTTGAAAATGTAATGTAAACGCGCGTGTTGTCCCGTCTATTTCGTTGCAAACGAGGCACGAACTAACTATGCTCGGGGAAAACCCGCGCTTTGTTCAGTGTTTTGTTTCGCCCGCCCGCTTTGGCCTCGCACTAAATGCACTCCTCCACTACACTAACTCCAAACTACACTCGCACATCTATCCCATTTCGTTAGGTTGAATGTTATTGCTCGTAGTATCTTTCCATGCAATAAGATTTTTAATTCCATAAAAATCTTATAAATAAAGTTAATTTTGATTACTAGAACTATTAATTAATTGTGTTTTATTTAATCTATCTTCCTTTTTGAATTCAGTAAGCGTATCGGTATCGGTATCGGTATCGCCGATATTTTTATAAGTGTATCGGTATCGGTATCGTATCGGCAAAAAGGCGTATCGCGGCATCCCTAGAAATAACGAACTAAACAATTGTGTGCTAACTTTCGCTGCAATCCGTACGCATATTTATACCTAAGCTTATTACGTAGAGAATTATGAAGTATTAGTATTAATTACACCGACGAGGTGACCGCACCTATTAACGAATAAATTATTTATGTGATATTACGTGTAACAAAAACTGAAATTATAGTAATGTATAGTCTATGAAGGTGATACAGACTTTAAAAGAAAATGAAGGTGCCAACTTTTGAATTGAACCATAAATAAAAGTAACACAGGAGTCATTACTAAGAATAACGGGGATACGGGATGTTGATGGTTACGATGTTAATATAGCTCAAAATGTAACATTTTGTCACACCTCTATGTGAAACTAAAGTCAATATTAATGAAGATGACTGAAAGTCGATTAAAGAAGAATGTGGACAGAAAGAAGATGTAATTACTAAGAATAAAGGGGATACAACCCGCACTGGGCCCGTGTGGCAGATTACAACTCACTCCCATTTTGGAGAAAGGAGGCCTGTGTACCAGCAGTGGGAACACTACAGGCTAATAATGTGCTTAAGAGGATACAGGAACCGAAGTAAATAGATCTCAAAATGCAACTTATTTAATGAAACTTAAGTAAATGTCAATGAAAAAATGTGTACAATGGAATCAAAAGTAGAAAATAAGACAAAAGTTAAAGAAAATAACGGAAATATACATGAATTAAATGAGGATACTGAACATAGTGTACAGATCATTTAAAACAATCTATGTACGTCCCAGAAAGAAGACAAAATGTTGATTGAAAGGAAAATTCAATCACGAAATATTAAGCGGATCTTCTATGCGATACCGATGTCTAGACTGTGCTATTGTTTACCCTAAACCAATGTTATGTTTGTAGTAGCTGCTACATGGCAAAGTTCAGTCCATACATTTCACTTCTACCGGCAATATTGCTAAACTTCAGCTATAGTTTTAAACAGAATCTTAAGAGCTTCTTTGATTTTGAATTTATCTTCAAGTGACTTAACTTCAAAAAATATCAATATATTGAAAAATGTCTAAATCACTGCTTTTCGATCAATCACTTGATAAATTAGGCGTTCTATTCCGATATTCTGGAATGAATCTTCAAAAAAAGATCGTCACACCAATGGAAATGATCAAACACAGATGGTTATACTCCGTAAACTTTATGGTTGTATTTTCAGCAGTAATCGCCAGTATATACTACATTATACTCGGCATTGTAACTGGCAAAAGCATTATAGAAGTCACCAGTGTTGCTCCTTGCCTAACATTCGCAATACTTTCAATGATCAAATCTATTTACCATCAGATATATGAGAAGCATGTTAAAGAGCTAATCGACCTTTTACGAGATCTAGAAATCAAAGAGAATAATAGAGAGAAGTGCGTTGAGAAAGAAGAAATTATAGAAGACGAAACAGGCTTCTTAAATAAAGTAATTAATGTGCTATACGTGTTAAATTGTTCAATGATAGTCGTGTTTGATATGACTCCGATGGTATTGATAGCGGTGAAGTATTATAAGACAAAGGAGTTTGAAATGCTGCTGCCATATTTGGACGTGTTTTTGTTCATTCCTTACGAGCTGATATACTGGCCTTTTGCGTACATCCATCAAATTTGGTCAGGTTAGTGTCATTTTTAAGCCCATAGCCGAAAAATAAAGAAAATCTTTACTCTTGTTAAAAAAACTTTCAGAATGCGTAGTCCTTTTGGAGATGGCTGCAGCTGATTATTTGTTTTTCACTTGCTGCACTCATATTAGAGTACAATTCAAACTTCTACAGTATGATTTCGAAAGGATCATACCAGACGAGAGTATTTCTAAGGGAGAAAGGTATGAGGAAGATGAATTTCGGGACAAATTCGCTGAGTTAGTAAAATGGCATCATGATTTGATACAGTGAGTAATGGTACATATTATGATTTTGACTTGATTAACTATAATAATTCAAATTAAAAGCCTTAACAATCTGTGTTAACAATGTAAGAAATTGCAGGAAGTCTATTAGATTTCACAAATGTCTTTGTTTTTTTTATATATAGAAGATTTGAATAGAATAGAATAGAATAGAATAGAATAGAATAGAATAGAATAGAATAGAATAGAATAGAATAGAATAGAATAGAATAGAATAGAATAGAATAGAATAGAATAGAATAGAATAGAATAGAATAGAATAGAATAGAATAGAATAGAATAGAATAGAATAGAATAGAATAGAATAGAATAGAATAGAATAGAATAGAATAGAATAGAATAGAATAGAATAGAATAGAATAGAATAGAATAGAATAGAATAGAATAGAATAGAATAGAATAGAATAGAATAGAATAGAATAGAATAGAATAGAATAGAATAGAATAGAATAGAATAGAATAGAATAGAATAGAATAGAATAGAATAGAATACTCTTTATTATGTACACCATATAAATTACAGACATAAATATAGAAACTGTACAAAGGGTGACACAATGGGCGGTCTTATCGCTAAGAGCGATCTTTTAAAGACAACCTTAGGATGGATTTAAAAAGGGGAAGGACAGACAAATACTGTAGGTAGTCCGCGGTGTAGCATTTACATAATACAATATATACATACATATAGCATATTATACTAAACTAAATAAATGTGGTCGTCCAAATCAAAAGGGACCTTATGGCGGAAATGAGTTATCTACAGGGCTGAAAACTACATAAATGTACCGAACTATAGACCCAAGAACCAACCTTCTAACCACTACCGTTATTTTTTTACGAATTTTTGAAGTTCACTGATCGAAATTATAAGTTTCGAGAAAATCGCAATTTAAGTATGCCGTACAAAAAAGTTATGTTTTAGTGTGAAGTTATGTAACTGATGGTATACTTTGATTGACTATGATTATTACTAATGGAAATTCTTACAATCCTTGCATAAACTTGTTTGTTGTGGGAACTAGACCCGCCAACATAATGCATTATCAATGAGATGCAAAGTATCGATAATAGTATTAAAAATAAGTAAACCGCCTGTTTCTCACTAAACTTTTATTGTTTTTATATTGCTACTAATTACATAGATTTGCGAAAGGCCTTAGATGTAAATAAAAACAACACATAATTTAAAAAAAAATAGTTTTTATTTACTAGCAAGAATTCTTATTTTTTATAAACTTTGAGATCTGACAGTAACAAAATCAACACTTAATCACTAAATAGGTTATACATAATTGGTTTAGATGCTAATAAAGCTAAGAGATCAATGATAACTATTAGTTATGATCTTGTAAAGTTACATAGAGAACTGAACAATTTCTTCAAACAAATTAAAAAAGGGCCCTAATGGTAGGCACTAAACAATTTTTTTTATTTTTAGCATGCATAATCAATATTTTAGTGCAACATTTAAGATAACTTAAATTTTCTTTTTTTATTATCACAAGGTATGAAAATGTTACTTATTTAACAATTTTTTTTTTATTATCACAAGATATGAAAATGTTACTTATTTAACAAAATGTTCGTAACAAGTATATACGTAAAAAAGGGCCCTTAAGGCGGTCCGTTGCAGTCTGCTGACACTTATCTCTTAGTATAGTTAATTAGTTTAAGTATTTAAATAAAGGTAAACAATCTTGATACGTTTTTGTCGAAAAATACATTTATGAAATAATTTATAGCCATTACAAGATAAAAAAACAAAATGAAATAACAGATGTTATAATGAATTACTTTTGCTATTAGCCTTAGCATATTTTAAAAATATATTTTATGATAAAAAACATAACAAGATTGTTTACCTCTATTAAAAGTACCTAAACAAAATATGGACTACAATAGTGGGACCTTAGACCTAAGACGCATATACAAAGAATGCCGCATGCGGCGGCGTGCGACACTATCTAATGGCGGCTATACGCTACGCTGACGACACGCTAGTCCTGGCGCAGCGGAGGTCGCATCAGGCGGCGGCCGATGCGATGGCACGCGGGGTTGCGATAGTCGTGGAGGGGATCCGGCAGTTGGGTCTCTAGGTGGCATTGCACAAGTCCGAGGCCATGTCGTTTCATGGGCCCCGGAATACGCCACCATCGGGATCCCAACTAACGGTAGGAGGGGTTCACATCGGCGTCGAGACGACGATGAAATACCTGGTCTCGTCCTCGACAGCCGGTGGAACTTCGTCGAGCATTTCCGACGTTTGGCTCCCAAACTGGAACGGGCCGGGGCCGCCTTCAAGCGGCTCCTGCCCAACCTGAGGGGGCCAAACGCCTCCTGCCGGAGGCTTTACGCGGGGTCGTGCGGTCCATGACCCTATACGGGGTCCCGGTGTGGGCGCGTTCACTGCGGCGGCGAGCCGCCCATTATTTGAACGCGCCCCAGAAGGTGGTAGCCGTTAGGCTGATCCGGGGGTACCGCACGATCTCGGGCGAGGCGGCAAGCCTCCTTGCCTGCCGCCATGGGATCTGGAGGCGATAGTCCTCGCGCGCCTGTATGAGTGGCGCGCGGAGGCACTACGCCGGGGGGAAACTCCGCTTCCGCAGCAAATTGCGGCGGAGCGGACGGACCTCCGGCGCGATCTCATGGCGGCATGGAAAGAGCGACTGTCACAACCCAGCGCAGGGCACGCCACGATAGCGGCGGTAAGACCCCTCTTTGAGGAGTGGCTAGAGAGGCGTCATGGCGCCCTCACCTACCGCCTGACGCAGGTCCTCACCGGACACGGAAGTTTCGGGAGGTTCCTGCACATAATCAGGCGGGAGGAAACGCCCGGGTGTCACCATTGCCAGGATCGCCCTGAGGACACGGTGGAGCACACGGTGGAGGTCTGCCTCGCTTGGGCGGAGCACCGCCGTGTCCTCGTAGAGGCGATCGGCAGCGGCGGCGACCTCTCGCGTCCGGGCCTGGTTCAAGCCATGGTCCGGGGCGAGAGGGAGTGGGGGGCAGTCGCCTCCTTCTGCGAAGCAGTCATGCTAGCGAAGGAGGCGGCGGGACGGCTGAGGGAGAGAGCTTCCCGTCCCAGTCGCCGCGGGAGACGCTCCGGGCGTCGGGAGCCGCGCGACGACTCCCGGCCACCGTAGGCGCGGGCCTGCGGGCGGAGAGTAATGGGTAGCTCACCGTCCGATCAGGACCAGGCCCGTGCCGGACGGCGCGTGCGTGTTCCACGCGCGCCTCAAAGAGATGTCAGCACTAAATGAAGGGGCCCGTAAGGGCCGAAGCCTGCCGGGTCAGCGGGATTGTCCGAAAGGGTTACCGCTGGCCCGGAACATAAAGGGCGAAGGAAGGAACACGGGTGGGTTTTAGTCAGTAAGAGTCTGACACTCCCTTCCGCTCCACCCAGAGCGGGAGGAGTCATTTGATGATTTCCCATCCTGAAAAAAAAAAAAAAATGGCGGCTATACGTTATTATATATTATATACCTTGCAATATTAAAATGTCGATATAATATATGGTTTGAATTACAAGAAAAACGATTTGTTAGGTCTTGCCGCGATAAGGTTCCTTTTTTACTAAACTTTAGATGAATACAAAACTTTTTTAAATTGACTTTTCGAAAAGTTGAACACACACACATGTAGTAAATACAATCATCTTTTTAAAAATACAGTTAATAAAAAAACGATTTTTTTGAGGTATTTTACGAATTTATTAATATCTCGGAAACTAGTTACCGCCATAAGGTCCCTTTTGATTTGGACGACCACAAATATATACACATACATATTATAAGCACCTTAATTGCGTAAGCACTTTGAATAGAAATTTGAAAGAAATTCCTATTCCATTGCTTCATATATTTAAAAAATGTATGTGCTCAAAAACATAAATAACGCAAAGAACGTGCTTGAACTGTCAAAATAAAATTGTATTACCATTGATTCGCTTTGTGTGTTACGCAATTACCCGTCCGACTTTTAGAGGGTTTTTTTTTTTTTTTTTTTTTTTTCAGGATGGGAAATCATCAAATGAATCCTCCCGCTCTGGGTGGAGCGGAAGGGAGTGTCAGACTCTTACTGACTAAAACCCACCCGTGTTCCTTCCTTAGTCCTTTATGTTCCGGGCCAGCGGTAACCCTTTCGGACAATCCCGCTGACTTTTAGAGGGTAGCAGGGACATCGACACGAAACCTTTAGCGTTACCATGAATTCAGAACATGATTCTGAGCCCGCCTGCGTTGAAATGTTTCGTTAGTTTAAAAAAAAACGTACCTGTTCCATACATTTTGACCGCGTAGGTATTAGACTGTTCTATGAAACAACAGATTTTTTTTTAAATTGACGAAATTTTCTACGCGGTGGGGTCTAGAATCATGTGGAATTATATTACAGTTTGCGCGTCGATGTCACCGCCACAATGTATGATTTTATTTGCAGCTCAACAAAGATACTAGAAACAATCTACTCAAAGTCAACGCTATTTAACTTCTTGTCCAGTTCGTTAGTGATTTGCCTGACTGGATTCAATGTTACGGTAATTTCAGTTTTTCTTAGGCACGGCTAACATCATCACTTGCATCATCATTATAATGTCTTTATTAAATGCATTTGTACATTACTGTTTATGATACTCTTGAATAATGTATTACTAGCGGTCCGCCCCAGCTCGCACGGGTGCAATTTTCTTTCATACAAACCTTGTCCTGGCAATAGGTACAATGTGTGCTACGAAAGAAGAGACTTGACGCACCACGTGGTTTGACATGCGCAGTACACGATTTTAGGTATCTTTAGCGGTATGAGGTCTGAGTGCGGGACGGGACCGGACGTCATAGGGGCGGCGGAAAGAGGCGGGGGAGGCGGGGTCAAGTCTCTTCTTACGTGGCACGCATTGTACCGAAAACAACAATAAAAAGAATTATCCAATTTTGGTGCAGTCATTTGGAAGTTACGCGCGTACAGAGATTTCGGCGACTGTTTTATACTATGTAAGGATAAGGATGTATGTAATTGTGACTTTTCTTGATCACTCATAACACCAATAACGAAGTGACAGAATCAGGACGTTGACCAATTATAATAAATAGGAATAAAATCGATTTCTGTTTGAAAATGTTTATATTAGTGTTTTGTATGGCAATCATAGACATTTATAATTATGATAAGTACAGCAGTTTTATCTCACGAAGTGACGCGCGCTTTTCTTGTGGTAATCAAGTGTAAAACACGCTATGAATTCGTGCGTGAAGACGAGTAGCGTCAGCACATAACACGCACACACACGTTTCCGACTTCACCACTGGGTTTTTCTACTCCTGCGTTTACACAAGGATTTTTTTTCATGATTAAATTTTTCAGTATTTTTTTTAATAAATTACTAAGTAATAATTCAGCAGCGATCTAGTTTTTTTTGTTTTTTTCTGTCGGTTTTTTTTTCTAGTTTTCTTTTATTCCTCGATAGTTTTTTTTGTTTTTTGTAAGTGTGTAGTACAATGTTCTTCAAAAGCTTCAACTCTTGATTTTTTCCTTTTGTGTATTTCTTAAACTTTTTTTGTTCTTTCAGATCGTGGATGATATAGTCATTATCGTAACGTTTTTGACGTTCCTGTCCATGGCTTTAATGCAAGTTTTTTTCTTGTGTTTCTTCGCTGATTTGATGATGAGTGCAGTACGTATTATTTGGGCATTAATTTTTGATCCGTTTAATACTTGTAAGACCTTACAAAAAAAAAAGGAAAGAACAAGAATAAGAAAAAAAAAACCAAAGCATACTTCAAAAACCTTAGACTGGAAGCCGACCCCAGTATAGCTGGGAACATTCTAGGCAGATGATGTCGATGACTTCAAGTGCCTTTCAAAGAGTATTTCGTCGTAGTGTATCATCATTATGGAGCAGAGGCGGCCCAGTGGGATCATTATTTCATCACCACAGCTGCTCTCAAAACGGTGAAGAAAAACATCGTAAAGAAACCGGCATGTTCTAGAACCAAAAACTTGAAGGCATTTGATGTTTACCAACTCGTAGAGGGCCCGCGTGGTGGATTGCGGCTCACACCCTCAACGAGAGGAGGCCTGTGTCCCAGAAATGGGAAGATTATAGGCTGCATCATGCTGTATTATAATGCTATTGGTTATAATACATGTTTGAAATGGTCATCTACAGAAGTACAGACTACAGATTCAATATTTATTTCAGAGTCTGGAGATAAGCAATGCGGTCTACAACTGTAAGTGGTATTTTGGGAATCCCAAAGTCTGCAAGCAACTGCTCTTGGTGCAAACCAGGTAATGCATTTTGCCTGAAGATGTGAAGTAGCAGCTCGGTTCCTTTATAAATAGTGCTTCTGCAGAACTACTAGCTTCTGCTAAATCTGCAATCTGGAGCCAACCAGCAATCTGTGTTATTTAGAATACTGGAATATGACACATTAATACATCGGCAAACTGCTCAGAGCAGAGGTAGCTTAACGGTATCGGCCCCGTCTTACGAGTTGTAAGTCGTGAGTTCGAAGTGTCCGAATATATGTAAGAAGGAGATGTATCCGGTAGTTGAAAATGTATCAGAACCCGATGTCGCTAGGTTGGCCCCACCACTGCGCCACTACTACACATGTAGTTCAGTGAAAGCAATAGATACAAATTCGCGCACACACTATTCATAAATCATAACGTACTTGTAAATCAATTATAGGTAAATAAACCTTTAACTTATCAAACACAGCGTGCATTTACCATGCACCGTACGACTTACTCTAAACATCTATCACTATCTGTGCACAAGCCATTTATTTTACACTAGCTTCTGCCCGCGACTTCGTCCGCGTGAAAATTCTTGCTCCCCCGACCTACCCTGTTGCATCGCATCGCTTGCCTGCGCTATTATTTTGTTTTCACTTAGCGTTTTATCTGACTTTTTTGTTTTTTCTCGGCTCCTCGTAGTCCTAGCTTGATGTCAAATGACCTTTAACTGCCTCAAACTAAAACACTCCCTCTCACAGAGAGGAAGCTTGTGTCCCAACAGTGGGGTCAGTATGGGCTGATTATGCTAAATACATCGGTAAACCATCTATAAGTGGCTTATAACTACTTTCGCGCAGGTAGACAGTAAGTCTGTTGAAAAATTAAAAAGCACAAACACATTTAGACGTAACTTTCCCTTAATTAATGAAAACGTAATCGCATTCCTTTTGTGTCTGCACAAGGACTGCCGACGGAGACTTAAGTGCACTTCCCTGTCCGTGTCTCCGCCTATTTAGTACTAACAGTACCTACGCAGCCGGTCTGTTCTGTAAAAATCTAACCGTGAAAATTTACGAGAAGTGAGCTTGAAGTGAACTGTCACCCGATTCCCTAGGGATTGACACTATGTTGACAGCTCACTTCAAGCTCACTTTAGCTCAGTTTCCATGGTGAGATTTTTAGTTTACTTTTATGGCATACCGAGTTTCAGACTGCAGCGCAATGGCGACTGCTGAGGTCCTGGGTGCGATCCATGGGAAGGACCAAATGTTATTAGCAGCCCGGTGTCTAAATTTGGTTTTGACCATTTTACGTATGACTAAATGGAACGGGCGGAATGAGGGTAGTTGGTACAGACGCCAGCACATCAAGCTACTACAATCAGTAAAATTTCTTTAATAGATTTTCAACTTTCATCGCTAAAGTATAAGGTTCAAAGTTGATTGGGAAAATTTGACAGTTTCGAGTAGCTTGATGTGCTGGCGTCTGTACTATTAGAACTCTGCCAAACTCTTCTGGAAACACAAACGTGATTGTATAATTTTCAGAAAAAATCTCTGTCAGTCTCTGTCTTAAATTCCCGAATACTGTCAAATTTTCCCAATCAAATTTTAACCTTATGCTTTAGCGATAAAGTTGAAAATCTATTAAAGAAATTTGACAAATTGTAGTAGCTTGCTGTGCTGGCGTCTGTACTCATAAATGTTGCAGGGCACAGAAGCCGTGCAAACTGACAGCCGCAGGATTTGCTGATGTCAACCTCAATGCGTTTATGAGAGTAAGAACTTTTTCGAATGCGCTTTTGAAAAATTGCTTCGTTACAAATCAGGAGGGTAGGTAGTGAATGTTGCTAACCCTCCTAATTTTTTATAATACTAATTTAAAATATGAATATCGAAGGCTAACTCTCGTAAAGTGCGTTTCACGAAAGAATTCCCTTCGCCGTAATGTTGGCACCATTGCTTTTCATTGGAGAATTGTTTTACCTTCAATGAAAAGCAATGATGCCAACATTACGGCGAAGAGAATTCTTTCGTGAAACGCACTTTAGTTTAAAACGTTCAAAATCTAGCCGTAGTCTCATCTCGGCGACAAACAAATGTCAAAAACTTGTCAACATGTAGGGAAAATAAAGGTATTTTTGACAGATTGAGACTAAGATCTGCAGGCCTACCACGATCTCTTAACGCGATCCATTTTAGGACCTAAACTGAACTGTTCGTCTAATTCGTACCATGAAGTCAGTTTAACGATTCAATTTAGGCCGTGCTATCTGACAGCGATTGTTCCAAACTGAGTCGCAAGTTTTGGTTTCATTCATTCAATTTTGTACTGTATTTGGTACCCAGACTGTGAGCGTTCTTACAGATTACATTGCAGTATACTGTTTATGGGACATCGACGCGCAAACTATTATCCTGAATTCAGTGCAAGATTCTAGAGCCACAAGAGTTGATTTGTTTGAGATGGGAATAAACCTTTGAACTCGCGCCACTGTTACCAAAAGCGCCATCGCGCGTGTTTTGTTTATAAGACGATTCAAAAAATACCTGCTTCGGATGTGTTCGGGTGTCCTCGGGATGTACTCGGTTTTAATGTATATCCGATAAGTCAGTGAGTGATGGCAAAGTATTCTGTTTGTGTTTTGTTTCCACTTCTGTTGGCACTCCTGGAGAGCCAGTGTTTTTTTTTAATTTTTCTTCATGGGTGTCGTTCTCATGGTTTCCGAGGGTGCTGAAGCCGATAGTGAGGTTAAAATGAAAATCCAAGATGGCGGATGTAAAAATTTTATGATTTTTCATCAAGAGTGTCGTTTTCATGGTTTTCATGGGTAGGTACTGAAACCGATGGTGCGGTAAAAATGAAAATCCAAGATGGCGGCTGCAATTTTTAAAAAATTTTCGCCATGTTTGTTGTTTTCATGGTTTTCGAGGGTGCAGAAGCCGATAGTGAGGTCAAAATGAAAATTCAAAATGGCGGCTGCTAAATGTACAAATTTTCCCCATTTTGAAATTTTCGCAGCCGCCATCTTGGATTTTTATTTTGAACTTCGTTCCTGCCGGGGGCCTCCGACCCCACACGTTTTTTGTCATAAGCTGAATTTGAGGTAACCAGTTTGCGCGTCGATGTCCCTTACTTATAGACGTCATCTACGGCGTGGCGGGGACATCGCGCTGAAAGTTTTCGAAGGTTCATCATCTGCCTAGCCTTTTCCCAACTATGTTGGGGTCGGCTTTTTTCTTGGTATGTAAAGATGGTCACCCATCCACGGACCAACCGCGGCAAGCGTAGCTTAACCTGATCGATCAACCCGTGCGGCTGTTATTACTTAGCCACAACCTAAATACAGTATGTTAACTAACAGAGGGCGTTCCCGTTAACCCGCAATAGTATAGCATCCATACATGCTAAAAAAAATATTACCATTCGAAAATAAAATGTTTTTTATTTTTTTTATATTAAAATTCTCACTAAAAATCGTAAATTGATACGTTAAAGAAACACTCTGTACATGCGTACTTGAAGGACAGCAATGTCGGAATTTATTTAATTAAATAAATTAGAATTAATTAAATAAATAGAGTATCAATTTACGATTTTTAGTGAATATTTTAATATAAAAAAAAATAAAAACATTTTATTTTCGAATGGTAATATTTTTTTAGCATGTATGGATGCTAGACTATTGCGGGTTAACGGGAACGCCCTCTGTTAGTTAACATACTGTATATAAAAAAAATTTGTTGCTGTTTGCGGGGGTCCAGAATCATACTAAATCTATAGTAACAAGTTGTGCGTCTGCGTCAATGTCTTTGCCAACCTGTAGATTTAGAAATTACTCACTGTCTAAGTTTTCGTGTTGACGATTAATGATTTGTGTTTATCCACAGGTCCTAAGCTCAGCCTGGTCCTACTTCACTCTACTACAAACAATGAACGGTGGAACGTAAACAGCAACCAATATCCTACAGTTGTACGCGCTCACGGATTTTCAAGTTATAGGTACGCGCTCACGGATTTTCAAGTTATACGCGCTCACGGATTTTCAACGCTCGTGAAAATCCAACAGCGCGCTTTAATCAGGCATCCATTTAAGTGTGGCCTAGTGTTAGTGAAAACAGGGATTAGTTATTGACTACGAGTACTTAGTTCTCACTTTCTCTAGTAGTCTAACTAAAGTCGACCGTCCACTGCTACGACGTAGTGTCGTGATTTAGTTTTAAAAAAAAAACTTGTTACGAATTATAATATCCACTGCGGCAACACTGTCAAAGTACAAAATTATTAAGATTGTAACAAACTTTTAAATGTATTTTCATTATGGCAATTAAATGTACTATTCTACTTTGGCAAGAGTTAGAAATAACGGCCGTTATGTTGATATCGTTATGTCTGGGTCCGGCAAAAGTTATTTGAAATGGTAAAATGTAGTGCAGAGCCAGTCGTTGTTGAATTCTGAAAGGGTACAGCGGTGCTATTCAGTAAAAAATATCACCGTGAAAACTTAAGTGAAGTAAGCTGTCATTCCACCTGTTGCTAGGGATCGACACTATTGACAGCTCACTTCACCTAAGTTTTCACGGTGAGATTTTTACAGAATACATCTGGCGATTAAAAAGTATTAGTAAGAACGTAGTGTTTTCTTTATAGTAGGATGTGCACAGAGAGGTTAGCCACGTTAGCTATGCCCACAGAACACAGAGACGCTTAGAGGTGGCACTGTCAACACATTACATACAAACTAAGCGTGTCACCGTTTAGTCGCACTACGACACAAATGAGGTATACAAAATGGCGGCTTATATTAGCATCCGTGACAGAAGTTGAGAAGGAGAGCAGTGGTGGGCCAGTGGTATTACGAGTCGAGGTCGTGAGTTGGAACCCAGGCAGGCACTTTACTTTTTGTATTTAATTTCATCGCCACTGCTCTCAACACGGTTGAAGGAAAACATCGTAAGGAGACCCACACCCAAATTTGAAGTCAAGTGACATCCACCAACCCGCGCTGGGCCCAGGTGGTAGATTACGGCCCACTCCCTCTCACAGAGTGAAGGCCTGTGTCCCAGCAGTGGGAACATTATAGGCTGGTAATGTAGGTATAGGTATGTGACAGAAGTTGTTGTGTTGTGACAATAATTTTATTAGATAGTACTGCCATCTCTAGACCCGATGATTCCGTGTTCTGTGGCTGCGCAGTTCATTTGTTTGCTAGTCACGCATCCGTGCGTAGTCCTTTCACAGTTATTTTACCTCTGATTTTGCATCATTATCCATATCACAGGGATCGTCATTCTCATTCTAATAAGGTTGCTGCCACTTCACGGATGAGTGCCAGTGCTAACGCGTGCCCGTGTTCATACGTTACAAAAAAAAAGAAAAGTGTTGCTGACACTGACAAGTCTGTCCAGACCATTGTGATCTTTATTCTCGTTATAATAAGGTTGCTGTTAGGTTGCTGCTGTCAGAATTAAATATCTGTGGACGGACTGTAGCATATATGGCCGTGGGTCACAGTGGAGGATCCCGCCTACATTGTCACAACGAAGCTAAAGACATGTGCGTAGCTTAGCTGTGGGCTGCTGTGTAGCGGCGCCTTAACGCGTATTATTTACTAACTCCATCCATTAGGGAATGTTGTAATTCTGTTACCTTTCTTATATCTAGTTTATTAGTTAAAGTGTTAACGGGTTCGCTTTGTTTAGTTGGTAGTAGTTTGTTTCGAAACTGAGGTTTTGTTTCGTCATTTCTTAAGGGGCTTACATGACCCAAAGCGCGGTCACTGTCGGACTGCATAAAAAAGAAAGAGAACCGCGATGACACAACGCCGGCAATTTATTGCAAAATATGAAGCAATTATTTAATTACAAAAAATGTATTGTTTGGTCTAAAAAATTAAAACACTAGCATTTTAGTATGTTACTTGTAGAATAATCTGAAAAAAAAAAATGTATATTAGTACGGTTTTTGTTGTAAAAATAAAGTTTTTAGAGGTATCTGCATGTTTTTTTCTATCGTACCAAATTAGTTGTAGGTATTATGTTTTCAACATATATTTTTCTGATTTTGTTTACTGTAGTCGATTATATACTTATATTGTTTCTAAAACTTGCGTTTTTTTATGTTCAGGTCATGTAAGCCCCTTAAGCATTTTAATTGTCTTCGTAAAGATCTCCTGCATAGCTATTCACAACCACTCCATACGCTTCCGTTACTTGCGTTTCCATTCATTGCGTTATTTACGTGTTGAGCAGACAAATTTTTCGAACTTATGAAGCAATGGATTAGCAATTTGCTTCAAAAAGATTCAGATTCCGATTGATAGATAGTGTGTTACGCAATTAGGGTGCAGGTGCACGTTATCAAAGAAAAATAATCAGCTAACGAAAATACACTAATGTGCCGGCAATTTATTATTTTAGGTCAAAATAAGATCACTATAATCAGGGTTTTTTTTTTAATAATAATAATAATTTATTCATTTCAGGTAAATAACACCCATTATTATTACACGTATAAAATAAAATCAGATAAAATTTAAATTAAATAAAATCAATACAAATCAAATTAAAAGCACACAGAATAAAACAAATATTTTGATTTTTGCTTGGATGTCTTTGGTTAGACGTACAGCCGGTCGATTCTGTTAGATTCTCACCGTGAGAAGTTAGGTGAAGTGAGCTTCTGACGTTTCATAAGTGCCCATGTAGATTTACGTGAAATAAAATATTTTGATTTTGACTTTACGGTGCCTAACAATGATGGTCTCGGGGTTTGACTTTATGGTGCCTAAAAATGATGGTCTCGGGGTTTGACTTTACGGTGCCTAAAAATGATGGTCTCGGTGTTTGACTTTACAGTGCCTAAAAACGCTCTCTAAGAAAACACGCCAACTTACGGACGTTAAACCACTGAATCGATTTTTATTTATTTTGTTATAGAGACAGCTTGTCATCTACATAGATAGACATAAAATATGAAACTTGAAAAAGTTATCCCATAAATAGGCGTGCAATGTGGTATCCAATGAAGTTTATTTATTATTTATTTATTTTAAATGTACAGAGGCGGACTTAATGCCATAGGCATTTTCTACCAGTCAACCTTTGGGTGATGCAGAGACAAACAGTGGTAGGTGCAATCATGTACCTACATTGAGGAATAAATATTTTGAATTTAGAAATACGCGTATTCCTATTAAAACTACGACTATAATAATTATATACCTAATTACATATAATTATAAGCACAAATAAATATACTTACATAAATATGTACATGTACATACTTACTAAAAAGAAATAAGACAAACAGTGAGAAAATATTACCGTTGTGATGATACTGCCAGCTTCTTGCGAATGTGCTCGCGAAACTTAATCAAGTTTAACGAACCTTAATTAAGGATATACCAGAAAATCAAAGCGCTAGAGATGTGTTGAACGGATAAGCTAGTTTATCTGCTGCAACTGCAACTAGACAACAAAGTGTTACATAGTCATGAGTGCATTGAGCTTTTAAGCAATGGATGCCGAATGTATCCTAATTTCTAAAATGGAACCAAATGACGCCCCATCTGAGTCGATAGATTGGGGATAGTATGTAAAAGATTTTATTTCTGTAAGTAAGTTATTTTTAAGTGTATTAATAATAATTGTAGTAATAATAACAAGTGTTGTAATAATTTTAATTTTAGTTTAAGACGTCTAACGGGTCTCTGCGAGTTGGGTTCGGCCTTTCGTACGCCTTCCAAAGGACCAGGATCTAACTTAACCCCAAAACCAAGAATCTATTAAGAAAAAAAAAAACATTTTTTTTACCAAAAATATACGACTGACTACTCAAAAGACTATAAAAATAACTTTATTATTCGGAAGTCGGTGTTTTTGGTTTCGTATTTTAGTTTTTTGCTACCGACATTAAACTCAAGAAAATAAAAATCTCGCCGAATACACTACCTCCTCCTTTTTTTAAGTCGGATAATGACTGTCTGGGTTTCTATCTCCGCTTTGTTATTACCAAACAACGGGTTTCCCAATTATTATTCACGGGTAACACCCCGTGAATTCAGAAACCCTTTTCCCTTTTCCATAAAACGGGTATTCAGAAAGTTAAAAACCGCTTTCCCAACTACCCATGACTTAGGGTGGCCCACGCGACCACGTGAAATTGCGTAAATAATCATTATATTAGGACTAAAACATAAATTAGATGGCTTCATCTGCTTTTGTCTTCACCCTTCAGGGGGGGTTGGACAATGTTTTACAATCTACGGCTGAAGACTGTAGAGAAAGACAAATAGTTCTTGACATGCGGCGAAAAAAGGAATTAAATCATTTTTGTACTGAATATGACATTAGAACTGTGACTTTCCGTAGTAAGTGGCGCCACCCTAAGAGACCATGATTTACTGGACTACCTACTACGAGTTTCATTGTATAAATGAAACTCAGTTGACAACAGACGGTCACGTTGACGTCTATTTTGTAGCATTCATGCGGGTAAGGTTCTTTTTGCATTTTTGTGAAATTCACCAAGTAAGTAGCCTAGTACTTACTGGTGTTTCCGTGGTGAAAAATTCCATGTCACTTGGGTGGGTTTACAAGGATGAACACAAAACTCATACAATAAGTCACAGAATGAGAGGATTCGGTAAAAGTCGAATCTTGCTGAAGATTAGAGTGGCACATACAGGCAATACGTATGAAAATTAAAAACATTTGCAGAATGACAACGGAGTCTTTTCATTGCATCTGTTTTGGAAACACATTTAACTAGTTACCCGGGAAAGGACACCTTTGTTCACCACAAACCTTGCCGAATGCACAACTTCCTTCATTTTTTAAGTCGGTGAAAAAAACAAGCTATATCAATGCCAACAAACCTGCTTCAAGACCCCCTCATCTAAGGTCCAAGACACTGATATCTAATAAGATACTTACTTACCTTACTAGCTAGGGACCTACAAGTACCAACAACTTTGTAGGGTATATTTAAGAGTAATCTGCTAATGATAAAGCTGCTTTCTTGATTACATGTATGCAGGTATCCCGTTGCCTAGAAAGAACGTAGGACAATTTAGTTATAGTGTAATATAAATACTTTATAGGCACCGGACGTTCCTGGAGGTAAAATTTTACAACTTGTGTGGTAAGCATGAGAAATTAATTGATATTGTTGTATAGGTAGGTACGTAGTAGTTACTGGTTTTAATTTTAACTTTACATCCTTCTGATGCCAAGAAAGTGTACAAAATCCATACTAATATTATAAAATCGAAAGTAACTCTGTCAGTCTGTCTGTCTGTATGTTACCTTTTCACGCTTAGACCACTGAACGGATTTCGATAAAATTTGGCATAGAGATAGATTACATCCCGGGGAAGGACATAGGATAGTTTTTATAAACATACCTCGCGGGCGAAGCCACGGGCGGAAGCTAGTTAGGTAATAATACTCAGATTATAATGCCTACATATAAAACGAAGCGTCAAGCGACCTCTGTTTATAATTGGCAAAGTAACTGACTAGTTCAGTGGGGGAGCAAAATGCCTCGTCATTACCTCAAATTGGCCAGCCAACACGTGGAAGGGACGAACCTACCTGCCAAACCTTACAAACAGACCACAAGCCTTGGCAAAAGCCGAACTTGTTCCAACATTATTATCGTTGAAGTTACTAACAAAAGCGAAATGTTTCTAAAATCCTTGAGTCTCAGGTAGAGAAATTTCACATAGTTACCCGTTTTGCCTAAAAAAAGGTCGACATTTCTAAGAATTCCGCTCCTACTGGCCTTTAGAAAAGTGGCCTTTTTGTCTCGATCTTTTTAAACTATTCATATTTTATTATTTGGCGTTTTAATTTTGACCTTGATGCTTTAGATTAAAGTTCTTGTTTGGTTGGTAATTTTATAGAAATACTAATTGGAAGAATGTGTGATAAATCTAGTAAGTATCCTCATCATGTATTCATGTAAGTATGTACTTATTTATTCGATATTCGAGATATTCATATTCTTCTTTTATTTGTTTATGAAATTATTCTATACAGGAATCAGGTAACACTGTAGACGATTGTCTTTGTGACCAATAAAACATGTACAGCCGCCAGCACATCAAGCTACTACAATCTGTAAAATTTCTTTAATAGGTTTTCAACTTTATCGCTAAAGCATAAGGTTAAAAGTTTATTGGGAAAATTTGACAGTTGACAGGTTGACAGTAAAATTCAATATCTTAGCTTAGAACTAATTCGGTCAATGAAACAAGGAAACTTAAACTCAAGTTCAAGTAGTAGGTAGCACCTATCCCTTAATTTTTGAATTTAAGTTTCCTTGTTTCATTGACCGAATTAGTTCTAAGCCAAGATATTGATACCTAGTAGGTAGCTTGATGTGCTGGCGTGTGTCCCTATCCCTTAATTTTTGAGTTTAAGTTTCCTTGTTTCATTGACTGAATTAGTTGGTTCTAATTCTAAGCCAAGATATTCACCGGGTCTGATAAAAGAGAAATTAATGAATATTGCATAAGAAAGTACCACAGCAATTTTAAATAATGAAATCATTAACAGATTTTTCGTTTCGTCATTAGTTAATGATTAATATTTTATTAAACGTTACAAACAAAAAAAACTACTCACGCTTGACCATTGTATAAAACTTAGCCAACACTACTGCCATCTATTATCAGGAAAATAAACAAAGCTTTCAGATAAAACAGTCCTAGAGAAAGTGGCGCCGCTGCTCTGTTTTACCGACTCAACATTGACGATCTGTCATGGCGTAAAGAAGTGTACATTTCTGTGCACAGTAAAACAAAAATAATGATTCTCAGACGATTTATTTTGCGTTTGTGCGGTAAAAACTTTTGTTTACGATATAAAGTATCATGATTACAGTGTGCTAGTGTTATTTAGCCGTAAGTGAGAGTTAAAATGGACAAGAAAAATGCCATTCGGAGAGCCAAGAGGCCGTCTAAAGTGCTCGAAGAAAATTATTGGGATTGCAGCGTTTGTACCTACAGAAATAATGCGGAAGCCTTCAAATGTTCAATGTGTGATGTTAGAAAAGGTAATACAGTCATTGATTTGCGCCAGCATGTAATCCTTTGTGTGGTTAGCAGACGTGAATGACCTGAACATTTTTACATACATACTCGGCCACGTAGGTCTGAAATATTTACATATCATTTTAATTGCAGTGCTTTTATCGCTCTACTGTACTTGCGCGTGCAGAAATTTACAAAATATAGGTGTTAAGTGGCCAAACAGCGTCTATAATGTAACATAACCTAAAAAGTGAGCGCCCATAGTCAAAATCCTAGTATTGATTGGAATTAAAACGGACTCGCGTCCTTGCCAATGTTTTGGCTATGTTAAAATGCCTGCTTTACCTATGTATACCTTACTGTTAACTTTTGTTATATAGTAAAATATGTTCAGGCGCTTTTAAAGATAGTAGATTTGTTGAACCTTTCAGATAAACAACTGCAAATAGATCGATACATTATGTCCTATACTTACCTATGAATCCCTGGATAACATAATTTAGAAAAGTACTTTCTTACAAAAGAGCAATTAAAAAAAAAACTAATCTATTCTTGTATAATTATAAGGTAGCTGATGACTACAAATTGCAGTCCTACCCATCATTTATTTCTTCTAATTACTCTCTCGTTTTAAAAACTCTTTAGAATCTTCCTTTACTTAAATAATAAACAAACGGTTATCTTTGCTTACTTGTCTTTGACTCACGATTTTAATGTAAACAAATCTGTGTGCATTCCTGCCTTTTAAAAACAGAACGCTCATTGCTTGCCTATTGTATAACCCGACCAAAACAAATATACACCTTCTGACATTTGCTAAGAAAACATTGTGGCGACTTCCTAATTGAGTCGGGTTACGTTCGTTGACCTTTACGTGATGTTGCCACCCTATCACCCTACTCTTGAAGGACAGATATAGGTAAGCAGTACAGTACGTTTATCTCATATGGCCTCGTGGTTTATGGTCTAAATGGGCCCTTGTAGTGTCAGGGGGACCTTTAGGAATGTTAACCAGATACTTTTTTTTTTGTTTTACGAATAACTTGACTTTGTTTAGCGATATTATCATGGTTGTAATAGTTCTTGTTGATATATTAACATTGACATAGATTTAAAAAAGTTTTTATACTGCGGGGAGAGGAGACGATAGCCTTCGAAGTAAGTGCGTGCGAATTTTTAACCGCCATATATCCGTGGCCCGGAGAACAACGCGCGCTTGCGATCGATGCGTTTTGCAAAAGCGATTCCTTCACTTATTCATCGTCCTAATAGAACGCGAATGCGTGATCAAGATCAACGTAGGTTCGCGCGAATTTTATTCGTACGAACGCGCCATCAAACATATTGAACTCGAATAGGTGTCCTAACTGACAATCGCACGACGCGGTCTTGCGGCTCAAATGTTTGAAAATCTATTCGCGCGAACTTAGTTCGTACGAACGCGCGATCAAACATATTGAACTCGAATAGGTGCCCCAACTGATAATATAATCGCACGACGCGGTCACGCGACTCAAATGCTTTTGACTCTGAGGTCCATCATGGTTGTTGGTACCGACCGTGCCAGTAGGTACTCCACGGTCGCTCGCGTCGTAAATTCGCGCGATGATCACGTATTCGCGTTCTATTAGGACACCCAGTTTTTGCTATTGCGCGAACACGCGATGTTCGCGTTGATTACTCGCGCGATAATCGCGCATGCGCGTTCTATTAGTTAGGACGATGCTTTAGGCCCGCAGACAGTTATCCATTTCAATATCAGGCGATTGAGTAAAGGCTCGTGCACACAGGCGCGACGCGACACGCGACACAAAGACACCGCAAGTCGCGCAACGAGCGGTGCCTTTGTGTCGCGTGTCGCGTCGCGCCTGTGTGTACGAGCCTTAACACGTAACGTCTAGTGTGGCCTGTGTGGCATTGATACGAACATTATTTTCCGAGACTTTTCTCAACTGTGTTGGGGCCGACTTCCAGTTTAAGGCCAGGATCTTCGAGCGTAGTAGGCATTTAGCGTTACCTCCGTCCTCGCGTGGCAAATGCCGCGAAAGCGCAGTTCGAATGAACTCGCTGACCCCTGTCACGGTTATTTTTATAAGTATAGTATTGTGAATCGGCCCTATTCTTGAAATATAGGGCTGCTCGTCTACAGTATTTTAATTTCATCATCCTACTTTAGTTTCTTTCTAGTTTTATGATTGTAAATATTATATTTTTAACCGACTTCGAAAAAGGCGGAGGTTCTCAATTCGGATATTTTTATTTTTTTTTATGTATGTTAGGGCATAACTCCATCGTAAATAGACAGATTTGCAATTTTTTTTTTTTGAAGTGGAAACTTCTTTAGCATCGTTGTGATTTGAAAATTTTATGAAACGAAAAAGCAACAGTAAAAAGAGACATGAGATTTAACGTGGGAGAAAATGATTAGGAATCATTATACAGTGTTTTTGTTTTTTATTATTACAAATGACATCACATTTAATCCTATGCTACTAATTTGTGGTGATGATGATTTTGAGGATGATGGTGATGGTGATGGCGATGGCGATGGTGATGGTGATGGTGATGGCGATGGCGATGATGATGATGGTGATGGCGATGGTGATGGCGATGGTGGTGGCGATGGTGATGGCGATGGTGATGGCGATGATGGTGATGCGATGGTGATGGCGATGGTGATGGTGATGGCGATGGTGATGGCGGTGGTGATGGCGATGGTGATGGCGATGGTGATGGCGATGGCGATGGTGAAGGCGATGGCGATGGTGATGGTGATGGTGAAGGATGGATGGATGGATGGATGGATGGATGGATGGATGGATGTTCTTTAGCATCGTTGTGATTTGAAAGTTTATGAAACGAAAAAGCGACAGTAAAAAGAGACATGTAAATTCATAAGATTTAACGTGGGAGAAAATGAGATAGGAAGCATTATACAGTCTTTTTGAAGGTTTCACTTCTACCACGTGTGAATTGCACACATGCTGTTTTTTTATTTTTGACTTTCTTTTTTATGACTTTCGTAGACAAACAACGGAACTCTTCAATAAATGCCAGCAAATCAACCGCGATTGCTGCTATAGCATATGAAATCGCAATCACACAACATAACATCACGCCTGTACCCTTCAAAGGGTAAGGCAGATGTGTTCAATAGCTTTGTTACTGATATTCACATAGCAAGTAGTGATATATGAATTTGTTTGGGGTAGGTAAGTACAACTAAAAAGTGAAAAATAAAAACTTTTTTACAAAAAAAAAAACCGACTTCCAAAAAAAAACACTACAAAGTGAAAAATAACTTTAGTTTCGAAAGTCGGTGTCAAAAAATGAAAATATATTCTTCACGTAGTAGTGTTTTTTTTTTGAGTCGGTTGTTTTTTTTGTAAAACAGTTTTTTTGGTTGCTTGAATTCGTCAATAAGTTTTTTTAATTAAATCTACTAATCAAAAACACCACAATACGTATTTTTATTGAACTCTTCCTATTTCATTCACAACGAATTTCATATTTTTAAATAAAAAAACAGCATGTGTGCAATTCACACGTGGTAGAAGTGAAACCTTCAAAAACACTGTGTGTATAATGCTTCCTATCTCATTTTCTCCCACGTTAAATCTTATGAATTTACATGTCTCTTTTTACTGTGGCTTTTTCGTTTCATAAACTTTCAAATCACAACGATGCTAAAGAACATCCATCCATCCATCCATCCATCCATCCATCCATTCATCACCATCACCATCGCCATCGCCATCGCCATCACCATCGCCATCGCAATCGCCATCACCATCGCCATCACCATCTCCATCGCAATCACCATCACCATCATCATCATCGCCATAACCATCGCCATCACCATCGCCATCGCCATCACCATCTCCATCACCATCTCCATTGCCATCACCATCATCATCATCATCATCGCCATCGCCATCACCATCGCCATCACCGTCGCCATAACCATCGCCATCACCATCGCTATCACCATCACCATCGCACCACCATCGCCATCACCATCGCCATCACCATCACCATCGCCATCGCCATCGCCAACACCATCACCATCATCATCACAAATTAGTATAGGATTAAATGTGATGTCATTTGTAATAATAAAATAAAAAAACAAAAACACTGTATGTGTATAATGCTTCCTATCTCATTTTCTCCCACGTTAAATCTTGTCTCTTTTTACTGTAGCTTTTTCTACTGTAGCTTTTTCGTTTCATAAAATTTTCAAATCACAATAATGCTAAAGAAGTTTTCACTTCAAAAAAATATAATATTTTACCTATACAATCACAAAACTAGAAACACAAACTCAAAAAACTCAAATTTTGCAATTGAATATAAACCTTATTCCGTTGTAGTAAAGTTGAAAATCTATTACAGATATTACGATAATTGTAAATTTATGGTACCGACCTGCTACTGCTAGTACTGTGACGAAAGCAAGAGAACCTCAACTACAATATTATTCTGTCGCGTCACTTATAAATACGTAGAAAAATAATAATCAAACTTACCTTATTTTTTTTAAGCTTTGCTGTTCAATGCTGAACATTTTTTTTTTCTTTCTTCTGTTTTTATTCCCCATAATTTAATCTTAATTATACAACTATATTATAACAAACTAATATTTAGTTTAATTATTAATACTAGAACCTAAACAATATTTACAGACTGATTTTTGAAACTAATACACAAACACGGAAATTAACAATAATATAACGTATATTTCGATCGATTAGCGGGAACGCGGCGAGCCAGCAAAAGTGACACAGGTCCTACCTCGGTAACGCCTGGCGGGCTACTGAAGTGAAGCGCGCAGGCCGCCTTTTTAGATTATATCTTGTTAAGACAATAAAAATCAGATTTGAGAAAAATTAACCGTAGAATGTTCTACTATACATCATTGCCTATTTTTTGATACATTTTTTGCGAGTAAAAGTTAAGTCTACTTCAAATACGACTTGAAAAACGATTAAAAACTTCGCTGTTTTCGATTTGTTTGCGATTTTTTATGATCGAGTGAAGTTGTAAATATCGTGTTTTGAACCATAGAATAATCAAGAATGTTAGTTAAACTATGCCATATATTTTTTTCAGATTAAAACAAAGAATATTTGATTGTTTAATGTTGAATCAAAAATAGGTCGATTCCGAGATTTCCGAGAGTCCTGGCCTTAAGACTCCTTCAAACAGCGACACGCGATAAAATCGCGCGCGACACAAAGGTACCGCAAGTCGCTCAACGAGCGGTACTTTGTGTCGCACGCGATTATATCGCGTGTCGCGCCTGTTTGTAGAAGCCTTTAACCCTTATGTGAGTGACAAATAAAACACCTTTAACAGAGTGACGAGGTACCCGGGTACCTTCATACAGTTTACACGTAATGTAAATAATCAAGATCGGCTTTTGTGTTACACATACTTTGAATATTATTATTTTAGCTGAGCTAAACAGTTGACAATCTGTGGCGATCAAAGCGGAGGAGAGGTGGAGTGCGGTACATGGTTATCGGCGCGCAAGAAACACTGAATTCATTCAATGCATCGTGCTTGACATTACCATTTGACTGTATACGTTTGTTTCTATTGTATCCGCATATTTATATTTTGTGAGTTTATAATTATATCATTATGAATATTCGAGCGAGTACTTCTCAACAAAGATCACGTGTTCGAAGATATAATTCAACAGAATTACTAGCGGTATTAGCAGAATCTTCTAGTGACGAAGGTGAGTTTGTTGCTTCTGATAATGAACATGATTATATTCCTTTGGTTGAAGAGGGTAGATTTGAAATTTCGGATGTTGAGCCAGAAGCTGAAGTTGAAAATGAGATTGATTCTTACGATTCCGATGCGAGTTTTGAAGGCGAATTGCTTGAAAATATTCTTATTGCAAAAGATGGAACGCGGTGGCAGTCTGAACCACTTCCCAGAACACAAACTAGTAGCCGAAATATTATTCGTCAACGGGGCGGGGCTGCATCTTTCAGCAAACTTTACAATCAAATGGAAATATTCAAAAATATTTTGTCTAATGAAATGTGTGACATAATCTTGAGGGAAACTAATCGGAAAGGGACTAGGATTACTGAAGCTTACAATAATAAACTGATGGAAAATTACCCTGATATAAGCAAGCGACCTAAACAAAAAATATTCAAACCATTCACAGAACAAGAATTGGATGCATTCTTTGGTATTCTAATCTTTGGTGGGGTGCATAGATCTAATAAAGAGCATTTGACTGAACTGTGGAAATCTAGTCACTTACCATTATTTCGGGCTGCGATGTCCCATGATAGATTCAAAATGCTGCTACGCTTCATAAGGTTTGATAATGATGTAACGCGCCCTGAACGTTTGTTAGCTGATAAAGCCGCTGCTATACGAGATATTTGGACTATGTTCATTTCAAATTTGAATAAAATCTACAAGCCTCGTGAATGTATTACCGTTGACGAACAGCTATATGGATATCGTGGGCGGACTCGCTTTACTCAATACATGCCATCAAAACCTGAAAAGTATGGTATAAAAATATTCTGGGCTTGTGATGCAAATAACTCCTACCCCCTAAATGGACAATTATATACAGGAAAGTCAGGTGATGGCATACGTCAAACAAATGTAGGAGAATGCACTGTATTAGATCTCGTGGCTAAATATAAAAACTCAGGGCTGAATGTAACTACGGATAATTTTTTTACGTCGCTTCAATTAGCCCATTCCTTGAATTCGTGGAATATGACACTAGTTGGAACGGTAAGAAAAAATAAACGTTTTCTTCCTGCTAATATGCAAGCACACAAGGAGAGGGCGATTTATTCTTCTAACTTCGCATTTAGCAAAGAAGCAACTGTGTGCTCTTACGTACCTAAAAAGAATAAAGCAGTAATAATGTTGTCATCAATGCACATGTCACCAGTTATTGATAGTAATAAGGAAACTGCCAAGCCAGAAATAATTTTATATTATAATAAAACCAAAAGTGGAGTGGATAACATGGATAAGCTGTTAGCAGAATATACCGTAAAACGCAGAACAAATCGGTGGCCTTTAGCACTTTTTTACAATATCATTGACATTGCAGCTTTGGCAACATATATCATTTACATGGAACATAACCCACAATTGGTCTCGAGTGACAGACGTAGAAAGTTTTTGAAATCATTGAGTCTGCAACTGTGTGGTAAAAATATAGAAGAGAGATCAAAAAATTGCATTGTGACTTCAAAATTACATGTGAGATCTGCAATGCAGGACGTGCTTGGCCGAGAACTTGGGCCGTCAATTTCTTCTGGATCTACAACTTCTATAAGTCAGACTAGACGAGATTCTACAGGGCGTGTTGCAGTCGTCGGAAGTTGTTACCTATGCAGGGAACTCAAACGCAAGCAAAGAAAAACTCGAAAAGCTTGCACTAACTGTAGAAAACCAGTTTGTGATGAACATGCAGTAACTCGTCCAACATGTAACACCTGCTTCGAAAGCTGTACTAATTCTGTATGAACAAAGATTTGTATTTTTTATAGAAATAAAACACTTTAACAAATGCTTCTTATTAAAATTTTGTATGAAATTATAAATACTTACTTCACAGTTACAAAGAGGTACCCGGGTACCTCATCACTCAATTATGAGTTTATAATATGTTTTGGTTTCCACAAAACATTGTAAATAGTAGACTTGGTCAATACATTAAAAAATATGTAATTCATAAATAGTTAAGAGCTCTCAGGAAGTCACGGCTACCTACAGGGCGTAAAACATATTTATTTTAGAATTTGAAAACGCCAAAGGTACCCGGGTACCTCGTCACTCACATAAGGGTTAATCGGATGCTGCTGAATACCGAAATCTGAATCTGATGAATCTGATTTTTTTTTCGGCCCTTCTCAAAGTAGTCAGATAGAAGACGCCCACCTTATCTAGCTTATTTTTTATAATAATATGACTTGTAAAAGTGATTCCGATATCCTATCTATAAAATAAACAATTTCATTTCATTTACTAGTATTTTACATGAAGCGACTGCCTATCTCACCTCTGCAACGGACCTATGTAGTTAAGTACTTCATTACTTGCTAATACGATACCCCTTGGTAAGACAGACTTTCGGGCTTGTGACGATCCGTAATCCGTCGCGATTTTGAAGAAAAAGGGTAGAAATAATGAGAGGAAATTCACCAACAACTAATTTCCCATAAGCATGCATAAATAAATTGTTACAAATTCTATAAAAGACGGACACTAATATTTTGGTTAAAGCTGGACACGACACAGATTGGGACGAACGCGCGCGCGACCTAAAATTTTGTCGTTGCATTATCCCGCGGCGAAACGACCCTGGGATCTATAGGTAACATTCCGCGAGAACCGTATGCCCGAATCGCGATGACGTCACATCCTGCTGGCAATTACCGCTACTATAGCGTCCATTGCATAAATTAAATTTATTGTTATCACTTGAAATTTGCTCTGTGTTGGGAGTTGATTGATACCTACAAGCAGATTATATTGGACGCATTTTTCACACATTCATTTGACAACCAGTCTTACCAAACGGTATCGTGTTACCCAGTAACTGGGTTGTGGAGGTCAGACAGGCAGTCGCACCATGTAAAAAACTGGTATTACCATTAGCCATAGTTAATTCAAAACTGCCTTTGAAATAAATGATTGAGTTTGGGAAAAGGCAGATTGATTGTTCATTCGTAGTTTAAGGCTCGAGTTCTAGTCTAGAACGATGTTTGAGCGTGAACCTCTATTTCAACTAAACTAGAATTAGTGAAATCGGCCCGTTCTCATATCTATTTGAAAAACGTTCAAATTCAAGTAGCAATTAGAATCTTTGCGCAGCGACAATACATGTCAAAAACTTAACAAAAATGTAGAAGAATTAGAGGTTTTTTTGACTGATTGAAACTGAGATTAGCTTGCACAAAAATATGGGAATTGTCCCCAGTTTTCACAAAAAAAATCTCTTGCAACTTTTTGTTTTGTATTTTCTAACTAAATATCTAAAAAATAGGTACGAAACAAAAAGGTTGTATGCCTTATGCATAGTGCCTATAGATACGATGCTAATACAACCCTTATTTAACCCCCGGCTACCCCATCGCTGAACATTCGACAGTGGCGCCGCTATGGCCACTAGCCCGCGGCAGAACAATACCCCCTAATGCAGGAACTGTGTTCATGCTAAATTATACCAGGGGTAGGGCGGAGTCACCGGAATATGCATCTCGTTGCCGTTGTCGTCGGAATATACATTCACGAGCACTAATATGTCAACATTTGGCAACTTTCAATTGCGTTTATTTCGTGAAATAATGCAACGTTGAAATACGACACTACACAAACCTATGGGTTCGAAAATACTTTGTTCGTAATAACATAAAATTTCATTCAAAACGAAAGGAGAAAATCGTCTTCGAATAAAGCCAAGTGTATACATACTTATGCTCGTGACTGTACGTACGCGTGGTTCATGCGCCTGTCATTTTGAAAAGTGTTAGAACATATTTTACGGCCAGTTTCTTCATTAACAGCATACGTATTTTACCTAGAAAGATACTTGTCCCAAATACCACTATAATACCAGCCTGATATATGAACTAGTTTTAATTTTATTCACATTTTAGTCCTTCCTGTAACATTGTAGTTTTGTCTAAGATACGCCCATTTGTTATGAAGCCCTCGATATTATCCTTACTACTAGTTTCTGCCCGCGACTTCGTCCGCGTGAAATTTCTTATTTCCCAATCCACCCCGTCGCATATTACATATTATTCTTACTATTCTCGATTCTGATAAAATCATCTTCATGCCGTGCGTTTCTTAATGGTTTAACATGCAATTCCTGTTAATTGCCTATCTAGGTGACATAGTTCCAGCCAGTTGAGTCCAATTTGCACGGAAAGATAATCAGATGAATGCAACTAACCGCATTTTACAGAACGATAATCGCATAACTGAGAAATTAATAGATTTTCATATCATTTTATTTCCTTTCTTTAATGTTGTAGAGGTGTTACGGCTCCTATAAACAGGTGCGACACGCGATATAATCGCGCGCGATACAAAGGCACCGCCCGTTGCGTGACTGGCGGTGCCTTTGTGTCGCGTGCGATTTTATCGCGTGTCGCTCCGGTTTCAAGGAGCCTTTACTCGTTGTGGTGTGGTCGGACAGGATCGAATGTGATATTTTATTTAACTGAATAAGAGGTACAGACGCCAGCACATCAAGCTACCCGAAACTGTAAAATTTTCCCAATGAACTTTGAACCTTATGCTTTAGCGATAAAGTTGAAAATCTATCAAATAAGTTTGACAGATTGTAGTAGCTTGATGTGCTGGCGTCTGTACCTAAGGTACCCCATGCATGTGGGGTTTACAGCCCCTATCTTATCTCTTACAGATCATAAAAATGTAATAGTAGATGATGAATGAAAAATTTTATATTTTATTGGATGGACATTAGGTGGCATCAGGGTGTGGCATAAGTAGTGGTCCACCGTTAAGGATTTGATATACCGTACAATTTATTGTAACATATTACAATTTTAACCATTTTTACCCAAGGGTTCCGAAAATATAATTTTTTTGTTTTTTATGTATGAAATTTCTACCTTTTGTTACAAATTTAGTTGTAATTTCAACAAAAACCATTAAATTTTCATTTTGATTTCTGTTATTTACTGCTGAAATACTAGAGCTATCGTGTAAAATTATGGTTTTTATGTAAATTTAGAGCTTTTGTAGAAAAAAGTTAGTTCTTCTCTATTTTGACCATAATTTTTCACATAATCATCCAAATTCAAGAGCGATTTTTGTAAAAAAAATTACTACTAAAATGGTTGAAATTGTACTTAATATCGACGGCGAAGTGCCAATAACACCTAACTGACAAGTCAATGATTTACACAAACTGAAAAAAAAACGTTCAAAAATAGACACTTCGCGTTGGTTTAGCTGGGAGGTACTTCCACATTTTAATTTAATGCTGTTGCAACTAAAAATACACTTAGGAGATTTCACTAAAACATGCGAATAACACGAAAAAAAGTGATCAAAACGATCAAAAAGTGAATTTCTAAAAAATTTCAGTTAAGAGGTATTGGCACTTCGCCGTCGATATGTTATAGAAAATCAAACGAACTTACCTGTAAGTGACGTTCGATGACTATTAAACGATGTGATTCGCCCGAGAGATTACACCTGTTAACTTGTAGTAGCACTGGATATGTGCTGCCATCTACACAATTTTAGAGCAACAAAAAAAAAACAAACTGTTATGCGCCCTAATGTTGGTACTCATACACGTTTCCCCTTTGGCCATCGTTAGTCACTATTTCGTGCAAGTCAGGGGAAGGATCTAGAAGAATCTTGATCAGGGTCAGGGAGGGGGTGTAATCTCTCGGGCGAATCACATCGTTTAATAGTCATCGAACGTCACTTACAGGTAAGTTCGTTTGATTTTCTATTAAACTTCAGTGATTCGCCCTTCGAGATTACACCTGTTAACTTGTAGATGTTTAGAGTCTCACGAAATAGTAAAAAGGAAACTGACTTAGGGAAAAAAAAATAAACTCAAATGTATGCAATACCTTACAAGTATAATCAAGAACACAAAGCTTGTGATCAAACTAATAAAGGAAAACAAAGACAAAATAATCACTATCCTTCGTTGATTGAGGCCATCCTACAAAGAGAACGGGCAAAGACATCTGAGGTGTCTGTCACTACTTCTCTGTTATAAAATTTTGCGAAAGTTTCTGATCTGCCGGTCCAACCCGCAGTTCTTTTAATATTATCTACACTAACCCTGAATCTTTTGGCAGCAGACGTAGCTGCATGCCTTGTGCTGTGAGCGCTAAACACAGATGTGTCTATACCGCTTTCATTCAGGATGGCCTTGATCCAACGGCTTAAAGATTGTGAGCTTACATTATTGAAAGGTTTCTTAAAGCTAATTAATAAAGAGTTACATTCAGGGTTTCTCTTGTTGGCCGATGCAGTTAAATATTGTTCTAAAGTTCTAGCAGGACAAATGGAAGGTCTTTCGTTGAAAAAAGGAAGAATCAAAATTGGTGGGGTACGATTCACAGCCGAGGTTTTGATTAAATCCGTGATGTTTATTACGAACCTTTCGTTATTATATTTTTTTATATTAGACACTTTAATAAGCGCCAGTGTTTGCACTCGATGTGCAGTTACTAAAGCCAAAAGTGTAGTCAATTTTTTCGATAGTTTTTCAAAGGAAAGACTTTCATTGGGATACCAATTACTTAAGTAATCTAAAACAATAGATGGGTCCCAAGTAAAATTATATCTTGGGAGTGGGGTTCGCAACTTGAAGACCCCCTTCATAAACCTCGTGACCCGTGGATCATTCATGGTTGCTGAGTTAAGAAGAAGCGACAGTGCTGCTTTAGTACAATTAATTGAGCCATACTTTTGACCTTGGTTAAAAAGTGTAACTAAGAAATCTAACACATTAGCAACTGATGCTTGAAATAAATTTAGGTTTCTATCTTGGCAAAAGGTGAACCATTTTTTAAAACAAGTGTTATATTGTTTTAAAGTACTAACAGCTAAAGACGCCAGCATCACATCCGCAGCATCTGGAGGTGAGCCCTGCATCAGAAATGCCTGCCTGACAATACTCCGGCAACCAGGATAAGGCTCTCTTGCAACTTGTGTTCCACACTGTAAGGGGATGATAATAATGTATTACTGGGTGTAAATTCAATTGGACCAGTAATAAGCAACTTCTTAAAAAATGGATACCAAGGCTGTGTTGGCCAGAGAGGAACCACAACAATACCTTCCGCCCTATCGTGAACAATTTTCTGCAAAACTTTCAAAATTAAGCAAAATGGAGGAAATGCATAAAAAAAATAGGTGGACCATTTCAATGTAAAAGCATCTACCCTAAATGCTTCAGGATCTTTATGCCAAGAAACAAATTTGGGACATTTCTTATTTAAACGACTCGCGAATAAATCGATTTCAGGTCGATTAAACTTATTACATATTACTTGAAAAGCATCATCAGCGAGCTCCCATTCAACATCAGCATGTAAGCGGCGTGATTCCGCGTCTGCAATGTGGTTATCCTTAGAACTAATATAGGAAGCGAAGACAAACAAATGTCGCTCTTCGCACCACTGCCAAATGTCGCGACTTACAGAACTAAGATGGGGAAATTGTATGCCGCCCATCCTATTGATATAAGAAATTGCAGTGGAATTGTCAATTCGTAAAAGTATTTCGCAGTTACGATAATCATTGGCGAAGATCTTCAACCCAAAGAACGCTGCCATGAGTTCTAAATAATTTATGTGCTGAGTTAATTCCTTGCTAGACCATTGTCCGCTAGCCGTCTGGCCTGAGCAGCTGGCACCCCAACCAGTTCTAGACGCGTCTGAATATATTTCCAGCTTATAATCATTGAAACGAATAGGGCTTGCGCAGTTGTCAATATTACTAAGCCACCAGTCAAAGTCTTCGCGTAAAGAAACAGGTAAATCAATATATTGATTGTAATCATCTTTTTGTTTTAAACTGAGGTACTTAGTTCTTTCGAAATTTTTTGTGTATAACCAGCCGTACTGCATTGCTGGACAAATTGATATCAGCAACCCTATTAAATGAGCAAAATTACGCAACTTACATCTTTTTAAATTAGAGAAGTGTAAAAGTTCATTTTTGATCTTACTTTTCTTTTCTACTGGAATGCTAATTGTAAGATTCTCAGAGTTGAATACGAATCCTAAATATGTTGCAGTTCGGCTAGGTACACTTACACTCTTTTTTAGGTTTACTGTAAAACCTAACGATTGAAGAATTTTTTGTGTAATTTCAAAATTATGTTTACAGTCCATATAAGTATTTCCAAATAATAATAGGTCATCTAAATAAATAACAGACAGTAAGCCTTGATTTCGAAGGAATTGCATTACTGGCCGCATCATTTTAGTAAACACATAAGGTGCTATGTTAAGACCAAATGGCAAAACTTGAAATTCATATAGCTTTCCCAACCAAAAGAATCGCAGAAACTTTCTAGAGTCGCTGTGAATATTGATAGCGAAATATGCATCTTTAAGATCAATAGTACACATGTAACTATGTTTCGACATGAGTCTCATAGCAGTTCTGTAATCCTCAAGTTTGAAATGAGGCGCAATGATGAATCTATTAAGGGATTTTAAATTTAGAATAAATCTATTTGTCCCATTGCTTTTCTTAACAAGAAAGATATTTGATAAATATTGACCATCACATGGTTCACACACACTTATGGCACCAATATTAAGAAGATTATTAATTTCTTTAGTAATCAGTAGTGCATCCACATTGGACTTAGGACTGTTATGTGGATAACATGTAGGCTGGGTTATATCGTTTGAAATAGGAATTTTCAAACCGTTAACCCAACTTAACACCACAGGATCATTTGTGATCTGTGACCAATTATGGTAGTAAATTTTTAATTTACCCGCCTGTGTGTTGGTGTTGTCCACTTCGGCTAGCGACGTGGAGGCTGGTTGTATTGCCGTGGAGCACGGCGATCCATTGCACGGCGTGTTGGTTGCTGCTTGCGCCCACCAGCCGTCGGGTTCTGTCTCGGCGGCATGCGACGAGGCTGCGACTGCGGCGGTGGCGGGCCCCTCCAGTTTAAAGCCCTCGACGAATGTTCCTTTGGTTGAATATTCTTGGGTGGCAATTTTGGTTTGGGAGCTGCAGGTTTTAACTCAGTGCCTGCTTTTATGATTGCTTTCATGGATCTTAAATGATCTTGGAGATCATTACCAAATAATAGGTGATCACGTTTGAGGTCTTTTACGTTGTCCTTTACCTCTTTGTTGAGGCAGGACAACAAAAAATTTTTTCTTGTTTGAGTCTCACTGTAGTGCGTGTGGCATAACAGTCTGCCGGCATCGCTGAGTAATTTTAGTGTCCAACACTTAATTTCTTCATGGCAAGAGTTATTTTGTAATATAGCAGTGATTGTGTTGGCTACACAGGTTATAATGGACGATAATACCATTTGTTTATCAGTCAAAATGTTATCTCTTCTTAAAGCGCCCTCATTGACCGCTGCTCTGATTTCTGGATTAAGTTTAGGAGCCTGAACTAATTTTAAATTGTAAGGTACACTATATTTGTTCAATATTTCCTTTTTTGTTTCATCCTTTAAGCCATTAACTAGAATATCAGCCCACCTGTTAGCTATGTCTTTATGGATATTCTCACCAAACTTCTCTTCTTGTACCGGCTCTTCTCCAAGTAAACACAAAATATCAGGCTCTATGTCTGGCACACTTTCTGTAGGTGCATGATCTGGAGGCGGTTCATTCGCAGAAATGGGTGCGGAGGTAGCCTCGGGTACATCGGCACAAGCCTGTTCGGACACGGAGGCTAAAGTAGCTGTCGGAGCAGGCATCGGTTCATCGTGGGGCTTTGAATGTGAAGTTGAATCAGAGTGAACATTATATTCAAATGGAGCTCCTGAAAAACAATAGACCGACAGTTTTTGAATAAATTCGTGATACAAACTCACGGTTTGTACTCTAGAATTTAACTTCCATCTTTACATTTTAAATTCATGACATAATCTTCCAGACTATGTTCTAGAATCGTATTCTTGATACAAACTCGCGGTTTGTACTCTAGAATAATTATTGAAATCACGATGCAAGCTCACTCAACATAGTTGATTTGTAGTTTTACCCACAACTTGTAAATAAAAAATTCATGACATGATCTCTCGAATCATATTCTAGAATTATAGTGCTACCTAATGTATACAGTGATCAACCTTACAGATTGAACTAGAGTACATTATAGGTCGGTATTAGCCTTACAGACTAAACTCATACGCACTAGGTAACAATTAAACAAACAAAACGTTCTTTATAAGTAGGTCAAGGTCACGCGATCCGCCGCCGCCGGGCGCCATGTCACTTGCCGGTAGTATAAACTCGAAATTTAAAAATCTTACTGACCTTCATTTTGTGGAGCCTCCTGCATTGGTTCTGCTGGGTAATGGTCACTATCACAATTTGGGTTCTGTTCGAAATCCGAACTAGTACAGGAACTGTGGTATTTTCGTTGCCTACGACGAACACGAGACATCTTTTTTTCTAGTTTTCTGATTTTCCGAGCTAAATAGTCTTCCTCATCGTAGCGTTTTCGTTTACCCATCTCTGAAAATATCACTTTAGAAACCTAGACTACTGAAAACTACTGAAAAACGGTTAAATTAATTTACTTTAGGAAAAATGCGTGCGAGATGGCAACCACACAAAACGTGTATGGGTACCAACATTAGGGCGCATAACAGTTTGTTTTTTTTTTGTTGCTCTAAAATTGTGTAGATGGCAGCACATATCCAGTGCTACTACAAGTTAACAGGTGTAATCTCGAAGGGCGAATCACTGAAGTTTAATAGTAAATTATCTGGTATATCTAATTCCAAACGGTGGACCACTATTTACGCCACACCCTGTATTTATGGTTCGTGACTAATTAATAACAGCTGCTCGGGTCTATCAAAGGTTAAGTTACGCTTGCCGCGGTCGTGGACCAGTATTTTACATAAAGCGACTGCCTACCCCACAAACCAGTAGTCAGACAACATTGTCTTACCCCCTTAGAAGACAATGTTGTCAGAATTTATAGGCTTCTGACTACCCGTAACAGCTGTCAAAGATCTACGAATGACAGCCGGGACCAAACGCTTTCTGAGGCACGGAGGCGTCTCGATATACAGTAGATGTAGTAGATGTCACTCAATCGCGAACCATAAATTCATTTTAATCAGGGCTTCGGAATTTTGACGTCAGTTGACGTCATATCAGTAGGTACACCAAAGAATTTGCCAATTGAAAGTCGTAAAACTGTTTCAGTCAATCAAACGTTTGGCTGTCCCTACTTGACACAATTCAGTCAATCATTCTATTGAAATGATGACGCAAGCATGTCTTCCTCTACCAACCTTGGAATGCACTATCGCTGATTAGTTGAACCATTTACTGAACCTTTTATCAAAATAATGATGGATGAGAGTTGACAACCAGTCTTCCCAAGGGGCATCACTACCCAGTAACTGGGTTGTGGAGGTCAGATAGGCAGTCGCTCCATGTAAAATACTGTTATTCATCTGCATCCTGCTAGACTGGAAGCCGGGGAAAAGACTTGGCGGATTGATTGAGAGTAGATATTTATGTAAAATCTTGGACATCAACGAATGAAGGTGACGGAAAACAGCGTGTGGAAACAGACGTTCTTAACATAACATCACACCTGTAATCTCCGAAGGGTTAGACAGAGAAATAACTGTAGTACACCATAATTTCGCCAGTTATATTTTAATCCCACGTATAGGGGCGAAACCTTTCGTAATGGTCAGAAATCGCCATTCGTTGCTGAGCAAATGAGCAAGCATTTGTAAATTATTCACGTCCCGTTTTTGTATGAGACCTCGTTAGTTCGTTACGCTGCGCTGCAGAGGGACAGTTACTAGCTGGAGTAGTTAGTATTATTTTCATGGTTGGACCACCAGTGACTTTTTTAAAGACAGCACTGTCCCTACAATTTCACCTTCGCCACCACAATGCAATTCATCACTCATTCATTTTTGTTTTCAATTTCACCACGCATTTCTTCTTCTTTCTTCTTTATCTAAAACTTTTATCATATAACTAGCAGCGCCCCGCGGTTTCACCGTTTTACCCGCATAAGTGTCGATCCCGTTCAAAAGACTCGTGGCGCCATCTATTATCATATAATAACGTTATTGTTGTTTTCCTCGGGAACAGCACTTTTTTTCAGGATGAAAGGTACCCTGTGTCCGTTTCTGTACACCTGACAACGTATATGCAAAATTTCAGGATGATCGGTTCAGTGGTTTAGGCGTGAGAAAAGGTAAACAAACGAACAAACTTACTTTCGCATTTATAATATTAGTAAGGAAGATTTCAATCAACCTTGGAATACTTTTTTACTCAAAATAATTATAGAAGAATAGATGATAAAAAAAATCTTTGACATCAACGAATGAAGGCTCCTACAAACAGGCGCGACACGCGATATAATCGCGCGCGAAACAAATGCACCGCTCGTTGCGCGACTTGCGGTGCCTTTGTGTCGCGTGTCGTGTCGCGCCTGTTTGTAGGAGCCTTAAGGCTCATAGTAGGTGACGTCTATAGTTTCTGCCTACCCCCATGGGTAGATGCCAGTACAAAAGCGTCAGTTTTTGTGAACGTATTAAAATTTAATAGAAGTCTAGTCTAGGGAAACTCTTATAGCGGAGTGGACGGATCTTTATATGATAACTAAAATAAAGACTCTGCATTTTCTCTACAAATCTATCTTTATCTTTAAAAACTTTTATCATATTTATAAAGATCCGTCCACTCCTCTGTAAGTCTCCCTAGGCACTGAGGTAGTTTGCACTAAATCCCGATTCACGTTGCTAAGTACGTAAGTCCTAGTAAATCTACCCTCCCAACATCGTCTTTGTTTCTAGTAGAACGCTTCCACTCGCCTGCTTCTCACAAATACCGAGCTTTTCGCGTATTACCGTCAAATCTCGAACGTGTTTTGTATAGTAATAACTCGTTTTCGAGTTTCTATGCTTGTGTTTATAAGGCTTGTGAAATGTGTTTTGTTGTTAATTTTCCAAATTGGAATGTTGTTAAAAAAGCTGTTATAGAATCTAACGAATACTTGTTAAAATATAAGCTTGACTAGCTTCTGCCCGCGACTTCGTCCGCGTGAAATTTCTTGTAAATGCATTGTGGCGATGCGCACCCTGTTATCATGAATTCATTACGTGGATTCAGTTTGATAACCTATGAAAAGTTTCTCCGCTAGGGTTTCTAGAATCTAGAATAACGTGCTAAATTAATCAATCAATCAGTCATGTTTATTGGTACAGAAATAGATACAGGTGTTAAGAATTACAGTGATGTTGATCAGCTATGTCCCGCCTTTTAGGCATACAATACAAATTATTAAAATTGTGTCCTATTATTATGTAAGAAATTAACATTACTATTGCAATTTAAGGAAAAATTAATTAATAATTAATTAATTATTTTTTTTTTTAAGGAAAAATTAATTAATAATTAATTAAATTTTTTTTTTATTTTTTTTTTTTATTATTATTTATTTATTTTTTTTATTATTTTTTTTTTAATTTAATTTTTCAACAACAAAAAATAAACACAAAATGGAGATCAGTTAAATATCTTAAAATTAATAGTAATCAGCACTGACTGCACCATGGTCTTGTCTAAATATAATTACCTACTTAATTAATTCTTGAAACAAAAAGTAAATCATTTGTTTTTCCAAGTAATCCTAGTAACAACATCGAATTGTTAGTTTAGGCAGACCAGTTCGCAAAATTGCTTAGTTTCTTAAAGGAACCTACATACACATAAACAACGAATCCGCGGTATAGTTTGCTGACCATTCTTCCTTGTTCCGTGTTTCCTGTAGCCTAAGCTCGAATAAATGGATCTACGTTATATTTCTATAGTCTTTCCCGTTAGCCAACTTTAGCAAAATTCGATACTAAGTGCGGATTTCATCCATGAAACTGTACGCGGGGTCAGAAAATAAACCACGTTTTAGAGCTCCCATTGTCATTATTTTCTGTGGAACTTTGACGCTGATAGATCTTGAACGCGGTTTAGATGTGTTGCGGGATAATTGATAGGTTTTGAACGCGATTTAGATGTGTTGCGGGGTAATTGATAGATCTTGAACGCAGTTTAGATGTGTTGCGGGGTAATTGATAGATCTTGAACGCGGTTTAGATGTGTTGCGGGGTAATTGATAGATCTTGAAAGCGGTTTAGATGTGTTGCGGGGTAATTGATAGATCTTGAACGCGGTTTAGATGTGTTGCGGGGTAATTGATAGATCTTGAACGCGGTTTACATGTGTTGCGGGGTAATTAACACATCAGTAGCAATGGTTTTCATTTTGACAGTTCAACAACATTCATTGAGTTATTTACGTGGTTGAGCAGACAAATTTTCGAACATAATATATTATGAAGCAATATCCTACAAAATAATTCAAATTGAGTTCAAAAGTTGTTCAGTTTCATGGGTGAAATTCACACTTATACGAGAAAGATAGATGATAGATGTACAACCTGTTCCAAAACGTAGATCTCTATGAAAAAGAACGGGTAAGAAACTCTATGGATACTCTTTGACAAGATAACGGTAACTTTACCATAAAGCTGAGAACATATCACGTTTATTTTAAAATGATAACGATTCGAGTTCCCGTAGTAATGCGTCTGGCAGCTAGCAAGGGACGCATAGAGTACGGTTCTCGCCCCGCGGGCTACAAGCCCCGTTCATACCCCATATAGCTCCACAATCTGGGCTATAACGCTTTGATATAGTATTCGGAGCTATTTTCAGACAGGAATAATGCTAGGAGTTTCAGAATGTTCGCTGTAATGTGTACTGGAATGGAAACTTAGGACTTGGTATTTTGATTTTGGATTCATGGATGGTTGTTTAATCTTTAACTAAGAATAGATCGGATTTGTATTAAGTCTATGTCTGAGGGCTTTCAGTGAAGGAAACCGGCATTTCCTAAAACAAAAAAAAAATAAGACATGATTGTGACAACTACTGACCAGCACTGGTCCCGCGTGGTTGATTACATAATTACAGCCCAATCCCTCTCAAAGAGAGGAGGCCAAGTCCCAGCAGTGGGAACATTATAGCCTGATTATATATTTGTGGGCTTTGTCTTACCAAGGGGTATCGTATTACCCAGTAACTGGGTTGTGGAGGTCTGATAGGCTGTCGCTCCATATAAAATACTGGTATTCAGCTGCATCCGGTTAGATTGGAAACCGACCCTAACATAGTTGGGAAAGGGCTAGGCAGATGATGATGTATTTGTGGGCTTTCAGGACTAAACATAGCATAACGCCTGTTTCCCCTGAAGGGCTAGCCAGATATAGATATAAAGTACACCCATGTTTCGCCAGTTTTGTTTCAAGATCACAAGTCATTTATTCAAACTAGGCTGAGAACCAGTACTTTTTTAATGTCAAATAGATATAAGACAGTCCCTCTAAACGCCCGCCTTTCACCAGTTCCTAGTGCTCTAGCTGGGAAGAACAAGTGGCGCAACAAACTCTCCAGCAGCACAGCTGTCTGTCTGTTCAGTTAGAAGAACCTGAACCTATACTGCCGTGCTAAGCTCAAAAGCGGTATCTCAAAAATAATTGTAAAGTTGATTTTTGTGGCATCGGATAGCTTAAAGAAATATGCATCCAATCCTTCCGTCCTTAGAAAAGTGTTCCCTATCTCAGCTTTACCTCAAATCACTGAGAGAATAAAAGCAAAACTTCAATTTTCTCGAAACTAGCTTTTCCTGAGATACCGCTTTTGCGTTTAGTACGGCAGTATACAGTAGTATTTAAAATAATAATTAACGTTTTAAATTAAATTATTTGCCATACATCAGCTAGAACACGCCAATCGCCATCAACTGGACACAAATCCTAACTCCGAATAACCCCTTTACACGTCCTACATTATGGAAAGTGACTCTGCCTTAAGTGGCACTGCCTCTCTATAGGCCAATTTCTCGAATGAAAATTATCGCAAAATTAATGTGACTCTTCATTACATAAAATTTTCATGCTGAACGTAGATTTGCTCAAGAATTGCTAGAACAGACAGCTGGTAGTCTTCACTTTTCTACCAAGGTCAAAATATTATTCAATAAATACTTAAACAGGGTTGGTTTTGGGTTGTCAGCCCAAAGAGCGTCCAAAGTATTTAAAACTATCTTCTGCCCACGTCTTCGTGCGCGTCTGCAATCCGCAAATCCAATCCTGCTAGGTCTGTAGTTATGATAACAGTGAAGGCGGTAAAACATAAATAAGCGGTTGATTACTTACGGCTGTATTGCAAATGCCTCCGATAACCGTTAGAGGCATTTGTGAGACCATAAAGTTCCACTAGTTAGTGCAATATCCTTATTTGAAGTTATCCAGAAATTCAGCGGGATTGTCCGAAAGGGTTACCGCTGGCCCGGAACATAAAGGGCTAAGGAAGGAACACGAGTGGGTTTTATTCAGTAAGAGTCGGACACTCCCTTCCGTTCCACCCAGAGCGGGAGGGGTCATTTGATGATTTCCCATCCTGAGAAAAAAAGAAGTTATCCAGAAAGGGAGCAGTTTTGCTTAGTTAGACTCGCTCTTTGAACATTGAAATATTTAGCCACATATTCGATCTGCCTAGCCTTTTCCCAACTGTGTTGGGGTCGGCTTCCAGTCTATGTGGATCCAGCTGAATACCAGTATTTTACATGGAGAGACTGCCTATCTGACCTTTACAACCCAATTACTGAGTAACACAATACCCCATGGTAAGGCTAGTTGTCGGAATTTTGGGCTACTGACTACCCATAACGATGGTAACGGAGTGGTCTTGATATGTAATGGATGGTCACCGTCCACGAAACGACCGCGCCAATCTTAGATTAACCTTTGATCGACCCGTGCAGCTGTTATTCTTTAGCTAGGCCCAAATATTTAGTCACATATTATGTTTTCTAACTCAAACTCAAAGCATTTATTACAAACTAACTGCGCCCCGCGGTTTCACCCACATAAGTTTCGATCCCGTGGGAATATCGAGATAAAAACTATGTCCTTTCCCGACTCAACTATCTCTATACCAAATTTCATCTAAATCGGTTCAGCGGTTTAAGCGTGAAGAGGTAACATACAGACAGACAGACACACTTACGCATTTCATTTATAATATTAATATGGATAAACCAACTACAGGCACTTTTGAATTGTCAAGGGGTCGGTCAGTCAGAAAGTTGAAGCTAGTTGCCCATTCCAAAGCATAGTAGGTACCTATGGAGGAGAACGGGCAAGAAACTCCGTGGACACACTTTTAACCTTTTGACCGCCATGTCAAATAGTCATAAATGACAAACCAAAATGTGCCCAGCACACCACGGTTCGACTACATGACATACTTTGACGCCGAGGGCACGTTTTTGATTTTTTGACGTGTGCCGGTCAAAAGGTTAAATCGTTCATGTTAAAAATTATGCATGTGAGAACGATGGAGAACGTTAAAAGCGTCCTTAATGAAAAGATAAAAAAAAAACCATTCAAATATTAAATTAAAAATAAGACTGGCCACACAGTAGGAGACAGGGATTAGTGGAAAGAGCGAAGGGAGGCTTTTGCCCTGTAGTGGGACGTGGGACACAAACGGCTGCTAAAAATAAATAATAACTATGATAATTCAACTCGGGAGATAACTATAAAGCCCCATCTACATAATGGAAGTAGTTTTAGCAACAAATGACGTCTTGTATCGTCTTAACACTGCTTAGACGGTGCAAATGTTATTGTAGCGCCTACTTATGGTAAGTTTGCCACCGACTTTTAAATCCCATCATGCAAAGTAGGCTTCAGACTTGAACTTGCTCACAAAACAGCAGCATTTAACAGAAATGGGGGTTATGATCATGAACACCAGCTCAAACGGTAGTTAAATGTCCATTGTTTTCACCCTTCTAGATTTGATCTGCTAAGACTTGAAAGCCAAAAGCTGACTACTTCCGAAAGCCTACTACTGCCTCTGACGCTGCGTATGCCATAGCCGTCCCTATACTGTCCTACCTAACATTCAAAATTGTCCAAAGGCACATCGACACGCAAGCCCCGGATGAACCCAGCGTTGGTGGCGGCTCAGGCAGCCGGTACGGCGCCCACCAGCTCTCAGAAGAGGCCACGGTCTGCCAACTCGTTGAAGAAGAAGCGGAGGCCGCCTCGACTAAGTAACGTTGACCGGAGCTCGGCGCAGACTAGAGAGGTAAACATTAGACAAATTACTAAGTATCTTTACTGAAATCCCGACTTATTTCAGGACTCCATTATTTTATCTAGTGCTCTAGTAACAACAGCCTATTTGTATAAGCTATCACAACATTATCAGAGAGAGATAAGATAGAGTCAAGTTCCCGAAGGCCTCTTGTACACACACGTTTTTCTTGCTGTGAGAAGCTACGGTTTTTTCGCCGTGTGTAGCCACGGTCGTCTGTGTTCTATGGATCACTATGGGAACTTGGTGACGGACACGTTTTTCCTACGGCGCGTTTTATACGCCATACCGTATATAAGCCGTGCCGTGTAACAAAAGTGCCTAAGAGTATTCTGCGTCATTCCCCATTTTAACTCCGTTTTCAAGTCCCTCAGTTGCTGACTTGCTGCACTTTTAACGATGGTATTGCTGTCTCTCGCCTGTTGGGGCTTCAAACAGTTGGTTCGCACTTCCAGACTCTTTAGCGAAGTCTCCGTAATTTTCCCTAAGAACCCTCAATCTGTTTGCCCAAAAAGTACCAGACAATTAATATTCTCGCTCTGTTTAGTCTGCTACTTCTTCATCATCATCATCATCATCATTATTCTCTTGCCCTTATCCCAATTTATTTGGGGTCGGTGCAACATGTCTTTTTAAACAGTTTTATTAAACGGTTTTATTAAGCTTGCCCTGTTTGTTGTTGTTATTTGCGTCTAATTTAGTACTTGAAATTTTACCCCCTTCCTGTTGGCAGATTGATGTGATATTTGGTACACACCTTTAGATTTGATGACAATATAGGTAATTTAATTTAATCAGTATCATTGTAAATCCAAGATGGCTGCCGCTATAGAATGGCGGATTACATATTTTTTCACAAACCCCTCAAATGAAAGGGCTCGACTAGTAGAATACTGTACACAATGAAAAATTTCAAATATATGATGGCCGCCGGGCACAAAATGCCAGATTTCAAATTTGTTTCAATATGGGTAATGGGTATCAAATGAAAGGGAAAAAAGGTAAAAATAAAATCGTGGGGCGTAGCGTAACCTGAGTAAATATGTAATAGCATTTATAATGATATGAGCGGTTGACTGTTGATACACTCTGACTTATTCTAATTTTTTTTTTATTTAAATGAAAATCGTTTACTTTTACCATGTTTGTAAATATGTGAGCACCATGTATCTATCAGATAATTAATTTATATGTCATGTTTTCATTTTTAATTATTTTACCTATTGTGGTATAAGTAATTGTATTTTAGGTGCATCGTCTTCACATGTTATTATTATATAATTAATGTATGCAAAATATTGTAAAACATTTTAAAAGAACAACGGTGGAGTTTCTTGCCCATTCTTCTCCATACGAAAACTACCTTTTGGAATGGGCGACCAGAATCAATTCTATTTTGTTGTAATTTTTGACCTTGAAAAGTGCCTTTTATGTGCCGTTTGCTTTGACTTTGATAGAAATTTCACGCGCCCCACGATTTTATTTTATTGTCTGATCAATGCCCTAGATTTATGAGGAAAGTAGTGTGATAACTGTTACCTAGGACCTATCGAATTATTTTTTAGCTTTTAATACATTATGTACGGACGCCAGCACATCAACCTACCACAATCTGTCAGATTTCTTTAATAGATTTTCAACTTTATCGCTAAAGCATAAGGTTCAAAGTTGATTGGGAAAATCTGACAGATTTTGGTAGGTTGATGTGCTGGCGTATGTACATAATTATTTTCATTAAAACCGTTTAACTTAAAAATACTTTTTTACTCATTTTATTATAAGTCGTCATCTTGGTAGTCACCCCCGTTCTAACCATAACATCATTCACACATTCCATCCATCGTTGCTTTGGTCTTCCCCTACTATTATAGCCATCGACATTCAGTCTGCTGCGTATTTGGACCTTTTTAGCTATTCAGGACATCTGGGATCTGCAGCGTCAATAACGTTCAACTTACTAACGAGTATCTTACATCGAAGAATAAAGAAAATGATCTGATTTAACTGTCCCACTTTCGCACACTTGTCATCTTAACACCAAACACGTTTCTCATTATGTACTTTAATTTGATTGTATCGTATCACTAATACCGTTAGCCACACTTTGTCGTCCAGATCAGTTCAAGTGCTTACTATCAATTGAATATACAGTAACGCGTTTGTCATCAGGTGACCGTGAGTGGCGTAACTGTAGTTATAACAGAATATAAGCCGAAGAAATCTGTATCGAGCAGCTCCAGTGATGTGGAGTCTTCGAATGATGCGCGACCCTGATCTTCACCTACGTTGGGACTCACACCAACGACGCCTGTAAAGTGAATGGACTTTTGAAATAGAAGTATGTAGAAGTGTTTTGTTTTCCAGATTTTAATAATTCGTATTCTTTCTTATATTGGCTTATTAGTTAATTCGCATGAATTTACTCGCTCGAAACGTGCGAAACGTAACTTTTGATATTGTTTTTCTATAGTAGACTCCTCGCACGAAGTTAATAAATAGCTTTATTTCATAAAAACAGTACAGTTAAGTACACAAAAAAAAACAAAAGTACACAAATGTTTTAGCATCTGGTAATTTATTTGTGTTTTGTGACAATTGCCTAATACATAAGTATGTATTTCTATTAGGCAATTGGCACTTTGAATTTTATGCAATGGAGATAAGAAAAAGTACACGACAACGTGTACTTATTGCATAAAATTGTCGTCTCGCCCACAAATAAATTAACTTCGTGCGAGTCGCCATATAGAAAAAATATAATTATTATTTAAAAGTGACGATTCGCACGTTTCGGGCGAGTAAATTCGTGCGAACCGACTTTTAAGCTAAAATTTTATATTTATCAAGAATTCTCTTCTTATTTTGTAGTTGGAATTGTATTGTATTGTGTATTCCAGATTGTAATGTAGTTTGATGTATTAGTTTTGTTTGTAAAATTGTATCGTCGGCGTCGTGCAGTGTCTACATTAAGCATTTGAGGAAGCTCAAACGCATAAATCGTCTGAGTATAACATCTTAAAGTTTAATTTTGTTTTAAAAATGTTATGAAAAAGTGATCACAGTAACATTGTAAGTATAGTTGGCTGGAATCGCTTTTGAAACTCGTAAACTAAGCTTTATTTAATGCCATTAAATAACTTGAAAACTATAACTTATTTTAGATGTAGGTTTTATTTCATTGATATTTTTTTTTAAAGGATTGTTGTAAATAATGATGAAGAGACCAGCTGGTCACTGCCAAACGGTGAAATGTATATAAAATAGAAGATGTGGCGGTATTTAGTAGTGATTTTAAATATTTTCTTAAATTACAAGAGCGAGAGGAGCTCGTTTTAAATGATTTAAGGTCTGCTTAGATGTCGGATCGATTCGAACGTATCCTGACGAAAAAAACAATGTTTATGCTAAGTAGAATTAATTGCTTTAAGTATGTAATTTTTCTTTGAATGTCCGAACTTGGTGTGTAAACTGTCCTTAAACTCTGACACGAGGGCTTTTAAACCAAATTAGAAATCAGTTTTTAAAATGAATTGGTAAGAGTATGAAGATGCCATAAAACAAAAATGAAGTGTACCTAATTAACAAAAAAATTTAATTATAAATTTTTCAATGGATGCACAAAAGACGTTAATGTAATTTTTTTTTTAAACTCAGACTGTCGGCAAAACACGTATGACAACAGCACACTAACACCCATTTTTCGAAGAGCTTATATTCCATTTGAAATAAGATTAGACATTTAAATAAACGTTTTTTACAGTCCGTTCAACCGATTTTGAATTCTATTGCGTTGTTGCCATGACAAATGGCAGCTGCAGTAAACAGTTGGTATTGTAACCACTTTTTTGCTTTTAATGAAATCGTTATACCTACAGTATAGAAGTTAAAATCGGTTGAACGGACTGTAAAAAAGGTTTTTAAAATGTCTAATCTTATTTCAAATGGAGTATATATGATATCAAGCGTATGTAACGTTGGTACACTCGGCAAAAGAGATGAGTATGCAAGCTAAAGCTAGGGTTTCCTACGTCTGCGATGACTAAATAGCGTCCGCGAGTTACCGTCGAATGACGTCACTGAAACGTTACTTATGTAGAATGTCGGAGTGTGGGGCAAATAATTTTTTTTTAAATGAACAATTACCGTGGTTCAATAAAATTTTGTTGTGTAATGTTAAATCTTAGCGTCTTTTTCCTCTACACCGTATCACCCACGTAACGTTCCCTTCCCGTTCTCTCTTCCGCCATTCCTCTTCTCTCTCCCTCTCACAGTCGTTCCTTCTCTCTCTCATGCGTTGCATTCCATTCCTCATAATAATATATTCACTCGTACATTAAAACCACACATCCTACATGTATGAAATTAAGTTTATGTTTCCCTGCCAAAGTAGCCAGTTTAGGCCCCCTGATCGCAAGCATCAATGGATATATTAGCATAGTTATCTAAAAATCCGATAACAATAAACACTGTCTATGCGGGCTCTAGGCCTTTAACACTCTAACGATATTGGACAAGCGATAAAAAAAAAACTAATTAAAAAAAGCCCTCGAGCAAATAGAGCACTCAAACTATGCTAAATATAATTACATGTAACGTACATCTTGCATCGAGAAAGCTATACTTAGTTATTATTAACAATAATAGTTCTTCTCTGAATCTTGTAGTCTAAGGGCGGATTTCACCGATGAAACAAAACACCATCAGCACATCTAAACCGCGTTTAAGAGCTGTCATTAGCGTCATTGATATTGACACTGACAACTGTCAGTGTCAATATTCACACGTTTTCATGTGAAACGATCAGCACAACTTTCAGCTTAGATGAGCTGATCGTGTCAATTTAATTGGCGAAATTTGCACTTAATAAATAAAAGATGCGTTTATAAGACTTTCTATTTTATAGTTTACGAATCCACAACATCAGTAAGTTACCAAAAACATTAGCGGCCCTATCATTGTGTTCCAAGAATTGACTAAGTATTTATTCTAGCTTTAAGTTATCGGTTAAGTTAAGTACTGTGTCCACTCTATAGGTAGGTTCATGTGCACTGAGCAATTTTATTGCCCGTAAAATAAATTCGTACGGTCAGCAACAAAAGTCGATTAACACTTCAGTTTTCTTAATCTTAGTTATTGAGCAAAATATTTGTTCAAAATTGCAGCAAATGAAATTTTTTTTAATATAAACTCTTTTTGTAATTATGTGAAAAGCTAAAAAGCAGTTTATTGAAAAAAAAAGTTGTCAATTTAATAGACACGTAAAATGACAGTGTTGATGGAGTTTTGTTGCCGACCGTACCTTCTAAACAGTATTTCGATTGGGCAATATTAGATATTGTTTTCAATGGGCAATTTAAATTGGTCAGCTTAAATGATGTTTAATGAATTAAATTTTGACAATACAATCTACGTGTAATGTAGCATATTATTTTTATGATTTACTTATTTATTTTAATAATATTGTTATCAAATATAATCTGAAAGTAGTGAGAGATGTAGAACAGTTTTCCATAGAATTAGAAAATGAAATAATAATTCTAGCGCACACAAACGATCCTTGAAGAATTTTAGCGGACATGTTGAAAGAACAAAAAAAAGATTGTTTGTCCTGCACAAATAAGATACACATTATAAAATACACACACTGATACAAATTACCCAAAAGCTTAGTAATCGACAAATAATGAAAATAAATAAAACTTTTTTCTGGCTTATAGTCTGTGACTTATTTGCTAAGAATATTAATTCTTATCACGTATAGTTGTGACGAAATTATTGCCAATAGCTATCTGGAATTCCAATCAATTTCATTCACACTGCAGGTCCGAGAGTCCGCAGTAACAAACAACCTACTTTAGAGCGAAATTTCGATTTGACAGTAAATACTTCGTTCTGGAACGATGCCCAAGCTTTTTACCTATACTTACTAAATTATTACTAACTAGCTTATGTCGCGTTATGTAGCTGTACTAGCTTATGTATGCGTTGTAATGCCTTTTTATATACTTATATATTTTTTTTGTTATGAACCTTCGGCGCACACAACAACTTACCAAAGTTCATCACAATCGGTCGAGCCATTTTCGAGTTTTTGAACGAGTTTCAGAACGGCAATTGATTTTTATACATATATAAAGCTGATGAGTTTATTTGTTTCAATAACGCGCTAATCTCTGGAACTACCAGTCAGATTTGTATTATTTTTGTATTTGATAGCCCAATTCTTGAAAAGGTTCTAGGCTATGGCAAGAGCAAGAAATTTCACGCGGACTGAATTTGAGAAGGGATGACATCTGTTTTTATTCGAGATTCACGCTTCCAGCATCTTTCTGACATAGGTACTGTATCGTAGTGATTCCTTTGAGAGGAAAGCGCTAGGAAGCCCACAAAATTTAAATTTTCATAAATTAAATTTTAAATAAATTAAGTTTTCTTCGCCCCGCTTCCCCTTTAAAGGTATAATCGTGTGTGTGCGCTAGGTCTTATAAATGCGGATTTTGGTATTTTTAATGCTCCGCATGTAGTAAGTACCTCTTCATGTACCCGAGGCCACGGATTAAGTACTAGTTAGTCCATTTTACTCCAACTAATTAAAACGCTAGATATTCCATTTTGATAAAAAAGCCGTTAAAAGTATTATTAGAAATTCGAAGCGAAAATGTTGCCACGCGAGAAAAGTGTTTTACGAACAATTTTTGTTCGTTATTTTTTATACGAAATCAGATGAATTAAAAAAGAAGCAGACAGAAAACTCCAATTTTTATTGTTAAAAATTTAATCATAAATTATATAAAATGTAATATTTTTTTGTATTAAAATGGGTACATGTAACATTTTCTAATTAGACACATTTGTATGCATTTGTAAGTTTTTTTAAATGAAATTGAATCAAGACTTCCTAATACATATTTCTTCTTATATAGCTTAATAGGGCCGTTTAAGGAAATGGCAGAATCGTAACTGTCCCATTGCGAGAAGGAGATGGTGCTATACATTCTGTATATCTCCGTCTTCTTTTCGCAGTGGTTTAATGATCACTTTGAGATTCACTACACGGCCTCTGGTTTAGTAAATGTATAGGTTAAGTTATATTCACATATTATCGTTGCAGAATTATTGTAAAATTCATTGCCCAAAGCTGTTTTAGTTGTAAAATATTTTATTAAGCGGATTTGTAAAGGTTTATCCACATTGCTACTGTACGATTCTTATATGTTTTATATACGAACTCATGAAAGGCTTCATAAAGTTTTAATAATCATTCAAAAGATATACACTTAGATAAAAACGCTGCCAGCGTATTCATGTAAGTGTATGATGCCAAAACATCGAGTAATGGTCCATAACTCAATATTTTGGAGTCAGAGATAACTTCATTTATAAATATGTAATAATTATTCTAAATAATTATCATTATTATTGAATTCAATGCAATATGGCTGATAAATCGTGGCCGGTCCGAACTTTGCGCAGAATGCGGTGCAATAACATTTTATAGGAACCAAATGGTGACATGGGGCGTGTGTGAATGAGAGAACATGCGCGAAAGTTCGGAGAGCCTATGTTGAGACCATCGGGGTAATTGCGTAACACACTATCAGTAGCAATAGCTGTCAGTTTGACAGTTCATCAACATCCATTGCGTTATTTACGTTGTAAGCATTCAAATTTTTCTAACATACGAAGCAATGGATTAGCAATATCTTTCAAAATGATACAGATTGATAGAGTATTACTCAAGCAGGGTGCAGCATTCATCGGCCGTATTGTATTATCGAATCAAAATCGTTCTATTATCACAATATCGCGTTGCATAAAGTAAACCGTTCACCTTTACCGATCCGTATTTCCTCAAATACCTCTAACCACAAGTTCTTCCAATTCCATTCTAGTTTCTAATGCTATTGAATCTCAGAATTGGGTGAGATGCACATTTACAATGACTCTGTGACGAATCACTGTTTATTCCGTGAAATGACATCTATACGTGTGTCAATTGGGTAGCGGAAACACGTTTAGAAAATGTAACGTTGCAGACTTGGAGGGACTTAGCGTGACTTGTGTAAGGGTGTGTCCATGTAGAAAGCTGGTAACCGGCGTTGATATGCCAGTTTTCATACTTTTTACCAAATCAGCGCGAACCAGTGTGAACTGCTGACTAATCAGATAGGAACTTGTGCGCTTAGTCAGCCCCGGTCTGCGCTGATTTGGCAGATTTTCAGATAGGAACTTGTCGGCGCCTATCAAACGCTGGCATATCGACGCCGGATACCAGCGTTCTACATGAATACACCTTAAGAGCGTTATCCCACTGACGATTTGCAATATTTGTGAACGTAGCGAGCTCGCTGCTGCGTGAAAGCGAGTTCTACAGGTTTTCACAATATTGTTCACTCACATTAATTCCTCTCGTTACACAGACGCGGCGAATACGTTGCGCACATGTGGTATGCTCGCTCCTCACACGCAGTGAGCGCGTTAAACGTCGCTGGAAACGCGCAATTTGCGAGTACTGAATTTCTAGAACGTTAGATAGTAAAGAATCTTCAGTTCAAACTTGATTTGAGATGTAACAGAAAAACTAGCCAGAAGAGTCAAAGTCTGGTGGCCCTTCAAGATTTTTACGTGGTTGAAATCGATCCTATTTCTCAAAAGTCTGCAACGCTACAATTTCTGGACATAGCGTATTTGTTTCGGGTTAGGTGGTTGTAAGAATTTGTTTGTTGTTTGATCTTCATTACAAATAGATAAATAATTTAATTTTAAAGTTAGGCGTGTGATTCCTATTGGGACTAGGTATGAACGTTTGCCCTTTTAATTATTAATTGCTAAATTATAGTCTATTTATTTTAAACGCTATGATTTATAGTTATAATTTATCATCTGTGGAGGACTCTGTGACATTACGATAGTGTTGCAAGTAATAAAAATAATATTTTTGTACGTTGTCTATGATGCACAGAGTCCCGCTTGTCTATGGTACGGCTAAATGTTAACTTAATGTGTAACGTAGAGCTAAATGTTAATTATTTTTAAGTTCTATATCAATGTACTGTACTGTATATAAAGAATGTGGAAAAGTATTTACTGAGTTTTATTATAGATCACCTCTATTTCATAATTATTTAAACACACATAAAATACTCACCCTATATTACAGGGTTAAAATAAATCAGCAGTTTTTGTTTTTGGGGTCAACGACCGCTGATAGTGTTGTTACTTGAAGTACAAGTTGAGAAAATATGTTTTTTTTGTTCAGTTTAATCATATTTGTATCGAATAGGTACCTATCACGTCTGTTTCGACTCTGTATACTACAGTTGTAGCGTTTCAGCATGGCAATAGCGATCATTGACCCAATTAAATTTTCTAAGTAGCATTTTTTATTTCAATAACTGAAATAAATTCCTGTAACGTCCAAAATCAATAATTAGGTATATTTAGCGATCTTCAAGATGTTCCAATAACGAAACTACATAGTTTGTTTGGGTTTCGACGGAGAGGTATTAGGGAAAGCTCAGTGACCGTTATTACATGCTAAAACGCAACAACTATAATATAGTAAAAGAGCGCAGTGCTGCACACCTCACCCTATTTCAAATTAAACAAATATCAACTTTATTTCAATGATTATTAAGTTGATTTCAGAGTGACTTATAAAATTATAAAAATGTTTGAAGTTGTAGCGTAAACTGTACTTTATTGTGTAGGAATTAAAGTTATTTTTTGATTAATTCATATTTGTTTACATTTTTGGCAAATAAATAGCGAATGCAGATTAGATAAGTTAGTACAGCACTGTAATTGCGTGACACACTATCAATCTCAATCTGAACAATTTTAAAGGATATTTTTAATCCTTCAGCATGTTCGAAACATATATTTAAAAAAATTTATATTAAACATCCGAATTGAGAACCTTCTCCTTTTTTGAAGTCTGTTAATAATGTGTCTACTCAACAACGTAAATAACGCAATGTATGTTTTTGAACTGTCAAAATGCAGGCCATTGCTACTGTTAGTGTGTTACACAATTACTTCGTAGTACTTATAACCTAAAACTCACATTACATAAATAGATTTCTCACACTATAACGCAGAAATAACATACAAGGACAAGTTATTTTCATACGTTCAACTCTATCCTAACCACCGCGTAGCACGACTTGTTACCGGTCGGCAGCTTCAAAACGCAATACAGCGACAAGGTATCGTTAATTAATCAAAATACTTCTAAAGGTTTTCGAATAAAAAGGAAACGACGTTGGCAACCCTAAGCGGCGGCGACGCGGACGCGGCGCGTTTGAAGTGAACGTGCGGGTTTTTGTAGCGAGCGTGAAGGGCTGCGGCATCGGCATCTACGTTTGACAGATTGAGATTACACTACGTACGGTGAGTTGAGGTGCGCTGTTACAATTATTGTTATAGGCTGACCGCTTAAGTGAGACGTTGTCTGAGGTAGCAGCGTGCAGCGCGGTGCGGGAGGTATGTGGTGACGTGATGCGAGAACTCAGTGATTCGTCAACTTGTGACAACTTTCACCCCTCCCTCACCGCGCAGCTACCTCAGGCAACGTCTTAGTTAAGCGGTATCAGAGGCTTCACTTTTTGTTCACTTTTTGCCTTTCATTCGGCATCTTTCACTTTAAGTCGACTGAACTAAAAATTAATCATACTCAGCCTATAATGTTCCCACTGCTGGGACACAGGCCTCCTCTCTGTGAGCGGGAGTGGGCCGTAATCCACCACGCGGGCCCAGTGCGGGTTAGATGTCAGATTTCTTCGAATTTCTGGTTCTAGGACATGCCGGTTTCCTCACTATGTCGAGCCTTTTCAGGAAGAAGATCGTAACCGCCATTTTGTATATTTTACAGGAGAAGGTTTTTGTTAAATATTTCTCAAAATATTTATAGCATCAATTTGAAATTTTTACTTGATGTTATATGGGCACCTCCTTATTAATTCAAATAAGGTGTAAAATCTGTTGATCCGGCGGTTAATATTAAAACAGACTGTTTTAATATTAACCGCCAGATCAACTGATTTTTGGCGCTTACGATGTTCTTCCTGAAAAGGCTCGATGTTTTCCTTCACCGTTTTGAGAGCAGTGGTGATGAAATAGTTTACTCAAAGTAAGGCACCGGTCAAGGTTCGAATCGATGACCAAAAACTCGGTAAGTCGTTACCACTGGGCTACCATTGCTCTTAAACGAATCAATAGTGAAAAATTAATTCATTACTGAACGAACCGATGGCGATGCAACATGGTGGGATTTCGGCACTCGCCTATCGAATGATCGAATAATGAAAGAAACAAATTAACGTTCATTACTATACAATTTTGTCGGCGTCGTGTCGTGTGTACGTAAAATGAAACAAAAATGAACTTTCACTCGATCGCGTCTGATATCGGCTTTGTTCAATTGTTGGATAGGTAGGTGTCCTGTCCCATCTATGCATTGTGTCAATGTACGGGAATTTGATGGGTGCGAGCGGTGCACAAAAATTTATCTTTTGAATAGAGAAAGAAACTGGCAATGTCGGTTGTGCAGGTAACTACGCAAGCAACTGAAGCGTTTGTTGTCCTTTTAAATACTTTCAATAGTGTAACAGGGGTGGGATCAAAGTCACGACCTCAAACTTGGCCGTTTACGTCAACACACGAACCGCCAAATTTTTATTTAGTCCTGTCAAATTAATCTGCGCCTGACACTACTCCATACAAGTTTAGACGATTAAAAACTTGCCTACTAAAATTACGTCAATTTACGTCAGGCGCTGATTAATTTGACATGACTAAACTAAAATGTATCTTCTGTCGTTTTCTTAATGAAATAGAAAGAAAAAGATGCACTTATCTTAAATTTAGTTTAGTTTGTAAACAACAGAATCAGCACCATTGTCAAAAATGTAGGGAAATTAGAGGTAGGTATTTTTGTCAGATTAAGACAGATCAGACTGTAAAGGTTCTTAAAATTACGAGAATTGCCCCTCAGGTCACACTCCATTTTAACAAGAATTATTTAAAGTTTGAAATCAGGTAAAAAAAATGCACAAATGACAAAAAAAGCTAATGTATTCTCTTTGTAAACAGGGACTAAAATAGCTCTTTAATCCCTAGGGACTAAAAGTGATTTGAATTTGGAATGTGGATATTGTTAGTAAAAGTTCCAATCATCAAAGATATCAATCACGAACATTGTATGAACAAATAACAGGCAGTATGACAAAGTAAATAGCGCGAGCCAAATTAAAAAAAAAAGTTTGGGGAAAAACGCGCGAAAGCATTCTGCCTTCGTTCGTAATTGTTTACTCAAAATTGTATAGGTATGTAAATAAATAAACGTAGGAATTTCTTGAATTTGAATTGATAATTTGAATTTCATGCGGGTTGGTATATGTCACACACATGTCTTCGAATTTTTGGTCCTGGGACATGTCGGTTTCCTCACGATGTTTTTCTTCACCGTTTTGAGAGCAGTGGTGATGAAATTCGAACCAACGATCTACAGCGTTACCATTGGGCCGCTACTGCTTTAATATTGTTTCTCATGTTGCCTCAGACCAAATAAAAAGAGTCAAGACAGCGCTGCGAACAGTACAGTGAAGCATGCAAAAATACACCTCCGCTCTGTGCATACACGCTCACACGCACACATTTACAATCAAACTACACCTTACTGTGTGCACACATGTGTACGAAACCGGCCTCACTTTCCTGTTGACAGCCCTCTGTCTTGGTTTTTCATTTGGTCAGTGCATGTTGTATCATTATATTTTCTTCTTCTTCTTCTTCTCTTCGTTTAATGGCTTTTGCGGAAAAACCTACCTATTCTATAAAAAACTCTCCGTGAAAACTTAGGTAAACTGTCAATATCATAGATATTAGATACTCTTATGAATATTTTCTTCTTTCATAAGAGTATCTAATATCTATGATATTGACAGTTTACCTAAGTTTTCACGGAGAGTTTTTTATAGAATAGGTAGGTAAATGGGTTGTCTTTTACACAATTCACTATCGCCAATCAAAAAACTTATTTCTAAACTTCTGAAAAATCCACTATAACGCAGTGAACATTTCATACCAAACGTGCATCGCTTCTTACGTCATACCGTATCGGTCTTGTGTGCCGTAGGTACACCGGTATAGCCGAGATTTCACAACTATTTGCGAAAAAAAAAAACTAATGCTGTGCATGTGTGTGAGTAACATTAAAACTGTGCTCTCTCCAAACTAGATAGGTAGTTGTTTGAACAGGGCAATCTGGCTAAGTTGATGGCGAACTTATTTATGAGACAAAATAAGTAACGCAAGACCTCATAAACCCCAATTAGAATATTGAGTTAAAAGCATAATTAATACAATAACCAAAACTTATTTTTTTAAAGCTGACTATTTATTATTAAGAAAATCGTGTTTGAATTTGACGTAGTAGGTATTGTAGGCTATTATTAGAAGAAGAAGAAAATAATCATAAAACACAGAAGAGGCAAAGAAAAATTTGGACGACAGCCGAAAGGATTCGATCGGATACGACGACAGGCGAACGGAGCCGTACGCACGTTCGCAGCGCAGCAACTTTCGGCTATGATCACGTGTCGCGGAAGAGGCCCGCGGTCAAGCTGCTGAATTATAAAACAACTCTCTAAGACCAAGTAATCCTACTGAATGACTATTTCATGAAATCTTGACATTTTAGGATTATACTAACTTATCAAGTTGTAATTACTGATTCTAATGATTATAATTCTGTAAATACATACTTATTATGATCGCGAATAATATTTTAATCAACGTACAACTCAATACTGACCAGCAAATTTCAAAAAAACGTATGAAAATTTGAATTTTGCGGGCTACCTTTAATAAAATTGATGATTGAATCATGTGATCAACTTTGAATGTGAATATCTCGGAAACATGACACTTTACAGGGTTTGGTCTTATTTATTTATTTAATTATTTATGTACATCTAATTATATGTTTTCTGTTTGCATTGATTTCAGCTACCGATTTATTTATATCTCATGCGTGGCCGCCATTTTAAAAATGGCGCGACAGTAGTAGGCTACGTACAAAAATCTTCCAACCCCTTTACTTCCCTTGGTTATAATTACTTCTGCGAGGATTATTCTTGCGACATTTTCAGTCTGTCTAAATACCTGAGACTACTGAATGCCTTGTAAGGATTGTCTATATCGGTGCGGAATTCCTGTCGCATTCTCAGCGTCCAGACAATATAACGACTCGCTCTACAGCAGTCTACCTGCATACAGCTATTCAGAGGTTTACAGCTAAGATCTGTGTGGGTCGAGGCAATGACTTGTAGACAAGTACCTACTTACAGCTTATGGTTTATAAAGAATTGCTTGGTAGAAACTATCATGTTTGGCGTTCAAACTTTCATGTGGTTGTAGCGTTTTCACGATTTTCCTATAATGTCATCTAGCATAATCTGCCTACTGTGCGGTGTGACATTCAATGAAAGCTTCAAAGGCTAATGGAAAATTTCTAGTTTGATATGGATCGGGGCCTACTGCTTTGATGATGTATGATAATATTATCCCAATATCCAAAGAAACGATGGATGGAAAGTGTGTGAATGATGATAAATGGTTAGAAATGGGGTGACTACGGAGATTACAACTAATAGAGAAGTATGGAAGAAAAATAAAGGCTCTTTCAAACAGGCGCGACACGCGATAAAATCGCGCGCGACCCAAGGGCACCGCAAGTCGCGCAACGAGCGGCGCCTTTGTGTCGCGCGCGATTATATCGCGTGTCGCGCCTGTTTGTAGGAGCCTTAAATTAGGATAAGGGCAGGAAAATGATTATGATCAATATAATCCATACTAATATTATAAATGCGAAAGTGTGTCTGTCTGTCTGTCTGTCTGTCTGTCTGTCTGTTACCTCTTTACGCTTAAACGCTGAACCGATTTAGATGAAATTTGGTATAGAGATAGTTTGAGTCTCGGGAAAGGACATAGGATAGTTTTTATCCCGATATTCCCACGGGATCGACACTTATGCGGGTGAAACCGCGTGGCGCAGCTGGGTCTCAATAAAAGTCGTGTGTTCGAACCCAGACCAGACTTTGCTGAGAATGTAGGTACCTAGTAGTGGCCCAATTCAATTCAATTACCTAATCTTTATTGCAATCCATAATGTGCTTATAGGTGATAAGTAGATATTATTCGCTCTTGCTTCGAAAGCTGTCGGGTTATAATAACCGGTTTGCGTTTTTTTTTTTTAAATCATCATATCCCGATTTGGGTGGAGCGGAAGTGTCAGACTCTTACTGATTAAAACCCACCCGTGTTCCTTCCTTAGCCCTTTATGTTCCGAGGCAGCGGTAACCCTTTCGGACAATCTCGCTGACCCGGCAGGCTTCGGCCCTGACGGGCCCCTTCATTGATGCTGACATCACTTACCTTTACGTGCTTTGCTTATAAATTTTACTTGCACCTTATAATTTTTCGACTACCTACGTCATAGTCGTCATAAGTCGTCATAAAACAAAATCCGGATTAGTTACACCATTTATAACTCAAGAACGACTGGACCCATTTTATGATCTTTGATTTGTTGGATTTGTCTCCGCCCCGAATAGCAGAATAACTACTAAAACATTGGAAAAATTCACGGAAAAGAAATTGCAAAGATACTCGTAATTTATTTTTCATACATTCGTTCTTATTGATTCTAAGGCGGTACAAAGCTCGCCGGGTCAGCTAGTTTGGAATAAAAATGACAGCTCTAAAAGCTCCGTTATTTTACCGTGTTTATTTATTTTACGTTACGTCATCGTTATTTTACGTGTTCACCGTTATTTTACCTTTGACAGCAGCAACCTGTCTTTTCCCCACAGCGTCAGCTATCATTCTAACACCCACAAATCGAGCTCTAAAGAAAAAAGAAAGACGTTTTAAAAATTCTTAAAACCAGGCATTTCCTTAAGGGGATTACAGGACCTAAACGCAAAAAAAGGCAAGTGTTAGAAGCAATAAAAGTATATGATCGACTACAGTAAACAAAATCAGAAAAATATATGATATCCTTTAGGATATAATTATGCTAGGTAGATGGTAGAGGTGTTGAAAACATAATAAAACTAATTTGATACGATAGAAAAAAATCGTGAAGAACTCTTAAAACCTTCTTCATACAATCATTATGATTTTTTTGTCAGATTATTCTACAATCAACATACTGAAGCACTAGTGTTTTAATTTTTTAGTCCAAACAATAGATTTTTTGTAAATAGATAATATTGCTTCATATTTTGCAATAAAGAAAAAAATACCAGCGTTGTGTCATCGCGCTTCTTTTTCCTTTTGCACAGTGACGCGCTTTAGGTCATGCAGTTCCCTTAATTCTAAAACCGTGTGCGAATGGGTCTCGGATCCGGACCATAACCGGGAGTTAGTCGTAAACTGCCCATAAAGAATACTTTTCACTTTAGGGCCCGCTCGTTAAATGGCAGGTAAGTTCATAAATAATTTTATGTGCTCACTGTTACGGCTTTACGTGGTGTGCTGTACAGTCGCATGGAAAACCCATTAACTATGCATCATATTAAATTAATGTATTGACTTCTGAGATTTTGTTTGTGCGAGTACCTAATTTTGTTTTAGTTACTTAGTACTATTAGGTATTAAAGAGGCTTGTGGGTAAGTAATAACAGCCGCACGGGTCGATTGTTCAGGTTAAGCTACGCTTGCCGCGGTTGGTCCGTGGATGGGTGACCATCTTTACATATCAAGACCACTCCGTGCCTCGGAAAGCACGTTAAGCCGTTGGTCCCGGCTGTCAATTGTGGATCTTTGACAGTCGTTACGGGTCGTCAGAAGCCAAAAAGTCAACCAGTATTACCAAGGGGTATCGTATTATCTAGTAATTGGGTTGTGGAGGTCAGATAGGCAGTCGCTCCATGTAAAATACTGGTATTCAGCTGCATCCGGTTAGACTGGAAGCTACCCCGGAGCGCCCCATCCCTTGAATTTGCCACGGGCCCCAAACGGTATAGTTACGCCACTGCTTCCAATTTAACCGGATGCAACTGAATACCTAATTTGACATGGAGTGACTGCCTATCGGACCTCCACAACGTTACTGGGTAAAGGCTCCTTCAAACAGGCGCGACACGCGAAAAAATCGCGCGCGACACAATGGCACTGCAAGTCGCGCAACGAGCGGTGCCTTTGTGTCGCACGCGATTATATCTCGTGTCGCGCCTGTTTGTAGGAGCCTTAACAGGATATCCCTTGGTAAGACTGGTTGTCAGAGTTTTTGTGCTTCTGACTACCGATAACGACTGTCAAAGATCTATGAATGACAGCTGGGATCAATGGCGTAGCGTTTTTGAGGCACGGAGGGGTGTCGTTTGTCGGTATCAGTATATTTAATACGTAAACGTTTATTTAAGTATTCTACGCACCTATACATATAACAACTATTCTATCACTTTAATTCTTCCAAAAAAAAAGAACTTGAAAAAAATCGTCATCCATTATTCATCATTCTTATTCACTTCGTCACTCGAGTATACCATGAGAATCTTTGGCAATGTCATATCTTGTATTTTAAGAGACCAATTCACACCCGCCAGTTTGTACTTAAAGGTACCAAATCCGACGCCATTGGTACCTTGGACCTTATGTGGAATAAAAATATTATTACGGAAAAAGATGGAAGATTATAACTCTCCGTGTGTTTAGTGGCTGTAAAAAGGTTGTTTGTTGCTTAAAAGTATTTTGTAATTAACGTTTCCTTTATGATGTTTTCTTTTATGCTGTTTTCTTGTTTATCTTTGGTTTGTTTCATCTCCGGGTAAGTTCTGGCTAACGTAGCTAGCTGGGAGATATTTTTATGCGGATTCTCTTCCATTTTTGATATTTTCTAACCATTAGTCCGTAGCAGACGCGTACCGAAGTCCCGAAGACAGCATTGGAGGCTCCCACAAGGTGGACCAATGACCTTGTGACACACGCAGGAATCCGCTGGATACGTGAAGCACAGAACCGGTCGGAGTGGCGTTGTTTGGGGGAGGCCTAAGCAGTGGACGTCTTCCGACTGAAGTGATGATGACGATGATGAGCCTATAGAAGTCAAATCATACGCCATTTTGACACGATCCTTGGGCACTCTCATCCAGCTGCTACCAGCCAACTTGAGAAGATCGTCGCTCTATTTAGTCTGCGGGCGTCCAAACCTTTGTTTGCCGAATTGATGTAATGTCTGATAGATAGGGTAGGGTAATTGCGTAACATACTAACAGTAATAATGGCTTTCATTTTGGAAATGTGAGGACTTTGTAGGCCTTGTAGACTTTAGATCTGTAGACCATTTTTATTTTATCAAGTATCAGGTACTTGTTGACAGGCCTACGCTGTCCTCCCCTACTGTAATTTAAAAACATTGTGAAAGCCAATTATTTTTAAAAAGAGTAACCGTGGAGCTTCTTGCCGGTTCTTCTCCATAGGAAACGACCAGTTGGAACCGTGCACCTAGCTTCTGACGTTTCATAAGTGTCCATGTAGGTTTATGTAATAAAATATTTTGATTTTGATTTTTTTGACAGTTCAACAACATTCATTGCGTTATTTACGTTGTTGAGACAAATTTTTCGAACATAATATAAAGCAATGGATTAGCAATATCCTTCAAAATTATTTAGATTGTGATTAGGTAATAGTGTGAGCAATTAGGGTGCAGGTTGTGCTAAAAGAATACATATAAATGTTATTAACGGGTTTAATTCTTAGTATTTGTACTTAACTGAAGCGTGGAAGGCCAAGAAAAACGTATTTTCGTGGAAAAACTGCATTTTGAAGAATGCCTGACTGCATGCGATGATTCAGACCTCGCCTCTCGTTTGTTTGTGACGTCACTCACAATAAGTAGGTACTTCGTTTTACGACGAACTGATGTCACAGACGGCCTCCTGAACTTTAAGACTGCGGAGAACATTCACATTTTATCGAAGTACAAGAATCTTTATAGCTTTGCCAGTGTTTTTCTCGAAGCGTTGATGCTTTGGATTCTACATCTGTTTTATTTTATTATGTGCAGATTTATCTTTAGGTTCACTTTTGTGGTCTTTTTGAACAGTGAACGAAACTGAACCGTCACGCTCGGCTCGGGTCGGGCTTGGTGACGCTGAATCGGTTACATTCGGCTCCAATAGGTCGGTAATACTGAATCGCCTCCTGGAGCCGGTGCTCCAGGAGGCGGTCGGAGACGCTGAATCGTGTATAATCGGCTCTAGTCAGTCGGTGACGCAGAATCGCATATAACTCGGCTCCAGTAATAAGTTCTTACTTCTATCATGTGGTCATAAGCACACACCCTCTTTTTTTCTGTGGAAACGTTCAGCTTTTCTCTTCGTAGTGATTTTGGCGAACTAAAACAACCCGTGACGATTTAAAATAGCAAAACCCATGGTTTTGTCTTTTGCATTCTCGAAGATTACCTCTTGCTCTAAAATACTTCATGTTTGAATCAAGACCAATGACGAACCAAATACGACCAATACCAATTATCATAGTTAGTAAGGGGCTTAAAATATGTAATATACACCTGTATTAAACTATTGCTAGACGCCAGCACATCAAGCTACTACAATCTGTCAAATTTCTTCAATAGATTTTCAACTTTATCGCTGAAGCATAACATTCAAAGTTGATTGGGAAAATTTGACAGTTTCGGGTAGCTTGATGTGCTGGCGTCTGTAATATGTGTTCATTTATTTAGTATTTTTTATAACCAATAGCATTTTTTTTACCTAACATAAATACTTTTCATAGGCTGACCTATTTTGCGTTTATGCGCTCTCCTGTAATATTTCGTTTTAAGTACTTAACTAGGTTCTGAAATGGGGCAGCCGGACTGTATGTATTACAAATATTACAATCAATGAATCATCGCAGCTTAGAAATTGGAACCATAATAATAACAAATGACAACGAAATCTATATAGGTAACTGTTTCAAGGTCTGTAATTTTTCCATCGACAAACGCTGAAACACCTACACCTATTTCAATTTATATATTATCTCTTGGCAAAAGAATACCAACTTCCTGCACGACATTATTTATGTCGCAGATATTATTTACTCCAACCAACTAATCTACGATGGCAAGACACCGTGTTTCTGCTATTATAATGGTGTCTTGTCGACAAATTTATGATATGTTTTGACATATAAATGCTCTTTTCTGCGGCGTAAATCTCATTAATGTTCTCAATGATTTGTTTGGGAAATCGTTACATAGAGAAAACCCACGGATATGTCAAATTGACGTTTTTTCATTCAGATATGTTGAAATTTACCTGATGAAAAATGGGGTTGAAATATTTATTTGTAATATCTGAAAATAAGTGAGTACCTATAAGAATTTAATAATGAATTAAGAACTCGGTGCGAATGGTCAGTATATAACTGATGCACCCATAATGAACACAGGTGGTACATAATAAATAGAAACAATTATGGGCCCTGTCGGACAGCACAATTTGAAATAAGTAGGAGAGAGGAAGAGCGCTTTTATGATTTTCCTTGTTACTAAATGAATGTACTACGTGAGCTCGACAAAAAATATTTATTTTATTTCCATTCTATCTGTTTTATATTACCTTATTAAATTATTTTTATGCTCAGACATCTTTCTCTATTCAAGATTGTGCATTTTATTAATCAGTGCCTGTAACATGATGTCGAGATAATTAAAGATTTATGATTGTGCTGATTTTTCCCACCATGTTCCAGGCGCAGTATCATTTTCGGTTTGAATTTCAAAACTCAAACTTAAAGCATTTATTTCAATTAAACCATTTACAGGCTCATTTGTCAATTGTCAAAATTAAATAGTCGGTCTATTAGTCAGAAAGTTGAAGCTTACGCATTCCAAATCGTAGATCTCTATGGAGAAGAACGGTTACGAAACTCCAAGGACACTCTTTTAAATCAAGATATTACAAAATCCTGGGTACATTATTCGTGTTGCTTCTGTATGTGAGAACAAAGTAAAAAAAAAATACATAAATGAAGAAACAATTCAAAATATAAGATTAAAAATAAGCCTTCTCAGTCTTAACTCAACCGACGACGGTGCCCGTTACGGAATAGTAACAGATGTGGTAGTCTAAAGACAAGTCGACATTGTCTCTCAGGATAATATCAGTTAACTCTTTGATGTTGCAGAAGACTAAAAATGGAAGTGACCACTTCACCACACACATACCTACATAGTCTTCTCACCACACACTATCAGGTGGGCCAACTGTCTGTTTGCCAAAGTTATGGTAATCGATTAGGCACGTATTTAATCAAACCTAAAATAAAGGCTCCTTCAAACAGGCGCGACAAGACACGCGACACAAAGGCGCCGCAAGTCGCGCAACGAGCGGTGCCTTTGTGTCGCACGCGATTATATCGCGTGTCGCGCCTGTTTGTAGGAGCCTTAATTTCTATTTTGGGGTCCTTATCATACGAAATAGCCAAGTGCCAATAGCCAACTGCGACCAACTTGGATGTAGCGCTCACCGGCCGCTGCCGCAGCTCTGCTCGCTTCGCTTGCTCAGCATGCGCGTGTTTGGTCTCAACCTTCTTTCTAACCTTACCTTACCCGTTTGGCCGGGTTACCTCAGCTTAGTTACCGCGAAAACTGTGAGAAATAGTCAGAAAGTTAAAAAGAGGCTCAATCATTAAAAAAGTGTCCATCATTGGAAGGGAAAAGTTTTTAGACGTTCATTAATTTTAACATTTCCCATTCAAATAAAAACCAGTTTAAGTACACGTATTTGTAAAAAATATGAAGACCAGGCAGCCAATTATTTTAAACTAGCGGCCCGCCCCAGCTTCGCACGGGTGCAATTTTTTTTTTAATTTCTGAAATTTTCTTTCATACAAACCTTGTCCTGGTTATACCCGAAAACAAAAAAAAGAGTCATCCAATTTGGTGCAGTCATTTGGAAGTTACGTGCGTACAGACCTTTAGGCGACTTTGTTTTATACCATGTAAGGATTTCATACTATGTAACGAAGATAGTACAGACGCCAGCACATCAAGCTACTACAATCTGTCAAATTTCTTTAATAGATTTTCAACTTTATCGCTAAAGAATAAGGTTCAAAGTTGATTGGGAAATTTTGACAGTTTCGGGTAGCTTGATGTGCTGGCGTCTGTACCTATCTACATAGTTTATTCCTATAAATCCTAGGAGTCCAAACGAACTAATCACTAATATGAAACCTACATAGTCATAGTAAGTACAAACAATAGTTGCAATGTACAGGTTTCATATATTAACGCTGCACGGGAGGGTTTAATCAAGTCGGAATGAAAAATGCCTGCGGGACCAACGCGGTGGGGACCCGACCCTAGTACGGTGCGCAGGGAAACATGTGAAATATGGAATGTTATTTTTAGATGAGGAATATATTTTTAGGGAGAACGGTATTATTCTAATGGTAATAATGTATGCAGTTGGCCTACCGACTGACCACAAAAGAATAAAGATACAGGGTTTTTTAATGTTGGGTTAAATTAATATTTATTCTAGGACTTCGTAGATCGGTAGGTATAGTCAACACTAGCACATCATTGCAATTATTAACACCCCCCCATCTTTAGCAAAAGTAAGCAAAACGTTTACCCCCCCTACCATGGTTAGGGGAGACCAGGGATGAACGTAACAATTTTCAGTTTTGAGTCCATATCTTTGGTGTGTTTTTAGTTAGGTAAAATAATACAATTCTTGAAGGCGGACATATCCTTACTTCATAATTTGACGTAAAAAGTTTTGTTAAAAAGATTGTGGTTTTCGATTAAAACCAAATTATTTAAGAGTCGGAGGTTTGTTACATTCATCCCTACCGCAGGGATAGATGTAACAAGCAAGAGGGATGGTTGTAACATAGGAAATAAACGTGATTTATGAAACATTTATTTATTAGCAGGCCTTATTTAAATTTAAGAACAATTTTTTGTTAAGCTTGGTAAACAAATCAAACCTCTTTTTCACTTTAAATAATAAAAATCTCTGCATAGTAGATATAAACATAAAACTTGTCTTTCTTTTGGACAAAACAAAACACTTAAGTGCTTAAACTACTTAATCCAATAAACAATAAACATGATAAAATAATTAATAAGACAACGGCTTAAACAAACATAACTTTCCTACTGGTACACGCTACAAAATACAGGAACATTTGACAGTTTTTGTTTTAATTCGACAAAAGAAACATATGAAATTATCTTTTTTCAACCAATTTAAACAAACATAACTTTTCTACTAGTAGGTACCTAGCAAATATTATTCACAAATTAAACACTATAATTACACAAAATTGATACGAAAAGTATCAGATGTTATAAGGGATGAAAATAACGACATGTTACTTTTACCCCTTATTCCAAAATTCCCACAATCTGACAAATATAATTTTTTACTGAGAATACCGATCAAGAACTTTAACTTTTGATAATGAAATATTGTAGATAGATAATCAACCAACAATATTAGCGATCAAGACTAAAACATATACATTTAATAAAAGAAATACACAAGAATAATAAAAACATCAAAAACTTACTTTTGACGTAAATTTCTGGCACCTACGAATTACACACACACCGGGCGTCGCAGCCGTCCAGACGCCACTGAGGCGGGAGGGGAGGTGAAATAGCTACACTAACATGGCGGATAGGATTATACAAGTCGATTCGTTCACTCGTAAGGTCATTTGTTACTTTCAACCCGCGTTACTTTCATCCCTGGTCTCCCCTACGTAAGTAAGTACATGCATTTTTCAATGTGTTCTGTTTAAAAGAGAACACATAGAAAACAGACTGTTTTCTATAATGATTCATGAGCAGCAGTTATATGCGTTTCGTTTCAAGCATAGACAAAAAGAGTTGCCATATTGTTCAAACCAAAATCGACAAAATTTTGTAGAAAATCCAAAAAATTAAAAAAATAAATACTGCTGACGAACTGACGTAATCACCATCCAGACCCCTACATCCCCCATGTATCAAAAATAAGCAAAGCAAAGACCCCCCGCCCCCCTGTAGTGCTTACGTAATACTTGAATGGCCCCTAACACATGTATCAAGAAAATTGCTCTTACTGCTGCTTGCTTACCTACATTCCGTCTCGCAGAGTGGAGGCTGATTATGCTGCGACAAAAAGGCACTGTCAATTAAGTCAAATTGTTACCACTAATGTGTGGCTGACTGTACCTAACCCCGAACATTTAACTTTCAGACGTTGGGGACTGCATGACCTAAAGTGCGGTCACTGTCAGACATCCGTCTTACGAATTATCGATCAGGTCACGTGTCCTGACGCGAGTTAAACATTTTTTACCCATTACAAAAAAGTGTACAAAGCTGCTAAAGAAGTTTTCACTTCAAAAAAAAAGGTACACCTAAACTCTGGGAACAAGGCGTGACGTTATGTTTAAATTCAGAATTTAGCCGTGACTTAAAATAACGACAACAACCTCGTCAAATAAATAGTCCTCCGAATTCATCAAGTAAGATATTTTCTAAGTCCCAAAGAACCTGTCCCAATCTGAAACAAAGAAACAGCTCAGTCATTCAACAAAAATTAACATAACAGTCAAAACAAAATAAACCATTAATATTCATTTATTGTCTACCTTCTCTGCTAACCGTACAGGGGTGGAAACGCAAAGGGTTGCAAGTAATGAGAAGAATGAAAAATGGCCGTGCTTGCGCGCCAGTATTTATTAAAAACTACAAAATTCTTGCCCCGAGCCCCTGAATTATATGGGTAGTTGTCACTGGGAAGTTATCCACTTAGGCGAATAGATTTTTATGATGTATTAAACTTTATTTCTTTATCTGACCGTGATTTCGTCCACACACTAGTCTAAAAAAAATTGGAAAATCCAAAAAACCATAGATAGAAATATTATATTTGTAAATTTAAATAATAAGTAAGCATTATGAGTACTAAATTATATATATAATATAATATTATTATATTATACTACCAGTCGACAGCGATGCGGATGAATTTTTCGACGCTATATTTTAGTTTGTGTATAGTTTTAGTTAAGTTAGGATTTAATTTTGTTATTTTTATTAATTAATTAGGTATATTAGTTAGTTTTTTGTTTATTATAATTAAACGACTTTGAATAAATAGGGATCCTCCTATGGGAGAAACGACTTCTGTTAAAAAAAATTGGCTCAATTAATTATTTTTTTCGCAAGCTACAATGCTTTCTGGTTTCAGGCACTTGATTGTCAAGATTATTTTAGAAAAATCTTTTATTCGTTTCTACTGCATTAAATAATTTTTTGAAAAGTACAGAATTAATCTCCATTAAATTAACTATACAATGGTATATAATTTAAGTAGGTAGCAGGAGTATAACAATAGAAACAGTTGCAGAAATGAGGCAATTTTTTTTCTATCGTTCAGCACTTTCTTAAGCTTCGCATTAAGTATGAGTCGTGCAATAAAAGACAGTGACAAATCCCAATGCCAATCCCAATGTGTAATCAGGGATTTCAAAAAACTGCAGAAAACAAAATATCGGACCTGCACCTTTCAACTCGACTACAATTTCAACTCAAAACCTAGGTTTAACCGGTGAATCAGCCGATGTTATCAGCCAAAAAAATAACACGAACGACCCTACCCGAACCCTTTCCGTGAATAATAATTGTACACTTTCTAGGTATATCGCTAAAATCAGCTTTGTTACAGCTATCGTTGCAAGTTCTTAACCAATATAAATAGATCCTTGTCGTACTCCATGGTTGAGTGGTCTCGAGGTCAGGTTATATCGGTCCGGTGTAGCGTGCTAAGATCGGGCGATAGGGACATATTATAAATTGCCCTGTCCGTCTGTCTGTCTGTCACACAGCACGCGATGCAAAAAAGTTCGTTCGGTGAGTAAAGTTGGATGTGGGAGCGAAAGAGTTCAGTGGGAAATGGATGTGGTAGGTATCTAAAAACTTTTTGCGCTTTTAATGATGCAAACTTTTTATAAATTTCTGGTTATTTCTCACAGTTGGTCGCAGTAAGCCGACCCCGATCAAATGGGGTAAGTTAGGATCGAACTGTGATCAACCACGCGCGAGCCGACCAAGTGAATCGTGCTGTGCCATGGTAACGGCCGGCTAACGCTACATAAAAACCGGTCGCAGTTGGGTATTTAGTATTTTCAGGACCCCAAAATAGGAATCATCTGAGGTTCACAAAAAGAGGCGTAATCATTATAATATAATAGTGTTCAATCATATTTTCATATTCATATTCATTTATTTGCATTCTAGGTAAAAAAAACCGCCCAAGTGCGATTCGGCCTCGTACACGAAGGTTTCCGTTCCACAAGGCATAAAACGCCGAAAAAAACGTTTCTTTTATAGCCCTTTAAATTTTAACTTTATTTTTATTATTTGTTGTAATAGCGGCAACAGAAATACATCATCTGTGAATGTTGATCATGTCTAGCTATCACGGTTCATGAGATACAGCTTAGTGACAACTTAGTGATTTATTATTTTGTTATTTAGTTAGTGAAATACAGACAGATACATGGTATCTATTCTTTTGTATATTTAGAAGACCATGTGCCATTTGCACATATTGAGTTAGGTAAGTTAAGTTAAAACTAGCCCAAAGCTTGTCAAGTCTATGCCAGACCATTTGAAAAAGGATCTCGTAAGCTGAGCATTCACATCACGTTCCCACCTCTACTGCTAGCTAAATCCCGTAATATCCGTAATTCCGTTTTGAGAAATATAGAATCTTATGTTATTAAGGGCCTCCACCGGCCTGCGGTCACCTTAGGCACCGTTAAAAATGGGCTCAGTCTTCAAAAAATTAATCTCTATGGAATATTTATATTTCTAGAATTATTATAATTCTACCGTATAGTAACATTAGTCGTTGTCAATATTGAGCCATGCTTTCCAACATCTGAGGGGCTCGTGGCTAAATAATAATAATAGCCATTGATCGAAGGTTAGGTTACGTTTGGTGAGGTCGGTCCGTGGATAGGTGATCTTCCATTACATATCGAGACTCCACTCCGTGCCACGCAAAGCACGTTAAACTGATGGTCCCGGCTGTCATTTGTAGATATATTTGTCTTACCTTAACCGTATTACTCAGTAACCGGGTTGTGGAGTTCAGATAGGCAGTCGCTCCATGTAAAATATTAGTATTCAGCTGCATTCGGTTAGACTGGTAGCTGACCCCAACATACTTGGAAAACGCTGGGCAGATTATGATGCTTTATCATCTCCCTTGAATCCAGATATATGGTCTTTACAAAATACCATATCCACAATATCGATCAAATATGTCTCAGTAGCTGCATGGCTCGTCACGTCATTGTGACTGGTAATTTTAATTGTCTCCACCGCGAGCCGGGAACCGAACACACAGCCTGTTAATTTTACCATGTTATTCATAAATACAGTCGACCAGTGGAACTTGGCACGCGGTGGACTATGGAACTATTTGACCACGTAAAGCATGTTTCAGAACAGTGTGGTTTTCAAGGGTGGTACAGACCATCAAACTGAACTATTTTCTCCAATGGAATCGCCTTTCTGATACTTCCATACTAATATTATAAATTCGAAAGTAACTGTCTGTCTGTCTGTATGTTACGTTTTCACGCCTAAACTACTGAACGGATTTCGATAAAATTTGGCAAGGAGATAGATGTCATCCTAGGAAAGGTAATAGGCTACTTTTTGTCTCGGTAGCACGTTCCCGTGGGATAATCTCCGACATCCACGCGGGCGAAGCCGCGGGCAGAAGCTATTACTGTATAATATGACAATGACCAATCAAACATGCAAAACGAATGTAGACTACATAATTATAAAAGATAAGGAATTCATAGAATAGAATACTCTTTATTATGTACACCATATAAATACTACATACTACGGGGTAGGTAAGAGTGAGGTAGTTTCATTTGTTTGTTAGGAACTTAGGATAAACAGATGAAACTACCTCACTCTTACCTTTTTTAGCCTGATTGATTAAGATCAATCAGGCTAAAAAAATGATATCATTAGGAGGAACCAAGCATATAGGTAGTTTTCTACAGAGAATCCTATGCTACTAGAAAAAACTGTAACTTTCCATTGGTGAAAGTACTTCGGAATCGGATCAGTAGTTTCGGAACTACTGATCCGATTCCGAAAATTCGTAGTTCCATAAAAATTCACTACCTCTTCATAATATTAGTATAGATTTTAAAGTTCTGTACCGATTCTATGTTGGAATTCTTCGTGATTATTCTTTGCTACATTTTTATCATTGTCCGAAAAATCTACTGAATTTTACGTAAGTTTCTATGGTTCATTGCTTTTGTAGTGGCTAGCGGCGCCTTATGAAAGATCAAACTATACTGGTCTCCTAAGCTATTAACTAGTAAACTGTCTGTTATGTGCTGTATGAACTTGCAACTGTGTTGGTAGGTATTATGCAGATTTAAATGGCCACCCAGACTTGGCGGTGGTAAGGAATAAAAATATCTCTATTAAGGTTTTGGTTGAAGGAGATCTTGCTTCGGGCGACTAGAATCAATTCTGTTTGCTGTAATTTCTGACGTTCAAAGGTGTCTTTTATGTGCCTATTTGAAATAAATGCTTTGACCTTGTCTTTGCTTCATTTTCAAAGAAGCTCTAAAAAGATATGGAGTCCTTGGATGATGCAGTTTGTCTTTCATAAAGGTAGGTAAGATTTTTTTTTTCTTGAAATTGACGTTTAAGTATGACAATTTTAAAAAAATTTCAACTGACAAAAAAACATATTTTATATCATATTATTATAACAGTTTAGGAAGAGTGTACCTGTGTGTGTATTTTACACCCAGATTTCGTCAGTTACGTTTACGTCCCATTTAGTAGGGGCGAGCCTATTCCCATCAACCAGGCACAAATTCAGACTCCAGGCTGACACTGAGAAATTCTTGCTGGACCCGGGAATTGAACCCAGGACCTTGTGTTCAGCAGTAGCGCTAACGACCACTAGACCAACGAAGCAGTCGAGTGTAGGAAATAACATATATACAATACTAGCTGTTGCCCGTGACTTTGTCTGTGATCCAGGATAAAAAGGAGCCTATGAGCCTTCTCCGGGTCATCGTCAATCCATGTGCCAAAAATCCAAATCGTTCAGCCGTTTGACCGTCAAAGCGTAAGAAACAAGTCAAAGTCAAATCATTTATTTCAAATAGGCACATTAAAGGCACTTTTGAACGTCAAAACTTACAGTAAAATTGAATTGATTCTAGTCGCCCCTTCCAAAAGGTAGTGCTCGTATGGAGAAGAATGGGCGAGAAATTCCACCGTTACTCTTTTAAAATGTTTTCTAAGGTTTTGTATACATAATATAATTATATTATGTGAAGACGATGCACCTAGAATAAAATTAGTCTACCACAAAGAAGTAAAAAGAATTAAAAATGAAGTAATTACAGGTTATGTGATAGATCATACATTGCTCACATAATATATTTACAAATATTGTAAAAGTAGATGATTTTTCTAGAATTTTAACAAGTGAGTGAGTTACTGTAGTGTGCAAACGAAACGCATTTATAATATTATACATAAATAATGTTTATAGTTAGGACGAGTGTTAGGATCGGCCTATATCCCATTCTTTATATACCTGTTACGTAACGGCTAGCATATAATAGTAATATGAAAGTAGACAGCGCGGTCTAATACGCCGGGCGGCCAGGGGCCTGTTTGCTTAAAACACACAACATACATACCCCGCTACTCATATAATGAACGAGGTATACTCGAGAAGAACAGTGGAATAAAAGTTAGATTATTGTGTAGAGGTATGAGGAACAGGGTGTAAAGTTCACTCATGATTCGTAGAAAAGTGAGGTTCCTCCGACCAGACGGGTGTGGTGTCTGGCGGGCAACTGCCCGATAATTCATGTCGGGCCGTTGTACCTATGCTAGTTGCGCGGTAAACTTTGCTTGCGAGATGCAGGATTTTGCGTGACGTCAGTATGACGCGTCGCATGTGGCGTTCTAGATACCGCTACAATTGTAACAAATACAAAAATGGGTATAGGATTTTCTACAGCATCATTATGAAATTGGTCTAGTGGCCACAAGCGCTACTACTGAGCCACTGAACCCAGGACTTTAGTCCTGGGTTCAATTCTTAGCTTGGGGAAATAGTGATGTACTATAGGTAAACCTCTGAATAACCCTTCGGGAATTACAGGTGTGATGATATGTTATCATTATGATAACGTTTTCTAAATTCCAACGAGTGTTACATTTCAAGATGGTATAATTCCTCGTGCCATCTCTATCCCAAATAAAATAATAACTTGACTACGTACAGGGCCCATTTAATACATGATGTACAGTACCCGGCGATAAATATTGCACATCGACCTTTACCTTTTTTTTTCATTTTATACAAAGAAAAAAAATAATTATCAAAAGAAGCAAATCATAATTGTTTTAACAGCTCCTAAGAGATACCGGACTGTTTGTATTTCGTGCGACAGAGATAACGCTCTACGAAGCCGAAATTAGCCGATTGTCTCTTTCCAAAGGTCGATGTGCAATATTTATCGCCGGGTACTGTAAGTTTATATTCCTTTGTCTAAGAAGAAAAAATAAAAATCCAAATAAATCTATAAATCGATTGCCATTAGAACACAACGAGGATAAACACAGTTTCAACGGCAGGCCAAGACGAAAACTAGCTTGCAAAAATCCATCATAATATTCAAGGAAGTGAAGCTCAATAAGCGATTCCTTAAAATTAAGTCACTAAAGTGAGATTTTTACAGAAAAAGAAAGCACTGCAGAATTGCAGATAACTAAGTCAGTATTTGATTTCAAGAGCTTTTTCAATGTCGTCGGTCTAAAAGAGTTCGCTACTTTTTATGAGAGAAAGGAACAGCCATGTGTGTTCTCATGATAACGCCCTTTTTATGGGGCTGGTTCTTTATGCTTTAAGCACGTCATGAAGAGAAGTTCGTGCTATGAGGCCTGCATGTGGTGAGATAAAATAAAACAAAAGTTAGGTAATATCTAAGTACCGTACGCAACGCATATGTACTTGAACGCGGAGTTATGCACCAGCATAGTCAACCTTTCATGTTCTCAATGCTGGGGACACAGGTCTCCTCTCTATGAGAGAGGCCATAATCCACCACACGGTACCAGTGCGGGTTGGCGCATGTCACATGTCTTCGCAGTTTTGGTTCTAGAACACGATGTTTTCCTTCACCCGATTTGAGAGCACATTTTACACAAAGTACAATTCATAATTCATGAACACAACGCACTGGTACCAACATAGTTGGGAAAAGTCTAGGCAGATTGATTAATTTGGAGGCAGTTCCAAAGAAATAGCAATTCCTCTAAAGAGAGTTCCAAAATTTCACACATTTAAAGAAAGAAAGAAAAAGTATTTATTGCGACTCGTAAAGGAAGATCACAAACTAAACAAGAACACAATAAAATAAAAATCCAAGTACACGAAAACGAACGTACCCAATATTACTTTTATACAACACTGTTACCCTTAATCCATATATGCAAAAGATTAGGTTATTTATATCACGATTAAACACATGTTTCAGAAAATCGTATGAGTGAAATACGGTTTGCATAAATTGATTTAAATCCCAAGTCAAAATAGATTGGCTATATAGCGCCTGCCGCGGCTGGCGCCCTACCGCAAACCATTTGCCTTCATTCGATTCGATTTTCGCAATTTGTCGAAAGGAATATTTTTATATTTTTCTTATGTTTTCCGATAGGGATCGAATGGGTTTGGCAGTGTTCTGGTGTGTCTCACTTTGCTATGTTTATTTCAATATTTTCTATGGAACTTAGTGGTCCTTTTCTTTTTATACGGATTGAATCTACTTCATAGTTACCTTGAATTCGTTTATTCACTGACTGACAACATCATCAGCTTATAATGTTCCCAGTACTGGGACACAAGCCTCCTCTCTCTGAGAGGGACTGAGATTTCATCCAGCATGTGGTGGATGGATCCAGTGGGCCTAGTGCAGGTTGGTGGATGTCATATGTCTTCGAATATTTGGTTCTATATATTACATGCGGGTTTCTTCACGATGTTTTCCTTTACCGTTTGGAGGGCAGTGGTGATGAAATAATTTACACAAAGTAAAGCGCCTGTCAGGGTTCGAACCTACGACCTAACTCCTCCAAGTTTTCCTCCTCCTAGTTTCTACGATTTAGATTTTTAACTTTATGTATCAAACAATAATTTTCGCTGTGCCCTAACAGGGTCTAACAGCGGCTCTTGGCTCAAAGCCTTTTGTCAACATCTTATTTTTAGCTTGTGGAACGCAAATAAATGAATATGAATATGAAATCGGTAAGTTGCGACCGTTACCAATGTGCCACCACTCCTACACACACAACGCATAGCCTGGACCTGGCTGGGTCTAGAAGCATGAAACTTTGAAACTACAGTTCCTTATGTAGCGAAGGTGAGCAATAAAGGAAGATTTTGAAAATACACTGCCTAAAGGGGTTAATAGTGAATGTTCGCCATTTTTGACACAGGGAAATACTAACAGGCACACGATTTGTCTACTTAATAAAAATCCTAAATTATTTCATTCACTGACAGACAGCCCACAGCCAAAACCACTTGGCTTAGAACTAGAAGCAAGAAATTTTGCACATCAGTTCTATAGTACCTATATAACGAAGGTGAGCAGTAAGGAAAGATTTTTGGAAATTCAAACCCTTAATAAGTTAAATAGGGAATGAAAGTTTGTATCGGAAGTTTGTCATTTCTGTCGACGGGGAATCCCTACGGGCATACGGCTTGTCATCTAATAAATTCTAATCATCCTCATGTGGTTGTTCAAGTTCACATGACGCGGTATGACCTAAATTTTATTACGTAGATATTTTTGGCATCTTTCGTTCAGAAAACGTTTTTCAACTCCTGAGTAGGTAATTAATTACCTCCTCCTCATAAGTAGGTAGATCATTGTCATCATCATTTCAGCCCAAAGACGTCCACTGCTGGACATAGGCCTCCCCCAAGCACTTCCACTTCGACCGGTTCTGTGCTTCTTGCATCCAACGAGTTCTTGCGGCCTTCACAAGGTCGTCGGTCCAGCTTGTGGGAGGCCTTTCAACGCTACGTCTTCCGGTACACAGTAGGTAGATACAGGCAACCAATGAAAGCTTTTATAATTTCTAATGTGACGATAATGTCGTGGACGTCCACGTCCATACAATTTATGGGAATACGTGTTCGTTTAACGTTATCGGGGACGGCCACGTCTATAAAATTTATGGAAATACGTGTACGTTATAACGTTATCGTGAACGGAAATTTATTAAGTGCACAATACCTTTCAAACAATGCTGACTAGAAGTGGAACAGGTGTTTATTGAGAAATTGACAGTAATTCTTTGGTGCTTGTAGTGGTTCTTCTTTTTCTTTTATGAAAATAGATCTGCTCGTAGAAGCTGTAGAAAACAGAGCTGGCTCTTAAAAGTTGAAGAAAATAGCGCTGGCTCCTAGAAGCTGAAAAAAATAGAGCTGGCTTCTAGAAGCTGAAGAAAATAGAGTTGGCTCCTAAAAGCTGTACAAAATAGAGCTGGCTCTTAAAAGCTGAAGAAAATTGCGCTGACTCCTAAAAGCTGTAGAAAATAGATCTGGCTCTTAAAAGCTGAAGAAAATAGCACTGGCTTCTAGAAGCTGAAGAAAATAGAACTGGCTCTGAGAAGCTGAAGAAAATAGAGCTGGCCGCATATTTTCCCCCAATTTGTTCTTATTTTGTGTTTGTATTTTAGAAGCTGAAGAAAATAGAGCTGGCTCCTAGAATCTGAAGAAAATAGCGCTGGCTCCTAGAAGCTGAAGAAAATAGAGCTGGCTCCTAGAAGGCAGAAGCTGAAGAAAATACAGCTGGTTCCTAGAAGCTATGGGGTTTAAAACTCCCTCGGCCTTATCACAAAAAAATTCCGAGTTGGTATCTGATCCCTCCGTCCGTGCTCTTCAAAAAAACCCGCAGCCAATGTGTAGCACTCTTGTCCGCGTCTGTACTTCGCGGTATGTATGTAAACAGAATGTTTGCACATCGGTCGGTCGCAGGTACCTACCTACCTGATGTTTCATTCCGTACGGGTTTGCCCAACTGCGCTCTACAAAGGAGAGTGTGTGTTTAGTTACACAGCGTGTTAAATAAGTCCAACTATAATGCGATGAAATTATTTCAATGGAGTGTATGAGGATTCTGTTTGATAGTACAGTGCATGCCTTAGTAGCTTGTGGCCAAGTAAAACTAGCCGCACGGATCGATCGATCAGGTTAAGCTACGCTTGCCGCGGTTGGTCCGTGGATGGGTGACCATCTCAACATACCAAGATCTCTCCGTGCCTCGGAAAGCACGTTAACCGTTGGTTCCGGCTGTCATTCATGAATCTTTGACAGTCGTTACGGAACGTCAGAAGCCCGAAAGACTGACAACCGGTCTTACCAAGGGGTATCGTATTACCCAGTAAATGGGTTAATAGTCGCTCCATGTAAAATACTGGTATTCAGCTGCATCCGGTTTGACTGGAAGCCGACCCCAACATAGTTGGCTAAAGGTGAGCTAGATGATGAGTATAGTACATGCCTTGAAAGGTTTTATTTAACGCTTTGTTTCTGTGTCTTAATAACAGTGTTTGTTTACAAGCTTTCTTTATGCACTCAGGCCCCTTTTTCTGCTGCTGAGTGTAAAACAAGGTGGAGAGTGGAGACGACAATAAATTAAAAACTGCGTACATTACCCGGCGATAAATATTGCACATTACATCGACCTTTGGAAAGAGACAATCGGCTAATTTCGGCTTCGTAGAGCGTTATCTCTGTCGCACGAAATACAAACAGTCTATCGGTATCTATTAGGAGCTGTTAAAACAATTATGATTTGCTTCTTCTTTGATAATTATTTTTATTCTTTGTATAAAATACAAAAAAAGGTAAAAGTCGATGTGCAATATTTATCGCCGGGTACTGTATATCTAATGCCATTCCCAGTCTGCATACGAAAATTCAATCAAATATAACCAACTAGCGGCGCCCCGCGGTTTCACCCGTATAAGTGTCGAGCCCGTGGGAATATTGGGACAAAAACTATCCTATGTCCTTTCGAGGGACTCAAACTATCTCTATAGGTACCAAATTTCATTTAAATCTGTGCAGCGGTATAAGCGTGAAGAGGTAACAGAAAGACAGACAGACTTTCGCATTTATAATATGTGTATGAATTATTGATGTCTGCACATTTTATAAATGTAGGTAAGTAAATAGTTACGGAAAAATCTCCTGAAAAACTAATTAATTAGAGCATTTGATAGAAGTTTAAATGGAGTTTTTAACAGCAATTTGAAACATTATTCCACATAGATTCGAGAAGTTGGAACTGTCAAACTAAAACTATCAAACCTGTCGATAGGCTAAGATAATGAATGATACATGGCGCGGCCCTCGGGAATACAGAACTACTTCAAGCGAATATCGATCAATATAAATCCTCCTTTATAGGTCACGCCAGCCCACGGGTAGCTGGGGCCCCGATTTCAACGCTAAGATTCCTATCTATCTAGATCAAATATTATTAATATCGAGCACATTCTATCGTTTTTGCTCTAGACCACACACAGCCCCGTCTACCAAAACGTTCACCGCCATTCCTCGGATTCCCGCCAATCAACACCGTGACAGTTGACATTCCATACAAAATGGCGAAAGCGCGCGAATCGACCACAGAGTATAAACAATGAGGCGCGGGCCGGCCGCGCGGCGATATGCAAAAATTTAACGAAAATAAAATACAGAAATAAAAGGGAAATAAATAAAATAATAAAAAAATATATAAATCCAGCCTTTTTGTTTTCCGTTCCTCGGATGGGCTCTCGATGTAAAAAAAGCGCCCGCTTCTAGACAGGCCGTCACTCGTGAGACGCGGAAAGGCGTAACTGCACTTTTGATTTTCAAAATTCTTTTAAGAGTATTATTATTTTGAACTCCGTGTAAATTAAAGGATTAATAAATTGGAATTACAATTTAATTTTGGGTTCTGGAGGTCAGATAGGCAGTCGCTTCATGTAAAATACTGGTAATGAGCTGCATCCGGTAAGACTAGAAGTCGACCCTAACATAGTCAGATATGAAACGCCGATCTCACCTAGCTTGTTTTTTTTATATTATGACGTGTAAAAGTGATTCCAATAATCTATAGAATAAATAATTTCATTTTATTTCAGTTAAGAAAAGGCTATGCAGATGATGATTTTTAAAATATCAGTTTCAGGTTTTCATACTTACTTACCTATTATTACGAAAAGTTGTTATTTTATAAGAATAGACGTGCATTAATATATTACTCAATTGATTCTAATAGTGTCCTCATAGAAATCTGTTATACATTTGTTAACACAAAGAATGCATTATACCTACATAAACAAAACAATGGTATTACTACCTACATTATTGTTCCTAAAAATAAAATGGGGATAACCCATTTCATTTTCCTGTTTCAACACACATAATGGATAATATTACGTAATACTTGACAACATTAAACATGATATTCCCTTACATTTATCATTCAATTTTATTGAAGTTTTCCGCAATTCTGGTTTATAGGCACAGTCTAACAACTACGATGCCACAAAAAAAAAAAACATTATCTACACCTGTCTTATAAATAATAATTAAAGTCGCTGTTCGTGTCTGTCTGTGTGACAACGTTATTCTTATTGGCAATGGATTTTAAAGATAAAGATAAATTATTTGTCCAAAACATGAGTATACACACTCGGCATGCAAAATGCCGTGACATTGAATGACAGTCATTTTTTTCCATAACGGTGTACAAATATAAATAGGTAATCATCAAATGATTATAAATTTATCCATTATTCAAAGCAATTAAGATTGCTAATTTATTTCCATTTTTTTGTACAATTTTTTAGTGCGGTTTTCACCACCATTTACAGAATGTATTTCGGAATGTTTGTGTATAATACATTAATATTAAACTTTCATATAATAAAGAAATCTCTATGTTTTATCAAGTACTAAAGACCGTACGAAGCCGGGGCGGGTCACTAGTTTTTCTATATACCTAAGTCAAAGAATTAATAAAAATAAATTTAGCTATAGCAAAATTATATATTTTTATTGATCACGCAATGAACTTTGATTATAACCTTCGCTTTATAATACCTTGAGGAAGTTAAAGGCTTTGTTCGGCAATAAAAACGATGTCAGGAAACCAAGCGTCTATTACAAGGTTACTATTTCTTTTATAAACCTCTGCTTTGTATTCTATCGTTTTTTTTTTTAATGAAATACTAGGCATATCTATCACAAAAACTTAAAATTCCTTGTTCAAAATGTACGCTTCACTAGTTAATATGAACTACAAGAGACAAATGTAGAAAAAACTATTTTTATTATTTATCTACTTAGATGAATGATTGGTCTTGCTGCACTCGACGCAGCGAGACCAATCATTCATCTAAGGTTATGCACCTAGTTAAAATAGGTACAGTTCAGTAAAATAGTATGAGTAAAAAAACATTGCTAGAGAATATAGCCATATAAATTGCACCTCAAGAAGTCACTAGGTAAAATGAGATACCTATATTTTAGCATTCCAGAAAGCATACAGGACCTAGTTTAGTTTTGAATAACGATATTTCTATAATTCTGATCAATGAAGAGCCTATGAGCATGTGGAGAACTGAGATTCAAAAGGAAACTTTGGCAATAATCTCTAACAACTCTTAACTTCTTCTTTTCGTGTCGATAAACTACTACTTACTCAAAATTTGTCCGACCAGTAAGAAGCTACCGAGACAGCAGAGTTCTTCGCCTCGTACAAAATCTGGAATGTGTAGTTGTGCATGATAGATAGAAAAGAAGGTGAGTGATTAATGTGATTATACAGTGACTTATTCAGGAAAAAACCAGAAACTACTTTGGGCTCTTCGTAGGTCTTGGTCAGTAGCTTCCTTAGCTCTCTTTGCTATCTCAAAAGTTCACACATAAACACGAAGTAGCCAAAACTGAAGTAAACCGGAGTGTTCAGTAGCGGGGCTGTGCGCCAGGCGCGCGATATATCAAAGTGGGCAAAAGTACATTCGCGCTATAACTACGTAGGCGCACAGCGACCGGGACGACGCGGGCTTAAAGAACGTCCTCCATAGTGTGGGCCAAGCATGATGGAATTTATAGCTGTGGGAAGATTTGGAATTGAAGAAATGTCATTGAATTTCGTAATCCTGCTTGAATAATTGATTAGATGATGATGAAATGATTTTACTGTTAGAGTAGGTAAAAAAAACGGCTTGGGCTTTGTAGATTCTGGGTTTATTCAAGTTGTGCAGTTGCTTCAAGTTTTGGAATTAATTTGTCTCACGTTTGGTTTTTTTTCTAACATTCAAGTAGGAAATGAGCGCAGCTGTGGGTGGAGATGCCTATTCAGAGGTAAGCTTTGGAAAAGAGATTTCACTTATACGCACGGCTACTGTAATGTACACACGGCTACAAATCAAGCTATACATTACCAGTAGAAGCTGATTTCTGATTGTACAAAAAACTTATACAATGCGAGGTCAGCTAAAACTGAAATGTATAGCTTGATATGTCGCCATGTGTACACCGCCGTGCCGCCGTGTTACATATTATTATAATATTATTACCTCTGACTTCTGCAACACAAAAGATATACCTATATATTTTTTATATATATATTTTTCCGGAGTCCATTAGTTTGTGTAGCTGACAATTTCCTGGCCATTATTAACGAATAAATATAGCTGAAGCTTAGCACTGATGGGTTTTCTGATACCTACACCAACTTGAGTACTGGAACGAGATTACTGGACGATAAAGTACGGAAAGTTGATGCAGTTTGAAAACGAACGACAATAAAATATACTCCTGAAGCTACGAAACTACTTTAACTGGAACACAAGCTTTGCACGTAGAGGAGCGCAGCCGACCGTCGTGCAAGACAAGGACGGAGAATAAGACGAAGGGTTGCTCCGAGACCAGCCAAGTACCGAGTTTCTGTTCCCGCATTTATGCCAACAGAAATACGGTTCACAATGGACGCGCACGCCCATAAAGTAGCGCATTTAAAATACACGCCAGAGAGATAAGGAATTTATTTAAGAGCTCCACGTTTTCGCATTAAACGACCAATTTTGATATCGATTTTTACACCAAAAAATCGGCGATTTTTTACTGATCATAAACATATAAGTTTGTGTGTTGAATTTCGCGAGTTTCCCGTGTTATAAACGTTGGAAGTCGAGACCAGAGATGGAATAATTCTCGACCTCGAATACGTTACTTTATGGAAGCTTCGTAACAATAGCAGCAAGGGGGGAGCGGCGCGCGCATCAAGTACCGTATACCGTTGTTGGCGGACGTTAAGATAATAAATCGTATACTTTATAGACGTTTCGCCTAGAGAGGATATGCCAAGATAACAGTAACTTTCGTGCGGCCCTGTACGTTATACAGTAGGTATATGTTTTTTTTTCTTTGGACGTCCGTCTTGGCCCTAGGCAGCGCCTAAAATAAATTAAAAAACTAAAAACTAATATTTAGCGTTGAGATTTTAAAAGTGGGACGCGGCGCGATGAGAATAATAGAAGAGAACATTTTGTTCATTAATAAAGCAATTGTTCAGAACAGTTGCAGTCAATATTAACTGTTGCATGTCATGTCTGTATACATTGTACGTTAAATGTAGAAATAGTGACATACATAATCAGCCTATAATGTTCCCACTGCTGGGACACAGGCATCCTCTCTTCGAGAGAGAGTGGGCTGTAATCCACCACACGGGCCCAGTGCGGGTTGGTAGATGTCACAATATGTCTTCGAATTTTTGGTTCTAAGACATGCCGGTTTCCGGTTATATTCTGTAGCAAAAATAAACAAAGATTAACAAGCCAACTCGTTGTTGGCTATGGAAAAGGATGTCTGGAAGGATTTGGTTGAGGTCTTTGCTGAGCAGTAAAACAAATTAGGCAAAGAAATTAAAAACGTTACAAACGCTCGGAAAATCCTACTCAGGTAGGTAGAGCCAATTCTGGGTCAAAACTGTAGTTGAAAAATTATTAAACTGCAGTAACCGAGTGTGAAATCGTAAATCATTTCCTAGCTACTAATACCACATTTATCTTTTATGACTTGCACGCGATGATATCATCGGTTCTTGCGTTTTTGAACCACAGATGATATACGTATGTGACTCTTAGATACATATAAGGCCCCATTAAAATAGATGGACAAACTTTTAGAAATCATTCAGACCACCAAAATAAGGACGATGGTAAAATAATATATAAGAAAAACGCGTAGATACTTACAAGAAAAATAATCAGCTAACGAAAATGCACTAATATATAAATAACTAATAATAATTTATTATTTTAGGTCAAAATAAAATCACTTTAATCAATTTTTTTTTTTGCTTGGATATCTTTAGTTAGACGTACTGAGTGCTGTGTTAAAATTTGTCCATCTATTTTAATGGGACCCTGTATATTTAATTATTTAAAACACAACATTGTTCTACAGTAGTAGGTGTTAGTAGTGCTTATATGTTAATCCTAAAGAAAATATACAAGATGGCAGGGACATCGACATGTAAACTGTAACCATGAAATCAGCACATGATATTCGGACTCCGAAAAAAAAGGCGTATACATTATTATGTGTAGGAGTTTTATTGCTCGAAATAAATGATTATTATTATTTTGTTTATATATTTTTTTCTCTCGGCCTAGCCGGTTAAAACTGATGGCACGGGCCTAAGCCAAGTGTCCAACAGTGGGGTTAAGTGTGGGAGTAATATATTTTAAGTAGACTGTGTGGTAGACGAAACAATATTTAAGTGGGAGTAATGTGTAAGTTGTCCGATTCACACTGAATAAATTTTCTAACTAGCCTGCATGTGTTAAGAACCACATGCAGGCATGCTGCATGTGTGTCTGTTGTGTGTGTGTGTGTGTGTGTGTGTGTGCCTGTGTGTGTGAGTGTGTGCCTTCTGCAGCAGTATTATTATTATTAGTCGGCTATAAAAAAAAATCTGCTGTTTCATAGAAAAGTGCAATACCTAAACTGTCAAAATGTATGGAATAGCAATTATTTTTTATAACCGTGAATCCCTGTAACAGGTGGCATCTCGATGTATGCCAACCTGTATATTTAAAATCGATTCTATTAAATTAAACACCTAAATAAAAATACCTACATAAAAAAAAATACTGTCCATATTAAAATCTTAGTGAAGTCAACAATAATAATAATACAATTAAAACAAAAAAAAATATGTTTATTTCAATTGGAAAACACCAGAAATAATAATCATTAAAAAATAACAGCAATATTTATGAAAAATTTGCAGATGCACACTTTTTATAGGACACCGTCATAATAGTTTTTTTTTTAATGTAATGTGTTTTATTAAAATAACAAACGGACTGTGTTACTAAAAAGATTACTTCTGTATGCTGATAATTTAGTTAATATTTTTTTTTTCACCCTGGGCTCCAAGATACCGACTAACTATCAAGTTTGGGGCTCACTGGCAAATAATATATTATAACCTAGCTATAGGTAGTATTAAGTTACTCAAACTTGCTGTTAATCTGTGAACCTGCTTACCTGGAAAATATAATATATTTTTTCTATTTTCTAATAGGTAGGTAGGTACCTATGTATTCTTTTTAACTAAACAATTCTAATAGGTAACATTTGGAAAAGTTAATAAATTATTTAAAAAAAATATAAGAAAAAAAAACAACAAAAAGTTGTTGTTGTGTGTGTATATACTTAAATTAAAGCAATCTATTTTTTTTAAATCCTATATATTTATAAGTACACCAATAAAACACTTATATTTAGGTAGTTGCCTACATGAGAGCAAAAAGTTTCCCTTGAACAAAACCAAGCAAACGGCAACAAAGAAAAAACTAAGATAAAAAAATCGCTTCTTGTTTTATTAAAAACTTTCTCAAAGAAACTTTTTTCTTTCGTAAAAGAAACAACCTCGCTACCTTTTCTTTAAAAGAATTGGAGCCAAGTTTGTGCCAAAACCATAGTTTTGGCACAAACTTGGCGCCAATTCTTTTTCTATTAGCTCCATAGTCCATAGACTATGGAGCTAATAGAATCAATTACCTAATTCAATTATTCAACTTCTCAGGCTTGAAGTATTGGATTCTATGGGGCGAGGAATTAATACTTGATAGAATAAAATAGCTCAGGGCTCGAGGCTACACAATAACAGCCGAACGAGTCGATCTTCTAGGTCAAGCAACACTTACCGAGGTCGGTCCGTGGATGGGTCCATATCGAGCCCCTCCTTGCCTCAGAAAGCACGTTAAACTGTTGGTCCCGGCTGTCATTCGTAGATCTTTGACTGTCGTTACGGATAGTCAGAAGCCCGAAAGTTTGACCACCAGCTTTAACAAGGGGTATCATATTACCCAGTAACTGGGTTGTGGAAGTCAGACAGACAGTCACTCCATGTAAAATACTGGTATTCAGCTGCATCCAGTTAGACTGGAAGCCGACACCAACATAGTTGGGAAAAGACTGGGTAGATTATTTTATTTTTTCATTTTATTTGGAAAACAATCAGTACCTAATACATTACATTTTGTAAGAAGAAATACAAAAAGATACGGCCAAATGACCAACAAAATTTTCCTCGGAATACATATAAAAAATAATAATATTTTAACTAAAACCTACAAACTACCAGCAGTACCTTTGTACTCAATTTATAATCATGTCATGTCCCTCTCTATGTGTATTTTACTGTGTGTACATAAATTATAAAATAAATAAATAAACTACAATAATATTTTAACTTAAGAAAACATTTAAACAAAAGTCAATTTAGCAAACAAAGCAGAAACTCAGAAGGCATGCAAATCTTAATGGAAATTAAAATCACTATTGACTATTGTGTTTTCAGTACAACATTTTTGAATCTACCAGCAGAAAGAGCAAACATATCGATATGATGGAATTGCTTGTACGACACGCGACACAAAGGCACCGCAAGTCGCGCAACGAGCGGTGCATTTGTGCCGCGCGCGATTATATCGCGTGTCGAATCTGTTTGTAGGAGCCTTTAGTAAGTCGCCGCAAAGGTGCGCATACCTACGTTACTGCGACAAGAGGTAACTGCAACGGCGCGCACCCGACGCTATACTGTCGTTCTGGGAACTAAGCATGTAACTTGTTTTATTACGGATATTAATATGGTTATATGGTATACTCTGACTATAGTAATTACAGGCACATGACACATTCCAGCATGGTCTGGCTGGTAATAATCATTAATTGCGTTTGTGACGACCATCAGGCGGATCATTTGCTTGTTTGCCACTCAGTAAAATCAAAATTAAAAATCATTTACAATACCCGGCGATAAATATTGCACATCGACCTTTGGAAAGAGACAATCGGCTAATTTTGGCTTCGTAGAGCGTTATCTCTGTAACGTCGCACGAAATACAAACAGTCCGTTATCAATTAGGAGCTGTTAAAACAATTATGATTTGCTTCTTTTGATAATTATTTTTATTCTTTGTATAAAATGAAAAAAAGGTAAAGGTCGATGTGCAATATTTATCGCCGGGTACTGTACTCAAATTACATAACGACGGCGAAGTGCCAATACCTCCTAACGGACATTTTTTTGAGAAATTCCCCTTTTTATCATTTTGAATTTAAAGGCATTATTCACATGTTTTAGTGAAATCGCCAAAGTGTATTTTTAGTTGCAACAGCATTAAATTAAAATGTGGAAATATGTACCCCCCAATCCCAACTAAACCAATGTGTCTATTTTTGAACGTTTTTTTTCAGAGTGTGTAAATTTTGACTTTGTCTGTTAGGTGATATTGGCACTTCGCCGTCGATAAGACAGTCCCCCAAAACGCCCGCCCTTCACCACTTCCTAGTGGTTTAGCTGAGAAAAAGTGGCGCAACAAACATCCCAGCTGCAAAAACCGGCCAAGTGCGATACGGATTCGCACACTAAGGGTTCCGTACCACAAGGCATAAAACGCCGAAAAAAACGTTTCTTTTATACCCCTTTAAATTTTAACTTCATTTTATTTTTATTATTTGTTGTTATAGCAGCAACAGAAATACATCATCTGTGAAAATTTCAACTGTCTAGCTATCACGGTTCATGAGATACAACCTGGTGACAGACAGACAAACAGACGGACAGTGGAGTCTTAGTAATAGGGTCCCGTTTTTACGCTTTGGGTACGGTACCCTAAGAACTTGATTCTATAGAAAGTAATTAAAATTATGAGACACAGAACATTAAATTAAATTATTTGCCTTATGTTAGCTAGCCACTCTAATATACTCAAGCAAAAAATGATAACTAAAAATAAAAAATGTATACAAATAAAAGCCAAGATTACATATTTCAGTAATGCTAGGTTATGTTCACATAGCTGTCACTTGAAGTCACAAATGATAAACTAAGACCATCGGAGTGAAATAAATAACGGTTAATTACTAATAACAATAAACCACGAAAGTCATAGCAATAAACCACGAAAGAAAAGGTGCTGTTAAGTGAAAGGTCTCTCCGTGTATTTTCTGTTTTTCTAATATAGCTGTAAGATTATAACTAACAACAATATGGATTTAATTTCTGAAATAAATGCTTTTATTTATTGTTTTAAGAGCAGCGCCCCGCGGTGTCACCCGTACAAATACGTGCGAGTATCGAGATAAAAACTACTGTATGTCCTTCCCCGTGGTGCAATCTATCTCTCTGCCAAATTTGATCGAAATCGGTTCAGTGGTTTAGGCGTGATAAGGTAACATACAGACAGACAGTCAGAGTTACTTTAGAATTTATAATATTAAGTACTGGCTTCCGCCCGCGGCTTCGCTCGCGAGGTATGTCGATAAGAACTATTTGATGTCCTTCCCCGGGATGCAATCTATCTCTCTGCCAAATTTGATCGAAATCGGTTCAGTGGTTTAGGCGTGATAAGGTAACATACAGACAGACAGTCAGAGTAACTTTAGAATTTATAATATTAAGTACTGGCTTCCGCCCGCGGCGTCACCCGCGAGGTATGTCGATAAAAACTAATGTCCTTCCCCGGGATGCAATCTATCTCTCTGCCAAATTGTAGCGAAATTCGTTCAGTGGTTTAGGCGTGAAATGGTAACATACAGACAGACAGACTGACAGAGAGACAAACAGACAGAGTTACTTTCGAATTTATAATATTAAAGTATGGATAGTAGGATGTTAGTTGGGTACAATTAAACGATGCATCCGAATCTTCTGACGCCGTACAAAATTGGTGTGGGAAGATTCAAAGATGATATCTAGGTATCTGATGCTGGCCACACACGAGACCCATTCCGAAACTACGACTCTATAGAAAACTAACCTTTAATAGATTCACATTATATACCTACGAGTAAATTTTACCGTGCAGTGTAACTACAAAAACATACGATATTTTCAATCCTACGTCGCGCCAGCACAACGAAATAGGCTACAAACCGCGGAAAACTCCCTTTAAATGTCCACAAACTAACAGACAGATAGCCTGTAGCCGTCCACCTACGATGCACCTATTTTGCATACATATCGGTAAATGTTGCATACATACATAGACATATGTATATACATACATGGGTATAAAGTCTGTCGGTGACAAACGCGCGTGCGTGTCGCGGCGAACCGTTATTTGGATGAAACAATCTTGATACTGGACACGAGTTTTATTTAATAACGTCAGTTAAAAAAAAACTCGTGCCGTGAAAAGAATGAATAATGTAATGCAGTTTTGGGCCGGCTTCCAACACAAAAATCACTTAATCATTTAGCGCTGAACGAATTTAACAATATTCATTATTAAGTTTTTGTCCATCGTTTGAAGATCACAGAGACGAAATGTCTATAATGTTCCCACTGCTGGGACACAGGCCTACTCTCAGTGAGAGGGAGTGGGCCATACTCCACTACACGGGCAGTGTGGGTGGGTTGTAAATGCGTTTAGCACTAAATGCATTTAGTCATTAGTTGTGCAAGTCGGTTTAGAGAGTTTGTGATTCATGCCGATTTGCTGACTTTAAAACTGTACTGCACTGAAATTATATTCTTTACAGCTTTGATCTATTTCTATTGTTCGAAACCATTTCGATTTATTAGTTGCCAAAATACTGATGAAGTCTGACATGGCCGCGTTGCAACTCAACCAGATCATTGTGACTTCTTCGCTTTCACGCAAAATTGGTTTACGTGGCTGTTTAATAAATGCACTTGTCATTTGTTTAATAAAGCTTTTGTTTTTAAACCTAAAAGTTTATATCACTAATTCAACGTTCAAAATAATTTCATCAATATAGACTAACTTTACATCTAGACTTAGTTTAATATTCTAAGAACCAGCCTTCAGCGTTTTAAATGTAGTCGCTAAGTAGATTATCTTGAGTTCAAAAAGCTTAATACATTGAAACATGTAACAATATCACGCTTGTTAGGCAGAGGTATAGCTGACTACTTGTAGATCACATCTTGCCAGACATATTTAAGTCCCATGTAATAAGGACCAAGCCTATTACCATCAACCGGACTCCGGGCTGCTACTAAGAAACTCCTAATAGTAAAAACGGATAACACTTTGCTCGATCTGGGAATCAAACCCGAGACCTCGTGCACAGCAGTAACGTTTGCGACCACCAGATGAACGTGGCAGCTTTGAAACACTTGCCAAATAAATCGAGTGTAATAGATGATTCATCCAAGTATCAAGTCTGTTCGTAGTACAGACTGTCGCTGTGTCCGTCCCACACCACGGCTGGACGGTCCAGTCCACATTACGTGTACCTACCTACCTATGCATAGGTACCTATGTTATATACTTTGCTATTCATAATCTGTGGAGCTTGCAGCTACAGAATATATAGGGACTGTCTGGAAAAAAGCAGGCACGTAGATCGTGATATAAATATGTAAATTCAGAGAAATAAATTATTAAGCAAATGGACTTCCAGAAACCAACTTATATTGTCCGCATATTCAAACAAATCATACTGTCTCTTGTTTTTATTTGGTATATCAACTGATCTCTATCATACTGTCATACTGTCATCATCACTGGAATCATACTGTCTCTAGTTTTTACTTAGTATATCTACTGATCTTAGTATATCAACAAATCATACTGTCTCTAGTTTTTTCTTAGTATAAAATGGCTATTGACGCAGGGTGTAAAAATTTGCTTCATAATCAATTTCCTTGACTGTGTTTGATCATGTTGTGGCAGAAAAGTTAAGGCTGAAATACTGAAAATCTCAAAGCTAAGCAAAATAGTTTATGCTGAGATGAAAATACTGGCCAGTCAGCAAGTTTGTTAGCCGGACTAAAAATAACTGAAAAATCCTTCCCCAATGGGATTTGATACGGTTAACTTAACAGTTAACTGTCCATTATAATTCATAATGTTATCCTTTTATGATTCTGCTAAAGTGGCCTTTTTATAATATAATATAATATAATATAATATAATATAATATAATATAATATAATATAATATAATATAATATAATATAATATAATATAATATAATATAATATAATATAATATAATATAATATAATATAATATAATATAATATAATATAATATAATATAACATAATATAATATAATATAACATAATATAATATAATATATAAAATAATAGATAAAATACTAGCAGACCCCCGCGGTTTCACCTGCATAAGTGTCGGTCCCGAGGGAATATCGGGATAAAACTATTCTATGTCCTTCCCCGGGCTGCAATCTATCTCTCTGCCAAATTTTATCGAAATACGTTCAGTGGTTTATGCGTGAAAAGGTCACACACAGACAGACAGACAGTTACTTTCGAATTTATAATGTTAGTATGGAAAAACATTTATATTTATTTATTAGTACTTCTATACAATGTCATCTTACATCACTTGTGTCAGCACAGCACCCTACATTCCTTGACAGCATATGCAAATATCGTCACACTTTTACCATAAAAGGTAAGCAGGGTAACCGGTCGTTTACTGGTGAACACTGAGTTACCGCTTACCGCTTAGCCGTGTATGGTAAATAATGGTAATAGAATATCAGGTTAAAATGGTAATCATGCATAAGTAGGGAGTGGTTACTGCTGGTTCGTTTTCATGGAGGAGGTGGAAAATGGAGTGCGCGCTTGAGTGTCGAAATGGACTTGAAAAGTAAGAGATGAAGGGTCGTGAGCGTGTTGTTAGGTTAATAATAAGTAAGTATTATTAGAGTGGAGAGCAGCGGTGGCCCAGTGGTAACGGCCTCGACTTACGAGTTATTGGTCGTGGGTTCAAATTCAGGCATGCACTTTGTGTAAATAAAACATGGGCTGCCTATAGCTGCCTATAAAAGAAAAGATGACCAATAACGGCCACCTTGTCCATAGACTTTGATACCTAATCATGTCAAATCGTATGGTATTACCAAGTAACTCGGTTGTATGTCTCTACATACGACTAGCGAGTCTAGCGATTGCCTATCTTACCACTGTAAGATAGGCAGTCGCTCCATGTAAAAATACTAGTCATTCAGCTGCATCCTGTTTGACTGGAAGCCGACTTAACATAGTTGGGAAAAGGCTAGACAGATAATCATGTCGCCCTAGCCTTCCATGCGCTCTCTCCTCCATGGCTACCCGTCGCCTACGAAGCTGTCAGTCGTCTGTAACAAGTTGCCTCTTCCGCGATGAAAAGTATATGCCTACGTATACTGATATAACGTGTTTCTATTTGATTCCCACATCAACTATTAAATTAATGGTGTTTTCTTTTAGATACTGTCAAAATATAAGCGGACTGGTATAATTTTGAATGTTTTATTTTTTGTAATATTGTTTGGGTTGAGTGGACGTTAGGAAGCAGTATTAAAAGGTTTTGCCAAGCAATCGATTCTTATAACGAGAGCCTTAGCCCTAAACAGACAATTATTTCATGACAGTTAGCTACAGTACCCGGCGATAAATATTGCACATCGACCTTTTTACACAAAACCATTTTATACAAAGAATAAAAATAATTATCAAAAGAAGCAAATCATAATTGTTTTAACAGCTCCTAATAGATACCGGACTGTTTGTATTTCGTGCGACAGAGATAACGTTTTACGAAGCCGAAATTAGCCGATTGTCTCTTTCCAAAGGTCGATGTGCAATATTTATCGCCGGGTACTGTAGTTGGCTTCATTTCAGCGATATGACCGCCTTATGTTTAACCTTATGGAAGATTTTTGCATTAATATCTGTAATTCTTATGGTGTAAATAATAAATAGTATTCTATCCTCATCATCATCGCTTGTTCCATCATAGACCTCATCCATCGTTTTCCATCAGGCGTGATCGGGGTCAAGAGCCCATTAAGTAATAAAAAAAAACATCTGCCTAGCCTTTTCCCAACTATGTTGGTCTGAACTTCCAGTGTAGCTGATGCAGCTGCATAGCAACCACGACTGCTTATCTGACCTCCACAACCCAGTTACTGGGTAATACGATACTCTTGGCTAGGCTGATTGTCAGACCTTCGGGCTTCTGACGACCCGTAACGAATGTCAAAGATCCACGAATGACAGCCGGGACCAACGGCTTCACGTGCTTTCCGAAGAGTATTCTATCCTAATCATTGATAATTTTACCTACTTATAATAATTTGTCGTACTAAAAAGTTTCTGCTAAGATCAGCAAAATTAATACCCTCAAATAGGTCTTTCCTAATACTAGCTAGGTATATATTTATTCATACTTCGTGAGTCCTCTACAATCCATATCCATACTAATATTATAAATGCGAAAGTACCTATGTCTGTCTGTTTCTCTGACTGTTACCTCTTCACGCTTAAACCGCTTAACCGATTTAGATGAAATTTGGTATAGAGATAGTTTGAGTCCCGGGAAAGGACATATGATAGTTTTTATCCCGATATTTACCTAAGATAATTCTTGCCAATTGTTCATGAATTGCAGCATATTACGCGCTGTAACATTCGATTACATTATCTACCTACATTACACATGATGGGTATGGTTTGTTATGTATGTCATAACAAACCGTAGCCTTTTGCAACTGAATATGAGTTGGTTCATCTATTTCTGGGTCTGAACATCGCCTTTGTGTATGTCTGTAATGCCCTCGTAAACAGAACTTTGGCGTTTTTTCAAACTGAAAACTTCTTTAGCGGCGTTGTACACTTTTGTTGTAATGGGTAAAAAATGTTAAACTCGCGTCAGGACACGTGACCTAATCGAAAATTCGTAAAACGGATGGCCGTAGCCGGTACCGCGCGTGTTTTGTTTATAAGACGATTCACAAAATACACACGTAATTGTTCAAGTTTTCACTTCTGTCGACACTCCCGGAGTGCCACTGTTTTTTGAAGTGAAAACTTCTTTAGCGGCGCTGTGTACTTTTTTTTTTCTCCAGGATTAGCTTTCGTGGTTGCTGGAAAATAACCCACGGGACCGATCTACCGGGATTTACTTAAAGTGCGCAAAATTTCATCACGCCAACAAAGCTGCCAGTAGGCATGATTTTTATGACATCTTCAATAATCAGCCAATTTACACAAAACCTTAAAGAATTATACAACTTTACCGTCCTTATGAATCACTCCGTCCATTGGTGAAAACCGTATGATCCGTTCAGTAGTTTTTGAGTTTATCGCTTTCAGACAGACGCAAGCCCGACTTTGTTTGATAATAATATACAGGGTTATTGGTAAAACATTAACAACCTCTTACGAGTACTCGTCATTATTCATCATTCAAAATCAACTGTTCCCTACATTTTTTTGAAGTGAAAACTTCTTTAGCGGCGCTGTGTACTTTTTTTGGAATGGGTAAAAACTTCTAAATTCGCGTCAGGTCACGTGACCCTGATCGTAAGATTCGTAAGACGTAAAACGAAAGACGCGCGTTGTTGAGGACAGCGCCATCTATGCACATCGGGAAGAACTACGAGGGCCTCGCGTACTAACTACGTAGTTCATCCAACAACGACGGTAGTTCATCCAACAACGACGAGATGGCGCTGAACCACGGATATATAACTGACGTTTTGTTTATAAGACGATTCACAAAATACACTCGTAATTGTTCAAGTTTTCACTTCTGTCGGCACTACCGGAGTGCCAGGTTTTTTTTTCTTAAATGTAGGGAACAGCTGATTTTTTTTCGCTATTTCAGGTTTGGTCCCATAGTAAAAGTTGTTCATAATGATGAGTACAATGACCTCTTAAGAGGTTGTTAATGTTTTACCAATACTCTGTAAATAGTGATCAGTACTACATGGCAAATAGTGTATTACTATATTAGAAACGATCACTGCAAGATTTCGATAAATTCCGTTACTGGCTACATGTAATACTGCTGAGAAAGCGAAAGAGCAGTGGTAGCTCAGTGGTGACGGTCCCGACTTACTAGTTGTTGGTCGTGAGTTCAAACCCAGTCAGGCGTTACTTTGTGTAATTTATTTCATCACTATTGCTTTCAAAACGGTGAGAGAAAACATCGTGAGGAAACCGATATATCCTAGAAGCAAAAGTTCGAAGACATGTGACATCTAACAAGCCGCATTGGGCCCGCGTGGTGGATTACGGCCCACTCCCTCTCAGATTATGTGTAAGCACTTCAGATTTCAAAACAATTTCAGGAATACTGTCAGTAAAGAACACAATTTTCTTGGAAACTGATTTTCCGGTTATCATTTCAATGTTATAAAGTTTACAAACACTGCTCAACTTAGCAACTTAGAACTTAAAGAAAAATTAAAATAAATGCACGTCCCAATCTTTATCTACCATTTAACAAAACAAAACACAATCGCTTCTCTCTAAAAACCTAATAGGTGAAGTATTTAGAATAATTTCATAATTAAATATCTTCTGTAACAACCCAGAGTTTTGTAGGTAGATGTATAATTTGTGCGTTGTTATAGACGCTGATCCTAATTGTAGTGTCGTAGCTGGATGTCTGCTGGTCCCTATCGACTGGGGCTTGAGTGCCGCGGGCGAGGTTTGACTGGGAGGTTCGATTTATTGTTGCAGGATTCGGTCCAATGAGATTTTTTAAATTATATGATTGAAACTGATTGATTTGATTAAAACTTAGGTATTCAATGGTTATATAAAATCAAGAAAAAGACTGATATATTTAAGCAAAATTATTTAATGTTATTTAGGTTCTAATTATAATGTGACGACACAGTTGGCGCAGTGGCTGAGCGATCGACTGCTGCGCTGCGTGTCGCGGGTTCGATTCCCGCACGGAACAAATATTTGTATTGCCTACAGGTAGTTGTTCCGGGTCTGGCTGTTTGTGTGTGTGGATTTAAATGTTTGTAAACGCACCCACGATACAGGAGTAATTCCTAGTGTGGGGCAACGTTAAAAAAATATATATGTAGCTACATTTAAATTAGATATTTATTCGTTGTTACGTTTTTTTAAAACCGGTCGAAGTGGAGGTGCTTGGGGAGGCCTATGTCCAGCAGTGGACATCTTTCGGCTGAAATGATAATGATTATGTATTTTACATATTATTTAGCTGAAATAAGTTTCCTAATTGAATAATTCAGTTGCATGGCGTAAATAATAATGAATTAGTAATTTTCTTTGTGTTTTCCATATTCATACGGCGAAATCTGTAATTTCATTCGATCAATAAATACCTAAGTGTCACGCAGCTAACCGTATACCAGGGTAGCAGGGGCCAGGGCCACCGACGTGCTAATTGTAACTATTAATTCAGCATAATAATATGTTTTTAGACGCCCTTGCGTAGAAATTTTTCGTCATTATCAAAACAAAAATGTGCTGTTTTATAGTGCAATATATAACTACGCGGTTGTATTTTTTTTTACCGACGAACAATTTCTACGCAATAGGGTTCAGAGTCATGCCTGCCGGGTCAGCGGGATTGTCCGAAAGGGTCACCGCTGGCCCGGAACATAAAGGGCTAAGGAAGGAACACGGGTGGGTTTTAGTCAGTAAGAGTCTGATACTCCCTTCCGCTCCACCCAGAGCGGGAGGGGTCATTTGATGATATCCCATACTGAAAAAAAGGGGGTTCAGAGTCATGTACTGAATCCATTAACAGAACCCTAATTGCGTGACATACTATCAATTTCAATTCGAATCATTTTGAAGAATAAAATTATTGCTAATCCATTGCTTCATTAGTTTGAAAAAAAATCTGCTCAACAATATAAATGACGCAATGAATGTTGTTGAACTGTCAAAATTAAACCCATTGCTACTGATAGTGTCCGCTGGTTGTGTGTCAATGTCCTTGTTACCCTGTATAGGACATTTCAATGAAGTAACCCACATTCTGAAATATTGACGACAAAACTATTAGAAGCAGTTAATATTACTATGAATTTGAATTTTACTATTAGCTTAAATCATCATAGAATAGAATAGAATAGAATACTCTTTATTATGAACACCATAAATAAAATACAGACATAAATATAAAAACTGTACAAAGGGTGACACAATGGGCAAAATCATCATCTGCCTAGCCTTTCCCAACTATGTTGGGGTCAGCTTCCAGTCTAACCGGATGCAGCTGAATACCAGTATTTTACATGGAGCGACTGCCTATCTGACCTCCACAACCCAATTACTGGGTAATACGATATCTACCCCTTGATAAGACTGGTTGTCAGACTTTCGGGTTCTGACGACCCGTAACGACTGTCAAAAATCCACGAATGACAGCTGGGATCAACGGCTTAACGTGCTTTCCGAGGCACGGAGGGGTCACGGTATGTAAATATGGTCACCCATCCACAGACCAACCGCGGCAAGCGTAGCTTAACCTTTTCTATCAACCTATGCGGCTGTTATTATTTAGCCACGGGCTATTAGCTTGAATATTTATGAATAATATTGCATTATACTCTAATGCAAAGTACAATATAAGTAATAAATTGACGTCAGTTAAGTCTAAGTTATGATTAAGTACGCTTTTAAGTTGCATATGTTTTGTACTTCATACTTAGGACATAATGTCAGCACTATTTATATCTCAAGCTGCAAGGTTTCGTATTTTCCTGCACGTTCATTTGTTTTTCTATGAGCTAAGTAATAAATTAAGTTCTAAATGTAGGCTTGAAGTATTATTTGAGGGGCTACTTACGTAGGTATATATTATAATGAAGGTAAATGCGAAATTATTTTTTATGACCTTATATTTGTTAAGACAAGCAAGAAAAACAAACATCGTATGAAAATAAAGCATAGTATTTTAATCTCACGAAGCGACGCGCCCTTTACTTGTGGTTAGCAAGTGTACAATGTGTTAACAATCTGTGTAAGCGCAGGAGCTCACGGTGCCGTCTGAGACAATGAAGAAGAGTCGGAAATGTATGGGTGTTACATAACACACCTACACTTCTGACTCTTCTGCGCTTCTTCAGCTCACGCTGACGCTACTCGTTTTCACGCACACGTTCACAGCGTGTTTGTACACTTGGTTACCACAAGTAAAGCGCGCGTCGCTGCGTGAGATAAAAAAAAAACTGTACTTAGTTTGTCTAAAGGGACAACCTAAGTGTCCTGAAAGCTTAGACTTTTCACCAGGTGAAGTCAGGTTTACCTAATACATAAAATGTTGCCTGTCAGTCTGTTTGTTACCTTTTCACGCCTTAACGGCTGAACGGATTTCGATGAAATTTGGCACACAGGTAGACCATAAACTAGGTACGAACAGGATTATTTCCGACCACCCCGCGGACGAAAGCTACTTTATAATAAAACCTCGTTGTATGTACTATATACATCGAGTAGGCTGTAGTATCCTTATTCCATTAGCAGAAAAATCTAACCACACCATAAAAATAAATTCCTATACACACTTTTTCTTTTTAAATATACGTCATTTAAAAACATACCAACCAGTATCGAATACGTCCTCGTTAACCGTAAAACGATTTAGTTGGAACGCCGCGTCGGATTAAAAACCTATTATAAAGTATTTTTTGTGAACAATTTCTGATCGATTGTAAATTCGAGCAAATTGCATAATTACAGGCTCGACATGACGAACGGCTCGGGGTTGCATAAAATAAAAATAACTTACCGTCATTACGTGATAACGTTTTTTGCTCGAGATTTTTTGGTAACTTTGGTATCAGGTTTTTATGCTAAGAGAGGAAAGGCATCTTTCTTCTCTCTTGTGTTAGTACGAGCTATGCGAGACATACAAAATCAGCCTATAATATTCCCACAGCTGGGACACAAGCCACCTCTCTGTGAGAGGGAGTGGGCTGTGCTGCTGGGGAGTTTGTTGCGCCACTTCTTCTGTTCAGCTAAAGCACTGGGAACTGGTGAAGGGCGGGCGTTTTGGGAGTCTGTTTTATGTAATTTTGACGCTCGAAAAATGCTGATTATTAGCCTAATTTGAATAAATAACTTTTGATTTTGAATCCACCACACGACCCCAGTGCGGATGGTAGATATCATATGTTTAGGAATTTTTGGTTTAAGATCATGCCGGTTTCCTCATGCAGCAAGAAATGATCATGGCGAAATTCTAAAATCAATTTTATCCAAGTCTTTTTGGTTTCAGAAATGGAAAGATTAGAAGACATTAGTCTTCATGTCCTGTCCTCCATTCAATGAAACGCCCAGTAACATCTTCTTTCCAGCGCATAAAACAATTGACGATCACCAATGAGTTGCCAAGGGTTGTGATGGCAATCCACCGTCGATGACCGCAACGATTTATTGAGGAACCCAAGCTCTGTTGCATAGCATATCTATGGTTATGCAATGATTTGTGTTCAAAACATACTCCTGGTTACAAAATTTCAGCCCGAACGTCTTTGTAAAGGAGACAATTTCTCATAATTATTTTCCCATGTGATGGCTGGATTTTACTGTTAGGTACCTACATAGAAGAATAACTTTCGAACCTTTGGGGATCAAAGATTTTCCTAGCGCTCGAACGATACCTACGAATGTTATTAACAAAACTCAACGCTTTCCTAGGCGCCACGAGCAATCTAAATGGTACAACCACAGACATACAGGCATAATACACGTCTGTGAATACAACGCTAGACTAAAATGATTGCCACTTACTCTAATGAGGTAAGTACTTACCTGTATTGAAATGAAACAGTTTCTATACCAATTTGCGACATACACTACTGATTCTGTATTGACAGTGTAAGCACTATTCAAAGAGTTTTCATTTCAACTCTAGACAGAACAGCTTGATGTAGATAACACAGCATTCGATTGGGTTCAGCCTACTCGTCAATCAATTTACTGAACTGATATTTAAAAAAATAAATCTTAAAAATAAATATTTTAAAATAAATCACTCTGTATACCGTCACCTACACCTATTACGCAAATAAATACTTGTCACTTAGATTTCTGTTACAATGTTGCCAACAGTCGAGGCAGGACAGCCGGTTTGCCGGTATACAGAGTGATTTATTTTAAAATATTTATTTTTAAGATTTATTTTTTTGGGATGCATGACGGAGCCTCCTCGTGTAGCGCAGTTTGTTCCGCCATTTACTCAACCGAGAGGTCGGCGATGTTACTGAAACTTAATATTAGGTACTTTCATGTTCGTGCCAATTCATCATCGTCTGCCTAGCCTTTTCCCAACTATGTTGGGGTCGGCTTCAAGTCTAACCGGATGCAGCTGAATACCTGTATTTTACATGGAGCGACTGCCTATATGACCTCCACAACCCAGTTGTTGGGTAATACGATACCCCTTGGTAAGACTGGTTGTCAGACTTTCGGGTTCTGACTACCCGTAACGACTGTCAAAGATTGCCCTGACTGCCTAATAATTTTATAGGCACCCTCCAGACAGGCCTCTTCAAAACTTGCCTTTTCCAAAACCTCCTAGTATAGGAGATTGCTTGTTCTTCAATAAATCAAACACTAGATGCTGATAGCGTGTATTTTATCTATCTCTTTATGAAAGAAAATCTTTGTTCAATACTTGATCCTCGATAGGATCAAGCGAAGTGGTTTTATCGAAAGGGTCCGAGGTATAATGAACCATTTTCGCCAACGAAATAGCCTGTATCGATAGACTACAACGCAGTTTAGCGATCTTTCGAGCTCATATCGTGACTATTTTCTTTACCCTTCTACGTATTTTGTTGTTTAAATCAGTCCGTAAACGTCCCCTAGATACTAGTTTTGGACGTTTATGGAATGACTTACCATCACGCTTGTAAACTTCGAACGTACGCAGATCGAACTGTATGAGATTGTGTGCGTTTATAATTTCTAAATATTATTATTGGATGAAATTGAAAACTTGCGACAAATTGAAATAGAAGATGCAGTAATTTACATAATCATTATGAATTGTCAATTCCCAAATTAAAAAAAATAATAAAAATAATGGGTAATTATCGTTTTAAAAAGTGCAAACTAAGTTATTGCCTTCAAGTAGACACGAATTATCGTTATTCCGGCAAAAAAAAGAACAACATTATCAAAACAAATTAATGTATCCATTTTAATCCATTCATCGCAGAGTTCACAACATGAAGTAAGTTGACAACGCGTTGAACTAGCGACTTGTACCTGTAGGTCGATGTGCAATATTTATCGCCGGGTACTACAGTACCCGGCGATAAATGTTGCACATCGACCTTTACCTTTTTTTGTATTTTATACAAAGAATAAAAATAAATATCAAAAGAAGCAAATCATAATTGTTTTAACAGCTCCTAATAGATACCGTACTGTTTGTATTTCGTGCGACAGAGATAACGCTCTACGAAGCCGAAATTAGCCGATTGTCTCTTTCCAAAGAGCGATGTGCAATATTTATCGCCGGGTACTGTATAATGATTGCGTATCGATTATGAATAGGACATTGGAAGGACTGTCCGTCATATACTGTGGGTGTCTGATGAGGAAAATAAGGGTAATTCCTTAGTTCCCGCTGGCTTTTATTTGTAGGGAAAAAACCGGAACTTGTTAAAAGTACCGAAGAACTGTCGGTTAAGGAAATAACCGTGTGGTAGTCAGGTTATTTACCTGTAATCTGAAATTAACATAAAACGCATTGAGTGTATTATTTGAATGAGAAGGTGGGTTTGTCCTGTTGGGTAATTGCGTAACACACGTCCACTTGGTCACAAAAAAAGCGCGCGTCGCTTCATGAGAGAAAACTACTGACACTACTGTACTATTTAAGGCACTATGAGTACATTCATGTGGAACAATACTGCAACCAATGGTGTTCGAATTCATGTCCTCTCGCTCACCTGCTCACAGATTAACCATTGGTCCATAGTCGCTAAGATTATCATCAAATACCAATTCATTCATGTATTTAAAAGCTTGGAATAAAATTCCCATTTACTTTTCGTTACCTACTTAGAGGGGCCCGTGGCTAAATAATAACAGCCGCACAGTTCGATCGATCAGGTTAAGCTACGCTTGCCGCTGCTGGTCTGTGGATGGGTGACCATCTTTACATACCGTGACGGCACGGAGGCACGCAGGGGCGTGCTTCGGAATGGACGTTAAGCCGTTGGTCGCGGCTGTCATTCGTGGATCTTTGACAGTCGATACGTACCCGTATCGACTCAGAGACCGAAAATCAGACAACCAGTCTTACCAAGAAGTATCGTATTACCCAGTAACTGGGTTGTGGAGGACAGATAGGCAGTCGCTCCATGTAAAATACTTGTATTCAGCTGCATCCGGTTAGACTGGAAGCCGCCTCCACCATAGTTGGGAAAAGGCTAGGCAGATGATGACCTATTTATCAGTTATCATCACAGACATCACATAACTTTAAAAGCTCATAATGTAATGTAACACATCTAATGATTATTATAACTTTGTATTTTCGACTTTCGTGCATCAAAATTTTGACGCTAGTGAAAGTGTCCCTTTGACCTGCCGCTTACCACATCCCCTTTACACTCCACGCAAACAATTATAACCCTTATATCGCTACATATAAGGTCTTCAAAAACTGTATAAGTTATATTTGTGTGGATGTGCACCAGTGCAGTATTGAGCGGAACTCACACGCACCTGCTTCCGGTCGCGCGACGCACTTCCTGTTCCAATAACAGCTGGCTGCTTATACTTGTGTTGCTAGGTAGCGATATAGTGGAATAAAATATAGGTAGGTACATAATTTCTATATACCTACTTACTTTGAAATAAATCAATCGAGGTAAGTAAAAATGAAAATTTGTTTTGGACTAAAATCCCGTCTGAAAATCTGGCAAATAAAAAAAAATGTACCTATATTAATTCTAGTAAGTCCAGTTCCAGATAAACAAATATTCCAAAAGAAGAAAACGTGAAAAAGTTACTCTATTTTAAGCTAAACTATATACCTAATTTTATTTCGTACCAAAAGAAAATAAACAACTTCAACAAGAGTTGCAAAACTTTTGTATGAAAGACAAAACAACAAAGTCAACAATCAACAGAGAATAAAGTTTTTGCTGGTACATTTAGAGCTGCTAACGCCATCTACTATTGAGTAGAGGAAGTAACAATCGTGAGTCGACGACGCAACCATTCTAATTAAAATTTTCATAGCAGCTTCATCTACTCACCGCTAGATGGTGCTGTTGTCAAATTTTTTAAGCGCAGATTTTATAGAAGCTTTGAAAATTCTACTAATAAATTATAAATGTGAAAGTTTGTGAAGATGTTTGGATGTTTGTTACTCAATCACGCGTAAACCGTTGAACAGATTTGGATGAAAATTGGCACATAGACCATTTCCTGGATTAACACATAGGATACATTTTATCCCGATATTCCCACGGGAACGAAACTTACGCAGGTAAAACCGCGGGCGCTGCTAGTAAATTATAAATAGTTATAGGAAGCTAGTGGTTGTCTGCGTACTTCCTTTGCGGTTTGGCTTGATATCATCTGCATGGAAAATAATGAGCTAACTACGCGCAATGCACCTACCTAATTGGATTTCGTAGAGCTCAAAGTCAAAGTCAAATCATTTATTTCAAATAGACACATTAAAGGCACTTTTGAACGTCAAAACTTACAGTAAAATTGAATCTCAGCTCATTTATTAGGTACCTATTGATAGATAGTTAGGAAATTTTATTATTAAGTTGACTACCAACCTAAATTGTCTGTATAATTATGAATAAGAACAATTTATTTAATAAAACGTTTACAAAAGGCGTACATTTTGCCAACAGTAGTAAATTTCCCATACCATGCCTAAAAATAAACTAAAACTAAAGTATTTTTTATTACAGATGCAAGTAATTTTGGTTTGGAATTAGTGTTAGGTAGTGACACGCCTGAATTAGGCTTAAGGCTCTTACAAACAGGCGCGACACGCGATATAATCGCACGCGACACAAAGGCATCGCTCGTCGCACGACTTGTGGTGCTTTTGTGTCGCGTGTCGTGTCGCTCCTGTTTGAAGGAGACTTTATTCAAACCTGTGTGTGATTATATCACAATTATCATTATTTTTGTTTTGCTTAACTATTAATTTGTTGAGTGTACCTATAGCTACGGATATGTGTGCCTACGAACACTATTTATTTATTTATTTATTTTTTTAACCAATAGGGGGACTACATGACCCAAAACGCGGTCACTATCAGACTGCATAGAAAAGAAAGAGAAGTGCGATGACACAACGCACAATTTATTGCAAAATATGAAGTAATTATCTATTTACAAAAAATCTATTGTTTGGACTAAAAAATTAAAACACTAGTGCTTTAGTATGTTGCTTGTAGAATAATCTGACAAAAAATCAGAATAATTATAAGTATATTAATAGGTTTGGTTTTTATTGTAAAAAAAAAGTTTTTAGAGGTATCTTAGTGATTTTTTTTCTATCGTATCAAATTAGTTGTATTATGTTTTCAATGATTTATGATTTTTTATTTATGATTTCAACATACTATCTACCTAACATATTTAAAACCTGAAGAATATCATATATTTTTCTGATTTTGTTTACAGTAGTCCATCAAATACTTTTATTGCTTCTAAAACTTGCGTCTTTTGCGTTTAGGTCCTGTAATCCCCTTAATGTCCCACTGTTGGGCAAAGCTCTCTTTCCACCTCTCTCTGTCCAGAGCTGCCAAGGACCAATCTTTATTAAAGGAGTCCAGCTCATCCCGCCATCTCCGTCTGGGCCTGCCGCGATGTCGTTTGCCATTAAAAATCTGGTATTCAGTTGCATCCGGTCAGACTGAAAGCCGACCCCAACATAGTTAGGAAAAGGCTAGGCATATTATGAACTTGGACCACTAGGTACCTACTACTAGGGCAAAGGGTTTCCCATTGAGTTCCTCAAAGAAAACAAACAATACCGTTCCGTATATGAAGATATTATATTTTCAAAGAACATGTATTTTTTTTTAATTTCAGCATAATTTCGGTCAATACAACTTGTGAAACAATACGACCCACTGTTATTTATATACCATTATTATATTATGTAACAAGTAACTAATATCATTTACTTTAATACCGTAATAATTATTGTGACTTGATCATACAATTCAACTACACACTTGAATCAATACAAAAGGTTAATTCGCGGGTAGTTGCGGTACGTCGAACCAAGAGAAATGTTGGAAGGAATAGCCTCAAACGATACGCATCGACGGATTGTTTTAAACGAAATAAATCATCGAAGTATAATGACGTCGACGCACCGCATCTCCGCTATACATTCCGCCTACCGTACATATACATACTACATTCAGCGACCGTGTATAAAAGCCATAGAATTTGCCAACACTCTATAATTTGTGATTAAATAATATAACATTTTATATAAATTAGTGGGAGAGAGAACAAGGAAGGATCTCAGCCTATACACTAAAGGACATTGGACATAACACAAGTACAAACTATTTTCAATACCTAGGTCATTTAATTCACTTAACACTAAACAATTTCAAGTTTCAAAGTATAACAATCATTTCCAAAACGAAAACAGTCGACCAATGCCCCCTAATTAGAGTAAAAGTTTAGTTATCGAGAAAAATATGCGTATTTTCGATGTTTCTCGTTAAATTCTGGAGCGAAAATCCAATTTATGAAAATGGGATTTTTTATCATTAAAAAACAATTGCTTAAAACAGCAATAAGCTTAAATGGCTTAAATACTTAACTAGATGTACAAATTATTATTTTATATCTGTAATTATATATGTATAGATAAGTAACAACAAGTGGAATTTAAAAATATCTTTCACAAATTGGATTTCGGGTAGACACCGGTACTATTATTATCACAAATACAATACTGTTTCTTGTATAATGTTTTATTTATAAAAAGCTCAAAACACGTAAATATAAAATCACTCGTGAACGTGGGTACTTCGATAGCTGCCATAATAAAGGAAAATTGACGTCTTTTTTCCCCACGGTTTTTCATTTCATCGCTATCAGTCGAAGAGAGCGGACGTCCGTGCTCTTTTCACTATGCAAACGAGGCTTTCGCTTAACAAAAAAATATTTAATATTTTTACTTAGAATGTAAGGCAGTGCTTTCCGACATTGTACAAGCTTCTTGGCTCACAAAAATATCTCGAACACCGATTTCCTAAGGGGTTTATGATTTATGAGTAAGAAGCTACTTTTTTAAATTGTAATGATATGCAGACTGTCAGCATTGAATGTATTTTTTCATATAATTTGTGCATGATATGTCAAAATTTATTGAAAAGTCTGCTAGCAACTTGTTGCAAAACAATCACTAATTTTTTATCAGTGTCTACTTAATTAAAGTAACATTCCACTAACTAAACGAATCCCTAAGGCCGAAAGATTCGGGATGATAGAAAGTCCAAAATCCTTTTTTTCAAGGTGAAAAATATTATAATAACTACAATTTTGTTTCTATACAACGTGTATGAAAAACTTTGATCTTCATAAGGTCCTGACCTGCCTCTTTTTATTCATATTCCTACAATTCTGTGAATAACCCAATAGTTATGGTATTCGGTCTATTCAATCCCATCTGGCCTGAATTAGTTTAACTCTCATACATTTTAATTTTACATTCCACTAAACACATTTCTACACGTTGTTTAAAAACGAATATATAAGTATATTTTGTATTTTAAAGCATTAGAACATTGATAGATTTGACTAGTATTAAAAGTTAAAAATAGACATCGAGTGTTCAACTATAATATCGGTAATTATTGCTCTACTGTAGGTATACATCAACAAGTGCCGTATTATAGACGATAATATAAATCATTGGTTCCTTCAATCGTATGAGATAAAAAATAGTCTCTTACTTTAGAGCACGAAAAGGGTAAAATATCGAGAGAGAAAAAATAAAACAAAAAGTAATAAATAAAAAAAAAACTTAATTTATTTACAGAAAAATTAACATCTTTGGTATAAAATTCGGTTTAGAGTCAAAAGTTGTTGCAAGCGGGCGTTTTTTTTTTTTAGTTTTTATTTGGCAGAATGCTGGAGTGATAAGCGATGATGAGTTGGTAAGGTAGCAGTGATGGGTGACTAGTGCGTGATGATGGCTAAGGCCACAAACAGATTTACGTTTTGACTTAGCTGCGTTTGTCGTTAGAGCACTGTTGCTGGGATGTCCTCCTCCTGTGGTCATTAGTAAAATGTTAAACTAGTATTTTTTTGTTACAATCAGATACAGAAAACAGTTCGTGTATTACAAATGAGAATGTAGGCAATCGTATATTATTTTCTCCCGGGTAAGAAAAAATCCATTCGTCCAAATTATGATGGAAAACTATTTGATGCAAAGCAACTCCTATGTTATTGCAGTATGGGGTAGTGTTCTTAGACAATTTCTCGCTATCTCTTCGCCATCGCCATAAAGACAAAGACTAATAGTACCATGGTGGAGTTACCTATGAACTACTATCAAATAGTCGTGGACACGAAAAAGGAAGCTTAAGCTATTTTCTCATTAGCATTATATCTTTTGTTTCTGTTACTGATTGTAAATGTAATCAATCGCCAATCTTCATAGACATCTTACACCACATAATATGAGTATTATTTCGTCCTTATCTATCTCGATGATATACTTACAATTAAAAATTTTAGGCAAGTTATAGCTGCTCTAAGTTTACAAGTTTACCTACACTCCTTAAGGTTTTCATTCTATATATACCTTAGCACACTAGCAATAGCATATTTGTCTCGTCTAGTTCACTTACTTCCACCACTGGTCGGAATATTAAACCATAGTGTGGATCACCACACCCAATCTTTTTCTGTTGAATTCCTTCTCACGCCGTCAACATGAATTATTTAATCAATTAAGCACACACGCAAACACGCTTTCACACATTTAGTAAATTGAGCAAAATTTTATTTTATTAAAATTCTCAATTTTAAATTCCAATAAGTTGTTTAGTCAATTTGGCTCTGCGAAATTCGTGAAGTCAATCAAGCATAAGATTTTTATAAAAATGATGAACAAAATGACGACTGGTCGCCATTCAAGATGGTGGACGCATTTTTATATTAGTCTTTAAGTTCATTAAGCCTTTTGTCGATTATATCTATGGGTTTAATAGGAAGCTTAATGAAGAAAACCATGCAGAAATCGAAGCTTTTGTAAATTGTGATCTCAAAGTTTTCGTAAATTTATAAAATTATTGGAAGAATTATTATTATTATGTGTTTGATCCATTCTTTCAACTAGGTCATTTTGGGGACTATGATTGCATTTAGACAAGATCGTTCCTTATAGGCTGAATGTATGACCAACAAAATATTGCTCAGTCTTTAATTTTAACTATTTAAGTTGCCCAATTGGCCTCATGAAACGTCATGAACGCGAATTGTCTTGGAAAAATTGTATCACAAAGGACTGGCGGTATTTTATCAGACCGACAATTCAACAAAGACAAATTCCGTCTGCCAAAGGAGCCACACAGTACCTATCTCATTTGTCAAAATATAGCATCATAGTCCACCAAGATCGCACCCAGCACAGACCATACTAACCAAATGACAGCTGTTACCAAAATACCGGCTTCACTCCATGCGTTATCACCATTCTCTATAGGTGTAGACTTATACCCAAACAATTACATTGTCGTCGCAGACTTGCAGTAGTTCGTCAGTGAGCGTCAGGTCTACCGCAAGGGAGCCTTCGGCCGCTGGCTGGGGCGGTTCGGTGTACTGCTCCAATTGTAGTATGCGCTCGTTCTAGAAAGAATTGGGGGATTTGTGAATTTTGTGAGGGAAGAAATGAAGAAAGACGGTCAGTCTGGGTACGGTTAAAAGCACCGTACTGCTACGATACAAATTATTTCAAAGACAAATTATTACCACGAACTTGCGGTTGACTATACCACCTTGAAATGCTAATATTTTTACCAAGGTACAAGCTATTATCGTAGTCAGTGTCGATATATACAAGGAAGGATCAGAATAAATAAAAGCATCTACCAACCCGCACTGGGCCCGCCTGGTGGACTACGGCCCACTCCCTGCCACAGAGAGGAGGCTTGTGTCCCAGCAGTGGGTACATTACAATTATTTTATTCTATTCATGTTAAAAGTGGTACGATTAAACGTATTAAACTTAAAGTCATGAAAACAACGCTTTTAGATTGTGTGGTGTTGATTCAATGATTGACATTAATCGTAATAATAGCAGAAAAATAAATGTTACAAGTGAAGCGAAGAGTATGGGGGCTCTAAAAGATTTGGATACTCCAATGAGCATAACAAAAGTATCCTAAATAATGTTCTGCTATTAAGATTAAAAAAATGGTTTATTTTATCATAGAAAATACTTTGATATTATTTACCTCTGTCTTAAGCCTATTGAGCAGTCTGTCTCGCTCTGTCTTGAGCGTGTCGCATCTGTTTGTCTCGCTCTCGTCAAGCACACCCTTCATTTCGAGCTCAGCTATCTGGGAATCTTTCTCGCTGATTGCACCTTCCAGCACGTCTTGACTGAAAAAAGATGAAAATCGTTCAGCATGTTTAGTTGTACCCGTTTCTGTGTCTATTTTTGCATTGGTATGTCGGTCATGTGCTAAGAATAAATTAACCTTTCTAGACACAATTTTATATATATGTCTGACATATTCTTGGATGTTAAAAGATTTGGGTTTGTTATTCCCATGTTAACTTATTAAACACTCTTTTATTAAGAAACTTGAAAATTGCTTAGGTATATTTTTGTATCACGATCCACGCCAGTGCACTGTTTCAGACCAAATTAAAATGTCACTGTTACAGCAAAGCTTGGTTTTGTACTGTTTCAACCTTTCAAAGCAAAAATGAAAATGCATCCGTCTTCTGTATATCCTTGTTCCATCGTCGACCTCATCTATCGGTTTCAGACAAGCGAGGATGAAGACAGAATCTGGCCTTATTACATTCTTAATATATAAATTACGTGTCACGATGTTTGTCCGCGATGGACTCCTAAACTGCTTAAGGTGTATAGATGGCTCACTGACCTTGTGCATGTGGGCGGAGCTAAGCGTCCTACGTAAAACGCGTGCGGTGGCGCGGTACACTAAAACGAAATTCAAAGAATATGCAGAAGCGCAGACATGCCGCACGTAGGTCGCCATTTTTGCCTAGGATTCCAGAAGGGAATGGCGGATGCAAGACTGATATATTTTGTACTAGCTGTTACCCGCGACTTCGTCCGCGTGGAATTTAAGAAAAAAGTTATTGTTGAGTTCGCAGAGTTTACGATAACTTATTAATTCTGTATTCCGCGTAAAGAAATACCTATGCATGTTTAATGAAACTCTTCTAATATTTCTCCATTTAGTTCTTTTTGATCGTTTTTGCATTTTTAGTTTAATTATTATTTATATTTAGTTTTTCGTATTAGCCTTTTTATATACAATATTTGGTGTACAATTTTCTTGGGCTAAAACAAAAACACTATATTATTATATTATTTATTCAATCAATTTCTATGGAGATTAAGGAATCTTCACGTATAGGATCCACTTATAAACATAACTATACTCCGTTTCTTTATTATGGTTTGTTTACATTTGGAAGTACCTAATTAAACGGAGTATAATACAACCTCCCTATTTGAATCGGATATTATTCAATATTTCATTTCATTGGTTTTAATTTTTTTTCGTAGGAACCTATTTTCTTTTTTTTTTCTAAAATAAAAGTAGCCTAAGTTACTCCTTATTCACCTATCTGCTAGTGAAAGTCCCGTCTTAATCGGTCCAGCCGTTTCAGAGATTAGCGGGAACAAACAGACAGACAGACGGACAGACAGACAAAAATTGTAAAAAAAAATATTTTGGTATATTACAAAAACAGTCAGAAGTCGACTAGCAATCTCACAAAACTATGGCATAGCAATATTAGTACTAATGTAATGACCTTCTTCTATAAGAACGTTTGACAACACTACAAATTGGCCACATGATTGTTATTACAAATTTCAATAAAGTTCGCAAGCGTTACGGTGGCCAAAGTGGCTAACACTGTACCTCGCATGGCGAACGTTCGGGTTCGAGTCTCACATCAAACATGAAAAATATTTTTTAAGTATTACACGTTTACACGTGAAATAAGAATGCCGAGTTGCTAACCAATAATTATGTTAAATATTCCACAAATAAACGAAGATTCTTTTGTTTTACAATTATTATTTTCAATCTTAGTTGGAAGTAAAAATACTTGCATAGGAAATTGACCCGTTACCTTCTATGAATAAGGAGCACAATCGCGTTTACAATTAATATTTTCAGTAAAAATACTTTCATACGAAATTGTTCCGTAGACTCTAATTGAATCGTTTATTTTGGGAAGGGCACTAGTCCACATTTTTTCGAAATCGAGTTAAGTATGTGGCAACACTTCACGTTAAGAGACGCGCGTTTTCACCGAGAACAGCTCTTAGTCCAACTAATATGTTTTGAAATATGTCACTGTCATTTTCTGCGTTTATTTTGGGAAGGGCACTAGTCCAGGACAAGTGCCCTTCCCAAAACAAACGTCACGTTAACAGCTAACATAACCTAAAAATATTTATTGTATATTATACAGTATGTTAACTAACAGAGGGCGTTCCCGTTAACCCGCAATAGTATAGCATCCATACATGCTAAAAAAAATATTACCATTCGAAAATAAAATGTTTTTATTTTTTTTTATATTAAAATATTCACTAAAAATCTTAAATTGATACTCTATTTAATTAATTCGAATTTATTTAATTAAATAAATTCCGACATTGCTGTCCTTCAAATACGCGTGTACAGAGTGTTTCTTTAACGTATCAATTTACGATTTTTAGTGAATATTTTAATATAAAAAAAATAAAAACATTTTATTTTCGAATGGTACTATTCTTTTTAGCATGTATGGATGCTATACTATTGCGGGTTAACGGGAACGCCCTCTGTTAGTTAACATACTGTATATTGTATATTATATTATATTGTATATTATAATATATTGTATTATATATTGTATATTATATAAAGAAAGTGATGATTCACATTCCATCAGAATATCAGGAGTTTTATAATCAGATAACTAACTGGCCCATCAAAACAACGGAAACTATTGAAGAAGATGCTCTGTAACTAAAATAATCACATTAATAAAATGAATATTGACTAGAAATAGGTTTTATAACAATAAAGTTCAGTGTTTTATAAAAATAATGTTGTTTTTATTTAAATATTCTTATAAATTTTGGGAAGGGCACAAGTCCAGCACCTTTTTTTGACATTTTCTCTCACTTCCAATAAATAAAAACTCAAACAAAAAGCCCAGGTACTATTATGTTAGATAGACCTATAAATTTCCATAAACTGTTTAGCACCTTCAATAGACTTTTTTTTCAACAGAAGGTTTTTTGTGTCTCCTGTAAAATTTAGTCTGATGGACATGTGCCCTTCCCAAAATAATCGATTCAATTGATAAGGAGAATGATCGCATTTGCGAAAACTGACGCGTTGGGTACCTATGTAGTTTTTGAGCGAGTAGCCGTATAAAATACTTTGAAGTCTTGCAATTATTTCGAGTCGGTACCTAGTGTAGGTACGTACTTTGGTATCTGTTTGTTGATGAAAGCTGTTTATTATATTTTATTTTTTGATTAGTTTTTTCTAAGTTATGTTGTTGGTGTAAATGTTTGTACTATCAGTATATAAAAAATGGTCAACAAGAAAATAAACGGAAGGCAATAAAGAGATCTTATTCGACGAAACAAATTGTAAAGTAAGTACCTACTTTTTTGTACACACCATATTTTGTTTGTACAGATTATGACGCGTAATTTCGACGTACATTACAACAGCTCGATTGGTCTAGTGGTCTCGTGCGTCACGTCACTATAGTTTAGTCACTAACGCCCGTCTTCAAATCCAAACATTTCCATATTTGTTTTTTTTTTATTTTCTTATTTGATATGTTTTTTTAATTATTATTTTACTTTTTGCCGATTTTCTTGTTTGAAAATTTTCAGACTATATTATTATTGCTTACACTCTTTTGTAAAACACTGTAGGTATATAATGTTTTCCGAATCAAGCTTGGTGGACGTTTTTATTTTATTTTTATTATATTACTCTAGATTCTGAAGAAAAATAACTATAGGAATAAAAATGATTGTTTTTATTAAAATAACAATTACTTATTGAATTATTTTAAAAATAAGAAAATAAAAATATGCGCATTATAATTAAAAAATAACAAAACAAAAGATAAGTACATTATAATTAAAAAATAACAAAACTAAAGATTATGCCGTCTACTGAGATTCGAACCTGGTGATTACGCAGTGAGAATCCGGACAGTAGAGCGCGGAGGCAATCGTGTATCTTATTCGAGTCGCGAAATTACGCTTCTAAATATAATGGAAGTCGCTCATCGACGAAATCCGCGCGGTGCACCCCGCCGATGGCGGGGACTATTCGTATCCCACTTCATCTGCTTCACCCCCTCAAATTCATAAAAGTCGCCTATTCACCGCCACGTAAAGAAATACCTATGCTAATTTTATTGAAATTCTTCTAATATTTCTCCATTTAGTTCTTTTTGATCGTTTTTGCATTTTAGTTTAATTATTATTTATTTTTAGTTTTTCGTATTAGCATTTTTATATACAATATTTGGTGAACGATTTCCTTGGGCTAAAACAAAAACACTATATTATTTTATTATTTATCCAATCAATTTCATTGGAAATTAAGGAATCTTCACGTATAGGATCCACTTATAAAAAATAAAAAAAACTATAAGTACTCCGTTTCTTTATTATATGATTTATTTACATTTGGTTAAGTACCTAAATAAACGTAGTATACAACCTCCCTATTTGAATCGGATATTATTCAATATTTCATTTCATAGGTTTTAATTTTTTTTCGTGGTAACCTATTTTCTTTTTTTTTTCTAAAATAAAAGTAGCCTAAGTTACTCCTTATTCACCTATCTGCTAGTGAAAGTCCCAGTCACAGAAATAAATCCGCACAAGAATATGAGAAGGTAGTAATCAATAAACTCAGTAATGCAAATACCTACTCGTAGATTGACAATTAAGAATGCTCATTTTTTATAAATTAAGGTATTTGAAAACATTTTTTTTTTATTGTGAGTAAGTATGTAGTTATTTTCTAAACAGTCAAAATAAAATGGCCTGAAGCGGTTGTTTTAATATTACAAACAGACACTCCAATTTTATTTATTAGATAAAGTTTTAAAGATTTTTATTTATAAGATTAAGTATAGATAGATAGATACTTATTAGTCCATTCAACGAATAAACCAAAAAGAGGTGTAGAGTGCTTGAGCTGGGCCCTGAGCGATTTCTTCAGAAAGTTGCTCAGTGCTTAGGGAGTAAACATACTAAAAGTCCCCGCGTCTAGGAGGTGAGCCGGAGTGGGGGGTATAAAAATTCCCACTTTTGAGTTTTTCGCTAATATCTATAAAACGGTGCGTCGTCGTAGAGAAAACGTATTTTTCTTGACTTGCTTTGCTTTGGCATTTTTATTTATTTACAAATTATCTTATACATATTTACAAAATAAACAATATAAAAAAAAAACAGTATTTAGAAATGGCACCACTAATAAAGCGTCCATGCGGACAATAGAAATGGGCCCTCTGCAGCGAGCTAATCTATAAACGCATACTGATACAATTCGTTCATAAATATTTGCACTAACACAGCCAAACGCGCGTAGTCGATCGATAGCCGGGCGGAGCAGCGAGCGACACAGCCACCCCGTCTCAGTGCTAACGCACGACTGCCGCCCGCGCCCGCGCAGAGCACCTCTGAACCTATATCTCAAAATGGGGCATTGTCTTTGCAACTGTTGATTGATTTAAAAACGCTATTTCAAATATGTAGTACCTCTAACCACCAATTTTTCAGTGTAAAAATATTTCCAAACATCAAAGCCGTTTAGAAGTTATAAGCAAATGTTAGCGAAAATAGCGTTTTGGTAAATATTTTTTTAAGGCAAAAGTATTAGCCTTATGAAAAAACCCTGTTTCAAAAATGCTGTACATGAATCTATAGCAAACATATATTTTTTACAGACCTTCTAACCAAACCGTTAATGAGTTATAAGCTTCATAAAGTGACCGAGTTACGGTACTAAACGAGAGTAAGGCCCTTAACCGATTTTAATCAAATTTGTACACCGTGTGCAGTTTGATCCAACTTGAAAGATAGGATAGCTCACATCTCCATTTATAATCGTAATATTATTTTATTGCAAATTATTTGTCTACCACAGCAACGCGTGGCCGGGTCAGCTAGTATAATATAAACATTAAAAGTACTTACACGAGGTGCGATAGTTGTCGCAATATGTGGTCCCTGTTGTTCTGACAGTGTTGTAGTGCGTCTTCCAGCTGCTTCAAGCGCTTTAGCACTGAGGAGCATGTCTCGCAGTTCATCGCTGAAGCGTTCTGAAGCGAACGTATACGTTGTTCCATTTTGCCCATCTGGAAAAGTTTTATGTACTTATGAGAATTAGAATGTTGCTAATAATTCATACAAAGGGCTCATTGGAAATTGATAGGGTTATTTATTACCACCAAGACAAATGATTCAGATATAAATTGCTATGCTTATTGGTCATTTAGAATGTTATGAAGCATAATAATAATGTAAACTAAAGAAGGTATATTTTATAATAGGTTGTCTATCCACTGCTGGAAGGAGGTCATTGCCAAGTCGAGCAACAACAACAGGTATTACAGGTATTTACCTAAGAAATAACTTAAATGGGATCTTACCTTGCGCAAGGTTTCAATTCTTCTCTGTTCTTCTTCATAGAATACTTTCTCTCTTTCTGCTGCTATCAAAAACGATTCTTTCAAAGCTTCCTCTAATTCCAATATCCTTTTATCTTTCCCTTCACTTAGATTTGTTACGCATTTCTTATTTACACTCTGTTCCAACTCATTGATTCTTTCATCTTTACTTCTTACTACTGCGAGCAACTGTTCAAACTCAGCTATATTGTTATTCTCTCTTAATGCGTCTTCTAGGATCGATATACATCGTTGCTGTTCTATTAATTTAGAGTTCTTGATAGCCATTTCCTTCGTCAAGTCAGATATCTTTCTCGTCAACTTACTTATATTCGGCGGTTCTCTCTTCTTGTCGCGACAGTGCATCATGTCTAAGTCATTGTCACTTCTGCTCAATCTGCATTTGTCAAGCCTATCTACTACCTTACCACTCTTTTGCAACTCGAAAAAGCTCTTACTCCGTTTAATATTATTCATTTCTGGCCCATCTGGCATCTTTAGCACTTCTGATAGTATAAGCGATGATTCGTTCAGCTCTATCTCTAAATCTATTACTTTCATCTTGCTCTCTTCTAACTTTGCCTTGAGCACGTCTTTCTGTGAGAGAGTGCTCTCGAGCTCTCTCATGGCCGCTAGTTCGCTTTGTCTCGCGCGCGTCAGTTCCTACCGTGTGGGGTCGAAAGATGAAAATAAATAACAAACAAAAGAAAAATCAATAAAAACGAATAAATTTTACTTCAACAACAAAATTCTTATCAACAATATAAACTCAAAAATAACTCGAGAAAGGTCAACATAGATTTTGTTTTATTTATAGTTCATTGATAGTTCGCATAACAAGATTGAAAGCGGGGTAACATCGACTAGTGGACAACTTACTCGATCTATCTAGATACATGTTTACTTAACAGTTTTACAATATTGTATTTTTTATTACTTAAAAAATAATTCCCGCTGAACACCACGATTATTTATTTGTTTTTAAACATCACTTAAATTATCGCTAAACTAATAATTATCGTTATTGTGTGCAGTTACAATGTACGAGGGAGGAGACTCGTACGGTCTGGAGTTCAACAAGAGATCAATATTATTATCTGAACACTTTGTTATAAATATTCAATATAAATATCGATAACATTACTTAATACGAAATTGCGTTTTGTAAAGCTTACGTGTGATATTGTTACCGAAAGACGTGGAATGTAGGTTTGTCGCTGACGATGTTAGAACGACAATCAAAGAAAAACGTTTAAATGAAAAGAGCAAATAAATGAACGACAGTCTTGGTGCGAAGGACTAACTTAGAAAAAGCTTTTGAGGAAGCCAGCGGGTCCGGCCTGCGTGGAACAGAAAATGTTAGTTGGGTTAGTACATGCACATGTTACAAATATTTGTAGCAGTTGAAGTTTCAAACGGATTACGGAAACCGAAATCGGTGTTAGAAGAATCACTTTCAGAAAAGGTCAGTCTAAGTCACGATTTTTTATTAAAGTTGTTGCTACATTACACATAGCGATATCAGGTAGTTTCCATGTTCCTTTAAAACATTAACTGCTATTTTCAATTTACGTTCTACATTAGACGAATCTTCATTAGTCACTACATGCATTATCATTCGAACATTTACTTCTCGTCGTTACTTCTGCAGTTCTGAACATCTCATTAAATAAATCATCATCATCAGCCTAGACTTTCCCAACCATGTTGGGATTAGCGTCCAGCCTAACAAGATGCATCCGAATTAGTATTTACTTCTATCAGTATAAACGTGCCTTCAACATTTATTATCTGTTAGTACTGAGTTTATTTCATACTGATATATGCCTTGTATTTATCATTAGTTGTATTGATTTGATATTGTATATTGATAGTAATATAAATAGAAAAATATACCTCTTCTCTTTGTGCTTGTGCTTGCTGCTGACTTTTCAGTTTGGCTTGAAGATTTCTAATAGACCTGGAAACAATCAAATATATTTTGTTAAAGATGATAAATTAGTAAATGACAATAAAGATATAGTATTATGATACAGTGAATTCGAAATGTAATTAAAACAAACTTGTAATTTCAAAAGTGTCATTTAAATCACTGATTGATATTGTTCAAAGCATTATGAAGTAGCACCATAAGATGATATCGTAGAATATTATTGGTCTTGTTCTAGAATAAAAAACTAAATGACACCATGACGGCGTTTGTAATGAGTTTCATGAATAGCAAATTCAAGAGCAAACCAACGAAATTCGATGAAAACGACAACATAATCAGTAAAGCAAAATACATTCATGAAGATATTGTTGTGCGCGACTTAGTCCAGCTGTAAATAATTAAAAATATTTATAGGAATATTTGTCACACATGCTATTCTATACATTACCTATATAGCCCCTTCAGACCGAATTTCGGCCACGGCGACCAAGCTCAGCGGAGATTAGCCATCTACGCGGGAGGTATTATAGTGCAGACGTGTGTCTGCAGACACAGGTACACTCTCTCTTCCCGCACTCATATCGTCCTCAGTGACGTCAGCCCGATATACGTGGAGAGAGATCAAGCGCAGCACACACCACGGTGAAACGTGCGCGCGAGACATGGATGTATCACACCGCCACCTTCAAACTCCGAGCTGTTGCTAAGAAATTCCAGCTGGATAAACCCAATAACCTTTGTCCAACCTGGGAATCGAACCCAGCGACCATGTATACGCTATTCTACTATGTAAGTAAATACTAACTGTTGCAGCTCGATGATCTGCTTCTCCTTTTGCGCCTGTTCTTCCTGCGACATTTGCACCAGCTGCAGCAGTCGTTCAGTCTCGGCCGTCAGTCGCGCCGCCTCCTCCTTAGTCTGCGTCAGTTGTTGCTTCAGTGTGTCCGCGTCCTTCTGCGAGTCTGACAACTTGCGGTTCAGGTCGGATACCGCTGCTGTGCTGCCGCCGGCCTGGACAAGAAAGTAGATTTGAAGAAATGTGTTGTGCAGAAGCTCTTTTTGTGCTATAACCTCATTTCAATAATAACACTCGAACTATAACAAACTCCCTTTAATGCCAGCGGAATAAGGGCATTACCAAATTTAAACTGTTGCTATGGACGCGAGGTTGACTGCACACAAAGAATTTACAAAAACTTACTTACTTATGTGATGTTATGAAACTGGTACTTCTGTGATATTATGAAACTCAATTGATTATTTTTGGAACATAAAAGTTTGAATACAGATTTTATTTTAGAAATGACTGAGTTTTGAACATTATATTTAATGACTGTGTACGGTCTCATCAACCGTACATTTACTTTGCAAACGCAGCAACCTACTTTGGTGGCGTGCGTCACAAAATATTACGCTATAATTATAACTTTTCACGCTAAGCAGAGCGAGTCAGACAACAACTGTGGAACTAACCACTTGTCAAGAGAAAGAATCGCTACCACTCTACCTTGTTAACTAAAACCTTTAATATAACCTTAAACCTCTACTTGTGGTTCTTTCTGTGTACTCCGCAACTAAACCAACATCAACAAAGTGATAGTGTACGGTGCCTACAACCATTGGCCCCTACAGACTGTCTGAATAGAGTTTTCTTTGTTCAAGTTATGATAACGCAGACTGATGAGTATCTTACTCATAAAACCATATGTCCTGCAAATATTTCCGATTTATTTACTTTTCTCTAAGTTATCTTGCTGTAACTGTCCATCTCTTACTATAGTATTAACTGAATGAAAAATTGTGTTGCAATTTTGTGTTCAAATATTGCAATTCTACTGTGAAATGCATTTTCGAGTCTCACCTTCCTCAAAGAAGCTTCCATTTGGTCCATTTGCTCTTTTCTCTTCTTCAGCTGTCGATCCAATTCCGCCAGCGCCTTCTCCTTCTCCTCCACGTCTTTCCGCTTATTCTCCACTGTTCTCCGTTGTTCTTCGAACTGTCTCCTCGCGTCGTCTAACTTTTTAAATTCCTCTTGCAGTTGCTTCTTAGCATGGGCTGTGTCTTCCCCAGCTTTGGCGTTTTGCGCGCCCGCAGCTTGAAGCTTCTTCGTCGCCTCTCGAAGATCGAGCTGTCCCCGGAAAATAATACCGTTAAGGTAAACGATATTCTAAGTAGCAAAGGCAGCTTCGTACACTCTTACATAAAGCTTAAAAAGCTAGATATATATGAATCGCAAAATCCAATACAACAAGCGAAACTTTATTTTACAAGTAACTCTGCAAAATATATTTCAGTCGCAGCCAAATAATTTACGACAATCCCTCCCAAAATATATTTATTGAGATGAGAACGGACTAATTTAAAAAACTTTGCAAATATACACAGTACAGTAGCGAACGGCTGAAAAAAGAATAAAATTAACAGTTTTTTTTTACAACGAAGCGTTTATTGCAATTTTCTTGCACCCGACATTTATTGCCACCTTCGAACGGGTTGCATTCGGTGCGTTATAAAAAATGTATGGTGCAACAATTTGCTTGTCAACACAAATACATTCCATGATTTTCTTCGAGTACACTGCGATGATGAAACTAATAAAATAAATACGAACAATGAGGGGTTGGAGGATGCCCAGCGGGCCGTGGGTGACATGCTACACTATACAACGACAAGATGGCGACCGGCGATGATCAAACAAAAATATGAACATCCAAATAAAACAATCTACTCGACACCGGTGCAATGATTGAAGCGGACAACGTACACTCGTTGCGGTTCAATCGAGTTTGTGTTGACGCGACCAAAAAACTTAACTTCACCGTAGAATCCAATTTTCTCGACCAGCTAGATATAATTTATGAGGTTATCTCCCACCTAATGGCTGAGTAAGTAAGGCATCATAACGTATTTAATGTCCTGTCCTTCCGTTACTTCAATTCTTTGAAAAATCTACCTCTATTCATGCAGGTGATTCGGATTGTATAATCATGCGGTAAACTGTGTCAATGACGACAAGGCTTTTCTTGTCGACTCTTCTCCTAGGAAACGACTAATAATTGGAACCGTGCATCTAGCTTCTGACATATCACAAGTGCCCATGTAGATTTATGTGAAATAAAATATTTTGATTGTTTTTGGTCAGTGGACATCTAATGGTAGAATGATGATCCTAATTTTGTTAGAAGAGAATTGGAAAGAGCTGGTTGGGAAAACTGGAAACATTAAAGACTGATTCTCGTTGATAGAAGGTGGAAATTCCTTTGAATGATATTTTTTATTGACAAAACGTAAGTAAAACTCGATTGAACCCGTTCCAGCGCGGGCTTGTCGCCGGGCGATCCTCCAACTGACCTGGCTCTTCTCCAATTCTTGAACGAGCATCTCGAGTTGCGCCTGGCATCTTTCCCGTTCCACTGCATGCGACCTGGCCTCAGCTTGCGCCGCAGCCAACGCCTCTGCACCACCCCTGGACCCTGCCTGCAGTTGCTGCTGGGCAGCTTGGAACTGCTTCTCCAAGTTCTGCATACGCTGCTGACATTCAGCCAACGCTCGCTCTGCTTGAATTGCCTTCGATTTCTCTTGTTCAACCGCAGCGCGCCATTTGTCGATCTCTCCAACTTTCTGAGCCTCTTTCTCGGCTTTCTCTGCCCTCTGTCTGATTGAATCCTTTTCTTTAGTGACGGATTGGACTTGTTGTTGCAGTTTTGCAATCTCGCGGTCACGGCTTTCGATGACATTCTTAGCGCCGCCGGTATCCTGCGCCATTTTTCGTTGTTCTTCTTTCACTCGCCGTACTTCTTCGCGCTGCTTTTGTAATTCAGCTTCCGAAGCATTTAGTTCTCGTTGGAAGTTCACGAGCATGTCCTGAGACTTTTCTAACTGTGCGACTAGTTGGTCGCGCTCTATTGTCAGCTGTTTCGTATCGGCTTCTAACTTAACGATCTGCTTTTCTATAGCGTCTGCTTGTTTGTCTCTCTGTTCCAATATAGACGCCATCTTCTCCCTATCACGGACTGACTGAGCAAGTTCTTGCTGCAGCTTCACTAAAGTCTCCTGCGTACGGTGGTCAATGTTTCGCTGTTGCTGGTCCACGTTAAATCTCATGTTATGTATCTCTTGTAGCAACGCATCTCTCTCTTGTTCAACATGTCTCATCTCTAGGATGGTTCGTTCAAGGCGCTCGTGCATTCGACCAAGTTCATTCGTCATCCTTTCGTATTCAACACGCGTCGTCTCATTAGTCTCCTGGTATTTCGAGAGATGCATCTGTGACTTTTCTAGTTCCTTCGCTAAGCGGCCGGCTTCCATTTCCGTAGAATCTCTAGCTTGAATTGCTTTCTCGAGCTTATCACGAAGACGTTCGATTTCAAGCCTGTCTTCAGTCCTCGCTTTGTCCCCGGCGACCGCTTGCAGTTTCATCCTCTCAATTTGTTGCAGCTCTCCTTTAAGTCGCTCATTGTCCTTATCCAGCTGCTCTGACCGCAGTTTCAATTTCTCGCATCGGTCTCTGAATTTCTCGCACTCAATATGAGCGCGTTCTAGGTCTGCTCGTTGCTTTTCTAACGTGGCGCTGAGTTTGGTGACTTCACTCTTGGATAGTTCCAGTTGTATGTTCATCTCGTGTAGTTTGGTCTCTGCCTGGTCCTTCTCGGCTTGTAAGCGTTGTATGTCGGCTTGTGCTGCCTCGTACCGTTCGTGCTGTTTGTCGAGTTCCGCTTGCACTCTGTTTAGTTCGTTAGTCCACTTGTCCTGTTCGAATTGGTATTTACCTCGGACTGCTTCGACGCGATCGAGCTCCGAACGTAGACGGGCTGCTTCTTCTTCTGCCTTGCGCGCTCGCTCCAGGTCTATTGTGGTCTTCTCTAACCGAGCGCGCAGTCGTTCCACCTCCAACTTAGTCCTCTCATGTTCTTCCTTTGTGTCGTGGTACTTCCCGTATCGTGCTGCGTAACGTTCAGCTTCCTCTCTTGCCCCGCTTGCGTCTTGCTTCACCTTATCCAGTTCGGCTTGCACTCTCCTCAATTCAGCCGCTACTTTGTCGTGCTTGTCATACATTTTCTCTAGTTCTACTTGCACTCTAGCCATTTCCTCTTGTGTTTTTTCGTTGGAAGCCTGCGCCTTAGCACATTGCGTCATTGCCCTGTCATATTCGAACTGTAGACGCTCGTTATCTGCAACGAATTTCTCTTTTTCGGCTTGATACCTTCTGAGTTCGATTTGGCTCTTTTCGTAACGGTCTCTCACCATTTCGATGTCAACACTTAACCTATCCATGTCTTCCTTGGCTTTTTCTTCCTGTTCTTTAGTCCTGTTAAGTTGGAGAGATGCCCTATCGTACATTTCTTGTAATCTAGCGTATTCGTCTTGCAGTTTGCGTTGATCGTCTTTTGATTTTGTCGCTATGTGCGCATGCTTTTCGAATTCCATTTCAATGCGATCTTTATCTGCTTCTAGGATATCTATCTTGTTCTGAAGTCGGTAGATTTCGTTTTGGGACCTGGAAAAAAGAAAAATATTACTCGTACAGTGTAAATTAAAATCGATTTTCATATACTCAGACACACTTCGCCACCAACACAAGACGACACGTATAGCCAAATCTACCTGTCATACTTTTCGAGCATTTTTTCGTATTCTTTGTGCGCAGTCTCCTTTTCTTCAATTGTTTTCTGTGTGGAATAGAGGGCTTTGTCTAGTTTTTCTTTCAATATTTCAAGCTCTGTTAGGGCATCGTCTCGTTCCATCTGAAAAAAAAAAACAATTTCATTACAGCATACCATTACTACTCATTTATGCGGACTTCCAAGGTATGTAGAGATAATCTGCTTGAATCATTGGCATTTAGCGCAATTTTTACCCGACTGCGCCAGAAGGAGGGTTATGTTTGTCGAGTGTATGTATGTATATTTCTTTGGCACGCTCTGTAGCCTAAACGGCTTGATCGATTTCAGCTTGAGATGTGCCGTTAGATTCGTCTTAATTGTGAGAGTGACACTGGATATATCAAAATTGAAAAAAATAAAAAAAAAACCGGCCAAGAGCGTGTCGGGCCACGCTCAGTGTAGGGTTCCGTAGTTTTCCGTCCGTCACAATAAGTGTTCCCACTTATGAGTTTAAAAGTAGGTATCCATTATGTTCGCGTAATAATCGTAGTCGATCATAGATCTAAAATATTGGGATTCGATTTTAATAATTCTTTTTTTGTTTTGTTTGAAAAAAGATACGTTCAGGATAATAAAATATGTAAACGAAGTTAAAAAAATGCTTGCATATACGATTATACTACAAAATTAGTCCAGAAATAATTTTGTACAACTTTTTGTCTTTTTTTACAAAAACTTTTGTTTCCATCAAATTCAAAATAATTTTCCTAGAAAGTCCTTATAAAGTTCTACTTTTCAGATTTTTTTCATATTTTCTAAACTTATGGTTCAAAAGTTAGAGGGGGGGGGGACACATTGTTTTTTACTTTTGGAGTGATTATTTCCGAAATTATTGACATTATCAAAAATGATTTCAGTAAACCCCTATTCATTTTTAAATACCTTTCCAACAATATATCACACGTTAGGGTTGAAATTAAAAAATAATCACTTCCTACTTTACATATAGGGGGGCTACCCTAATAAAACATTTTTTTCCCATTTTTATTTTACAACTTTGTCGGCGTGATTGATATACGTATTGGTACCAAATTTCAGCTTTCTAGTGCTAACGGTCACAGAGATTAAGCGAGGACGGACGGACGGACGGACAGACATGGCGAAACTATAAGGGTTCCTAGTTGACTACGGAACCCTAAAAAAGGGCTGATTTTTGGCGCAATATTGTCTTCAAAAAAATTTGTTTTTCTCAAAACCTATCGAGTGGGATATCAAAATAAAGGGTTTTAAAAGGTGATTACCAAAAATATATACAACTTATATGGTTCAAAGTAATTCGAAGTGACAAATCGTAAAAAAACACGTACCAATAACTAAATCGTCTGCGAAATCTTTCACATGTGTAAACTAAAAAGCTTTAAGTTTTTTTAGCGCAGTCGAGGTTTTTTTATTTTTTTAAATTTTTTTTTTTCACTAAAGTTTTCTGAGTGCACATTTTGCAGAATTTCAGAATCAGGATCAGAATTAAAATACCATGTTAGTAATTGTATTGTATGTTGAAGAGTGTGGCTCACTCTATACTAAAAATGTTCTATTCTACGTTCAACCCATCCCTCTCACCGTCAGTTTCTGGTGCTGTTGATGCGCCTTCTCCCACCGTTCTCTCAGCACGTCCAGCTCAGTGGTAGCACTGTCGCGGTCTCTTGCTGCCCTATTGGCCGCAGCAGCTGCCGCTTCGGCTCGTTCACGACAGCTGGCAGCCTCGGCGAGCGCCGCATCACGTTCTTTTTGGATTCGTGCTACTAGGGCCTGGAAAAGAATTTGTGGTTGTAGGTTCTGCGTTTCGTTATTATAGTTGTTTTCATATTTTGGGTGAAGGCTTTCAGTCGAATTAGACGGGACTGAATTTTCTTTTGAAATGCTCGTCTGTGATTTGATCTTCAATAACTTATTAGGATGCCGAATAGTCTAAGACCATCGTCATCATAATTCTCCTTCCCTTATCCCAATTTATTTGGTCATGGTGTCAGCGCAACATTGTCTTTTTCTTCCATACTTCTCTATTAATCGTCATCTTGGTAGACACACGCTTTCTAATCATTCACACAGTCCATCCATCCTTTCTTTGGTCTTCCCCTACTCTTATAGCCATTGACATTCATACTCAAAACTTTCCTCACGACATAAAAATAATCCAAATAATTTAAGACCGATAGTTAGAAATTCATTTGTAACAACGTGTTAGTAGAATGTTTTGAATGTAAGTATTTGTCGGACGTTTCTCATTTAAGCAAATTCGTTTTAGAGAATCTCAAAAACTATTAATTTGTAAAATTATCAGCATTAGTTAAATTCGTTAACTAATACTTTATACACGAATAGCATGATTTACCCAATGAAGCGTAGTATTAATTAGTCGAAACTAAAATTACGGAAATCAATAAGCTGAATATTAAATGACTCTGACATTCCAACGTAGTAATTATATTAATTGGATACGGTTCAGTGACACGACAACATACCAAACAACATTTCATAGTAAATGAAATACTGATCGATGACAAGAAGTATTGAGAACATAGTTCAGAGTTACCAAGTCACCACACGTAGGCCCAAGAGTTCTTTGGCAGGATTCCACTGAAGTTACATGTCAAAGTGATATGAAGGAATAGTCGGCTAGCTTTACTACCGATAAACATGGCTCAACTTGCCAAATACTGAATAAAACCTGGTATTGCTTGACGATTGTTTATCGTGGCACAACTTGATACAATCGCGACTGGTTTATTGCGTCCGCGAGTACATATTTTATTTTTCTAGACGGGTTTTAAGACGGTTCAGTTTTTAAATTGATAGTGAATTTTTGTAACAATTATTTTAAGTCGAGACAATTATTTTTAAAGACAAACATATGACTTCATAGTTGAAAAAGATAAAGCTAAGGCTTTAGATTAATAACCTCTCTACCCAATTCTGTCATGAACATTTTTGCGAGTCGACGTATTAGATCAAAATTAAAGTCAAACTATGAAACGGGACAAGTTGAACGAACGAACAGTAAACAACACAAAACCTATCATGCTATCAGTCTGTCCGATCAAAATACAATATAGCGACGAAGCAATTCTTTAAAATTGTTCAGAAAATGTACAGCGAGATCGATAGCACGCTGAGGCTAAATGGAAAGCTGATTCCAATCCAATTCGGGCGATAACCGATCGAATGCGACTGATATAACCGAACCGACCAGAATTTGGGTCAGTGATCTACTATTTTTGCCTTCACAGCTACATAAATATTTGATACTAGACAACACAGCAGCAATACAATAGCATTGTATGAATAAGGTTTTATTAGTCGACTAGCAAAGTTTCATAAAGCAAAATAAATCTATACCAATAATAAAGCGGAAGGGTTTGTTTCTTTTTTTTTTAATGCACTGATCTCCGTAACTACCAGTCGGATTTGAAACATTCTTTCTGCATTTGATAGCCTAATTCTTGAGGAAGACCAGAGGTTATTTAACATCACGCTAGGAGCCGAGCAAAAAGCAAAAAGTCTGAAAGAACGTTACGTGAAAAGGGAGTAAATGTGCGGGCAGCTGATGCCATGCGACGGGGGTGTCGGAGGAGCAAGAAATTTCACGCGGACGAAGTCGCGGGCAGAAGGTAGTATGGAATATTCTTCACCAAGCATTTACGTTATCAATTTTAATTTGAGGTGAAACTATGTTCGGAATTCCTAATACTGCAGGTTCGAATAACGGATTTCGTAATACCGTCGAGCGAATAAAAGCGATCCCGTTCCTGCAAGTTATTTCATGTGACGGCACTAGAATTTCAGTAACGTAATTTTAAAATGCTGTAACTCTTCTTTCGAGCGTGGGATTATTATTTAAATGCAAGTTTATAAAGTATGCAAGCACTCTGTTATTTTTGTCGTCTCTTTGAAAATATGATTTAATTCATTCATACACGTTTATATTTCTGTTTCCCTGTACTGATCCTCGTGTAACACGTAATAATTTATTATTAAATCCCGTCTGTCCTTCTCCGTGTGAGCAAGACTGTCTCAAAATGGAAATACCTACATTATGTTTCATCTTTGTACCTATCATAATCAGCTTGTAATGTTTTCACTGCTGGGACACAGGCTTCCTAGCGGTTTCCTCACGATGTTTTCCTTCACCGTTTTGAGAGCAGTGGTGATGAAATAATTTTCACAAAATAAAACGCTTAGGCGCGTAAATCGCGGCCATTTCCACTGAGCCACCACTGCTCTGTCTTTATGCTTGTGACATATTTTCTAATTGTTTAAGTATGGTAATTTCAGGATAGCGTGATTGTTTTGATAGATTGTAAAAACCAGTCACTATACTCGTCCATTTCATGATGAATGAAACACAATGATTGATACGACACATTGAGAGCATTATCATACATATTAGAAAGAATGAAAATACGTTTATCTGCGGCAAACATGACGCATAAAAAAACCCAAACACAAAAAAATAACAAGTTGGGAGAAAACATGCGTCACATCTACGCAAAACGGCTATCGCTCAGCATAATGCTAAGACTGTAGGTATACGAGACAGAGCCCCAGCACTGGTTTTCAGTGACAGCCGTCGTTGACGTCATGACGTATTTCGCTAAGTGTTCTTTGAGACTTTTTTGTTATTGCTCGGCTCTTAAGGTTCCTAGCGTGATGTTAAGTAGCCTATACGCTACTTATCATGACGCTAGGAACCAAAAAAAAATTTTTGTTTTTTTTTTTTAATCCGGCTGCTAGCTCCTGAGTTTAGCGCGTTCAAACAAACAGCTATTCAGCTTTATCAGTACTAGCTGCCACGCTGTTTCACTCTCATAAGTGTCGATCCCGTGGGAATATCGGGATAAAAAGTAGCCTATAATAATATGTCAATCCAGGGTGTCAGCTATCTACACATAATTTTTTTCAAAATTGGTCCAGGCGTTTGAGCGTGAAGAAGTAACAAATATATAAACGCACACACACAAAAACATTCGCCTTTATAATATTAGTGTGATATAGATGATATAGTCTCATCTAATATATCACGATGATCATCGTGGTCAAAATTGGTCCAGGCGTTTGAGCGTGAAGAAGTAACAAACATAAACGCACACACTCACAAACATTCGCCTTTATAATATTAGTGTGATATAGATGATATAGTCTCACCTAATATATCACGATGATCATCGTGGTTCTTAAACAACACGTCTTTTGACCAATTAGGAGATGTATAGGTATCATTAACAGAATTGGATACTAACCAGTCATTTACGACCACCCAATGCACACAAGAGCTCATAAAACCGGAGATTATTCCGTCTCATTTCAATCTCAGATCAATGTAGCCAGCACGAAATAATACAGACATAACGTCGTAAGATGTTATATAAGGCAGAGTCTAGACGGACTGGGGCCATTCAAGTGGTCTTCTTTCTAGTCGTGATTTATATTGGGACATACACATTACAGTTCGTGGTGAGCGAGCGCAGAAAGATCGAAGAACTGTGAATAATTTGCTTCGGGATTCTCTGTGTCATCGTACTGTGTGCTCTAGAAGTACTACTGCAGTGAGTTCGTCGTCCACATTTGTGTTTTTAGTGAAAAAGTTTTCTGACTTTACTCTAGTAACTTTACTGAGATTACTGAGCGTACAATCACTCCTAGGAGCTCTATTGAAAGTTTTGCGCACATTTTAAGTGCATACACCTACACTCGCGAGCAAAAGTATGGAATCACTTACTTGAAATTGATTCCGCGCGATCTTGAGTACTTAATAACTAGTTAAGAATAATAAAAATGGTACCATTTTAAAGGTTAAACTGTTAACTTTAAACTGATATCAAATTCATTTAAATCACATCAGTATTTAAGGAGTTATCCCGGATTGAGTGAAGGAGTTAGGAAAACATAAGGAAAATGGTAAAATAATAAATAAAGAAAACAACAAAAATTAATTAATAAAAAAATATTTGGCCTTAAAATTAAGTTTCAATATTTTATGCCCTCTCCCCTCGCCCTAATAACTTCTTGAAGACAGTTCTTCATTGACCTAATCAGCTTTTGGATCAATTCTTGCGGGATACCTTCCCACTCCTCTATCAAAGCCGATTTCAGCTCATTCACACTTGAAGGAGCAGGATTTCTGGAACGAACCCTCTTCTTCAGTTCATCCCACATGTGCTCAATGGGATTCAAGTCCGGGCTGAGCGCTGGCCAGTTCAATGTGGCGATACCGACTTCTTCGAGGTATTCAGTTGTGGCACGGGAAGTGTGACAACGCGCAATATCGTGCATAAGGAGGAAGTCATCACCGAAATATCCCGCATAAGGAACGACATGTTCCAGCAGAATATTGGAAATGTAGCGGTCTGAAGTTAGACCGCCTCCTCGTCCCCCGCCAGGCACGAAAACAAGCTCTGTTTTACCGTCGAAGGAAATCCCGGTTCACATCATACAAGATCCGCCCCCATAAGACAGTCTCAGCGAAACAGCACTGCGCAAATCGCTCTCCAGGCCGCCTGTAGACCCGACCCCTTCGGTTGCTGCCGTGGAAACACATTCTGCACTCGTCGGAAAACAGGACTCGCCTCCATTGCTCAACCTCCCAATCAAGATGATAGAGAGCAAATTGAAGGCGTGCTTGTCGGTGACCTGCCGTCAGTTTCGGGCCTGTGGCAGGCCTTTTTGGAATCAAATTAGCTTGCTTAAGTCTTCGACGAACTGTCCATTCGCTGGCAGCTACCCCACGAACATTTCGGAGCTCCTGTTGGACGTCGACACCAGTCAAATGTCGATTCCGGAGAGAGGTTGACACGGTAAAACGGTCATTCCTCTCCGATGTGCACCGGCGCCGTCCAGATCTTGGTCTTGGGATAAAGCCACCAGTCTCCCGAAAGCGTTTATAAACTTTCGAAACACAGGACTGGCTTATGTGGAGCTGACGTGCGACAGCCCGCTGGCTAAGCTCTTCTTGCAATAGGGCGACGATTTGTGCTGCTTCTATAGGCGTAGTATCCATTGTCGTCCAAGTTCAAGGGTCAAAAGTAGCGGAGATGTGTACCGGTCAACATGTGAAAGCCGACTCATAAAGAAAATCCGATAACACGTGCTTTTATTAGGGGGTCAAGAGGGCGCAACTCGCGGCGTATCAAACAATTGAAACATGTCTTTTTCCTTACTTCTTCACATAATCCGGGATAGCTCCTTAAATACTGGTTTAATTTAAATGAATTTGGTATCAATTTAAAGTTAACAGTTTAACCTTTAAAATGTTACCATTTTTATTATTCTTAACTAGTTATTAAGTACTCAAGATCGCGCGGAATCAATTCCAAGTAAGTGATTCCATACTTTTGCTCGCGAGTGTAGTTCTACTCATTTAATTTGTTTATTTATAAGCCCGTACTGTCCCACTGCTGGGCAAATGCCTCCCTCCATTCCTTCAGTCACGATTCCGCGCTACTTACAGTACCCGGCGATAAATATTGCACATCGACCTTTGGAAAGAGACAATCGGCTAATTTCGGCTTCGTAAAGCGTTATCTCTGTCGCCTATCGCACGAAATACAAACAGTCCGGTATCTATTAGGAGCTGTTAAAACAATTATGATTTGCTTCTTTTGATAATTATTTTTATTCTTTGCATAAAATGGTTTTGTGTAAAAAGGTACTGTACTTATATGTCATTGTTTCAGGGCACCAATTCTGTGGTCCACACAGCTGGTTTGTTTCTACTCATTAAAGAACGAAAATGTATTTGTGCTTATTGTCTACATTTCCGACGAACTATTTTTGATATATAATTTAAGAACCACGCTAGAAGACTTGTCCTAATTTTTGCTTTTATAATAAATAAATAAATAATTTACTCTTCCTGATCACGAAAGTACAAAATACCTAAGTAAATTATAAACTCCTACCGACCCAGCTTTGCTTTGCACGGTTTTTACGATTTGACAAAACATCGAGAGCTGTTTATTATAATATTATATATGTTGCAGGCAACTGGTTAAATTAGCCGTTTAGTTAACCGCCTGGCCTTTGGAAGTAGTGCTCGCCTCGCTTCGCTCTCTCGGCTCGCACGCGGTTGATCACAGTTCTAACCTAACCCATTTTGTCCGGGTGCCCTGGCGTAGTTTCTGCGATCATATGGCTCGCGCGTGATTGGTTATAGTTCCACAACCTAAACTATAATTGAATATCATTCAGGCCGTTAGTTGAACGACCGCCGTTTAGTTAAAAGGCTAGGCGGTTAACTAAACGGCTTTTAACTAAACGGCTTTTAACTAAACGGCTAATTTAACCAGTTGACTGCGACATGTATATTATGTAAGTTTATTATTAAAGTCTTATACACATAAACCTTCCAGAACTAATTCTCTAAATGATGAAAACCGAATCAAAATCTGTTCCGTAGTTTATAGGAACAACGCTGTCACACAGACTGTCACGAAAAGCGACTTTCATGTATAATATTGACTGAAGTTTGTACCTCTTCCCACACAATACAGTTCGGAGAAATATAAACGATAAATGGTTTTCGCTCATAAAACTAATTGGCCAGTTAACAGCGCCGTAAAAGGCACAGCTAAACCTGTTTTACCGTAGTACAAACGTTTCAGTCAAATTTGCATATCGTTTGTGTCAGCCGTGAAACTGAAACTCCATGAATTCCATTCAGACTCAATGCTTGAAAACCTCATTACTTACAACCAATTTTGAGGAACGAAAATTCTCCAATTAATCTACCACCGTTTCAGTATATATTAACAAAATAATAACGAAGTCAAAACCGTACCTACATTGAATATTTTTAACACGCTTTTTTCTATTTATTTATTTATTAGCTTCACTAGTAACTAACTAACAAACAATGTAATAAAATCATAGAAGTCGATTTTAACCTACTTCTAATTGTCGTATCGAAATGAAACTTTGTATGTGTATGTAGTTCGGATGACAAAACTATAATTGGGGATCTTGAAGCTGATCTGATGATGGAGCCAGGAGGTGGATATTGAAAATCTTCAGTGGCTACTAGTAAAACCCTCAAGTTTGGGCTCATATTATTTGTTTTGATGAGTCCAATAGATTGGATAAGCTTTTTATTTAGATTTTTTAAACTACATATTATTGATAAAAAGTAATTGCTACGAGGGTTTTGTCCGTTTGTCTGTTTGTCTGGATGTATGTTCTGGATTGGAGCAAAAACGGCAAAATGAGTTTGGATGAAATTTGGCACACAGATTAGTATAAAACCTAGATTAACATATATTATACGGTACTATTAATCCCGGTAGAACGTTCCCGTGGGATATTTTACCCATTCATGCGGGCGAAGCCGCGGGTAAAAGCAAGCTTTGTATGTCGTCTTCTAAAAAACTATTAATAATATTCTCGTTATAATATCAAAATCCCACGGAAGTATTTGTATGGAGAAATTCTTTGGCAAAGATTTCTGGGAATCAAATTCTCGTGATTATCTTTCCCACCACGGCCTTCATTTTCGCAAATAATATACTATACGAATACTCGGATAATAAATAATTATTTCGCCCAGTCGGATTAAGTATAGCAATAATAGTATCCAAGAGGAATTTGATATTGTTTTTTGATTTGTACGTAGATACAATAAACCGCATTTTTGGTAACACTTTGACCTTGTGTGGTACAGCATGTTTATCTCACGAAGTGACGCGCGCTTTACTTGTGTTAACCAAGTGTACAAACGCTTCGAGTTTCAATAGAACACGAGGCCGCTTTATAGTGGTTTTGTTGCCACTGCACTGGCACGCAGCTTTCTGTATCAACGATGTTTTCTCCCTCAATACTCATGAGAGGTCCGTCAATATTGCATTTCGTATTTTATTACTCCATACAAATACAGAATAGTTGGAAAAAGAGCTTTGAAATGAAACATACATATTCGTTGAAAAATCTCTATAACATACTCGTATAGCAAAGGAAACATTCCTGGAATTAATTACAATATTTTGATAGACATGTATGTTGATAGGCCGCACTACGCCGTACTTCGCCAAGCCAGCTCAATGTCAAAGTTTTACCACGAATTCATTAACGAAACTCCACATAGTGTAATCCTCAATCAAGAAGCTTCCTAGAATATCATAGCTCTCAATTATTGAACAGTTTCCATATTTAGGTTCGTCGAATCTACTGAAAGTTGAATTTTATAATAGACAACGGAGTCCCGGCTACATTTATTTTAGCCTTTACATTTTCCCTGGCTCCATTAAGTATTCAGGTGTTTCCGTTTACGTAGTCGTGTTCAGGTTCGACAGCCTCCAGCAGGTTTCTCGTTTCGTTATTTTTACCATAAACTGTTGTTTTGGTTTTGTTGATTTTCTTTATTAATGGGTTCGTGTGGGATTTTACTATTAACGTAATTTTTGTTGCTATATACATTTATAGGTCCCTATAGTTTTCACCAGAAAGCATATTTGTATCTATGCGCTGTTAAATGGGTCACACAACTTGGATGTTAGCACCATGTAACTATTGCTTTTGTTACGTACTCTTTGGTGTTTTATACTTTTTTTTTATTATTTCAAATTTAAATTGTTTTTTTTTTCTACATTCTGTCTATGTTGCTGTCAAAAGGTGTGATTTTCTTTATATTCATTAAAATAATAAAATATATTCATTTATATTTATTTCACTTTCGGATAACAGTCCACATCCTCATCTTTTTCAGCTTTATAATCGTTAATGTCCGCTATTGGATACAGCTGTATGTGAATACTAATTGTGTAGGTACTGTAGCGCCATACTATTGTATGTGCAAGACAACGGAGAAGTGCTGATCTATGCGATGCGCTCGTCATGTACGATACATGACTCGAACAATATTGTTTACTTTTAATAATTTGATGCAGCGTAGTACGATCACATATTAAATTAAATCATAGTTGACACTTCAAATATCATATTTTTCTTGGTATCGACGCGGGCTATATGATAAAGTTATTATACTAATTTAGTACAGTTTCAAAAGTTTTTTCTTTTTATATCAATAGGAATGATGGATTGTCTAAACCTAGTCTAGTTATCACCTTTATGGTCGGTGCAACATGTTTTCTTCTTCCATACTTCTCTATTAAAGGCCGACCACTTAACTGAGACGTTGCCTGAGGTAGCAGCGCGGTGCGGGAGGGGTTTGGTGACGTGATGCAGAGCTCAGTTATTCGTCAACTTGTGACAACTATCACCCCTCCCGCACCGCGCAGCTACCACAGGCTACGTCTCAGTTAAGCGGTCGGCCTATAGTCGTCATCTAAAGGTCATGTACAAAACAAACACACGTATCAAACCGGAAAGCGATCGGCACCGTAACTCGAGCAGTTCTTGTATGAAACTCCCTGCTGCAACGCACACTAATTGGAATCGTAACGTAATCGCCTCGCCTCGGGACAAGCTCACGAACCGCGGTGCGGTGCGTTACGGCTCATCGACCGCAGGCTTACGGCTCGTCGTCCCCGCGCTTACGTCTCTCCGTACCCGAGCTTACGTCACTTCGTCCACCCTTGCCCCTGTTATCCCTCCGACCTGCTTGCTGCACCATCAACCAGTGGTCGGCGAGCCGTAAGCGCGGCGTCGCCTAGCCGTAGCCGAGTTGACGTATCAGAGCTACTGATCCGCTTTGGTTACGTGCTTCCGTTAGGTTGACGCCTGTTTGACGGCGAGGCGCAAGGCGATACGGTGCCGATCCCTTTCCCATTTGATGCGTGTGCTATGTTTAATAGTCACCCCTTTTCTATCCATATATTCTTTTAACACTTTCTCAGTCAACACCTACGTTAATCATTAAAAATACTGAATCAGTCTCAAACTCGCGCCTTATATGGAATAAAAACACTATCAACATTTTTACATCTTACCTGTGACTTCTCATACTTGTCGTGGAACCTATCAGCCTCCAGTTGAGCGGTATCTCTCTCCTTGCCGAACCTGGCGGACATGCCCAGGGCTTTGTCCAGCTGTGATTGCAACGACTCGAAGTCATACGCCTGCTTCTCACGGTCCACTTGACACTGGGGCAATGGGAGAGGAATTATTAGTGACGTTTTTAAAACATCTGGGTCCATGGTCATTTCAGTTAATAGTTGCACCGCGCAGATGGTACTGTAGAGAAACGTTGACGCACACATTTTGGAGTTGAGTAAAGTCACATGCGCACCGAACCTCAGTTGTTCCGTACATTACAGACGCGCTCCTTCCGATCTTTATAAAGTACATACATTAGGCATCGTGAGTATATAAATACTAAAATAACTCTGCGTTTTTATCCTTTCTGTACACATTCCTAAACATTACACGCATCCAAAAATAAAAAGATCGCTTAACACTTATCTTTATGATCTAATATTGATCTGATAACAGTGTATGGTAGCTTTCAAGATAAAATAATCTTTAAAATCAAAAGTGAGACCGAAATGACCAGTGACGTTGACTAAATCTTCAAACTCAAAAGTAAGACCAAAATTACCGGTGACGATAACTAAGTACAGGTTAGATAGGTAGTTGAGGTTGACAACTTAGATACAAATGTGTCCTAGTTTGGGTGTCAAGGAGTCTAAAGTTCTCTGCATATATTGGCCTAATTTCACATTATTTGAATACTGTATTCCTGTTGTCACCTCTATTGTATTAAATTTAGGTGATGACAACATTATTAGTACGTAGCAAAAGCTGATTAAAGCCCTGACAGAATTTAATTCAGAGGCTAAATCATTTCTAACAATGTGTAATTATTGAATTTTATTATAAACGAAATTCTCTTTCATATTGAACAATCAAGAGTAGAACCAGAACCCTACGCAATTTTATCGCGTGTCGCGCCTGTTTGTAGGAACAAACAGGCGCGACACGCGATAAAATCGCACGCGACACAAAGACACCGCAAGTCGCGCAACGAGCGGTGCAGAAAATAACTACGTAATAACTACGTTTAGTACGTAAATTCTTGTTGAACATATTATGTTCAACATATGTTCATGAACATATGTTCTACAAGAACTTACGTTGATCTCATAAAGGAGCAGACTCCGATTTGCATACCACCGCAGAACATTATAATATACTGTGTAGTTAGCAACCTATACACCCTACATACACGCATACCGTTTAATGTTCAACCAGACATTACAGCTGCTCTCAACACCGTGTACCCTGAACACAATTTACGATTAACGTGTGGATTTACTTCAAATAATTTCCTGCAAGGTTTGCCGGTAAAATATGAATTGTTTTGGGACCTGACAATTACAGTAAGCTTGTATAAAAAATACAGGTCATCATCATCTGCCTAGGCTTGTCCCAACTATGTTGGGGTCGTCCAGTCTAATCGGATGCAGATGAATACCAGTATTTTACATGGAGCGACTGCCTATCTGACCTCCATAACCCAGTTACTGGGTAATACGATTCCTCTTGGCAAGACTGGCTGTTAGACTTTCGGGCGTCTGACGACCCGTAGCGACTGTCAAAGATCCACGAATGACAGCCGGGATCAACGTCTTAACGTGCTTTCAGAGGCACAGACGGACCCGTCTGTGCCTCTGAAAGCACGTCGGTGTGTAAAGGTGGTCACCCATCCATGGAACAACCACGTCATAAATAGCTTAACCTGATCGATCTACCGTTGCGGCTGTTATTATTTAGCCAGAGTCCCTCTCGTCGAGTTGAGTATTAAAAAAATAGGGGTAGGTATAGCAAAATGCAAGGTTTTCACTGTTATTTGCTACCGTTGAGAATTAACAAGTTTTCGTTTTATTGCTTTTGGCAATGCTTCGGAAAACATAACATATATAGAAATTCGACGAGGTGATTCCTAATTTTGTACCAGAAAATTTTGTTCGGTTTTGTTCCGATGTTGCAGTTGCTAAAGATGCAGAACTAAAATTATTAGTTCTACAGATAAAAATATTGCTGGACCAAGAACTAGAACTATAGTGTTCGTATATCACGAAGAGACGCGTAGTTTACTTTTGGTAACCAACACGCTGTGAATGTGTGTGTCAGCGTAAGAGCTCCCGATTACGTCTGAGACAATGGCGAAATCGACAGTGTGTGTGTGTGTGCGTGTCTGTCTATGTTCTGTCGCTACTCGTCTTCACGCACACATTCACAGCATGTTTGTACACTTGGTTACCACAAGTAAAGCGCGTGTCTGTGCTATTTTCTGACGCTACTCGTCGTTACGCACACATTCACAGCATGTTTGTACACTTGGTTACCACAAGTAAAGCGCGTGTCGCTTCTTGAGATAAACATCCTGTATCTACTAATATTTTGATTTAAAAGTGTCCATGGAGTTTCTTGCCTGTTCTTCTTCATAGCTATGTACGTACTACGCTTTGGAATGGGCAACTAGTTTCAACGTTCTGACTAACTGATCGACACCTTGAAAATTCAAAAGTCTGTATTTGGTTTAATTGAAATAAATGCGTTGAGTTTGAGTTTGAATGTTACATTTGTTCTTGAGATAACAAATTCGTCGTACGTAACCCTCTCCACGCGAGTGTAACTCGCACTTGTCCGGTTTTTTTATTTACTCTGCACTCAATTTAAAAGTTATCAATACAGCATACGCACATTAAGATGAACACAAATAGTACTTTATGACTTACTACGATTAAACCATCGTAAACGAACTATTTAATAGGTAATAAAAACTGTAACTTAATATGCAGCACTTAACCCATTTCAGATTCAGGATTTTAAAGGCTCAAGTTACAAATTCTTTAGTTGGAAATTGTTTCCATTTGAAACGTTATGACTTAATCAGTATTCAAAGGAAAAATGCTGTTGTAAAGTATGCAGGGAAAAGAAAAAGTGCACTTTGGAATCCAGCGGCATAAAAGAACCAGACCAGTGTAACTTAAGTATTTCTTAGGAAAAGCTTGCGGTTTTATTCATAAAGTTTTTTTTTTTATATATTTTGTTTCGTAACAAATTCAATGCTATTTCTGGTGAATGTATTAAACAATAGCCATTCAGTTTAAGGAATATTTTCTGGAATTTCTCTTCTTTTAAGTACTTGAAAGATTGTATACCAAACTTTATTATTAGACCAAGTCACACAAGTTAGTTTGATTAATAATATTATTTAATAATAGTTATTAATTAATATTATTAATAATATTAATTAATAACTATGTAGAAACATTATTTGCTCTTGACCAAAAACTCCTACGTCTCTCACAGTCAGATCATCATCTGCCTTTTCCCAACTATATTTGGGACGGCTTTAAGTCTAACTAGATGCAGCAGAATACCAGTATTTTACATGAAAGGACTGCCTATATGACCTCCACAACCCAGTAACTGGGAACACGTCATCCCTTTGTCTTACCGAAATATTAAAGACATATATTTAAATGACTCAAGTTTAGGTTCAAATATATAAATTTAAACGAAGCGTAAGGATCATTAAGCTTCTTCTGGGTAAGCTCACTCCATCGTAGACTTTGTCTCTGTCACCTCTGACCTAGACTAGAGTCAAGAGCAAACCCATTTCAAATTAAAAAAAAAATCATAGTAGGTGGCGTTCTATAGTATCCACCAGTCCCCATGGGAAAAAGGCGTGACATTATTATATATGTGTATATGTATGGAAATGACTCACCTTTCTAACTTCGACTGCAGCCTTATCCAATTTCTCTTGAAGCTTGTCGATCTCCGAATGAGCAGCATCTAGCGAGGCTTGAAGTTTGTCCTGCTGTAGTTGTGCCTTGCCGAGCGTGGCCTGAGTTCTTTCTAGTTCTTCCCTGGCCTTGTCCAGTTCAGCTACGGCCTTGTCACGTTCGGAGTGGAGACGGCTTACTGATGATTGCACCCTATTGGACGAAAATACCACTGTTATAAAAGTATAAGCACAAGCTGCCATGTTTCTACTGCTGGGACACAGGCTTTCTCACTGTGAGATCTTAGGGGGATATAATCCACCACGCTGGCCCAGTGCGGGTTGATGACACATGTCTTGAATTTTTGGTTCTAGGACATGCCGGTTTCCTCACGATGTTTTCCTTCACCGGTTTGAGAGTAATAATTTAAGTAATACAGTAACCTAAAACTGCCTTACTACAATATCGTGTTTTGAATAACCAAATGTAAAATGTGATATAACATTTTTGTGTATGGAGTTTGATGACAGACTCGATTTAAACAAGTGCTTTCTTGGAGCAAGACCCAAAGGGCTCAAGTATTATCTCGTAGCAGCACAAACTAAAAGTTCTTGCCGTAGTTAAAATATCAGCCAGTTCTTAAGGTTATAGCAAGGCTGCCTGTCCAAGGTTTGCCAAACGTAAAAAGTATCGCCACATCGGAATTAAAAATATTCTTGTGTTTGCAAACTCTCAATTCGTATCTCGGCCGGCATACACTTCAACTTTTGTTTGCAAACTTTGATATAGAAAAAAACAAATAAAGTTGAGAAGTTTTCTACTTGGAGTAGAACTTTGAAAGTGAGGAAACCCATCACATGCATTCTTTAATTAATGTTTTCCTTGTTAACACAATTTTTATTAAAGTAAAAGTTACGATGGTACACTTACCGATCATATTCTTCCTTCAGGCTATCCTGTTCTGTTTGTGCATTTTCAAGCTTGGCCTTAAGACGATACACTTCGCCCTGGGACTTCTCTAGTTTGTCCTGCAACCCGCCAGCTTCCGACCTAGCTCTTTCAGCATCCGCTTGAGTCACTCTAAGCTCAGCGAGAGTTCGTCTCAACTCTGCAGCACTCTTATCTGCCTTTTCTTGCACTCTGTCTAACTCCTGCGAAGTTGTTAATGTGCTTCTACCAAACGTTGTTTGCGACCGCTCTAGTTCGTGTTTGAGTCTTTCGTTTTCGAGTTCGAGCCTTGCCAAGCGTTGTTTAGCTGCCTCCCAGTCAGCGCCAGACCGGCCTACCTCGCTGGCAGCTTTGTCTAGTTCTGCTTTAGACTTGCCCAGTTCAGACTGTGAGCTTTCTAATTTCGCTTCGAGACGGTCTTTTTCAGCTTGAGCTCGTTCAAGCCTAGCACCAAGTTTTTCAACTTCACTTTCGAGTGCGTGCAGTTTCATTTTATATTCTGCTATTTCTCTTTCGTGAAGTTCTCTTTCTTCGTTCTTCTCATGTTCAGCACGATCTCTCTGTTCTCTTAGCTGTTGTATTTGTTTTTCTTTGTCTCCTATAACTTCTTCGAGCGATGAGAGTGCACCTTCGGAAGAGCAGTGGTGGGCTTGCATGGCATTTAGTCTAGCTCTGGCCATATCGACTTGGTTGTCTTTTTCTTTGAGTAAATCTTCCAGATTCTCGATCTGAAAATAGTTTGACGTGTAAACTACTACTCGTGGTAGTACTTGTTAGTAGTAAGAAACTGCACAGATAATGAAATAAAAAGAAAATAAAAACAAGTAAATAATAAAAAAACATACCTTGAACATAAAAGACGAACAAAACACAAAAATACACTAGCTTAACATACTGCCACAAATAAATAAAATAAATACGATAAAAGTAGCGTACTACGATATAAAAACAAAAGAAAAGCTTCTCGTCACTTCGAAGTTCGAAAACAAAACACAATACAAATAATAAACAGGTAATCAAAGTTCTAAGGAACTTAGCTGGAGCTGTGTATAGAATTAGCAAGATTACCCAAAATACAGGTGCTGCTTATAATGCTAACAACTAAAATGGGCCACGTATTTGAGAAGCAGTAATTAATTGGATTAAAGTCTGTATCGGCTGCCTGTGTAGGTATTAGTGTTGGCGATAATGAAATTAAATTTTGCTTACAAGAACTTTATTTTATAGCACATACACATTGAATGGTAAGAAAACTAATCGATGACATTAAAATAAATAATATAGATGTATGTCATCGAGATAAGCTAACAGTTTAAATATCAAATCATGACTACAACTCGTTGAAAACTATCATTAGGAAATATTCCGATTAACCGTTCCAATGTTCTCTGGGAATAGAAATTAACGGAATTATTACTATTGCTTGTTCCGAGTACATTAATAATTCAGTAGTGTTTCCATTGGAACTATTGGAGAATCGAAATGGACACAAATCGGTTGAACTCGGAGCCGATTGCTATAATTTGTTCCCCTTTGATGTTAACGTTCTTTTATCGTGTTGGGATCAGTGCAATCGACTGGACGATCAACAAATGCATATTTCGAATTCAGTTTACAATTTCATAGACTATTAACTATTGCGATTAAACCATTTTGTATGTAGATTGTATTAGCACTTGACTTTTGAAAAAAAAACAGTAAACAGTGCTACATACTCGTACTAGATGATAGAAACTGCACAATATCAAATCCTATTTGACCTTATCCTAGACAGTAACACAAAACATAACGTTTTAAACAAATAAAAAGAAAAACGTATATACACAAAACGGAACGTAAAAAATAGTTGTTTCAGTCTTAAGTTGTGTAAAAAACTAGCCAGCTCAATTTGTTTAATCTACAATATTTATAGCCTAGACTAGCTCTAGAAAAAATACGCAGACAACAGAAAAAAATAGTTCACCACAGAACATTAACCGAGCACAATTTGTAGGTAATTGACGGAGGTTGGAAAAAAAGGATTCAATTTATATAAATGCGATCGTTTCAACACGATACTATTAATAATGCAAATGCGACGTTGTTTTCTGCTTATGGCGTTCAAAATTCACATGATATTCTCAAAACAAAACATTAGTCTATATTACATTTAGGCACTGTGATTTCTAACGGCAGTTACGTCTTTACGATTTCCAACTGAATCCTTTTTCAAATAAATACCTTCTAAATCTTCTAAAATCAACTCCAACATTTGAAGGTCCTATTTACCTTCCTCTGCAGCACGTTGATCTTCCTGTCCTTGATTTCGGAGTGGTCTCTGAGCTCAGCCAGCTCGTGTGTTGCTGACAACGTCGCCGCCGTTTTCTTCTCCACCAGTCTACTCTTCTCATCCAGCCGGGCTTTCAGTTCTTCCACCTGTGCATGGTAGTAGTTCTTTGTCTATTTTGAAGTTAACAAAAAGTTATGAGTTAGGCAGGTCCTGTATTGTAATCGATGGTGCGTCACTACTTGTATATTCATTGTGTTTGTGCCACTCGATTTGTTTTGTGTGATTGATTTCTTTATCTTGAAAGATAATTTTGCTATGTAGATGTACAGGATGTATAACTTGTGATGGAATGATTACTTACGTCGGTCTGCAGCATACTGTAATGTTCTTCTTTGGCGCACAGCGACTCCTTCAGCACGGCAATGTGGCGTTGGTAGTCCTGATGCTGCTCCTCCAACGCTTTCATCTTCGCCGCCATCGCCAAGATCTCCTGATCTCGCCTCTGGATCTCCAACCGGAACTCGTCCAGCTGCTCATCATTTCACCATCCATCCAAAAGTCGGTATAGAATTAGATAAATCCAAACATATCGTTAGTAGAACACAAGAAATGGAAGACTCCACAAATAGTAAAACCAAAGAAACTATCTACGGAGGCAATAGTGATGGCGAAAATGATACTGATGTTAAAAATTCCAATCTACTCAATAATACTGATCCAATGATCATTAATATACTGGTTACGTTAGTGACGTTAGTACCGAGGTTATGACAAGCGACGCAAGCTTTTTATGTCAATATTTGTTAGTTAATAGGGCACGAAATGTGTCCAGCACTATAATATTGAACACGAGATAAGAGCAGTGCCATGGAAGACATTTCGATATTCTCACACGTTCAAATATTCGACATGCAATCATAAATCGTATTCATCGACATATAAATATTTAAAAATCGTACCGAATCATCAAATAGTAAATGGATATTTACATCTGGAAAACTTTCTATACTAAATACTAATAAATATGAAAGTCTGAAGCCTCGATGAGGGTCGGTAGAAAGTTTTCCAGTCATCCAATATCTAATTAATAGGTATATTTAATTAGTAGTACCAAAAGTAGTTCGACAGTAAACATCGTTAGATGCACGGGCGCCTACGTTGTGATACATTTATCTACCGTGAGAAGTCTGATGAAACATGACCACTACATGAAGAGGTCGGGTCGTGATGAACTAGACTAGTTGATGTTGATGACAGGTGACGTGACGCGGGACAAGCTGGAGCTGGTACTGGACGATGACTTGCGATCAACACCGAAAGCACAACATGATCAAACCAGAAAACGATCAAGGAGGTTCACAGAAACCTTGCCATGACGGTAATATTAAATCGTTCGATGCATTCGACCTGGACAGTCTTTATTTTCATAACAGTCTATCTCTAAATCGTCATTAATTTGGTGTCAACGTAATCAACCTCACATGTTTCATCTAACCATACAATTACATCTAAATTTATATATTCGCTTTGTCTAAGGCCCTATTTAACAAAAATATTTAAATCGACATCTTTCAAGAATATAATTCCTCTTATTTTAATAAAAATAGCTTTAACAACGAACAAGTTTACACAAAAATATTACGAGTCAACACAGTCGGCGACGATTTCGGCTAAGTTCGGACTTAAAGCGAGAAATTGACACGGTACTCGTCGGTCGTCGGCGACGGAGTCACAGAGTGGTGGCACTATAGTAGGGCGAGGCGCGCGGGTGCGCGTAGCTCGAGCGCAGCGCGGGCCGGGGCGGGCGCGCCGGCGGCGGCGGCGCGCTCAGCCGCCCGTCCTTCATCACCCGCACGTCGTTCAGCAGAAAACTTACTTGTCTCTTGAAGGGAGGATCGGCCTTATCGTAAAGCGAGGCGTGCGAGGGCGCGAGCGAGGGCGGCGGCGGCGACACCAGCGCGGCCAGCTCGCTCTCGAGCAAGGCGACCTGCCGCTCGAGCGTGGCGATGCGCGCTTCCTTGGTCTCGAGCACCGCCGTGAGCGTGGCGCCCGCGCTGCCGCCGGGCAGGCCAGCCGCGGCCAGCGCACGCTCCAGCTGCACCTGCAGCGCCCGCAGCGTGTCCGCCGTCGCCTTGAGCTCCTGCCAGTCACGCGAGTCGGTCAGCCGCCGCCGCCGCCCGCCGCCGCCAGCACCGACGGCGGCTCCGCTCAATACAACCTACCTACGACCGGCGACGCGTCTCGTGCGCCTGCCCGGGGCTGCGCCGGTCGGACGCGACACGATACTGCTACTGCGAACTAGCCGCGACACGACAAACAATTCGCCATCGACGCGACGCAGCCCCAGGTGAAGGCGGTACAAATTAAATTTTTGCTTCTAAAAACAATGATTGCTCAAACTGAATGTCCAATAAAATTTATACGAGACGGTCTTCTCTAAGGTTCATGTGACGGGGACATAATGAGCTGCTAAACATGCAATGTCGTGATTAGTTTGTGTTCGTGACGATATAGTTTTATAATTTTTTTCTTTGTTGTGTAGGCCGAATTAGTTAATAGGTCATTATGGATGAAATTTAAAAAAGTTGAAATTATTATTTGTATCGGCGACGTGTAGGTGGAAGAGGGAGTAAGAAAACGGTAAACTGGTGCTCAGGGTTCAAGCTTTGACAGTGTCACAGAAAGTTATTGAAAGACCGTGGGAGTGAGAAGCGAGATTTGAGAAGATTTTTATGAAGCCAACAAGTGTGTTTGATCATTTAATACATAAAAAGGCGTCGCGACAGTCACATTCGGCTCAAGAGTCAAGAAATGAATGAAATGAAAACTATCAAGAGCAACACTAACAGAAACAGTGACGATGATAAAGGTATCACAAAATAAAACGCCCATGTGTTCACAATACTAATACATAAATACATAAGGAAGCAGAGTGACGTGCACAATATACAGCTACGCTACACAGTGCAGGAAAATAACTAAGAAGTAACAAAATTTCCAACAAATCGTATAAAACACTCGACCGTACATTAGAAGTTTTGCTACCCACATGCACACAAGACCCACTATATGTTTCGACAGTTACCTGTTTTTGGGCCATCGCTTGCATTTGCTGGAACATTTGACGTTCTTCTTCTTTACCTGAAAGTTATTCGGAGTTTTACTTCTGCTTAACCACAGCAGATGGTAACAATAAAATTATTTAGATTAACGTTATATTACGTACCCATCCCCTTATTTTGGAGCATTTCGAGTAATTTTTTGATGCTCTCATCCCTGGCTTGAAGCGTTTGTTTCTGTGTTTCGATCCTCAATTCTAGTTCCTGTTTGCAAACGAAATTGGTTTATTAAATTTTTAATAGGATTGTTCGTAACATCACTGTCTTTCTCGGAGCTCTTGTTAGCTCAGAAAGTTACGTATACCTACTAGGGTTTATTTCGAACACGGGTAAAACTTGTATTTCTAACAATTTGAAGAAGTAACACGTGCAATTTTATTAATCGTCAATTCAGCACAGCTCGAGAATTTCATTGGTAAGTTGTATATTTTGTCTCTCTCACCTTTATAGTATCCCTCAATATAGCTATCTCTCGTTGCAGATGTTCGTTCTCGGAGAACAAGGCTTCCAGCTGTTGTTGTAGTTCAGGAGCAGGCTGTCTCATGCGCAATCTTAGTTCTTCTTCTAGTTGTCTTACTAGCATCGCTTGTTTCTGTGGAAATCCATCATCATTAATGTTTGTCCTTTCATCTTTGATTTTTGGATTGGGAAAGGAAGGAGGAAAGTTTTGCCTACTTTTATCACGATCTGAAATAATGACTCTCTCTCTCTCTCTGTTACTTCGCCTTATCGATATGGTCTGCCACAAGGTTTGACTTTGGGCCACTTAGATCAAATGACTTCAAAAACGTAATCTGCACTACCTACATAATGTTGGCAACAGTAATGAATGCAATAATAATTTTGTTTTCGACAACATTATGTTCATTACTCGTGTTCGAATGCAATACAAATATTTAAAGCCAACACGTGATTTCTTTGTGTGGCTTCAAAGAGTTCTAGGAAATCTCATATGTTTCAGTTCTGCTTACTACAGAATATATTTATGTAACTAAGAATACTAGTACGTGTTTGTTTTAAAGAAAAGTATTTTCTAGGGAACCAGGTGTATCTAGAATTCTAGAGCTCTAAGGAAATACCAGAATGTTCTATTATCTACTCGATTTAATAGAAAATATCGGAACTATATCAGCAAATCGCTACTGTTCTCAGAAAAGACCTAAATAATTAACAATATTATCATGCCCCAAAATATAAATCACGCCATTATTAATGTTTACGAAAGTAAAAAGTTTTTAGACCAACCCAAAGCTAGAGAAACATCTAATGCGAAGAAACTTTTCTACAATAGAAATGGCGGTTCAGTATTAGTTCGCTGCCGTGCTGTTATGTTGTGAAGTCGTTTATTTTACATTAGCAATACGCAAGTATATTGCCCTAACCACATGTACCCACGACAATATATCAAACTATACATTCCCAGTATGAGTTGACCACACATTGTTTAAGCTTTCTGTACAATGAGAGGTCAGCTTATATTGTATATGTATAGCCTAATATGTCGCCGTGCGTACCAAATACGTTAAAGAAATTAAAATTCTTTAGGCCTCCAATTATTTTGTTTGATTTATTCGTGAAGTCACACAACTAAATATTTTTATTATAGAGGTATCGCACGCAAACGACTGAGTTTTATTTGGTTTTTTGGTAAATTAAACTGTATTCTAAAAGTCAATTGCTCTAGTATTCATGACCTAAGAATTAGTTATCGATTTTGACGAGACGTTTAAGCTTTTTATGGAACTAATATCCTAGCTTCTTAGCTAACTAAATATCTCAATATTTTTTCTGGTGCTGCTCAGATTACGTGATCAATACTCATATCTCCATGTTCTCACTAAGTCTTTTCGTTCCTATTTTGGAATGTATCAAATGCAATACAACGTTAATATATAGGGTGGCAGGCATAGGGAAGCGCAAACTGTAATCATGACTTCAGCAAATGATGCTAGACCCTCTAGCGTAGAAAATTTTAGTCGGTTATCAAAAAACATCTGCTGTTTCAAAGAAAAAAGCAATACCCACCTCACCCTTTGTACAGTTTCTATACTTATGTCTGTAATTTATATGGTGTACATAATAAAGAGTATTCTATTCTATTCTATTCTATTCTATTCTATTCTATTCTATTCTATTCTATTCTATTCTATTCTATTCTACCTACGCGGTCAAAATGTATGGAACAGCATAGTTTTTAGCACCTAACACATTCCTATTTACGGGAAGTGGGGGTCCCGTCCATGTCTTTACTTACAGGAAAAGACAGGCTTCGCATCCAGAACTTACTTTTTAACAAAAACATCGCAAATTCAAAGGCTGCGCGTTTCAATACAGTTGATTTAAGAGACATTATTTGATAGTTTATTTGTGAAATAAACTTTTGTGTTTACGGAGTCTACGATTTCTTTTATATTCATTTGCATTCACTCCATCGCTTAAAGTTTTGTTAACGACTGTCTAGTTTGCTGCATGGATATTCAATATACTATCAGGATTAAGTCTTTTATTGTGATATTTAACGTTGTACTTTACGTTGTTGTACCTACTTGAGATTAAGGGCACAAAGTACGGAGTTCTAGATTTAATTGGAAGATAAGGGCGTTTAAGCTGATACTAACATACACCATACGCTTCTGTGTATGGTGTTGTCTTATGAACATCAACATACATCAATCAATCTGTCTAGCCTTTTTCCAAATAGAGAATAGAATAGAAAATTTTTATTTCAGACAGGAGTCCATAGGGTTAGTAACAATTTTACTTAACTATCCTGGGGTCGGCTTCCAGTCGCACCGGATGCAGCTGAATACCAGTATGTTAAATGAAGCGACTGCCTATCTGACCTTCACGACCCAGTTACTAGGTAATACGATACCCATTGGTAAGATTGGTAGTCAGGCTTTCGGGCTATTGACGACCGTCACGATTGCCAAAGATCCACGTACTTTCCGAGTCACGGAGGAGTCTTGAATAATCTTGATATGTAAAGATGGTCACCCATCCACGGACCAACCGCGGTAAGCGTAGCTTAACCTGATCTATCGACACGTGCGGCTGTTATTACTTATCCACAAACCCACTAAAACGAAAGCACTATGACAATTATGAACCCTATTCATAAAAGAAAAGATCATAACTTCTATCGACCGCAATCGTTATCGTCTTCAAATCTGCATGCACCTATGCTACGAGTAAGTTAAGCCCGTTATTTATGATAGCTAGAAATGGCTACTTACAAGTGGCATATTACACGGAATATTGCACCCATAAATCTAGAATTTTAGTACTCCACCTTTTATGTAACATCCTAACCTGTTCTTAAAATATCATTGCCAGTCCAAACAGATATTTCAGACAACATTATTACATACAATGATAAATTCAGATCTCAAAAAAACGATACTTGGTGAATATTATATCCAAGTAGACAACTAACGACCATAATGTAGATCCAATTATAATAACGGCAGTTTTATTGTGAAGACTTCATGAATCAGAAGTCTGCAGTTTGTCGTAATAATGTGATCTTTTGTAAATAATTCAGTGCGTATTGTGCGTATTCTTGGTACATTTAGTAGAGTCACTAATTTGAGAGTGCTCGGCTTCTAAATGAGCCCGTTCTCTTTTACTTTTTCACTCTTTTTTTCGTTAATTGACGTTAATAGTAAAGCTTAACTGGAAAATAAGAGGGAAAAACGTAGGTGGGTCGTTCTTCTTTTTTACCGACAATGAAACGATGTTTTTCTGTTTTTTTGGTTTTTGAACTATCTATAATTTTGTTTTCTGTGTGGGATTTAAAAAAAACTGCATCTGTATTTCATTAGGACCAATTAAAGTTTCCTTTCTGGCTAATATTGATTTTTTTTTAATGTTAGTTTTTAAAGAAATAATGTGACAAAGTGGCCTTTTTCTGTAGAGACTACATTTCAGTTTACCACTCTGTCACGCCATTTTACGGAAAACAACGTATAAAATATGTTGGTTAGAGAACATGAAAAATGGCATAATATTAATAGATAAGAAAAATATGGACGTTTATTCGAACCGAATTAAAAAACCGTTTATATTAATACTCCAACGAGATGCCATAATAAGACCAAGGACAGACTATTGTCGGTAAAAAAGTAGAACGACCCAGGTACCTACTGAGCCGACCCCAAGTAATTTGAGAACAAGGTGGTCAGAAGAAGCGGTGTAACTACGAATAAATTACGAATCTTCATTATAGGTCGAAAAGTTACAGATCCAAATGAATTGAGTTAAATATGTAGATCATCATCTCATCATCTGCCTGGCCTTTTCCCAACTATGTTGGGGTCTACTTCCAGTCAAACCGGATGCAACTGAGTTCCAGTATTTTACATTTGGAGCGACTGCCTATCTGACCTCCGCAACCCATTTATTGGGTAATAGATACCCCTTGGTAAGACTGGGCGTCATCCTTTCGGGCTTCTGACTACCCGTAACGAATGTCAAAGATCCACGAATTACAGCCGGGACCAATGGCTAAACGTGCTTTCCGAGGCACGGAGGGGTCTCGGTATATAAAGATGGTCACCCATCCACAGACCAACCGCGGCGAACGTAGCTTAATCTGATCGATCGACCTGTGCGGCTGTTATTATTTAGCCACGGGCCCCTAATATGTGCTTGTTTTAATGAATAAACACGTACGCGAACTACCGTCCAGCGCAAAAACCATCAAAATAGGATTTTACATTTATAACCGGTACATTGTTCTACAAGAAACTGCCCTGTCTAGAAGCTAAGTCACACCCATTTTAGAACCTAACATATCTTTCGACAGTCATAAATGATATGAGCGTGGGAATTCAACCGGCAACCCGCGTAACTTAGGCCCATTTTGTATTCCGTTTATGTGCTAACACTGAAGTTTTATTAGTTTGGTATCTGACTGCGCAATGTATGTAATATTTATCGTCCTATCCCGGATTTCGAATGCGTGGTTTTGATGTGGATGTGGAACTTTTAAATCGCAAAACGTACAGGAGATGCTTGTGTTTTTACGAGTTACGTATGAGAGCTTGTTGTATTTTATAGCCGGGATGTGTTGTATCTAAAACCTACTTAATGTTGAACCGTTTATAATTGTTGGGAAATCTCATGTTTATAATTAATTCACTACACAATGTTTAGTACCTACAGCGAGCTAAGGAACGAGATATGCTTGGAATCTCTCTAAGGGATAGAATCCGGAACGAGGTGATCCGGCAAAGAACCAAAGTTGCGAACATATCTCACAGAATAAGCAAGCTGAAGTGGCAATGAGCCGGCTCCTTAGAACCGATGAACGTTGGAGTAGACGCGATTCTTGAGTAGAGACCTCCAATCGGCAAACGTAAGGTGGGACACCCTCAGGCTAGGTGGAGCGACGATCTTTGCAGGATGACTGGTAGCAGCTGGATGAGAGCTGCTGAGAAACGAGCTCAATGACGTGCAATTGGAGAGGCTTATGTTCATGATAATCATTGTGTTCACGTGGAGATTTTCTAGGAAAATCGTTCTTATTTGAACCATAAAGTTACAAGAATACCTAGGTAGAGCTACTGATGGATACAATGTCTCACTATTCTTAACAGTCAATTCAATTGACCTAAATCATCAAAGTAGGTGCATATTGAACACTATTTCAAAAAGAAAACGTCGATATAAACGAAGAAGCTACAGAAGACGCTAAACTTTCCAAGTGTAATCACATGTCAAACGAAAGTACTACCAAATAACAAGCATTCATGATTAAACAGTGAATTAGCTCTGAGTGGCCCTGACAGGTTGTTGCTCACCACCCACGCCATCACCCACGTGGCAACACAATCTACATAATAAATTACACCTGCTTCTAGTAAGTTACATATCAAATTATTGTTCGTGTGTTACTTTATTTAATTTGACCTGTGTTTGTTTCTGTGTTTCTTCATGACTAATTTTAATTATGTATGTATACTCGTAAAAATTACAGATATTAATGTAGAAATTTTACAAGGGGTGACACAATGGGTGGTTTTATAGCTAAAAGCGATCTTTCAAAGCAGCAAAACCTTTAGATGGATTAAGGGACTTCTTCCACACACACCACACACACCGCAGATTACTTTCAGTATTGTCTCTCCTTGTATTTAAGTACATAATTATATACAATAAACACATACTACTTGATTGAAGCATCGATCTTCGCACTGTTACAAAATTTTCTTATGAAACTGAACGCGGTCTGCAAATCTGCACCGCGTTCAAGAGCTGTCAGTTTGAATATTATACAGCAATGATGATAGATCTTGAAAGCGGTTTAGATGTGTTGATCGGGTTCAGTTTTTATGGTGACATTCGTCGACACTCTCACTTCCAATCATTGAGAGTATATACCTATATACCACCACATTGTTGTAAGCAAACTTCTTACAACAATGTGAGAAAAAATAATCGATCGATGACGACATAGCAAGCAACATTGTGTCAAGTCATAAAGTTACAATGGAATTGTCATGTAAAACAAATGAGTAAATAAATAAATTGCCTAACACTAAAGACAGTACCCACAACTTAGGTACCATAATAAAAAATCCACCTTACCCTTAAACCCACAACTTAGGTACCATAATAAAAAATCCTCTCCTAACAGATTACCAAATTGCCAATATGAGTTTCTTTGTCACTACACAGCAGAGTATCAAATAGATTAAGATGATGCATAAGATCTGTCACCACCTGAAGAAGACAATTGAAAAGTGTTATCGAGAGCATCAATAAATCCAATGAATCATTCTATTTAAGTTCAAAAATTGATATAAATCTACGTAGTGCTTGTAAAGAATCCTCTACCGATGAAGTTTACGCCCACTCTACTGCTATTATTAGATCTATCGTAGGAAGCATCTTTGATAACAGAGAATATGATCTTAAACGTAACAAAGTTATTGGATAAACTTCATATTATTATGATTTGATTTCTAGGATTTCTGTTATAGACTGCGAGTCGGTTGATGTTAGTATTTAGATAAAGGAAAATACCAATTGTCGGTTAGATTTTTGTTTAAGTGAACATAATAAATACATACATAGTTGGATCTTTTTGTAGTTGATACTTTCTTAGTCATATTTCTAACAGACCTAGTTCCTAATTAAAGAATTGAAGTTTATTAGAGTTCTACTAGCTGTATTCAGATTAGATAAAAAAGCTATTCAAAACAACATTAACTACAAAAGTAGAGAAAATGGTCAAAACAACAGAGAGCACAATTATTTTCCATTTTGTAGTGTGTGCAGTGTGGTGATACTCGTAGTCTAGAAAGACTTCATTATTTTGAATATTAAAGCTACCATGAGACAATCGACCACTTTAATTTTATTTAAACTTATTTATAGTATAGCCCTGTTTTGTATTTCTTTATTACTTAGTTTACCCCTATTCCATGGGACTTAAACATAACTGGCGATGTACAGACGCCAGCACATCAAGCTACTACAATCAGTCAAATTTCTTCAATAGATTTTCAACTATATCGCTAAAGCATAAGGTTCAAAGTTGATTGGGAAAATTAGACAATTTCGGGTAGCTTGATGTGCTGGCGTCTGTACTATAGGTACTCCTCTGCCTAACCCTTCGGGGAATACAGGCGTGACGTTATGTTGTGTTATAAAACAATATTGGCCTATAACTTCTAAATGATAATAGTCATGAAGTACCTAGCTACCGCCTACATTCATTATTATATTACACGAATGATGTCACATGAACTAATTCTGTGCGAAATTTAAGACGAAGAATCTTACATTGTCTATTATCATATAAAGTTATATTATGTTGAGAAGCTTTATCGTAAAACTGATTCATTCCGTCCTTGAATGACTTCATATTATTAAGGACAATGTAGCTTTCTTAGATGAAATCCTTGAGGTTATTCTGCTGGAAGTAATCGCATTAGGAATATAATAGAAGCTAAAAGGAAATTATGAATAGAGTGAAGCCGAAATGAATATATGGAACAGGGTTCGATAATGGTAAAGATGATGTTATAAATCTTACAATCATGTTTAGGTCAAAGAAGTGTTAATAGAATTTCTAAGTGAAAATATTTTAGAAGATGAAGACTTATTTCATAATGAAATTAAAATCAAATATGTCGACACATCTGCCGCATGTCAGACGATCAATGGGCCAAACTTACGACCCAGTGGGTCCCGCTTAATTGAAAACGATATCGCGGCAGGCTCAGACGGAGGTAGCGCGATGAGGTTGACTCCTTCAATAAAGATTGGTCCTTGGCAGCTCTGGACAGAGAAAAGTGGAAAGAGAGAAGGGAGGTCTTTGCCCAGCAGTGAGACATTAAAGGCTAATAAAAAAAATAATATCAAAGTAGCACGTTAAGATCCAATCACCGAAAACTCAATCAAACGCTCAATAAGCCAGTGGATAAACATCCGTACGTATTTGACCAACACTCTCCTCCTCCTCTCGAAATCCCAAACCAATAAGAGTCAAATAACATTAAAAAGTAATATGTAAGTAGTTTCAGAAGTGAACAGATCCCGGAACAAATCGTGGAGAACAAACACAACGCTATTATGAAGCGTCAACGCTGAACGATAAATCAAAAATATGTGCGTAGTACGGCAGCAAAAATATTTGTGTGGGACACAACCACAGGCGAACTAATAACACTGTATGGGAATGCGGAACATGAGTCGACAACACTTGGTGTAGGTAGCGATACTGTGGTAGCGGTCGCGATATTCGGAGCTAACAAGCAAGTTTATGAAACTAGCGATAACGTTGTTAAAGACCTCGGGAGTGTTAGAAGTATTTGTGAACAGCTTGAAAAGGCTGACAGCACTATAAATGGCAAGCTGGGCGACAATTTGTTACTGCTAAGCGCTAGTGCTTTCATGAGGCTTTCTATAATGTTGGCTGAATGTGTTTAGTAATTTTAGTCTTGTTCATTGTCTTCTGATAGAATCCTACTTATATTCTATTCTACTTTGCTTGTGGTTTTGTGAATTTGGATGTATGTTAATCAATCACAATTTAACAGTTGAATGAGTTTGATACATAGATAAACCATGACCTTCAGACATGATCCTTTGTTAAGTGGACTAACAGTACTTGCACAGAAAATTGTCACATTTCTTTATGAGAGTGAAATATAACTTAGGTAACTTAGCGAATAAGGATCAATTCGTCTAGACTTAATAAAACCATCAATCTATTTGAATAACGTGATGACAATTACTCAGTATGTCAATAATAGTCTCTAAACCCAGACACTAAAGCAAACTTTTACAACTGAGTTCAAAAGTCTGAAGACAAATTCTCATAGGTAATTTAAAATGTTCAAAATTTAGTCGCAGTCTCATCTCGGCAACAAAGAAATGTCAAAGACTTGTCAAAAATGTTTGGAAATTAGAGATATTTTTGACAGGTTGAGACTATGATCAGACCAAACGTTCTTAAAATTACGAGAATTGCCCATCTGGATTAGGACATAGGATGTTTTATCCCGTTAAGTAATATTTTTCCGTGAGATAATTTTAACGTTATTTTTGTCGTGTGGCTGTGGCGTGCTGCTAGTTATTTAAGGTATTCAGTAAGCATTACCTTAGATGATGATAAAATTTCGTAAAATAACGATGTTTTTCTTGACCTATATATTAAACTCGCTCCGCTTCTCGCTCTTCTACACACAGCAAGTCCACTACCTCTGCGACCCTTCCACGTCCCTTCGCCCCATTTGTTCCTTAATTTCAACTGAATCGATATTTTCAAGGCCCACAATCGTTTATTCGTATCAAACATTCATGCTTGACTCTCGAGACTTAATTTGAATATTTTACGTTTTAAATTCAATGAAATTACTGATTTGGTTTCAATGAAATTCTTACGTTATTTTTTGTGGGTCTACTGAGAAAATGTTGCTTTTTACGGTTATGTGGCCAAATGGCTCCGTAGGGAGGTTATTAGGTTCACAAGTAACCCTTCTATTAAAGGCCCCTATTTTATGGAAAGTTGAAAAAGGCTGTAGTAAATCTAACGCGGCAAAGCGTGGGTTAATGTAACTTCCATGTTGTTTTTTTTTTTGCCGGGAAAATATTATGTGTCATGGCGTCGTTGTTATATTTACATGGCGCCGCTTGCAGGCTAGAAATAAAACTGTTGATAAAATGGTGTTAGCCTAGTTCGGAGCTAAAGTTTTGTTTAATTATAGGGAGAATAATTTACTAGTGAATTGGAAGACCTTTCAGTGACGAAAGCTGCTTTTACTGAAATCCTTTCTAGCTAATTTGTTGTAATTTGTCATTTTATTCATAAAGGCCAACATCGTATATCACTTTGGCTCGTTTTTCGTCGATTCATCCGTTTAGCTTTACAATCGAGTTTGAAACCTGAACATGTGTTAAAATTGGCCTGATGCCCGATTTCTATAGGTACCTATTATCCTATCAAACGTTGATGGCTGAAGTGCTATTTTCATGAGATTTTGCTAAATCTTTTCATTAATAGGTCGCAAGCGCTACTGCTGAGCATGTGATCCTGGGTTTGGCCCAGGTCGGGCATAGTGTTATTGGGTTTTCCATTGAGTCTTTCTTCTCTTTCTTCTTCTTTCTTTCTTTTCTTTCTTTCCCGGAGGTGCCCGGTTAATGGCAATAAGCTCGCCCCTACTTCATAGGGCTTAAACATAACTGGCGCAATATGGGTGTTACTATACAGGAAAAAAAATAACCAGTGCCCAAATTGTAACCATGAATACAGCATATAATTCTAGACAAAGAAAAATCTGCTGTTTCATAGAAAAGTGCGGTCAAAATGTATGAAACGACTAATATTTATTTTTATAACCGGTGAAAAATGTCTACTATCTAGAATCATCTAGCAGCCTTTTCCCAACTATGTTAACTATGTTGCGGTCGGCTTCCAGTCTAACCGGATGCAGCTGAATACCAGTATTTTACATGGAGCGACTGCTTATCTGACCTCCACAACCCAGTTACTGGGTAATACGATAGACGGTCTAGAATCTTATGCTGAATTTATGGTTATGGTTAAATTTTTACCCTGTACACCTCCACCAACCTTTCGGATACTACAGGCGTGATATGTTATGTATGTAAAGTACCTGCTGTCAAAATTGTTAATATAACAATTCGTTTCTCAAAATAGGAACAGGGTATCAAAAAAACCGTTATTTTAAAAACCGTCTAACGATTTGAGTCACTTACTCGTATTTACACACTGCATGCAGCAGATCGTCAAGCACTCAGATTACGTAAAGTGACTTGTGATAATTCCTACACATGCCATGTCGAGGTGAGGGTTGACGCCCACTACAGGGGGTGGGAGGCGGCGGGTATTTGCTCCAGCTAGTTTTGTTAGTGTTGCCCTAACGTAGACCTGAGATTGCACGGAATGGAGATGTGTGCTGGAAATAGATTGGTAGGTACAGTTTGTCAAAAGTTTGTGGAAAGAGATTCTCAATCGACTTGCTAATAAAATTTCAATTAGTTATTCTGCCATATTTAGACTACGTTGAAGATATATTTGGAAAAAGACGTGCTGCACTAATTCTAAATAAAATGGGATAAGAGCACGACTTGAGAGAATTTATTTTCTTAATTTTTTGCTTAGCATATACCAAAATCTTAAGCAAAACCTTTTAAATATATTGCAATGTTACTACTCTGTTGATACTAATAGAAATGCAAGACAAGAAGCAGAACATACTTAGAACAAATTGCTTAAAACATAATTTCTAAATCTCAAATCACCTCATTTCACATTGCGCGAAGACACGACCAAGAAACTATGTCAAACAGTGACGAAGGCTTCAATTACTGCTCAGATGACATCATACAGTGAAGATCAAAGCCACAATCTGGGCCAAGTCTGATGTCATGAGAACTAGCTCACTGATGAGATCACAATTAGCACTTTTCAAGTCTAATAGCCCAAACAAATGAAAATCTCTCACTTACTTATAAACAGAAAAATCTAAGATTAAAGTGGCTAAAGTGTCACAAAACACATTTGCATTCTTAAGCAAACGGCTCAATCATAAGCATTTGCATTTGAAGGCATCCCAGATCTTTATCCACAACAAAATGGGTAACAATTGGGATAAAATTTAAATTACGTAAAATGACAGCTGATATTCCCAGCGCCCGAGCCGGGGGGAAAGGTGGTAGGAGCGTGGGGGGCTTGCAGCCTCCCACCCTCTCTCGTAAGTCCGTCTAGTAACTCCAGTGATCGTGATATCGATTTTACGAGGTTCGTACTCGACATGTATAACAATACGTAAAAGATTGTATACTATGCTCCGTAAATGCGTATGTGGTGCATTGAGCTTTATACGGTGGGTGTATCCTTCTAGCAACTGATCTTCGAGGGAATATATGATTGGGAAATCAAACATGCAGACAAAAACTGCACTGCACTGCTGTATTTCAATATAGCTATGATAACTAATTCATCGTTTCCCCACTTATATGGTCAACGAAAATGGTAAGACTTGACCTACAAAAATCGCCCTTACTGCTACCTACGTCACAAAGAAAATGTTATTGTCAAAATGTTACTGTCAAATTCAAATTTATTTTCACAGGTGGAAAGATGCTTTTTAAATATTATTACATATATCATCGCTGTAATATACCTTCAGGATAAACAGTAAGTACTGTGAAAGTGAGGTTGACAGTCATGATGTCATTAGTCGTGACTCATGAGACATGAATTATCTATAATAAATTAACACTAATATTATAAAAGCGAAAATATGTGAGTGTATATGTTTATATGTTTGTTACTTCTTCAAGCTCAAACGGCTGGACCAATTTTGATTAAATTTTGTACGGAGGTAGCTGACACCCTCGATTAATATATAGACTACTTTTTATCCCGATATTCCCACGGAATCGATATTTACGCGGGTGAAACCGCGGGGCACAGCTAGTTAAAATTATAAATCTAACTTCAAAGTTCTAAATAAAACCCTTAAACACGAAATTGGGCAAAATATTTTCAAAAATAACGTTCTCATCTGTCACTTTAATAAAGACGCCATCTTTAAAAGCTGGCAGGTGAACGGCCTCTTCAGCCTCGTAGTAGGAAATATTTTGCCGGCAAAACGTTGGTTTATTTCTTAAGTAGAACCAGGGCCTGACAACAACTATTTAGCTACTTTCTCATAAATCTTCAACGATTTGCTTTTACTTTCGTGAAATATTATCGTTTGATAAGTTTAGTTTAAGTACGCAATGTTTTCGAGAATATTTGAACGATTTATTGGTTATATTTTGGCGATTTATCATTTATCATGATATTTTGTTGAAGACGAAACTGCTGTGAATATTCTGTGCTAGAAACTGCAGTTGCATTTCAGCTATATTATTTCGTCTAGTATAAAATTTACAGTCAGAATTTAAATTTTAACTAGGCACTTAACGGCGAATTTACAATTCCCCTGTGTGTATTGCTCTATGTAGGTCTGTAAGTAGGTAAAAAAAAAATTTGACGTTCCCAATGTTTATGCTCCAATTCAATGAATCCATAATAATTAATTAAACTATTTTCATTACACCTACGACTATTTCAGCAAAGCATTTGAAATTTAATCCCGCAAAGTAACCTATATGTATAATATAACACATTACTGAAGCAGCTAACACGACACATGATACCCCGGAGACATTGATTAATTCCTCGTACACATTTTTAGAATGTCTAGACTAGGTTACGGAGCACGGGAGCAGAGTTCGTTGCCCACTACCCGCCACTAGATGGCGCTAGCGAAGCCGTTTCATTGATCCGCCCGGTTTGGGCCACTGAAAATAGTATTTCGTTACGCAACGCGGCCATTCAAAGCTTTCCACATTTTTTGTTTTCATTTTTATCTCGAAGGAAAATGATTCTTTTGTTATAACGTAGCATGAATGAGTAGCGACTAAATTATGGGTTGTAGTAATAATGTATGTGTTGTTGTACGTTTATGAGCCAACTGCGGTAAGATGGGCGTGCCCACTCGTGGCGTAAACAGTGCTCAATAATAGACTCGCCTTAGTTGCAGGCTATCATAGAATAAATGGGCGGTTTCATATTATTATCGTCTAACTTTGTTTCAAAAATCGTCAAAGAAAATTACTTTGTGTATGTAAAATATTGTGCCTATTTTGTGAAAGATGTTTTCAGCGAATAAAGTAGGTATTTTAGGATTAGGTAGATAATAAAAGCTGAAAAGCCGGCGTAAAAGTTAAATGGGTTGTCGATAAAACGACGATAAAATCATAATACTAATAAAAATGTTGGCACAACACTGTGCTCACTATTTTAAAGAGTAAGCAGAATCGCAGGTGCTATTGTGACCCAAGGTGGAATAGAAACGGTTTTAGGTGAAATAAATATAATGCGAGACTGTTACTGCCTCAGTGCGTAGCAAAGACCAGAGGCCCTAAAAAAGCCACTTTGGCAAAATCATAAAAGGATAACATTATGAATCGTAATGGACAGTTAACTGTTAAGGTGTATAGATGGCTCACTGACCTTGTGCATGTGGGCGGAGCTAAGCGTCTTACTCCCGAATACGTAAAACGCGTGCGGTGGCGCGCTACACTAAAACGAAATTCAAAGAATATGCAGAGGCGCAGACATGCCGCACGTAGGTCGCCATTTTTGCCTACGATTCCAGAAGGGAATGGCGGATGCAAGACTGATATATTTTGTACTAGCTGTTACCCGCGACTTCGTCCGCGTGGAATTTAAGAAAAAAGTTATTGTTGAGTTCGCAGAGTTTACGATAACTTATTAATTCTGTATTCCGCGTAAAGAAATACCTATGCATGTTTAATGAAATTCTTCTAATATTTCTCCATTTAGTTCTTTTTGATCGTTTTTGCATTTTTAGTTTAATTATTATTTATTTTTAGTTTTTCGTATTAGCCTTTTTATATACAATATTTGGTGTACGATTTTCTTGGGCTAAAACAAAAACACTATATTATTATATTATTTATTCAATCAATTGCTATGGAGATTAAGGAATCTTCACGTATAGGATCCACTTATAAACATAACTATACTCCGTTTCTTTATTATGATTTGTTACAAATTTGCCACATGATTGTTATTACAAATTTCAATAAGTTTCGCAAGCGTTACGGTGGCCAAAGTGGCTAGCACTGTACCTCGCATGGCGAACGTTCGGGTTCGAGTCTCACATCAAACATGAGAAACGTTTTTTAAGTATTACACGTGAAATAAGAATGCAGAGTTGCTAACCAATAATTATGTTAAATATTCCACAAATAAACGAAGATTCTTTTGTTTTACAATTATTATTTTCAATCTTAGTTGGAAGTAGAAATACTTGCATAGGAAATTGACCCGTTACCTTCTATGAATAAGGCGCATAATCGCGTTTACAATTAATATTTTCACAAACCATTAAAGTAAAAATACTTTCATACGAAATTGTTCCGTTATAGACTCTAATTGATAAGGAGAATGATCGCATTTGCGAAAACTGACGCGTTGGGTACCTATGTAGTTAGGTACGCGAGTGGCCGTATAAAATACTTTGAAGTCTTGCAAATATTTCGAGTCGGTACCTAGTGTACGTACTTTGGTATCTGTTTGTTGATGAAAGCTGTTTATTATATTTTTGAAGTGAAAACTTCTTTAGCGGCGCTGTGTATGTACTTTTTTGGAATGGGTAAAAACTTCTAAATTCGCGTCAGGTCACGTGACCCTGATCGAAAATTCGTAAGACGTAAAACGTCAGACGTCTCGCCCACAGCCTCGATTCTAACTAGGCATGGGTAATATCTCTTTTACACTATATCAAATCGTATCTATGTATCGGTTTAGAATATCGGATATCGTATCTATATATTTCAATATCTATTTGGCTGAATCAGTGTGGAACTCGGAATCGAAATTGGTACTGTGATATTTAGGTTTCGGTTTTGTTCGATTCATTACATCATTGTATTTTATTTGTAACTGTATATTCGAAATCAGTGAATGTATTGTTGATAATATGGCACTCTGAAATGAAACTAGTACAGCCGTTTCGGTTTTCTAGATTTATATTTTTATCAATTATTTAAATAGGTCAAGTATCTATTCATCAGTCATGAGTGAAGCTAATAACTGAAGACTGACGAAAACAGCAAAGTGCAATCAAGGTCAAGGGTCACGTAAAGTGATTTTAAAACAATTTTTGATGTGAAACATCTATAGCCGCACGTAAAACAAATTTCTGGCGTGGCGACGCATGCCGTGGCGACGCGTCACCACGCGTTATGATGGTGTAAGTATATATACAGTCACAGTCTTGTGTACTGTGTGGCGACGCGTCGCCATGCGCAATGTTTCACATCTGCCAGGCGTCCCGTGACGGCTCACTTTTTTTGTTGAGAATGCCATAGGTACGATTTAAAACCCTTTGACGTTTATTGATGGTTACCTGTTTACAAGTGTTTACAAAATAATGTATTCGGTATTAAACTCTATGCTCCTGTATATAATGTTTAAAATTAGTATTAGACGTTAGCTTAAACGCGCTTTCTCGCTCGTTCATCTCTAGCTACATCACTCCCGCCCGCGCGCATCGCAAGGATACGGTACCTACAACCGTATAACTACTACTGTACCGGAATCAGTTTGAACCGAATATCATAGATCATGTGATACGATATCGTTATAGTGTCTCGTTCTAGGTACGCGGATACCTGAAATATAGATACAGTACTGTCCGATATATAGGTATTGGATATTGTACCGATATATAGATATTGTATCTATATACGATTTGTATCGCCCACTCCTAATTCTAACTGTCAAATCAAAAAGCTCTAAATATTCGGGCGTAGACTGACAAAAATAATAAACTGTACTTAATTTTTTAAATATTTCTATTCTTTTACTACACAATTGAAGCTACATTTATTAGAAGAAGCTAAGAAAAGTGATAATTTGAAGAAAGCTCGACAGGCGAAACAAATACGAAAGTTTAAAACAATATTCCGTGATACAGATTTTATCCATATTTACAGGCTTTCTGAGGATTTAATTAATATATTGGAAGATGACTTAAGTCCATATATGCGTCCGCGACTTCGTTCCAGTGGTTTAACCAAGAGGCTAAAGGTTTGTTTACATCTAGGTTTCTTGAGATATGATGGGTATACCTCACCACACACCAACAAAAGCCTATTGAATTCCTGATGTTTCAGATATTATGCACACTATCATTTTTGGCTAATGGAAGTTACCAAAAAATCATTGGGAAGAATGTAGACACATACATATCTCAGTCTTCTGCCTCTAGGGCAATCCACGAAGTTATTATTTACAATACAATGATAACTTAAACACAAGTCAAGATTGCACTTAATTCTAGCTTCATTCATTGATTTCAGGTGACTCAGGATATCCTCAAAGGCCTTATTTAATGACTCCCTTTAGTAATTCAGAAACTGAGACTCCAGAGCCATTACAACAATTTGCACAGCAGTGCAAGAAACAGTGTAGAGGACTATTGGAATCCTGAAAGGACGGTTCAGATGTTTATTAGTACATAGGGTATTGTACTATGATCCTATAAAAGTGGGAGAAATTGTGATGGCTTCCTGTGTTTTAAACGACATATGTAATAGAGCCGGGCTACCAGCTCCTATGATGATGAGACCAATGTGACTTAGATGAAGAATCTAGGTTACTTGGAATCCTGACACATCAGGCTCCAACACGTCATGATGACTTAGAGAGTAGGCTGATAAGTAGGCGAGATTTAGTTAATCAATTATGGCGAGCATGTTGTATCTACAATTTATGCGTTCCTTTACAGATGTGGTTAACGTGTTTAGATAGAATATACTCACCATTATTGATTAGATACAATAAATAGGTATTTAAATTATTAATAAAAATATTATTATAATCAACAATTGTCATAACATTTAAGGTGTGTATTTAAAGTGTGGTGTTTAAGGTGTATATGATTAGTATAATATCAATAGCCTATAATAATATGTGCCTATTTATACCTTAGTCCCTATTTGTACTATATTTTTAAATGGCTAAGAGTGTATACAGGGGTATGAGAAATTAAACAGATAACTGCATTATTTTCTTTTTTATTTACTATTAAAAACAATCAATCAAATCAAAAATCATTTATTCAAAATGACTTTTGATATTCAGTTAGAAAAACTTGATTCTATACAATAGTAGGTATGCAAAGTAATTAACATTACAAGAAACAGGACATTTAATTAAATAATTTAGTATATACAATGAAAACTACCCAACCAAACAAAATTAAATAAGTACCTAAATAAAAGCCTGCAGGCATAAAGAGCATGCCCGCTAACAAACATTGACATTTACTACAAAAAAACAGTTCTTATACTTAAACTTCTTAACATCCATCTTAAATAAACTTAAAATTATCTAAACATAGTAGTAGATCCATGTTTCGGAGATTCAACTTCCTCGACTGATGGATGCTCATAAATCCTGCAGTGCCTGGGTCTGCCTTGACCATGACTCACTTATTTCCTTAAAAGTCGAACATCCTCTGCTGGTTGTCAATAAGAAGTCTCTCATTTTCCAAACACCTCTCTTTAATGGCGACAAAACATTCAGTCAGGCTCGCCATTTGGATTGCCTTTGAGAAGGTGGTGAGTGCTGGATCAGACGGCGGTGTGCCGTTCGATGCCTACGAGATGCTATGAACATAAAAATGCAACAAATTACTATACAGAGGTAAAACAAATATGTAAGTATCATCAACATCACATCACTCTCCCTCTAAAGGAATAGATATTACAATGTAGTATACATATTAGATGTAGTCTATATCTTGATTCTATTAGATGTAGCCTATATCTTGATCTTGATTGAATAAGGGCTGCTGTTGAAAAAACCTACAGAAAATCCCAACAAATTGGCCCAACCCGGGAATCAAAAGTGAGACCACTACTATGTAGTGCTTTTTACACTAAACCAATAATTAACCAAATTATAATTAAGTTAACCTTACATGAAGATGCAATTGGGGCATTACTCCTATGATGACGCATTGCAAGACTGCAAGTGGTGATCTAGCCTCAAACTGTAATACAAAAAAAAGTTATCTAAATATCCATTATAAAGTTAAAACATATTATTGTAAGACTTTTATTTAAAACTTCACCTTTTGTTCTGTATTAGGCTGGTTTTCCATTGGCACATTGTCCCTATACAAAGATGGGCCTGGTTGTATGTCCGTTCGCCCTGCAAATATAACATTACATTATTATATTTTATTAGAATTAACTTACTGGTATTGAAGGTGTGGACTGTTCGGTCTGGAGCATGCCTCTAGTAGATTGTTCTACAGGCAGTAATTGGTCAGTAGGTCGTCTTAGGGGTTGCTTAGGACTCTACAAAATTAAATATGAAAATTATAATTTCCAAGTACCTATACAGTTTTCATATTATGTAATGAAAGTATAGCACTTCTTGGCATGCTAAAACACACAATGTTACGTTACAACAATAAAGTTATACGTACATATTATAGTAAAACAATAGCTAATCATGTAATTTACTTAAATTTTATTAATATCTCGTGTATCATACAATACTCGTGGATGAGACAATAGTAATAATAGCCATATACTATCAGTGAAAAAATCATAATACTCACATTTCATTAGGTAGTTGTATTTATCCTCTTAGTCACAGAACTACCTATGTTAAAAGCACTCGCTGATACAAATAATCAAGGCTTGAACAAGAATCAAGCACCCAAAAGTTTAAAAACTACAAATTCAAGTGATTTTGTTAGCGTCGCGTCATCGGTTGTTATTGTTATGTCATGTTGACTTTTAATTCATCGTCGCGTCGCGTTGCACGAATAGAGCAAAGGAATCGTCATTCAGCCTTAAAATGTAATAAGAAATATGAAATAAGCTCTTTTAAATATGATATTGGTTATAGTTTAACTGTATTCCTTATAATACTTAAAGATAGACCTTTAATATATATTTTAAACCTATAAAACTCTCAGTCGAGATTGATCGATTATAATTTATAGAATTTGTGTCAAGCCCTACGTTCGTCTGAGAAACAGCGACGGGAGGTTACAGCCTTGGGTTCGACGACGAGCACAACCACGTTAGTGAATACGGTTTGAATCAGCGCTGTACGCTCGGTCGATCTCAAGGCTGTCTCGTCGACGAGCTCGTCGCAGCTTACAGCCATGAAATTGTCTTTTAGAGAATAGCACTGCTGAAGTCTATCCTGTGTGCTTATTTGTAAATCTGAATAAATTCCTTTCACGAGAAGAATAAACCAGTCACTTTGTTCAAGTTTTCACTTCTGTCGGCACTACCGGAGTGCCAGTGTTTTTTTTTATTTTATGATTAGTTTTTTCTAAGTTATGTTGTTGGTGTAAATATTTGTACTATCAGTATATAAAAAATGGTCAACAAGAAAATAAACGGAAGGCAATAAAGAGATCTTATTCGACGAAACAAATTGTAAAGTAAGTATGTACCTACTTTTTTGTACACACCATATTTTATTTGTACAGATTATCTATAGACGCATAATTTCGACATACATTACAACAGCTCGATTGGTCTAGTGGTCTCGTGCGTCACGTCACTATAGTTTAGTCACTAACGCCTGGGTTCAAATCCGAACAATTCCATATGTGCTTTTTGTTGATTTTCTTATTTGATATAAATGTTTTTTTAATTATTATTTTACTTTTTGCCGATTTTCTTGTTTGAAAATTTTAAGACTATATTATTATTGCTTACACTCTTTTGTAACACACTGTAGGTATATTATTTTTCTTCCGAATCAAGCTTGGTGGACGTTTTTATTTTATTTTTATTATACCTAATTATTACTCTAGATTCTGAAGAAAAATAACTATAGGAATAAAAATGATTGTTTTTATTAAAATAACAATTACTTATTGAATTAATTTAAAAATAAGAAAATAAAAATATTATGCACATTATAATTAAAAAATAACAAAACAAAAGATAAGTACATTATAATTAAAAAATAACAAAACTAAAGATATGCCGTCCACTGAGATTCGAACCTGGTGATTACGCAGTGACAATCTGGACAGTAGAGCGCGGAGGCAATCGTGCATCTTATTCGAGTCGCGAAATTACTCTTCTAAATATAATGGAAGTCGCTCATCGACGAAATCCGCGCGGTGCACCCCGCCCTAGGCGGGGACTATTCGTATCCCACTTCATCTGCTTCACCCCCTCAAATACATAAAAGTCGTCTATTCACCGCCACGTAAAGAAATACCTATGCTAATTTCATTGAAATTCTTCTAATATTTCTCCATTTAGTTCTTTTTGATCGTTTTTGCATTTTTAGTTTAATTATTATTTATTTTTAGTTTTTCGTATTAGCCTTTTTATATAGGTACAATATTTGGTGAACGATTTCCTTGGGCTAAAACAAAAACACTATATTATTTTATTATTTATTCAATCAATTGCATTGGAGATTAAGGAATCTTCACGTATAGGATCCACTTATAAAAAATAAAAAAAACTATACTCCGTTTCTTTATTATGATTTACATATTTATATTTGGTTAAGTAGGTACCTAAATAAACGTAGTATACAACCTCCCTATTTGAATCGGATATTATTTATATTTCATTTCATAGGTTTTAATTTTTTTTCGTGGGAACCTATTTTCTTTTTTTTTTCTAAAATAAAAGTTGCCTAAGTTACTCCTTATTCACCTATCTGCTAGTGAAAATCCCAGTCACAGAAATAAATCCGCACAAGAATATGAGAAGGTAGTAATCAATAAACTCAGTAATGCAAATACTCGTAGATTGACAACTAAGAACGCTCATTTTTTATAAATTAAGGTGTTTGAAAACATTTTTTTTTTTTATTGTGAGTAAGTAGTTATTTTCTAAACAGTCAAAATAAAATGGCCTGAAGCGGTTAATATTACAAACAGACACTCCAATTTTATTTATTAGATAAAGTTTTAAAGATTTTTATTTATAAGATAGATAGATTTTTTTTATTTATTTTTTTATCTTAAGTAGATATTTTATAAGATTAAGTATAGATAGATAGATACTTATTAGTCCACTCAACGAATAACCCAAAAAGAGGTGTAGAGTGCGTGAGCTGGGCCCTGAGCGATTTCTTCAGAAAGTTGCTCAGAGTGCTTAGGGAGTAAACATACTAAAAGTCCCCGCGTCTAGCCGGAGTGGGGGGTATAAAAATTCCCACTTTTGAGTTTTTCGCTAATATCTATAAAACGGTGCGTCGTCGTAGAGAAAACGTATTTTTCTTGACTTGCTTTGCTTTGGCATTTTTATTTATTTACAAATTATCTTATATTTACAAAATAAACAATGTAAACAAAAACAGTATTTAGAAATGGCACCACTAATAAAGCGTCCACGCGGACTACAATAGAAATGGGCCCTCTGCAGCGAGCTAATCTATAAACGCATACTGATACAATTTGTTCATAAATATTTGCACTAACACAGCCAAAGGCGCGTAGTCGATCGATAGCCGGGGCGGAGCAGCGAGCGACACAGCCACCCCGTCTGAGTGCTAACGCACGACTGCCGGCCGCCCGCGCCCGCGCAGAGCACCTCTGAACCTATATCTCAAAGTGGGGCATTGTCTTTGCAACTGTTGATTGATTTAAAAACGCTATTTCAAATATGTAGTACCTCTAACCATCAATTTTTCAGTGTAAAAATATTTCCAAACATCAAAGCCGTTTAGAAGTTATAAGCAAATGTTAGCCAAAATAGCGTTTTGGTAAATATTTTTTTAAGGCAAAAGTATTAGCCTTATGAAAAAACCCTGTTTCAAAAATGCTGTACATGAATCTATAGCAAACATATATTTTTTACAGACCTTCTAACCAAACCGTTAATGAGTTATAAGCTTCATAAAGTGACCGAGTTACGGTACTAAACGAGAGTAAGGCCCTTAAGTTAATCGAATCAAATCCCATTGATGAAGGATTATTTAGTTTTTTTTTTGTCTGTATTAAAATACCAATCAATCCAATCCAAATACAATCCCAATCTCTTTGATTATACCAACGTAGTGCTGCGGAAAAAATAAAAACACGGACTGTCTTCGCCATATTTCGATTTATAACGTTATCCTTTTATGATTCTGCCACAGTAGCCTTTTAGGCCCCCTGGGGGCTTAAAAAGGTATAAGATTATGAATCATAATGGACAGTTAACTGTTAAGTTAATCGTATGAAATCCCATTGGTGAAGGATTTTTCAGTTATTTGTTTTGTCTGTGCTAAAATACCAATCAATCCAATCCCAATCTCTTTGATTATACCTACGTAGTGCAGCGATAAAAAGAAAAACACGGACTGTCTTCGGCATATTTCGATTCATAACGTTATCCTTTTATGATTCTGCCAAAGTGGCCTTTTGGGGCCCCCTCTTCTCATGCAGAGAAGACAAGCGCTTTAATTATCACGCTTCCTCAAGACTGGTTGGTGATTTCAGACTTATATTAATTATACCCTTTATTTATAAACGTTCCTTAAAGTTAAAAGTACTGATAAGCGACTGCTTCACATTTAAACGTCTCCTTCAACAAGAACAGGCCAAGGCCTGAAAAGGCCAAGGTCCCGATACCGGTGGGCTACTATTTTTTATATTTTTAAATGTTTTATATTTTAATATTTAAAAATAAAAATGCTAGGCAGATGATGATGATGATTACAAAATATAATTTATATGTAGGTACTTATTTATTGTAATAAAGAAGATAATTATTATAAATTAGCCCCTATAATAGTTCTGGTTTCCTTAAGATGTTTTCCTTTAAGTACCGATGTCAGTAGTAACTAAGATGAACTTAGAAAGTACAAATGAATAGAAAAAGTCATATTGGTACTTGCCCGGATTTGAACCCACAACCTCGTGCAGAAGGGAAATAAAGTGCGACCATAATACTTTTAAAGGAATACAATCCCAAAACAGGTTTAGGATACCTGGCTAGACGTAGTGGCAAGTGGAGCGAGTCCCTGAAGGAAAGGTAGCTATTTGAAGTCGACCTACTTGAACATGTGAAGCACTAAATCTGGTCAAGATTGGCACAAAATAAAAACTTAAAAAAAAAAACAATTTCCAAAAAATAAACACTACAAAGTGAAAAATAACTTTGATTTCAGAAGTTGGTGTCGTTGATTCCGCATTTTCGTTTTTTGACACTGACTTCCGAAATTAAAGTTATTTTTCATTTTGTAGTGTTTTTTTGGAAGTCGGTTGTTTTTTTGTAAAAAAGTCTTTATTTTTAGCCTCTTAGTTGTACTTACTGACGGAGTTATGCCCGAACAAACATAAAAAAATATTAACAACCGAATTGAGAACCTCCTCCTTTTTTGAAGTCGGTTAAAAAGGAAATAATAGCACAAACCCGGACAAGGGTGTGAGCTCAGCAATGGCTTTTAAAGGTGCATGGTGCAGAAAACAATCCTAGAACTACCATTTTAACCGAAGAAGTAAAAACAATTTCAAATGACACAATGCAAGATTTAAAAATAATCCTTCTTTGCTTCATGATAAACAAACCGTAAAATCAAAGTCGTGTGAACCGAACAATGCAGCTGGAGTAAAGTGATAGAATGAATTAGTGCGATCGTCAATGGACAGGGCACCTGTTAATGGAGGTACAGACGCCAGCACATCAAGCTACTACAATCTGTCAAATTTCTTTAATAGATTTTCAACAATGTCGCGAAAGCAAGGTTCAAACTTGATTGGGAAAATTTGACAGTTTCGGGTAGCTTGATGTGCTGGCGTCTGTACATTTTCAATGGTCAGTGCTATGTGTGTGAGGAGTTTTAAGTGACGGTTTCAAAAGTACGATTGAACAGATACATTATACGCAGGTACGTGCGATATTGGTTTTCTGTGTTTGGATGTTTGTTACTCAGGACGTTACAATGGTTGAAATTTTGGCAGACCACTGGAAAGCTACGAATTTCTCACGTGAAATAAAATGATAATAAAGTCTGTCCCTATTTTGTTCTAATGTTTGTGAAATCTGTTTTAATGGTCAGACATTACTAGAATGTCTTTCAGTACAGCTTGAACTTTCAAAAATAGTTTCAATGCAGATTAGAAATGCAATCCTGCACGCGAAGCTTGGCCATCACAAAATTACAGATTGTAGAAAGATTACTGGCAGCACTATGTCAAAAATGGAGATAATAAATGTCACGCTGTACTTATAGAAAGAGATTGAAATGTATACTCTGCGTAGAACAGAGTTGAGAGAGAGAATTCATTTTTCGACATTTTCTATTCCATTTTAGAGTGCTCCTCAATCGGATCTGTCATTTGAATACCGAAATTGATGAAATGATATTAAACCGAAAATAGAAATAAAGTAAGATTACCTACGGTAACATTCATAATCAGCTGACCTCGCTATTTCTGTCCCCCAGTGAACTCTAAAAAGCTTTAAAAAAAAAGGAAATCATTTCTAACACAAACTCAGTGGAATGCTCAGCGGAAATGTTAATATTAAGTATGTCGCATATTTTCTACACTCGATTATTATTAGCCCGTTGAGCGAAACACGGGAATATGTTGTACAGTCGACTGCAAATCTGTGGAAAGTGGTAACACTTTACCGCGTTGTTCATAAACATTCCTTAAAGTTGAGTAATAATTAGCGGCTTACTAACCATACATTTTTGACGTTTAAACCAGGCACTTAAAACGTTACTCAAAATAATGTTACGCGTTGTTCCAGTACCGATAATTTGTACCGTTCCACGAGGATCGTAACAAAATGAATTCCTTGACGATAACGATACTGACAGAACGAAATCTTAAACTGTTCAATATCAGTGGTCAATAGATCGTTATTAGTATATAATAACGTTATTCATTTTGATATTCAACTTTGCCAGCTTCATGACATAAAAGATGACGAAAAAGATGAAAAAGTATGAAGAATAACGTTACAAATGAATCTGTAATGTTTCACCTGTAATGTTAAAACAAAAAATCAAATCAAATCAAACAAAAAAAATCTATCAAATCTTAATATTCCTACTTGTGCGTGGCCGGAGCGGGCGGGCGGCGGGGTAATTGTGTAACACACTTAAAATGACAATTGATCGGATTTTCTCTGATTTTGACAGTTCAGTCACGTTCATTGCGTGCTTTACGTTGTTGATCAGATGAATTATTATACATATGAAGCAATTGATTAGAAATATCCTTCAAAAGTCTGGGATTGTGATTGCAGCTGTGTTAGGCTATTAGGGTGCTGGTCGTTTGTCAAGAAAAATAAAATGACACCTAATATTTTCTGTGAATTTTTAGTATTTTCCTGGTACATTACTTATTTCTTAATTACATCTAACGCGGTCTCGAATATCGGATCTGTATAAAGACTAATCTATCATTGTCCATCGTTTTCAGGATCGTGACATTCATTTGTTATTAGGAGATCGATCGTCTAGAAAGTAACTATTGGCTTGATTTCTAAAAATGGGGAACACGCAAATACTCCGAAATATTTTATTCCGAATTACGTTCCGATTCTCAAAAATCCGAATTTCATAATAACTATTATAATGTCTATTATTAAAAATCACGAAATTTATTTTACCGTAAGTTTTTCGTATTTATGTAGTGTACCCCTAAAAATGGCTTATTTTATGACGTAGTAAATATAATCGAACTATTTAAGTATAGGCAAATTTTTGAAGTGAAAACTTCTTTAGCGGCGCTGTGTACTTTTTTTGGAATGGGTAAAAACTTCTAAACTCGCGTCAGGTCACGTGACCCTGATCGAAAATTCGTAAGACGTAAAACGTAAGACGCGCGTTGTTGAGGACAGCGCCATCTATGCACATCGGGAAGAACTACGAGGGCCTCGCGTACTAACTACGTAGTTCATCCAACAACGACGAGATGGCGCTGAACCACGGATATATAACTGACGACGAGCTCCATGCGAGCGGCTTGCTTCTCTTACCACTGCCGCGACCAACACCACGAACTGAAGTCTATCCTGTGTGCTTATTTGTAAATCTGAATAAATTCCTTTCACGAGAAGAATAAACCAGTCACTTTGGTCATCATACCTGATTTGCAAAAAACCCTATAAAATAAGGAACACACCTTAACACGCGTGTTTTGTTTATAAGACGATTCACAAAATACACTCGTAATTGTTCAAGTTTTCACTTCTGTCGGCACTACCGGAGTGCCAGTGTTTTTTTTTTTTTCATTTTTTTTTGGTATAGGCTATTAGGTAGATATTGTCAGTACGTACCAATAAGTATTAGGGGTACTTTTAAGATTAAGTAATAACAGCCACATGGATCGATCGATCAGGTTAAGCTACGCTTGGTGCGGTCGGTCCATGGATGGGTGACAATCTTTACATGCCGAGACCTCTTCGTGCCTCGGAAAGCACGTTAAGCCGTTGGTCCCAGCTGTTATTTTTGGATCTTTGACAGTCGTTATGGGTCATCAGAAGCCCGAAAGTCTGACAACCAGTCTTACCAAGGGATACCGTTTACCCAGTTTCTGGGTTGTGTAGGTCAGATAGGCAGTCGTATCCAGCTGATATTTTGTTGATGGCAATGATTGGGGTACTTACCAATTTCCTTTTTGTGAGACTTACTTATTTGGAAACGGTAAGTATTTCATTGACGCAATGTCTGTGGCTAGACCATACTAAATCCGTATCATGTTTCTACTTTATCATAAAACGAAAGTTATTGCATCGTATTAAAATATTTTCTTCTATAAATTACCTAATAAGTCTTGAAAAACAGAACAATGCCCTAGAGTTGGTTCCGATCTATGAAATAATTTACAATATTAAGTATTCATTGTCGCGTGCGTAGCGCCCGTGACTGCACGCTCCAGTGAAAGGGCTCCGGTTACCAATAATAGGATATTATGTATCATTATCATTGATGTATTTTATCATCGCGCCTTACACTATTGACTAAGAGACGGTGTTCTTTCGTGCGTAATACCTTGGTATTACGCACGAAAGAACACTACCACATTTAGGTACATTTAAAAATGGACAGAATGGAAAATTATTAAAATTTCATCACCACTAAGTTAATTGGCAATATCGAAATTAACTGCGACCAACTGCGATTCTAATTGCAGTGTTGTCCGGAAATACTAATTATAGTGTTTCAGGACAACACAATTAGAATTATTTGAGGTACACAAAAAGAGGCTTTCTTATTTATTATATTAGATTTTACAGACGCCAGCATATTCAGCTACTAAAGTCTTTAATAGATTGTCAACTTTATCGCTAATGCATAAGGTTCAAATTCAAAGTTAATCGGGAAAATTTGACAGTTTCAGGTAGCTAGATATGCTGGCGTCTGTACATTAATATTTTTAGGAAATTATTTGGGGTACCCACGATTAAATACATGCCGATTTTAAAACCGTATTTAATCACGCAAAAATACATACCGCTAGGCATATTTCATAACATATCAAATAGTTAGAAACGAAAGAAATTGTTAGCATATAAGTAAACATTAAGGGGCTTACATGACCTAAAGCGCGGTCACTGTCGGACTGTATAGAAAAGAGAGAGAAACGCGATGACACAACGCTGGTAATTTATTGCAAAATATGAAGCAACTATTTAATTACATACAATCTATTGTTTGGACTAAAAAAATTAAACACTAGTGTTTTAGTATGTTTCTTGTAAAATAATCTGACAAAAAATTAGAATGATTGTATGTATTTAGTATGAGTTTTATTGTAAAAAGAAAGTTTTTAGAGGTATCTTCATGATTTTTTTTCTATCGTATCAAATTCGTTGTATTATGTTTTCAACACACTATCTACCTAGCATATATCCTGAAGAATATCATATATTTTTCTGATATTGTTTGCTGTAGTCGGTCATATACTTTATTGTTTCTAAAACTTGCGTTTTTGCGTTTAGGTCCTGTAAGCCCCTTAAGTAGATGGCCCTTTTTAGGCTCGATCGATAAAGTAAAGTTTCTTCTAACTTAATAGGGTCAAGAGGTAAGTAAATATATGACCCACTAAAGCTTTTATCCCTTCGAAGAGAAACAGAGCTAAAGAAAACCCACTCTTGTTTAAACCTGAGGATTAACAATATGTATATTGACTGGTATAGCAGGTACTGTTAGTAAAGTAATTGTTTAAAGGATTAAAAATACATAACATAACATCGTGGAGCCCTGACACAGGTACAGTCACGAGCACTATTATGTCAACACTTGGCAACTTTCAATTGCGATTTTTTCGTGAAATGACGAATGCAACGTTGAAATACGACACTTTACATAAACCTATTAGTTGGAAAATACTATGTTCGTAATAACATAACATTTCATTAAAAAATAAAGAAGCAAATTGCCTTTGAATAAAGCCAATTGTATACTTATGCTCGTGACTGTACACTGAAAGAAATAAGCAGTAAATAAAAAAGAAAAAACATTAATCTTACTGATCCGAAAACAATTAAAGCTTGAGTCAAAATGTTACCGTCATGACAGTAAACATTAACGTTTTAAGTAGCTAAAAGGTCACAAAATTAACTGTTTTATTCATTTAGTGATATCGTTCAAACCATTGTAATTTACTTACATTACAGTAATGGTGGTTTTCCTTTATTTTTTGTTTTTTTCAGTAAATAGTATGTTCAATCATTAAAAGTTACTGTTTTACAAACATTTCTTTTTACTGTATAAAGTCAGTAAGAGTCTTAATGAAATCGCTTTGATGTGCTGTAGTAAGAAATTATCTTTTCAGTGTAGAAGGCGTCGCGGCAGACCCCGTAGAAGATGGCGGGACGAGCTGGACAAAACAAACGACCAGTAGTCCACTTTAGCCCTGGATCGAAAGAGCTGGAAATCATGGGGAGAGGCCTTTGCCTAAAAGTGGGATGATGCAGGCTAACCAGTAACAGTAAGATCGCACCTGTATTACCCGAAGGATTTAGCAGAGGTGTACAGTGCGGGCCACATAAGAAGAGACTTGATACACCACGTGTTTTGACATGCGCAGTACACGATTTTAGGTATCTTTAGCGGTATGAGGTCTGAGTGCGGGACGGGACCGGGCGTCATCGGGGCGGCGGAAAGAGGCGGGGGAGGCGGGGTCAAGTCTCTTCTTACGTGGCACGCACTGTACCTATGAACACCTACATTTCGCCGTACCATGTAATAGGGGGCGAAACTATTGCCATCAACAAGGGCTGCTACCGAGAAATTCCAAATGGAAAAATCAGCTGATAGATTTTCCGTGTTGATAAGCCTTTCAGAAATCAGAGGGGCAATTCTCGTAATTTTAAGAACGTTCACAGTCAGAGGGGCAATTCATGTAATTTTAAGAAAGTTCACAATCTGTAGTGCTATTCTGTAAAAATCTCACCGTGAAAACTTGCACTGTTTGTCTCTGCATCACCCAAAGGTTGACTGGTAGAAAATGCCTATGGCATTAAGTCCGCCTCTGTACATTTATGTGCTTGAAGTATTAAATAAATAAATAAAAACTTAGGTGAAGTGAGCGTGGAGTGAGCTGTCAATAGTGTCAATGTGACCTAGCAAAAACAAACTCACTTCACCTAAGTTTTCACGGTGAGATTTTTACAGAATCGACCGGCTGATCTCAGTCTCTATCTGTCAAAAATATATTTTTTTTTTAATTTCACATTTGTTTCGTCGCCGAAATGAGACTGCCGCTAGATTTTAAACAATTTAAGTTACGAGAATTGACCTTCTGGAGGCCTAAAAAGGCCACTTTGGCAGAATTATAAAAGGATAACGTTATGAATCAAAATATGGCGAAGACAGTTCGTGTTTTTCTTTCTTTCGCTGCACTACGTACGTAGGTATAATCAAAGAGGTAGGGATTGGATTGATTAGTATTTTAGCACAGACAAAAAAAAGTAACTGAAAAATCCTTCATCGATTAACTTGACAGTTAACTGTCCATTACGATTCATAATGTTATCCTTTTATGATTCTGCCAAAGTGGCTTTTTTAGGCTGTCAAAAATACCACCAATTCCCCTACATTTTGACAAGTTTTTGACATTTGTTTGTCGCCGAGATGGGAGTGAGTAGATTTTGAACGTTTTAAATTACGAAAACTGGCTTTATGGTGGTCATAAAGCTCTTGAGTCAAATATTCACACCCGATTCAAATAGAAGAAACGGACATGCTGCACCGAGACGCCAATTAAATTAGGATATATGCAGAAGAATTATGATGATTATTATTATTTCATTGTAAGAGAATATACTAATAATACCACGCATAAAGAAAGAAAGAAAAGAAACAACAACACACAACAACATGCAACAACAACAACAACAACATGCACAACAATTTTAGCCTAAAAAATAAGGTTGAACATAAAATACCTAAAGTATTCATTTATGCATAAACGTGCTCTCTCTTCGTGTGCATAATAATAAAAAACTTGTGCAAAACTGCCGTAATTCGGCGCAAAATGGACGTAAAATACAATCATGTATGAACTCAGCATTTACGATACGATAACCGCCGTTTAAGCGCTAAGGCCCAGCACACATAGAATGCTTTGAGCAACAGTGAGTACAAGATGCAGCGATTAACGTAGCGCATTAAGTGCAGCTAGGGTTGCCAGGTATACGGATAAAGCCGGACACAGTCAGGCTTTTTAATTGCGTGTCCGGCCAAATCAGACGGTACAGTCCGGCCTGTCCGGCTTTTTAAATTTGACAGTCACGAGCGCGGCGCGCTTCCGCGCCGCCCCGCCACTCTTCATCACCACCCCACTGAAGACTGATTCATTCAATTTTATTGTTGTTTCATTAAAATTTAAGAAGATTTTATGGTAAACGATAAAAAAGTAGTTTTACTTTTTTTTTAAGTTGTCGTGTTATACTAAGACTAAAAAATTAAGGATGTCCGGCCTTTTTACCCAAATGTCCGGCTAAACTGGTTGGTCTGTCCGGCTTTTCGGTTTTAAGACCTGGCAACCCTAAGTGCAGCAATAGGTAATTAAAAAGAATCACACTGTGCGACCCACACAGACGTAGCTACAATTTTTAGGGCACTTATGCTGACCTTTTTTACTGCTTGATAAAGATGATATTCCTAGTTTGAGAATACATCTAAACTTGATTAATGACGAATATGGAGATGCAATTGCAAATAGACATCCATACTAAAATTATAACTCTGTCTGTCCATCTGAATGTTTTCACGTCGAAACCACTGAACGGATTTCGACAAAATTTGGCACAGAGATTGCATCCCGGGGAAGGACATAGGATAGTTTTATAGACATACCTCACGGGCGAAGTCGCGGGCGGAAGCTAGTATTTAATACAAATCACAAACATTTGAAATGGAATCAAGGTAGAGTACAATAGCTAAAAGAGATTCCTATCTCAACACTTTTTGATCTAGACAAGAATCATTGAACAATCAAGCTACTACAATCTGTCAAATTTCTTTAATAGATTTTCAACTTTATTGCTAAACCATAAGGTTCAAAGTTGATTGGGTAAATTTGACAGTTTTGGGTAGCTTGATGTGCTGGCGTCTGTACATTGTATATCTTTGAAAAAAAGTCTAGATATATGTTCCAGATTGGCGCAAAAAAGTCTGAACGGATTTGAATGCAATTTGGCCCACAGATTTTTATTTCACAGATAGTTAATAACCTGGGTACTTTTAATCCCGGTAGTACTACGTTCCCGTGGGATATTTTCTGACATCTACGCGGGCGAATCCGCGAGCAAAAGCTAGTTTGCAATAAGAGTTGCCAAATTGCGACACAGTCGTAAAAACACTAAACATCGTTGACGTTAAAAGTCTCTCATAAGTGCCAGGCCATACAAACATTTAACCGCTATCGACTCTTCTAATAGAATCTACGTTTATTTAGGCGAGCGTATCGTCCGTTGATAAGTGATAACCACTCTTACATAATATTTCACACAAAGCGTGGTAATATCTCGTTGTGTCAGACATTCCGCCCTGACGTTGCTATGACATGCAGTTCCATTATCTCGTGTCTAATGAGACGTATGTGGTTCTCGCAAATAATTGTTAGGTACAGTAACCAACGACGTGCGTACCTATTATGTTGCTGATCATAATCATTACTTTTTTGTGGAACCAGATTTCTGCCGACATGTTATTTCTATCTGCTAAATGAAACTTTCATTTCAAAACGGATGACCTGATTTTACTACAATCCGTCAAATCTCGTTAATAGTTTTTCAACTTTATCGCTAAAGCATATGGTTCAAAGACGATTGGGAAAATTTTACAGTTTCGGGTAAGTTTGATGTGTACCTTCAGAATTTTCAAAGGTCGTATAATAGCCTAAAGGTTCCTGCAAACAGGCGCGACGCGCGACGCGAATCGCGCGACACAAAGGCACCGCTATTTGAGCGACTTGCGGTGCCCTTGTATCGCGCGCGATTTTATCGCGTGTCGCGCCTGTTTGAAGGAGCCTTAACTCCGCGTTAGAAGTGTTTAAAGGTTGCATATTATGAACATTTGCATAATCTAAAAGTTTACTTCCCAAAGTCCTCATTCATAATGTGTCAAATTCTATCCATGTTATTGCTAGTGCTACATATTCACTAACAGTATCTTCAATGGCCTTCACCCACTGGGCAGAACTAATTTAAAAAGCACCATCTACTTGAAAAGAAGAAGAAATTACTTCAATATGAAAGCCTAAAAAGTAAGTTAGTACCTAATCCTAATTAGACGCCTTGAAAAGCTCGACTACTTCTATTCATTCATCACTAATCTGACATTGGAGCTTTACCAACAGTTCGCGATTATCGCCCCCGCGGCGATGTAACCCAATCTTTATCAGTTTGGTCCTTTTCGCACTATCAGCACTTTATTTAATGGCAGTATTGTTTGGAGATCGAACTTTTCACAATGAATTGGTATTATCGTTGTCCTTTTAAAGAGGGTCTTGTTTAAATTGGATGTCGAGTAGAAGAGCGTACTTTGATGGTTATAGTTGGAAAACAAAAAGGTAATAAATTATACCTAGGTATATATAGTTATATATGGCTGTAACTAATAGTTTGATTCTAAGCTTACCTACTGTAAAATGACTCTGATGAATAAAAATAGCGAATTTTTACGGGCTGATAGCTATTGATGAATGCTCAAAAGAAATTGTATTTTCAGTTGAAAATCGCTGGAAAAGTGCTAATAGTAATAGTTATTTAGCACTTTTCCAGCGACTGATTGTGAATTCCCGTAAGTACTTCCAAAAAAACCTTATTCCATGTCTACGTCATAAATTGAACCACTGTGTACCACAAAATTTCAGCTTCATAGGCTAGCTAGGTTCGAGGGTTTGGGCTGGGCTTCATGCGTACTGACTCATCAACGCAACGCCCAGCAAATGAGTCACGAATTTTCTTTTATTAATTATCTTTTTTTATTGTATCGATACTGAATAAATGACTTTGTTCCATGTGCTATCAAAAATGTGTTATCTTAACAAGACCACATGGACCATTCAACAGACCATTCTAAGCGAATAATGCCATAAACGCTTAACTTGGACAGTAGCCATCACTGGTCAATAACCGTAGCAGTTGTTAACAGAATGAGCAGTCCATCCACCACAATCTTCACGAAACTGTTACAATTGGTTAGCAGCCGAGTATACACAACAGTAGGTTCCAGCTCACCAAGCGATACGGCGCTACATAGCATGGCAAAATAAGTTTCGTAAACGGAAATGATTTTGAATCTAATTTTCATACCATTAGCACTCATATTTCTTTGTCAAGTCACAAGGGAACTTCAGCATAACGCAGGAAGCTGCGGTAGGCCGCGGAAGATTTTGGCTGCCGTGCCATGCCGCGTCGTGTCGCCTAGTGAGCGACGCTTCAGTGTTATATTTTTTCAAGCCAATTTCTACAGTTTTCTACGATATTTCCAAAACAAATTATGAAAGCACTCTATTCGAGTGAAGTCATTAAGTATTATTTTCTTCAGTTATACGAAGCATCACAAGGAGTTAAGTAATTGAATTAGTTCTATTTGTAACACAACTTCATTTGTTTATTTATAGGATAATAACAGCGTAAAGGAAAAATGATACCTACGTGCAATTTGAACCAAGATATTTTGTATGAAAGATACCTAATTCGTGAATGTTTCAGCTGTTCGGAGGAATGTATTCAAATGTCATCCAAATCTCCAAATTACAATCATGCTCCTTTTTAAAATAAATGAATTCATTGAAGCAGTTTCCACTTTCACCTATTAATTTGGTTTTCCTAAACCGATTCATTCATTTATATTTAATTGATTGTTAATTAAAATAATTCAGTATAACTTCATCGCGTGTTTTAAAAATGAGAAAACTTCAATGTTGAAGTCTTGGTGTGACTTAGAAGTGGTTTTCGGAAATAAAACGACTGTAAAGCAAGTTTTATAAAAAAATATATAGGTATATACTATATTATATATATACTATAGTATATACTATATAGGTATAATATACTATAGAGCAGTGGTGGCCAAGTGGTAACGGCCGCGACTTACGAGTTGTAGGTCGTAGGTTCGAACCCAGACAGGCGCTTTACTTTGCGTAAATTATTTCATCACCACTGCTCACAAAACGGTGAAGGAAAACATCGTGAGGAAACCGGCATGTCCTAGAACCAAAAATTCGAAGACATGTGACATCTACCAACCCGCACTGGGCCCGCGTGGTGGATTACGGCCCACTCCCTCTCACTGAGAGGAGGCCTGTGTCCCAGCAGTGGGAACATTATAGGCTGATGATGATGAGATACTATATAAACATCCGAATTGAGAACCTCCTCTTTTTTTCAAGTCGGTTAAAAATAGGTAGATTAAGAAAAAAGAAAGAAAGAACGAAAATTTGTTTATTCTGCACAAACAAAAACACACATTGCAAAAAAATTAAAAAATAATTAAATAATAATTAATAATACAATATTATTAATATTAATTATTCTCTGATTCGTGGTGTCTTTGCGAAATATGAAGTAGGTAATTTTAGACAGACTTCTTCGTTCGTCTAGTCTTGGTAAACGCGATTGCTGAGCAGAAGCTCCTGTCAGGTCAGGAAGAGTGAAGAAATCCCTTATTGAAAACCTCAATAAGTACCTAACTTATTGAGGTTTTCAATAAGGGATTTCTCAGTGGCAGCCCGAAGTCTGGATTTATTTAATACAACATGGGACTTGCAAATCCATTGGACAAATACAGGCGAGATATATTGTTAGCTTATGAATTTTAGCATATTTTTTTAAAGCTAAAATAAAAAAAAATAATATAAAAAAATAGGTACAAAATGGCGACTTTTAGCGTCAAAGACGTGACAAGGGTCGGTACAGCGTGCAAATACGCGCTATTTGCCCTTCCATTATTTTCCGGAAATATCTTCAAGATTTTTTTATCATACATATTCTATCATATCATACATAACTGTTCTATTTACCTTTATTACTGATTGAGTCTACAGAATGTTACTACTGAATAGATCCAGATGCAGAAGAACTAGTTTGAACCAATCATAGCAGCTAAGTTATCACGTATTATGGAACTCAAATAGAGTTGAGCAGGACACCTGGTAAGGCGAAGTGATGACACGTGGAGTAAGGCTGTGACAGAGTCCAAGGACAACGGAAGGATGGAAGACGAGATGTCGGTCCGGGGGCGAGATGGGCAGACGAAATTGTTGCCATCGCGGGCAAAACCTGCATGAGGCCGGGGATTGGCACAAAAAACGGGAGTCATCCTAATTTAGTCATTTTTATCATCTGTCTAGCCATTTAGCCAAACTGCATACAACTAAGTGTCAGACATTTTACATGAAGCCATATCCTGTTTGACCTCCACAAACCAATTAGTGTCACTAAAAGAGCTTGATTAAAGCAATTTTCAATTAGAATGGAAATACATTTCTCAATTAGCAGCTTTCCCACCACGTGGTAGACGAGATCGATCCTACATCTAAATAGCACCAATCGCCAAATTAACGATACCCAATAAAAATATTATTAACGCCTAAAAAACGGAATAAAGACTCGATTGGCTATTAAATCCGTTTCTTATTACGGTTAGGCCTTTATTTGGCTGTGTCTAGCGAAATGAGACAAAAAGTCCGAAGTCCGAAAGTGCCAACCCGCACTGGCAATTCCTTTTTGCAATAATTTATAATATGATAACTTAATTTTTAATGTAATGAAATGACTTTTATGTGACAATTTATTAATGTGTATTAATTTTTGATGTCTTGTTATTTTAATGTCAATGTAATGTTAAAAACTAAGGTTTTTGCACACCGTAAGATAGAATGTAGCGGAAACATCGTATTCTGTACCATCTCAAACCTGTACCTACATTGTTGGCAAATAAATATTTCTGACTTCTGATTCTGGGCCCGCTTGAAGGATTACGAGCCACTGTCTCTCACAGAGAGGAGGCCTGTATCCCAACAGTGGGAATTTTATAGGCGACTATGCTTATATCTCTAAAAGTTACATGTTGTACAATGGTAGAAAATACTATGACATATATTTACAGTACCCGGCGATACATAAATATTGCACATCGACCTATCCGATCCTATCGATTTTATACAAAGAATAAAAATAATTATCAAAAGAAGCAAATCATAATTGTTTTAACAGCTCCTAATAGATACCGGACTGTTTGTATTTCGTGCGACAGAAATAACGCTCTACGAAGCCGAAATTAGCCGATTGTCTCTTTCCAAAGGTCGATGTGCAATATTTATCGCCGGGTACTGTACTAAGGGCCGATTTTTCAATCGTTACATATATTTTATGTAAAATATTAACATGCCGACAAAGTTTGACAAATTTTGTATAGAAAATATGTCGAACTGTCTTATTTACTCTTCAGTATTTATCCGACTATTGAAAAGTCAGCCTGAAGAAGATAATAAAAGTTACATTTAGTTTATAGGTTGATAACGTATGCACCGAGATGTTAAGTTGCATTGATAGAAACTCATGATTTATTGTACTCAAGAAAGTCTAACATACCATGAGCAGTCAGCCCTGCTATCTCACCTTGCTAAGATAATGAAAATTTTCACGAAGCCTGAACAATAGAAGATCGATGTCTTATGCGCCTGCCAGACTATGCTCCTTGCGCTGCTCATCGCTATGCTCCTCGCGCTGCCGTGATTTGCCGCGATGTTGCCCTCTCTGCCCACACACTGCTCTACTCGCGCAATTAATCGCGACGCTCCTCACTTGTCATTTGCCTTGGTGAGACAATGGACGTTGAAACGGTGGCAGCGTGCGCGCTATGCATTTTTAGTATAGCTAATTATATTAATGTAGTAAAAAGAAATATACATCGTCGTCGTCGTCCTCGCCAACGGAGATGGTGGATTATTAACACCTTTTCATTTGACCATTCCACGCTTGGCGACGACATAATTTCCAATTTTGCATACGCGTGCGTCTTGCGCGAGCGCTCCATGCAGACTGCGACCGCGCGATTATGTGGCCGGCCACTCGCACTCGTATTGCCGGTCCTTTGACTCGCGCGCAAAAACCGACAAAATAGGGAGCAGTGGGTAGGACGAGGAGCATGACGTGTGGCATGACGAGTAATGTTGCCACACTATGTCTCTGCCTCCTTCCCTCGTTACTTCCCATGCCACTCGTCGAGTGTGTGGCAGGCGCATTAGATAGCATTGTTATGAAAAGTCGTCGTTTTGGCGTGGCAACAAAGTCAATTTTGAATTTTACCAATTAATTTTATTCCACATACAATCTTTCGGCCATTCCTCATCGATCAACACAGCGATTAACCATCAATAACCATCCTTTAACCACCATAATTTAATAACCATCCTTGATTCTCATCAATAAAGTCTATATTTGCATGAATTATACTAGATTGCGACTGGAACGTTTCAATTAAGGTAGGCTACGTTGAGTGGCGTTGTGTTCCATGCTTTGTGTGTGGTTCAAATCGTAGGCGGACGGAATTTAGTACTGAATTTTCAGTTCCACGTTTGTTTTGGTAGTCCAGCGGATTTTAGTGTCTCAGACGCAAAAATCATTAGCTATTACTTCCCAAATTCCCATGAATTTCAGGAGAGGAAAATAGAGGATTATATTAGCAAGTTGAAGTGACAATGGGCCGGCCATATCAGCCGTAGAGCCTATGGCAGTTGAAGTAAACGTGTTCTTGAGTGGAGACCGCGAATCGACAAACGTAGGGTCGGATGCCCTCAGGATAGATGGAGCGACGATTTTCACAGGGTGACTGTGACGAGAGTAACCGACGATATAGCTAAATGGCATGCCATTAGAAAATCCTTTGTACATTAGTGAACTGTTGATGTTGTAATGAAATGAAATGTTTATTTCTGTAAGTTGATCTTTTAAGACACTTTTACACGTTATATTACAACTAGCTGCGGCGACGGTATTTCGTAAATGCCGAAACAAACTGAGAGGTCATAGTCCCTTTTAGAGATGACGATGACGTGACGTTACCAGTTAAATAATGTCTGTATCGTAAAAATGTGTAATGATGTCATCGCCTACAAAGCGTTGAGATTGCGCATCATAGAGGCAGTCTACGCTAGAGACTACATTGTAGAAAACCGCTTTCGACAGACCATATTATTTCATGAAAAAATAGATGGAGCATTTCAAAAGACCTTGGCACCCACTCTATGCCGAGACGCCGAATAGTCTGGCGTATAAATAATTAATCTACAAACTACTCATAAAGCTTGAATGGGCGTAACAACAAATGAAACTATGTATATTTATCGATATCTAGCCTAGAAACAATAGAATGCTAACTAGTAGGTACCTAGTGGTATTCTGTAAAGTTCATTTCGAACATTATTATAGTGATCGCACATGATTCATAGGAGAACTCGCTTCTTTTTTAAGAAAAACATTGCTGATTCATACCGCGTTAAGGCTTCCGCAAACATGCGCGACGCTACTCTAGCTGAACCATTTCCATGAAAACTTCATGGAAATTATTGTTCTACCAGAATCGCGTCGCGCCTGTCTGCGGGAGCCTTTAATGTTACAATTTTGAGGTGAAGTTTAAAAAAAAAACTAACTGGGATAAGGCTTGATAAGAGCAGAAGAATAATGTCAAAATTTCGTGGGAGATATTTTTCCTATTTTTTAATTTGTCGGATACTTAGTTACAGTTTTTTGGAAACTTAAAACAGATTCAAGCCACAAAATCCAGTAAGCCCTAATAAACTGAAGCCAAATTTATCGTAACATGCATTTCTCCATAATTTATGTACCTAACAATTCTGTTATTTAACTCGTTAAATTCGTTAATTATAAAAGTTTCGCAGCCACCGCTGGGTGGATCCGTAAAACTTTTGGCCTGCCGTGTAAATGTTACAAAGTTTCCTATGTCAGCAATTTCGCGTAGATTCCAAATTAACATGTTAATAACAAGTACCTGTGTTTCCTTATCTACAGAGTTTCTTTGTACAGTATTTTGTTTAAATACTTAACAGGACTGCTGAACTTCTTTCATTTATATAGGTTTAGGGAGAGAACCTTTACTTTTCAGAAAAGTCGCAAGTACTACGACGGACTGATAGCTTGCACCCCTTTTATCTGTTCTGTGCTTGTACACATACAAAAGTTCTTCTTGCTTTCCGCTTGCTATCAAATACAGAGTATTTAATGGTTTTTATTTTTATTTTTTCAGCCTATACAGGATGGCAGAGCATCGACGCGCAATCGAAACCATGAATTCAGCAGAATTATTCTAGACCTAGCGTAGAAATTTTTCGTTTCATAGAAAATTGCGTTCGCTTAAGCGGTCAAAATGTATGGAACAAATTGGATCGAAACTTATGCGGGTGAAACCGCGGGGCGTAGCTAGTAAATAATAACACTTACGATGATCAAAAATATTTTAGCCCAGAAAATAATAAATCAACATAATGACAGAAAGCCTCGTAATATTTACATTCAAAGTCAAAGTCAAATCATTTATTTCAAATAGGCACATTAAAGACACTTTTGAACGTCAAAAATTACAACAAAACAAACAAAAGGTAGTTTTCATTTCTCGTAATATATTTTCTTGTCCACGATTGTATCACATCCCTCGTTTGCTCGCGAATAAAAACGCTTCACAGAGGTCAAGCATTGCTCAATTGCTCTTTTCATCTCGAAACACTACACACGCTTTATGTAACCAACTTTACTGACTTTTTAATTAATACCAATATGTAGAAGTGGAACTTTGAATTGGCAGTAGGTATAATCAATTTCGTATGGGATTTAAGATAGAACTGACAATGATATAGAATCGCAAACGACAAACAAACGCAAATGAAAAATGAATGAATGATGAATTTTGTCGCAATGAGATACAAACGAAAATTAAAAATACCTAACGCATAATTATCGTATCTGAGCCGGAAATGTTTGCTGCATATCGAACGAGCCCTGGGCCAAATCTACCTCCATGTGGGTCCCAGAAAATCTCCGCCGACATCGAGACAGACCTAGGAGGAGATGGCGGGACGAGCTAGACGCCAACAGACAGGATTGGTCCATTAGCTCAAGACAAAGAGGAGTGGAAAGAGGAAAGGGAGGCCTTTGCTCTGCAGAGGAACAACATAGGCAAAACAAATAAAAAAAAAATATGCATAATAGTTCTGTGACAACTATTTATGTACGTAGTTCAGTGAGATTCCTATCAGAAACATGGCGGTCAGAATTATCCTAAAACACCGTCTAATACACCTAACTAATATGCTCAAAAGCCAACTTATACACCGTATAAGCTAAAGTATATAACAACCCATTGGCACGTTCCGGCAGGCATGCGCCACTCGTCTGCTAAAACACTTCATATGAGCCTCTTAGCCCATCAAGTGTTTATGACGGGAGAACGCGAAAATTTCTCTCAGAAATACATATAGAATGGCGCGCCGTACATTCTTTTCGCCGTTTTCAAGGATTCCTTCCTAGGAATTTTGTACCCTGAGCTTCAGAATTTTAATAAGTAGGTATTTACCTAATAGTAGTATTTTCTATTCGCTAGAGGAAAAGTGTGGTATATTAAAGATTTTTTCTAGTAAGTATAAGTTGAAGGAGTTGGAAATATATATGTTGGTAGGACGTTGTCAAGTTGTAAAGCGATAAAACTTAAATGTTTCAAACCAATATGTCAGCGCTGTAAGTTGTTCCAGTCTGTGCCTAGTATCTGAGCTTGGTGTAGTGGATTTAAGTTGCATGTGTAAAAAACTGTAGGGAATAAAGTGTACAACTTGATAGCGTGATTGAAAAGGTGGGTAGTTCAGGAAAAAGTTGATATTGAAGACGAAACGATATCACGAAATCCTACAAAAACGGTAAGTTATAGAAATTGAATTAATTATGCGACTTTAATAACAAACGAAGCTCATTAGTGATTCGTAAGTTAACAATAAAGTCAACAGGTGAGCACAATCACTAGAACGTTTCTGAACGGCACCTGACAGGCTTGGACGCTGGCTTCGCGCCAAACTGACAGCCGTAATGGCGTCAAACTTTAAATTGCCATAAAAGTGATTACCGCCTTCCATTCTTGTTGCTTTAGTGGCAACTAGGACATGGAAATGTTTCAAATTGAGCCTTGATAATTCTATGGTATATGGGAAAATTCTTCTATATTTCGAATGAAAATGGTGGTTTGAAAAATTGTGCATCGGCCTTTAAACTGTTTTAGCTACCTACGGATTTTCTCTTGCTTAATTCAAACTACCCAAAGAAAACACAAAGCTCGTACGAAATTTTCGCTACAAAATTGTATATCAACCGTCCATACAATTCGCAATTAGAGTTTGTTCAATTGCAGTATTGCACTACGGATTCAGAATAACAATAGCGTCGGCAATCAGACAATAGGTTAATCTGATCTGTTCTCCTGCATTGCAGGTAGACCGGCTGCCCAGTAATGACCTGTTTCCCGCCTTCACGCCTTCAACTCGTTCAATTAGTGAGGCCGGCACACAGATTTTACTAGTTATCCTTTTAAATCTGAGTTTAATTTCTAAAGTGGTGTGGAATTGATTGTAAAAGGAGATTTTTTTTTTTTTTTTCTTTCTTTATTTTTTATAGAGGGTTTAACCTTTGCAGATTATGCCACCCTCATCGTGGCAACAAACATAAAAAGAACATAAAACAAAAGAAAAGAAACCTTACTTATTAACCTCTACGCTTAATTCCTAAATTTACGAGACTGTACAGTATTCCCGCAAATTCCGAAGTAGGATTTGCAAGAACACTATTGCACTCTCCAGTCTCGCGTAACATAGGGTAAATCAAAGACAGTTGATATCTCTGTGGCTCGTTCCGTTCACACTCCATCATAATGTGATATACATCTTCAATGGTATTGCACTCAGTACAATTAGGTGATTCCACTTTACCCATTAAATATGCAAACTTATTCAAAGGAATGTGACCGGAACGAAGTCGCAGAGCAGTTACGATGGTTTGCCTTCCCATGTCGGCCTGGTCAAACCAAGTTTGCTTCAGGATACTCGGTTGAATTGTTGCATACCATATACCTTTGGTCCGACTGCGTTCATTGAAATACTCTTGCCAAATGCCACGACAATGTTCTTTAACTTTATATTGCACTTCGGAATAAGATGGTTTGCAAGAATAGTTTACTCCATCTGTTGCAGCTTCTTTAGCCAGTTGGTCAACTATTTCATTGCCTGTGATGCCGACATGGGAAGGAACCCACTGTAACTTTACATTTTTATTATTTTGTCTTAGTCTAATGATTATATTTAGTATACTATAAGCAATAGGTATACAGCGTTGTGGTGTTGTACTGCGAATTATTGTTTGCAGAGCACTACGTGAGTCAGTAATAATTACAAAATTAGAAGAGTTTATGGATTCTATGTATGACAGAGCTTCCAGAATCGCAATTAGTTCCGCATGCATTATTGAGATCTTACAATTGATTTTGAGTTTAATGGAATCTTTAGTGGCAGAATCGTAGAAGGCAGCGCCAGTCTCTTTATTAGTAATAGACGCATCAGTGTATATTTTGTTATGGTCGCTGTACTGCGTATGTAAATACGTAAGACAATAAGATTTTAGCTGCTGAACATCATAACGTTTCTTGGCCAGGCTAATTCCTTCCACGTTTGTGTCAATAACGTTATCTAAATCCACATTGCTGACCCAAGTGGGTAACTTGAAAAATTCCAAAATATCAGTTACGTGAATTTGCTCATTTTTAAGGCGATCATGAGTTGTAACTAAAATTGGTTTTTGTTTATGTGACCAGTAAGGACGAAAGCATAAAGTGGAGAGATCTTCCAGTAAATTAATAGTGGAGTTGTATTCGAATGATTTACACTTGAGCCAAAACTTACTGCCAAGATATTGTCGGCGGATCTCTAAGGGAGCAATGCAAAGCTCATTTTCCATAATATGTATGGGTGTGCTCCTAATAAATCCACCTATTATACGTAAGCACATGTTTTGGACCCGATCTAATTTTATTAAGTGAGTTTTGCTGCAGTTTCCGTAAATAAAACACCCATAGTCTATGCGACTTCTGATTGTAGCTATATATATACGTCTAAGGTGAGACGGGTGGGTACCCCATCCAGAACCAGCTAGAATTTTAAAGATTTTAACAAATTTTAAGATTCTCTCTACTAACTCATTTACATGCTTCCTCCAAATGAGGCGACGATCCAGCCATAGACCCAAATATTTAATATTGTCGACTACTTCTAAATCTAAACCATTAATACATAATTTTACATTTTCCCTTTTATATCCATTTTTAAAAATACATATTTTACTTTTTGAACCGGAGATGTCTAAACCTAGTCCTGAAATAATATCGTTGAACTTATCTAAGGCTGCCTGCACCTTTATTGATCCTGAATAACAGTTATGACAGACGGTGTAAAGCACGAAGTCATCAGCGTACTGCGCTACGTGAATGCTATTTATAGTTCTACAAATGGGTACAGTAGCAATATTAAATAATAGGGGAGAAATCGGATCCCCTAAAAGGAGATTTGATTGGTGGTAAAACTAAGGATGGGGTACGCGTATAGGACGCTGAAAATAAAATACCAAATGATAAGGTGCAATTTATAAGACACTGATTTCCAGCCAGAACTTGCAAGAAAGAAAATCAGTGAAATGAAAAGTAACAAATGTTCCAAAAATACAGCAAGTCAGAAAAAAAATAGCAAAGCAAATATTTGGAAATATGTCGCTCAAGATTTAATGTTAATATAATAAGCTGTTTATAGACGTTCAGGGATTTAGACCAGAGGCTTGGCCAGGGAATGACCTAGATTTAAGAGGTCGATGCCACATTCCCATGATATATAGGACCCCCTGCCAAACGTGGAAATAGGACAGCAAAAAATATTACTTAGCAAGATTTTAGTCCTCATTCTGATATAGCGCCAACGCACAACGGCTAGAATTTGGCACAAGACTGAAATGTCTAGACTAGACTGACATTAAGGATATCCAGGCAAGCTGACTGAGGTCAAAAAAATGGAAATGACAATTTTTATGGGACATTAGAGAGTTTGTAATTGCCTGCCAAGCCTGTATAAGCCAGAAAAAATAACTGGTGAGTATGAAATGTGATGTCTTGGGTGTATATTATTATGCTGTAAACTTGTTGGTGGTTCCAAATTCATGAAAAACCCTTTTGAAGAACACTGTCGTTTATTTTTCTGCGACTTTTTGAAGTGAAAACTTCTTTAGCGGCGCTGTGTATGTACTTTTTTGGAATGGGTAAAAACTTCTAAATTCGCGTCAGGTCACGTGACCCTGATCGAAAATTCGTAAGACGTAAAACGTCAGACGTCTCGCCCACAGCCTCGATTCTAACTAGGCATGGGTAATATCTCTTTTACACTATATCAAATCGTATCTATGTATCGGTTTAGAATATCGGATATCGTATCTATATATTTCAATATCTATTTGGCTGAATCAGTGTGGAACTCGGAATCGAAATTGGTACTGTGATATTTAGGTTTCGGTTTTGTTCGATTCATTACATCATTGTATTTTATTTGTAACTGTATATTCGAAATCAGTGAATGTATTGTTGATAATATGGCACTCTGAAATGAAACTAGTACAGCCGTTTCGGTTTTCTAGATTTATATTTTTATCAATTATTTAAATAGGTCAAGTATCTATTCATCAGTCATGAGTGAAGCTAATAACTGAAGACTGACGAAAACAGCAAAGTGCAATCAAGGTCAAGGGTCACGTAAAGTGATTTTAAAACAATTTTTGATGTGAAACATCTATAGCCGCACGTAAAACAAATTTCTGGCGTGGCGACGCATGCCGTGGCGACGCGTCACCACGCTTTATGATGGTGTAAGTATATATACAGTCACAGTCTTGTGTACTGTGTGGCGACGCGTCGCCATGCGCAATGTTTCACATCTGCCAGGCGTCCCGTGACGGCTCACTTTTTTTGTTGAGAATGCCATAGGTACGATTTAAAACCCTTTGACGTTTATTGATGGTTACCTGTTTACAAGTGTTTACAAAATAATGTATTCGGTATTAAACTCTATGCTCCTGTATATAATGTTTAAAATTAGTATTAGACGTTAGCTTAAACGCGCTTTCTCGCTCGTTCATCTCTAGCTACATCACTCCCGCCCGCGCGCATCGCAAGGATACGGTACCTACAACCGTATAACTACTACTGTACCGGAATCAGTTTGAACCGAATATCATAGATCATGTGATACGATATCGTTATAGTGTCTCGTTCTAGGTACGCGGATACCTGAAATATAGATACAGTACTGTCCGATATATAGGTATTGGATATTGTACCGATATATAGATATTGTATCTATATACGATTTGTATCGCCCACTCCTAATTCTAACTGTCAAATCAAAAAGCTCTAAATATTCGGGCGTAGACTGACAAAAATAATAAACTGTACTTAATTTTTTAAATATTTCTATTCTTTTACTACACAATTGAAGCTACATTTATTAGAAGAAGCTAAGAAAAGTGATAATTTGAAGAAAGCTCGACAGGCGAAACAAATACGAAAGTTTAAAACAATATTCCGTGATACAGATTTTATCCATATTTACAGGCTTTCTGAGGATTTAATTAATATATTGGAAGATGACTTAAGTCCATATATGCGTCCGCGACTTCGTTCCAGTGGTTTAACCAAGAGGCTAAAGGTTTGTTTACATCTAGGTTTCTTGAGATATGATGGGTATACCTCACCACACACCAACAAAAGCCTATTGAATTCCTGATGTTTCAGATATTATGCACACTATCATTTTTGGCTAATGGAAGTTACCAAAAAATCATTGGGAAGAATGTAGACACATACATATCTCAGTCTTCTGCCTCTAGGGCAATCCACGAAGTTATTATTTACAATACAATGATAACTTAAACACAAGTCAAGATTGCACTTAATTCTAGCTTCATTCATTGATTTCAGGTGACTCAGGATATCCTCAAAGGCCTTATTTAATGACTCCCTTTAGTAATTCAGAAACTGAGACTCCAGAGCCATTACAACAATTTGCACAGCAGTGCAAGAAACAGTGTAGAGGACTATTGGAATCCTGAAAGGACGGTTCAGATGTTTATTAGTACATAGGGTATTGTACTATGATCCTATAAAAGTGGGAGAAATTGTGATGGCTTCCTGTGTTTTAAACGACATATGTAATAGAGCCGGGCTACCAGCTCCTATGATGATGAGACCAATGTGACTTAGATGAAGAATCTAGGTTACTTGGAATCCTGACACATCAGGCTCCAACACGTCATGATGACTTAGAGAGTAGGCTGATAAGTAGGCGAGATTTAGTTAATCAATTATGGCGAGCATGTTGTATCTACAATTTATGCGTTCCTTTACAGATGTGGTTAACGTGTTTAGATAGAATATACTCACCATTATTGATTAGATACAATAAATAGGTATTTAAATTATTAATAAAAATATTATTATAATCAACAATTGTCATAACATTTAAGGTGTGTATTTAAAGTGTGGTGTTTAAGGTGTATATGATTAGTATAATATCAATAGCCTATAATAATATGTGCCTATTTATACCTTAGTCCCTATTTGTACTATATTTTTAAATGGCTAAGAGTGTATACAGGGGTATGAGAAATTAAACAGATAACTGCATTATTTTCTTTTTTATTTACTATTAAAAACAATCAATCAAATCAAAAATCATTTATTCAAAATGACTTTTGATATTCAGTTAGAAAAACTTGATTCTATACAATAGTAGGTATGCAAAGTAATTAACATTACAAGAAACAGGACATTTAATTAAATAATTTAGTATATACAATGAAAACTACCCAACCAAACAAAATTAAATAAGTACCTAAATAAAAGCCTGCAGGCATAAAGAGCATGCCCGCTAACAAACATTGACATTTACTACAAAAAAACAGTTCTTATACTTAAACTTCTTAACATCCATCTTAAATAAACTTAAAATTATCTAAACATAGTAGTAGATCCATGTTTCGGAGATTCAACTTCCTCGACTGATGGATGCTCATAAATCCTGCAGTGCCTGGGTCTGCCTTGACCATGACTCACTTATTTCCTTAAAAGTCGAACATCCTCTGCTGGTTGTCAATAAGAAGTCTCTCATTTTCCAAACACCTCTCTTTAATGGCGACAAAACATTCAGTCAGGCTCGCCATTTGGATTGCCTTTGAGAAGGTGGTGAGTGCTGGATCAGACGGCGGTGTGCCGTTCGATGCCTACGAGATGCTATGAACATAAAAATGCAACAAATTACTATACAGAGGTAAAACAAATATGTAAGTATCATCAACATCACATCACTCTCCCTCTAAAGGAATAGATATTACAATGTAGTATACATATTAGATGTAGTCTATATCTTGATTCTATTAGATGTAGCCTATATCTTGATCTTGATTGAATAAGGGCTGCTGTTGAAAAAACCTACAGAAAATCCCAACAAATTGGCCCAACCCGGGAATCAAAAGTGAGACCACTACTATGTAGTGCTTTTTACACTAAACCAATAATTAACCAAATTATAATTAAGTTAACCTTACATGAAGATGCAATTGGGGCATTACTCCTATGATGACGCATTGCAAGACTGCAAGTGGTGATCTAGCCTCAAACTGTAATACAAAAAAAAGTTATCTAAATATCCATTATAAAGTTAAAACATATTATTGTAAGACTTTTATTTAAAACTTCACCTTTTGTTCTGTATTAGGCTGGTTTTCCATTGGCACATTGTCCCTATACAAAGATGGGCCTGGTTGTATGTCCGTTCGCCCTGCAAATATAACATTATATTATTATATTTTATTAGAATTAACTTACTGGTATTGAAGGTGTGGACTGTTCGGTCTGGAGCATGCCTCTAGTAGATTGTTCTACAGGCAGTAATTGGTCAGTAGGTCGTCTTAGGGGTTGCTTAGGACTCTACAAAATTAAATATGAAAATTATAATTTCCAAGTACCTATACAGTTTTCATATTATGTAATGAAAGTATAGCACTTCTTGGCATGCTAAAACACACAATGTTACGTTACAACAATAAAGTTATACGTACATATTATAGTAAAACAATAGCTAATCATGTAATTTACTTAAATTTTATTAATATCTCGTGTATCATACAATACTCGTGGATGAGACAATAGTAATAATAGCCATATACTATCAGTGAAAAAATCATAATACTCACATTTCATTAGGTAGTTGTATTTATCCTCTTAGTCACAGAACTACCTATGTTAAAAGCACTCGCTGATACAAATAATCAAGGCTTGAACAAGAATCAAGCACCCAAAAGTTTAAAAACTACAAATTCAAGTGATTTTGTTAGCGTCGCGTCATCGGTTGTTATTGTTATGTCATGTTGACTTTTAATTCATCGTCGCGTCGCGTTGCACGAATAGAGCAAAGGAATCGTCATTCAGCCTTAAAATGTAATAAGAAATATGAAATAAGCTCTTTTAAATATGATATTGGTTATAGTTTAACTGTATTCCTTATAATACTTAAAGATAGACCTTTAATATATATTTTAAACCTATAAAACTCTCAGTCGAGATTGATCGATTATAATTTATAGAATTTGTGTCAAGCCCTACGTTCGTCTGAGAAACAGCGACGGGAGGTTACAGCCTTGGGTTCGACGACGAGCACAACCACGTTAGTGAATACGGTTTGAATCAGCGCTGTACGCTCGGTCGATCTCAAGGCTGTCTCGTCGACGAGCTCGTCGCAGCTTACAGCCATGAAATTGTCTTTTAGAGAATAGCACTGCTGAAGTCTATCCTGTGTGCTTATTTGTAAATCTGAATAAATTCCTTTCACGAGAAGAATAAACCAGTCACTTTGTTCAAGTTTTCACTTCTGTCGGCACTACCGGAGTGCCAGTGTTTTTTTTATAATAGGAGACACACTAATAGACGAAATAAAAGAAAAACAAAATTTTCATCAAAGACGAGTTCTGAAGTATTTTAGAACTCCTCTTTGATGAATATGTACTTTTTCTCTAAATATACGAGTACGTCCAGGATATGACATTGAATAAATACCGAGTAAAAAAACTAGAAAAAATCCAGGAACATCTATCAGAATTTTGAGAAGGATTGTGGGACCTATTTTTAGAGGATGAAATAGTACCTAATATGGAGGTAAGATTTTTTTTGAGAAGCTTTCATTTGTAGTTATATTATATACCATTGGACTTTTTTACAGTCTGGACAAAAAAAAGCTAAAAATGGTGAACGGAGTAGAAGCCACACAAATTTGCACAGAAATTTCTTTTTATTTTCACAACAAAAATAAGTTAATACCTACTTAATTTAATAATACTATGTATGTGTCAGTAAGTTATATACTTTTCTTGAGAAAGCATTTTTACATATAAATGTTTTTATGTAAAAATTATTCCTGGCTGTAAAAAGAAGTCTGCGAAGATTTCGAATAAATTAGAAGTACTAAAACAGAATTTTCGTTATCTCACATTTATGCTTAAGGCTTAATAAGTAAAGTCCTTAATTTATCGGCCGGAGTTTCGCGTTGAGGAAAAGTTAAACTTTCAAGATAGAAAACTCTTACCAATACTAAATTAATGATTAGAATTTTGAAATCAGATCATATTAGAGGGTGAAATTGAGAGGAAACTTTAAGAACCTTAGGTCTTGAGTTGAGTTGCACGATTTCTGACAAATGCGTGCACTGACTGGAGAGGACCTCTCAATCTGTGTGGTTCTTTCCTCAAAAGACCATCTCAGACATCGATCTACATGGTCTTCATGGTTATACTTGAAATTTATAACTTGATGTGTCATCGTGCGTACTAGACTCTAGATAATTTTCAAAATTAACTTTTCGTCTTATTTTACTGTATCTTCATGGTTTTCGTTAAGTACGTGTTACGAGTATCTCGTACCACGGTGTTTCCAATTAACCCCTTTTACACGAATGAATGAGCTGGAACCACAAACAACATAACAACATAATTATAATTACACTGTTCTAGTTGTTTTAGGGACTGGTGAAAAATCCTTCCAAAATCCTTGTTCATTTCATATTTGTTTTGTTACGATACAAAATGTGACGCCTAAATATCGAAATTCAGCTTTACCACTGCCATTTCTATGTATATCGATCGTTCTCCAAGACTCAACAAAATATAAGTACAGTGGCCTATTTCAATCAGTAGTTTAACTCAGTTTGTGGAACCTAGATTAACTGGCACTGACAGACTTTTAAATAAGTTAAATGAAAATTAACTCTCTGGAAATAAGTGGCGGTATCGCGGCGCCATTGCAGCTAACTGAGCAAAGTTGCTTGTACTTCTACAAAGTGGTTTTATTTCAGACCTACTTGGCGATGTAGAAATTTTTATATGATTTCTTGTTCTCATTATTTTTAAATCTACTTCTTTTGAGATGATTAATGTCTTTGATCATCATCATTTATATGGAATCGGTGAAACATTTATTCTTCCATAGTAATTAAAGTGTTAATAGAGTGTGAGTTCTTAACTTAAGTGCTTTCTGGAACACAAAAAATCTGTCAACCAATTACAGCAATCCTTCTTCCATATTTCCCTTTTAGTCATTATCTCAGTACCGTAGTCACTTTACCTATGGCTTTGTACTGGTATGAGAAGCAAAAAATAAACCTACTAGACCACTTAGGCAGCTAATTATAGTAGCTAGACTAAATAATAGATAACGTTTTGCGTAGGTGGCCAAAACTAAATCAGATTGTTGATTCGAAGTATTTTATCTTTCAACTTTTGACTACGGTACATCGTTCCATTTTTAAGAAACAAGTGTCTTATATCATAGAGATTAATTATCGGGTCAGTTTTGAGTTTTCCGTCAGTCTAAAAATAAATTAGATTCTAAATTCAATTTGATTAAAAAAAATTATAAGTATTTTGATATCTTATTGGTACGAACTACATAGAAAAAGTTTTGTGTTTTTGTGCGTCTTCTTGCGTTTTTCCATAAGGAATTATTCGGTAGCAGCCCCGAGTCTGGATGTGTGCCCAATTGATGGCAATAGATTCGCCCCCAATATACTACCCCCCTAATATACTGTAATATAACTGGCGAAATGTGGGTGTATTATAGGTACATCTCTGCCTAACCCTTGGGGAGAAATCAGGTGTGATAGTATGTTATGATGTAAGTACATGCCTACTTCTAGCTAGGAGGATGCCATCTGCCAAAACCATATGTACGTCTACTCTCTATAATAAGCCCATCTTTTATTCATGAAAAACAATCCCGTGACAGACTGACTGAGAGTCACCGCATAGCCAAAACCTCTAAAGATAGAAACATGCCAACACATTTTCCTTAGAGAGTGTAGAGCTGCAATAAGAAAGGATTTTTCGAACCTCGACCCCTGAGCGATCTAACGGGGGTAGGGGTTGAATTTGTATGCGAACGAGGTCGCGGGCAATAGCTACTTTGGTACTATTTTTAACCATCGACATCCACATCCTTATCCTGCTCTCTTAATAGTCAAATATGGTGGTAGAATCTTATCTTTTAGCTAGTCAGTAAATTGATCAAAAAGTAGAACAGTGCATTACTAGAAGTAGTTGCTCTGAACTCTGACATCAATAAAATGTAACAATTTTCCAAGCACGCATATGACGCAACGAAATAAAGATTTAGAAGAAGTATCGAATTGGATGGTTCTTATATGAGTCATCATGTCTGTTTGTTGATTTTGTCCAGTATTGTAAGATACTCACATACTACGGCTAAGAAGCTCGGCTTTGGGAGATATTCCGGCGTAAAATGAGTCATTGAGTCGAAATCGGTTCAAATTCTAACTGATCCTTCGTTGAAATTTTTGGCAGCTAAGCTAAGAAGCTTAAAAGTTACTTACGCTGGGATTCGATTTTGAATGCTAGTTTCTCGGTGTAACCCTTCCTAATGCTTTTATAATGAGTGCCTATTACAAATCACCAACGGATGTGACCTCCTTGCAAAATAAGGGTCCTTTTGTAACCTTAACCACCACGCTGTGGCACATCAGCTTCCAACCTTCTCGGGGCATGTGACATGCTGGTTTGATGATGATAAGTTGGTATTTTCTGCTGTTATGGTAGATACGCTTTTTGCAAAAGTAACTGCATTTTTGACAGTATCATTTTCTGAAAACATCCCACCAATGTCTAATTCTGCAGATATCTAGAGAGAAAGACGAACATTGGAAGAAATCAAAAAAGGATAAGGACATCTCCACGCTTCATGAATTGTGTGTGAGAGAGATAGCCTAGATTCACAGATCCACAAATACATATGTAAGTAGGCATCTTAGCGGGGATATAGAAAACCATTTCCTAGAGAAATTGCGACAGAGAGGAAATAGAGTCTACGGATAGATATGGATATGGAGCTAAGAGTTCAGAACTTACCTGATTTTCTTGATTGAGCAGTTTCAGTTGGTCGTTTATAAGGCTGTACTTGGCGCTCTCCTCTTTCCTCAACGCCCGCTCCTTCTTCAGTTCAGGGCTCCAGAAAGTCTTTATGCTATGCATGCTGGAGCCGAGTTTCTGATTGGTCAATTCCAGTTCTTTCTTAAGGTTCCCCAGTTCCCTATGCAGATCGGAATTCTGCGATTGCAGCTCTCCAAGGAAGATACCCGGCGGTTGTTCGCGTCGGTAGTAGTCTTCTTCGGGGGGCGGTGGCGGTGCGTACGAGCGGTCATATTCGCGCTCGAGGGATTGGTAGCGGAGTGGACGAGGACGCGCGCGGTGGTGGGCGCCGGCCGAGGCCGAGCGGCCTCGCTCGTCGGGCGCCGGCGAGGGCTCGTCATCTCGATTCAGGTAGGGGCTTCGGCGGGACGGGCTGCGGTCCACCTGGGGAAGGCGGGTCCGCGCACCACCGCCGCCGGCCCAATCCTGGCCCCGGCGCCACTCCTCCCGGCACGGCGGCCGGTCGTCCTCCGCGGCGTACTCGCGGAGATACAGCTTGGCTCGTTTCCCGCGTCAGTGGGGACGCATTGTGCACTGGACTGCGCGACGGGTACGCGACCACTGAACGGAACGCCCGCCGCATCGATCGCTCTTCTCTTGCGCATGCGCGGTTCGCGTACAACTTAGCGGCTGGAGCGCTACCGATTGATTCCCTGTCGGTGTTTGTCGCGCGACGGGATCGAGTGCGGCCGCGAAACTCGCCACTAATTTAATTAACATCATATGATATTTTCGGATTCGATAATCTTCAATCAGGATGGCCGAGTTTTGATTGCGATTCTGACATATTCAATTACATTAAAATGGCCTTTGATGTATTGATCGTTGTAACTTTATGAAAGTTGAAACTGTAGATCGAAAGTCCAAAATGTAACGCCCTGAATTATGGTGGCAAAGGGAAAACTTTTGTATCTTAATTTTAGTCCATCTTGTAAGATAATTGACCTGGAAATTGACTGTAAATGTCGGTTATGAGAAATGAATTGAATTTCCAATTAAACTTAACCAATGTTGTACAAAGTTGCAAACTTAGCTGAATCGTTACTTCCCATTTGATGTTAAATTACTTTAAGCCAAGAAAAATACATAATAAAAATTCTGCGTACTTTTAAGTTCAATTAATTATAGTTTCTGTTCCTCAAAAGGGCCTAGGTATCTATTTTTAGAACCTCTGTTTTCAACCACCCATTTCCCTGGTGTCGTGTTTTTCAGCGTTTCAGCGCTTAATAAAAGCGGTAGCACGGAGACGGCTCTCATCCCGTGACCCACTTACATTTTTTGTCTCACTCGCGTGCTCGCATTCGGTGTATTCTTGCCTCTCTCTATAGTAAGGTCGACTTATGTCGGTCAGAGGCGCTGGTAGCGATCGGGAAGAGGCTAGTGATGGGAACAATGTCGATGGAACATGTTCTGAGGGCATGTCTAAATGTTGATGGAACATGTTCCGAGAGCATGTCTATAATTTGTTTTCTATCCTGAAGGTACGAGATCTTTCTATGAGAATTTCATTTAACTTCAGTAAGTAGAACGTCAACGTTCTTGAAGTAATCTAATTGAAGCGTACCTAGTCGCCGGCACAGCTTGTTGATTTCATAACGTAGTATTCAAAGTACCTAGTAGTAGTAGGTACTTTGAATATCTAGTTAGGTACTGTGAGGGTTAAGGTTCATCGGACTCTAGTAGCTACCTGCAGTTACCTAGGTACTTATTTACTATTATAGGAACTCGAATTTTGAATGATGAAAAAGTTTATTAGTTTTCTATTTGTGTGTATCGATAATGAATAATCTAACTTTCGCGAAATAATTGATATATCTCTCTCTTTATTCCAAATTGAAATTACCTAAACCAAAATCACAATTATTATTCTTATTTCCAGTTCAAACCATAGGATTGATACCTATTGTACCTGTAGTTTGGACAACACAGTCTGGTTGTGCACCTAATTGGAAAGAAGCAAGTTTACATTTATAACTCGTCCGTTAATCAACATTTTCCGATGTTGTAGCACTTTTCAGAGCTCATATCCAGTCGACAAAGCATCCAACACTACATCGAGCGAAGCGCAGGATGAATGAATAGCGGAGAATCGCGAACAGCGCGCGCCTCGTAAAAAATTACATCGTCGTCGTCGGTCCGTCGCGGTCGTTAGTGGCGCCACAGCCGCAATAGCTGCTCCTCTATCGGTTTGCTCAGCACTCTCTGCGTTTTATGAAATCCTGGTACCCCGTTTGACTTTATAATATGGCAAAACAATGTTTTGATGGTAATTTAAATAAAAGGACGATATTTAGTGATATTATAAAAGAGTGTCATTAAAATGGCAACCATTTTGGTTTTCCATTTTTACGAAGCGTTAGGTAATAGTTTTTGGGCGATCTAGGTATATGAGATCTAATAATAATTTTTATATTATATAAATTTTGCTGAACTGGGTCTTTTTGGCGCAGCCGTGAGGCACACTTTCTTGCTAATTTCTTACATCGGACTTTGCACTTTTTATTTTTTATCTTAGTTTTTATCTGATGTACGACTACTTATTATCTAACCATCTGGTGTATTGTGTGTCTCTTAGTCTGTGCTAAATAAATGTATTTTTCGTACCACTTGCTCAAAAAAGTGACATTCTATGCCACAAAAAGCTAATATAACAATAGTCATTTTTAATCTGTTAAAAACAGGGAAAGAAAATTGTACTGAATTTCATTCATCCTCTAGGGGGAGAATGTGATTTAAATTTGGAATACTTACCATTTATACTGAACTACATCTGTGTTTACACCATTGAGTTTGTATATAAAGCATTATACATCTTTTTGAAAAAGGAATACGCATTTATTATGCAGTTATGATTATTAAATAAAATTACGAAAACCGACGAGGCCGTATGAGCTTGATGCCTTTGCTTTTCCGACAAAAAGATATTACTTAGTCTAGGAATTTGCCGCGTTTTTGTTTTCTTCAAATACATAAACATTAAGTTTATTTTAATTTATTTTTATAAATAAGTTAATGTTCTAAAATGTTTATCTCATATTATTATTGTGTTAATTTTTTCGCAAATGGTACGAAAAGTAGAGTATTTTCCTCGGTGATAAAGCTGTCTTAGTCTTGGGTGAACTTAAATCCCTCGCTACACTCAGGACTCGTCTTAAATCCCTCGCTTCGCTCGTGATTTAAGTTTTTAACACCCTCGCTACGCTCGGGAGTAAACCTCGGGTCCTTCGTTACGCTCGCGATTTAAATCGTCACCCGCGACAGAAGACACTGCTTTATCCCCTTGGTTAATATAATCTACTATTCTTTCTTTCAATTAAAGACACATGCACCTCAGCAGATAGGAGATACCTAATAATTATTATAATTTTGTAACCTAGGTAAGTATATGGGAAGCTGAACCCGAATATAGGTGACCTTGTGGCTCAAATCTGCTCTTTGGGTTTGGGTACCAATTCGTCTCAACTCAAACTAAAATAAATAAATTGGTTGATAAAAGCCGTAGGTAAGTGGACTTACGGTAGGACCTATTCAGACCTATTCTTATATACCTACTAAAGTACAAACTACCTACTAAAACGATAAGCAATCACTAGGTGGACCCAAAAATAATGAAGTCAATTAAAAAAATAATGAGTAGGTAGGTACCTACATAAAAATGTGGGTTAATATAGGTGCTTATGATGAATGATGTCATGTAAGAAATGTGTGAGAAGGGTAAGGTACCTACAGTCCCTCCACAATTGTTTTTCCTTGTGTTATTGTTTGTTTATTTTATTATCCAGGTTAGTAATACAGTAAGGAGTACCCCATTTTTAATATCCACGCATTCACTGTCCATTCCAAGGTTGCCTGGAAGAGATCGCAGAAAGCGATAAGGCCGCCCATTGTATGTTTTGTATTCATAATTGTATTTTTTTTGTCATGTATTTTCTGGTGTACAATAAAGTATATATAAATAAATAAATAAATAAATAAGGAGTGATCTGTGTTCTTATTTCTATCACATTGCTGATGGGTTGCTGTCAGAGGTAAAATAACTAAATAGAGGACTGTACCTACAAAAGGATATTTAGGTACTTACAAAAACATCCATGTCTTTGTTCTCTGAAGGGGAAAGAGGTAGGAAGAGAAGTAAGTTTTTTGCACATCCAAGTTTTATACTTTCACAAAAAATACCACAGTATTTGAGGCAGATTTGATTTACTTAATCGCTAAATAGATGGTTACGAGTTTGATTTTAATATCTTGAAAACATGTAATAGGTACTGGGATTTTAACGAAATAGGTACTGGTCATTTCACGTTTTTTCAACGCAACCACATTTTCGACTTTACCGCCTTTCGATAAGAATTGATATAATTATTTCGTTTAGAAAATGTATAAAAATGTTGCTACATTATAAAAATTAATTTTGTATTAATTATAATAATTAATACAAAGTAATAAGTACCTACTTATTTATTTTTACAACCCAACAGTTTTTTCTCATTATTCTGTGTTTGTATCCAGTAAGACTTAAAATACTAAGCGATTTGTTAGTTTATTTTCGTTTGAAAATAAATTTCTGAACGAACAACAAAACTTCGCCTGGTCAATCGGCTGTTTGAGGTTATTTTGTGTTATTGTGTTGAAGATATAATTTATGTAAACCTGAGATGTCGTTACCTCCAGCGAGTGGTACCGGCAGATATTTCGCGAGAGCAGCCAAATCTATCCGTTTGATACGTCAGGGATGTACGAACAGACCATTCTTCCACATTTCTGTAACCCATGTAAGTGGCCTTAATTTATTGATTATTGACTACAAATCACTAAAACAATGTCGATATCGAGCGAATATTTACACGGTAATCTCCATTTGCTCTCTAGAACGCTTTATTTTAATTCAATTTTGTAATTTCGTTATAACTTACCAAGGTAGGTGGTACTTACTCACTTTTTCTTTTCTATAGCGCAAGAGACTGAACAGTCAACCAGTCATTGAACAGCTTGGTTCTTATGATCCCATGCCGAACACAAACAATGAGAAGCTAGTGGCCCTGAATTTAGAAAGAATAAAATTCTGGTTAGGCAAAGGCGCTCATGTTACTGATCCTGTCGCTGAACTACTTGGTGAGTTTTTTATTAATTCACTTAAGCCTTACCAGGGCTACAGACAAACCAGATGCTTTGATACCACCAAAATAAGGAATTGTAAACTTTTAATATCATAGGCAAACCAATTGGCGAACATAGTGCATTGGGCATGCAATCCTACACTGCACTGGATACAACAGCATACTTGTGATCTGTTTAATCTCTCTTTTCCTCTACACAAAGGAAATGCTTATTTTTCATTGCAGCTAATACCCATCTGTCCCATGCCTACTTCATTTTGAGCAATAATTGAAATTGTATTTTCTCGCAACAAGAGATTTCATGATAAATTCAATGTCTTTTAACAATACTTACTTCAAGTTAATTGTATTTCCATCTTTCTCACAATTCCAGGTCTCTCAGGCTTCTTCCCCATCCACCCTCGATCCTACATGACAGCTTGGAGAAACAGAAGAACACAGAAAGAGAACCTTGCTAAGTTAGAAGCTGAAAACGCCCAGGCTAAAGAAACTGCCTCGCAATAGTCCTTAGTTTTGTTTTAGTTTATGTGTAGTTTAGAGGAAAATAAAAGTTAAGTATTGTAAAATTTAGTTTTGAATTATTTTTTGGTAACCCAATAGATTTATCTAACACTAACCAATTTTGCACTGTTTTCTATTGCTCTTGAAAATTTCTGGCAATTTCTAGCTTTGAGGGCTGGCTCCATGCAGTCCTTAAAGAAATGCTAATTGAATGAAGGTATGCAGATCACATAGTTATCCTTGCGTCCTGTTGAATATCAAAGAGCATGGAATTGTCGAGTATTAAATTCGTGGCGACGAAAGTGCGTTAAACGCAAAACTTCGCGGACGCCGTTCAAAGCCGTCAGTTTCTATAATTTTTTTCTTTGTGACAGCATCCATAATATATTAGTATTTTGTGTAACCTCCTACATTTATTACGCCCTGTAACCATCCTATTTAAATTGTATTTATAGTAAAGTTGGAAGCGCTTCCTACTGCAAATTTTCCTCAACTGCCAGATATTCCACCCTATCTGTGTAGATACACTTGGAGTTGTAAGTGTATAGATATTTTTGGTTAGTTTTGTGTACCTATAGAAATTATTGACAAGTATCTGCTCAGATATTAATGAAGTAATGAATGTTCAGATATATTAATATCTGAACATTCATTACTTCATTAATAACCTATCCTTCATCAATATCTACTTGTAGTGTATGGAACTTTTGACATTTATGTATAATTGTTTAGAAGTATTTGGTCACCTTGCCTACTACATCTGACGGCGGCGATTGTACGTCATTTGTGTCGTAGTGCGAATAAACGGTGACACGCCTGTTTTATATGGAAAGTGTTAGAAATGTCGCCCTCAGCAGTGTCTGCCGTGGCGTCTCCGTGCTGTGGTACATAGGTGTCCAGTAGTGGACAACATATCAAATTATTTTTTGGTGTCCACTTACATGCAGTTTCCAAAAACGATAGGTATCAAAAAAGCGAAACATTACGCTTGACAAGCATGAAGGGAACAAGCACCTTATTACAGAAAGATAAATTTGAATGAACTTAAGAACCGACACCCACCAGGGTAGGTAGTGTTTTTATACAAAACCAATAAAAAAAAATTTCCAAGGGTAATTTTTTTATACTCCAGGGATGATAGAATAGTGTCATTATAAGAGTAGGTACTTATTTTAAAAAACAATAATACAATGAATTCCTTTTTATTGCATGAAAAATGACAAGTTTAACAATTCCTTGAGTGAATACAATATTGATGGTAGCCAAACGTCAAAGGCACATAACATGGATTTTTACATCTCAAGCATAAACACCAAACACTTAAAAACATGATTACACTAAGAAAACTTTGGGGTTTCTTTTCTGGTTAAACGTGCAAATAGCAACGTGTATAAGCTAGCTATGATATTCTTAAAATTGTACAAAAATACATCTAAATAATTATTATTTCATACTTTATTTTGGAAGAGGTACAGGTAATTTTCTTATGGCAACACAATTCTGTATTTTGAAGCTGGCAACACTAAGAACATATTCAACCTTAAGGTGGAAGCGCTAAGGTAGCCCGCGAAATTCAAATTTTCTTACGTTTTTTGCAATTTGCTGGTCAGCATTAAGTTGTACGTTGATTAATATATGAATCGCGGCCGTAAGAAATATGTGTTTACAGAATTATAATCATTAAAGGCATCAACACAACTCTCTAAGACCACGTAAGTCCAAAGAATGATGATTTCATGAAACAGTTATTCTTGGGACTTACGTGGTCTTAGAGAGTTGTGTTGATGACTTTAATGATTATAATTCTGTAAACACATATTTCTTACGGCCGCGATTCATATATTAATCAACGTACAACTTCATACTGACCAGCAAATTCCAAAAAACCTAAAAAAAATTGAATTTCGCGGGCTACCCTGGCGCTTTCGCCTTAAAAAGACAAACTTAAACATGACAATTACTAACAATCCTTGAGCAAATCTATAACTGCATAAATACAGAAAAAAAAAACATGAAGAAATTCATTGTTCCACAAAAGAGATCTTAATATACGGAAACTAAGAACGCTATGAGGGCTTTTCTTACGCTTCTAAGGATTCGAATCCCTACAAGTTCAAACAAGCCAAGAAAAGATAGATTCAACTAATAATTTTATAACAAGTATAAAAATGTGTCACGATTATAAACAACTTAGCTAATAATACAAGGTCTTTACAAAATAACATTATACCAACGCCCTTTACCGGGTCAGTAGGAAATTTACATAATAGTCAAAATAAAGTCAATATAATGATGTCAGCAATGGCTACAAAACAATGGTGTTAAGTTTTATTTAGGTCATAACTGCCTTAGTGGCAAGAGAACACATATTGCAGTGTGATTATCTAACGCTTACAATAATTGTACAACTCAAACTCATTTCTAATCAACACCCAATTTCTTAAGAGTCAATAAAAACGTTAATACATTTATTCCAATACCACAAAATGCAAGGAATGTTGATCACAAATGATTAATTGACATTAAAAAGAACAGGGGACAGTTAATATTTTTCTCCGCCATGCTTAAACTAGTGTTCTGTATTCGATATAAATATTTAATTCCTTCGACCTGTGCTGCAAAGCTCGTGAAAGAAGCGCGTGTAGAAATAAATTTGTACTTTCGCTCCTCACAAAATTTTATTTCAAATGTATAGGTTTAGTTGGCCTTCCTAATGTCTGCTACCAAGCGGCTGGCTGTGAAACAAAAGAAAAACAAAATTAAGAAAAATTCACAATTATTTTTTATTTTTAGACTGTTGCACCACAAATCATTTGCACGTAGCTTAGTTAAAATATCAGACAGCACGATGACGCGTTAAATTTGTTTAGCGCTGAATGTATGCATGCAGCATTTATAAGGTGTGGTCAAATTTAATGGTGTGGGTGGTACTGAACAACTTTTTATATGGGGCCAACGTCCAAATGACCAGCCATCCCGTACATTTGGGGTAAGTCGGTATTGTACCGACTTGGTCAATCGCGATTAAGATGTTGGTCCCATGGACAAAGTTGTACAGTTTGATGAAATTAAATTGTTTATTCTGTATATAGGATATCAGAATCACTTTTAGACGTCATATACATACCTAAGGTCATGGTGGTCTGTACCACACCTGATATATCCAGTATTTAGTGATTTGTGGTGCAAGTGAGCCTTTATTTGTGACGCATTAGATTCTCAATTTAGTATTAATAAACTAATAACAAGATGCCTTTTAGTTACACTTTTTTAATGACTATACATTTCTATACTGCCTGTCCTACATCAAATTAATAAAATCAAATGAGAGCACCGAAGACTAATATTACAACCCGCAAGAGTCAACGTGGGACTTCGCTCGAATGACGTAAGCGCGCGATACTGAGGCGTCGATGGTGAGTGCGGTAACAGCGCGGAAGGTCGGGAGGAACCGCTCGGGTCCCCAAGTTAACTCTTGTAGGTAGTAGATGCATGTTAATGCGCAAACTGGTTAATAAGTTGCAGGAAGAAGCGCAGTTGCAGTGTTAAGAGCGGTTTTAGAAAACTAGGTATGGCCGAGGAGGAAATTAATTTGGTTATGCAATTACGAAATCCAAACAGTCCGCGATTTTATCTGGCAAAAAATATCATACCCCCAAGATGTCCAAAATTAGAAGAATTTTTATTAAATGAAAAGTTGAAGGTAAGTACAGACGCCAGCACATCAACCTACTACAATCTGTCAGATTTCTTTAATAAATTTTCAACTTTATTGCTATAGCATAAGGTTCAAAATTGATTGGGAAAATTTGACAATTTTGGGTAGGTTGATGTGCTGGCGTCCGTACATGTTTTATAGAACATAGATACATAATTCTGATTCTTTGGTCATCCACTGAAAACAGACTCCCTGAGAGTAATATCAAACATTGAATAATCATCTCATTTTTTTAAACAATTTGGCCATAATATTTTCCAAGACTCAAATGAAACCCCCACCAGCAAGAGCGAATTTGTTCTTAATTAGGATATTTATGCCAAATCAAAATGGCATCCACCAACCCGGGCACCGGTGGCACCCACCAACTGGGCCCGCGTGCTGGTTTACGGCCCACTCCCTCTCCTAGAGAGGAGGCCTGTATCCCAGCAGTGGGAACATTACATGCTGATTATGTTATATAAATCAAAATGCCTAAACATAATGTAAAACACTGAACTAGAATATTTCCTGCCAGATATGCATGAACTTACATGAAGCGGTTTTCTTTTTTATTTCACTTACCAAACTTGAATTTTGATTGCAATTTCAGCTTTACTCTTGTTTACCTATAAATGAGTGACTTACGTTAGGACAGGAGAAAGAATACTAATTATAGGATGGATACTATTTCTACATAGTGTTTCTGATGATGTCTGAAATTGGTCATTATTTTAATAAGTAGTAAGGAATACTGTTCTTTGCACCCTTATTGAAAGTTAACTGTCTGATGGGCTACTTAAAGGAAACATATTGCCATCTCTTGCTTTTATGCAAAACCAGAAAGAAATGGAGAACTAATTGATTTGCATTTAAAGGTTCTGATTTGTATTTTAAATTTCTTGCATCCCTTTCTTATTTTACTACGCAGTAAAAGACAGCAATATTTTAGTTTCGTGCTTGTGCTGCATCTGCAGGGACTATCATTATATTAAGGGTAGGTATACAATATATTGTGGATTCTAATTTCCTAAGTGACGTGAACCTATTTTTCTGCATAACTATTCTATCGCAAATATAATAATAAAAAGCAACTATAAAAATAAATACAGAATAATAAAAATACTTTAGATATTTTCCGCAAAAAAAAACGAATATACACGATGAAATCCGAACTACGAGAAAAAATTGAATAAAGAAGAAAACATACAACAAGCAGTATTTATATCTTGGCGCGTTCGACCTTCTTACTGGTTCGCTCTTCGAATGGTATGATCTATCTTTTTACTTGCGCCCTGCGCCAGATTTTGCACGTTGGCTGAGCAGACAACCCTAACTTTAAAGTCTATAAAAAATAGAATTTGCTCTTGTACCTATGAAATTGCCTTACCTTGTATAAACCTCTATTAATTAATGTAAGGTCTACTATATCTTGGCGTACTTGGCAAACCTATTTTAAAAGAAATTAAATTAAATTGCGCTGATTTAATTACGTAGAAAAGATCAAACAAATTTTTAAAAGAAAAGTTAATATTATACCTAGTTAATATTAATTCTGAGTTGAGCTACACGATTACTGAGAAATGCTTGCACCGACTGGACTGGTTCACTCAAATAAGTGTGACATGACATTGCTACTTGCCAAATTTAAAAATTCTAGAAAGAAAAAAAAAAGTCGAATTTTAAATTTAATAATTCTAGGTCAACGGGAACCCGGGTCCCTATACATTTTGATTCCCTTGAGAATGTCGAAATATAATATGTCTTTGCGGCATAAACGGCAGTATCTTTTTTTACGGTTAACTTAGAAGTTTGATTTTTTTTCACAGCTTCAAGGGACTGTATATCTGAGTACAATGCGTGCCACGAAAGATGAGACTTGACCCCGCCTCCCCCGCTCTTTCCGCCGCCCCTATGACGTCCGGTCCCGTCCCGAGCTCAGACCTCATACTGCTAAAGATACCTAAAATCGTGTACTGCGCATGTCAAACCACGTGGTGTGTCAAGTCTCATCTTTCGTGGCACGCATTGTAGGTATATGGTTTTAATTTCAACTCGATACCTCCACGCGTTCCCGAGATAAAGGGTCTTGACAGACGGAAAGTGATCCTTTAAGGGTTCCGTTTTTCCTTTTAAGGTACGGAACCCAAAAAAAACCTTTTATGACACTTATTTACATGATTTGACCAAGATTATGTCTGTACACTTTATTTAGCGACTTTGGCTTCTGAGTTTGTTTCGCCTTTTCTTCTCAAGGGTCAGGTAGGAAATATCGACTTCAACTAGATTACTTTTTTTTAAATATGACGTGTAATAGTGATTCCGATACTTACTTATCCCATTAACAGAATAAACAATTTCATTTAATATTAATGTAAAAGCAGTTTTGACATTTTAATGGGAAATGCATTGATGCCTGTGTTGCTGTCTCCGCATCTCATAATAAAATATTAACTTTTCTTTAAACAAAATTGTTAGAACTTTTCTATACTTACTTACATTACTTTTCAAAAAATTGGCAATCTTATAGGCAAGGGGCAAATGTTTGTTTAGTTCATAAGACAAACTAAGTAGGTACAGACTTTTGGAATTAAACGTGGGCGAGACAGGTCGTCGAAGTTCGTAATTGCTTTACTACAAGGTTAAATGTCACTTACACGTCATAAAACGATAAGGTATTTGTCTTAGTGACAGATATTTTCAACCTTAGTGAAGTTTCAATTTATTGAGACTTTTTGTCAAAAGTGGCAACGCAATTACGAGGTTGGCTATATATATGTAACGCCCATTTTAAGGCTGGATTTAGTGGTCGACCGACGGTCAGTGCTGACATCGGCCACGTACCGATTTATATGGATGCGCTCGCTGACCGTCTGTGTTACACTATAATTTATCGTCAGCGTCTTGGTGCGTGTGACCGACGGTACGCAACCGATGTCATCGTAACACGAAAGGCCTGCGCAGACGATGGACAGTTTGTACGCGGATAATTTGTCCGCGACGATAGCTCGTATGGAAATCTATGCAATCACGCCCACGAAGGACAAGTAGACTGCTGGAAATTCCATACATTCTATCGTTACGGACATTTTGTCCGCGTACAATTGTCCATCGTCTGCGCAGGCCTTTAATCCAGCTTAAAGGTGAGCATTCGGCAGTCGGCTAAAGGTGCTCTCTCACCGGGAGCATTCTGCTGTAACGACCATTTTGAGCAATTGTGGATTGGGCACATCTTTAAAGTCAAATCTGATGAATGCAGGGGGGGTGTCTTATCAAAAAATAACTAAGACTAGTCTTTTACCCGAATGCAGCGAAGCCAGCCAGGAACGAGTTTTTTATTCAGTACTAATCTTACTGCAGCCATATACCAATACAATAGACAATATAGTACCTACTATAAACTCCCATTAAAATGGTGTAATGTCAACATCTAATACACGAATAGCGTGTGGAGGACAAAAAGTATTTGGTGAAACCCTATTCAAATTAAAACAACCCGTATTACGTCACAATAAGCAACATATAATATAGCATTCTTTTTCATTTTTAAATATATACATAATGCGTTTTACCCTTCGCCATGCAAAAAGCTTGCTGAGCGAAAATATGCTTTGTGTACCTGTATTAAAGCTCCTTCAATGCTTTGCTAAATGCCTTAACAGTTTTATCAATATGTTTGTCGGCAGACTTCAGAATTTCCTCCAGATCTAAAATTAGGTAATTAGATTTAAAAATAACTTTGACTGACATTAATTTGCAAGCTTAATTAATATTATATCTCTTTAATTCTATTCTTTTTATTTTTTTTTTTAATTTTTGAAGTGAAACTTCTTTAGGCGCGGTGGGCATTTTTTGAGATGGGAAAAAAACATTATGTCAGTGAGTGATGGCAAAGTATTCTGTTTGTGTTTTGTTTTCACATTTGTCGGCACTCCCGAAGTGTCACTGTTTTTTTCCTATTTTATTATTATTCTTTTTATTTGTTTTTCTTTTCTATTTTTATTTCTTTTAATAAATAAATGTACTTTTTTTCTTTCAATTCCTCTTAAAATAAAGTGCACAAAGGAGTAAAACAGTTGCGGGTTAATACTGAATCAATTCCTAAAAATAATTATGTAACTACTAATAGGGCTGTAGGTACAGACGCCAGCACATCAAGCTACCCGAAACTGTCAAATTTTCCCAATCAACATTGAACCTTGTACTTTAGCGATTAAAGTTGAAAATCTATTAAAGAAATTTGACAGATTGTAGTAACTTGATGTGCTGCCGTCTGTACCTACTTGACCTTTAAAATCATATAGTTTTCCTGGTCTATTTTTAACCGTTATTGTATTATCTTATATTCAGCGGCTCATGTGCTTCTAACAGACTAGTTGCCATATAGAGGACAAAGTACTTCGGTAACCCAGGTACCCTCCGTGAGATTGTACCGCCCGTACGGAATCCCTTCCAAAAATACCATATCCTCGGTTTATTTGCTAATTAAAACATTCTAACTCTACCCACTAAAGACGTTATTTACTAAATTGTTTTCCCAGTGATTAACCATAAATTAGAGCCGTTTGAAATATTTCAGATAACTCCCGAGTAAAAACTCAGGCGTTCTAGAAAATAAATGAACTTTGAGTGCTTATTAAGAATTTCCATGTGGTTTTTCTTAAAGCTGAGTATAGACTAGAGCATTTACTTGTAACAAAACAACTAATCAGGAGATCTACTCCCTATGCAGGAAATCCGTAATTCCGGCCGAAGTTAGGGACGTTTCTTCTTACTCCGTATCACCTACATCACCATTCATGAGATTAGTTTGGAGCCCGAAACTAAGAATGAATGACAACACGATTTGACAGTTGTCCTTACACTTGATGTGTTTTTGCCCGTCCGAAAAAGTTAATTAATCGGGAGTAGGGTTCACTCTGAAACTCTTGATCTACTTTCGGACGAACTCGTATTTTCGTTGACGAACCGAACAATGGGCACGATGCTCGACGCTTTGTTACAAACAATTAATGAGCGTATTAGGGTAACATTTCACTTTCAACTTTATCCTTGTGTAAATTAAGTTGATTTCAGTGACTAAGTACTACTACTAAAAATCATAAAAAGTTGTAGTGTAAACTGCACTTAATGTAATTAAGGTTATTTTCCAACAACAGACTTGTTTACATTTTTAGAAACTGAAACGCGAACGCAGTTTAGTTTTCTGATTTGTCATTATGTTACGCAATAATTGTTTGATACAACGAGCAGCCACCATAGATACTTCTTCAATACTAGACGCGATCGACCGCTATTCCATAGGGAACTTGCAAGGAGCGGTGGTTCCGGTACATGTCTTATGAAGTTGATCTACGGAAAGAAACGGTTACAATGTTTTACCTGTTTCTTTGAGCGCATTCATTTACATGGTAGCATACAATAAAATTGAAGCAACAAATGACTTGCATCGTCTAAACGCTTTTTAGACGGTACAAGTGTTATTGTTGCTTCAACCTATGGTATAGCATAATTAGCCTATAGCGTTCCCACTGCTGGGACACAGGCCTCCTCTCTGTAAGAGGGAGTTGGCCTAAACCACCACGCAGGCCAGTGCGGGTTGGTAGATGTCACGCAGTTGCAACCTACGTCTCAATTATGGTAAGGCTGTTGGTGCATCAAATAATTACGCAGCCGGTAGTGTGACCATCGCATTAGCCTGGAAATTGTTTATGATCCGGCCGTCGAGAGACTACGTTCCTGACACCTGTCAGTGCGATAATTCTAATAGCTAATAAAGATCAGATTCGCAAAACATGTATTCTTTTGTATGAAACTGACAGCTGTCAAGAAAGCATGCTCTCGTCGGCCGCACTTTAGTGGGAATATCGAGTCTATCGGCACGCATGGCCTTGTGATACGCAGGTGCGGCCCTGGCCCTAGCTTTCGTCATTTCTTTTACAGTTTTCGTACCGACAAATCACGAAACAGGGTCAAAGAGACATCATAATCTGCCTAGCCTGTTCCAACTCTATTGGGGTCGACTTCCACTCTAACCCGATGCAGCTGAATACCATAATTTTACGTGGTTCGACTCCCCACAACCAAGCTACTGGGTAAAACGATAACCCTTGGTACTACGGGGTGAAAGGGACACAATCATCTATCTAGCTAGCCTGTTCCCAACCATGGACGCTGACTCCAAGTCAGCTTCTAATTTAACCAGATGCAAATGAATGCTATTTATTTTACATGGAGCGACTGCCTATCTGACCTCCACACCCCAGTTACTGGGTAACAAGATACCTCTTATTAAGACGGTGAGAAAGGGACATCATCCTAGTCTTTTCCTAATTATGTTGTGGTCGGCTGCCAACATAACTTGATGCAGCTGAATACCAGTATTGACATGGACCTCCACAGCCAAACTACTGGGTAATACGACGACCCTTTGGTATATCCCCTTCACGCTAAGTTTGCCGTGGTTCGTGGAATGTGCGTCCCCTCCACCCAACCACCTACCGCATCGCTGAGTCGCCCTATCAGTAGCGTAAGCAACGTCATCGCAAGCGCGTGTGTTTATGACTTATTCGGCACTTTAATATTCATCTTTTTTCTCAATATTTGTTAGTTTTGTTGACGATCAGCGGCAAACTTAGCGCGAACGGGCAGTAAGACGATGTCAAAGGGACATGGCAGTACAAAATAGTAGCATACATACCAGAGTTGGCAATGTCATCGATGCGGCCGTGGTGTTTCTGGTAGTAGGGGCGGATGATGCGGTTGTAGATGATCAGCGAGCCATTGTAGTCGGTCGGCATGTAGCACCATATGACGAAGATGCACTGTGAAATGAGAAGTTTAGTATTAGAAATAGATGTTTCATACATTTTGCTGCTCAATTTCATTATAAATTATGCTAATTGTGATTGCACAAGCGGTTTATTATGAGTTTCGGTTTTAGAACTGAAACCGTAGATATCCGCTAAAACGGTTCTGAAAGTGGTCAAACGCAATTTTTTTTAAAGTTCGGTATCCTCTATATACAGGCTCAAAATAAATCTGAAGGCGCATTTCGGTATTTAAAACAGCGACAATTGCGAGTCAGACTCTCACACGAAGGGTTCCGTAACACAAGGCAATGAACGCCGAAAAAAACAAGTTTCTTGTATGAAGACCTGACCCTTTTAATTTTTAACTCTATTATATTTGTATTATTTGTTGTTATAGCCGCAACAGAAATACACACTGAAAATTTCAACTGTCTACCCACTACGGTTCCTGAGATACAGCCCGCTGACAGACAGACTGATGGACAGCGGAGGCTAATAGGGTCCCGTTGGCACCCTTAGGGGACGGAACCCGAAAAACGTTCAAAATTTAGTCGCAATGTCATCACAGCGTCAATCAATATCATGAACTTGTCAAAAATGTAGGTAAATTAGAGGTATTTTTTGACAGATTAAGACTAGATTAGAATATGAACATTGTTAAAAAAATACGAGAATTTTCCCTCAAACTCATGCTCTATGAGTTTACACTGAGCAGCATGGCGTCATAAAATAATAAAAACAAACCTGCTCACATATTTCCATATATGAGCAGGTTTACTTCTATTGTTTGCGATACCACACTACTTGAAACCAAAGACAATGACACCACAAGGTTAAAATCATGTACCAGATTTGCTACACATGTCAAACTTATAGACAGGTTTTAAATACAAGACGACTGATAGGGATAATGCGTTACTAAGTACAATGCGCGCCACGAAAGATGAGACTTGAACCCGCCTCCCTCGCTCTTTCCGCCGCCCCTATGACGTCCGGTCCCGTCCCGCACTCAGACCTCATACCGCTAAAGATACCTAAAATCGTGTACTGCGCAAGTCAAACCACGTGGTGTGTCAAGTATCATCTTTCGTGGCACGCATTGTACAGCGGGGTAATTGTGTAGCACACTAATAGTAGGAATGGTTTTCATTTTGACAGTTCAACAACATTCATTGCGTTATTTACGTTGTTGAGTAGACAAATTTTTCGAACATACGAAGCAATGGAATAGCAATATACCTACTTCAAAATTATTCAGATTGTGATTGATGGTGTTACGCAACTAGTGTTCAGGTAAACCAGAAAAAGTATGCGCTTCGGTAATCTTCGTGTTTCCGAATTAGCACGAACGGCGCGCCAGATTAACCCCTAAGGCTAAGCGCGCACCACGAAATTTAATCGTTGCAGAAAATAATCGCTAATCTGTGAACAATACCACTGCTACTAGAGTTCGCGCACTGAAGTAAATAATCGCTTGAAAAAATATATTAGCGGTCGGGAAATGCGATTAATACAACAGCATCGTACAGCTCGATTAGCCTAACAGAAGCAATGCTTCTAAAGTATTGTACTGCTGCGATTTGTAGTAGTGAACCTACCATCGCGCGTTTTTATAAAATATTCTCTCCTTCGAGTTACCTGTTCCGGTCGCAGATTGTCATTTGTACCAACACCTTAATTTAAAATAACAAAACAATAATAACCGTACGCAAAATACGCGCATTGACGTGGAGTTGCAGACACCAGCCCGTATAAAGGCTTCTTAAAACAGGCGCGACGCGCGACGCGAATCGCGCCTGTTTGCAGGAGCCTTTACCCATTACCTAAATATTGTCTGCTCAAAACGTAAATAACGCAATGAATGTTACGCAATTACCCCGCTGATTTGCTCGCCATGTCCCCCTAATAGACAGGTGTAAATACAAGACGCTGATAGTGATATGCACTTTACGACCGAGAACTAGATTGACTACAAACAATGAGTATGTCTACTCTTTGTAATACGTTCTGTTAATGATAACGCTCTTGCTTTGTGCACACGCAATGCAACGTGTGCTGAAAATCTATGTAGATTAAGTAAGCTAGGGTTGCGTTCAGTCAGCCACAAAAATATGTAAGTACATATTATATCGACAAGAATTCAGTTAATTATGTACAGACGCCAGCACATCAAGTTACTACAATCTGTCAAATTTCTTTAATAGATTTTCAACTTTATCGCTAAAGTATAAGGTTCAAAGTTGATTGGGAAAATTTGACAGTTTCGGGTAGCTTGATGTGCTGGCGACTGTACAATCGTCATTCCATAATAGGTAATTATGGTATTAATGTAGAACTTTGACAGTCGTTATGGGTAGTCAAAAGCCCGAAAGTCTGACAACTAGTCTTGTCAAGAGGTATCTATGTAGCCCAGTAACTGGGTTGTGGAGGTCAGATCTAATAGGCACTCGCTCTATGTAAAACACTTGTATTCAGCGACATCCGGTTAGATTGGAAGCCGACCTCAACATAGTTGGGAAAAGGCTCGGCAGATGACGATGTGTGGCCACAAACATAATTACACATTGGTTACTTAATTGTAGCAATTTTTCTTGTCGATGTATATGTATTTATGAGGCTGACTGTACCACGAACTGCGAACCGCGGCGACTGTGTGTGAGACAGATTGTACTAAATAGTACAGACGCCAGCACATCAAACTACCCGAAACTGTCAAATTTTCCCAATCAACTTTGAACCTTATGCCTTAGAAATAAAGTTGAAAATCTATTAATGAAATTTGACAGATTGTAGTATCTTGATGTGCTGGCGTCTGTACAATAGGCCGCACGTCAATGGTAACACTTTGACCTTGAATTGGTCAAGCGTGGTACGGAGCTGTAATAGAATAAGAAGCTAGCTCCCTATTTGTATAAGTAACACACTATTAATCTCAATCTGAATCATTTTGAAGGATATTGATAAACTTCATAGGTTCGGAAATTAATTGTAGCTATTTTTCTTGTCGATATAGGTATGTCTTTTTGAGGCTGACTGTACCTATAGACGGATTGTACTAAATAGTACAATAGGCCGCACGTCAATGGTAACACTTTGACCTTGAATTGGCCAAGCGTGGTACGGAGCTGTAATAGAATAAGAGGCTAGCTCCCTATTTGTATAACACACTATTAATCTCAATCATTTTGAAGGATATTAACAAATTAACAAACTAAACAAAATTTAAGTTCAGTACATCTTTTTTTTTGTATTTCATTAAGAAAAGGACAGAAAATAAATTTTAGTTTAGTCCTGTCAAATTAATCAGCGCCTGACATAACTCCATATAAGTTTAGATGTGATTAAAAACTTGGCTAATAAAATTACGTCAGGCGCTGATTAATTTGACAGGACTAAACTAAAATTTATCTTCTGTCCTTTTCCTAATGAAATAGAAAGAAAAAGATACACTGAACTTAAATTCAGTTTAGTTTGTGAACAAAAGTATCGGCATCATTGATAAACTTCATTTCTCGGAAAAGTCTGCTCAACAGCGTAAATAATAAGTTTTTTCATCAAAAAGTAAAAATACAATGTGACGGATTCGATTTTTTTTTCCATTTTTTCGATTCGATTCAAATAACGCAATGAATGTTGTTGAACTGTCAAAATGAAAGCCATTGCTACTGTTAGTGTGTTACGCAATTACATCGTAGCTTGAGCTGGCTTTGTTACTACTGACGTGCGGCATACTGTACAGACGCCAGCACATCAAGCTACCCGAAACTGTCAAATTTTCTCAATCAACTTTGAACCTTATGCTTCAGCGATAAAGTTGAAAATCTAATAAAGAAATTTGACAGATTGTAGTAGGTTGATGTGCTGGCGTCTGTACCTAACAGTACAAACTAGAGATGGGCCGAGTACTCGGTTGATACTCGGTACTCGGCGTACTCGGCGGGTTTTTTGATACTCTTACTCGGCCGAATAACTCGGTTTGAATGCCGAGTATACTTTGTTTAAGAAAAGCAATATATTTAGGTAGATATAATTAAAACAACAGTGTTAATCAAAAAGTATTTATTACTAAATTAGGAAATCTTTGACAATCTCAATTAATAAAATCAAAATTATGCTAATGAATGAGTAGTAATGAGACAAAATTAAGAGAACAGTAATAAATAATAATCAATATTTAAAATTGCGCGAACCTGTTTGTACTTGTTTACGCGCGAAAAAATGGGAATTTGATTGAACCGAGTTACTCGGCCGAGTACTCGGTTGAAAAAAAAAATTGAGCCGAGTAAAACTCGGTACTCGTTACTCGGCAAAAGTGTTACTCGGCGCATCTCTAGTACAAACTGACAATCGTTTGTCCTTATATAAGTATACTAGCTTCCGCCCGCGACTAGTCCGCGTGAAATTTCCTGTTTCCCCGACCCACCCTACCACCGCATCGCCTGGCCGCGCTATTTAGTCCAGTCACTTTAGGGTTTCACCTCGGAATTCGAGATAATAAGCTGGAAACTCGTTTATAGCTTCATTTTGGCATTCTGAGAGTTGTCTCAAAAGTCACATAGTATCTCGTGTCTGCGTCGTAAGTTATTGGAGGTCAAAGGTCACGAAAATCGGTTTTTCGCGATTATCTTTGTTTCTATGGCTCCAATGACCTCAAGACCTATTATGAAAATTAAAGATACGAAAATTTGCCACAACTTTTGTCTTAACTTTTTTTCTGTACGCCCAACCCTTTTCGAGATAGAGGGCGGAGAGCACCCAGCGCTCAGACATACATACTATAACACAAGGTCATCCGTGAAGGTGGAGACAATGATGCAGGAAAACGAAGATGATGAAGATGAAATTGAAATTGTCAATTTCCCCGTAGATGATGATGAAGAAGAAGAAAATTGATATTTTTTCACTTCAGATTTTTGAAGAATTTTAAATGTAGGTACATTTAATTTTAATTGTAACAAAAATACAGCTACTAAATAAAAATAGAATTAAATAAAATTTACTTGATTTATTTCTATTTACAATCTTTAATACAATATATGAATGATTTAGTAGAGGTATACAAGGTGTTATGCACCGATATTCACGGTTGACCTTGTATTATAGTATGCCTAAGCGCTGGGTGCTCTCCGCCCTCTATCTCGAAAAGGGTTGAGCGTACAGAAAAAAAGTTAAGACAAAAGTTGTGGCAAATTTTCGTATCTTTAATTTTCATAATAGGTCTTGAGGTCATTGGAGCCATAGAAACAAAGATAATCGCGAAAAACCGATTTTCGTGACCTTTGACCTCCAATAACTTGCGACGCAGACACGAGATACTATGAGACTTTTGAGACACCTCTCAGAATGCCAAAATGAAGCTGTAAACGAGTTTCCAGCTTATTATCTCGAATTCCGAGGTTGACCCCTTTTTTGTCTAAAGTGACTGGACTAATTTCTTAGTTTTCGCTCATGATAAAGTTAGTACTGACTTTTTCCGTTTTTGCTCGCCTCCTAAGGGACCTAGAATGATGTTAAGTAGCCCATAGCCTTCCTCGAGAATTGGGCTATCAAATGCAAAAATATTTTTTCAAATCCGACTGGTAGTTCCGGAGATTAGCGCGTTTAAGCAAACAAACACACTCTTCGCTTTATTATTATTAGTATAGATTAGTGCAGACAAGTAGTGCCTATCGACAGTGTAATGTTAACCACTGTTGACTTTACAGGAAACCAAATGGAAAGTGGATTTTACTGTTTGGACAGGAAACTTCACTTTCGGTGCGGTTTATTGTAACACTTTCGAAAGCTTAGATACGGATAGTCAAAAATAATAAATAAGTAGTATATTTAATAATAGTAAGCCAAAATCCAATTCAAAGCATTAACTCATTTCGATTAAACCTTTATTCTATAGCCACTTTCGACTTTTCAAAGGAGTCGGCCATTAAAAGATGAAGCTAGTTGCTCGTGGCAAAGGAACTGCCGGACAGACCACCGGTAAACTCTAACCTTTCTTCAACAGGCACTTTTGCATTGTCAAAGGAGTCGGCCATTCAAAAAGATGAAGCTAGTTGCTTTGGCGCAAAGGAAGTGCCAGATAGACCATACCTATTATCTGGTAAAGTCAGCCTTATTACAACAGCAATAAGAACATCACAGGTCAGTATTCGACCTCATATTTCTCAGACACAAAGTTGGAAATGCCATGTGCCTGCCACCGGAACGCCGTTCAAACCGGAACAGAACAAAGGTCGGTCGGCAGAAATAGGTGTCCGGTATCAGTCTAGAAAACTTTTGTGGGTCATCAAACTATTACACACAATTCTGGGCAACTGTTTAGAGTTTACTTGGCAACAAGCACCTATCTATGAACACTATGAATGTAGGTGTGTGTTAAGAGGCGTTAGATGAGTTTTTTATCAGTTTCGCAACTTCCCTTTCTTTAAAAAAAAAACGTGGCACTCCGGGAGTGCCGACAGAAGTGAAAACTTGAACAATTACGTGTGTATTTTATGAATCGTCTTATAAACAAAACACGCGCGGTACCGGCTACGGCCATCCGTCTTACGAATTTTCAGGTCACGTGTCCTGACACGAGTTTAACATTTTTTACCCATTACAAAAAAAGTGTACAACGCCGCTAAAGAAGTTTTCACTTCAAACAACTAAACTTTCAGTTCTAGAACCCTTCAGAGAGATAGAGCACTCAAAGCCGAACTTTTCCAAATATATAATGCACAGTCAGTCCCAAAAAGATTTACATTACATCAACAAGAATTCATTTAATCATATCTTCATCATCATTTTCATTTGATTTTCTATTTTTATATTTTATTGTCCACAATCTTTGTTCCATAATATTGTGTCAATCACAATGCATACATATTTCACATTTTAGCTACACTTTAATACAGTATTATGGTGAAAAATCAAATTAATTCTTGTTGATACATTTTTCGAGGGGCCAACTGTACCAAAATATTAATGGACCTACACCGCTATGTTTGATAACAACTCAAGATAAGAATTTAAACATTTATGCTTATTTAAAGGTCAAGTCAAGGCTATCACTACACAGAAACTATTTCATTAAAGACACCCCTTAATAAATCAACTGTATCAGTGTTGGCATGGGTTCAGTTTCAGTGTTTTGTTTTCTTGCGATAAATGTCGGTTTCAATGCCCAAACTGAAGAAATATTTGGCTTTCAAGATAAATTACTGATCTGGCATACATAATAAAAATCAATAGGTATCTATATTTATCATCAAATAAATAAAATTAAAATTAAGTAATGTCAACATAACCATTTTTAGGAATCTGTTCCCAAAGGGTAAAAACGGGACCGTATTACTGAGACTCCACTGTCCGTCTGTCTCCAGGCTGTGTGTGTGTGTCTCATGAACCGTGATAGCTAGACAGTTGAAATTTTCACGGATGATGTATTTCTGTTGCCTCTATAACAACAAATACTAAAAACAGAATAAAATAAATATTTAAGGGGGGTTCCCATACAACAGTGTTTTTTTTTCGGCATTTTTGCCTTGTGGTACGGAACCCTTCGTGTGCGAGTCTGACTCGCACTTGGGCAGTTTTTTACTAAATACATGACATTATTATGATACTTATAACAAAAAAACAATAAAAAAAATTTTTGCCTGTCTGTTCCATTCCGGCTAATCTCCGAAACGACTGGATCAATTTAGACAGAACTTTCACTGGCTGCCTAAATACTAAAAGGAGAACCGCGGTTCGTAGATTTAGTAAATTATAAAAATTTAGTAAGTATATTCAAGGGTTAGGCAGGACAGGCCCGGGGGAGGGGGACGCATATTCATAGATAGCCTAGGGCTGTCAGAACTCTAAATCAGGCATTGGGATGAATGCATGATGCTATAAGCTTAGCTGATGTTATAAGGAGTAACATAGTCTACTTTTGTTTTAGAAAAATAATTAGGGATCCGCGCAAAAAATTAAAACCCGTGAAATCCAATTGGTTTTCCGGTAGGAACGCCAACGAAGTCGCGGGCACATCTAGTATTAAACGAAATAAACAAATTTAAAGTATACATTGGAGGGCATCCAGTACAATGCACACAAATGTGTTGTATTTATATTGAACAATGCATACTTACACATGTGAAATCTAATTAGATAATGTATTGTATTGTTTCTAGAACTTAACTTAATTATTGGTCTAGTGGTTGCAAGTTCTACAACAGAGCATGAGTTCCTGGGTTCAATTCCAGGTTGGACTAAGAGTTATTGGGTTTTACATCTGGAATTTCTGAGAAGCAGCCTGGAGTCTGGATCTGTGCCTGGCTGATGACAATAGGATCACCCTATTGTTACATGGGACTTAACATTACTGTCGAAATGTGGGTGCACTATACACCTCTGCGTATCCCTTCAGTAAATATTGGCATGAATATGTTATGTTTCTAGAACCTACTTGAATTACTGTCATTTCTAAAAATACCTGATACCTACCTTAATGTAACATTGAACTTTGTACCAATTGATGATTCAGAAATAATCTACCTCATGCAAGTTTCTACAAACATTGTACTGTCATTTAAAGTAACAATTAAATGTACATTATGACAGCTAACATTCATACTATTTCAACTACTTGATATTATAAATTCGAAAAAGAGTTACTTTCGAATTTCTGTCTGTATGTATGTTACCTTATTACACCTAAAACACTGAACAGATTTGAATAAAATTTGGCAGAGAGATAGATTGCATCCCGAGGAAAGACAGGATACTTTTTATCGACATACCTCGCCGGCGAAGCCGCGGGCGGAAGCTAGTAGGTCATAATTTATCAGCGTCGGTGCATTTGTTATCAATGGATTTCTTAAAAATAGAATGTACTATCTGTTGTTTTTTCCATTATTACTATCAACATTACAAGCCTGTGTTGTCTCTGCCGGGCAAAGGTCCAAAGCGATGGAGAGTCAATCCTTTCGGGAGAATAATTTTGAAAGATATTGCTAATTCATTGCTTCATATGTTAAAAAAATTTGTCTGCTCTTCAATGTAAATAACGCAATGAATGTTGTTGAACTGTTAAAATGAGTCATTACAATTACTGTTAGTTAATTACCCTGCAGCTCATCCCACCATATATCTTTCTCATATTTCAAATCAAAGTTTGCATAGAAGATCAATAAATTCAGTGCAGACACGTTCTGTCATTTCAAATCAATCATGGTACTACTAAAGCACACAAATAATGATCATAATTTGTAAAAACCTATCAGACAGATCACTTTATGAAATCGAAAGATGCAACTTGAGAGGAAGACATTTTAAAGGGTCCCCAAAACAATCAATTGCAATTGTCAATGTTTCTGTAATTGTTACGCATTTGTATGCAAAATAATATCTACAAAATACAATTGAAGCAGTTGACAATTTTGGGGATCCTTTGGACATGAATATTTCAAATCATACCTACCCATAAATTGCAATACCAAGAGTCTCTTGAGAGGGATGTCTCACATCATTATAGTTAGAATTCTCACATCAAGCAGAACAGTACATTTAAAAATCATTTTTGCTGGCAATGTGACCCACATAGCATTCAATGTTAAGGAAAGTATATTTTCACACATAGTTCAAACTTTTAACCTAATTACCGGTAAAAAACTGGTTCAACATTCAACACAATTAAACATAACGAGTTTCCATTATAACATAATGAGGCCGGCCATTAATAATGTTACTTACTAACGATAGATCAGATAACATTTTTTTTTTAAACCAATATTTAACGTAATTTATAAACTGGCTTTGGCTTTGAACTATGGAAACCTTATCTAAGCCTGTAATTTATTATAGTGATATATGATACCTACTTGTCGCTATCTTGTTAAGATATTAATATCTGGAAATTAAACTAAGATGCATTTTATACATAGAGGTTGTTGCCATGCTTTAAAGATAAGAAATACATGTTTAACTCTCTCCAGAGGTAAATTGATAACGGCCACATTGTTTTCATAAGTCCATATTTAATGTGAAGTACTTGTGAAAAATTACAAGCAGATATGAGCAAAAAGATAAATTATCTCAACTGGCTAGTTTTTGCGTCATGCCTAATCTAAACAGTGAAAGGTACTTTTGTTAGCAGAAAGTACAGACACGTTATTTTTACAGTATCTACAAAATTTCCGTGGCATATTCTTATTATTTCGCTAATGTGCGGAATATTCATGACAATGACTATTACTTACGATTTCGTAACAGCCGTAAGTACTCGTGGTAACATATGGAGGTAAAAACTAACCTTTAATAGCCAATACAGCGGGAACCAGCCGACGATGAAGTCCGAGAAGTACTCGACCACAGAGAAGCATGCGTACACCACCCAGTAAGTCAGCCATTTAGTATCGTCGTCCTTCTGTGGCGATTCCAGGGCTTTCATGGACATATACGCTGGGTATACGAATCCAATCGAGTTACAAATCAATTCAGCTCCAAATCCGAACACTAAATATAAACCAGTGAACGCGACCATACCTGCACAACACAAAATAAAACGTCAAAACTCCTGCAAAAGATATAAATAAACGTGAAATAAAAAACTAACGTACCAGCAAAGAGATAAACCCGGTTGACGCCGGTTTTTTGTTCCGCCTTGTCGAGGTATTTCGACCATGGTTTGGTTTTGTCGTTTAGAGCGCGTTCCAAACTATCCTTATAATCTTGCAATTTGGCTGCCATTGTGCTTGTGAACTTATATTTTACTGGAATTATAAATTGGCACTGTGGCAATGTCCAACCACGGCTGACAAGATAATGACAGAAAAATAATGGCGGCTTCTAATTTTTTTTTAATAGTGTTACCAGTTAAAAGTTTATATTTACCCTGATAGGGTCAATAAGTTGGATTGATTTAAATGTTAGAAAAATCAATCGATTATCCCTTGAATCTACTACACTAATTTTATTACAACTTTAACCATTGACTTAATGCAGGATTTTGATAACGCTTCCACACGCTTGGTACAGGCCACGGTTTTGACATATTTTCGAATATAAATATTGCATAAACATGTTGGCACCCTTAAAAACGGGAATCAATTTCTGTTAGATAATAAATTATAGTCGGATCAAAATAATATTTCAAAATATTGCCACGATATAATTAACTTGTGTTACCAAGTAAAAGTTTGTATTAGGTGTTGATTTTGAATAACACACACAGGCACAACTCTAGAAGCATGAAAATTAAAATGCACAAGAGTTTCATTTAGTGAAAGTGAGCATTATAGAAGGATTTGTGAACATTTAATCCTCTCACGGGGATGAGTTTGTATGAAAGTTCGTCGTTTTTGAAGTCAGATGTGGAAGCTGAAGCTGGTACTAAAACTTAGGTATGTTGATGATTAAAAAGTTATTTGTATTATCGTTTTTTGGGAAACTTTTCCCATATGGGGGCTAGATATTAGTGGATGAAATTTGGTGTTTTTTTTTTTAAATTAGAAACGTGAATTTGGCGTTTAAGCTTCTTTTTATAAGTAAAAGTCAGTTGTATCATCGTTTTTGATAACTCATCCCTTATAAGTAAGTCTTTTGAAGATTTTATATTGCTGATGGGAAATTAGGGACACGGCTTGTTTATGTAAAGTAAATTCTCATTCTTCTACTGCATGTCAATGGCTTGACAGTGAATAAAAATTGTTGGCCCAAACCTTCGCCACTTCTACATATTTATCGCATGATGTTTTGTAGTGCCACAAGTAAAAATGCCAATAAAGTATCATTGACGACACGGTTGGCGCAGTGGCTGAGCGATCGACTGCTGCGCTGCGTGTTGCGGGTTCGATTCCCGCACGGAACAAATATTTGTATTGCCTAGAGGTAGTTATTCCGGGTCTGGTTGTTTGTTATGTGAATTTAAATGTTTGTAAACGCACCCACAATACAGGAGTAATTCCTAGTGTGGGGCAACGTATTAAAAAAATATATATATTATATAAAAAAAATATGATACTTTATAAAAAGACTTGAATGAAACTAAAGAAATATTATTTGCGAAACAAGAATTTTTAATTATAGTTCGCGCTCCACGCGCTAGACCCCACAAATGACAGTGGACACGTAAGATGTAACTTTTCATGTTTTTCATGTCATAGTGATTTTTTTAGTTCCATTTTCAGCCACCCAGGAGTCAGATCACTGACCTCTATCATACATGTATGTATAATACAGATCAGTGGGTCTGATACACTGCAACAAGGATCTTATGGCGCTAGATTGACGTTGACAGGGGGGCGCTGTTGGTAAACATATTTTGTGTAATACCTAATTGTTTTGTACAATGCATTGAAAAACCAATAAGGCGGTGTTAATTCCGATTTTGGCCACGCACCAGAAGATTCTTGTACATCTATAGTGTGTACACCAAAATATTTTATTCCTTGCGAGAATCGAACCCGCACTACATAGTGCTGAAACATAAATATCGCTTATGGAATGATAGAGGAATGTAATTTAGGAAAATAAAAGTCACAAAAGTCTTCTCGTTATTTTTATAATTCTTTAAAATATGAAAGCGTTAACATTATTATCTTTGTGCTTCATAAAAATAATATTTGTTCGATACGTTGAAATGGACTGGAGGTAATATTTTGATACGAAAGTTTCAGCATATTTTTAAGACATTTTTGTCATACAAATAAGATAAAGGACTCGGCCAAGGACCAATGATATTTTCCCTTTAAATTTTGTAGTAGGTATTTAAGTAGTATTTTGCTGTTCTATATACATAGTTATGTAACGGTCTTGGATAATAATTTTATTCTAAACGATGAACGGTGCCTACGTACAGTCCACTAAAGAGATAAGTATGCAGCTAGGTTACTACAGTGCGGCCGCCGATAGAATGCGTTCTTGATACCTGTCAATTTCATATAAACGAATACGTGTTTTGCGAAATTGATCTTTATTACCTACTAGAATTGTCGCACTGACATGTATCAGGAACGTATACTCTCCTGTGCTGGACTGTACATTGCTTCTCACCCTTATTTTGCATAATTGTGTTCGCCTTAATTTTTATGAAAAACTAGCCTACCCGACAGACGTTGTCCTGTGATCATTTTAATATGGTCTTGTGTTCAAACAAAAATCATATAGAAAAAACAGTTTCAATTTTTTTCCTGATTTTTTTTTTCAATTAAACTTAATTCGGACTACCTACCGCGAACATTTTAAAACAAAAAATTGCCTAATCGGTTCAGCCTAGGCTTTCATAGGTGATGCACTTACCAATGATCAGCATTTTGTTTTTATTTGGGTATAAATAATACTTTTCCTTGCCTGTAATTGCGTAACACACTTTCAATCACAATCTGAATAATTTTGAAAGATATTGCTAATCCATTGCTTCATATATGTTCAAGTAATATGTCTGCTCAACATCGTAAATAACGCAATGAATGTTGTTGAACTGTCAAAATAAAAAACCATTGCTACTGTTAGTGTGTTGTGTACGCAAAATACGCGCATTGACGTGGAGTTGCGGACACCAGTCCGTATTACCTAGTTACGCAATTACCCCTCTGCTCATTAAACTCTTTTGTTGACTGTACAAAACCGATAATAACAACGTTCATCTACTACAATTGTACACAAATTTCGGTAGCTTGGCCACCCCTTAAAGTAATTAGGACAGACAAGCGACAACGTAATAATAATTATTATATTTATAACAAGAATAATTGTTGTTTAATATCACAAATACACTGGTATACAAAATATATTTAGGTAAGTAATTAAATGTGCTAGGTGTATTGTACCTTAGAGATCTGTGCAGGCCGTGCATTATACTAGAAATTATAAAGAAATCTTAATTACTAGGTAAAGGTTTTTACAAACGAGGGCAGTATTAAAGATATTACTTGTAGCGCCACCTAGGCAGCTTCATTAGAATTAGCTAGATAGTCATCAGCTAGCAAACTGCAACCTTTAGATGGAGCCACCTTCGCTCCTGACGTCACAGATTCCTACATCGCGCAAGCAACATTTCCCTGCGAAGTTGAAGTTACGTTTCGTTTTGAACTTAAAAGCGACTTATTATCTTTTCTAGTGTGCTTACTATCCTCGTATATAAAAGGCAAATACAGGAACGTAGTCTTGAAAAAGCGAATGACTAGTTTAAAACAAAATAATTATCTCTTAATTAACAGTTGGCATAAGTCCAAGTATTCAAATAACACGTCTATGCGTTGTTGGAGTAATTAACAAAATGAATCGAAGTGAATGAATGCAGATTAAAATAATGTCATGGCTAGTTAGTTGAGGTCTGTACACACGTTATAAACAGTTTCAACCGCCTGCAGTATTTTTTCTTCAAAGTTTTTTTATTATGATTATGTTTGGTAGTACAGGCTCCAGCGATATCTTAAGCTTGTTTTTCGTAGTAGGAAATATACTACTAATAGCTGATTGGTAGCATGATATAGCATTTTATAGCATTAAGCTTCAAACAAAGGCGCATTCCACGTGTGATTCGCCCGTAGTCATATAACCGTTCATGAATGAATCACGTGCGGGATTCGTCTCTGTGCGAATCCAGCTTTAGAGTTTAATAATTGGCCAATTCTCGCTCCAAACTTCAGCTCATTATTTCGCACATTTAGCACATTAGCACATAACTTTACCCAAGTATTTGTAACAGAGGTTTTCTAAATAATATTGGCAAGTTTCGAAAACTAACTAGGAGTGACGACATCACATATTTTTATTTGAAAGATACATTTTTGTGCATGTTATTGTGCAACAATTTTGAGACAAGAGATTGTAAGTTGTAACATTGATTTTTTATTGTGTCACGGATAGATTGAATATAGAAACAACAGTTATTAGTGATAATCTAACGGTTCCTCAAACGTCTCCAGTCTTCAGGATAGTACGTAGTGTATGGTCATTAAAATTTTGTACATACCTCGAACCGTGTGAACACCTCAAAGTAGTTAGTTATTAATACAGAAAGTGCTACGCTTCGAGTCACTTTGTTTTAACTATTATAGGCTCGCACTTCTCTACAAAAGACTAGATTCGTTTGAACCGGGCTTAACACTAAACTAGATTTAGTTTATAAATTGGAATGAGAAACCAGCTAAAGAAAAGCTGACATAAAGATTTATTTTCGTATAGATAAATAGGTACTCTACTAGAATAAAAGTACAAACATGATTTTCTATCTATCCTCTCCGAGTAAATAATGAGATTGGTCTCAGTCTTATGCTATAAATTTATAATGGTGTAGTGTAGAGGAATGAGCTATGCTATGATGGTATTTTTCTCGTAATTAAATACTCATGTTTTAAAATTTTAACATCAACACAACAATAACATTTCATACAAAAATGGCGTCATTAAAAAATCCTATCTACGTGTTGATATTATAATCTATTGGATTTTATACAATTTGGGACATAAATGCAACATCTAACGGGGAATTTGGAGCTCTGCTTCATTAAAAATTTATTCTTAACTTTATTCCGATAACTCCAGTTACACGCATATTATCATTTTGCAAATTTTGTTACCATACTGCTAATCTACTATGCTTATATAAATATTTGCGTTAAGTAGATTGACAGTTTGAGGACAAACAACTTTGCCTATTGCCACTGGTGTAGTTAGGCAAAAAAGACTAGAAATGATTAGCGGCGCTACAATTGCTGCGTCTTCGTCTGCACCTATGGCGCTGCTATTTCTCACTTGACAGATAAATTAGTGTTGCCTGGAAGAAAAAATGTTTTGTTTCTAGCTTTTTTGCCAAACTGTATGTATGTCAAATGGTAAGGTATGCGGTTTATGATGCAAAATTATCGTACTTTTCAATTTTGTTGTACACAACAAACATTTAAATAGAAATTCAACTAGCATGTTCTAGCTAAGAATAAGTATTATGGAAAACAATGGAAGAAATATTTACCTAAATCGATATTATTATTGCAGTACTCATTGTATAATGAACATTGCTTATTAACTCACAATATTTGGTGTCATAATTTTATATAATAAAAGCAACATTATTATTTGCCGTTATCAGATCTTTCAAAATCACAGACTTTTCCTAAAACAAGAACGTTTAAGTAGTCGACAATAAAATAATGATTAACCTGGAGTAATAAAACCTAGGTATAAAGTAATACACCAATCAGAAATATTAATTAGATTCGGCTAAGACAGCTTAGCTTCAAAACAAAAGTACAGCTTGACAGCTAATACAGTGTTGCCAGTAAAAAAATAATAATCCGTTTCTAGGTATTTTTGCCAAGCTGTTTAACTTCAATAACAATCAATATAACCTTCTACACATTTGTTTCGATACCTCGACAATCTCTCGATAAGACGTATCATTGCTTAAAGAATAAGCGTTATGATACTTTTATTATACAATGGGTAGGTAACTACGATATTTTTCTCTCTGCCTAACACAGTCACTAAAGGTGCTCTTACGACGTTAACTAAGCAATTGGATTGGCTATAATTTATCTCGTGATGCCACTTTCCACTTTACAACGTGCTTAACAATACTTGCACGCGGTATTTTGTAGCCGAAAGCAACATTCATCAACGAGGATTCCAGCGCTTTGATGCAATAGACACATAAAACATTGCCGTATGTTGCAGCCAGTTCATTTGACCGCGTAAGAGCACCTTCATCTATCTTGCGAACCATGAATTCTGGGCGCCCGGTAGCCTACCAAGTTCGTGTCCAATATCCTACATTTCCTTATTGCCGAGATTTCTTACGTAGTGTCGGACCCTTTTCCGGATCGCGATTGGAGAATGTTACGAAGGTTTGTGCTTCTTCCTCGGGTCCCTTCGGTGTTCGTTCGGTGGGTGGGGCTTCAGTTCTCTACAGTCCAGCTGGAAAATATAATTACGTCTTTTAGTGGGAGAGTGGGAGTTTGTATTGGCAACATTTTATTGAACTCTGACTGAACTCAATATTTCCGTAAGAGACCACGTCACAGACTATAGATACTACCGATGCTCACGACATAAGTTTTTTTTTTAAATTGTTGTTGAGGAAAAAACCATTATTCAATTGAATTATGATGATACGTCAGTTTTGAGCCGTATCTATATTGCAAAGAGCAATAAAACAATCTTGTCATCACCATGTGACTAGTAACACTGATGATGGGTCACGTGATATTTCCATCTCGAGCTGTTATTGGTGCTAATGATTCCTAAAATAATTATTAACTACGAAAGCAACTTACCAAAGTTTCATCGTCCGGTACTCTCGATAACAAGTCTAGAACTTCATTATTAGGAATCGTGTGCGGCCGAAGAATCTTTCTTGTGAATTTATTTATACCTGTAACAAAATAATTTGTTTACAACAACTGTTAATGGGACTTGCGCAGATAGGCTCAAACTCAAACTCAAACTCAAAGCATTTATTTCAATTAAACCATTTACAGGCACTTTTGAATTGTCAAGAAGTCGGTCAGTCAGAAAATATGAAGCTAGTTGCCCATTCCAAAGCGTAGGTACCTATGGAGAAGAACGGGCAAGAAACTCCATGGACACTCTTTTTAAATGATATTTTACAAAAATATTAGTTACATCATTACTTTTGATTTTAAAATTATATAATGTGAGAACGATGTAAAAAAGTTAAGAAAAACGTAAGTGTTAAAAGCGTCCAGAGTGCTACAAATAGTACCTACTTAACAAACTACAATCCAAAAATAAATTAATTAAAAATAAGCCGAGGCAGCTAAGTGATGGATGACCAGCCCCAACCGACGGCGCCCGTTCACGAACATGACGCATAAATCAGCACCATTCAGCTCAACCATTTGCCGGAAATTATTTTGCGCATGCATTGATGTAGGAATCGCTTACGCAACTCACGATATAGGTATAGACGTACAGTCAAATATGATTAAGAGTGACTGTTACTTTTACATTTATCATCTAAAATTTATACAAAATAATTTGCTATTATATGTATTGCTTTTCAGCATTTCATATTATACAGTACCAAATTAATGACTAATAATACTCTTAAAACTCCTTAAATTTTATTTTTTGAGCGCAGATTTTTTATAAATATTTTGTTCAATAATTAAGATTTCAATTAGTTGCTGATCGTACCATGAGTTTAGCCCATATGTGACAAATTTTACGCTCTATAGCTATAGTCTATAGTATCGTCTACTGGAGTCAAGTAGAGTCTGAACCCAGCCTTAGAAATTGAGCTGCAAAGTGTAGCTGGGTAGGGAGATAACGTTCACAGTCTGATCTCAGTCTCAATCTGTCAAAAATACGTCTAATTTCCCTACATTTTGACAAGTTTTTGACATTTCTTTGTCGCCGAGATGAGACTGCGACTGGATTTTGATCGTTTTAAATTACGAGAATTGGCCTTCAGTACAGGCTTTCAGATAGCTAGTTCAAATTAAATAGGTAGGTAGGTACAGACGCCAGCACATCAAGTTACTACAATCTGTCAAATTTCTTTAATAGATTTTCAACTTTATGGCTAAGGCATAAGGTTCAAAGTTGATTGGGAAAATTTGACAGTTTCGGGTAGCTTGATGTGCTGGCGTCTGTACTTCTACTTCAACTTACCCCACGCCATAAGCAGGTACCTCAAAGGTATGACGTATAACACCATCATGGCTCCAAATAACATTAAAATAGCTAAATAACTTAGATATGGCACTGTGAAGTTCGTCAGGCTGAAAATAAAAATAAAGTTCTTGTTAGTAAAGTTGATAAATTACACGTTTTTACAATAAAGGCTCCTTCAAACAAGCGCGACACGCGATAAAATCGCGCGCGACAAAAGGCACCTCACGTCGGCGCGTCGCGCCTTTTTGCAGGAGCCTTTTTTTTTTTTCAGGATGGGAAATCATCAAATGACTCCTCCCGCTCTGGGTGGAGCGGAAGGGAGGGTCAGATTCTTACCGACTAAAACCCACCCGTGTTCCTTCCTTAGCCCTTTATGTTCCGGGCCAGCGGTGACCCTTTCGGACAATACCGCTGACCCTGCCAGGCTTCGGCCCTGACGGGCCCCTTCAGTTGATATTATTCTTAACTTTATCCAAGCTTTCAGTGTGGATTTTCTTAAAGGTTGGTACTCTGGTAGGACTTACTTTTTAACCGACTCTCCTAAAGTGGCGACATAACCGATCGCGTTCTGCACAGTTTGTGTCACTTCTTGTATCGCCTGCAACCTCTCCTTCAGAGATTTCTTCTCCTCCTGTAATAAAGAAGATATTATCAGGTCAGGCACAGTGCTAGATATACAGGGCGGCAAGGACTTGGACACGCAAATTCTAACCATGAATTTAGCACATGACTCTAGACCTCTAGCGTGGATATGTATAGTTGGTAATCAAAATAAAAAAAAACCAGATGTTTCGTAGGAAAGTGCAATAGGTACCTACGCGATCAAAATTAACAGCATTTTTTTTTTAAATAATCGATGAAAACTATCAACCCGGAGGGTTCAGAATCATATACCTACTGAATCCATGGTAACACGTTGATGTCCAAAAAATGTAAATTTCAGTTTACTTACAAGTTCAAACATTTTTATATCTTTTTCAATAGTACTAGTCACTCTGAAATCAACTTAATTCCCATTGAAATAAAGTTGATATTTGTTTAACTTGAAATAATATCTATTACTTAATTTGAAAAAATCCTAAAAAGGTCACTTTGGCAGAATCATAAAAATATAACGTTATGAATCATAAAGGACAATTAACTGTTAAGTTAATCGTATCAAATCCCATTGGTGAAGGATTTTTCGGTAATTTTTTGTTTTGTCTGTGCTAAAATTGACTATTGAGAATCCAACAGAACGCATCCCAGCGATTTTCAACTCTCGGCGCTAAGCAGTGCGTTAAAAATCCAGTGCGCTAAAAAAAAACGACGAGGTTGGGCTAACGTAGGAACTTGGATTTTCACAAGAGTCAATTTATTAAGTTTCTAATAAACTACGAGCCGATGGTCATTGAGGTTTTATGCGAGAATAATTTTCCATAATCCCACAAACTTAAACAGTTTCATTTTAATAACGCTTCTTTCTTTACAAGGCAAGCATCTTTTTGTAGCTATGCATTTAAACTATTTAAAGTGACGTTATTACTAACATAATTACCTACCTTATCGGCTTCATCTTCGTCATCTTCTTCGGCTAACAGGTCTTCATCGTCGACAGGTACTAATAGAGGGTTGCCTCCTGTAATGAGTGGAATACCTGTCTTATATTTTGTTTTATGTAACATGCCAGGGACATATATATCATCAGCCAATCAACTAAGGCGACACATGGTTAGAACAGCCGGTCGATTCTGTATAAATCTCACTGTGAAAACTTAGGTGAAGTGAGTTTGTTTTTGCTAGGAATTGACACTATTGACAGCTCACTCCACGCTCACTTCACCTAAGTTTTCACGATGGAATTTATACAGAATAGCACCGCAGAAACGATATTTGTGTGGTACACGTGGCGAAGAATTAATACACAAAAAAAACAAATTTCATACAAACTTTCAAGCCCTTGTTTTTCGAAATGAAAGAAATTTCATACGCATAAGCAGGATACAAAGGTCTAAAAAGTTAGTTATGAACATTTTCTAAAATAGTGTAACAGCCAAATTAGACAGATTTTAAATTTTCCATAGAAACAGAGATTTCCAGTTATCTTTTTTTAAATTTCAAAAACATTTCAAAGACATTTCAAAAACACAACACAAGATAAAAACGACACTAAACACAAGCATGTAATAACACAACATTCATAGACTTACTAAGAAATAAATATGAAAAATAAGCCTTCGGATCACTTCTGATAGATCTCACGAAGGTTTTGAATTTTACTAAAAATAAAATAAAAGAAAAGCGAAAATGATAAACAAAGAATATTGAAACAGAAAAATCACAAAATATGAGGCAAAGGCGTTGGATCTAGAAGTGAATCGGAACCCAACAGTTGCTAAAGACAACAGCTAACAAATGACTGTTGACAGCGAAACCTTACAATCATTGGTTAAAATGTTGGTAGACAAATTCAAATGAAAACCGTGAATGCTGGGTGCATTCACGGTTTTCATTTGAATTTGTATCCCAAAGACCATGTCCCTTATTAAAGAATTTTACCTACGTGGCTGACTAGATATCTTCTAAAGATAAAATATTATGATTTATGTATGTATGATTATGAAGAAGACCAAGGAAAACTTACCAGTAAGTCTATAAATGAGCCAGGCTCTACCGAAGAACATAAGAATAAGGAATGGCAGCATCCACATCTCGTAGTAGTAGCAGAACGCGAGCCACACCAAGAGGCCTAGAAATGAACGTATCCTCGATTCCCATTCGAAACAGTCTCTGGAAAGAAAATGGTATGTTGTTAAACGAAGACAATTTCCTGGTTGTGTTCCCTATAAATTGTAACATTTAACAATCAATCAAATCCAATTTATTTTCTGCTATGGCAAACTACTTCTTTCTCTGACTGAATGCATATTGACTTGGCTTCAAACGCGTTATTTTACTCTTCGGGTAGGTATATGATTTTATAATGGCCGACGATCTATTCGTGGTGATATAATATTACGTCGACATTTTGGTTTCACAATTTCATATACGATTAAAAACATTTTTTCTGAATTATTGAGGACGTCTTTCAATTATATCCAGATGCGTCTTCATATCATAATACATATTACCCAGAGCCACAGCCGTCTGATGTCCGCATAGCAAAACTACTCCTATACTTACTGTAAAATCTTCCCAACTTCAATGAACCACATGATGATTGCCTTCAGCCTCATTACGTTTCTTATAAACACCTGTCTCTTGAACTTGGCTTCTTGGTACATGTACTTCGGTTCCCTCGGATTCACTGCTCTTATGGCTGCTTTTAGCTGTAACAGTATTTATTGGTTAATTTCCAATACGTCACAATTATTGTTTTGATTTTTAGAGAGACAGCGATTTCTTGAGAAAAGTATATTGGACATACTTGAATGTTTAACTATATATTTCTTTACGGTAATAAGCGCTGCTGGCTTTCCTTGAGGAGCTGGGGTGGATCAAATAATCGATTTTCCCACCCATACGCAAAATACTCTCTTTGACGCGGAGTTGCAGACACCAGCCCGTATTACCTAAGGCAATAACGGGATTAGATCCATAAGTCCGCCGCTATCCGTTGCCCACCCCATTTCACTTTGCATATTGCAGCCTTATTTCACATTGCAGCCTTATCTCATTTCATTTGGGACCGGCTCTCCTTGTCATTCTTCGCCAAATGTTTCGGTTCTGGTCGTCGAGTCATTCACATGGGCTTGCTTCAGGTGACTACAGACATCCAAGTGGTAACCTCGCTTGTTTGTATAATATTTAGTACCGCTGACATAATTTTAGATTTGCATGACTTACCGGGTTCCATATGACCAGTATCTCCAAAAGTATCTGTGGATAGTTTCCTTTCGCCCGTGCCCTCATCTTTTTGTCCTTGAGAGCGTACCATCGTTTCTCACTATTTCTAACGCTAAGTAGCGGAATTGCTAGCTTGCCCAGAAACTCCACCTTGTGGTCGTGATCTTCATCGTATACTGTTAGTTCTAGTATAGATGTGATATCCTTTACTGTGCTGAAAGAAACAGAGCGTAATATTGAGATGCTAGGGAATTAATATTATTTCGACAATTTGTTACTGCTTGACATAATTAGGCTCATAAATAAATTAGAGGAAAATCTCCATCTACCCCTAATTATTACTTAGTCTTGCAAAGTAATTGCTTTCACTTTGTGTGGCGATTTTAGATTTTCCCGTGGCGATTATTTTTCGCACACTGGATTTTCAACGCTCTGGTTGGCGCCGAGAGTTGAAAATCTAACTGTGTATTTTTTTTGACACGCTCGGATGCAGTCTGTTGGATTCTCAATGTTTGGCTCAACAGCGAGAGCTTAAAATCCAGTGCGCTATAAAATCCCACCGCGATATTTATACCTTCGTGCGAGGCTGAATTATTTTCAATGTTAACTGTACATTATATCGAAATTCACCATCAAAATTCAAGAGATTTACAAACACAAATTCTAAAATATACAAGTGGAGTAAAATATCCACTTGTATATTTAAGAATTTATGTAAGTTAAATAAATGAATTTGAATTGCAAGAGTATTTAACAGTCGTCTGCTTGAAGACCTACTTTCCTCAACAAAACTTATTAAAGTTCCATTGATATGCACAATGCTCACAATCTACCATTCAACAGAAGTTACAACTTCTAATGTAATCCTACTAGTGACTACAATACAAAGCCGCGTATTTCTCAAGACCAGATTAACTTCCACAGAACTGTCTCAAGCAGGAGTTGATAAGCTTCTCTTTGGAATAGATTTAACCTAATTTGCAACATTACTTACAAAGTGAATATCTTCATCCAGTTCGGAGTTAACGTTTTGTATTCTGTATGTGTTTGTAGTCTTGCGTTTCCGAGTTCTAGTACACAAAATGGGTCCGACTTGCCTCCTAAATCGGCTGCTGCAAGACCTTTAGCACCGTATACTTTGACGCATAGCCAACCGACTCCGCTTGACTGCTCGTTTATGTTATACCAATTCTAAAATAAAACATGATTTTAATCTCTTTTATTATTAGCTACGAGTACATACAGGTAAACCAGAAAAAGTATGCGCTTCGGTAAACTTCGTGTTTCCGAATTATCTCGAACGTACTGCCACAGAATAACTCCCCACAGACGAAATGCTTGTAAGTTTTGTAACGTTATGATTTTGCGTTTTTATGAAGTTTCTTTCTGTCAGGTTACCTACTGCATTGGACTTGCATAGAATTAACAACAACTATGATTGTAACAGCTCCATATTAGATCTCATCTCATAGACGATGATTACTGAAGCGTATATAATATGCTTTTCTTTGGAACGTTGTATATAATTTTCGTCTCACGTTCATTTGTTTTTGTGCGGTGAAAATTGGTCATTACAATTTACAAGTAATTTATTTACTTCTCTTTCTCTACATTCACTTTTTCTTAATGAGATTCAGTAGTTTAATTGGCATTTCTTTTTACACTATCTTAAGGTTCTATTTTGTCTGGCATAAAATTGACAAAAACTACTTACATATCGCCTTTCAATAATTTCGCGGTCTCTAGGGTTCTCCTTATAACTGCTGAGGTCCGTTATGGTTTCCGACTGAGTCGTCCCACTGATGGTTAGTAATAAAAATATTTGTCCATTTCCATCCTCTAGGTCTTTCCAAATGTTATGTGTTTTCTCTCTTTCTAATCTTGATAAATCTATTGCACACCTGTAAAGTTATATATTGGTATCACTATGGCGACAAGGATCATTGTTATTTTCATAAATGCGATAATTATCATGGTTAGTATTATCAACACCCTAATTTAGAATGAAGGCCAAAGGACATTGACTTCTCCTCTGAAAATTAGACCAATGTAAATAAATTGGTCGTAGAATAAATTAGTTACGATAACAAACTACAATTTTCTGCTATTATTTCTCTCTTCTCATTATCCAGCATATTATGGCTATTATTATCGCGGAGCTTGCAAAATCTGCACCCTAATGGGGTAACAGATATTCAATCTCAATCTGAATAATATTGAAGGATATTGCTAATCCATTGCTATATATGTTCAAACAATTTATCTGCTCAACAACGTTAATAACGTAATGAATGTTATTGTCAAAAGCTATAGCTAAATATAGTGTTACGCAATTACCTTGCAGATGTTAGAAATTACAATAGTTACTACGTAATATGCTGAACGAAATTTTAGAATAAGTTCGGCTTCATAAATCTTCGTCTCTGTTACTAGGTATGTGATACTTTATTTTTTAAACCCAAATGTACTTATTCTTACTTACAGAAGACTATGGTACGTGGGAATAGGGAACAAAATTCCCTATTGTCTACCAACAAGACATTGGACATAAAACCATTTCATGCATTAGTCTAATGAATTGTTTCACCAGCCTATCCTTCTATTTTAGCACTATAAATATTTTACTGAAGAGAAAGTGGCGCTTATCATGTTACGAACATTAGGATGTCTCTAGAGTGCCATAATGGTTATAGCCCTAATTGCCAAGCGTGATAAAATATTAAGTACCGACCCCAATTCGGGTTACTGCTTTATACAGGTGACGGCAGCCTTGTAATAGATTTTCAACTTTATCGCTAAAGTTCAAAGTTGATTGGGAAAATTTGACAGTTTCGGGTGGCTTGATGTGCTGGCGTCTGTAGTATTAGCCTTATTTAAAAAAGTGAATAATAACAACATTGTCTGATTCTTCTTACCTTCCTATAAAGTCATCCTTGGTTTGTTTGTCCTTGTCCCACACGGTGACTTCTAGTATTTGTTCCTGGTCGTCGTAGAGGTGCAAGTCAAACTGCTCCAGCCACGACGGGTGTAAAGACTTCCATACTACCTTACTCTTATATTTTTCGTTACCTAACCTGTGGTATAGAAAACACAAATTAATTATGATGCAAGACAGACTGCTTATTAAAAAAAAATACACGTAGCTTGTTAATCTATCTATAACTACATAATTATGTATTATATTAGTAATAATGCTAAAGAGTTTGTTTTTTTTTCTTTGTTGTTTGAACGCGTTTATCTGTGGAACTACCGGGCGAAATAGAAAAATTGTTTTTGCGTTTTATATAGCCCATTTCTTGAGAAAAGCTATAGGCTATTTAACAATACGGTAGGATACGAGTCGAGCATTAAAAAAAAGACAATGGTAAGCGAAAATGAAGTTTAGCGCGGGCAGGCGATGCGATGCGACATGGTGGGTTCGGGGAACAAGAAATTTCACGCAGACGTTAGTCACGTTATATAGTCACGTCACGAAGTCTGACAGAAGCTAGTATAAGATAATAATGACATGCCCTTATCACCATTGACAAATGAATAGGTGATCAGCGATCACAGTACAGTATTCACACGTAAGTGTTAACAATTTGACATTGATAGCGCGTTATGTCACAGTAGTGATGTGCGATCGACCTTGAAGATGCTGCAGACGCTGTAGTCCAATCTCTTTTTATCAAATCCAAATGGAGATAAAGAGGTAGTTTTCTATATATTTTTCCAAGAGCTACGCGATAACGAAATCGTCGGAAACCAGCAAGTTCTAGAATAAAAATTCGAAGACATGTGACATCTATCAAACCGCATTAGGCCCGCGTGGTGGTCTACAGCCAAAAGAATTCCAAACCAGGCAGGCGCTGATTTTATGTAAAGAATTTCATCACCACTGCTCTCAAAACGGTGAAGGAAAACATCGTGAGGAAACCGACATGTCCTAGAACCAATAATTCGAAGACATGTGACATCTACCAACCCGCACTGGATCGGCGTGGTAGATTACAGCCTCTCACTGAGACGAGGCCTGTGTCTCATCAGTGGGAAAATTATAAGCTGATTAAATGTTGTTTTTGAACGCGTTAAGTATTGATGAATGAAACCATCTAATCTCAACCAAACTAACAAGAAATATTTCGGCGTATAATAAAGTTTCAAAGTAATTTGGAAACATTCATCGCAAGAGTGAATTTTCAAATTCATGCTTACTGGAAATCAGTTTGGTGTCTGCGAAATTTCCAATTTGAACTCGCTGCGAAAACAAACAGGGTGTAATCCAAAGTTTCTTGGTAATAATTTTGTTACATTGAATGTAGTTAGCTACCTCGAATTAATTTCAGATATCGCTCTTTTGGTAGAAATAGAATCCTGCCTCATGTTTGGCTGGAGAGGTCCTCAAAACAGAAGGAAACTTCAGACCTAATAAGTCCACTTCAAAAAAGGACTAAAAGGAATACTTTACAACAGGACTCCTTTTGAAAATTAACGATGAAAGCGAAGAAGAGGGACTCAATCACACTAATATTATAAAAGCGAAAGTTTGTGAGTGTATGTGTGTGTTTGCGTTTATATGTTTGTTACTTCTTCACTCTCAAACAGCTGGACCAATTTTGATAAAATTTTGTACGGAGGTAGCTGACACCCTGGATACATAGGCTACTTTTTATTCCGATATTCCCACGGGATCGACATTTACGCGGGTGAAACTGCGGGGCGCAGCTAGTATTGAATAAAAATATGTCTGAAAACCGACGCTGCTTCAACCCTTGCTCAAAATTGATACGTCGAAGTATAGACGCAAAGTAATACAAACGGGATTATCCACTCTTTTTAAATTATATTTTTATTATAAAAATATTAGTTACATCATTAATGTTGAATTTATAAATATGTATGTGTGAACAATGTAAAAAAGGACGCACACGTTAAAAGCGTCCAGATTAGGTACAGCAAATAATTACAAAATAAACAATCCAAAAATAACACAATTAAAAATAAGCCGAGCCGAGACACATCGATCAGCACCATTCGCTTCACCGTTTTGAAAGGAGCTAAATGATCCAACACACACGCCACCGTCAGCGAGACATTTGAGTGAGCATGACATACTATCAGCCGTAGCCGCCAGTGTACATTCAAGTCAATGAAAGACATATTACCCGGTGAATGGTAGCTCTATATCATAGAACTCACACCTAACCATACTAAAGAGTAAACGTGTTGTCCTAGTCCATGTTATGTATCTAGATCGTTCAAAGTTAGTGCTTTAAGCTTTCCTCAATTTTTTTTTTATAACTCACGAAAATTTCAACCCCTGCGTTGAAATTTTCGTGAGTTATAAAAAAAAAATTGCCGTTCCATACATTTTGACCGCGTAGATAGGAAGTAGCTGTTTTTTTTTAAACCATCGAAAAATGTCTAGTGAGTCTGGAATCATGGTGCTGAATTCATAGTTACAATTTTTCGCATCGATGTCCCTGCAACCCTGTTTTCTTTAAGCTGACTGAATCATACAAGTATTACAATAGCGTTTACTTTTAGTACTCACCTAAACTTACAATAAGGATCACTGGACCTGGTATCCAGGTCCATCGCAGGAAGATTCTTTGCCTCTACTAGCACGATGGTCACCACTGAGCTCCATATCTGTGCCTTCAAGCGTTTGTTCACATCACTCAGCCTTGTGTTCTTCAGCAAATACTGAAAATAAAACGATATTGTTAAGTATCTTCTACATTCATTTGTTTTCTTTTTCCTTAGGACTCAAATTGGGCAGGCAATTATAAGATCAAACCTTCTGGACCCAAACTGGACCCATTCGCATCTTTAGGGTCTCCTAAGGATGCTTATTGGGTCCAGTCCCGTATGTCGTAAGTAATTCAGAAGAACCCGGTTTTCAATAGTAACCGATGGTGAATCGATCCTCTTTTGGAACGAGTACTTTGAACTGAGAGTGAATTGGCTCTTCAAAAGTAAACTTTTATTATTTATTTTTATGATTTTACATAACTCGGGACCATGGGGTCCCCCCGGTCCTTTCGAAGGCGTACGAGGGGCCGACTCGCAGAGGCCCCTTAAAAAATTTTAATGAAATGCGGCACCAACCGACGATTATCCCTTTATTCACTATGCAAGTTCACCCAAAGATTTTTTTTTGGAGAAAGCAGTTTTCTTTTTCTTATAAAGAAGCAAAAAATTTGCTTTCTCCTAATGCAAAAAACCTTTGTTTTTTCCAGTCAAGTTATAGAAAAACATTTTTGTGTTTCTTTCTTAACTTCTTGACATACTCAACGAAGTGATAAAATAGGAGTAACGTTGTGGTAACGTACAACACTCACATACCTTTTAAGAGACCACTTAAGATTGTTTAGGTACCTACTAATGTTTTGACTGAAAGACATCATTATACTTAAATCACAGTTAGAGAAACATTTCGATTTGGAGAAACAGTAACAAAAACGTTATAAGTATCAATCATTACGTATTTACATTGGCACGCACATGAACTCAAACAACGCTTATTGTTAGTACAAACACTACACATACAGTAAGCCCAGGTTAGCAGGTGGGATATTTTCCCGCAGCGATTTTATTTCACGTACTGGATTTTCGACTCACTGCTTAGTGCTGAAAGTTTAAAATCCAACAGTGCGTTTTAGCATTGACAATGCTTTTTCACTGGCTCTGGATATAGGAATAAGACGACCCACTGACCAGGCCCTCATTTTACGAAATAGTGAAATTTGCCTTCGTGAGTTTTAGGACTACGTGAATAGTTGATGTCACAAAAAATGCTTATTGATAAGAGTTACAATACAGTGGTAACGGCCGCGACTTGGTCGTAGGTTCGAACCCAGACAGGCGCTTTACTTTGTGTAAATTATTTCATCACCACTGCTCACAAAAACGGTGAAGGAAAACATCGTGAGGTTTCCTCACGATGTTTTCCTTCACCGTTTTTGGCGGCATGTCCTAGAACCAAAAATTCGAAGACATGTGACATCTACCAACCCGCACTGGGCCCGCGTGGTGGATTACGGCCCACTCCCTCTCACTGAGAGGAGGCCTGTGTCCCAGCAGTGGGAACATTATAGGCTGATGATGATGATGACAATACAGTGAAAAAAAATTTTGCAAAAGTCAAAAACTTTTTCTGAGTAAGTATTGAGAAATTAATTTTTTTCCGGAATTTCGCACGAACACCGCTCGATCGGTATAGCAGCAAATTAGAATCCTCCAAAAGCGCCATAATAGCGGGGTAATTGCGAAACACACTAACAGTCAAAGGACTTTCATTTTGACAGTTCAACAACATTCATTGCGTCATTGACGTTGTTGAGCAGACAAATTTTTCTAACAGGTAAAGCAATGGTTTAACAATATCCTTCAAAATGATTCAGATTGTGATTGATAGTGTGTTACGCAATCAGGGTACTGCCGGTCGATTCTGTAAAAATCTCACCGTGAAAACTTAGGTGAAGTGAGTTTGTTTTTGCTAGGAATTGACAGTTGACACTATGGACAGCTCACTCCACGCTCACTTCACCTAAGTTTTTACGGTGAGTTGGTTACAGAATCGCACTGCTGGACGAAAAAAACGCGAAACTTTTGTCCGCATCAGCGAGAAATTCCTCTCACATTTATTCTAGACCTGAATTAGTCTTATTTAGCGATACTGGAGAAAAAATTGCTGTGGACAAAAATTACGGCACTTTTCCTTAATTTCTGTTGGCCTAAATTTCGTTAATTATTCTTAAAACTTAGCTTCAGCAGAGAAGAATTAGGAAATTAACGTAAATGGAATACAAATTGTTATAAAATACAAAACTCTGTAATCTGATAGATGAGCCGCTCGAGTTTCTGCCACCGCACAAAGTTGTGAGACTAGTCCACAGCTTTTGAAAGCCTTTTCGATGTAGGTATGTTGCCACATCTCAACATGTTGATTGGATCGACTGTTGCTATTTCGTTCGACGAATCATAATCGGAAACAGTGGCTGAAGATCAAGGCCCTTTATTTGTACACGGCACGATTTCTTAACGGTACGGCATGTAAACCACGCCGTAAAAAAATCGTGTGACCTTGTATATATGACATGATTCTATGGTATACCGGGTATACGGCGACGATGCCGTGCCGTACCGTAGTGCCGCCCGTTTCGTCAACAAACTTCCATAGTGATCTAAACAAAACACTACCGACGGTGCCTACACACGGCGATACATCTATTCTATAGCATTTTGGTTTAAATTGCGACAAGCACAATATGTATCACCCATAGCTGTGAATAAAGTCTTAAAAATAAGTACCTATATATTGCGAAAATAGTATTTTAAATTTTAAAATCGAATGAATTTACTTTACACTTCTCCGTTCGTTTGTGCTATACCAAGGTCCACAGAACACGAGTGTTACAACTCCTGCCAATTGTATAACAACAAAAGTTCTTGTGTCATAATTAAATTCATGTGAGTCAGTAAATAACGATCTATTGTTAAAGATACGATCTTTCACAATGCACAATATACCACAGTGGACATTATTGTCAACGGATCGCAGGATGATTGATGAATGCAGTTCTGTTGATGCAGTTGGAGTAAATTGTGCCGTGTAGCGCTGGCACAGAATATACCGCCCACGTTAAAGGCGAATTAGGTATATTCGAGAAAGATAACAATGAACCGTCGTCGTTAATTTGCCAGCTAAACGTGGTAATTATTTATGGCAATTTGTTTTTGGTCGTTAATTGTTGTACCGCGATGGCTGATTCGAGGTGGCGCTGGAAAAGAGTTCCTGGAAGGATTTGGGAGAGGGATAAAAAAAAATGTTCTGCTTGTCTTTGCTATGTATTTAAATAATGTTCAGATTTGTATATTAAGCCTTTGGGATTACGTACTGCTAACTTATGTGTTACTAACTTCTGCCCGCGACTTCGTCGGCGTGAAATTTCACCCTGCCCCATTACCCTCTTAGCGATGGAATTTCGAAAAACCCTTGGGAGACAGGCCTCTGCCCTCAGTGAAAGCGGCTATGCTGTCAATATTTTGTTCGACACCAATATAAAATAAATAGATGGCAATGTAACTAGCCACCGTGGTGGAAAAGATAGGACGACTAAGTAAGTATGTGTATGTAGCATTAGAAAGGTCCGATCGGTTGAGCATCATTGAAAAGGGCGCATAATCCTGTAGATTTTGAACCCGTGTCAACTTCATGTGTCAGCTGTGTGTGGAGTTTCTTGCCCATTCTTCTCCATACGAAACCTTTTAGAATCAAATCAATTTTTTTTATTGTAATTTTTGACATTAAAAAAATATGAATTACATTGAATTATTTTTATTAATTCTTTTATGTGCCTATTCGACATAAATGATTTGACTTTGACTTTGAGCTATTCTTGCCTTCAGAACATTTTGCTGTCAAACATTAATAAAATTCCAAATTTTGATGCTTTAATATATTTAGATATATTCTGATTCGTTTCTTAAGCGTTATAACCTCGTCTGCATGTAGCTTAACCTGATCGATCGACCCGTGCAGCTGTTATAATTATAAAAATAATAAATACATAATAAAAAAAATATATTATTAATAGGTATTGAATTATTATATTATTGTCTTTTATTGACCATTACCTAAGTTAGTATCTATGCGGTTATTATTGCGACAGTAAATCGAGTTATGAGCTATATTTTTGATGACGTTATGACAAATCGATATGGCTAATGTCTGGCGACGAAGAGTCATCAATCAAGCTTTGTGAAAGCTGTTATTGATCTTGAATATAAAGCGATAGATATTGGTTTTGTTAATTACTTTGTCAATATATAGATTAAGAAGATAATAGAGTAGGTAAACAAGCGGATTACACAGGTATATCTACCGATGCACTCTGCACAATTTAGTCTTTGCAATTCTCACACAGTTCGAGCCGCCATCGTCACACAAGAAAATGTTTTTAAATATGTTCATATAAATAGTCATTTAAATATATAATATAATATTAGGGAGTTTGGAAGGGGGATACAAAGCCTTGAGGGGGTGATAGTTGACACCATTAAGAGTATTTTGAGCTACACATGTTTTAGAAGAAGTATGGTTTTTTAATGTTTTTCGCAGTTAAAGTTGGTATGTTATTTTTGACTAAAAGTTTGCTGTACAAAAAAAAAGAGATATTTCGTCTAAGACATGTATGGCTCAAAATGCTGTAAATGGTGTCAACTATCACATCCTTAAAGCTTGGCACTCAACTGGTTTCCGAATTAGCACGAACGGCGCGCCAGATTAACCCCTAAGGCTAACGCAATTAGGGTGCTGATCATGCATGCAAGCCTGTTGCGAGTACTACTCACCTGACCAATCAATAGAAAAATCAATCAGTCTATCTAGGGTCAATTCTATGTTATTGTAATTTTTGACGGACTTTGACCTTTCTGAAGAACATCACCAATGAGGTCACTATAAATATGTCAAACTTTCTTTCAAATAAATAGTTGAAGTCAACAATCTAATGCGTTCTCCCAAGCAATTTCCTAAATGCAACCTTCTCGATTCGAAAAGAAAAATTCAAATCGCAATTCCGTCGAATCGATTATTCGAATCGTGCCAGTGTGCACAGGGCAAAAACTGAGGCTTGTCGGTTACGTTCTGTGATAGATTCCAATCTTCAGAGTGACATTTTCATTTCAGTTCTTTGCTTTTGCTGAAAATGTATTCCACTGTGGTCTTAGGGGGAAATGAAGCCGTGTTTGAAAGAGTGCACGGTTTGGCTTGAGGGGCTTGTGGTTAAGTAATAATACCCGCACGGTTTGATCAGGTTAAGCTACGCTTATTGCCACGGTTGGTCCGTGGATGGGTAACCCTCTTTTTATAACAAGACCCCTCTGTGCCTCGGGAAGCACGTTTAGCCACTGGTCCCGGCTGTCATTCGTGGATCTTTCCCGAAAGTCTAACAATGAGTCTTACCAAGGAGTATCGTAGTACCCAGTCACTAGTAACCTAGTGACTGGGTAATACGATACTCCTCCCTCCTAAAAACGATAAAATAAAAAATAAAAAGCTTTTATACTTTTTTTTGAGATTGACAATACAAATCAGTTTACTTTGTGAACGAGTGCATCGGCACCAATATCCCTTACACTGTAGGTATATTATTATTATTATTTTTAAACACAATCTCGACAAGTACCTAATTACACACTGTTAACACCAATCACCTCATTAGTAAGTACAGACGCCAGCACATCAAGCTACCCGAAACTGTCAAATTTTCCCAATCAACTTTGAACTTTAAGCTTTAGCAATAAAGTTGAAAATCTATTAAAGAAATTTGATACATTGTAGTAGCTTGATGTGCTGGCGTCTGTACATAATGTTAGCGAAGCAATCCACATGCTGTCATGACGACACACCTAAACATGACCTTATCCATTGAGCACTTACTGCCGGACTCTGAGACGCTACTTATACATATATAATCAATCATTACATAAAAATTTACCAACACCACAATTGCGTAAGTGAAAGAAAATCCTAATTCATTGCTTCATAAGTTTGAAAAATTCGTCTGCTCGACAAAGTAAATAACGCAATGAATGTTGTCGAATTGTCAAAATGGAAAGCAGTGCAATTGTTAATGCGTTACGCAATTACTCCGTAGCATAATTATCTTAGAATAATAATGCGAACAAAACTGAAGTGTCTGTGTGATTTCTGACAGACAGAGTTCCAATAAAATACATGGTGTAAATAAATTGATTGACGAAACTACACAGACTGGTTTTCGGTAACTAGTGATGATTAAAATATTAATAGATTGTCTTAACTACTCATTTGCAGTCAATCAGCTCTAGTTAAGTACCTAAAATTAAAATTTTAAACAAAAAAAAAGCTGATAAAAGAACAAGATGGAGGAAAATATAGTAGTCGCACAACGAGCGGTGCCTTTGTGTCGCGCGCGATTTTATCGCGTGTCGCGCCTGTTTGTAAGAGCCTTTAGAGGGATCGTGAAATCTATCACGACTGTGAAGTTTCGCGGATTAATTTAATTCCACTTTGTATATTTGTCAATTTAAGGTTAAAGACTGATTATATTTAAGTGACGTCTCTGGGTGTGACAGTTAAATGAACAAACATAAATAATGAAAGCATAATTATAAAACACGCATGCTGTTAACACCATCGCTAAAACATTTGAATACCCTATGGATTCTATCGCCTTGACTCCTGAGCTTCGGAAATCGATTGCTGAATTTCTCGATCAAATCCAAAGCATGGCATTGTGTAGGCTGGTCCAAGGCAGTTGTTCCATGTGGAAGACTTCCAGCTCTTGGGCGAAGTTCTGAAGCTCTGTGGTCACAATTCAAAGGATTTTTTGAGCTGGCAGAAGGGAACTATTAATATGTAGAAGTTGATCCTGCTGGCACGGTTGGAAGAGGCTTTAATAGTATATTAGAAATTCAGGATGGAAATGAACGAACAAAATTGGAAGTTCGAATGTTAACTTTGCTACTTTCAAAGGACAACAATTAATGGAAATTCAACAAAACTGACAAAAGGAAAAATGTCTTAAATATTTTTTTAGAAACAAACAAATCTAAACAAATTAAAGTCGAGCAAAACAAACGGAAGTATTTCTAGAGGACGAAGTTTTAAAGGAGCAAAAACAAAAGCTTGACGAAAAATTACCTTTCTCTCTCATCACTTGATGAAAGACACGATAAGCAAGATTCACTTGAGCTATCATTATTCATATCATCATCGTAAGCGAGGTTGCACGCCGAGCGACTTTTATACAGCACAGTTCCCTGTTCAATACTAATAAAATGCTTGCAGACATCCTTCGGGTCTTGATTCTCAGACGGCTCATCAATAACAAATGAAGGTATGCTTGAAATTTCTCCACCATCACTAGAACTTTTATCAGCACTTTCCACAGAATTATCCTCTATAGAACTTCTTTTTTCTTCTGATAAATGCGATATCAACTTTGACACTTTCGACTTTTCTATTTTGTTCTGCACTTGATCTTGAAACTCGTCCATCCGGTCTTGTAATTTCCCTTGTAACGTTATGAACCGATTTTTCAGCCGGTCCATTTTATTTTCCGTCATTACTGTTTAGAATTTATAACACCACAGCACTATTAAATTCATTACGAGTTTCCTGCTTCACAGTATCGAAGCAGCTGTTTACGAGAAACGAAATTCTATTGAGGAAAGCCAAAACTAAAGTTTTAATCAAAATGTTGGGTAAACATTATATACGTTCTTAGAAACTAGTAAGTTTAATTTGAAGTTTTCGAGAACTGTTTTCATTCGCGGTAAGGCTAAAGAAAATTCGAGACCAGAAACATCAAGTGTGTTTGAATTCCCGTGAAATACTGAAGAGCTAACTTTTTATAAAGCGGAAAACAATACACAACTTCAGAAGTACGTATTTTTGGATGTAAACAAGAGATGTGGGTTAAAGCCATCGCTGTACGTTACGAGAAATATTGCTGGATGTCACAGAATAATAAACGTTGTTGATTGCATGATAAAAAACATAATCGTGTAAGTAATGGCAGGCTAAAATCAATAATGAAAGGTCACGATAACACTGACAATGGTTATATATTTATGGATCGAAATTGTCTAATGTTAAAACGAATATTCCTGGAAGAGAGAGATTTTATTGGTCGAATCCACTTGTTCTAGTTATACTGTTTTCTTTAAATTTTTTTTTAATCTGTTCACGATGAAGGTTTGTTTCAGAAGGTTTATTTGTATAATAAGTACCTGCCACCTTTTTTGTTCGAGACATCGCCAAGCGGTTGGTAGGCTCTTCACGTGGCCTATTTTTTGGCAAAGAATCAGCATTGCCATACAACGTGGCAGTGCTACCAGAGTTTTGGGCACTTTTTCCTATAGACAGCAATGCCGAATTTATTTTTGATGCCCTATGATTTTTCCCCTTCCTTTTTTATATAATTGTACGTATCATTATTACCTATTTGTTTTAAATTGATTTAAGAACATACAAAGTTATTTATCTGAGTTACTTTGGAAATACGTTTTATTTTATTTAAGTATAACGCATGTAAAGATTATACAACTGCTTCAAGATTACAAAACAAAACTATCAAAATAAAACCTAACCGCCAGACGAACCGAAAATAATATCGATCACGCTTCGAATGAGACCTAATAAAAAACTGCAACACAAGTAAAGTACGGAGCAAAACCGGTTTTGTATTATATCTAAAAATATCACTAACGAAGAACAAATTGTAGTAGGTAAAGAATTTACAATGTGCCATGAGCAGGCGTTACAGCAACTATGACTCATAACACTAATAGACGCAAGATTGCCGGCCGTTCATTGTGTCATAGCGTAGAATGTGTTACAGAAGCGGGAGTCCTATGAGATGAAGAGGGATGGAGCACATATGACTTAAAAATGTATGGATATAAATGTTGATGGATGGATAGGGAGATGACCGCCGACCCCAAGTTGTTACTTGACAAGGACAATGACGAAGGCAGGTAGGAAGAAACGATAGGTCCAGACATCAATGTTGGGACTTTAAAAGAGACATTGACCTCGAAAGTATTATTGGGTTTTTCCATCTAGAATTTCTCAGCAGCTCGGAGTCAGGATTTGTGTCCATTTGATGCCTATAGGCCCGCCCCTTATTTCATGGGATTTAAATATACCTAGCGAAATGTGGGGGTACTATAGGCGCACCTCTGTATTAGCCTTCGGGGATTAGAGGCGTGATGCTATGACATGCAGTTTGTTTTGGTGTTTCTTCTCAGGGTAGTCAGTTAAGACTACCATGAGACGAAACACCAAAACAATGGGCCTTATTAGAAGGCTGAAAGTCACCCAAACGGCATTGGAGAGGGTTATGCTAGGAGTTTCCTCGCGTGATCGATTAATAAATGAAGAGATCCGCAGGAGAATCAAGGTAACCGACATAGTCCGAAAAATTGCCAAACTTAAGTGGCAGTGGGCAGGGCACATTGCTCGCAGAACAGATGGCCGATGGGGCCGAAAGGTTCTGGAATGGCGACGGCGTACCGGAAGACGTAGAGTTGGAAGGCCTTCCAGAAGGTGGTTCGACGACCTTGTGAAGGCCGTAGGGACTCGTTGGATGCGAGAAGCACAAAACCGGTCGAAGTGGAGGTGCTTGGGTAAGGCCTAGTGAAGCAGTGGACGTCTTTCGGCTGAAATAATGATGATGATGAGTCGGCTAGGACACACCGACTTCAATTTAGTCCTAATAAAAAAAGTGCATTTTACAAAAATACATAATAATTTTAATTTGTCATTTTAATTTATTACAGATTGCATTTTAAATGCCTATGGGGCATAAGAAACGTTCAACACAGACTGGATTGTGCACGTGATCATTGTCAAAATGTTAACCCTAATTAGTTTGATTTTCGACAGCTTCACAAGAACATGTGAAAGCAAATGAGTTTCGCGTCTATTCAGATTTCTTATTCTGTGGTAGTAGTTATGTATGATGTTACTATCCTTGACGAATGGTATTATTGTAGTTACTAGAGTATGTCGAACATAATATTGTAATACGCTCAGACAGATTGGCGCTTGACGGTGATAAACTTTGCACTTATTGTCAATATTACTAAGACTAGATCCATGTTTTACGATTGTCATTTGTTTTTTAGCGCTAATTTCTACAAATCAATTCTTGAGATGCAGTTTATACTGTTTCTATGTTTGAATTAAGAATTTGAGATAATTTTCAAGTTCGGAACAACAAACTGAATTGTATATTGTACTAATAAAGTAGATACTTTGACAATTAAATGTAAGATCTTATGGTCACTGCTATAAATATTGGTCAATATTGTTCAAGCAATCAATGTTTTATCAAATGAATTATGTTTATTTCAGGATGACGAATAAAATCTCTGACTATTTATTTGATTAATTTTCATTGCCATGAAACTATAATTATTGGCTCCATTGAAAACTGATGTTGCTTCTGAATCCTTTGATTCAAGTTTTAATCCAACTTTTTGATTGAAACTTGCTTCAGAATTTCTGCAATATTCAAGATTCGATTTCGTTTTCAATCTTAATTAAACTTTCTGATCGATTTTCATTATGTTCCCACTTTAATGAAAATCAATTTTAAAGGCGGTAAGTTTGGATAACGTTAAATCTACTATAGGTTGTTCCTTGTTTCCCAGAAGGGTTGGGCAGAGATGTACAGACGCCAGCACAACAAGCTACCCGAAACTGTCAAATTTTCCCAATCAACCTTGAACCTTAGGATGTTGCGATAAATTTGAAAATCTATTAAAAGTTTCACAGATTGTTAGTAGCTCGATGTGCTGGCGTCTGAACACTAAAATGATTGTTTATCAGAGATGGTGCCGACACCGGTCTGTATATTGCTACAACGATAAATATGTTTTGTATTCTATTGAAGTCTATTTCATCCATCTTGTGTAAGCAATAATGCCCGCTGTAAGAAAAGTGTGTAACAAATATTTTACTGTAACAAATTCGTTTACTTGGAACATGTTTTATGTAAAGGGAATCTATCTCATATTTCACGCATGTTGAGAATACGAAAACACTTTTATTACAAACTCAAATGTCCTTTCTTTGGTATTGTGCGACGAGTTGTTGAGCGTTGAGCTCCTCAAGTTCTGAGTTGAGCTACACGTTTACTGAAATGCTTGCACCGACTGGACTGGTCCACTCAAATCTTAATCAATGTTCTTTCCTCAAATTACCATATCAACCACTAATCTACTCTGTCTTCACATGATCTGACCAATATTTATCTATTTATTTATTAAACTTTATGCACAAGTAAAAAACTACAAAGGCGGACTTAATCCCTTGGGCATTTTCTACCAGTCTACTTTAGGGTGATGCAGAGACAATACGCAGTAGGTGCAATAGCAGAAAACAAATTAGAAAATATTTATAACTAAAATATAAGAATAAATACATATATACATACATACAAAAAAATATAAAACAAAAGAAAAAAATATGAGAGATAAACAAGAAAACCTACAACAACTTAATTCTGAGACGAATCTGCCAAAAATATTGTCTATACTTTGAAATAGACTTTGACCCTTGAGTTTGTTTCGCCATTTCTCCTCAGGAGTAGGTACATACCTACCTAGTCTGATAGAAAATGTCGATTTCATCTAGCTTATGTTTTTTTTTATAATATGACGTGTAAAAGTAATTTCGACATCCTTTTTATAGAATAAACAATTTTATTTCATTTCAAATCATCAGTAGGAAGTGTTCTTAATAATTTTAGGTTCATTATAATTTTACTTTGGATAAATCCGCTACAAACTAGGTATTCCCCTCCCCAATCATATCACAAATAGATTATATTCTGCCAATCAAAATACAGGCTCTAGAGAATATATCACTGCTCAAAACATAATTCACATCAATCCTAGCAATAATTAGAAAGCTTATTAGCAATAAAATCCGTATTGCCCATATAAACCAACGTTTCCTCAAGGGAATAATACCTAGTTTGGACTAATTGATTAAATCCATAGTAATTTACGACTACTACGTTCAGTAGTCTGTAGGGAGGGGCCCGTATGTCTACAATCAAGTGGAGCTAGTACAGTGAGCGAAGGTCACTGGTAATCGCATGTTAATTCTTATTTCTAGCTATCTACATTTGGTTAGACTGGAAAGCTATACCAACAGTCACAGGAAAAGCAATGAACATACAGAAAAAATTAGGGTGATGAGTACTGTATATGCCAAAGAATGATGATGAGAATATTGATAAGGCAGTCAGGTTCGAGGTAAAGGTTTTACGAGACTTGTCTATGCATTCACGGTATTACACAGTTTTATTCATAATGTTCTTGATTTTACTGCAAGATCAGCACAAATGAATTATTCTATTAGTGCTGTCAAAGACTAACCACAGAATCACGAAATAACCGTATATTTCGTAATATTATAGTGTGTGTTTTTAAAGGACGAAGATGAAAATATTGAAGCAATAGTCCTGACTGACATAAATGGTTTGCTCGGAGGGCCCAATAATGCGTTGTTTAGAGTCTAAACAACGCAGGGGCCCTCTTTATCTAAACTTTAGACTAAGGCGGTGCATGATGCGGTGTCGGGATAAACAAGTCTGACACATAAGATGTCTTCTTATTGTTACAAACATAATAACCACAATTGCGTGCACGCATATTGTTCATTGTTTGCCTGTTTACCACGTGTCTTCGGATGTTTGTATGGTTACGGACTAGTACAGATAAACCGCTGTTAGCCGCTATTTGCTTATCTAGTCGGCCTTCAGGCTTATGCTATATTATACTTATCCATGGACAGATATGGGACTGCTTGAACGTCTGACACTTTAGTTTTCATTATTATATTTGAGTAGATTAATGTAGCATAGCTCAAGTTGAGGATGTTGGAGAAAACACAGCCCGGCTTCCTTATCCCTTTATGTTCCGAGCCAGCGGTAACCCTTTCGGACAATCCCGCTGAGTGACCATGCTTTGTGTTCCACGTTAATAACCTTGACAAAGGACATCACCAATATTCATATGTCCTTCACTTTCCGTCTAATAAATTCCTAATAACCATAAAAGATTGATTCGTTTATGGACTAGAATAGAATCAATCGTATAAATAGCTTTCTCAATCGTTGCTGTCTGGATCGGAGCACGGTTTATGGCAATATGGTCTATTTCTATTACATTCGTCTGCCTAATCTTCACCCAACTATGTTGGTGTCAGTCTCCATCCTAACCGAATGCAGCTGAACTACAGAACTTTACATGAAAAGACTGCCTTCACAACCTTATTATTGGGTAAAACGATACCTCTAGTTAAGACTAGTTATCAGACATTCAGATTTCTGACCACCCGTAACGACTGTCAAAAATTTTCGAAATACAGTCGGGACTGTCGACGCCTGTTACATGGGACTTTAACATCACTTATGGATTACCTTGTGTTTTCTATAACTACAACTCTGTCAACACCAATTTGAGTGAACAACCGTGATGTTTTAGACATACTGTGGCCTTGATCGTCTTCTCAGCATCTTTCGGTACTTGTAAAGCCTACGTAGCGCCACTCTACGTGGCTTTGTCTATTTTCTATACCTACAAATCTGTCAACCTCGTTTGAAAGTACAGGGGTGATGTTATCAGACACACTGTGACCTTGATAGTCTTTTTTCAGCGTCTTTCGGAATTTGTAAAGCCTACGTAGTGCCACTTGTAACCCTGTTTGGAGAGCTTTGTCAGCAAGTTTTGGAGTGCCCATTTAGGATGAGGGTTTTGTACTAAAAGAGTGAAAATATTCCACACTTTATTATCGATATTATTTTGGCACCAAAATAGAAAAGAATAGTTTTCGGAATTAGTTTCTGTGTTAAATGATAAATGATTTTAATTCTGTAAGTAGGTTTGTACTAACACTTTCACACGTCAATCATATTTTTAAAACTAGATGAGGTCGGCGTTTTCTATCTGTCTATTCGGAGAAGAAAGACTGAAACAAACTCAGAGGTCACAGTCTCTTTTAAAGTCAAGACATAATCTTGGTCAGATCATGTAATATATTGGTGTCTGAAATGGTCTTTTGAGGAGAGAACCACACAGATTGAATGAAACTGTCCAGTACACATTATTATAACTTGATATTACCCTTTATTTTATGTGTCATGTACTGTGTTTTGTCTACATCTGTCATTGGAGATCCCTTACTGATAAACGTATTAAATCAGATGAATAGTTACACATCGATTTGTTGAAGCCCGTTGTGTAACAGCATAGGTTTCTTTTAACATCCGCGTTTAAAATTCCGTCTTTACAGAAAATTGTTAGTCAATTTATGTGCTCTAATTTCAAGCTATACGGTAGCCCCCTTACTAATAAACATATTATATCAGATGAATAGTTACACACCGATTTCTCTCTTTCATTCCTCAGTAATTTGACTTTCCAATGAAGAAGACAAAGCGTTGTGTAACTATACAGATGCTAAACTACGTTTATTAGTAAAGGGGTTAATAAATAAATAAATAAACTCTGCCTAATCCTTCTGGAAATGCAGGCATGAGGTTATGTAAAACATTTGCATCCAATGTGTAACGATACATACACATGTGTTTTACATTTTTTGCACAAATCGTTAGTACATATGCGCCGTAAACACCGAGTAAATATACTGGGAACAAAAACATCTGTTAACGATTGAGATTTGGAGCAAAGATTTAATAAAAAAAAAACAATTGAATCATCATCTGCCTAGCCATTTCCCAACTATGTTGAGGTGGGCTTCCAATCTAACCGGATGCAGCAGAATACCAGTATTTTACATGGAGCGACTGCCTATCTGACCTCCACAATCCAGTTACTGGGTAATACGATACCCCTTGGTAAGACTGGTCGTCAGACTTCCCGTCCCGTACTGGTTGTCGGGCTTCTGACTACCCGTAACGACTGTCAAAGATCGACGAATGGCAGTCGGGACCAACGGCTTAACGTGCTTTCCGAGACACGGAGGGTCACGGTAAGTAAAGATGGTCACCCATCCACAGACCAACCGCGGCAAGCGTAGCTTAACCTGATCGATCGACCTGTGCGGCTGTTATTATTTAGCCACGGGCCTCTAAAAAAAACAATTGAATTGAGGCCGAAATAAAGCAGCTGTCGAAAAACTAAAGTATTTCATGAAAACAAGCCGTGTGCCGGATGAGATAACTCATTGGCAAAAGTGTTTTTTTTTTTAGTTTGGTGGTATATCGGCGTGTGCCAACTGACATAAATATGGCAAATCATTTAATTAATAATAATAATATAATAATAATATATTTATTTCTGATTAAAAATCCATAACAACAACAATAACAAAAATAATATAATAAAAATAATATAATATATATAATATAATATATATATATATATAATATAACATACTATATATAATATATATTATACTATACTACACCACCACCTACTACCACCACCACCACCACCACCACCACCACCTACTACTATACTTTATTATTTTATTTTATTATTATTTATTATTATATATTATATTTATATAATATAATTAAATGCTTTGTGTTTCATAATGTTAATTAAGTCTACTAGATTGTATAGAATCAAGTTCTTCTAACTGTACAGACAGCTGTGCTGCTGGAGAGTTTGTAGCGCCACTTCTTCTTGCCAAGTGAAGCATTAGAAAGTGGTGAAGAGCGGTTGTTTTGGGTGACAGTCTTATGTAATTTCGACGTCATGATTCTCAGCCTAGATAGAATAAATGACTTTTGATTTTGAGTGACGACCTCCATACAAACTTTCATCACCAATTTAACCGCTTTTGGAGATGAATTTTCAAAAATCCTTGCTTAGTGCTCACCTACATTTTATAAGGAACTCTTCATGCTTCATGACCCGGTGGTTTAGGCCATGCGTTGTCTGTCAGTGAGTGAATACATGAATGAATTTAAGATTTTTTTTAAATACTATAGCAGCGCCCCAAGGTTTTACCCGCAGAAGTGTCGATTCCATGGGTAAATCGGGATAAAAAATATTCTACAGTACCTACCCGGCGATAAATATTGCACATCGACCTTTGGAAAGAGACAATCGGCTAATTTCGGCTTCGTAGAGCGTTATCTCTGTCGCACGAAATACAAACAGTCCGGTATCTATTAGGAGCTGATGATAAACCAGTTTGCCCTGAATTAATTGACATTTTATCTGATTTCCAATATATAACTTTCCGATATTTAGTAGCTATAATTACGAATTAATAATAGCTGCTTGTCGTAATGTCATATAAATAATGTTACTTATGTATTTATAAGCTGTAAACGCGACTCCACCTGCGTGGAACGTTTTCAAAAGTAGGATTTTCAACTCTATATAAATCCACTTAGCGGTTACTAAGGCGCTATTACACTTGGTCGTAAGCCTTTATTCTGTTTCTCGAAAGACTACTCGAATGCGGGCTTATTTACACTGAGGGGTAATTCCCGTAATTTAAAATACATTTACAGTCTGATCTCTGTCTCAATCTGTCTAAATTTAAACATTTTTTCTCATCTGTGCTATTTTTTTTTCTGTCGTTCTTTCATTTGAATCATGGAACTAGTTTATTTTATTATTTATGTAAACAAATTAAAATTGATAAGTACAGATACCTACTTATTAGTATTGTGTACAAAAAGGTACTGCTTATTTCTTAAGAAATGTTTTCCAGCAGATCTGCGAAAGGAGAAATGAAAAAGAAATGTAGTTAAGTAATAGTGTGTGAGAACAAGAAGAGAAGAATTTCTTGTTTGTGTTATTAAAAGCACAAACAAGTCTATACAGCCGGACGATTCTGTAAAAATCTCACCGTGAAAACTTAGGTGAAGTGAGTTTGTTTTTGCTAGGAATTGTCACTATTGACAGCTCACTCCACGCTCACTTCACTTAAGTTTTCACGGTGAGATTTTTACAGAATAGCACCACTGGTACTTAATAATAACAGCGAGCAGTCTATAATTAGATCAATAGGTAGTAATTTGTTCTAAATATAACGTGCTAATGTTACCAAAATGTGAGAATTTCGTTAGTAACGCGTTTAGGTAAACTATACGAAAACAGTATCTGGTAAGGTTATAAATACCTATGTATAATTCGTAAAACATCCATCAGGCGTGATCCAGGTCAAGAACAGGACCATTTAGCAATAAAAAAAATACTGTCGATTCACAATAGATGCTAAAATAATGGTGAATGGTATTGGATGTCATATACTTATAATGTAGAAAATTATAGTCACGCCTTATAAGGCGCGCAAAAAACATTGTATGCAAATACGAAGCGTTGCAAACTTGGGAACAGGATGAGCAGGTGAATCGTTTGTTTTGGTTTACGATAATCTTTTGGTGTATAAAATTTCCGTGCCTCGGAAAAGCACGTTAAGCCGTTGGTCCCGGCTGTCAATTGTGGATCTTTGACAGTCGTTGCGGGTAGTTAGAAATCCAAAAGTCTGATAACCTGTCTTACCAAGGGGTCTTATCATTTCACCCAGCAACTGGGTTGTGGAGGTTAGATAGGCAGTCGCTCCATATAAAATACTGGTATTCAGCTGCATCCGGTTAGACTGGAAGCCGACCGCAACGTAGTTGGGAAAAGATTAGGCAGGTGACGATAATGTAATTATGTCCCGTGCGTTAGACTCCCCCAACATAGTTGGGAAAAGGCTAGGCAGATGATGACAGGATAAAATTGAGTAGGTGCGACAAATTAAAATATCTAATTCAACATGTTATAAAGTAAATTTAGAGCATGTCAATAAGCTTGGGATGCACGTTGCATAATGTGCGTGTGGGCGAGCGATTTGGCAACGTCGACACGCGCCCGTTTTTTAGTAGGTACGGTCAAAATATGTGGTAAATACCGCAAGTTCAACATGTTGCCAACTTGCTTCATGTTGTAAACTCTGCGATGAATGGATTGCGTATCGGGCGCGCGCTAAAATTGGTACTTTAATTTTCTTATTTGTTTTGTTTTTTCTTTCTGGAAAGACGATAATTCGTGTTTACTTGAAGGCAATAATAATTACAAGACCTTTTACAAGAATTTCGATTTGGGAAATGATAATTTGTAATTTGATTATGTAACAGTTACTTACTGTACCTAAGTCCTATTTCGATTTGAAGAGTTGGTCAGTGGGTCGCTGTATATTGCGTTTTAGACTAATAATTATACAAATTTCAATTAATTCGCAATCAGTACCAATAGTTTCACGGTTGCAGCTGATAACTCAAGAAATTATCACTTTATCAGTAACAAACAGAGTACCCGATCTATAACCTTTTGAGTTGACATTTGGACGGATATTGTAATTATTTATTATTTTATGTATGAAAAATTTTAACTAACTACGCATCTAAACCACATCATAATATTTATACCCAAAGTAGGTTTTTCCTATACTTGCAAAGTTTCCCAAGTTTTCTTATTTTTCACTTTGTAGTGTTTTTTTTTTAATTTTTTTTTTCACTTTATGGTGGGTCACTTTGTAATTTATCTAAGTTACAATAGCCTAATGTCAACTGCTCATCACCTTTTACAAAATATTCCCGATGCTGGGACGTTAATTGTTGAGGAGTTCTCCTGGTAAGAACCAGGAGAACTGGAGCTGATTGAAAAGTCTCCATCAGCTCCACTTCACCATACACATTGTGACGAGCATAAATTGCTTAGCAACCACGTTAAAGTACCTAATCGAATCGCAACCCGTGAAATACTTATTATTGAGTAGTTCCGATAGCCATCTGTGGTCTTCATCATCAGTTCCACTTCACTAAATGGTGCTTTGCAAGAGCAAATGCACGAGTTACTATAAAAAATACCCAAATCGCTATAGGTGTGTCTATAAAATTTGAGGGATTCCCTCGATTTCCATGGGATTCCCTCATCAGATTCCAACTTGGTGACAATGGGACCACCTCGAGACCATACCCTTTCAAACAAAATAATATATTTTTAAATAGATCTACAATTGACGGAGAAATCGGTGAACATAGATAAAAAAAAAACATACATAAAGTCGAACATATAACCTCCTTTTTAAAAGTTGGTTACTGGGTCTGTAGTCCTTTATGTTAAGCGTAGTCATAGCCTGTATCTGTGTGCAGTTTATTGTATATTAGATAAAGGCAGTTTTTGCAGGGTAAGGATACGCAAGACTGGTTTGGTGACCTACGCGAATGCCCTCAGAAAGTTGTAACCTGATTTCGAACGCCGAAATTGGCAGTCACATAGTTTTGTATTTTTCTTAGCAGTTTTGGTTTTATATTTAGCTTCATCGTTACTTTTATAGTACATGTGTTATGGTCATGTTTCATTTCATGTTTATAGTTATTATTGTTTATAATAAATTTTTCATTCTGTTCTTTGTAGTTCTCTTAACATTTTAAAACTTTAGTTTTAGCTTCATCATAGTTTACAATGTTGATGTTTCAGACTCTGATTATATCATTAAATGTGTCATGAACAGCATACTATTCATCAATTGAAAACAATTCATACGTTCAACTGTTTTAGGTAAGTAGTACCCCAAAATCACGTGCACTGCACTCAACTAAACTTTTGCACTTTATATTTAGAGCAGGATAACTGGCACTGAATAAAACCACACCTTTGAGGAAAAAAGTAACACAACACTACATTTTAAACTCCGAACGCATTGAAAGCGAAAAATATCAAGCTCACACTCGCGGAGTTTATTTTGTTTTCACAATTCTGTTTACTAATACAATTCAGCACGCGCGTACGCCACGACGTCGGACGGCTAACTAAAAAATAAGGTTAGCACATGTATTGGTGTACCGGTCGGGGTAATAGTAATTTATTTTATGTATCTTGATCGCTGGTGCTGACTCAAGGACGTTTGTCAATTGCTGCAGTACTGAATGTGCATGAAATGAGTTATAGTCAACCATTTTCCTTCAAAAAATATTCGCCGCCACTAGAGAATGCTCCGTGAAAGCAGAGAATGATGTCAACTTTATGGTGTCGTTAATTTTAAGTAGGATTTTAATGGAGCGTATCTATAAGAGCATACTTTGCGGAATAATTCCTTAGGAAATTGAGAATAAAGTTGTTAGTTTACTACTTCTAACAATTCTATGTAAGGTCTGAGTGTGTCTGAGTATTTTGGTCTTTATTGCGCTCAAGGATTTAGTCACATATGACATAATATCCCTTACTATGAGCAAGGTCAACACTTGAAATAGGTTCTTATGGATTGTTTACCACTTTATTATCATCATTTTCTTTTACTTCTTGTACCTCTCTAAGTTCAAGTTCATCGAAATGCCCTCTGTCATCAGCGCGATGAATTATATTCTCATCAGCAACCGTTTGATTGCAATTTCTGTCCAGTCCTGGACATATTCTTAATGATATACTTACTTCTGCTGTTTAACTTAGGCAAACCATTCAGAAATCTAATACTATTAACGGTTAGGTGAATATAATGCCAAAGGTTCAAAGATTACCATGCGTGGCATCTGCCACTTTGCTCGAATATATCACTAATACCACAAATTATACATATAATGGGCAACTAACTATTACCATTTAATATAATATCACTTTGCCTGAATCAATGTGCAATGTTATTCAAATCAATTTTAATTATTTCCCGGTAGATACATATTTCTCATTTGTGACGTAAACTTGTTTGTTAGTTTATTTATTGAAATTGTCGTAAGTAAACCACCACGGTTCTAAGTTAACAGAATGTCGCGACGAACTTGAAGGGTCGTCCTCGGCGTCTATTATGTATGACATGTTCTGATTATTATCTGTGTAATGATAATGACGTTTAATAGCCTGATAATGTTCTGCGAGATTTGTTCTGTATTTTTCTGTTTGCAAGTGACATGTTGACAATTGTTGACAATGTTGAGTCATCGTGACATGACGTCATGTTATTTTAATTCCGGTGAACTTTGGTTTGATTATGAATAGTTTCTATAATCCCGTATGAGGCCGTTCAAGTATTACGTAAGCAGTTAAGCACTACAGGGGGGCGAGGGGGTCTTTGCTTTGCTTATTTTTGATGAAATGGGGAGATGGGGGGTCTGGATGTTGATTACGTCAGCAGTATTTTTTTTTACTTTTTCGGATTTTCTACAAAATTTAGTCGATTTTGGTTTGAACACATAATTATGGCAAACCTACTTGTCTATGCTTGAAAACACTGACCTGTATTATACACAGAGGTCAGTGTTGAAAACGAAACGCATAAAACTGCTGCTCATGAAACAATAAAGAAACCAGAACACATTGAAAAATGCATGTACAGAAGCCAGCACATCAAGCTACTACAATTGTCAAATTTCTTTAATAGATTTTCAACTTTATCGCTGAAGTTTAAGGTTCAATGTTGATTGGGAAAATTTTACAGTTTAGCTTGATGTGCTGGCGTCTGTACCAATGTTTACGTAAGCATGGAAGGGGGTAAGAGCTTTGCTTACTTTTGCTGACGGGGGGGGGGGTTCTTAATAATTGCAAAAAATCTGCTTACGTAATACTAGAACGGCCCCTATAAAAGAAATTACATATTGTGCATAATTACATTAAGGAGTTTGAATTTTAATTTGTAACGTTCTACAAACATAGATAAGAACCGTCCTATCGCCTTGGGATATCCTGTAATGATTGTTTGTTAAGTAAATAAATAATAAATATTATAAGTATGTGTGGTGTGGTGATGTTAAATATGCTTAAATATGTCATTTGTCAAAGAGACAAAAAAATAAAAACAGCGTTTTTCTTCTTCATAACACTGGATTCCTATAGTTTCACTACACATACGACGACATATCAAGCTAAACATTTCCAGTTTTGTCAATCACAAAGAAAACCAGTCTTTGGCGCGGGAGATATTGTAAGTGCACTCACAGACACATTAATACGAGACCTATACTGCCTAAGTATACGAGAACAGGTTAATAAGTAAGTAGTTAATAGTCGTTTTCAGTGTTGTGAAGGCTCTTTTTATGAACCCCAATACATACATGATATAATTTCTCTTTACCACCAACACGATTATCTGACGTCATAATCCAATCATATCTCAATAATCTCAAATACTCTAAATGACAAACTTTGATACGAGATACGGCAGATTGTTATCCATAGCGTGACGGCGCCCAGGCAACGAAGGATGATGCAATAGAAGCGGGCTGGGGGTGATGCCTTGTGGCACGCCACGCGATGCAGACAGCGCAGATATGTAAGTATGTTTGGTCAACAAATGAGATATTGACCAGGCAGCTTATTTTCTAATCATTGTGAAAATGGTTCTTCACAATGATTAGAAAATAAGCTGCCTGGTGAATTTGTTGGCATTTGTTTGCAATTGCATCATTATAAAAAAAAAAGCGGTAGGGAATTAATGCTTCGCCAACAGTGAACCAATCATATTATCATCAGACTTCAATTGCATCCCTGGATAAAAGACAATAAATCTACCAACCCGATTATGACGACATAAGTTGCTTTGATTGCAATAATATCACCTACTTTAAATGACAGCCTTTGATATGAGATACGACAGAGTCAGTCACCCATAGAGTGACGGCTCGCGGTCGCGGTTCGCCGGTGACGAAGCGCGACGCAATAGCGGCCCGGTCGTGATACCCTGTAGCACGCCACACGACCCATCGTCAGTGCAGATATGTACAGACCACTAAAGAGATATTTAACTTTAATAGTATGGTGTAGTGCACTAATGTTTTTTTACCTTTTTCTTGCAATTTTAATATTGCATCTAGAGAACGAAGTTCAGAACAATTTACATAATTACAGTAATTGCTCTGATCACATCAGTGGTGGCCCAGTGGTAACGGCCCTGACATATAAGTTGTAGGTCGTGGGTTCGAATTCCAACCCTGGCAGGCGCTGATTTTGTGTAAAGAATTTCATCACCACTGCTCTCAAAACGGTGAAGAAAAACATCGTGAGGAAACCGACATGTCCTAGGACCAATAATTCGAAGACATGTGACATCTACCAACCCGCACCGGATCGGCGTGGTAGATTACAGCCTCTCACTGAGAGGCCTGTGTCCCAGCAGTGAGAACGTACATAGCGCCTGCAAGTTTACACCTATTTTTGTGGAAATTTAAATTTACAATTTTCTTTCTTTATGTGTTTCAGTATCTAAATACACCTATTTTTGTGGCAATTTAAATTTACAATTTTCTTTCTTTATGTGTTTCAGTATCTAAAGCTGGATCCATCAGTATGTAGTATGTCGTGTGAAAAACCATGAGTAAACAGTACTTGTACATCTGATATGATCTATGATCATATGATCCCCCACATGCCCTAGTAGCCCCACTTCGAATTTTTCAGATCCTCTTTCGGTCCCTGTTGCAAAAAATATACATATGATTTTATTTCTTCTTATTTGCAAAATAGTTGGGCAAACGTCATATAAAACTATTCCAAATTTCAAGTTGATAGCATTAGTAGTTCTTGAGATATCCAGCTGTGACAGACAGACAGACTTAGTCTCACCATAAGGGTTCCGTTTTACCATTTTGGTACGGAACCCTAATAATGTATTCTTACATACCAAAATGTTTTGCCAATACCTTGGAAAGGTTTCTTATTCACAATTGACGGACCATTAAACTTTTACAACTTCAATAGGTCAAACCCTCGGTATACTACTAGGATCGTAATAAAATTTTATATTGAAAGATATTTGCTCAGAATTTTTCATTAAAACTTTATGACTAGAACCGAACAAAGTGTTCCGGGCAGTCAATTTTAGAAATTGTTTCATTTTGAAATAGAAAGGTTGCTTATGTCTTTCAAAAACTGGCTCTTTCTTATGTACCTAGACCTATCTATTTCAAAACTGGCTCTTACTTAGGTATTAGTCCATGAGTTTCCTATGGAATCCACATCCATAGAGCCCAATCCCACGTACCACAACAACACCACAACGACATCACGTGGACGGAAGGCGAATTTGTACGAATTTTTTTTTTTTTTTGCCGAATGGGCCCGCTCTTAACCTCGATCACGCCTGATGGAAAGCGATGGATGAGGTCTCTTATGGAACGAGCGTGCCCAGAAGATGCCTAAGGCACTGGAACACACATGCATCGACGAAACAAAGCAGGCTGCTTGTAGTAGGCGAAAATGAAACAGAATCCAAGGAGTTATTAGAATTCCAGTGTTTTTATGTTCTACATATATAAGTTTAAGTCCAAGCTTCTCGCGAAAGTCTTTCATCTGAAATTGAACTAAATTCGTCGGGTATTTAAAAGTTGTTACCACATTTTATGATAAGCTTACACGGCTTGGGAAAGAGTTTTGTGTTGAAGTGCTGACCAAAGCTGATTAAAAGCGTCGAAATATTTTTTTGAAGTTTGTATTTACCTTAAAGTTTGTAAGAACCCTAAATACAATAAAATACCGTATTGCTGTAATTATTGGGTACCTACTTACTTTCCGTCAACCCAACAGCAACCTTATTACAATTAGAATAAAGATCACTGTAATTTGGACAGTGATGCAAAATCAGAGGTACGTAAATCAGACACTGTTGGTGATGAGATTAGTCACTAAAATATAAACAATCTTACCTGTTCCTTATCCTCTTGAGACTTCGGCCACAGCGTAACATTGAGCACGATCTCTCCCATATCCTGGGTAGGTTTCCCAGGGTCATGGAGACAGAGGACCAGATCTTGGGTGCGACCGAGTTCTAACGCGGTCAGGTCCATGTGGCAGGAGCCCATGAAGTCGTCTTGCAGCCCCCAGTCGTAATCGAAGACCTGCAATGTTTATTGAACGGGTAGAATAATGATTTAACTGTGAGAAGTACTTGGTTTTATGACCAGCAATCTACCAGGATAACACGAATTAGTTGGTAGTTATCACTTTCATCGTAAAAGTTTGGCAAGTCATTACGATAGTCAAAACATATCTGGGTATTTGTTACTATCTTGGACAAAAGCGTTTGATAACTTGATCCATTAAACTCAGGACTTCAAAAGATTTAAAATAACTTCCTCTCAAAAACTGCTATAAAAGAGTTGCTATCCAAGTATCCACTGGCTTTCAAGTACCTTTTTTAAATGGTATATGTCACCGTACGATTGTGAACACCGTTAGTTTATAATCTATCTTGCGAGATTGTATACTGTCGATAAATTGTGAACTGTACCGTACTACTTACAATGTAACGTATTAATTCGCGATAGTTTACAATCTATCCATGTCAAACCGTCAAATTGTGAACTTACCGACCAAATTGTGATCCGTCCCCGAATTGGTCACAGTAACTAAGCCAGGGCGCACCGACGAAATGGGTTTGGTAAACCAGAACTGTGACCTTCCGCGACTATTTCCAGGTTGGTCGCAGTTACTTGGCTATTTAGTATTAGCGCAAGGTGCGATCCGGCGCATGCAGGTTGGATACCAGTTCACAATATGTCGATGTGCCATTGTTAGCGTATGTACCAGCGGTAGACAAGAGGATAAAAGCTATCGAAAAATAATGCGTCAAATTGCACCTATATGGTTTGTTGAATTATTTCGGTCTGATCCCCTGAATCCCCTCCAACCCCCCTGGATCCCCTGCTGGTTATTCTTCTGTTTTAATCTGTGTCTTATCCACTTCTAGTAAGTACAGTCAAGAGAAAATAAACGTTTCATGTTTTACAAAATGAATGCAGTTCACAATGTTTCAATTGTTTATAATTTCGCGAGATAGATTATGAACTTTAGGTGTACACAAATCACAATCATACATTGACAAATATAAGACAACATTGTTGAAACGCTAAACCCAACTAGCAAAGAGATCGTATAAGCAATTACTCTCACGACTATGAATCGAAAAACACTCGTATGAAAGATCCTATTATTTCAAAAAGCCGTTTAAAAGCAGCTGTCTAGATATTTTAGCCTTCAACGCTTTTTGACTCTATAAACATGTCTAGTAAACGTGTACTCGACGAATTCATATTGCACTTACTCGATAATTATATAAAGATATCTCTCGATCACCTTCATGCAACCGTAAGTCCTATGACAGCTCTTTGAAAGCAACTGAATTGCTAATTTGTCGTAAAACTAGCTTTTATAGCACTATCTTTCGACATGAATTTCTTACAGCATAATTATAGAGTAAACGCTGTTTATTCGACAAAATAGCATCTCAGTTACTATACCGGCACTTAATGTCATATAATAGCTTTTTACAAGGCTTTCATTCCGCTTAATTTTTGAACTTGAGAAAACGCTTTAAAATTACCTATTACAGCCCCAAAAATGCTCTAAACATCATTTAAAAGCCGTCTTACAGCATAATTGTGGTATGAAAGTTGGATAAAATCTTTTACAGCACTGTTAACGCCATTTTGTTACAACAACAACCGTATTGTTTTTATTTTGTGAAAATCGATTATAATCGATGGAAAAAAATTAAAAGAAGCGGAGGGTTCCGACGGAAAGTAAACAAGATTTATACACGATTGAAACAATCAATATCTACATTAGCAGTAACCACAGATGAAGAGCGATCAAATAATACAAGTGCGGGTTCTGTAGGAAATATTTACACTTCTACTGATTATGAACCGTCAGCTAGTGAAGTGTGTTTAAATTTTGAAAATATCTCCGCTGATCAAGACTCTGATTCTTATAGTAGTGATTCTTATTTACTGCCAAAAGATCCTCGGTCTATTTTGAATACGAATACATCAAAGATTAATGTATTAACTGTTGGCTCTGGATTTTACTGGCACAACGGATTAACAGAACCTTTGCAAAAATGTTTAGAAATTATTGATTGCAATTCTGATGTTTTGACTCTGCTTGTAAACATTGACGGCCTGCCAGTATATAATAGCTCAAAACTTCAATTTTGGCCAACGTTGTGTAAAATACTAGAAATTCCGACACTGTCGCTACTTAGTTGTCGGAATATATGCAGGTCAAGAAAAACCATCGGACTTAGATAAATATTTAGAACAGTATGTGAGGGAAATGAAAGATCTTGAAAATGGTCTCAGTATTAAAACAAAAATTGCCACTAAAATAATTTGAAAAAGTCACTCATATAAGTAATAAAAATCACTAAAATATTTTGTTTGTGTTTAATTTTCTTTTAAATTGCTCTGGAGTATTAATAACAGTATTTTGATCTAATATTAGGGATTTAACATTTTGCGCTAAGGAACCCCAAACTAACTGCAATGGCGGTCCTAGAAGTCGTAAAGTTGAAACCTCATTTCTATTTCTCAGCTAAAAGCCGAGTAAATGCTTTGTGATGATAAGTGAATTGCTATTAATGGCGAATTAGATAAACAATAAAATTAATATTATTTGTAATTCATTATTTACTAAGAAATCTTACGGCCCATGAAAATATTAACTAAAATGTAAGGAATATAGACGAAAAATTTAACCCCGCATAGGAAAGTAAACACCTTTGAGCTAACTTTAGTTCACGAATTGTCAATATGATTGTAAAATTGTATGGCACAAATAGTATGGCAAAATTTAATACTTATATTAAATTTAACTATTTTATTCCTTTTTACAAACTATATAGTCTATGAATGCTGCTTGGTTGCATTCACACGATCAAAGAGTCGAGTGATTGCAACCGCACTGCTATATTACAATAAATTTGTCGAATGAAAGAGCTTCTACCGACTTGGGAAAAGCTAATGTGTTGAAAAATGGCATACTGATGATTAATATAATACTAGTAACTTTCGAGTTGCGATTACTCTATATTCTTTCGACTATTTGGCTATTCAGACGATAATCTTACGATATTTACATCACTTAAAGCAGAGAGAAGTGCGCCCAAATCGCGTTGAGAGAACGTGCACAGATCATTTACTCGACATTTTCTAACCACCAATAGCTGAAATAGTAACGTGCTGCTGGCATTTTTACGATATCTTTTGCTAGTTGGGAAGTTTAAGCGATTTTAGTTCTGACGCATAGTAGGTTTCTATGCCGTCTACATATTTCTTAAATGTATTCTGAACCATCACAAGCAGATAAAATGGCCTATTTACGATAGTGTCTCATTCTTAACATTAAGATTCAGACAGCTCGCTGAACGTATTAGCATATTATTGATTTTACACGAAGACTGTACATAGGAACACATCCCATTTTATGCATGAAAACATTCTTATTAGATATGGTTTTCAATTCCCAGCTGAAAATAGCTTTTTTTCTGACCAAGAGAAAATTCTATTCAGTTCTTTTTACAATTTCTTTTTTACGCTGTTGTCTGGTCTTACAATTTTGTTTTGGAGATTGTATTTTTACTGTATGAAATGTGACTAACACCTTTTTTCCGCAACACAAAAACATGTTGATGAAACAATGTTGTGCAACTTTTGTTTGACACATAGCTCGTTTTAGCCCTCATACGTAAAGGCGATTTTTTACCGCACACTCGATTTCTAACTCTCGTTGTTGAGCTAAGCATTATGAATCCAACAGAGTCTATTTAGTAATCTGTGACAGAGTGCATTCCGGCATGTCAAAAAATCGCGCTGTTCGATTTTCAACTCTTCGCGCTAAACTGTGCATTGAAAATCCAGTATGCGATAATAAATCGCCCGTGAGTACGAAGGCTTGAAATAAATATAAGTCCGTGACGTAGCACGACTCTCTAAGCGATGATATAGTAACATTATTCCGCCTTCGGGACCGTTTAAGGGTTAATATTTTATTCATTGCAGGAAGTAAATTGTGCGTAATAAAGTACGGGGTTGGGTTGGATTTTATATGTTTTTCATTGCCGATGCATCTATGTAGAAGGATTGTGTTTTTACTGAATTTATATGTGAAATCCATTTAGGGCTAATTTCACCAAAGGCAAGATATCTTTTATCCGAGTAACAAAATTGACGTCTGACAGTAGGTACTAGTAAGGAAATACTGTCAAAAATTCAAAATTAATTATCAGAATAAAGGCTCCTACAACCAGGCGCGACACGCGATATAATCGCGCGCAACACAAAGGCACCGCTCGTTGCGGGACTTGCGGTGCCTTTGTGTCGCGTGTCGTGTCGCGCCTGTTTGGAGGAGCCTTAAGACTTTTTCTAGGGAGGTATAAAAGTTTGCTGGAATTCGCCCTTAGAGTGTAAATAATGGTCCCATGAAATCATAATTATACGCCGATAGTTCTTTAGAATGAGGGCATGCCATTAATCGGGCTTAAATCTAGACTTCGACCCTACTAATTGAGAAATTCTTGATAACTCTTTGTCCGACCAGCGTAACGTACTATCAATCTCAATCTGATTCATTTTGAAGGATACTGCCAATCCATTGCTACATGTGTTCGAAAAATGCGTCTGCCTCAACAACGTAAATTACGCAATGAATGTTGTTCAACTGTCAAAATGAAACCCATTGCTACTGATAGTGTGTTACGCAATTACCCCGCTGGGAATCGAACCCACACGGCCCCATGCTGAGTAGTCACACTTAAGCCGATATCATTTCATTTTTCGATAATAAGGCAGGCAAGTGAAAGACAACTGCCGAAATCCAACATCGTTAAAATGATTCACTAATGAATGAATTGTTCACTTTTGATCAAGTGAAAGATGCCGAATGAAAGACAAAAAGTGAAACATCTGATATCGGCTTAGTGTGCATAAATACGAGCGACACGCGTCGACGAAAAAGGCAACTGCAACCGGCGACGCGTGTCAGCGATAGGGCGCGACGCGTGTCGGCGATAGGGTGCGATGCGTGTCGGCAATAGGGCGCGACGCGTGTCGGCGATAGGGCGCAACGCGTGTCCGCGATAGGGCGCGACGCGTGTCGGCGATAGGGCGTGACGCGTGTCGGTGGCAGCTAACGACGCGTCGGCAGCTGCCGGCGACAACAACCACCAGGCCAAAAAGCAATGAAAACGTACTAAACTTAAAACAATTTCAAATATTATCTTACCTTAATCTGAACAGGCTGAAAAGGATCTTCAATCGGCACAGTGAAGCACTCGTCCCAAACAGGGTTTAGGTCTCGATAGACGATCCTGGATTTGTGCAACAGTCTCCCCCCAGCCTTAAACTTGACGTAGGGATCGCTCGTGCCTGACAACAAACCTGGTTTTGGACCCCACAAAACACTACAGTTAGAAGAGGAAAAAGCAAAATAAACGAATAAAATCTAAGTAAGCTACGGGGTAATAACCCCGGAGAGATCGTTTTTCTCCGAGTAGTTCCGAAGTTACACGATTGTAGATGACTGTTTCATTACAAAGTTCGGGGTGATTTCGGATTGGATTAGTCAAACGTGTTAGGTATGGGTTTGTTTCGAAGTTGGATTAACCAAGTTAGACACCTATGTTAATTTTATTGAGGGGATGGATCTGGTAAGATTATAATCTTACCATTGATAACTGTCAATGTCTATCTGGTACACTAGCGTCTGCCCGCGACTTCTACCGCGTGATTTTTTTTCTTTTGCTCGGCTCGTAAGGGCGTAGCGTGATGTTAAATAGCACATAACCTTCCTCAAGAATTGGGCTATGATAATAATAATAATTCATTTATTTCGGGTATCTAGACCCCATAGAAAAAAAAAAACTATCAAATGGTAAAAGATTTTTTCTTAGCCGACGGTAGTTCCAGAGATTAAAAAAATAAATTAAAAAAATATCACAGCATCACGCTGAGATAGGAGACTTTTAGGCCTCGCACAGGTCTTCTTTGTTTTATTTCCACTATTTTGTTAGTTTAGATAAACTTAAAACTTTTAAAGTTCTGTTTTTATTGTTTTCATGCTTTTGTTAGATTTAATGTTCTTTTTTTAACCGACTTCAATATTGTTTGCATTTTCTTTGCGTGTCCTAAATAAAATATTTTTCTTTTTGTCTTTATTTCTTAACGCGTTCAAACAAACAAACTCTTTAGCTTTATTTTACTAGGTATAAATTTAGAGACAGTAGTTCTTAATTTCTTACATAAATTAAAGTAGGATGCTAAAGGTGATCTATGGTACCTACGAAAGCAAAAGCATTATCTGCATTAAAACAAAAGAAAACATGCAAAATAACATTAACAGAATAATGTTGGTGTTGTGTAGTGTTTGAAAAGATAAAGTTTTGTAGCAAAGTAATGTCAAATGTTCCGTAGTGACAAGGGACTATCAGTTTGAAAGAAATATTGCAGCGTTATAGTAGCGAGATCGGTGCGTTTGTCTGAAATGACAATTTGGTGCAGTGTGTGGACTGTTGTAAGGCAGTAGTCGCCTAAGTGCTCATACGCACGAGCGACACGCGTCGACGACAGAGGCAACTGCATCACGCGTCGACGACAACGTGTCGCTCGTGTATTTGAGAACGGTGCTCAAATACACGAGCGAGCGGCGTGTTGTCGACAGCAGCAATTGCTTGTGTCGTCGACGCGTGTCACACGTGTGTGTACTTGTGCACACATACCCCTTTATTCATAATCGTTGCTTAATAGTAGATTATTAAACAAGGGCTGTATGACATCAATTGCATACGAGGTTTTTGGCGCCTGAGCGAAGCGAAGGCGCTAATTAACCCGAGTATGCAATTGATGCTTACGCCCGAGATAAATACTCTGCTTTACATATCGATTGTGAGGTAAGTAAACAACAAGACAGCAGGTTTCAATGAACATTTATTAAGAAGAAAAAATGTGTATTTAATTAAAATTAATAGTAAAATTATTACAATTTGTAAGAGATATGGTCACGTTCTTTTTAGGTATATTTATAGTTTGAATATGAGTTTGTGATGATAAGACTTGAGTTTGAGTGACTTGAGGTTCTTGCATCGTAAATGGCGGCAGTTGACTGGTACTATTTTCTTCATTAAAAAATGGCTCAGATGATGTGCTTTGACGTGGTGATTTTAAGTTTAAAATATTCTTCGTGCAGTATGAGTATGACAGTTCTTTTTTCAAATTCCAAAACCTATGCTGTAATGATAGTCATACACCCCGGCATTCAGGGGTGTAAGGGTGTACTTACAGAGCAAGAGATATGTAAAATTATGTAGTGATTAACGAGTGCTTAACCATACATTTTTGACGTTTAAACGTCACTTAACTTTAGTCATCGTTTATAAATAAACCCATAAGTGTCTTGCTTTAATCTGACGACGCCTAACTCCACGTCCTAACCAAAAACGATCGTCGCGCGAATATTCGCTCGTCACTTTTTGATCAGAAAACCAGATGGCGCCCACTGCTGGCGCGCCGCGACGATGGATTTTGGTTAGGATGCGGTCTAAGACCCCGTTCACAGCCTCGCGCGATGCGACTTGTGACGAGTCTTGCGGCAAAACAAACGCGCGGGCTTTACTTGTTTCCTTCGCGTGAGCCACTGCGACACGACTTGCGATCTATAGTCAAACTTTTAATTAGCAGCAGTAAAATGACACTTCATAATAACTCATTTCGGACTGAGTTTAGTTAGAGATATGCATGTCAAATAAGTTTCGTTTGTATTCTAGGTACTAGAAAAATAAGATTTAGTTGATGGCCGCGACAAAACAAAAAGACGCCAATTTCAGTCATTTAAGTAACACTAAGCTGTCATTTTACTGCAGCTAATTAAAAGTCCGACTATAATGTAAATCCCCCAACCATGTTGATTCTCGCCGTGCGGCTGTTCGCTTACCAAATCACCTCACAAGTCGAATCACCACCCCATTTGGAGAGGTCGTTAAAAATCGCAGGTGACTAGTTCATTTTGCATCAAAATGTCGACCTTCATGCGACGGGCGATCGCCTGCGACTGGGCATTTTAACGGTCGATTTTAGTCACTCGCCGCATGCGATCTGTCATCTTTGGATCTTGCGATTTTAGTTACCTGGGGCCTAGCCGAATTTTCGCCGTGCGGCGAAAATCGTGCGGCTGTGGTCATCTGTGTAAAGCCCGCCTTTACATGCTCTAAACAACTTCTTACAATTGTTTTCTCCGCAGACGCTGTCGCAAGACGCATGTCGCTTGAGCGTGTAGCTCGAAGCCTCGGGGTTAATAGAAAGCATCCAATAAATAAAAGAAAAATGCCAATTAAGGTGTGAATAGTTCATTCACCTTTGTGTTAATTTTATAGATCATTCGATTACGTATATCATTTTTGTATCCCTACTTTTAAGTGATTGATGAAGCTTGTCATTCGCTGCTCTGCCAAGATTATTTTCAATTTTTTTTTATTCATTTTTTTTTCGATTAGCAGTCGATATTTGTGTATTATTATGCATTATCTGTGTATTATTAGGTATGCATTATTTGCTGTGCATCGCCTAGCAGTGATGTTCGTGTTTGAGTGTCGGTGATAGTGTTGCGGTGATCCAACATACCATTTTTGTCCATAGCTACTAAGTTTTGGCCTCGTTTTAAATGTACCCTCAATTGGAAGAACGCGTATGTTCGCAGCTGCTGTTCTCTTAGCCTTTGGCCTTCGTCTGGCTCCTGGACAAGGAAAGATACTTTGTAATAGATACATAAAAATGACAATGAGACTACGCTTACGTGTCAACAGCGCGCATCTTTGTGATTTTATATTCAATCTGCATTATGCATGCTTCGAAATCGCCCTGTTGTCGCATAAACGTGGTCTTAAAAATGTCTTCAACGAGAATACACACAAATAAAATTCGGCAACTGAAAGCGGTTGAAATCGTTAAAGTAATCGTATTATTACGTAACTATGTCAGTAAGCGCCTGAATAAATTTTAAGAGCACGTACACGAATATTTCTCTTTTCTTTGTATCAGGCGCTAGGGTAATTTCTTACACAATAATTCGATGGTATGTTGATTGAGATGGCTAATGGTAACATTATTTTATATGAGGGTATTTCTAAGACAAGCATGGCATTGTTTTTTTTTGCTCTTAAGAATATAAAAAAATGTGGTTCACTAAGTAGGCTTAATTAACCAGGAACCCAAAAAATATGCCTTCATTAACACAACGTGGATCCACGCGAGTCACAAAGGCTTTATAATTGTTTCAGTAATTACCGCATTCAATCGGTTAAAACGAGAGTTTTTAAATCTGGCAAGAAACTGTATGCAAACAGCGAGAAGCTTAATAAAAACCGGTAGTAAACTAGTCTCATTAAGATCCTCTCTTCACCAAAGGATATTCTTTTAAAATTTCCAGGAATAATTTAGTAGAGATTATTTTGTTATACTCCATACCTATTCTTTGATCAAATTCGCTTTCATTTACTTAGTTTAAGATTATGATTCAATCTTGATAGATTTAATAACTTATATTCTGCGGTGAAATTAGCCTCCATTTGTAGCCAAGAAAAGCGTTCAGCGCTGGTTCGAACGATTTAATCACGATTCCTTAGGTGGATTGTACCAATATTTGCCAAAATCACTTCGCTGAAGAATCGGATCCATGATCGTAACCACCTGAGTTTTTCATTAGTCCACCGATCATAGCACTTATGCTTTGGCCAATCCTGCGAGACGGGAGCGTCAGCGCACGGCGGACGCTGCTCGTGTTTATCTATGGTGCCTTGCACACCTACGTGGTGATCAATGTAGTCGCGCAGGACCCTTATTCACTATGATCACTTAACGATTCCTTACTTCGATACCACGTCAATTCCTTAGATATTCCCGCCAATCTCGCGTTCATTTCGCGCGGTTTCGTTCATTGTGTCATAGAGTAAGGCCATTGGTGTTCCCGTTAAGTTTCGCGTTGTTGACGCTCCTGCTTCGCGTCCCGCGTCACGCGTACTTGACGCGCAGGTTTGGCCGAAGCTTAAGGGAGAGGATTTTTTATCAATATCGATACTGCCGTATTAAATTGTAAACTTCATTTTACCTTTATCGGAGCTGACTGCCCCCAACTTAACATTTCAAACTATGAAGATGTCTTTCATTGTACACCAGTCTTGTTTTAGTAAACTTACCAATTGCAAGAGTTCAGCAGGCGGCGGTCGTGCGTAATGCGCAGGAGTGCCTGAAGTGGACGGTGCGGGATCAGTCGACACCTGACGCGTCACAGAGTCTGCAGGCAAAAGAAATAAGTTCAGAAATTAAAAATGTTATCTACATTGTTGAAGATATTTTTGTTAATCGTTTGTTTGAATGCTCAAAAGCAATAACACATTGGGAGCATGAATAACTCTCAAGTCGTGTTGTCATTAATTCTTAGTTCAGATCCCAAACTCTTATATCCGTAGGAGTAACGGAGTAGGAATCGCCCGTAACTTCGGCTAAAGATATGGACTTCGTGTTTAGTGAGTAATCTCCTGCTTTGTAAATATCTCCTGTATTACCCTTAATACAGGATAAATTTACAAATAACCAGATATTTAACAGCCATAACCGATTGAAGTGCCGATGTTTTTCTACTTAATTCTTAAGTGAGGGGTGCTAGACATATCATGTTCGGGTCGCCATGATTCGGCACAACCGGACGGCAAAATCGAATGTTCGAGAAAAAGTCGATCGATTTTTAGCTCTGATTTGGCGAGCCGACTCGAACATGATGCAGTAAGGCTACCTACATGCTGAACGAAGTTTGCTGATCAGCACAAGCCGAAGTGTAGCTATTGGTTTGGGTCGGCTTTGTTTCTCAACAAAAAATACTGCAGAACATAAATGTGCCGAGGCCAAAATCCCGCGCGACACAAATCAGCGCAAGTCGCGCCACGAGCGGCGCCTTTGTGTCGCACGTGATTATATCGCGTGTCGCGACTGTTTGTAGGAGACTTAAGTCGCCCAGACAGAATTGCACACATAGCTATGAGAAAACAATTGATATTCTAAATACCTAACAGTAGATGCCACCCTAACCATTCTCAGACTTACCATCTCTCTTCCGGAAGAGGCGCATTCTCCGCCACTTCCTTACAGCGGACTTAAGTTTCTTCATCAGCACACAGTTTAGAAATGCTTTGGCTATTCTCCGGCGCCATATTGTGCACATCTATTCACTATTGTCGACTATTGTCTATGGTGTATTGGCCCCATCACTACTTACAAGGTTACGTTTGTTGTATTGAGGTAAGAGCTAACCTGTCTTTTTTTATGTTCCTAGGCGGCGATTCAATAATTAATTAGACGAGAATGAGAGTAAAATTTCAAGGACGCTTAAACGTTTAGGCACTTTTCGTTACTTATGAGAGAGAAGAAAGATATAATTCTCTCTCTCAGTCTCTGAACAAATTATGTTCCTCACAAAGTAAATTAATAAGGATGCAGTTTAAAGTTAAGTGCAGTGCGATTAAAAACTAGATCAAATAAACCTTGAAAACTAAAAGAGAAGAAGCTCAGTAGGTTGAAGGTACTTTCAACGAGACTTCCTAGGAAGTTTTACTTCACTCCCCGTACCTACTCCTGAGTACATTCTGAGAAGTTGCAATTCAAAAGCGTAGTAAGTTTTCTTCACAGAAAATAGTTTTTAATAGTTGTTTATTTCATTTTGTAGGTGTTATATTTTCATCCCGGGTACAGCCTGATTCAAACTTTATGGCGGCTCGGAACATGAGGCGAGTCTCTGCGCAGTAAGAATCTCAGCTGTCAGCGGGGGTGAGGGGTGAGGCTGGCCCGGAACATAAAGGGCTAAGGAAGGAACACGGGTGGGCTTTAGTCAGTAAGAGTCTGACACTCCCTACCGCTCCACCCAAAGCGGGAGGGGTCATTTGATGATTTCCCATCCTCAAAAAAAAAAAAAGGTTGAGGTACTGCGTAGCGAGTACCTAGCATACTTCAGAGCCTACATATTATCTTGTCGATTCCTTTATTTTACGACAGAGGTAGTCAATTCTGTCTTGCAAATATTCCTAGTATCCCGGTTGTCATTCGTGGATCTTTGACAGTCGTTACGGGTCATCAGAAGCCCGAAAGTGACAACCAGTCTTACCAAGGGTTATCGTATTACCCAGTAATTGGGTTGCGGAGGTCAGATAGGCAGTTACTCCATGTAAAATACTGGTATTCAACTGCAACCGATTAGACTGGAAGCCGACCCCAACATAGTTGGGAGATAGCAAGGCAGATTATGACGTACTTATACCTTCAGATTATTCATAGCTCCTTTTCAATCCAGCTCAGGATTAAATAAATGAGAAGTCTTAACCAACAGACCTAAATATCTAGACCAAATGTGATTTATGTAAATAGCTTCAATGATATAACATTGGTAGATACCACTGTAGATACTTGTACAGCACAAACCGCAACGCTCCGACCATATCTCTGTGAGTTATCTGTATCCCGGATTTAGTTCTGCGGACCAGTGTTGATAGTAGTGTTATAAATGTTATCTGGCTTATTTTGGGTTTGTTAACACCACAAACTCAAACTCAAAGAATTTATTTCAATGAAACCATGTACAGGCACTTATGAATTGTCAAAATTAAATAGTCAGTCAGTTAGTCAGTCGCTATTCGCGACACGGTCGCGGCGCGACTAGTCGCTTCTGGGTGAAGTATCGCGCGCGTTTCCATAGAAATTGTTCCACGGATATATATCGCAGAACCGCGTCGCACTGTCGCGTCGCGCCTGTGTGTACGAGACTTTATGCTGCGACCCAAAACAGAGCCCCGGTGCTGGTTTTCAGCGACAACTGGCGCCGACGTATTGACGTTGTCCGGTGCACCAAACAATTGCTTCAACGGACTTTTTTTTGATGAATTTTCCCATAGCTTTAGGGAATTCTCACGCAAATGTTTGTTCGCATTCAGCGTGTAATTTGTATTAATAAATTATGTTACACGTAAAACTTCTTAAAACCGTTTAATTTGCAGTAAAAACTTTGAAAATCACACGATTTTCCTAGCTTACCTGTGATTGTTTCGCCAATAGTTCCTAGACAACAGACATTACATTATATTGATCCACTATTTCGGGGCGGTTGGCCCAGTTCAAGGCCTTGTGGGACAATTAATAAAACTATTTGGGTCTCGCGCAAAATGCCTATTGTGTGTAGAAACGTTTATCGCACTTTAGTTTGTCGAGCGAAAGTTGTGTCGCGGTATCGTTCGCCGATTAAAAGTTCCGTGGTCCTGTCGTTTGTCGAGAAAACAATCAGTCGCACTAACGTCTGTCGAGCTGTCTCACCGACAACTGTCGACAAATCGTACTGTCGCCGTAACATACTTACGAGTTGTAGATCGTGGGTTGAAACCCAACCAGGCAGGCAAAAAAAAAATAATAAAAAAAAATATTAAAAAAAAAATAATAGAAAAATAATAAAATAATAGTAAATTATTTCATGACCACTGCTCTCAAAAACGTTGACGGAAAACCTCGTGAGGAAACCGACATGTCCTAGAACCAAAAATTCGAAGACGTGACATCTATCAACCCGCACTGGGCCCGCGTGGTGGATTACGGCCCACTCCCTCTCACTGAGAGGAGGCCTGTGTCCCAGCAGTGGGAACATTATAGTCTGATTATGATGAGGCCCTTTTGGCATTATAAACTTTGTTTTCTCTTTTTATACTTAGTTTTAAAATGTATTTTTTTGCTGTAATGCCAATAAACGCATTTTCTCCCTCTTTTTTATGCAAAGCAAAAGGGCCAATTTCACCAATGAAACTGAATGCAATCAGCACATCTAAACCGCGTTCAAGACCTGTCAGTGTCTAACATTCTTCAACAATGATGAACCTGACAACTTGTACTCGGTTCCATAATTATGTGAGGTGAAGGAAGTATCGCAAATAACAACAAAAAATATAATGACAGCAGGAAATATTTACGTAGAAAATATCTAGAATGTTTTGTGTAAAATTCCACGATTCGATTCCCAAAATCAGAAACCAGTATCACTTCGTTCAATGGGGACTTGATAAATCCGTTTGACGTGAAGAATTGTGTCCCAAAACAATTATTTTAGGCTGTTACCCGTTTCTTGGCAAACCCCAATGGAAACGGATTTCTCAAATATATCAAGTGTCACTGTGTAATAAATAAAATTCTGTAGCTATAATTTCGGCAAAGAAAGTATTTTGGCATAATATTATGTGATTGGGGGAGGCCTATGTCCAGCAGTGGACGTTTTTCGCCTGAATTGATGATGATTATGTGATTGGGACGTTTAGGAGTATAAAAAAATCACCAACAAAAAAAGCAGTTCCTCAACAGAAGCTCGGGATCTATAATTTGTGGACGGTAAGTGAAAGTATAGACTGTTACCCAGTTACTGGTTGGTGGTGGTCATAGGCAGTCGCTCCACGTAAAATATAATGTAACGTATTCCATCGATTACTTCAAAGTCTGAATTAAAACATTTTTTTTTTATTTTTTTTTTTTAAATAAATAAATAAAGAAATCGTTTATTTATAAACAGGGGATACATTTATAATGAATACCTTTGCAATTAAAATAGCGCACAGTTGCTAATTTGCCTGAATTAGGTTGAATCTGTGCTTCAGGCTAGAAAGTGCATAAATACTTTAATGTAATAAATTCACAATAAGTATAACGTAAAAACTGAATTAAATAAAAGTAAAATAGCATGTTAGCAGTTCTATTTGCAGACAATAAGTAGGTCTTCTGTCTGTGCATAGTCGATGGTTAGTAAATATTTAAGCATATATATTTTTTTAATACTGATTTTCAGCAATCGTCGTTGCCGTGCAAAAGTCGCTATGTGTTTTTAGTGAACTTATTTGAGGTATATGAATTACTTAGCGTGTTTATGCGGTAATTTCGATGTATGAATATCACATAGCTACATTCCGTAACTCTTTAAATATTGCACTTATCACATAGCTGTTTTTACAGTATGTGTATATTGAAATAACGATTAAAACTGCATAAAGAACCGAAAATAACTAAATAACACATAGCGACTTTTGCACGCGCAACGACGCAATACTGGTATGTACAGCTGCATCCGGATAGACTGGAAGCCGACCCCAACATAGTTGGGAAAAGGCTAGGCAGATGATGATGACTGACCATATACTCAGAAATAAATAAATGAATGAATGATTTTCAGCTGCATCTGGTTAGTGTGGAAATCAACCCCAATATTTTTAGTGGGGCTAAGGGTAGGCAGATGATGAAATGAAAATGGAACTTAAATGTATCTAGCGATAAGTGAATATGCTTACTGAAGTATAACCTCTGTCTACCCCCTTGGGTATAACTAGCGCGATGTTATGTTTTGGTGATAATTAATAAGTAGTATAGCCTCGGAATAACCAAAAAAACGGAGTAAATAAATAACGACCGTGGGAATTGACCTAGAATGTTCGGGAATCAGGTAAAATAAAGTCGGAAATGGCTTGTCAAGATAATCATCGTACTATAATCGTACACGCTTAATAAAAGTAGACTTTCTTTCGTACTGAGCTACTTCTACGGTAAACAACTTTCGTAGCACTTTTGTAGCACTTTCGTAGCGCCGCGCCGTAGCACTCGTAGCAAAAGACGTAGACGTTTGTTGTTTATTACGTTTCGTAAGAAGGATTAGAAAGATGTCCAAAGGTCCGAAAAAGTTCATCTTGCCGGTGTCAGTAACCCTTATCTAGTAGTACTATATGAAGGACTTGCAAAGCTTATGTCTAATTAGACAGGAAGGCGAATAGTGCTCGCCCAACGGTCAACGCTGACATCGGGCGAATGTAGCTATATCAATGAAAACCTATGAACAACGACAGCGCTGATGAATCGTTACGCGCGTGTACTTCGCGCTGACGAGGACCGTCGGTTGAGCACGTCTATCGGGCGTACGTTAGTCTACTGACAAAAATTCGAAGACACGTGACATTTTACCAACCCGCACTGAGCCCGCTTGGTAGACTATTAGCTCACTCTCTCTCGAAGAGAGGAGAACTGTGTCCCAGCATTTATAGGCTAATTTATACAAGTATCAGTCAAATGGTAATAACAACTTTCTCGTTCCAACAAAACAATTTCTCACAAGAAGACACAAGTACAAAACAAGACATTTCATAAAAGAAATACTCATGGAAAAAATGTCCGACATCTTCACGTACTATCCACATTATATCCCGAGTAGCATAACAAAGAAAAAAAATCCCTATGAGAAAATTCTCTCTCATTGGTTGGCGGTACATTCTACGTTCTTCAAAGCTTATATTGGCAGTTGGCACAGTGTGGCGTGTCACGCCTTTCTTGGAAACACGCTTTTCCGTTGATTACACAGCACCTGTACAATTGTGACGCAGAAGTATTGTTTTGTGCAATTTGTCAAAGTAGAATGAGCGTTCTAGTTTTAATACATTAGGAGAGCATATGCTCTACCACCTATCCTGTTCTCTGTGTCCCAAAACATGCAGTCAATGTGAACTCGGCGCTGTCACCAACATGGCCGTGGATGTGGCGAAGTTTTGGGCCAACAAGTTGTAACATACGTCGTGCCAGTGACACGAAGAAGAAAGAGAGTAAAGCTAGCGTTTCCTAAGACTGCGGTAACCGCCACATAGCGTCCGCAATTTACCGTCGAATGGCGTCACTGAAACGTTATACAGAGGGACTTGTAACTTGACGTATTCTTTGCAGGACGTGATATTCTGACCCATTTGGGTTTTTCGAATCCCATGATTTTTTACCTAGGTTCCATGGGGTACTTAATTGTTGCAAATGATATTATATATTTCCACTATCACGTCCAGGGAGCCTAAAAAGGCCACTTTGGCAGAATTACAAAAGGATTTATGAATCATAATATGGCGAAGACAGTCCGTCTTTCTTTTTTCGCTGCACTACGTAGGTATAAAGAGATTGGGATTGGATTTGGATTGGATTGATTGGTATAGAATTGTTATTGTTATTGGCACAGACAAAAAAAAACTGGAAAATCCTTCACCAATGGGATTTGATACGATTAACTTAATAGTTAACTGTCCATAACGATTCATAATACCTATTATGCTTTTATGATTCTTCAAATTGGCTTTTTAGGCCCCCTGGAAGGGATACGTCAAGTTTCAAGACAACATGTATAAGAAAGTAAGTTGGTGTGTTTCAGTAGAGAGCGCGTTTTGACAACGTAATGTCAAAACAACTAAGAACTAGAATGACGGCACAGTACTAATCAATTTACTAATTTCACGAGCTTTTCCTACATTGCTTGCCTACATTTTATTTGATCTGTGTATTGTTTGAATTAAAATTAGGTTAGGTTAAACAAAGCACTAATAAAAATGAAATTGAGGATTATAAAATTGATAAGGAATTTATTTTCGTATAATTTTGTGGTACGAGCTTTGTTATTCGTTTTTAGTTTACCTGATTCTGGAAGTACTTAAGACTTTAGGTAGGTAAGAGTAACAGTTCCATGATTTAAATTGTTTTTACATAAAATAAAGCCACTTTTCGTGTCTGTGTGTATGACCGCGTTGTTCTTTTAAACTACGCAACGGATTTTGATGCGGTTTTCACAATCATTTAGAGAATTCGAGAAAATTTGATGGAATCATGTTTTCGCCAAACATAGTACTTAACATTAATCCTCAACTTTACCATATATTTATTTCAAAATGAATGCTGCAATACTTTCGACATAACGGCGGATCATGGTACGCAATTTGAGGCAGTATGGGCCCTTAAAGTTCACTGAACTATATTCAAAACTGTTCTTGTCTTAGATTACTGCCATTAGCCGCAGAGGATAGTATAACATGGAAATGGAAGCGCCGACGCGTCGCGAATGACTTCCGCAATACCTATTGTTATCGCTTTGATTATGACGCTTTGTCACCACACACAGTAAAAATTTAAGGGCTTTATGCATTTTTACTTCAATGTTTATTAAAAAATAAATTAATTTTATGCAGGAACTCGTGGTTAAGTAATAACAGCCGCACGGATCGCTCAAAGGTTAAGCTACACTTGCCAAGGTCAGTCCGTGGATGGGTGACCATACCGTACCGAGACTTCTCTGTGCCTCTGAAAACACGTTAAGCTGTTGGTCCCGGCTATTCATACTAATATGATAAATTCGAAAGTAAATGTCTGTCTGTCTGTATGTTACCTTTTTACGCCTAAACCACTGAACGGATTTCGATAAAATTTGGCAGAGAGATAGATTGCATCCCGGGGAAGGACATAGGATAGTTTTTATCCGGATATTCCCACGGGATCAAAACTTACGCGGGTGAAACCGCGGGGCGCTGCTAGTCATTCATAGATCTTTGACAGTCGTTACGGGTAGTCAGAAGTCCGAAAATCTATTAACTAGTCACACATGCAGACGTACTGCAAGTTACCATCCCTACCTAGTTACTTTTCCACCAATTCGCACTAAGCGTTTTCAAATGTCCTTTATAATGCGCACAGCATAACAGTGGAACTCTCTACCTGCGTTTGTGTTTCCGAGTACATACAACCCGAATCTCTTCAAAGTAAGAGTGAACTGGCTTCTTCTGGGTAAGCTCACTCCATCGTATACGTTGTCTCTGTCACCTCTGACCTAGACTAGAGTCAAGAATAAACCCATTTCAAATATAAAAAAAAAAAAACAATGGGTATCATGTTACCCAGTAACTGGGTTGTAGAGGTCAGATGGGCAGTCGTTCCTTGTTAAATACTGGTATTCAGCTGCATTCAGTTAGACTTGAAGCCGACCCCGAAGTGGTTGGTAAAACTGGCTGAGCAGACTGATAACCCAGAAAGGACAAACAACGTATTTATCATTAAAATTCACTGAACTGTCGGCGCATCACATAGTGTCGTTCATTGTAAAAGTGGTGTACAATGCGTGCCACGAAAGATGAGACTTGACACACCACGTGGTTTGACTTGCGCTGAACACGATTTTAGGTATCTTTAGCGGTATGAGGTCTGAGTGCGGGACGGGACCGGACGTCATAGGGGCGGCGAAAAGAGCGGGGGAGGCGGGGTCAAGTCTCATCTTTCGTGGCACGCATTGTAACTCCTTTCTTGCCTAATGGTATCACATTTATTTTTATAAGTTACTTCAGATTATTATATCTTTAACACTCTTCAACTTTTGTTTTTATTATTAGTTTATAGATACGAGTATCTACCTAAATAGATTTTTGCAATTATTTAATTGGTTAGTTTATCAGTAACAATTAAACATGTGTACCAGGCCAGTTTTCGCAGTTTAATGGTTACATGCGGTTGACTGTACGTTTTTTATGAGTCAACAGAATAGCGAATAATAAATGTGGTTACAAGATTAGCAAGTTATTACGGTTGGTCATTAAGGTTGGCGCCTGTCTGTCCAGGGTGCGCCGATCGTAATTTATGTTGTCAATCTGCCTCGCCTTTTCCCAACTATGTTGGGGTCGGCTTTCAGTCTAACCAGTTACTGCTGAATACCAGTGTTTTACGTCGAGTGACTGCATATCTTACCTTTGCAACCCAGTTGCTGGGTAAACCAGTACTCCTTGGAAAGACTGGTTGTCAGATATTCGAGCTTCTGACTACACATAATGACTGTCAAAAATGTTCAACTGACAGCCGGGCCGAGTCGTGCTATGTACGAGGCGCGGGTGAGGCATGAATTTAAAACTTCACATATATTTTATATGAAGCAGTTCAAGCTACATCGTGCAGCATCCGTGTCGCGTCCGAGTCTTGGTCCTTGCACTACACGTTACTACGTTATTAACGCAGGTGTGTGTAAGATCGTATGCATCCTAATACAAAATCTTCTAAAGGTGTGTCCAGACCTGGCGAATGCTCGCGAGCCGCTTGCGAATTGCGCGCGTATATTTCATGTTCGTACGCAGCCCCTGCGCCCTCCGCGCGCCCCTCGTGCGTAAGCTACGCGCCGTACTCGAGCGGTGCAAGTAAATTCGAGGCTCATAGTTCAGACGCGAAAGAAGCTATGTGCGCTCGAGAAGAGCGCGCGCTGCACGCGCGCTCCTCTCGAGCCTTGCTGGAGTTGCACTAGAGCCGCGCACCAAACGTAGGCTGTAACCGCACGCGAGCACGCACGCAGTTCGCAAGCGGCTCGCGAGCGGCGCATTCGCCAGGTCTGGACACACTTTAAGAACTCATATCGGAATATCGCAGGAAGGAGGAACGCAAGCATTTTACTTCTATTGCGTCGTTATAATCGCAGCAGTGTATAACTTCGTGGCCGTCCTAATACAAAATGTAATGAAAGTAGATATCGCAATAACACATCCGATATTATTTATTATACCCACAATAACGCGCCTATGGGCAGAGCTTTAAATCTTCCTTTAGGCTGTGTTTCCACCAGAGACGAACGAGGATGCGTAGCGAGGAATGTGTGTAAAACTAACCAATACCAACGTTAACTTAGTTCAAGCTATAAAAATGAAGCGATGTTATTGGCTGGTTTCACTCACATCCCGTGCTACGCATCCTCGCTTATCTCTGGTGGAAAGGCAGCCTTAACGTCCTATTTTAGTAATGTAAGTCTTGGGAATGCTGAAGTTAATCCTTATCAGACAGTTCAAGGTCCTGTGGGTTTTGTGTGTATAAATGTATATTATGTAGCTTTATCTTTGTGTTTTTGTCCTCGCTACAAATTACAACAATTGGTTAAATCGAGAGTGAAGCTTTTATCAGCGTTATTGACGATCCATTGGGTTTATTTAGAGGTAATACATATTAGTGTTATGTTTCTTGTGTGGTACGAAGAAAATTAGGATTCTTCTTTCATATATCTATGATTAATAGAGTGAACCCCTACCCCTTGGGGCTTGGGTCACCCTGGCCTATTCTCGTCATTCATAATTCAACAAATTAGTTTTTTGTCGCTTTGTAATTTTGTTATATTTTCGTGTCACTCTATGACTTGTAATTTCTTTAAAAGAAATTAATCCACACACACACACACACGCACATAAAGTAACGCCTCCATCCCATGGAGGTAGACAGGAACTATGGAACGCCACCTGATACGAAACCCCTTTCTTATAATTCAGTATGAATTAATTACATTTTAATGTACAGTACACATTTCAAGTTAAAGGTTAGGTAAATCTGGAAATTTAATCATTACTAGCTAGCGTTGCAGTGCCTTTTTTTTTACAGTTCGCGTCAAATAACTTTGCAGCTCCGAAGCTAGGCTTTTCGCTAGCCACGCATGCGCGCTGCTGTTTTATTCATATGATTAACTACTGCGCAGTGATTTGTTGCCTACTTCAGAGCGGCAATGTTATTTGACGCGGACTGTACCTACTTATCTCATTCTCCACGAAGCGCAGCGGTTGAGATTGACCTCTTAATCCCTGTTGAAAATAGCACGCGGTGTCATTTCTGTCTGTTTATTTCTTTCTGCTTTGAAATATTCATAAATTTTCACGTTTTATGTTTGCAATTATAAAAATGCCTTTCCTCAAGGGTCCTATTATGTACCACGGTGTATTTTATGGACGTAGGTACATAGAATGTCTACGTCAAAACTTATTTATTTTACTGATTACTTTAATTCACGATCTACGAAAACTTTAGCACTATATTTGAACTGTATAATTACTAAAGTCATGCCATGGTTATAGTTACTCTAAGTTTCGGTGGGTACAAACCAATACTTACGAGTATGTAACACACGTTGCGTGTTGATACAAATTCGCCTAAATTAATGTTACATTTCATTTTACCTAAACTTACGCACAGAACCTACTTTCAATTTTTGTCACACAATGTTTACTTTTATTATTTAAGGCGTCCCAATTTGAGAGGCTTGTGGCTAAGAATAACCCCACGAAGAATAGCCGCACGAGTCGATTGATCAGGTTAAGCTACGCTTGCCGCGGTGGTCCGTGGATGGGTGACTATCTTCACATTTCAAGATCTCTCCGTGCCTCGGAAAGTACGTTAAGTCGTTGGTCCCGGCAGTATCCAGCTTCCTAACGTTTCAGTATTCCACGTGGCTTGTTTAAATCCGGCTAGAATACGAAACACGTAAGCATCAGCCCGAACTAGTAGGTAATAGATTTTGAGCTAAGCTTAACTTTAATCGGGTGATTAAAATCAAGCTGAAATTAGGGAAGTTTGGGATCGATATTTGGCTAAATCATTATTAGGTATTCACAAACACATGAAAACAGACTGCTGTGTCGAATATGACACATTTTCGGTGACCTGGTTTGCATTGCCCCTGACAAGACATCAAATAGTTTTCAAAAGTTTTTTTTTAGATTTCGTCTATTTGATTTAAACGTTCAAAATTTTGTATTAACACATACTACTATGGGTAAACAGCTTTTACAGGACTCTTTCGATAACATTCTCTGATTTTTGATTCGCTACGGATCGCACACAAAGAAGTATCGTAGGTACTTGGGATGAATTTATACCAAGAAAAAACTTAACTTTGTTAATTCTGCAAATGTACTCGTAAGTTCGTAATCGCAAAAAAAATGTGATAAATTACAAATCTGGGGGCTTTACTTAGCTTTACTTTACTTTCCTTTATTTAATTTTTTTTCTTTATCTATAGGTTTAGATTTATTTGCGACTTTCAAAATCCATACTAATATTATAAATGTGAAAGTGTATTAGTCTGTCTGTCTGTTACCTCTTCACGCTTAAACCGCTGAACCGATTTAGATGAAATTTTATATAGAGATAGTTTGAGTCCCGGGAAAGGACATAGAATAGTTTTTATAGCGATATTCCCACCGGTGAAACCGCTCTAGCGGGCGCTGCTAGTTTCACATAAACCTTTATCTCAAAAACTTCCTCCATTTGAACCGGTTCAGAACGAGTTCTTAATTAATCTAACTTAAATTGATTTTATGAAATCGCAGCTTGTGACTTTTGTAAAATTGATGAGAAAAGTTTTGGTTAAGCCCTAATGATTTCTTGAATTCGAAGGAATATGGTTACTAGGCGTCAAGGACCTAGAAGGATTTAAATTATAATAAACTATCTGTGTTCCAAAATTTCATCCAAATCCTATTAAAAGCATAATACTAATGATTGAAATACTATAATGAATTTATGCAAGCCTAGTACTTTTTGTTAGAATACTGCTCAGAAAGTCGGGTTATATTTCAATCATAATTCGAAATGGTGGTGTATTGAGGTGGTGGTGTATGGTGTGTATGGTATGGTGGCTTTTGGAGGTAGGTACCGTTTCGAGTCGTTGAGCTCCTCAATTTCTGAGTTGAGCTTCACGATTTCTGACAATTGATTGGACTGGTCCACTCAATTTTGTGTGGTACTTTCCTCAAAAGACCATATTTTCAGACATCAAGCTACATGGCCTTCACATGATCTGACCAAGATTTTGTCTGGACTTTAAAAGAGACTGTGACCTCTGAGTTTGTTTCGGCATTTCTTCTTAGAGTAGTCAGATAGGAAACGCCGACCTCATCTAGTTTATTTTTTTATAATATGACGTGTAAAAGTGATTCCAATGTCCTGTTTACAGCAACAACATTTCATTTCATATAGTGCGCGAGTCAAACTCAATCTTGGCCAGTTCTTAAATTCAAAAGAGGACCATGCATTTTAAAATACGTTCCGTTTCATATTAGGTTTACACGTTTACTCTTATACACTCGACACTTTCCTTTACTCATGTAATATGAACCCTACTTAATAAAGATCAGACGTCACCCTGTTAACTTTTCGACGCAAACCCATAAAAGGTCTCTTTCCCCTTAGGAATATGGAGGAACGGTCATTTTTGTGCCGACTATAATGAATTCTGAACGCGAGGATGAAAATGTCATGAAAGTATTAAGGATGGCAATACGAGGAAATGTAATTAAAAAAAAATCGGTTGTCTGTAAAGTCGGTTTACGGACGATAGTTTAACGTGACAACGTCATAACAAAACATTAATGAAATTGCCGAACGCGGATGCCGATTCGGCAGCGTTCGACATCATCTGTCTCTCATCGCTCGTTCCGCGCTCTCGCTTGCACTTCAAGCCGCAACGCTACAGAGCAAGGCCGCGAGGTAACGCTACATGAGTCATGTTTTTTCGTGTGTGCAGCCAGCTTCATCGATTTATTAGACGTTGTCACGTCAAAAAAGGCGGCCTTGTTGGTTTAGTGGTTGCAAGCGCTACTGCTGAACATGACGACCTGGGTTGGATTCCCAGATCGGACAAAGTATTATTAGGTTTTTCCATTAGGAATTCCTCAGTAACAGCCTGGATAATATATTATGTGCTCGATTGATGGCAATGAAAGCGCGCACTGCGCACTGACGCGGAAGACATCGTGACGTACGTGCGCCAAAGGTTGAAGTACGCGCCGAGATTACAAAGTCAAAGCATTTATTTCAAATAGGCACGTAAAAGGCACTTTTGAACGTCAAATATTACAACAAAATCGAATTGATCGTAGTCGCCCATTCCAAAAGGTAGTTTTCGTATGGAGAAGACAGCCGCTGGAGTCGCATCGCAACGACAACTGTAAGGCGTTTGTGGTGCCCATACCAACATGCTACCTGCACATGGTGATGAAAGAAAGCTTTTGGTCGCAGGATGTGGTATTCCGCCGCTTTCGCGGAAAAGTGCCAACGGAACGTCTTTGTTACCTGAAAATAAATGGTTTATTATTAAACCGAAAATGGAAAGCGTACAATCGATCAGCAAGGACAATGCGCGCAAGTGAGTTAGTCTGCATTCAGTCCAACTCCACTTGACGAGGCCACTTATATGCGGGCCCAAGTTGTGAGGCACGGTTTAGACTAATTGTTGTAAACATAATTTTTTCGTGTATATTTAATAGTATTATTTTAGTCTTATTTTGTTGATTCTCATTATTGGCTTTTTTTTTCAGGATGGGAAATCATCAAATGATTCCTCCCGCTCTGGGTGGAGCAGAAGGGAGTGTCAGACTCTTACTGACTAAAACCCACCCGTGTTCCTTCCTTAGCCTTTTATGTTCCGGGCCAGCGGTAACCCTCTCGGACAATCCCGCTCACCCTACTCGCTATTGGCTCTTCAAGTGATAATTTCATGAATTCATTCATAAATGCAGCAGCTAGAAATCCGATATTCTTTTCGAAATGAAACAGTTCATTCAATGAGCATATAATTTTGTTAATTTTTATGTAGTTTTGACGTTCAAAATGTGCTGAATTTCAGCCTAGTTTGAATAAATGACTTTTGATTTAGAATGGAAAGAAAAACTCAATAAGACTTTGCCTGACGCAAAGTTTTATTGGGTTTTTTCATCTAGAATTTCTCAGTAGCATCCCGGATATGTGCCCGGTTGATAGAAAGATGCTCGTCCAATATTACATGGGTCTTAGATACAACTAGCCTAACCATTTGAGGATTGTAGGCGAGATTTTATGCTTTGTGTACGGTATTCTCAAATTTTTCACATTTTTAAAAAAAAAACAAAAAAAAACAAACAAAAAAAAAAGTACAAAAAAAAACAAACACAATAAACACAAAATAAGAAAAAACAAACAAACACAAACAACAAAAAAAAAACAAACAAAGACAAACAAAAAACAAACAAAAAAAACAAACAAACAAAACAACAAAAAAACAAAACAAAGAAATACAAAAAAAGAAAACAAAAAACACAAAAACAAAAGTACAAATTAAGCACAATTTTTCGTCTGAAACACATAAAAGATGCCGTTCCCTTAGGAACATGAAGGGACCGGTCACTTTAGTGTCGTAATAATGAATTCTGAACGCGAAGAGGAAGCGAGAATGTCATGAAAGAGAGGAAATGTAATAAAATAATGTAAATGTGACCGTATGTGTTGCGGGTCTGAGGTGACTGCCTTGTGGAATGGCATTTACTGTGAAAAAGGGTTTTTTTTTCTTGGCGGAAAAGATGATTGGTCTTTATGTGAATTAAATTACTTGCCCATAACTACACATACTGTGTACCAACTTATTACATAGGTGCTACAAGGTGCCGCTCGCCTAAAAGTGTTCTAAAGAAATGGCTTTTGGAACTAAGATACACCGAAACAGAATATGAGTATATTCTCTAACATTTATCGAGAAGACAAAGTGCTAGCAAACAATTATCCCTCTCTCACACTTTCACCCTCACAGGCACTCACAAACAAAAAAACACACACTACTTTGCGTACTATTTTGCGTACGGAGAGTGATTACCTAGTGATTATTTTGATTACCTAGCATACTTTTCACGTACTAAAGGAAAAGTGCCCCTGAAAGAAAAAGCAACACCCCTCTACATCTGTAATTCTGTAGGTATATTTTCAGTGAAAAAACCGTTCATTTTTCTCATACATATTCTGTCAAAGTGCTCCATTGAAATGACCGAGCCGTGGTACATTTACACATACATATTATATTACACTTGGTTGTGCCCAATACATAACAGGATACACCGGATAGGCCTCAACCATTTGCATGATATTAGCGACCCGTGACGAAAACATTGAGCTACTTTTTGTTTATTTAATCCAAAACAAGCGATAAAAATTTTATTATTTAAATGTAGATAGAAATTAGAATACAATAGAATACTAATATATACTTATAATATATCTATATAATATATATATACTATAATATATCTTATGATACCTACTTACACTTTTTCTAAATTCTAATCAGTTTTCGAGCATCACGCTCTGAAAAGCTCCGCTGGTGTCTGTCTGTCTGTTCCCTCTTTACGCTTAAACCGCTGAACCGATTTAGATGAAATTTGGAATAGAGATAGTTTAAGTCCCAGGAAAGGACAAAGCAAACATTTACAACTGAGTTCAAAAGTCTGAAGACCAATTCTCGTAATTTAAAACGTTCAAAATCTAGTCGCAGTCTTATCTCGGTGACAAACAAATACCAAAAACTTGTCAAAAATGTAGGGAAATTAGAGGTATTTTTGACAGACTGAGGCAGATCAGACTGTAAACCTTCTTAACCGGTCAAGCCCCGCGCGTACAGGTTATGTAGTAAGATAAAATAGAAAATCAATTGTGTCTCATTAGCTGGGATCAAGCGATTAAAATTAGGAAAATTACCCATCGAGAATTCCTCAAACACGTTTCTGAGAAAAACTTTATCTAAACACCCAGGTACTGTATAGTTCAGTTCAGTTCCGACACACGACTTGTATTTCGTAAATTCGTACCCAGATAGGCGCTTAGCTATGTGCAAATAATTTATTCACCGATGCTCTCAAAAACGGTGTATGAAAACATCGAGAGTATTCGTGAGGAAACCTTCATGTCCTAGAACCAAAAATTTCGTAGACATGTGACATCTATCACCCCACAATGAGCCTACTTGATAGTTTACAGTCCACTCCCTCTCGAAAAAAGGAGGCCTGTGTCCCAAAAGTGGGAGCATTATAGGCTGTATGCTAAACAATGTGGCTAAATATATTTTACAACGAGCGATTCATCACCTGCCTAGCATTTTCCGAACGGTTTGGCACCTAATGTAACCGGATGCGGCTGAATACAAGCAAACGACCGGCTGCCATATTGGAATCGAATGCCGACTAACATCACAATAAAATCAATGCCGATTCTAAGGTTAAAGCAGCCAGTATACTCTATACAAATCTCAACGTGAATACTTAGGTGAAGTGAGCTTGACCTGCAGTGCGATTCTGTAACCATCTCACCGTGAAAACTTAGGTGAAGTGAGCGTGGAGTGAGCTGTCAATAGAGTCAATTCCTAGCAAAAACAAACTCACATCACTTAAGTTTTCACGGTGAGATTTTTACAGAATCGACCGGCTGATCTGTCATTCCACCTGATGTTAGAGATTGACACTGTTGACAGCTCACTTCACCTAAGTTATAACGGTGAGATTTTTACAGAATAGAGCGGCAGTTCACTTCAAGTTCACTTCACCTAAGTTTTCTTGGTGAGATTTTTACAGAATAGATCGACAGGATAGATACTATTGACAGCTCATTTCAAGCTCACTTCACCTGAATTTTCAAGGTGAGATTGATACAGAATAAATAAACTGGATTGATACTATTGAGAACTGACTTCAAGTTCACTTCACCTAAGTTTTCATGGTAAGATTAGTTACAGAATAGATTGACAGGATTGATGCTCTTGACAGCTAATTTCAAGCTCACTTCACCTAAGTTTTCAAGGTGAGATTGTTACAGAATAGATTCGCAGGATTAATGCTATTGACAGCTCATTTCAAGCTCGCTTCACCTAAGTTTTCAAGGTGAGATTGTTACAGAACAGACCGGCAGTTGTCAGACATTTGTGCTTCTGACTACTCGTAATTATTGTCGTAGGCATTTGGTATTCGCGAATCGGACGCAAGCACTTTAGGGTCTCCATACGTAAATAATGTTCACCCATTTGGATTGACCGTGAAAAGGATTGAGTACCCTTTACTTTTGGCATCACCCTACTGGAGTACTGTAAAAAGTACCTACACACTTCGTATAGGTACTTTTTAGAATTCAAATTGGGGTTCATTTATGCATGACCCCCCAATTTGAATTCTTTAGCAAACGGATCCGTGAACCAAGTGAAAATGTTTGATACGCATACCTAAAGAAGGGTAAATCGTGGTTCGGAGGTCGAAGCTATGAAATAAAGATTCTATCGGTAGGTACTACTGTATTATGTATGTTAAACGGAGTATTTACGGTAGAGGCTACATGAGTAATTTATTATGTTGTCATGATTTAAAGGGGTAGGTTAAATTGTAGTAGTATTAGGAAAAGATTTCCGTTTTTTTTTTTATTTTTTTTTTTATTAAGTACTGCATCGTTATTCTAGTGGTCGCGAACGCTATTGAAGAGCATATAAAGTCCTAGATTCTGCGATTCCTAGGTCGCGCAAAATTACGCGTTACGCTGATGTCAGTCGCGTAACAAGACGCTGACGATAAATGGACATGTATAGTGTAGCACCGATGGTCACCGAACGAGAGTCCATATAAATCGGTGCGCGACCGATGTCAGCGCTGACCGTCGGTCGATCCAGTCTTACAAAGCGCCAACTGGAAAGGAGGTCACGGTAAACCAATAAATAACAGCAAATGATTATGTAAACTAACATTAATTTGGTAAATTTCGACCACCAAGCCGCCTTTAGTTAATTTATATATAACTTCCGCAAAACGTTAACACCCAATTAGCACGTAGGATCATTCGGGCTTTTCGTGGACTCACAACTTTGTTTCTGGCGTGGAAATAACGATCCCACCAAAAATATAAATGTAAAAAAGGAGAGCCAAGTTCAATATAAAAATATTATGCTTGGCTGTGGGCTTCGCCGCAAAAAGAATGGAGATCTAAATGAGTGCCAAGTTCTATGCAAAATCGAAATATGTAGTATGTAAGCAGTGTTTGATTTTTTCACAGCTTCAAGGGACTGTAGACCTGAGTATATGCTTTTAATTTCAACTCGATACCTTCACGCGTTCCCGAGGTAAGAGGTCTAGACAGACAGACGGACGGACTGACAAAAAAGTGATCCTATAAGGGCTCCGTTTTTTTCCTTTTGAGATACGGAACCCTAAAAGTACCTCCATCATAATTTATTACTAAGTAAGCCTTAGAGCAAGGTTGAACAAGAATAACAAGAAAAGTTTTACCGCCTACATAATCTAGAGTCACGTACTTTCTGTAAATAAATGTAAGTAAATAAAAGAAAAAACTTTATGATTTTTCGCCTCATTTCCATAATGAGGAAGTTATCCAAAGTTATAGGTTATCTTCGAAAAAGAAGGTCTCTCATACTGAGATGTAAAAGGATTTTTCTAGAAAATGAGCAGTTTCGTTCTTTTTTACTACATTGAGAGATATTATGTGATATAGTAATCTGTGGAAAATGTTGTGGGTAGTATAGTTGTTAAGTGTGATGTTTTTTTTTTATATACGCATTGACATTAATGATTTTTTTTTAAACTGACATTTGCTTACTTTTTAAAGTATTACATTATTTTAATTATTGTGAATGTGAAGACGATGTGGGTCATTTATTTTAGTCATTTTTTATTTTTTATTATTCTCTCTATGGTCTGGCAGTTTGAGTAACTTATGTGGCCTACCCAAATGTCCTTGCTTTGGTATTGTTCGTCGAATCGTTGAGCTCCTTAAGTCTTGAGTTGAGCTGCATGATTTCTGACAAATGCGTGCACTGACTGGACAGGTCCTCTCAATCTGTGTGGTTCTTTCCTCAAAAGACCATCTCAGACATCGACCTACATGGTCTTCATATAACTTGACCAAGATTATGTCTGGACTTTAAAAGAGACTATGACCTCTGAGTTTGTTTCGGCCTTTCTTCTCAGAATAGTCAGATAGGAAACGCCGACCTCATCTAGTTTAAAAAAATTATGATTGACGTGTAAAAGTGTTTGTGCAAACCTACTTACAGAAATAAAATCATTTATCATTTAAGTTTAATTTTAAGACAACACTGTTTATGCTTAATATATTACTGTTTGTTTTCCCAAATGTAATTAATAAATAAGTAAATAGATAGACAATCGATTGTGATGTGGGATATTTTTGCTATCACCCACTTTTCCAAAGAAACAGGAAATAGGTATAGAGAAAAAGGTATGTAAGGATTTTAGCAGCTGGCGTTAAGTTTTCTTTGCCTACCCCTATAGAAAGATGGCATGAGTTTATATAGGTACGTATGTAAAAAGGAGATCATAGAATTACGGTGATACAGCACACCTTGCACCCAAATACGTTGCAAATAAAGAACCTCCAAGAATTGCGATATACCTACATACTTGTACAAACGATACAAGAATCTTTTGGCGCGTGGCCGAAATCGGAACTAACGCAGCCATCTTGTATTTTCAATACCATTTCACAAATGTTTACCAGATACGCCCCCTTGTCAATGTCATTGAGGCGCCAAAAGATTCCTGTAGCACTCTAAGTAACATCCAGCAACACTACATGAGTCTGGCAGATTAGACGACATCTGGGCCGATGTCGTCTAAACTGCCAGTCGCCAAAAAAATAAACTAGCTAAAAGCAGAGCTTTGTGAGGGCTCGCGTCGTTTTTCTGCGTGGTAATAATCTTTAAGGCAGTTTTTTTTAATATTTTTTTTCGTAATTTAAATTATTATTTTTTTTACTGATAACACATCTACATTTATAAATAGAAATTATTATGTTAAAGCACAAATCAATAGGCGTAATAGTTTTTCCGTAAAGTGTACCACAAAATGCTCAGGTTGTGGGATATAGCAGGGCTCGCTTCGCTCGCCCTGATAAACATCAAGCACTATACTATAATGTTGAAAACTGTACTTTGAATGTGGTATCATAAGAATGTTGTGTTTTGCGAATATGGTGTTTTTATTATGATATTTTGAGAATATGATGTTTTGATAATGTGATGATTTGCGATTATGATATTCTGAGAATATGATATTCAGAGACTGAGCGATACCCGACTGTAAGTCTATTACTAGTGATTTTCCTAAAGACATAACGATGGAATAGGCTCCCGGAAAATATTGCGATGGCTCTGAACTGCTTCAAGAATCAACTGGACAGACTATATATCTCCAAGCTATATGATACACACGCATGAGCTAATTAGCTGCTAGTGTGTCTAACCGAATAATAATACATAAATAACCTATTCTCGAATAGCTCGGCATGCCAATGCCTACACTAGATAAGCCAACGAGTTAAGCAGTAGTTCACAGGAAGACACATTTCCTATTATTTTGCTCACACAGATATTTATTGCAATTCGTTCGCACCATGATTGCACGCTATAAATTCTTCTTAAGGGCAAAGTGCCAGGGTAATACACGAAATTCAAATTTTCTTACGTTTTTTTGCAATTTGCAGGTCAGTGTCAGATTTTATATGATATATCAAAATATGATTCGCGACCGTACCAAGTAGGACTGCATAGTAGTAGTACCATGTATTTACAGAATTATTATCATTAAATCATCAATATCACCCTCTAAGTTACTGTTCATATCAATAACCCTATTGATTTCTATTTCATGAAATAGTCATTACAGAATAAATAGCCGCGTCTCCCTTAAGGGCGTATTCCACCACACTTTTATACCTCGAATAAGTCTTATCCTGAGAATAAATTTTGAATTTTCGACAGATTTTTCATACTAGAACTGTCAGACGTCAATTTTATTCCACGATTAAAAGATATCTGACTGCTAAAATCAGCCCTAAGTAAACAAAATAAAAGCGCTGTCTATAAAGCTACATTTATAGTTTAAATGCGGGGGTAGCGGCGGGCGGGGTGGTAACTAAACGTTCCAGCTCGTATTTCCAGGTCAAACTGATCGGCTAGACGCCTCAGTATAACTTAACGTTTCAGGCTATATTTAGATTATTCTCATCTATTAATCAAGACGTTCCATGTTGTTTTCCGTTGGTTAATTTGTATTGAAAGGTTTAACAAAGTTTAGGCACGCGGAATACCTACATACAGCAAGTCAAATATAAAATCTTCAAACTAAAATAAAGGTTATTATTCCTTTCCGAATCTTTATGTTGAAATGCAACAGTCTACAAAGCATCGGGTATCAGCATCTTTAGTGAACTTGATTTATAACGGATAAAACTTTACCAAAACAACATAAAATCTATGGCAACGGAATGATTACTACTATTAACTATAATCAGTAGGGGCCGGCCATTTTGGCGCCATTATCTACCATCAAGTTTCGTGTCATCGGTCATCATGATAAAGATTACGTTGTGCTAACAATAATGTCAATATGATACCAAATGTTATGATGATACCAGTAGCTTTTAAAGAGCACTGCTGAGACGATCCTGGCTGCTGCATTTTATTTCAATACTACCTTCTGCTCGCGACGTCGTCTGCGTAAAATTTCTTGTTTCCCCGACCTACCCCGTCGCGTCGCATCGCATCAGCTGCCCACGCTATCACTTCATTTTTGCTTAGCGTTCTTTCTTCGTTTTTTCTTTTTGCTCGACTCATAAGGGTCTAAGCATTAGTATTTTAGGCAGTAGATTTAATATTTTAAGTAAGGACAATTCTTATTTTTTGTCGGAGCTTTTAATACTACCCTTTGAGTAGACATGCCTACTCTAAGGTGATAAATTGCGAAGATCGAACGTCATGGTATTACACGTGAGACGTACGTATTTTTAATTTCATCGTTCAACTATCACCCCTCACCTCTCACTCGTTCAACTTAATAAAGTTGAACGAGTAAAGACCAGTGACAATGTGCGAATAATACGGGAGCCGAGTAGGCCATCTGGTGACTGCCTACTGCCGCGGTTTACTTTATTTTTATCGAGGAAGGCACTGCTTATATACAATGCACGCCACTGCCCCTTGTATGGGCACTAAAGATACCAGAAATCGAAGTCATCATCATTGTCATCATTTCAGCCGAAAGACCTCCACTGCTGGACATAGGCCTCCTCCAAGCACCTCCACTTCGACCGGTTTTATGCTTCACGCATCCAATGAGTTCCTGCGGCCTTCACAAGGTCGTCGTTCCACCTTGTGGGAGGTCTTCCAACGCTACGTCTTCCGTTACGCGGTCGCCACTCCAGAACCTTTCGGCCCATTGTCGAATCTGAAGTAGGTGGCGAGAAATCATGAGACGAATCACATCAGCCCCTAGACCACGCCACGATCGCTCTGACAAGAGTGCTACCAAGAAGAAGAAGAGGAAGTGCTCCAAAAATCGCTTGCAAGTATCCATCAACACATTAACAAGTGATACATACCTAATGAAAGCTGAAACCTTCTGGATTCGCTAACACTGAGTTAATTACCTATAACTGTCGATTTTTACTCTGCCGAAATAGGATTTCCGAATTGTTTAATTACAAAGAGACTTGTAATAGTCAGAACCCGAGTCATTTATATAAATCGATTCCATCTATTCGTTATCGGAAAAAGCTTGATACCGACAGAGGTATATTATTTATAGTATAGAGGTAGGTAGGTATGGTCAACTTTTCAGTGGTATACAATACTACGAAAACCGCCTTTATTGCCACAATATTAAGGCTCTGTCAAAGTCAAATTGCTTCCATGGATTTGCGGTTAAAAATCTCTACTCGAAATCGTTTATTCGTTGGAATGAACTGATAAGTTATTTCAGGACCATTTATTAAAGTAAGTAAACCTAGTGAGTGAGTTATTACTTGTGTTTACGTAATTTCAGTTCGGGTTTGCCCGACTAGTTCCGAATTCGACAGGAGCTTTTAGTAATAAGCTTATCGCACGACGAAGCTGAACTAAATGTTACCTAATATTTTGCTGACTGTTTACGTGAGTAAAAACCATAAAGAATGTAACTAGAAAATTAAAGGCAATACGAGAATATTTCAAAAAATTGGTAAGTTATGCTTTCAATTGATAATAAAGGTGGAAACTATAGAAAGTCAAGCAAGAAATAATCATGGAGTCACCAAGAGAGGTATGAGGAACAGGGTGTAAAGGTCACTCATTCTGTACAGACAATGAAGGTTCAGGTGTCGTGTCTGATGGGCTCCTGCCCGATGATTGATGTCGGAACGTTGTATAATTTATGCTAGTCGAGCGGTAACCGGATTTTGCGTGACGTCAGTGTGATACGAAGTTCGCATGTGGCCATGTAGATGGCGCCACGTAACAATAAATGTGTGTTATTGGATGGCTCAAAGATGGTGGCCAACCAGGTGTAAAGTAGTCACTGAGGCATTATGGACATCTGCAATAGTAGAGGTATTGCGGGTGCGTCGCCATCTCAGAGATTAAGCTGAAATATATCATGCACCAATCCGAAATACGAACGCTAACTTGGCGTCGGAAAAAAGTTATGTGGTAGGTAGAACTTCCTCGGACGAGATCCTTCACAAAGTAGGAATCCCTACGGCCCTTTCTACACGGCACAGTTACTTTTGATACTAGTTGACTTTGACTTTGACTTACACACGGCGAATAAAGGTCATAACATGTATCAAACCGGAAAGGGATCGGCACCGTATCAACTCGAGCCGTTCAGTATTCTTTGTATGAATCTCCCTACTGCAACGCATACTAATCGGAATCGTAACCTAATCGCCTCGCCTCGGGACAAGCTCACGAACCGCGGTGCGGTGCGTTACGGCTCGTCGTCCCCGCGCTTGCGTCTCTCCGTACCCGACCTTGCGTCTATTCGTCCACCCTTGTCCCTCTCACCCCTCCGGCCTGCCTGTTGCACCATCAACCAGCGGTCGGCGAGCCGTAAGCGCGGCGTCGCCTAGCGGTAGCCGAGTCGACGTATCGGAGCTTCTGATCCGCTATGGTTACATCTTACATGCTTATGTTAGGTTGACGCCTGTTTGATGGCGAGGCGAAGGCGATACGGTGCCGATCCCTTTCCGATTTGATACGAGTGCTTGACCTTTAACCGTAGTTTTTCACGGCAAGAAAAACGTGTGTACAAACGGCCTAATTCTACGAATGTAAAATAAACAAAAGAACAGCGAATGGAATAATTTAAAAAATATTCTTTACACAACCCACACGCGAACTCCAATTGGGGTTTTCTGAAATGACGTTCGCTAGGTGGCAGCACTGGCACGTCAGGTCCAGGCATCTGCCAAAAAGCCTATATTTTCTTTAGTCATGACGGAATGATGAACGAATGAATGAATCGAATGATGAACGTCATCATATATTTTGTATTGGGAGACCTCTTGTCACAGTGGTGCCAACTGGTGTCGTAAATTTTCACGAAAACCCTCATTGATTTGCGATTCCTGGTAACAGCAGTCAGTGGACTGGTTGAACAAATTGTCAGACGTTTTACCTACATACGCCCTGGGGTTCGCTAATGATCCGAATGTTCGAATTACAGGAGCGTTTTAAAGCACTGGAATTGAGGGAAGAACATTTTGTTTCGAGAGCTGCAGTATACTTGGATTATTAAGCGAAATGCTTTATTGTATAGAGTGATAATGTAGGTGATTTTTTATTTTTTTGCTAGGTTCACGATTTCTACATCAATTGATTCGTCAACGTTAATCTTAGTCCGTGACTGCTTCGTTGGTCTAGTTGTCGCAAGCGCTACCTTCTGCTGAGCTCTGAATTAGACTCCCAGGTCCAGGGTTTTTCCATCACGAATCTTTCCGTATCAGCTCGCAGTCTGCACAACGTGCGAAATGTAGGTGTGACTATAGGTACACCTCGGGTATTGCAGGCGTGATGTTATGTGTTAATCTTAGTTCACACATTTCAGGAAGACCGTGATTTGACTAGGAACCATTAAATCATCAGTCAGTTCGTTCTTCTCCTCTTAACATTTAACAAAATTCATCGCGACAGGCCAAAACGAAGTTGGATTGACGAACTTGACTCTTACCAAAGAATCTGATCAGCAATAGCAGAAGAGAGATGTGTGTGGAAAAGTGAAGGAAGGCCTTTTCCCAGTAATGGGACATTACGGGCTAAATATACAGTGTGTTAGGTTAAACGAGGGACATATTTTAAGGGAGTGTAGTACTCATGAAAATGAACAACTTTTAATATGGACTTGACTCAAAAATATGAAAAAAAAAACAGCTGTTCCCCACATTTTGTCCAGTTATGCGAACAGAAATGTATAGAGTGGCTGGTTTTATTTTCTCGATTTCAATGTTGGTTTCTTAGTAAAAGTTCTTCATTTTTATGAGTACTACACTCCCTTAAAGTATGTCCCTCGTTTAACCTAACACACTGTATAGAATTTCTAAGTGAGCATAAGTGGCCAATACTTTTACTTTTTAATTCTTTCTTTCTTACATCTCAAAGGCAGTTTGACTATGAAACGAACATCATATAGCTACAATGAAGTTGTTACATCTAAATGCAGTGACATGTCGTTACGACCTGACCCAGAGGATTGGTTGCAAGCGAGATAGTTTGCAATGTGGAAATACTATTTTCTAGTTGTGTAGGTACAGTGCATAGACAGTAATAGAAGATAAGCCTGAACGTCTTTAGCTCAAAAGCCTTATGTAGATAGATGAAGTCAGGGATATTAATTGTTATGCAAATTGACTGCCAAAATTGCTTAAAGTGTTCTTTTATTCAAATCACAACTGCCATTATCTGACAGTTGTATGAATGGCATATTGACGTAAGGTGTCAATTTACCTAACAATAAATTCCCTGTCTGTACATGAACATTACAACCATCACAACAATGTCAATCGTGGTATAGCAGGCCATCCATTTTTGTCAAGAATAGAAGAGTTCTTGAGAGATGACCGCGAAACTGTAAGCGCAGCGTGTCACGCTCCCCAGCTAGTTGAACCGACGACCTTTTAAAAGGTGGCCGGGAAAAAGACTGGATCTGTCAGGTAGAAAATTACGTGTTGTTGTGCAAATTGGGAGCTACGAGTAAGTCTTTGTCCAACTGTTGGCTGTTATAGGCTGAGTTTTTTTAGTTGAAGTTCGCAATAGGTACCTAAAGGTAAAGTAGTGGCCACGAGCTACAAGCTCAAGCGACGCGCGTCTTGCGACAGAGACTGCGGAGAAAACAAATGAAAGAAGTTGTTTAGAGCATGAAACGGCGACGCAACTTGCGGAGTGATTGACGCAAACAAGAGACGCGCGCGTGTGTCTCTTGACGCAAGTTGCATCGCTCGAGGCCGTGAACGGCCTTATAGTTAGGTGCCTGTATACTTGTCTATTTGGTTGACTGTACGTAATTCGAGCGGTAGTTTTTGGATTCCCGAGTTAAGTGAAGCGAATCTAATTTCCTGCATCCGTGCTTGTGTATTTAATTTTGGAGTTTTGTTCAGTATTCCTGCTAATATAATTTTCTCTTTAATTCGGAAGGAGACATGAGCATTGCTAATACGTTACTTATTATATCGTTGTTACACCGCGTTTTTATACTCCCCAGATGGGAAAATTTGCAAAATTATTATTTTTTTAATTTCTAACATATAGTCATTGTTGACTTTAAGACAGTATTTTTCTTTTTTTCGCTGCACTACGTAGGTACCTATAATCAAAGAGATTGGGATTAGATTTAGATTGGATTGATTGGTATTTTAGCACAGACAAAAAAAATAACTAAAAATCCTTCACCAATGGAATTTAATACGATTAACTTAACAGTTAACTGTCCATTATGATTCATAATGTTATCCTTTTATGATTCTTCCATAGTGGCCTTTTTAGGCCCCCAGCTCATATAATAATAATATCAGCTTACTAAAACTCTACTATTGAATACATTTGATTTATTTTCTCGTCTTCTCCGTATAGTTTTATATCTATCAAGCTATATTTTACAGGCTGATATGCGAGGGTGGTTTGATATGATGTATCCGTTTGCATGAACGTCATAAATTTTCCGATAGCTAGAGCGAACCAGCAATACATTTTACAATGTAAACTCAACTTTATCGCAGCGATTTAGCGACCATTCTGCAATATTTTTTGGAATTTGACTTTTCTTTTAAAATAGTTCAGTGTTAAGTTTGTATGTAGGAACGAAATCAGCGCGGACAATATTGCGGAACGAAAAGTTAGAACTATCGGATTTATAAAAGCCAGTACCTAGCATGTATGTGGCGTTTATACAACTGCGTAAAGGCTCCAACAAACAGGCGCGACACGCGATAAAATCGCGCGCGACACAAAGGCACCGCAAGTCGCGCAACGAGCGGTGCCTTTGGGTCGCGCGCGATTAGCATCGCGCGTCGCGCCTATTTGCAGGAGCCTTAAATCCACAAGAATCTTCGCGAAAGCTCGGAGCTTCAAGGATATTATGTGATCTAACGAAAGGACCCTAATAAATTCGTGGAAGAACAGACCGAGTCTCGTGTTTTGAGGAAATCATGAGAATAGTTCTGTTCATGAATCTCTTGTTCGTCTAGTCTAAGCTTATCTTGTATTAAATGTGTTTTATTGCATTAACAAATACCTAATAAAACCGAATAATTAATGATTTATTTGAATTTATTTAAAGGACAATGGTAATTCTGTATGGGACATACAGAATTACCCATCTATCTACATGCAATTTAATTTAAGTGTTGTATATTTAACATATATGTCGCATCCGGTCATGCATTTGACTAGTCGGAACGCTAAGCGCCATCTGGTGGCGCTTGACAGAGTCAAGCCTGAGTCCGTGGGGGTTATAAAACAGCTCGACAGAACGATGTGGGGCTCACTTTTGAACGGGGAGTTGACCATTGGACATCGTACGGACAACATGTGCTCAGAAACTGTCCGGCGTTCCGTATCTGGTTGTGTCGTGTACCTACAGTGTGTAATTTGCTAGTGTGACTAAATTGTTCGTGAAATTATAATCTTATTTGAACTGCAAACGGTTTTTCTATTGCGCAATAACCAACACATACCCACTGTATGCCCACAATAGTTGAATATGGCTGATAATAACGAGACACACTATACCTTCTCCGTTATCAGAAGTGGGATTCGTGTTGGTTCATGCGCAAAATGAGAACGCTAAAAGTGAAAGTGACCGTTGACATTTTTAAACACAAAGTGCAAACTGCGAACGCTTATTAAATAATCGTGTGGATCTGTTCGAGTTAAACCCAGACAAGCCAGATACGGATGCGTGATCATAGTGAATGTTGTTTTGGGCATAGGCTCTATGCAGGAATACCTATGCCCAGTGACGCGCCAGTTGCGCCCTACCGCCATGTTAGGAAAAAAAGTGTTCCCGTAATTAGAAAACGCGATAGGACGCGTGTGCAAACGTAACAGCACACAATACGACAGCTGATTTGTGTTTTGCTGAAAATTCACTGCAAGGAGGTCAACTTGTGGCCGTCATTAAGGCGCACAAATGAAGCAGTATCAACGTGGCTATCGTAAATAGTACGAAGGACGTAGCGTGGAGCTACCAGTGACGTGGGGTGACTTCAAGAATCGAGCCAAGCAGCCCGCAGCCGTCGGTGAAGCCCTTCGTGTGCTGCAAGTGAGGGAATCCAGGACATGTTGCGGCCCGGTGCACGAGAAGTGGCAGCCAAGCAGAGGTGGAGGTGGAGTACGCGCTGCAAGCAGCAGCGGCGAGTGGATGTTTGCGTCGTACAACTACCCGCAGGCACGTTGGAACATAAAGGTCAGCTGTATTGTTTTGTTACTATTCTGGTGCTGAATGCTTGTTAGTAAAAGCGAGTTGTGCAGCCAAATTATGTGGCAAACGAGTTAATAATGTTGTTGCGTTAACTGGTATTGGTTAAACGCGTGTATTCAGCACAAAACAAATCATAAGAAGCGTTGCGAATAGCGAGCCACAACTTGAGATTTTATTTCATTACTACACGACATTTACTTGCAAAGTATTATTTTGGGTAGGCTATTTTGTGTTATTATAAAACGAAGAGTGAAATCAGATTATCAGACTAATCTAGATCGGAAGTTCAGAGGTCCATTTAAGGTTGTGGAAGTTTTGACAAGTGATCGCTATACGTCATAAGCTTTAGATTCTAACCGAACTTACTAGTATGCTCACGATCGCATACGAAAGATGCCTCTAAGTAGTGTTCCTAACGTGTTAAACGTAGAAGGCGGTGAGGATAGTTCCTTCACCGAGTAGTAGAGCACATACCATGGCTATTTGGTCGCACTGCACGCACTAGTCTGTAGTCGTAACTGCAACTCATTTAGGAGTTGTTCAGGGCGCGATGGGCAGTTAGTGGTGTGGCGGGGACCTGGGTCTCAAGGGAGACTATTGTTGTGTTGGTCATGTATTGACCTGGGAGTCGTAGACTCTATGAGAAGTGATGTGTGTTGGTCGTATCACTTGAGGTGATGACGATATGGGTGGCATGAGTGTCACTAGCTGCTGCGGCAGCCGGGCCATGAGCGTTGTATGTGATCTACTCGTAAGTTGATACAGTTCCTGAACAATTATTACCAAGGCTTAGAGGAATCTTTTGTTATCAATGATTGTTATTGTTTTTATTAAATGTGGTCAGAATTGGCCGAGGGGAACATGCACTGCTGTTGATTTTTTTGGTTACAGGTTAACATACAAGGACACGTGCAAGCAGAATGACAGTGGTGGACAGCGCTGCGCTCTTTGGATCTCCTGTACGAGTGGTCGCTGATCAGGGACGGTGCTTTTCGAGCGAGGAGTTTCAAGACTTCTGCCAAGGAGGCTGTGGATTGCAACCACTACAGCCATTAAGCCAGCTACAGATCTATTGTCTACTGAATTTGAATTTGGTGAGTCGTTTTCATTTTGTTTTGACTCTGGTACAGAGTGCTTCCCTGGTAAACAACGGCAAAGAACGGTTACATTGTTAGGTATAGCCCAATCTAGTTAACGATGCAATTTTTAAATACGCTCACGATAGGTTATGAATGATGCCAGTAGGTTATGTACCAGTCGAAGTAGATTGTGATCACAGTGGTAATGAGCTATGAGCAAGCCTAAGTAGTGGGAACCACGCGAGTAGGGGTTCTCTATCGGCCGTAGTAAAAAGTGTGTAGTCACAGGGGTGATACACATGGATCTATGCGCTGGATGTGTGAGAGCAATGCGATTGCTGGTCGGCCGGAGTGCCGTGGCATTAGAGTGGTTTACTCGTCTGTGGGTTCCCAGGTGTCTAAGGCCCTTAGTGGAAAAGATTATTGTTGCAATGTGGATAACGATGGTACATGGCTCTGGTTGATGTTTTTTTTGTTATGATTGATTAAAGTTTGATTACATGGCTCCGGTTGAGTCAAGTACGCTCATGAGGCTAAGGCATATGTCATGGCACAGGCAAAGGGATCAGAGTATTAATGACGAATTTGAGGAAAGCAAAGTAAAAGTTTTGTTGATGAAGCAGAGTAGAGATTAAGTCGAGTGATAGTGGTGAATCTTAGTTCGGCTGGTCGGGGTCTTGTAGAGACCATAGAGTCCGTGGGACTCGGAATTCAGGAGGAATTCAAGGTAACAAACATGAGGTTTGTTGTAGGGGCTTAGTGAAAAGCCACAGGCCACGAATAAGATTCCTACTGTGTTTTGTTATGCTCTAAGGATGTTTTATTAGCTGTTCTATCATGTTTACTTGATTATTTAGTTTGTGATCTTGAGATTTGGGAATCAAATAATGATTGATACTCTGAACTCTACATTTTTTTTTAGTTTGTGCGAATTTTCATTGTGTTGTTTTGCCTGTACCATATTTGGTCAGGAGTGACCGAGCTATGAGATACTTTGCGGGGTATGTTTGTTTACAGATTAACACACGAGGACGTGTGCATCGCAGGATGGCCGTGTCGCATCCGGTCATGCATTTGACTAGTCGGAACGCTAAGCGCCATCTGGTGGCGCTTGACAGAGTCAAGCCTGAGTCCGTGGGGGTTATAAAACAGCTCGACAGAACGATGTGGGGCTCCCCTCCGACGTGGAGTCTCAGAACTCCACTAACTCTTCTCCCTCCTCCGACGACGACGGCTTTACGCTGGCGTCAGGGAGATCAAACAAGCGCAGGAAGAAATTCTCTTCCGCGCAGTCGAAAAAAGTGGTCGCGACCGACGCGACCTCAACCCCTCCTACCCCCGCCCCCGTTCCCTTGGTTCCCCCCACCATTGCCCCCACTCCGACCGCTTCGTCCTCTCAGAAGGACTTACCTCCCAGCACCAGTGCTGAAACGTCCTCCGCCCCGAGGAAAATACCCCCTCCCCCCCCCGTGTTCATCCAGGACAAGGGAAAATGGACCGATGTGTCCAAATGGTGCGCCGATCGCAAGATTGGCTTCACCAATGCCCGATCCACCCAACAGGGGATCAAAGTACAAATCCCTACGTCGAAAGACTACAGGGATCTGACTCAACTTCTTCGGCAGAGGAACGTGTCCTTCCACACGTACTCCCTCCCCGAGGAGCGCATGACCCGAGTGGTGATCCGCAGGATCCCCAAGGAAATCGCCACCGATGACATCAAGGCGGACCTGGAAGCCCAAAAGGTTCCAGTGTCCGAGGTGCACCGCATGCACCGTTCCAAGGGCCAAGTCGCTTACGACATGGTCCTAGTAGTATGCCCCCCTTCCGAGGGCCGCCACCACCCAATATTCTCCATTAAATCTATTTGCAATCTCACTGGAATCGAGATTGAAAAGCCATGGAGGAGCGGCATTGTGGGTCAGTGCCACCGCTGCCAGCTCTACGGCCATTCCCAGCGCTTCTGCCACGCAACACCCAGGTGCGTCAAGTGCCTGGGCGCGCACGGCACTGAAAACTGCCCCCGACCAAAAGACCGCACTCTTTGCACAGAGCCGCCCAGCTGTGTGCTATGCGGCGAAACAGGTCACCCGGCCAATTACCGGGGCTGCTCCAAAGCCCCTAAATCCTCTTCCCCCAAATTGGCCAAGCGCGCAGACGCCCGCCAACTTAGAGAAACCCCCTCCCAAGGGACCGCGACCGCACTGCCAGCGCGACTAAGCCCTCAAAGGACTAGCCCCTGGAATCTGTTAAACCACCAAAGAGCCTTCCCAGCTCTGATGGCCACACCAGCCCCTCCCCCGCCCACTCCCGCTAGAATGGACCCTCGTCTCATCCGCTCCACCGCGCCCACCACCGCGCCCCCCGCCACCCCCGCGCCCACCGAAATGGCCGCTGCGCCCACTCCAATGGCCGCTCCCGCCGCCTACACTGCGGCCCCGGTCCCAACTGTCGGTCCAAATCCAATGGACTCCTTCAACATCATAGCAGGCACATTCACGGCCTTCATGTCCCCCCGCGCCAGGAAAATGGCAAGCGAACTTCTCGCTGCCAGAAACTCCTGCGACCTGAACAGGATACAGGCAATCTACAATGCCTATCCTGACATCACCCGGATCCTCACCTCCTTCACTGCTCAGCCCAACAATGGATAGAGGAATCACTTCACGAACCAAACTCCGATCCCTAAACCTGGCCCATTTCAATGCCAATGGCATCCAAGGTCAAAGAGATGAGATCGCCACCTTCCTACGCGACCATCAAATTGACATCTTCCTCGTTCAAGAGACTTTCCTCAAGCCCCATCACCGTAACCCTTCAATTGCAAACTATCGCATGGTTCGCAATGATAGGGTGCGTTGCCACAACGGAGGCACACTCATTTATTACAAAAAGGAACTATACTGCATCCCAATAGATCCTCCCCCACTCTCACGACTCGAAGTGTCAATCTGCCGGCTAGGCATGTCAGGGCACCAACCGATCACTCTAGTGTCGGTCTACCTCCCCCCATCGTCGACAGAGAACTCCCAACTCTTCTCTAACGACCTCTCCACGCTCCTAGGCTTGAGTGACTCCGTTATCATAGCGGGCGATCTCAACGCAAAGCATCACGCCTGGAACAGCACCAGGGTTTCGACCAGAGGCAAACAGTTGTTTGACCTTTCTCCCATTCTAAACTTCGATGTTATCGGACCGACGAGTCCTACTCATTTCCCACACAACCCCAACCATACCCCTGACGTCCTCGACGTGGCACTTCTAAAGAACGTCAACCTACGGTTGACCGACATAGAAGTGGTACAAGAGCTCTCCTCAGATCACCGACCAGTCATCATCAAAATGGCCCCCCGCATTGGTCTCCCCGACCCCAACCAACCCCCTCAAACTAAAGTGGTAACGGACTGGAGGAAAGTAAGCGAATGCCTGAAATCCACCACATCCCCCACTTAGACTCCATCCCCGATCAGTTCAACTCCATCGCGGACACGACAGCGGCGATCGACTCGCTCACGGAACACGTACAGTCAGTCCTGAACGACTGCTCAAGGGAAATTCCAGAGATGGACGACCATCGCTGGAAGTTGCCTGACGACTTGCGTGAACTGGTGAACGAGAAGAACGCGGCTGTCCGTGCCTACAGCAGCTTTCCATGTGGCCCAAACAAAGCCCATATGCGTTACTTACAGAGAACTGTGAGGACTCGCATATCGGAGTGGCGTGAAGTCAAATGGAATAAGACGCTGAGCGATCTTGAACCCAATCACCAGGCCTTCTGGGAACTCCAAAGGAGACTTAGATCTCGAGACATCACCTCCATGCCCCCACTGATCCGCCCCGACAATACCATCGCCTTTGACGACGAAGACAAGGCAGAATGCTTGGCTGACAGCCTCGAAGCCCAGTGTACACCCAGCTCCCTACCCGTAGACCAAGCTCACCTCTCTGAGGTCGACGCGGAAGTCGAGCGTAGAGCCTCCCTCCCACCAGTAGAAGACCCCGAAAATCCTCTACCCCCCGTCACTCCAGACGAAGTACAGGACATCATAAAGGGTCTTATTCCTAAGAAAGCCCCCGGTTCAGATGGAATCACCAATAGAGTGATTCAACTCTTCCCTGCCCAATTAATTGTGCTACTGGCCACCATCTTCAACGGTGCCATGAGCAACAACATTTTCCCACAGAAGTGGAAAGAAGCCACAGTCATTGGCATTCCCAAGCCCGGCAAGCCCAAGTCGGAACCTACGAGTTACCGTCCCATCAGTCTGCTCAATGGACTAGGCAAGATCTACGAGAGGCTTATTTATAAGCGTCTTAGGAACTATGCCGAAACAAAGGGCCTCATCCCCAACGAACAATTCGGTTTTCGAACCCAACACTCTAGCGTGCAGCAAGTCCACCGTATCACCGAACATATCCACGCAGGGTTCCTGCGTGGATACATGACAGGTGTGATATACTTCGACATAGCGAAAGCTTTCGACAAAGTCTGGCACAATGGCTTATTATATAAGCTATATCAACTCGGTGTGCCCGACCGCCTCGTGCTCATCCTTCGAGACTATTTGTCGAACCGCACCTTCCGCTACAAAGTAGAAGGAGCTATATCCTCCCCACACCCCATCCGAGCAGGAGTCCCCCAGGGCTCTGTGCTCGCTCCGCTCATTTTCACGCTGTACACTAGCGACATCCCAATAAATAGAAAGACCCAGTTGGCTCTCTTCGCAGACGACACTGCCATTCTTTACACTGGCCGCAGCCTAGTCCAGATCTCCCACATCCTCCAAACTTCAGTCAACAAGCTCGCTGACTGGTTTAGGAAGTGGAGAATAGAAGTAAACCCCGACAAAAGTCAAGCGGTTCTCTATTCGAAACCGAGACACAAACCCATCCCCCCCCGACCTATCACCATGTTCGGCAAGCCGATCCCTTGGGAGAAGCAAGCCAAATATCTCGGTGTTATCCTCGACAGACACCTCTCCTTCGCAGAGCACATAAAGGCGGTTCGCTCGCGCGCTGCCTTCGCTCTCGGTAGCCTCCACTCGATGCTCAATGCACGCAGCAAATTGTCACTTAAGTGCAAATTGCGCATCTACACAGCGTGCATTCGCCCAATCATGACCTATGCCTGCGTAGTCTTTGCACACGCAAAGCCCCACCGCATCCATAAGATGCAGACCCTCCAGAACCGTTTCCTCCGAAAGGCTACGGGAGCCCCTTGGTTCGTCCGAAATGAGATCCTCCATGTCGATCTCAAAATCCCCACTATCCACCAATTCATGAAGCGCCTTTCCAAGCACTTCTTCGACTCCGCCCCCAACCATCGAAACCCGCTGGTTGTCGAGGCCGCCAGATATACTCCCTCCCAAATTAGTAAACTACGCCGTCCAAGGCACGTTCTCGCCGACCCAGATGACCCTATAACCGTCCTCCAAGAGAGCAGTAGGGCAACCAGCACGCTTAGGAAAAACAGATACAAGAAACCGACATACCGGCCTCGCCGACGAGGTCCCTCGCGACGTCCCCCAGTAAATGCCCCCCACCGACCCTTGCTCGATGTAGTGCCAGCCCGCGCCGCAGCTGAGCCAGTAGATTTAAATTCCCGACTCTGACCTCTGAGTTTGTTTCGGCATTTCTTCTCAGAGTAGTCAATTAGGAAATGCCGGCCCCATCGTTCGTTAAATAATCAAAATTAGATCCAGCCTGTCCCAACTTGCTGCCCTCCCCCCAGCGACGCCCTAAGCCGAGGCTCGTACCCCACAGGGGGTGCCCTTAGCGTGTAGTCGCTTAGTTTATTTAGTTAGTTTTAAGCCCCTGGCTGGAGGCTTTGAGTTCTCTCAAGGCAGCCGCAGGATTGTCCGGTTAAGTAGTCACGACCTCTCAAGGTCAACTACGAGATGCCATATCAAAAGATGTGGGGCTCACTTTTGAACGGGGAGTTGACCATTGGACATCGTACGGACAACATGTGCTCAGAAACTGTCCGGCGTTCCGTATCTGGTTGTGTCGTGTACCTACAGTGTGTAATTTGCTAGTGTGACTAAATTGTTCGTGAAATTATAATCTTATTTGAACTGCAAACGGTTTTTCTATTGCGCAATAACCAACACATACCCACTGTATGCCCACAATAGTTGAATATGGCTGATAATAACGAGACACACTATACCTTCTCCGTTATATACATACAAATAACTAAAATTGAAGTGTCTGTTTGTAATGCCAAAATAAGTTTTTACTAAATGCATAGGAAAGTATATCGGTAGGTACCTACTTATAACAAAAACAAAACAGTTTTTAGTGATCCGCGCAAAAAAATCAAATTGTTTTCCGACATGCACGCGAACTTAGTCGAGGGCACAGCTAGTGCACAATAAGTTTAGTTAAGTGACGATTATTGCCAAATTACTATTAAAAATCACACTTGGCTTAAATGCAATAACAGTATTTAGTGGCAGGCTGCCAGCTCATACAACTTGTACAATTGGCTTTAATAGCTCCTATGACATGAAATGTAATTAAGTAAATGAAAGAAAATTTAAAACTCATACTATTAAAAGTACACTTTGTAAACAAGCATATTACAAAATAGAGGACGATATCCAAGATAAGAATGCTTGGAAACAAGCTGGTCTTGCTCCATATGACAATCTAGAGTTTAGACAAAAATATACTGATTGCTAATTTAATTCTATAATTTATAATATTTATGACATTGATTTTACATTCTGTGATTACTTTAACTCAGACACTAAAGTTAATACTTTCTTTTTAAAATTTTAGAAAAATCATCTACTTTTACAATACCTGATTATTTGTAATTATGGAAGCACCATGTATCTATCGCGTAATTAATTTACCTGTCATTGCTTTTATTTTTAACTATTGTCGTATAGTAATTTTATTCTAGGTGCATCATATTCTAATATAAATTATATAAAAAAAAATATTCAAGTAGAAAGTAAAGTAAAATTATGATTTACATTAATTACAACCGAGGAAAGTTAAATTCTAACTGTAATGTAATATAATTACTTAATGTGTACAAAATATTGTAAAACACTTTAGAAGAGTAACGGTGGAGTTTCTTATTGCCCATTCTCCTCCATACGAAACTATCTTTTGGAATGGGCAACTAGAATCAATTCTATAAGTGATTTTATAAGCCAAATTGAATTAAATGATTTGACATTGACCTTAACACGAGGCTTGAACATTGGAAATGAATGGGTGTACTATACTATTATCTATCTGGTGTATTGTGTGTCTCTAATTAGTCTGTGAATAAATAAATGTATTTTCTTTCTTTCTACCTGTCCCTTCAAGAAATGTATAATATGGCGTGATGTCATGTCTAATGTAAGATGACCACCATCTTAAATCACCGCCATTTAATATTATCAGCTAGCAAACACCTAGTTATATGATCTGGCCTATTAATTGACCCCTAATGAACGAGAAACGAGCATGAAAAAACGCCATAAGGCATTAATTGTTTTCACAAGCGATTACTGTTTTATCATTGTATTTTTACGAAAACAAGAAGATGCTAGCATTGGAAGGCCTCCCCACAAGGTGGACCTTGACGGAAGGAAAATTCCCATAATCATCAATCAAACGATCAAAATCTAGTCGTAATCTCACCTCAGCGACGATCAATGTCAAAAACTTGCCAAAAGAGTAGGGAAATTAGAGGTAATTTTTGAGATTGAAACTCAGATCAGTCTGGTAACTGGTATAATTACGAGAGTTGCCCCTCTGGTGAAGGCCGCAGGAATCCGCTGGATGCGGGCAGCACAGAACCAGTCGAAGTGGCGGTGCTTGGGGGACGCCTATGTCCAGCATTAGACGTCTTTCGGCTGAAATGAAGAAGCGGCTACTGACTATTTCTTTCTTCAGTTGCAGACGAAGTACCCACAGGATTACAGGGTATTGTTTTACTCTTGTCATCTTCCGGGGACTAAACTGACTAGATACGCGAGATTGAATGCACATTTAAAAGTATCAACCTTATTTTAAGGCTCCTACAAACAGGCGCGACACGCGATATAATCGCGCGCGACACAAAGGCACCGCTCGTTACGCGACTTGCGGTGCCCTTGTGTCGCGCGCGATTTTATCGCATGTCGCGCCTGTTTGAAGGAGCCTTTACGCGTAGTTTCATCCTACACTCTTCGATTTTAGAATTTAATTTGGAAATCCTAAAATGTAATGCAATCAGCCTACGTTAAACTATCAATGAAAAAAAACTAAGTTTGCGCAACCAGTTCTGTAATGTAAATTCGGCTTAGATTAATATCTATTCGACATGGAAAGAGTCTGATTTAAAAACCGAATTGATCAAACGTAGTACAGTCAGCATCAAAAGTCGATTAACACTTAAGTTTTTTTAATCTCGGTTATTGAGCAAAATATTAACCCTTCGGTTTTTTAAATCTCAGTTATTGAGCAATATATTTGTTCAAAATCGCATTAACTTCTGCTGCAATTTCGAACAAATATTTTGCTCAATAACTGAGATTAAAAAAACTGAAGTGTTAATCGACTTTTGATGCTGACCGTACCTATTCCAGGGTTATTGGTAAAATATTAACAACCTCTTAAGAGGTCATTGTACTCGTCATTATGAACAACGTTTAGTATGGGACCAAATCTGAATCCGCGAAAAAAAAATCAGCTGTTCCCTACATTTTGACGAGTTATACGAACATAAATGTAGTGAACAGCTGATTTTTTTTTTCGCGCTGATTTTTCATTTTTCCGGTTGTTTTTGATCTGCTCATCGGAAATCTAGTACTTGTTGATCGAAGTCTCTACCTCAAAACAATAAACTGTATTTGATGTTCAGTATCACACAGAATCCGTAACAATGTAAACCTACTGAATTCTCAATAGCACAATCTCATCCTGTTATGAATGGCCATTGATAAGACCAGATCCATTCAAAAAGTCACGTTCCATTTTTCACACACAGAATAACGTTTCAAACACGTTTTCTTCATCACTAACTCATAACGTCACATCATTCAAATAGAAACCACTAAATATGGCGACAAAATGCGAAATAAAAATAAAAGCGCGGTAAAAATTCGGCGGGAAAATTGGATTTGTACCTAAATGGAAGCAACGCGTCTGCCTCGCTCAGGGGGCGGGCGTAAACTGGCAATGTTGCCTGATTTCAGGTTCTACAACTATGTATGGTACCAGTATTGAATCCCTGAATGACTGAAGTTTGGAAAGTTTACTAAAAAGCTTCATAGACTCATACTGTTCATTTATTGTTATAATTTCGGAGTGAGTGCAAACTCCGCGCATTGCTAATGTCGTGCTAATCTAAGTACGTTCGCGATTTAATTGCCAAAAATGTAAATAAATATGAATTAATAGAAAAATAACTTTAATTCCTAAACAATAAAGTTCAGTTTACGCTAAAACTTCAAACATTTCTATAACTTTTTCAATAGTGCTAGTGCTAGTCACTCTGAAATCAACTTAATAACCATTAAAATAAAGTTGATATTTGTTTAACTTGGATTAACATAATTACCGGGTTGTCCTCTATCTACAACCCAAATTCACATAAATAGGTTCAATATTAGCAAAAACACATTTTTAAGTAATCTTTAAAATTATGACCAAGTTTCGGTCGTCCGGCGGCGGCGAGATGGGCAGACGACATTGCTGCCATCGCGGCCAAAACCTGGATGAGGCTCACAGGAGCGTGGGGATTGGCACAAGAAAAAAGATGTCTATGCTATGTGGGTAAAGTCGGGCTGTCGATGATGATGATGTTGGTTGACATCTGGATGCATGTTCCGGATTGTTACAAAAACGGTTGAATGAATTTGGATGAAATTTGGCACACAATTAGGTATAGTTTATAACCTGGATGAACACATATGGTACTTTCGTGAAATAAGGAATGCAACGTTGAAATACGACACTTTACACAGATCTATGGGTTCGAAAATACTTTGTTCGTAATAACATAAAATTTCTTCAAAACTAAAGGAGAAAATCGTCTTTGAATTAAGCCAAGTGTATGCATACTTATGGTCGTGACTGTACCGTTTCCTTAACCACTAATCCTAACATGATTTCGTTATTACAGTGTTCAGTTTTCCTGTTTTGCTTGCTGAAATACCCAATAATAATATTTACAAAAGGTTACCAAACTAGATAAAAATCAATTGATTCAATAAAGAAACGTCTACAGTCTGTTGTTTTGTTTTTTCGACCTTCGCTCGGTATCAATTGCGTTGATCGGACCCGTTTTTCTTTCGTAAACATACACTGATATATTATTTTCGTAGATACGTGACGCGCTAACATCGCAACCACTAAACCTGGGTTCGGCGCACGACTTCACTTAATTTATATCAATGTTCGTAAATAACATTTCGCTAAGAGGTATTTTCAAATCAGAAGGGATTTCGTTTCTCTATTTATCGGTGTATTAAGAGGAGGCCAAGTGGTCACGGCCGCGACTTACGAGTTTGTAGGTCGTAGGTTCGTACCCAGACAGGCGCTTTACTTTGTGTAAATTATTTCATCACCACTGTTCTCAAAACGGTGAAGGAAAACATCGTGAGGAAACAGGCATGTCCTAGTACCTACCAAAAATTCGAAGACTTGTGGCATCTACCAACCCGCACTGGGCCCACGTAGTGGATTACGGCCCACCCCCTCTCAGAGCAAGGAGGCCCGTGTCCCAGCAGTGAGAACATTATAGGCTGATTATGTATTTATCGGTGTCGCTGAAAAATGTTTTATAACATTATCTACTAACGACATCTTTATTAATAACTGGTTGTTTCCCGCGACTTCGTTTGCGATGGAAAAAAAGCCTTTGTCGTTACCCACCCAGGTCATCGTTTATCTGTGTGCTAAATTTCATCCAAATCTGTCCAGCCGTTTTTGCGTTATTGAGTAACAAGCATTTAGAGGTTTGAGGAACAGGGTGTAATCACCTCAGTCATCTTCTAAAGAAAAGGGAGTATCCTCCAACCAGACGGGGGTTATGTCTGGTGAGGTACAGATTGCCTTACAATTGATCTCGGGACGTTGTACTTGTATATATGCTAGTTGCGCGGTAAACTCTGCTTGCGCGATGCAGGATTTAGGACGTCAGTGTGATGCGTTTCGCATGTGGCGTTGTAGATGCAACCACAAACAAACTCACTTTTGCAATTATATCTAATGTTATTATAGTTAGGATAACATTATGTATGTATGATCAAACCCATTTTTAGACTCGATTTCTAAATAGGCTAACTATATTAACAATGTCATTCAACAATATTGAAAACAGTCTTCATAATTATGTACCAGCTACATCGAAATCTGCATGTAAGGGATTCTCTACTACTATTTGCGTTTTTCCAAGAAACTGTATTCTCAAAGAACATCACTCACGTTTGATTCCTCGGTTTATTTGTACTCTTTCGTTGACAAACGAACATAGAACATACTGTGATAGTTAGGTTGTTTACACTCCCGTACAAAGGCAAACTCAGTTAATACAGGCATTTGCATACATTTTCAAAGAGTTTGCTTTCCTGTGAATGTTGGCTATGCTAGAACACTCTGATAGGTAATACGGGCTGGTGTCCGCCACTCCACGTGAATGCGCGTATTTTGCGTACGGAATAATAGAATACTCCAGTGAAAAAATCAGCTAGGCAAGATTGGGCCTGAGTACTGGAGGATATTATGGAGTTCTTGATGCACCTTGAAAATTAACTACAGAATAGTAGATTCCTAAGCTTTTAAATAATTTATCCCTCGACTTTTGCGGCAAAAGGTTATTAACAGTTTCATTTGCAGCTGTTTTTATACTTTCTGGAGTTGCATTCATACCGCTATCGCTATTTCCATTTTTTAAATATTTTCTTGATAAATAAGAAGTAGGTATCAAAGTTTTACAATGGTACAAAATGCGCGCCATTTTTTTTTTCACCGAGTCGTTTTTATTCAGCTGATTTTTATTTTCAGCCAGTATCTTTTTAATCTAATGCATACATTTTATATTAAACTTAATGGGAGATATTAAACCTCTGTGGTAAATTTATATGTAAATAAAAAATAATAAACAGTGCATTAATGAAAAACTGTGCAACCATGAGACTTCATACAACGATTCTGCACTGTTTTGGTTCTAAGCAAAAAATACGCCCTTTGTGATCGGTTTTGTAGTGATTAATGAGAACATTACTACGTAGTTGAAAGAAAAATATTTTTCTTACACAAAAGTTTATGAGCGAGCTTTTCTATACAATGCAGTAAAGAGATGGATGATCGTAAAGGGATCAAAAGGAGTAAAGTATCGTAGCAAGTGGCGTCCTGTATGTAGGTTCTACCTCCAATGTGAGTTACTGTATCAAATCAAATCATTTATTTGCATAACACAGGTTTAGAGGATGTTATAAAAGGTTCATAAGGTACACTGTTCTATAACCTATATATGTGAGGTGTGCAAATATACCTACATTAACGCACAATTATTCTAATTCTTATTAATTTATCTTATTAAATAACATTGTCATTGGAAATATACATAGATAGATAGTATGTGTGCATGTACGTATGTGTAAGAAAGAGGATTATGATTCAAGAACAACTTTTATGATGAATGGAGTATTAAACGCAGCATTATGAATAATAATAAAATGAATTCATACTTGCTTTTTCATCACGTGATTAAATACAAAGCTAATAAGGAAGTTAACACTTAAATTATAGTGATCTAAAGAATGGGAGGTCCGTTTCTACACCTTAAGAGTCTATATGATGCTGTTTTGGTGATATTGTGCGATCTGGATATCGGTATCTGTAAGACTTGAGAGTTTGCTATTTGGACTTATAATCTTTAAATTTGTTGAAGCGAAAACACGATTGGATAAAAAAATCTCGATAAAAAAATAACGAAAAAACCTCGTTTTTTTTATTTTTCTACTCGCGTTCTTCTCGTAATTAGCAATTAAGTGATTTGGCGCTTGCGTCATTTTATTCTAAGCGAGCATACTCTCTTTCTGTCTCTTGTTTTGCACGCGGTAGTAATAGCGCTATCCTTTTCAATTTATTCAATCAGTCTGCTACGGCATCTGTTGGAGGACGAACCTATGTTTGGAGTAAGTGGTCAGGGGTACAGCTGTCCTAATCCTATCCCTGGTGTTGAAGCAATATGCTATGAATGGAAACCTATTGTGGATAATGTAGTGCAGCCGAGTCTGCATCTCGTGTCTCGACGGTCAGTCGAGTGGTATTGCCCATGGAATATTGCGCACGGTTAAGCCCATTACATAAGTTCAAGAGAATAGCGCCTTTATGTCGTACCAGTAGGGCAAGTATAGTAGTGCAGGTGTTACGACTGATGTGCTTTTGATTATACATTTAAAATCTGCATGAAAAGTAATCCCCCTTTTATTCTTCAGTACATTTTTCCACGAAACTGCAGAATATTCTCAAAGTCTTTCAGTCACTAAAGCAACACGTTTGCTATCTCGTCTTGTTTGTACTCATGTGTTGACAGACAAACATACAACTACATCATGTTGTGATAGTTAGGTTGTTTACTCTCCCGCGCAAAGGGAAACTTAGTTAATGGTGCTGATTCTGTTGTTCAAAAACTAAACTAAATTTAAGTTCAGTGCATCTTTTTCTTTCTATTTCATTAAGAAAAGGACAGAAGATAAATTTTAGTTTAGTCCTGTCAAATTAATCTGCGCTGTATCTGTTAGGAGCTGTTAAAAAAATTATGATTTGCTTCTTTTGATAATTATTTTTATTGTTTGTATAAAATACAAAAAAGGTAAAGGTCGATGTGCAATATTTATCGCCGGTTACTGTAATGATAATTATTTATTTGGCAAGAGATCGTGAAATACAAATTACAAATAATAATAAAAAAAAACGTGTGTGCCTCACGGCTACGCAAAAAGGTCCATTTCAACATTTATGTCAGAGAGATGAACAGAAAGTTCACTCTTGAACTTTGCAGTATCTAGGAACACTCTTTTTTGTAAGATGCAAGAAAAAGAAAACAATTTTATGATGAATTATAATGCAGCATTAAGAATAACAGGTGGCGAGTTAATTGCCATCAACCGAGCATGAATCTAGCCTCCGGGCTGCAACTGAGAAATTCCAGATAGAAAAAACCTCATGCTCGACAGTAGCGCCTGGAACCACTATACTAACGAGGCTGGCGATAAAGACACGCATAACCTATGGGAAAATATAATTACCCATAAATGAGTTAAGTCCACAGTTAAAGATACACCTAGATAACGCAAGAGCGACTACTATCTATCTATCTATCATGGGGTTTAGGTTTCCGCACTTAGTCCTTGAAGTGGACCATTGTGCGTGAGCCATGGTGGCCGATTACTCCAACCAGCCCACCTCCCTCCAGAAGCAGATTAGACTTCCCGGTCTCCTCAGGGCATCCGCAAGGGATGTTGGTGTTCCCAGGGTCTCCTCGCGAATCTTGGTAACGCCTGTGCACTCAAGAAGCACATGCGCCACCGTTTCCTCCGCCTCCATGCATGCTCTGCACAGGGGACTGTCAGTGATTCCCAGGGTATGGAAGTGTTTATTTAGTGAACAGTGTCCAGTGATGGTCCCCGCCACCAGGCGCAGGCTGTCTCTGTCCAGGCGCAGAAGGCGCCTGGTCAGCTTTGTATCCAGGGATGGCATAGCTTCCCTGGATTGCCTACATCCTGGTGTCGAGGTCCACCATTTTTCCGCTTGTATTCGAGTGTGATCCTTTAACCAGCTTCTTAGCTGCTTGAAAGGAATGGGCACAATGGGTTCAGGTCCGTAGGGTCTTGTGCTGGATCCTCTTCTGGCAAGTTCGTCAGCCGCATCGTTTCCAAGTGATCCACTGTGACCTCTAATCCATTGTAGCGTTATCGTGTTGCGATTTAGTACCGTGATTCGTTCTAGGGCCTTATGGCATTCTAGTGTTAGTCTCGACGTGATCTGATTACTCTTTAGGGATTGAAGAACTGAGGCACTGTCGGAGAGTATTCGGATATTGGTATCCGTAACCCTCCTGGCCTCTATAGCGTGTGCCGCTTGGATAATACCTACACACTCTGCTTGGTAAACGGAGTTGAGCATTCCAAGTGGTTTGGATATCTTAATGTTTAGGTCGTTGGAGAACACCCCGACGCCCGTTCCTTCGTCGGTCTTTGATCCATCAGTGTAAATTCTTAGCTCTGTTGTACCTGAGTAGTCACACAACTCCTCTATGAGCTCTATGTTGTAGTGTTTTTGGAAGCAGTGGGTCTTCAGGGTTCTGTCGATGGGTGATGTCATCATCGGTTGTTCTTTGATTGCATCTTCTCTGATGCGTGTGTGTTTGATCCTAGAATCATTGCTTAGGGAGCCGGATACTTCGAGTCTGAAAGTCGCTATGGCCGCCTCCTCTCTTACGACAAGGTGTAAGGGAGGTAGCCCCAGCATCACCTGTAAGGCAGCAGTGGGGGAAGTCCTCATGCTGCCGGTGATTGCTACGCAGGCAAATCTTTGCAGTTTCTCGAGATCCTTTTGGGTTGTACTTAGGTTGGTCCTGGGCCACCAAACTAAAGAACCGTATGTGATAATTGGTCGGATAACTGTGGTGTATAGCCAGTAGGTGATTTTGGGGCTTATGCCCCAATTTCTCCCGAGGAGTCTCTTACATTGCCATAGGGCTATACTGGCTTTTGTGATAATGTGATCAGTGTGTTTTGCCCAGTTCAGCTGTTTGTCCAAAAAGATACCCAGGTATTTGGTTTCAGTCGATAGGCTTAGGGTTGTCCCAAAGAAGCTTGGCAATTGTAAAGTTGTCAGCTTTCTTTTCTTTGTGAAGAGGACGAGTTCGGTTTTGGTGGGGTTTACTGCTAGTTTGTATTCCTTGCACCAGTCTTCTACTATTCTTAGAGCTTGGCGCATAAGCAACTACTTTGCGTGCCATAAATCGCACCAGCTTACGTACAAAAAACTTTTTTACAAAAAAAATAAAATAAAAACGACTTCCAAAAAAAAAAATACTACAAAGTGAAAAATAACTTTAATTTCGGAAGTCGGTGTCGTTGGTTCTGTATTTTCGTTTTTTGACACCGACTTTCGAAATTATAGTTATTTTTCACTTTGTAGTGTTTTTTTTTTTGGAAGTCGTTTGTATTTTTTTTTTTTTTGTAAAAAAGTTTTTTTTGGCTGAGTGAGCGTGAGCGCTGGCGCTTGGCCCCGGGGGTGGGGCAAAACGTATGCCGCTATCTGTGAATCGATTTGATTTTCCCATCACTATGTTGGCTATTCTCAGAGGTGTTATAAATAAAATAGCCGACTGTAATGTAATAATAGGTATGGTTCGTATATTGAACACAAGGGCGCGAATAATAGTTAGTCCTTGTGACGTCATAGTAGGTAGTCAAAAAATGGCCCGCTTGGTTTTCATACAGATCGTGATACTTGCGTTATCTAGGTCTGCCTTTATCTGTGGGTAAGTCTAATATTGGCTTAACGTTAATATTTCAAAACCTTCAATCATAAATGTCTCAAGATAAAAATGGTTTGTGGATATTTTATTAAAGTTACACCACACCACCTACACAAAATGGGTTTCGTAATAATTTCTGACCTTCTAACGCTAGGAAGAATTCTAGCGAATTTATAATGAAAATTCCAGCCAGTTCTGCTGGAGGTATAAAGGAAATAATACATTTAGGAATGAAGAAGACTACGCGCGTATAATAATACATTATACGCGCGTATCTTCTTTACCTAAAAGCTATTTTTAGCTCGTTTGTTATTTGGGTTTATGACTTATGATAGGTATAGATTCTTAAAGAAATACTTTGTAATTTCGAGACGGTAAACATGTAAGTACTATAAATAAAACGAAGTCGGGTTAGTTACACCATTTATAACTCAAGAATGGCCGGACCGATTTTTTTGATCTTTGATTCGTTGGATTTGTCTCCGCCCCGAATGAAGAGAAGGAATGAGCATTGATCACCACGATTTCTAAAAACGAGTTGGTCGATTTCAAATTTATCACACTATATTATAGATCTTTTATTATCATCATCATCTAATATTATAAAGGCGAAAGTTTGTGAGTGTGTTTGTATGTTTGTTACTTCTTCACGCACATACGGCTGAACCAGGAATTTTTTTCAATTTTTTTTTTAGTTTTGCGGTAGTTGACACCCTGGACTAACACATAGACTACTTTTTATCCCGATATTCCCACGGGACCGACACTTATGCGGGTAAAACCGTGGGCGCAGCTAGTATTAACAGCTATAACTCCAGGTTTGTTCACGATGTTTTCCTTTACCGATGTCAGTGATTTCCAAATTAAACTTAGAAAGTAAGTACATTATAGAGGTAAGGCTGCGTATACCTGAATTTAGTACAGGTCAAGTGAGTATTTGACTCAAGTATTAAAATGACGAGCACACTGAATTCTAAAAACCCAAAGGTTTTATTTTACTTGAATCTCATAACTCCTTTTGTTTAAGTAAACACTAGCTGACCCGGTGAATTTCATACCGCCTCAGAATCAAAAAAGCCGATCCATACAAAATGTATGAGAAAATCTGTTTTTTTCTTTGTGAATTTTCTCCATGTTGTTTCAATAGTTATTTCTGCTATTCGGGGCAAAGACAGATCCAACAAACCAAAGATCATCAAAATCGGTCCCGTCAATCTTGAGTTATAAATGGTGTAACTAACCCGACTTTCTTTTATCTCCCAATTTATATCCCATTCTCTTTGATTATACCTACCTACGTATTGTAGCGTAAAAAAGAAAAACACGTACTGTCTTCGCCATATTATGATTCATAATGTTATCCTTTTATGATTCTGCCAATGTGGCCTTTTTAGGCCCCCATAGGGGCGGTTGAAACCTACATATTCTTGCTATTGTTGAACCCATTATTACATTTCTGCCAATACCCAAATGATATTTTAATTACTATCAACCCTATCGCATTATTTCATCTACCTAACGTGCTGTAAACTCGGTGTCACAAAAGTGAAACTTTAATATAGGTACATCCAGAAAAAGAAACATCTCTAAAATACAACCAGATCTATTTAAGCCGTAATTCCAGCTACATTTAGGTCTGCAGTGACAATAACGAACAGCCGAGAGCCTTCATTACTAGCTGACAGGGGACCGTTATAAAGTTTATTATAGACACGCTCTGCGCTCCCAGCTCATAAAGGTTAATGAACAAAAAAAAAATATTTACAAACTAAACAGTAGGTAACGTTCGTATTGTATCATTATTTTTCTGTAGTTACTTTATTGTAAAGTGTATTAGAAACTCCTACCGATCCACCACTCATTTTCATGAAAATTATAGCGCTACAAGGTTATTTTGGCGCGTGTCCAAAATCGGAATTAGCGCTGCCATCTTGTTTTTTGAATAGGTACCTATAATTCAAGTGACATTTCACAAAACTGTCACGTACCGTGACCACTCCGTGCCTCAAGAAGCACGTTCAGCCGTTGGTCCCGGCTGTCATTCGTGCATCTTTGACAGTAGTTACGGTTAGTCAGAAGCCCGAAAGACTGACAACTAGTCTTAACAAGGGGTATTGTATTACCTACCCAGTAATTGGGTTGTGGAGGTCAGATAGGCAGTCGCTCGCGATGTATAATACTGATATTCAGCTGCATCCGGTTAGACTGGAAGCCGACCCCAACATAGTTGGGAAAAGGCTAGACAGATGATGATTTCACAAAACTGTCACAAATTTTTGCCAACAGATAAAGTGCCCCCTTGTCAACATTAGATATTAGAGCGCCAAAGGATCCAAGTTCATGTTGTAGTTCATTCTGCTGTGTCCAATCTCTACTCGAAGTAGAAGAAGTTTATTTGTTGAAGTCCCATGCTTCGACAAATTTCTTTATTTGTTTTGCTTGCTTTTAGAAGGTTTGGAGATAAAGGCAACAGATAATTTTATAATAATTATACACTTCGTAAAACATGACTACGGTGATATTTATAACAGCGCCATCTGTCACCGACTAGCTGAACTATTTTGTAAACTAAGTTAACTATAGATGGCGCTATTACCATCATTTAAGTTTATGTTGCAGACTGTGTGTGAAATCATTTATATTCTACCTAATTGTGATTATCATAAAATGATGATCAATATTCATACCCAAAATAAATAAAAGAACAAATTCGTGTCATATTATGGATATACGTGATTTTACGTATCGGATAACAAACGATTATGCTAAATAAATTCCCTTGGACCCTTATCAACTCTCTAATTCGAGGATTATGGACAGAAAAGGTCGGGCTTTATAATAGGGATCGTAAATTTTAAAATAAAAATGCAAAAAGATTCTCTCCGGCGGGGAATCGAACCCCGGTCTCCCGCGTGACAGGCGGGGATACTTACCACTATACTACCGAAGACTTATCTTTGAGTGTTGAAATTGTGAAGCTGTTTATCCAGCAGACATTTGCATTGACTGACGCATGACGACTTAGAAATATTGTGATTCCTTTGCCAAAGATTTTTAACCGACTTCCAAAAAGGAGGAGGTTATATGTTCGACTTTATATGTTTTTTTTTATGTATGTTCACCGATTACTCAAAAACGGCTGGACCGATTCCAAAAATTATTTTTTGTTTGAAAAGGTATACTCTCGAGGTGGTCCCATTATCATCAAGTTGGAATCTAATGAGAGGATCCCATGGAAATCGAGGGAAACCCTCAAATTTTATAGGCAAGCCATAGCGATTTGGGTACTTTTTTAAAGTACCTACTTAACTTGAGCATTTGCTCTCGTAAATCATCATTTGGTAAAGTGGAGCTGATGATGAAGACCAAAGATGGCCATCAGAACTACTCAATGACAACTATTTCACGGGTCGCGATTCGTTTACTTTAATAGCAACCCTATTAAAGTAAAAGGATAACATTATGAATCATAATATGGCGAAGACAGTCCGTGTTTTTCATTTTTTCGCTGCACTACGTACACTACGTATCAATCCAATCCCAATCTCTTTGATTATACCTATAATTAATCAAAGAGATTGGGATTGGATTGATTGGTATCTTAGCACAGGCAAAAAAAAATAACTGAAAATTCCTTCACCAATGGGATTTGATACGTGTCCATTATGAATCATAGTATTATCCTTTTATGATTCTGCCAAAGTAGCCTTTTTACGCCCCCTTGATTATTAGGTGACGCGTGATGAGAGAACGCCAAAAATATATAATACATACTTACATAATATGGACGGTGGAAACAAATGACGTAAGGCAAGGATTTAAATGCCTTTTTTAGGGTTCCGTAGTCAACTAGGAACCCTTATAGTTTCGCCATGTCTGTCTGTCCGTCTGTCCGTCCTCGCTTAATCTCTGTGACCGTTAGCACTAGAAAGCTGAAATTTGGTACCAATATGTATATCAATCACGCCGACAAAGTGGTAAAATAAAAATTGGAAAAAAATGTTTTATTAGGGTAGCCCCCCTATATGTAAAGTGGGAAGTGATTTTTTTTTAATTTCAACCATAACGTGTGATATATTGTTGGAAAGGTATTTAAAAATGAATAGGGGTTTACTAAAATCATTTTTTGATAATGTCAATAATTACGGAAATAATCGCTCCAAAAGTAAAAAACAATGTGTCCCCCCCCCCTCTAACTTTTGAACCATAAGTTTAGAAAATATGAAAAAAATCTGAAAAGTAGAACTTTATAAGGACTTTCTAGGAAAATTATTTTGAACTTGATGGAAACAACAGTTTTTGTACAAAAAAGACAAAAAGTTGTACAAAATAATTTCTGGACTGTTTGTAGTATAATCGTATACGATGGATGGATACCCACTTTTAAACTCATAAGTGGGAACACTTTTTGTGACGGACGGGAAACTACGGAACCCTACACTGAGCGTGGCCCGACACGCTCTTGGCCAGTTTTTTTTTTTACTGACATTTGAAATTTCCATCACGTCGATATACCTAACACAATCAAACAAAATTATTTTGTCAACCATTGTTAATTACCTTTATTAGGATATAGCTTGATACGTTCTTAATTAATGGTGGCTTCTGTTAGTTCATTAACCCCAATTATACTGAAACTTAGCAGTCCCGAAAAGGATTATGTTGGTAGGTACAACTGAATTTATTCTATACCTATATTACGAACGTAAATCTGAATAAATTGGCCGTTATAGAACAAAGGGGTAGCAATGGTTTTATGTTGACACTTTAGCAGCTTTCACTGCGTTATTTACGTTGTTGTGCAAATCATTTTTCGAAAGTCATCATTCAAAATGATTCAGATTGATACTGATAGTGTGTAACGCAAGTAGAATGCAGTTCCTTCTCAACTAACTACAGACAGATATCTCAGTACCTACCTACATCCATACTAATATTATAAAATCGAAAGCAACTCTGTCTGTCTGTATGTTACCTTTTCACGTCTAAACCACTGAACGGATTTTGATAAAATTTGGCAAAGAGATAGATTGCATCCCGGGGAAGGACATAGGACAGTTTTTATCAACATACCTCGCGGGCAAAGCCACGGGCGGAAGTTAGTATTAAATAAACAAAAGTACCTAAGTATAAGTAATAAGGCTCCTACAAACAGGCGCGACACGCGATATAATCGCGCGCGACACATAGGCACCGCTCGTTGCGCGACTTGCGGTGCCATAGTGTCGCGCGCGATTCTATCGCGTGTCGCGCCTGTTTGAAGGAGCCTTTACTTAAGACTGAGCTATACTGGTTATACCTAATGATAAATTTTATTATTGCACATTTTAAACCGTTACGTTGTTACACTAAGTTATTCAAAAGCCTTCGTGGTAGATCCGTAGGTACACAGCTCCATACCGATGAAAATCCGGTTTCAATCCTTCTAAGTCAGAAAATATTGAAACCCGAATAAAATTAACGGGATAAGCCTCTACCAAAATTGTAAAGCTCCAGTATAAAGAGAAATAAATATGGAGGCTTTATGAAGACTAGAGCCAACAGCACATAGGTACGAAAGACATTAATCATAGCTCGTGTGTGATTGATGATACGAAAATTGTAGCCGAAATAAAATTTCAGCACAGCTTAGTCTTCACAAGAACATTTTCATGTAGAAAGGATGTCGCCCTCAAGAAATAATAACATTACCGTGTTTTAAGGCAGTTTGAAGTCGATAGATACTGTTGAGAGCACTTTATATTACAAATGTGAAAGTAAAGGCTCCTTCAAACAGGCGCGACACGACACGCGACACAAAGACTCCGCAAGTCGGGCAACGAGCGGTGCCTTTGTGTCGCGCGCGATTATATCGCGTGTCGCGCCTGTTTGTAGGAGCCTTAACTCTGTCTGCTCATCTATTATCTTTGTACGCCTAAACCACCGATCCGAAGGTTATGAAAGTTGACAGATGGGTAGGCCTGGGACCTGAAGAAGGACATAAGCTAAAACAACTTTAGTTGATGCCCGATGGGGCCGAAAGGTTCTGGAGTGGCGACCGTGTATCGTAGCGTTGGAAGGCCTCCCACAAGGTGGTCCGACGACCTTGTGAAGGCTGCAGGAACCCGTTGGATGCGAGAAGCACAGAACGGGTCGAAGTGGAGGTGCTTGGGGGAGGCCTATGTCCAGCAGTGGACGTCTTTCGGCTGAAATTATGATGATGATTATAGTTTAATTTAATAAATGACGAAATACAAAATACACAACGTCGAAGGAGGGCAACAGATAGTTTAGTTTATTGATAGGTAATCCTTTTTTAGGGTTCCGTACCCAAAGGGTAAAAACCCCTATTATTAAGACTACACTGTCCGTCTGTCTGTCTGTCTGTCACCAGGCTGTATCTCATGAACCGTGATAGCTAGACAGTAGAAATTTTCACAGATGATGTATTTCTGTTGCCGCTATAACAACAAATACTAAAAACAGAATAAAATAAATATTTAATGGGGGCTCCCATACAACAAACGTGTTTTTTCGGCGTTTTTGCCTTATGGTACGGAACCCTTCGTGTGCGAGTCGTCCGACTCGCACTTTGCCAGTTTTTTAATGATTTTGACCTCATTTGTAACATTTGCAAATTCTTGTAAAAGACGACCTAATGATGTAACAAAATTTTTAAACGTGAATTTATTGTAAACGTGACAGGTATTACTATTATATACTACGTAGAAGATAGAATCTGAAAATTTCCTTAAGCTAAAGTTCCTACCTAGTTAAGATTATGAAGACCCACATTAAGAATACCCACACGTACCTACTCTCCAAATGTCGGACATGAATTCATCACACTAGACAGAACTTTAGGCTGTAATTTACCGTTCCCATGTTAAGTTTAATTAGAACTTCGCTATGTAAGTAATACGCCACTTCAACCGGTTCTATCCTTCTCGTATCCAGTAGATTCCTGCGGCCTGCACATGGACATCTGTCCTCCTTGTGGGAGCCTTCCAACGCTACGTCTTCCGGTACGTGGTCGCCACTCCAGACCGTTTTGGCCCCGTCGGCCATCTGTTCTGCGAGCAGTGTGCCATGTTCACATCCATTTAAGTTTGGTAATTCTTCGGACTTTGTCGGTTACCTTGGTATTCCTAAGGTTGGTTTACTTAACTCATAAATATAGTCAATCCATGTGTATTTACCTGAAATATCGTCCACTGCTTTCAGCAATTTAAACATTGTCACTTTACAAAAAATCTCTTTTAACAAATCACAAAAAAAAAAATCACTGTCGATGTGTATTTCAAGTTTCAATTTGATCTCACTGCCAACCAACCAAGTATGTAGGCAGAGGCGCCGATCACATCAATTATTACATTCTGTATATTATAATTTAGAGACACACTGAACTAAGTTGGTATAGACGTGTGACATCGCGGCAAACTTTGACTGAATTTAATTGAAGCTGTGTTGCTCGCCCACATGTATTCTAATCTCTACCGGCAAATGTAGATTGTGTGATTACACTTTGTTTCGCTATTATTTTACCCAGGGATTGTGTGTGATATTTAGGAACTTTTTAGGGTTCCGTAGCCAAATGGCAAAAACGGAACCCTTATGGATTCGTTATGTCTGTCTGTCCGTCCGTATGTCACAGCCACTTTTTCCGAAACTATAAGAACTATACTGTTGAAACTTAGTAAGTAGATGTATTCTGTGAACCGCAGTAAGATTTTCACACAAAAATAGAAAAAAAACAATAAATTTTGGGGGTTCCCCATACTTAGAACTGAAACTCTTTTTATCAAACCCTTACGTGTGGGGTATCTATGGATAGGTCTTCAAAAATGATATTGAGGTTTCTAATATATTTTTTTTCTAAACTGAATAGTTTGCGCGAGAGACACTTCCAAAGTGGTAAAATGTGTGTCCCCTGTAACTTCTAAAATAAGAGAATGATAAAACTAAAAAAAAATATGATGTACATTACCATGCAAACTTTCGCCGAAAATTGGTTTGAACGAGATCTAGTAAGTAGTTTTTTTTAATACGTCATAAATCGTAAACCTTTCATTCAATCAACTCAAATATAAAAAAAAACATTTAATTTCTATTATGTTACTTGCTGCTACGGAACCCTTCATGGGCTAGTCCGACTCGCACTTGGCCGCTTTTTATTTTTCTAATGACAGGTTTTTATTATGAACGAATAATATCATGTTACTTGATACTGGAATTATATGCAGTTACGCTAGTACCTATTGATAAAGAAAACAGTTTTAAATTATTTGCAGGGTTGCAAATGAATAGATTATAAAACTCTATTAGCGTCTTCTAATAATAATTGAAGTCAGGTATATCAATTTTAATAATAATCACGACGACGGCAACCTTAGGTCGTTTAGAGGTTGGAAGAAACTGTTTTCGCATATATAGCGATTATTACTACTATTACGTAACAAGACACTCAAAGTTAACAGTTGAAGGTTGAAATTAAAGCCGCTGATTTGCATGTAGGTATCCTAAAAGCAAAACCACAGGTGTCATTTTGACATTTAAAGAAAGAAAGAAAGAAAAAAAATACATTTATTTAAACAACAACAACATTCATTGTGTTATTTACAGACTTAAAATAATATTGGGTCCCCACCTATGAAATTGGCGTTTTTTTCTCACAAATAAAGAACCTTGTCATTTGTATTATTTAAAATATTCATCAATTGCTTGATATTCTATCGGATTATGAGCATCATAGACATCTACCAATAGTAAAAAAACCTTAGTACATATAGTTTTCTAAACATAAAAAAATACCTTAAAAATGACTCCTTTTTGTTAGTAGAAATGACCACTATGTATTTGTTTTAACTTAGCCAAAACTTATTTTTGTCGCTTAATCTAAGTGGCATACGTTATCTTAGTTTTTAAACCTAAGTGCATAAAAGTTTTAAAACGTTAGTGTTCATGGTTGTTAAATAAATTAAGAAAATGTTAGTATGAAAAATGCAACTTCTTTAAAATTCTCCATACAAAACGCTGATTTCATAGGTGGGGACCTAATAATATGTACAAATATAAAAAAGAGAGGAAATAATTAATCATAGGGCATGACACAATTCGTTCGCATCGCTGTCTACGAGAAAAGTACTAAAAAGCAGCACTGCCACGTTGTATTGCAATGCTGATTCTTTGGGCAAAAATAGGCCAGCCCTTTGGTCACGTGAAGAGTCGACCAACTCAAACACAAACTCAAAGCATTTATTTCAATTAAACCATTTACAGACACTTTTGAATTGTCAAGAAGTCGGTCAGTCAGAAAAACTGCTTGGCGATGTCTCGAAAAACCAAGTGGGAACTGGGACCCCATAGGCCTAGTGTTTCAACCCCAAACGGCTCGAATATATAACTCACAATAAGATTTGAATATTTACGCCATTAGTAGTTAGGTAATTTTTGCATACAAATCGTCTGACTACTAAGGATGCACTGAACGCTGATTTAAGTAGGTAGGTGTATATCGTTCATAATGTGAGAGGTTAAGATAACTGGTTTTTGGTGTCTGGAGGTCAGATAGGCAGTAGCTCTATGTAAGAAAAACTGGTATTCAGCTGCATGCGGTTAGACTGGAAGCCGATCCCAACATAGTTGGGAAAGAATTGAAAAGACAGCGAGGGTTAGATAAAGTATACACATGTTACCTACCTATTAACACTGTAATTAAAAAAACATTTTAAAAGCCAATTATTGTTAAAAGAATAACCGTGGCGTTTCTTGCCGGCTCTTGTCCTCTTCTCCAACGCCAAAAATATTATATTTATATATACTAGTACGCAAAATACGCGCATTGACGTGGAGTTGCGGACACCAGCCCGTTTTACCTATTTTTTACCTATTATATATACTAAACTGGGATTCAAAAGTGGATCCAACGAAAATAAATTTAGGATACGCCCAATGGGAACAGTGCTGCGTGCACTTAGCCTCTGACTTTCATAAGTACCTAAATGCCCATGTAGGTTTATGTGAGAAAAATATTTATCTTGATTTAGATTTTTTGTATGTAGTAACACAACTAAGCAGTTTTTTTGTGATATCATCGTCGTAAAGATTCAGACTTCAGCGTACTGATTCAGGGCGGAGGAGGCAATTTAATAAATTAGCTCTCAGTGAGCGTGCCAAGGTCTCACATAGTGATTTCGAGGGAAAAAATAGAATGGTTCATTATTTACCTACTTATTACAGTAAGTATCTACTGGTATTAAGTTTCATATACATTTTGGCAACTATAGGTAATTAATTGGCATACCAAAACAGCGCGCTTTGTAACTCAAATTTGAGGTACATATTTATTTAAGTTATACCAATTACACAGGCGCTCTTGAATTTTGAAGGAGTCGCTCAATCAGAAAGAAAATATATCCAGGCTAAGCCCATATAACCTACAGACAATAAAATATTTCACAATACTGCAACAGAATAGATCAGAATAGTTGAAAAGAAAGTTGCTCATTCTAAAGCGTATTAGGTTCCAATCGTGAAGAACGGGCAAGAAACCGAAACTCCATGGACACTATATTACAAAACAAAATAATGTGAGAAAAATAAAATTCATTTGTTTCTTGACTAATTGGGACACAAAGATCATTAATTTCGTTCGTTTTATTTCAACCCCGTAGAAAGATTTCTTGAGTAACCGAAGTTTTGCACGACTCATAGGTAAATGCGAAGCAATAAAATACGAAAATTTTATGATTGAAATTTTATTATTGCCTCCTTTCTGCAACTGTTTCTATTGTTATACTACTGCTAGTACACAGAACCTACTTAATTTATATACCATTGTATAGATAATTTAATGTAGATTAATTCTGTACTTTTCAAAAATTGATTTAATGCAGCAGAAACGAAAAAAACATCAAAATATTTCTAAAAATGTTACCGTCAGTCAAATGTGAAACCTGAAAACATTGTACTTGCGAAAAATTAATTAATTGAGTCAATTTTTTTTTTTCTAATAAATTCGTGTAACCCATAGGAGGGAGGAACCCTATTGAAATTGGCTCTTTTATTCAAAGCAGTTTAATTATAATTAATAAAAAATAAAATGTAAGAGGTAGAATGTATTCTAAAATCTACTCTTTTTTTATTAGGTATATTAATATTTCGTGCACTTTTGGATTTAATTTTAATTAATGAATGTTAGAAAATCTTTGAGTTCGGAAGCTGCTAGATGCAACATACCTACTTGGAAAATACTAGGCTTTTAGTAATTACGATAACTGATTGTGGATTATTCCTAAAAAAAAATCCGTTGGTGCCTTTTATTTTTAAGCCCCGACGCAAAAACGACGGGGTGTTATCAGTTTGATTAAATGAATTAATCAACTAACTTTACGATCTGCTACAAAAGTAATCAATCCTTAGTCTCGAAGAGATTTACTTTGTTATTCATCAGCTCTGAAGCAGTAAAATGTAGAAGTAACAAAAACTCCAGTTTGCGATAGTTTGTGGTTTTGTGACAATAAAATTTCTGCTGAAACTTCTCTTTTTATGACGGGGCAAAAAAATTATAAACACAAAGTGAAAACAAAACTAGAACAGGCTCCCGGAGTTAGCATTTTTATTACAACCGACTTCACAAAGGACGGGGTCAAAGTAGATACTCGCAGATGGTCTATCTTTTAATTATCTATGCCTGTTACAAACCTCATAGATATATCTAGAACGTCCCTTATGTACAGTCTGTTGTCCGCGCACTTCGGTGGCAACCTTTAAAGTCAAAGCAGGGCTAGCCGAGTTTTAATAGAATAAGAGCGGTTTCGCACTACATCCGAATCGAATCCAAATTAAAGATCCGACTTCAATCCGAAATGGGAATGTTCTAAAATCGGACGGATAGAGTTCGGATCTAGTGCGCAACCCCTCATACAATAGGACTGTGGTCACTTCGGACCGGTATTTCTCGGATTCGGATCGGATGTAGTGCGAAACAGCTGTAAGAGGCAAGCTTTTAAACTGATTTTGGTAACACTTACATGCGGCCTACACTGTATGATCTACGATTTTTGCAGCTCATTAGTATTTAAGCCCGCCACATACAAAGAAGAGCAGTGTAAATTGTCTGGCTTCCATTTAACTAGAATTTGTCAATGCTGCTAGGCGTCTGAAGGAACAAAATACCTATAGTAAAAGTGCGCAGTGTTACAGACCCCCGCTCTACAAATATCTACTTTATTTCAATGACAATCAAGTTGATTTCAGAGTGACTAGCACTATTGAAAAAGTCATAAAAATGTTTAAAGTTGTAGCATAAACTGAACTTTATTGTGTAGGAATTTGTTATTTTTTCATTAATTCATATTTGTTTATATTTTTGGCAAATAAATCACGAACGCAGATTACATAAAATACCAAAAACTTTCACATAGTCTCGATGTGACATTGTAATCGTTTCACAAAACTGAATTGGAAATTTAAATAGGCCATCATCGATCAGTAGATAGCAATCTAAACCGAGGCCGCTTTCGTGTATTTAAATGCAAAACTCATGTTGTTACACATCGCGCCGTAATGCGACATTTCACAGTGGGGCTGATCGATCTGTCACTAGAATCAATTTGCACGGAATAGATTCTATAGAAACTAGTATAATTTCAGCCAGTCTATTCTGTAAATTTATAATTTATTTATATTTAATAACAAGTAACAAAGGACATAATTATTATGTTAGTAACAAATAACAATAGGTACGAGTATTTCTTAACAACTTCGTTAGTAAACTTAATCTACACATTTAACACTGCAATATAGTTCATGCGAATCTCTGCTGCAAGCTCAACACAGATGTGGACAGTTTCGAGTTTATTGTTTTTGTTTGAAGTTTGGACAAATCTCACCGTGAAAACTGAGATGAAGTGAGCTGTCATTCCACCTGAAGCTAGGCATGGATACTATTGACAGCTCACTTCAAGCTCACTTAATGTCAGTTTTCACGGTGAGATTTTTACAGAATCAATCGGCTGGACTCTTTTGCACTCAAAATCAAGGCACTCTTTGTCCAAAGGAAAAGTTGTGTTAAGTCAGGTATATAAAAATTGGGCCTTGACTGAAAGTCTATTCAAATTATTGTTTCAAATTTGATGTTATTTCCACTTGAACAAATATTAATGTGCCGGACGGGCGTGATCGCTGGACGCTATGGTGTGTAGGGAGGTTGTAAACCCATCCAGGTTTCTCCAGGTGTGAGGATGGGTCTCTGCCTGTCCAGGCGGCGCTGATGTCCTACACCGACGGTTCAGGATAGCATCAAGGCTTGATTTAGGAGTACCAGTTTTTGACGACGTTCTGTATAACGGTTTTGACGATGTTCCGCTGAAGAATTTGATGATCAGATGACCATCGTATGATGAGGAACCTTACCTTCGAAATGATACTCAGGTCTTCATAACTGTTCAGGAAGTAATTGACGGGACTCTTACTACTATTTAAACTAAGTATTATAATATAAAAATATTCCTTGCCGATGACTACAAATTTGTTCTATTTACTGGTTTGCTTACATTACTCGAAACTTTACCGTAACGAGAGCCGTCAATTACTTCCATTTTAAACCCTTTTATTGGTCTAATTTTTACTATGTTTACAAGTTGTTTTACATTATATACCACTTATATACGAACATACTCGTATATTGTTATATGTCGTTGGATTCCTTATGGAATTCCCTCCTTCCATCTCCTGAAGTACCGTTTTCATCTATATCTGTTTCCGCTGAAAAGTTATTTCAGCGGAAACAGAAAAAATATTAATTTTTTAATTAAAAATATTTTTCTTGTGAGTTTTCTCAAAAACTACTTAACCGATTTCAAAACTGCTTTCAGGTACTTCAGGCTGGTCTAATGATCTAAAACAATGTAATATTTCAAACTATGTAACTATATTTTTCAGGGCGTGACGCGCCCTGAAACGATGAATGACAAAAACAAAATGTTAAAAACATAAGCCTATCGCAGCACGACACTTAAATCTCAATTAAGTAGGTTTATTAAACGACTAGATACTCAAAAGTTATGTCCAGGGCTAGGTCTTGACCTAGGCTACCTGGATGTACTAAAAAATTAAACATTAAAGCTATATAGCCCACTTAATCGAGGTAAATAGGTATCGTACTTACGGTTTTATTGTATCACTGTTTACTAGCACTATTTACCCTTTTCACTTTCACTTGTTATCACTTATGTACTTGTGTTTATGTAAAACGCACTATATACTATGTGGTGACGCATCGTCGCGAACAATTAACTTTATTCAAATGTAAATTTAAGTTGATAAATGAGTTAGATACTAGTAGGTACTATAGAAAGGCATAATAATGTTTGAAGTTGTAGTGCAAATTGAACTTTACAAAATTATTTTGTTAAACATGTAAACACATCTTTGTTTATATATTTGGAAACTACCTTGAGAACACAGTATAGGTCTCAAGCGCGTCTGCTGAACCAGGGTGTTTTGGGTTCGATCCCCAATCGATCGAAATGTTATTGGGTTTTTTCGATTAGGTAGGTATCAGTTGCAGCCCGTAGTGTGGAATTGTGCCCGATAAAAGGAACTGCCGAATTCAGGGTGTCTTCTGGCTACCCCATAGTTAATGAATGCAAGTGTGATGTTTATTTATTTTACTATTTATGTACAGACGCCAGCACATCAAGCTACTACAATCTGTCAAATTTCTTTGATAGATTTTCAACTTTATCGCTGAAGCATAAGGTTCAATGTTGATTGGGAAAATTTGACAGATTCGGGTAGCTTGATGTGCTGGCGTCTGTACATATATATAAACAGACACGAAATAAAACAGAACAGAAAAATAGGTACAAAGGTGATGCTTATTTCATAAGAAATCTCTTACAGCATACCTGCGATAGGACAATAAATAGAGAGATTTAGACAGCTAACTAATCTCTCTCTAGCCTCTCTCTCTGATAACTTTATCGGAAACTTTGTTCTCTTGCATAATTAAAGTTAACGATTTGGTTTGTAAATTATCAAAACCCAAATCATAGTTAGTTCCGAATTTACACCCGACTGTCTAGCTCTTGTTTCAGTCTAGCTGAAAAGGTCAATTGGTACGTCTCGCCTCGGCATGAAATGATGTAATTACTGAATCTCATTGCTAGCACAGTGGGAGGTAATTAATTTTGAGACTATATGTGGGTAGACAGACTGGAATAATAACTCAATTGTTATTAACGACTGTTTTGCCCAAAGTGTCCTTATGGTAGGTACTGCGCTGCCAATGTCAAAATGTTACAGTACCCGGCGATAAATATTTGCTCATCGACCTATTCGATCCTATCGATTTTATACAAAGAATAAAAATAATTATCAAAAGAAGCAAATAATAATTAGGAAGTACCTACAGACGCCAAGCACATCAAGCTACTACAATCTGTCAAATTTCTTTAATATATTTTCAACCTTATCGCTAAAGCATAAGGTTCAAAGTTGATTGGGAAAATTTGACAGTTTCGGGTAGCTTGATGTGCTGGCGTCTGTGCAATAACTGTAAGCAAGTAAATCACTAATGACCTTAATAAGCCGAAAAAACAATGGATAGTCATCCGTAGGGTTCAGAACAGCGACTAATTGATTAATTAAATAGAAAGGGCAAATGTTACCGTGATCATTAGCTTGACTTAATCATCTACCATCGTTCATTGTAGTAGTCATTTGGATGCCCATGTTCATCGAAAGCAAAGTACCTACTCTGTCTGTCTGAACAGTCCTTCTGCAAGGAATCAAGGAGGGCTTGTCCTGCCATCTTCGCTTGGTCTAAAATCTCCGAATAAAAGACAATGACGTCAAAGCTTCTTTATTTAACGACTTAATCATGATCGTGAATGTCACAGACACGAGTTTATGACACCAATAAAGGAATCTAATTAGCAGCAGTTAACTAAGTTACCTATAAACGGTTCAGACACAAGATTCTGTTTGAATGGGGAAAGTGATATAAACTTTAACTTACTACAGTCTGTCAAATTTCTTTAATAGATTTTCAACTTTATCGCTAAAGCATAAGGTTCAAAGCCGATTGGGAAAATTTTACAGTTTCGGGTAAGTAGCTTGATCTGCTGGCGTCTTTCGTTAGTGCTAATACCAAAGACTATACAACCATATTCTCTTTGGCTAATACATTCGACTCGACGAATAAAAATATATCATCAATGAATAAAATACTTACCTGGGGGCCTAAAAAGGCCACTTTGCCAGAATCATAAAAGGATAACATTATGAATCATAATATGGCGAAGACAGTCCGTGTTTTTCTTTTTTTCGCTGCACTAAATAGGTAGGTATAATCAAAGAGATTGGGATTGGATTTGGATTGGATTGATTGGTATTTTAGCACAGACAAAATAACTGAAAAGTCCTTCACCAATAGAATTTGATACGATTAACTTAACAGTTAACTGTCCATTATGATTCATGATGTGACCTTTTTAGGCCCCCTGTATTAAAAAAATATATTTTCAATAAATATTTTCATCGGTTTAGCACATAGAGAGCCAACTAGGGGTGAGTTGTGGAAAATTGTAGCCGCCTCTTCCTCAATCGCAATACATAGTACTGAGAGCAACGACTAGATGGCGCTGCTTGTGAAGGGAGCGTTGTCGTTGTTTCTTGGTATTCAACACAGATGGAGACATAGGTACACCATTTGCGGAAACTTCAACGCAGCCCGCGTTGAAAAAATATTACTAGGTATAGCAGTGTCAATATAATAATCTTAAATAATTTACATTCCATTGCCATATAATCAGTTACCTTCTTTAGTGAAATGAATTCTATGTTGATTTTTGAGTAACATTGAGTTTGGTCACATTCAGTTTATTGTTCCATAACTTGAATGGAATGAGGGTTTTCTGAAATGACGTTCGCTAGGTGGCAGCACTGACACGTCAGGTCCAGGCATCTGTCAAAGAGCCTATATTTTCTTTAGTCATGACTGAATCACTGAATGATGAACGTATGAATGAATCGAATGATGAACGTCATCATATATTTTATATTGGAAGACGTCTTGTCACAGTGGTGCCAACTGGTGTCGTAAATTTTCACGAAAACCCTCATTCGTTGGATGTGAGTTTCTTTGAACAAAATTTATTCTAGGTATAGTCGCTTTTCTTACAGGTCTTGTATTCCAAACGTTATTATTAAATCATAACCTCGGTTTTAATAAAATTAATGAAGCTCCTTTGAACAATCGTGTGGGCTATTCTGGGTAACAGAGTTGTCAAATTATAGCCCACAATATTTTCATTAAGAACTGAGGATAAGAATCTATGGGAACTGACCAGCTGGGTTAATTATTAATATGTCTATACTCGAGTTTGGGTAGCTTCGACAGTCTCAAAGTTTCGGGACACGAGACAACCCACTGATGATACGATTAGAAATATAAATAGAAGACTATCGCGATGACGACTAATAGAGATGTAGGAAAGAAAAGGCCATGTCATGCCGACCATAAATAAATTGGGATAAGGGCTGTTAAATACATCATCAGATCAATTTTAAAAAAATAATTGATAACTACGAACGGATATTCGCAATGAGTACCTATAATTACTATTCCCATGGATGTGTCGCAGGTTTTTCATAAAATTAGGTTTTTGATCAAAAATCTAGGTTTTTGATGAAAAACCGGAAGATGACACATTTCAAACTCAATTTCATCATAAACCTGTAACAATCCAGATTTTTGATCAAAAACCTGAACTAGTTTGGGTTTATGATCAATTTGAAAGACATTTCCGTTGACAGGGACTTAGGGACTTCTCCTGCTTTTGTTTCGCCTGCGCTCGCGCGCGCCCCGCCCTTTCCACGCTTCTTCAGTCACAAAACACAACTCAGACGGGCAACCCGCGTTCATTTTTGCGACAAATAATTACGTAAACTATGATAGTAAGCACTAGCACAATATTAATGAGATTTATTCACATAATTATATTTAGCGTAGCGTTTAGTGTAGCGTAGGAGATAGATAGGAAACATGTAGTAGCTCTGTTGAGGATGCGTTCAGGCCACATTCCATCTAATAAGTTTAAATATTTAATGGATAAAAGTGCCTCGCCAAACTGCGAAGTTTGTGGGGTGATTGAGGATATTTACCACGTGCTGATGGAATGTGAACGGAACGCAGACGATAGACAAAATTCGCTTGGTGGGGGATTTGAAGTGGGTGCGTGTAACAGCATCCTAGCGTCCCCTCTGTCGGAGGAGGCTAGGATGTTGTGTCGACTGTTGTTCGTTGTCTACCAAAACGAATAGGGACAACACTAGTAATTAGGTCATATTAATAATTATAATATTAAGTAAATGTTAATTACCCATTGTTTAGTTTAAGTTGTTAAATGTTTTCTGTTACGGGGGTGACATTATCACTAAGTGATAAAACCCTTCTAATAAATAAAGATTAAAAAATAAAAAAAAATATTTAGCGTAATTATTTGTCGCAAAAATGAACGCGGGTTGCCCGTCTGAGTTGTGTTTTGTGACTGAAGAAGCGGAGAAAGGGCGGGGCGCGCGCGAGCGCAGGCGAAACAAAAGCAGGAGAAGTCCCTAAGTCCCTGTCAACGGAAATGTATATCAGATTGATCATAAACCCAAACTAGTTCAGGTTTTTGATCAAAAATCTGGATTGTTACAGGTTTATGATGAAACTGAGTTTAAAATGTGTCATCTTCCGGTTTTTCATCAAAAACCTAGGTTTTTCATCAAAAACCTAATTTTATGAAAAACCTGCGACAGATGCAAGGAACTCGGAATTGTGATAAATGGATATGTCGCAGGTTTTTCATAAAATTAGGTTTTTGATCAAAAATCTAGGTTTTTGATGAAAAACCGGAAGATGACACATTTCAAACTCAATTTCATCATAAACCTGTAACAATCCAGATTTTTGATCAAATACCTGAACTAGTTTGGGTTTATGATCAATCTGAAAGACATTTCCGTTGACAGGGACTTAGGGACTTCTCCTGCTTTTGTTTCGCCTGCGCTCGCGCGCGCCCCGCCCTTTCCACACGCTTCTTCAGTCACAAAACACAACTCAGACGGGCAACCCGCGTTCATTTTTGCGACAAATAATTACGTAAACTATGATAGTAAGCACTAGCACAATATTAATGAGATTTATTCACATAATTATATTTAGCGTAATTATTTGTCGCAAAAATGAACGCGGGTTGCCCGTCTGAGTTGTGTTTTGTGACTGAAGAAGCGGAGAAAGGGCGGGGCGCGCGCGAGCGCAGGCGAAACAAAAGCAGGAGAAGTCCCTAAGTCCCTGTCAACGGAAATGTATATCAGATTGATCATAAACCCAAACTAGTTCAGGTTTTTGATCAAAAATCTGGATTGTTACAGGTTTATGATGAAACTGAGTTTAAAATGTGTCATCTTCCGGTTTTTCATCAAAAACCTAGGTTTTTCATCAAAAACCTAATTTTATGAAAAACCTGCGACAGATATACGATGCTGTATTTCCTCTAGCTTTATAAAATACTGAATACGATGGCAGGAATAATACCTATAGCAGCTAAGATTTAAGAAAAATCAATAAGAATTACCTTAACTTTTGTCACGGAAATCAGCACCCTACTTGAGTAGCACACTATCAGTCTTAATTTGAATCATTTTGAAGAATATTTCTAATACATTGCTTTACATGTTTGAAAATTTTGTCTGCTCAATAACCTAAATTACGCAATGAATGTTTTGGTCAAAATGAAAGCCATTCCTACTGTTAGTGTGTTACGCAAAAATTTATGGTTATTACCCCGCTGGGTAAGCCGATAGGGATGATTTTAGTATTCATTAGGTTTATTTTGTATGTCCATATAAAGTAAGTAGTAAGTATAAAACTGGAGCGTTAATTTTGATAAGCGAAGAAAACATAGAAAAAATTAACTTGGCTAAAATAGTAATCCCGAGTGAGAACTCCGCAAAAAAATTCACTTGAATAAATAGTAATCGCGAGTGAGAACTCCGCAAAAAAATTCACTTGGCTAAAATAGTAATCCCGAGTGAGAACTCCGCAATGTCTTATTATTCAGTTTCCGTTGTTAGTGTGAAGTTGGTACTTAGGCAATGAAAGGCGTGAGTCAATAGCAAGCGTATAATAAAACTGACGGTCATACAAGTAGGTATGTCCTCTTATATACTGCTCGATGATAAATAGAACAAATGTGGGTAACCGAATATATTACAGTTAGCCCAAAACCAACGGACTTGGGCGGACTGTACCGCTTCTCATGAATATAAATATGAATTAGGTAGTACTAATGTAAGTAGTGTAATTAGTTGAGGAGAGTTCATGAGAAATCGACTATAATACTCGGCTAGTCTCCAATTTCTGAGAACCAATTTTGTATTTCAGGGTATTTTTAATCGATAAACAAATATGCCATGGTAAAGGGTTTTGAATATTTTATTGCTGGAAACGTATCAACATTTATCGTTTACGACGATACTAGTTTCACTAAGATACCTACTAGTTGATCTAGTGTTAGTAGTTGTTGAGTCCGCCAAACTTTGATGCAGAAAACCGTTGTTTCAGCAAAGTATAATTGAATTTCTTATTTGCAGTCCGCAGTCTCGTTGATCCCTAGTGGTGGCAATAGGCTCATCTCCTAAGTGACCTAAGTAGGTATAACTGGTGAAATCTGAGTGTTATATATATATATTTTAATTTGAAATGGGTTTGCTCTTGACTCTAGTCTAGGTCAGAGTTGACAGAGACAAAGTCTACGATGGAGTGAGATTACCCAGAAGAAGCCTGTTCACTCTTATTTTCAAGAGATTCGGGTTGTATGTACTCGGAAACACAAACGCAGGTAGAGAGTTCCACTCTTTTGCTGTGCGCATTATAAAGGACATTTGAAAACGCTTAGTGCGAATTGGTGGAATAGCAACTAGGCAGGGATGGTAACTCACAGTGCGTCTGGATGTCCGGAGGTAGAAGGGGGATATATAATGTAATGTACCTGTTTTTTTATTGTTTTGAGGGGGATATCTTCAAAAGGCATCCGGGCTTTGATGATAAGACCGGGAAGTGTGGGATTTTTACCTCAGTAAAACCACTCCGGTGGTTACCATCTGCACATGGAAGGGAACACCGTTACCTCTCAAAAGAGCGATCTGAAATCCCCTCTGTGCAACGCTTATTAGGGCACATCCCTGGGGAAGTGGGGAGACTGTAACAGGGTCTCCCTGAAACCAAACTGTGTATGTGTGCAAGGCAGCACATAACTACTGTGCCGCTGCCTTGCTTCCGGCAACAGTGCTGCTGGGGAGTTTGTTGTGTCACTTCTTCTTCCCAGTTAAAGCTCTAGAAACTGGTGAAGGTCGGGCGTTTTGAGGCACTGTCTTATGTAATTTTGACGTTACAAAAAGTGCTGATTCTCAGCCCTAATTTGATTAGATGACTTTTGATTTTGATTTTTGCAATGTCACCTACCTCACCTTACTCTTTCGAGAAAAAGAGACGTCATGTTATGTTAGAAGATTCGTTAGAAGTCTATTTTACTGTGAAATAAAAATTATTGCAGATTGTCCCAGCCTGCTGGATTATTAATAAATCAAAAAAAATCTTGCGTATTTTACGGTTCTCTTTTGCATATACATCTTTTGAATATATATATACGAGTAAATGACCTACTTTGAAATGCAAATTCGTAGAATGTTGACAAATTATGTTCCGTGCTTTATTAGTGAGACGAGGACTTTCATACATTTAATCATTTACTTTAACAATTAATGTAAACGAAAATACAAACGATGTATATTGCATAAAATCCAAAAGCTACTGATTGGGAGAAGACCTGCTCCTGTAACATAGGTGTTTTTACCTAGCGCAGGAGTCAGAGCTTCACTTTGTTTTTACACATTTTATATGCCAATAAATAATTTATTTATTTAATAATACTTACTAATACTTATTATTTAGTTTGCTTGAAGTTTGTAAGAAGGATCGGATCCAAAATAAGGTGATCCGCCAGAGAACCAAAGTCGCCAATGTGAAGTTTGAATAGGCCGGATATAAAGCCTGGAGAAGTATGGAAGATAAAGACATGTTGCTATGACCCAAAATAAATATCCAGGATAATGATGACGATGATTATAACCGGGTTCGGATTGCCATTGAGGAAGACATGTTCCTGCAGGATTAATTGCGTAACACACTATCAGTAGCAGCGGGTTTAATTTTGACAGTTGAACAACATTCATTGCGTTATTTACGCTGTTGAGCAAACACATATTTCGAACATATGGAGTAATAGATTAGCAATATGCTTCAAGATGATTCAAATTGAGAGTAATAGTGGTTTGCGCAATGAGGGTTTTCTGAAATGACGTTAGCTAGGTGGCAGCACTGACACGTCAGGTCCAGGCATCTGTCAAAGAGCCTATATTTTCTTTAGTCATGAATGAATGATGAACGAATGAATGAATCGAACGATGAACGTCGTCATGTATTTTATATTGGAAGACCTCTTGTCAAAGTGGTGCCAACTGGTGTCGTAAATTTTCACGAAAACCCCCATTAGGATGCTTATGTAGGATGTCCTCCGGAGCGACGATTTTCGCAAGATGGTGGCCAAGTGGTAGCCGATATATTCAATAGCAGTCCCATACACTAAATAGGGGATTAGACGTGGAGTTGTGGACACCAGCTCGATATATAATACAATAGGTATAATTATCTAGTAAGTAGTGGAGCGTTACGCTAATGATGATGACGCATTAGTAACGTGTATACCTACTTTTATTAAACTAACTTCTGCCCGCGACTTCGTCCACGTGAAATTTTTTGTTCCCCAGACCCACCCCGTCGCATCGCATCACCTGCCCGCGCTATTACTTAGTTTTTTCTTAGCGTTCTTTTTGACTATTTTCTTTTTGCTTAAAAGCCCTAGCGCGATAAGCCTTCCTTGAGAACTGGGTTATCAAATGCAAATCCGACTGGTAGTTCCAAAGACTACCCCTACATACCTATTTAATATTAGTATAGATTTAGAATAGATGACGCGTGGATAGCAAATAGCGCCATCAGCATTCACAATTTTACAAATAGCGCCATCAGCACTCACAATTTTACAAATAGCGCCATCAGCATTCACAATTTTACAAATAGCGCCATCAGCATTCACAATTTTACAAATAGCGCCACCTGCTTTCACAATTTTACAAATAGTGCCATCAGCATTCACAATTTTACAAATAGCGCCACCTGCTTTCACAATTTTACAAATAGTGCCATCAGCATTCACAATTTTACAAATAGCGCCACCTGCTTTCACAATTTTACAAATAGCGCCATCAGCATTCACAATTTTACAAATAGCGCCATCAGCATTCACAATTTTACAAATAGCGCCACCTGCTTTCACAATTTTACAAATAGTGCCATCAGCATTCACAATTTTACAAATAGCGCCACCTGCTTTCACAATTTTACAAATAGTGCCATCAGCATTCACAATTTTACAAATAGCGCCACCTGCTTTCACAATTTTACAAATAGCGGCATCAGCATACACAATTTTACAAAAACAATCCCTCAAAAGAATTTCCAAAAGCAAAACACGTTATACACGTTCCAACGGACAGCGCAAAGTGTAGATACAATTTGTTGATCACACGAACGGGTTCATACATTATTAATGAAGGACTGATACCAATATAGCTCATTAATAAATCAAACATCGGTCCCATCCCATATTACCTACCGAATGGTGAAATACTGAATCAATTTGATACTACATAGTTGACAAGTAATCAAATTGAATTAAGACGTCTTCAAAGGAATACATTGTGAATTTTGACATGATGACTACATAGATCAAGTTATTCATGTAAAAAAATCAGCTGATTTTTTATTAATAACATACGAATAATTTCAACGTTGGAGGATTCAGAATCATATACTGAATCCAAGGTTGCGCGTCAATGTCCCAGCCACCTTGTATAAACTTGAACAACTTAATCTATCTAATCATCATATCTAAATCCGCAATATTCCTTTGAAGACGCTTTAGGGCCGATTTTTCTAAAGCCAGATAACTTTTATTCGAGGAATAAAATTGACGTTTGACAGTTTTTGTATGAAATAACTGTCAAACAAAATTATTCCTCGAATAAGATGATTGAAAAATCAGACCTTAATAAAATTTCTACGCTAGGGGTCTAGAATCATGTATTGAATATATGGTAACAGTTTACGCGTCGTTCAATAAACCCTGTATGTATATTTTGTTTCTGACGATACGTCAAGAATAAAAACAAAAGAAAAAGGGGATCAGACCGGAATGAGAAAGTTTATAGTGGAGATTAAAACAGAAGAATAACGGGGTTAGACAACAGAAGAATAAAGAGAGTAGACACCCTGTGCTCGGTGGATGGCTATAGGATAGCTCCCTATTACATGGGATTTAATCTTGTCATAGCTGGCGAAATATGGGTGTACTATAGGGACACCCAGGGCCGTCTTTACCCGGGGGTGCAAGGGGTGCGCGGCACCCAGGCGCAAGGTCTTTGGGGGCGCAAGCCGATCAGGTCATTACTAATCACTCATTATAACCGCAACGCTCCAGCGCTGTAATCGCACGTCTCTGCCTCGAAAAAATCCCTTGGAAAAAATTGGTGGAAATCATCTTAAAAATGGAACACAAAAATTAAGTTAAAAATTTATTTTTGTTACCAAGGGGGACGTAAGCTGATTTTCGCACCTCGGCGCCCAATATGGTTAAGATGGCCCTGGGGACACCTATACCTAACCCTGCGGGGAATACAGGTTGAGGGGCTTGTGGTTAAGTAATAACAGCCGCACGGGTCAATTAATCAGGTTAAGCTACGCTTGCCGCGGTTGGTCCGTCTATACATAACAAGAGACCTCCTCCGTGTCTCGGAACTCTGACAAACAGTCTTACGAAGGGGTATCATATTAAGGCTCCTTCAAACAGGCGCGACACGCGATATAATCGCGCGCGACACAAAGGCAGCGCAAGTCGCGCAACGAGCGGTGCCTTTGTGTCGCGCGCGATAATATCGCGTGTCGCGCCTGTTTGTAGGAGCCTTTACCCAGAAACTGCCATAAGGTTGTGGAGGTCAGATAGGCAGTCGCTTCATGTAAAGTACTGGTATTCAGTTGCATCCGGTTAGACTGGAATTCCACCCCAACATATCTGGGAATAGGCTAGGCAGATGATGATTTAAAACTGTTGAAGTTGAGTATTCCTCTCAATTGGTTTGGTTTAAAATCTTGTTCTATTTCTTGCTTAACTTGACTTGGTACTGTAACTGGCTCTTCCTCATTAATTTTCAGGCAACATTTCATTTAACAGAAAACGTCACTAAATAATGCTGAGAAAGATTAAGCGTTTATTAAGCGATTAAGCCTAGCTACTCTGGGGTTTATTTATAATATAAACATTGTTTAAAGTTGAGACACGTTTAACGTCAAAAATGTATGGTTAAAAGCAGACGTTAATATTGCCAACTTAGCATTAAGTAACATTTATAAATAAAGTGGCCTGTATTTATCGCAGTGTGTTCGCAGATCGGTGGGATTCCCCGAACCCTTTGGACTCCTGTTTGAAATAAAAGTTTTAAATAAATTAATTTATAGACAAAATCCTTTCCAGTTTTATCTATAGTCCCAATATAAAGTTAAAATAGCCCGTACTTACAATTACAAGTAGGTACTAAAGAGGCAAGTAACCACTAACCCTTGTAGTCTGTAACAATAAACCTCCATGTCCATTTTAGCATGAGCAGCTAGAAGGCGTTATAAATGGAAATTGGACAGATAAGCCAGAAGTATAAATTAACATGTTCTGTAGTCACGACATTGCTGGTTGAATGAACTCGTTCAATTGTTCGAGCCTTCTATTTCTCTTTTGTTCAATACTCCCATAAAAACTCCCATTAAAATCGACACCATCGTTCCACACGATAGTGTCGATTTTAATGGGCGTTTCTAATATTAGGTACATTTTGACGATTCGATTCTAATGACATTCGACTTAGCTTGAAGCGCAAATCTCATCATTTCAGCCGAAAGACGTCCACTGCTGGACATAGGCCTCCCCCAAATGCACGAAAAGCTAATCTATTAGGTGTTAAGTTTTGCCGCATGATCTCTGCAGTGAGGCGTGCCTGATAATAGTCTGTATAAGTAACCGTATCTTCATCAGACCGACAAAAATAAATACCGTGTATACTTTCATAATTAAGCTTTTAGCAAAAAGCTTTTATTTTGAAATTACAATGATGATGATGATGAAAGGAATTTATTTTCACATAGTCAGCGCTATCACATACCAATTAGTTTTAATTTAAACTCCACCACAATTCTGACAAAACTCATCAAGAGCAAGGTGCCATAGTAAATCAGTCAGTGAGAATAGATCGATACTGTTACGTTGAACATTTACCTACTGCCTCGAAATTGGGACGATTAAACAACAAATAAATCTAATAAGCGTGGTCTTGGCAGGTTTCCAGAACTTAACGTAACCTCGAACAAATTATCGGATCCAGACAAATTATATTCAAATTACGAAGAACTTAATGCCTTTTGGTAAACCCTAAGAAAAAATAGGAAAGTATATAATATATATAGTTAATCTAAACCTGTACAAGATGGAGACGACAATAAAACAATTAATTAAACTTCGTATATCTTAATACCGTTCCCAATATGCATACAAAAAATTAACCAAATATATCCAATAGTTTAGTCACTATAGCTAGTAAAATATTGGCAACACTCATAGTTGGCTCATCATTACTATTTAGTTTGTTGGAAAAAAACACTTTTCTACCTTAAAGTCCTACTCCTAAATTCTCATATACTTTAGTATTGCTAGTGTTTTCATTTATTGTCATATTGTTAACATAACCGTCTGATTATGTTGCAGATAACCGAAAACTTTGAAGATACAGAAACTTCCATAGACCCAGCAAGTTTAAAAGAAAGTTCTTTTAAAGTTAATTCAAAGCATTTATGATATAAATGCTTTGACTAGTCACATAAAAGGCACTTTTGAACGTCAAAATTTACAATATTTTTTTTCTAGTCGCCCCTTCCAAAAGGTAGTTTTCATATGGAGAAGAATGGGAAAGAAACTTTACGGTTACTCCTTTACAATATTTTGTATAGGTACATTAATTATATAATTGCGCTAAACTGTTGAATAATTAAAATTTATAACAATAGAAATTCAATTGTGTCTCATTAGCAACAGTTGAGCTACTACGTGATGACGATGCACCTAGAATAAAATTACTATATCACAATAAGTAAATCATTACTAATATTTATTATGGATTTCATACGATTTCACAAAAAGCAGTAACGAAAGTTAACTCTCTATTTCAGCAAAATTTTATACCTGGAATAAGTCTTATCCTGAGAATAAATTTTGAATTTTTAACATTTTTCCATACTAGAACTGTCAGACGGCAATTTTATTCCACGGATAAAAGATATCTGACTTTGGTAAAATCAGCCCTTAATAAGAAAACATTTAATTTTACCAAAGAGCTTTACATCAATGAAATCTCCTCAATCACTTCAAACATGCACACGGCACGGTGCACGGTGGCATGCACATGTAAAATAAATTCAATTCACTTAATTCTCTTCCCGTTAATTAAAAAGCACCGGTTCTGTTAAACAATCAGAATTGGTTTTCCAATTACACTGCCTTTTGCTCTCTTTCCTCTAGCAATTTGAATGGAAAAGAACACTATGTATTGTTGTGCCCCTGTATTTTTAAATTTAAATGGATTCCTGTGTTGGCTAACAGTTTCGCTTTGTTGACGAGAATGATTGATTTGGTTTGGATTGCGTTTTTTTTTTGGGTACGGTCAGCAAAAAAAGTCAAATAATTTTTAACTTTTCTGTAACGACACCAAAGGAAGGGGCATTCTATGCATTTCAAGATAATACATTTAATTATCATTTTATTTGTATATTGGGTAGTAAACACTTTTTGTTTTTTATTATTTCTATTTATCGAACACCAGGCTTCTGAATAGTGTTTGTATTTTTGTGCTTTTTTTTTGTGCAGAGTAAAAATATTTCCTTTGTTCTTTTTTCTATTAACACTTTAGTTTTATAAATCTTAATCAAATTTTTGGTCTATGTAAAAAGATAAATATTAACTCATAACTATTATAATGTTATGCTGAAATAAAATGTGCTATCGAATAATTTTGTGTCAGTTTACCAATAGATGATGTATAAAAGTAGCAGTGTTTATCGACTTTTATTGCGGACCGTACGTTTTTATTTGTTGGTAGTCGAAAGCACCGCTTTTACAATAAAAATATTTTCTTTTTCGATCCGTCATCTAAACAATGTTGTCATTTCAAGTACAATGTTATGATGCGAAAAAATGGGTTTTAAATTGCCTTTAAAATCGATTCTCCTGTCGTGTTCGCACGAGTTATGAGGTGATAGCTCATGTCGCGGTGAAAGATGACCAGACCGCATGGAGTGCGGTTCCCTCGAGACAAACATAATAAAGCTGAAGAGAATATTTTTTGTTTCAACGCGCTAATATCTACCAGTTTGATTAGATTTTTTTTTGCAATGTTTCAGTTGTTGAGAAAGGTTATACGTAGGTTATTTAACATCACTCTACGACCCTTAGAAGCCGAACAAAAAGAAAAAAGTTTGAAAAAAAAACGCTAAGCGAAAACGAAGTAACAGTATGGTGGACGATTCGACGCTGTGCGGTGCCGGGACCGAGGGAGTTTTATAAAAATGTGGTTGTTATTTTAGTAGGTACATTGTTACGAGCTTGGGGTTCGTGACAGTAAAAACTGCCGATTTAATAACCAAAAATTGACACTTTAATTAACAACACTAATTACAACTCAAACACACTAATTATGAAACACAATTGCACTGCTGATCGCTCTAAGTCGCATTTGAAGATCGCTTTCGATGTGTTCGCTTGTATCGCTTATTCAATACTGTCCGGCTCGCGGCCCACACCGGCCTTACATAGTGCCACAGAGCTATCTAGCAGTAGTAGCAGGACTAGTAGAGTCCTGACTCTACTAGTTCTGCTACCCGATACTAGATGGCGCTAGTGGTAACTAATGTCACCATGTACCAGGCATCAATTGTGGCGCGCAACAATATTATGTATCTTACGAGCAGGAGCTAGTTCTGGAGCTGTATAGTTTTTAAGTGTGTTTTTATTTTCAATTAAAAACATATTTATATGTTTTACAAAAATAAGGATACTAACACATTCTAACCACCTGTATTGTCCCACTGCAGGGAAAAAGCGTCCCTCTCCCTTTTCCAGACAATTCTGTCTTTTGCTACAACATACTATTTTCTGCAAGCACATTAAGCCGTTGGTTCCGGTCATCATTCGTGGATCTTTGACAGTCTCTACGGGTAGTCAGTCAGAAGCCCGAAAGTCTGACAACCAGTCTTACCAAGGGGTATCGTATTACCCAGTTACTGGGTTGTAGAGTTCAGATAAGTAGTCGTTCCACGTAAAATACTGGTGTTCAGCTGCATCCGGTTAGACTGGAAGCCGACCCCAACATAGTTGGGAAAAGACTAGGCAGATGATGATGACTTTTATTTTCTGCAAATAAATGATTCGTGTCTTATTCGGGATCCATGATTGAAATCGGTTTGGAACTAAATGAAACAGCGGTTTCCGATCCCTCGCGTTAACAATGTACAGACGCCAGCACATCAAGTTACTACAATCTGTCAAATTTCTTTAATAGATTTTCAACTTTATCGCTACAGCTTAAGGTTCAAGGTTGATTGGGAAAATTTGACAGTTTCGGGTAGCTTGATGTGCTGGCGTCTGTACTTAATTTAATTGGTTTGCGTCTGAACCAACTTGGTAAAGATTAAACTTACTAATGCCAGCATAAACTCCAACAACAAATGGATTAGTTTTCAACTAAACCACAGGTAGTTTATAGTTTCGCTTTCATTTGATCACTCTTCCTAATTTTAACCAGTCTCCCTAATTTAACCAGTCTCCCTAATTTTACTTGTCTCTCTAATTTCATTTCGGAGTTTATCAAAGTTCAAAGCGTATCTGTACTGGTAGAGTGATGGCTGAGTTAAGAAAGCTTTTAACTTAATTTTCGCAATAGCGGCATTTAATCTAAAACTTAATTAAAACATCCTGTGAAGGCATAAAGTGGGTTTACGTTTGGATAACGTAACGTTAACGATTAAATGACGTTGACGTCTGTTTACCGAGTTATCAAGACAGCTGGGACGAAACTAACTTTATAAAAACTTTGGCTGACACGCGCTTTTGTATCCTTTTCATATCTTATTCAAAGTCTGTCCTAATTGCTCATACACACGAGGGACACGCTTGAACAACAGAGGCAATCTGCAGCCATCTGCTTCAGGCATCTGCACACTAATATGGTTGGACTACGCGCGGACTGCGCGAAACTATAGTCGGACTTTCAATTAGCTGCAGTAAAATGACAGCGTATGTGTTATTGAAATGACTGAAATCGGCGTCTCTTTGTTTTTTCGCGGCCATCAACCAAATCTTGTTTTTCTAGTACAGAATAATGTAACAAACGAAACTTATTTGACATGCATAATTATCTCTAAACTCAGTCTGAAATGAGTTATTAAGATTCTTAACAACTTTTTTTCTTTTTTCTTAATTCTTAATATAAGAAGTGTCATTTTACTGCAGCTAATTAAAAGTCGGACTATAGTTGCCCGCGCCTTAGGTTGGGACGGGGGTGAGGGCGGCGGGGTTGCCTAGTGTTCGCAACGCACGTACTGAGTAATGACAAAGCGCCCCCGCCCCTCCGTCCCACCGCTCACATACCTAAGGCACGGCCAACTGGCCAACTAGTTCCGTGCGGAGAATAGAAAACTCTTATAAAACGTATAGACGCCAGCACGTGCCGTGATCCACCACGCAGGCCCAGTGCGGGTTGGTAGATGTCACATGTCTTCGAATTTTTGGTTCTAGGAAATGCCGGTTTCCTCACGATGTTTTCCTTCACCGTTTTGAGAACAGTGGTGATGATATAATTTACACAAAGTAAAACGCCTGTCTGGGTTCGAACCTACGACCTACAACTCGTAAGTCGCGGCCGTCACCTCTTGGCCACCACTACTCTGCAGGTATAATATAAGTAGGTAGGTATATTTTAATATATAATGTTTAAATTCATATTTAAAAAAAAAACAAGTCAAATATCAGAAAAAAACTTCTTCAAAATTGAGGTAACTTTACCTTCACTATCATTTCATTTTCAGCCTAGTAACCTCAGACCCAACCCTCGGGCTTTTTAATCCCCCAACGAAGTCTATTTAATAGAAATATTTATCTAAAGACGAGTGGAAAGAGAACTTTTCATTATGTCTGGAATTAAAATACTTTTTCTTTGTAATTATTTTTCTTTGATTCTCTTGAAACTTCAGCTCTTAAACTATATTATGTATTTTAATCTTTTTTTTTGTTATTTTCTTAAATGTCTTTTCTTTTTTGTGGCATGAAAAAGTTTCTTAGTTTGTAGAAAAAAACAGAATGTACAGACGCCAGCACATCAAGCTACCCGAAACTGTCAAATTTTTCCAATCAACTTTGAACCTTATACGTTAGAGATAAAGTTGAAAATCTATCAAAGAAATTTGACAGATTATAGTAGCTTGATGTTGGCGTCTGTAGAAAAGTACGTAAGAAATTAAAAGGACTGTCTCGTTGGTCTAGGTACTGGTCGCAAGCACTATTGGTGAGAATGAAATCCAATGGTCCATAATTGGTTTACCTACTATTAATAATTTGGTATTAATTGAGAAAAAACTAAATGCATTAGATTCGCTTTACCGAATGTTAGAAGTAGTGAATATCATGTTGTATTGAATAAGGAGATACTTGAATTCGTCGAAAATACGGTTCTCCTGGGGATCACGCTTGATTCAAAACTAGAGTGGGGTCCGCATCACTTGCAGGGCGGCTAAGTTCAGCCGCTTACGCTGTTTGGAAAATTCGCCAGACGTGGATACCGCGAGACTGGTGTATTTTAGTTACTTTCATAGCATCATGTCTTACGGTATTTTGTTGTGGGGACGGGCTGCATTCTGCAAAAGAGGGCTGTCAGAGCCATCTACAAGCTCGGCAGACGCGAATCTCTACAGGAACTGTTTAAAAAAAATTAACATCATGACGGTTCCTTGTCAATATACAGGGTGTGGCGTAAGTAGTGGTCCACCGTTAAGGATTTGATATACCAGACAATTTACTATAACATATTACAATTTTAACCATTTTTACCCAATGGTTCCAAAAATATTTTTTTTTTGTTTTTTATTTATGAAATTTCTACCTTTTGTTACAAATTTGGTTGTAGTTTCAACAAAAACCATTATATTTTCATTTTGATTTCTGCTATTTACTGCTGAAATACTAGAGCTGTCGTGTAAAATTATGGTTTTTATGTAAATTTAGAGCTTTTGAAGAAAAAGTTAGTTCTTCTCTGTTTTAACCATAATTTTTCACATAGTCATGCAAATTCAAGAGGGATTTTTGTATAAAAAAATTACTACTAAAATGGTTAAAATTGTAGTATGTTATAGTAAATTATCTGGTATATCGAATTCCTAACGGTGGACCACTACTTACGCCACACCCTGTATATATGAAAACATTATGTACGTCCGAAAAAATCTACATCTTTTTAGTAAGATATTATGTGAAAGGCATAATTTTAACACTAGAAATAGGGACAAATTAGATCAACCGCGCGTTTCAGATTGTCTAAAGTAAAAACTTATTTTATGGGTTACTGTGTAAAATGTAAATGTTAATTTTGACAATTCAAAAGTGCCTGTACCAGTACCTGTCGATAAATATTGCACATCGACCTTTGGAAAGAGACAATCGGCTAATTTCGGCTTCGTAGAGCGTTATCTCTGTCGCATGAAATACAAACAGTCCGGTATCTATTAGGAGCTGTTAAAACCATTATGATTTGCTTCTTTTGATAATTATTTTTATTCTTTGTATAAAATGGTTTTGTGTAAAAAGGTCGATGTGCAATATTTATCGCCGGGTACTGTACAAGGTGTAATTGAAATAAATGCTTTGAGTTTGAGTTCTGGATTCGATTCCCAGTTCGTGCAAAGTGTTATTAGGCTTTATTAATCAGGAGTTTCTCAGTAGCAGCCCGGAGTTTTGATTTGTGTTGGGTTGATGGTAATAGGCCTGTGCCCTAATTTTTGAAGTGAAAACTTCTTAAGCGGCGTTGTACACTTTTTTTGTAATGGGTAAAAAATGTTAAACTCGCGTCAGGACACGTGAGTAGCCCACAAGACACAACACCCGTCTGGTTGGGCCCGTCTGGCCCTTTTCTGTGAAGAATGAATAACTCTATACCCTGTTTCTCATACCTTTCTACATACATCATCATTTCAGCCGAAAGACGTCCACTGCTGGACATAGGCCTCCCCCCAAGCACCTCCACTTCGACCGGTTCTGTGCTTCTCGCATCCAACGGGTTCCTGCGGCTTTCACAAGGTCGTCGGTCCACTTTGTGGGAGACCTTCCAACGCTACCTCTCCGTACCTTTATACATACATAGCGTTTATAAAGCTCTGATTTATGATAATACTATCTAGACTCACCCCTCTTAATTCTATGTCGGGGCGAGTTGGCAGGAGTGCTGTGTTCGGAGCTCTGGTCTCCACCGTACTCTGTGCCACTGCTGTCCTGCCCCGGCGCTAGCGTGAAGATGGTGCCTGCAGGACATCGCTCTCGGCTGCGACTGCGTTGCCAACGGCTCTGGAAAAGGAAGGGTATTAGAGTTATTTCTCAAGTCGTTTCGGGTTAGAAGCCCGAAAGCCTCACTACCAGTCTTACCAAGGGTATCGTCTTACCCAGAAACTGGGTTGTGAAGGCCAGATAGGCGGTCGCTTCATGTAAAATTCTGGTATTCGGCTGTATCCGGTTAGACTGAAAGCCGACCCCAACATATTTGGGAAAAGGCTAGGCATATAGTGATGAGATACACGTGTCCCAATTGCAAGTACTAAGCACTTGACCTTTTTGAAAGTCATAACTGCTATAATACACCACAATTTATCATTATTAAAGCCCATTTCACCATCGACTTGAAGTTTAATATCAAACGGTTTTCGGAACTATTAATCAAAGTCTATTTATTGGACATAAAGCGAGCGGAGGCGACGTAGTCAATACGAAAACCGACGGGCCGTGAATTTGACGGGACAATGTTTTGAATTGTGCATTGTTTAAAAAACATTTTTGAAACATTCAGTTAAAAATAAAGGTGATATTTAGACAAACAGGGAGTCCTACAAAATGAACCAGGTTTGCCCTTGCGATCTGGTATTGAATAGCTTGAAATTATCGGTTTAACAAGAATCAGAGGAAAATGTGCGCTGAGAATGGAACAAAATGATAATGATTTATTATCATTATCATTTCAGCTGAAAGACGTCCACTTCTGGACATTGGCCAGCCCCAAGCATCGCCCCTACGACCGGTTCTGTGCTTCTGGCATACAGAATTCCTGCTGCCTTCATTGGTAAATTGATTGGTAAAAAATATCAGAGAATTGGTAAATTATGGTATTACGATACCACAAATCGTGATTGCAGAATGTTCTGCAATATTTAATTATTTGAGCACCAAAATACCCTAATGTAATTGCACCATAATCTGTGTGGGCAGTTCCCACAGATTGTAGTGAATTCATGAACTCTTATTGGCTTGTGTGTAGTGTTAAAATCCTACTAAGTAATATTATAAATGGATGTTTGTTGGTTTGACTTTCATTTTGGTTCAATGGAGCAACGGGTTGACATGAGTTTTTACATAAGTTCCTAAAGATAGTTTATGGGTCGGAGAGTGACATAGGCTTATCTTGAAAATATAACCGCAAGGGAGCAAGACCCCGCGAAAAAATTAAAAATATGTTGTGAAGTGTATTGTAGCGTTGTTACCTTTTTAGTTTCTGTTACTCTATGGTTGATGCTCTATGGTCACCTGTCACGTCAGTTGATTTTTTCATGTCAATGGAAAATATATTTTTCCTTACCTACGTAATTATATCGCATGAACAGTCCTTGTACAGACTTTCACCTTTCTTTATTAATTTTATATGTTATGTGGACTTGGTAATTATAAGTAATTACCGAACGTATCATCTATCATTTTTATCACATACGTACCCACGTCAGTATGAAGTATTAGTGTGTCGTACAGTGACAGATAAAAAAAAATTTAAAAAAATAATAAAAAAAAGTAACTGTTAATGATAATAGATCCAGGATTGTCGTTTGGGAGGGGCCTGACCCCACTGAGGGTAGGTTTTGGCAAAGTAATTACTAAAAAAGGCGCGAGGATTCAAAATTCATCACGCAAAAAAAATCGTCACGTAAAAAAAACATCTTATAGAAAACAGGCCCGTCACGCGATAAAATCGCGCGCGACACAAAGACACCGCAAGTCGCGCAACGAGCGGTGCCTTTGTGTCCCGCGCGATTATATCGCGTGTCGCGCCTATTTGTAGGAGCCTTTATTCGTCTCTCGAATTATTTGTAATTCGCTTACTCACTCCGATCGATCGTCCACAGAGGCTCCGAAAGTTAACAAATAAACGTGCCCGTCATTAAGTACGCTAATTTGTGCCGTCAGGAATTAAAGTCGACTATTAATTATGGATTTAAGTGTTTCTATGGCAACCTCTTGAGAATCGTGTAAATTTAGACTGCTTTTCTGTAATTTTTCTGGTTATAATAGAGATCTCTGATATTTTATTTTTAATTCTTTAATAACCCTTTGTCACGCGTGGATCTACATTCCGGTATATTCGAATACCTGAACGTGGATCCACGCGAGACACAATGGCTTTTTAATTGTTACTGTAATTACGGCATTAAACCGGTTAAAAAGAACCAGTTACATAATAACTAATTACAATCTAGCCCATAAAACTAATAAGCAACTTTAATCTAACTTACATTTGAACGTGACAGTTTATTTTAAAACTTAGAATTGTGTTGAAGGTACAATCATTATACGTATACACAAGCCCGTTCCAATTTTTTAAAGTCTGATATTATACCTAATAATATGGTAGATATTGATATCTTTATGGTGTAATTTGGGATCTTATGTTTTTGCAGTCTAATCTTTTTGAAGTGAAAACTTCTTTAGCGGCGCTGTGTACTTTTTTTGGAATGGGTAAAAACTTCTAAATTCGCGTCAGGTCACGTGACCCTGATCGTAAGATTCGTAAGACGTAAAACCGTAGACAGAGAATACTATAGACGCCTGCAAAGCGTGTCGCAGAAAGAGACAAAACAAAAATACGTCACATATTTAGGGTTACCGTGTGAGGAAAAATTTACCCCACAATTTATGAAAGTGGAAGAGAAAGCTTGAAAGTGACTGATAAATCGATTATCATCGGTATAAGCATGTGATGTATGGAAGAAGACATGCTCCTGAACTCAAATAAATTGCGTTAAGAGCAGGAGAGAGTGACGACGTATGATGATGATGTGATTCTAAATACCTGCCATTCCTTAGATGATAGTAGTATCTGGCTTTGTGAGTAAATAATACAACAAATTTATTTTTAATTAGCTTTATTAATTAGATTGATTGCCCTTTAAATAAAACAAGCTTCGCATAAATGTTTCAATTATTTTTCTTCTTTTTATTTAACATTTTTTATGTCTGCTGCAAATTTTTGATGACGGTTTTGGTGTCCAATCTGTTCGTCCTGTAGCTATGATTCCGACGTAAATCACCACCTTCAGGAAAACTGTAACAAGCCATTAATCTTTCAGATATAATTAACTCGCTGCGCCCCGTGATTTCACGCGCATGTGTCTCGGTTCCGTGAGAATATTGCGATAAAAAATATCCTAAGTCCTAACCCAGGTCATAGTTCACCGATGTGCCAAATTTCATCCAAATCCGTTCAACCATTTTAGCGTGAAAGCGTAACAAACAAACCAACAAATAAACTCACTTTCGTATTTATAATATTAGATAGAATTAGGATACACACTGCAGAATACAGATTTCCCATAAAAGTGGGTAATAATTTATAGAAAAGTTGACAACACCTAAATTCTTAAGTCAGAACTTAATAATTGTTAGTTTTGTGCTTTTTATCGATGAATTTACGTCTAGGGTACATTATACTTAATGTATGAACACAGTAAAAAGTTATTGATAGCCTAGTTACTGATAAAAAGTGCTACACTTACGAACGAAAGGACAAATCTGGCATTTTTGTTCCACTATCACTTTTACACCTTAAAACGCTACACCGCACCATGCTTTTTTTTTAAATGATTGAAATATTAAGTCTAAATTGTTCACAACATAAAATAACATAAATTAATAAACATAAAGCACATAAAAACTGAATTTTACAAGAAGACGATATATCTGCACGATAACTGTCAAACTTTGTTTACCAAAGTACTATGCTAACCTTCAAAATCGTGGCACGCGACGTGAAACAAAAAATCTCATCGTTCTGTCTCATTTCTTTACACGATATAGGCGTAATTTTCTCTTTTTCTTGTGTGAATGTGACAAAAGACATCAATTTGTCTATAGTATTCTCTGTCTACGCGTAAAACGAAAGACGCGCGTTGTTGAGGACAGCGCCATCTATGCACATCGGGAAGAACTACGAGGGCCTCGCGTACTAACTACGTAGTTCATCCAACAACGACGAGATGGCGCTGAACCACGGATATATAACTGACGACGAGCTCCATGGGCTTGCTTCTCTTACCACTGCCGCGACCAACACCACGAACTGAAGTCTATCCTGTGTGCTTATTTGTAAATCTGAATAAATTCCTTTCACGAGAAGAATAAACCAGTCACTTTGGTCATCATACCTGATTTGCAAAAAACCCTATAAAATAAGGAACACACCTTAACACGCGTGTTTTGTTTATAAGACGATTCACAAAATACACTCGTAATTGTTCAAGTTTTCACTTCTGTCGGCACTACCGGAGTGCCAGTTTTTTTCATGATAATCAGTAGTGTAAAACATAATGGTAATAGGCTCGCCCCCTATAAAGGCTCCTTCAAACAGGCGCGACACGACTCGCGACACAAAGGCACCGCAAGTCGCGCAACGAGCAGTGACTTTGAGTCGCGCGCGATTCGCGTCGCGCGTCGCGCCTGTTTGCAGGAGCCTTAACGTGGGACTTAAAGATAAATGGCGAAATGTGGGTGTCTAGTCAGCCCTACCTACCCTTTAAGCAATACAGGTGTGATGATATGATTATTATTATGTATACCTAATTAAATATCTGCTAATTAACATAAGCTTCATCATAAACATCGAAATGTAAATTAATTGACCACTGATCTCGTAATTAAATTCAACCACAAACTTCTCACAAATTGTGGTGAGTTAACGAACTCTAATTGGTTAGTTTGCACTATTAAATTCGTCATTAAAACATTTTGTGAAACCACAGTGTTAAAATCTCGACAGTTGGAAATGCATAGCTTCTATAATAATCTTATATATGAAAATTTCGTTTAACACTGTTTGTTATCGAACTCCCCCGAAACGGCTTGACCGATTTTCAAGAATTTTTTTGTGCATAGTTGGTAGGTCTGAGAATAGGTCGTAGGCTATTTTTTATACCCCTAGGTGGTGGGTGGCTACTCCAGTTTTTTTCTGGAATCGAAAATTACGCGGGTGAAACCGCTAGGCATAGCTAGTAATATATATAAAGGAACTGTTATTAAACAGCGTGCCGCTTTCATGGCGACATTAATTTAACACACGTATACGGTTTCGCGTTTTCGTTTTATGAACATAATTTTAATTTCATTAAATGTTATAATTTATTTATTTACAATTTTCGAAACTAGCAACTTGGAGCAACCTGTACTTGAAGAACTGTAGAGCAGGGGTCACGGATCATACCATCGCATTAATGATGTTAAAACGAATAACGTGCATAGAGTAGGCGAGTTGAAGGAAAGAGAGAGCCCTATGTCGGCGAGCGGCGCAGGCGGTGGTTTTCAAATTACGAATTATTTTATGTTATTAAATTTTTTATGATTACTTGCCTCTAGCTCTACTTGTAGCGGCACGTTGTATGTATCACTTATGTGCCCATATTCAAGTACATAAATGATTTCATTTGATTTTAATACCACTCTTTTGTCAAATCCTAAACTATGTTTAACGTCTAAATACGGTCAAACCCTTGACGACCGGTCTTAAAAAGGCGGTGACCTTTTTTGCTGAGAAACCCAATGTTATTTACCTAAAGAGAAAAATCGAGTCGCATTACCTTTTTGACAGACTTCAAAAATGCTACCGACAGATTTTCTTACGGGTATGTTTCTCCAAGATTTCAGGACAGATCATTTGCTTTAAAAAATGCGTAGGAATGAGAAAATGTCGTGAGGAAAACTTTGTGTATGAATGTGGTTGGCTATAAGAGTAGAGAAAGACCAAAGAAACGTTGAATGGACCGTGTGAAAGATGATATGGTTACAAAGGACGATGACTACTGAGATGAATAGAATAGAATACTCTTTATTATGTACACCATATAAATTACAGACATAAATATAGAAACTGTACAAAGGATGACAAAATGGGCGGTCTTATCGCTAAGAGCGATCTTTTAAAGACAACCTTAGGATGGATCTAAAAAGACGACGACGACGACTGATAAAGAAGTTTCGGAGAAGACATGCTGTGCCGATCCCAAATAAATCGGGATGAGAGCAGTGAGAATGATAATATATTTAAAAAAAATACGAGCAGTTGTCAAAAAACCTTTCTTCTAGATATGTATCAAATTGATTCATGTTCTAAGACCATTAAAACCAAATTACATTTCTATTCAAAGTGAATAATGATCAAATTCGGTTACACCTTTTGTACTTACATCAAATGAAAAATGAGTTCGTACCAAAACCTTATTCCAACCAAGGATTACCTTGGAAAATCAGAGCCGGAATAGGATTGTAAATTATACACTTTGTAATGGCACACGGTACCGAATTTTTTTTTGTCAGGGGTGTTATATACGTAGGTACTTGTGCGGGTCGGCACATCCGGTTCGGCAGTTTTTATTGAACAGCAAATCCGTCCTGAAGCAATTAATACATTATTCAGCTTATATTTGGCTCGTATCGATCGGGTGAATTCCTTGTCATCAACCCTCGCTTAGCCATGTTTGGGTAGGCTTGGAACAATTCAGGCTAAGCCGAGCGACTTTTTTCTCGAACCTTCAAGATGATATTTGTTTGGGATAAAAGTGAATAAACAAAATTCTCTTATGTAATAAGTACATGAATAAATTTATGTTTATTTACTGATGTTATTTTATGTTCCTAAACTATTATTATTATTATATAATTTAAAGAGAAATGATTTCGAGATATTGTTGTAGAAAAGTACGTTTCCATGTCTACAAAGAAGAGGGGAAGAGTAAGACCTCAAATCACATGGATGACGAAGGTCCAAAAGAACGTGAGGGAGATGTGAAGGAAGATGACACACAAAAACGAAATAAATGGCGTCGCATGATTGGGAAAGCCGACCCTGCGTAACGAGAAAAGGAGAGACCAAAGAAAGAAGAAGATAAAAAGAAATTTTTTTTTTTTTTTTTTGATAAACTTTAAGTATACTTAACCGATTTTTTTAAATTATTTTACTTATAGAAGCTTTTGTATATTGTGGTATCTGACTACTTTCACGCGAACGAAAACGCGGGCAGGAATTAGTGCTTTATAACTTGCGTCTGATTTGTCCAGAATAAACAACTTTTATTATTTATTTTCCAACTTACATAGATCTATCCTTACAGGGAAACCTATTGCGATAGTGTACCTTTATCTAAACTCTTATCCTAACCTATTACTAACTCCTTATTATAATTTATTTTTCTTTCTCCTATATATTCGATGTTGCCGCCCGGCTGTACTGAATCGAGCCGATCCAACCATATTGTGTGTAGCACCCCTAATGCGTTACTTCTCGGATTCAGAACTGCCTTTATTCCCCTTGAAAAAGTTTCAAGATTTATGGTTTAGGGTTCTTACACTTTTTCTTTTTCCAACATGAACCTGAATTAGATCTAGCTTAGATTTATTTTATATTTTGATTCAGCCGTCCTACAAGAAACTTTGTAAGATTGAATCATTTAAAAATGAATTGCTTTTTGAAGAGAGAACTTCTTAAGGCGCAATTTAGGCTCCACCTGAACAGTGAACGATACTGAACCGCCACGCTCAGTTTGGTGACGCTGAATCGGGTGTTCTCGGCTCTAGTCGTAAGTTTTGGTCATAGGCACTCTCTTTATTTAATTCTATATCCTAGCTCTACAATAGGATTTATCTTCTATTTCCTATTTTGCCCATGGCTTCGCCCACGTGGAGGTTGGAAGTCATCCCACGGAATATTACTGCTAGGATAAAAAGTATCCTACGTCCTAAACCAGGTCATAGTGTATCCGTGTACCAAATTTAGGCTCTCCCATCCTGTGCTTCTTTCTAATTCCAACGCAAAGGCATTTCCATGAAATTTTGTAGTTACGTATACAAACTTCTTGACTACTAAATACTTACTTTCTAACAGCAATTCCTAGAAAGGTTATTAACGCCACCATGATGTTTTTGGAATACATTTCATGTGACATTTCAAAGCAATTGCACGAATGTTTAACAACAACGCCTTCCTGACAATCGTCATTCGCCAAAAGATCCTTATAGCATCGTATACGAACTTGTGGCGGCATCTACATCGCCACATGCGAACTACGCGTCATACTGACGTCACGCAAAATCCTGCATCGCGCAAGCAAAGTTTACCGCGCAACTCGCATACGTACAACATCCGAACATCAATCGTTGAGCAGTTGCCCACCAGACAACATCCATCTGGTCGGCGGATCCTTCCTTTTTTATGGTGGATGAGTGTGTTTTACACCCTGTTCCTCATACCCCTACAAACTTCTTAATTAATACTTCCTGAATTATTTAATTCTTCCTACAAATTCCTCTAATCGTTGTTTTGTTCCACGTCACTTTGTCTATCTAAGTCCCACTCCTAAAGGCCAATAGCTCCCTTGATGTCACGAGCCAGTTGCATGTCATTCGTTAATGCCCTAAGCGCTCTCTCGCCACCTATCTTCTATTAATAGGTTTGAACAGGCTCCAAGAGTGGCTTTGTTTAATGTAGCAGTGTTGTGTTTAGCTACGATGTGTTACTTTGGAACAATGTGGCTTACTGTAAGGTTTATTTTATCTTATTTAAATTTACCAGACCATCTTAACCAACAGTCGTGACTGAGAGCAGTGTTGGCGCAGTGGTAATACTTACGAGTTGTAGGTCGTAGGTTCGAATCCAGACAGGCGCTTTACTTTGTGTATATTGTTTCATCGCCACTGCTCTCAAAACGGTGAAAACATCGTGAGGAAACCGGAATGTCCTAGAACCACAAATTCGAAGACATGTTCCACCTACCAACCCACACTGGGCCCGCGTAGTGGATAACGGCCCACACCCTCTCACCGAGAAGGGGCCTGTGTCAGCAATGGCATTAGAGGCTGATTATGTTATGTATGTTATGTAAACATAACCTCTATAGGTACTGAAAAGCGTCAGTCATAAGGTACATATCATCATCTGCCTAGCCTTTTCCCAACTATGTTGGGGGCGGCTTCCAGTCTAACCGGTTGCAGCTGAATACCAGTAGTTTACATGGAGCGACTGCCTATCTGACCTCCACAACCCAATTACTAGGTAATACGATACCCATAAGGTAGATACATAGATACTATCTCCTCACTTGAATTTACTGCAGTAGTGGTTTTCTCATTAGATAGTTTCTTTCTAAGGTTTTCAAGTTAAGTGTTGAAAACCTAGGGAAAGTGTGCGGCTGTTATAATTATGTAACATCAAGTTTTAGAAAAAGCTCGTTGCTGTCAATCATACCTGTATGTGTGTGTGTGTGTGTGTGTGATGTAGACACTTTGAAAGCAAAACATTTTCCGTATATAGTCTTATTGCGTGCAAAGAGCGTTACGTACAAGTCAACAGGTCGAAATAATAAATATGCCTGTTGTCGATCATGGGCGACTGCCGCTAACACGCGTTGACGGCAGCCGTCGACGGTTGCTTCTGCCGTTGATGCATGTCGCTCGTGTGTATGAGCACTAAGATACAGGAACACGAATACTTTTACTTCTTTCACTAAACATAATTCGCCACTTACCTTTAAATTAGTAAAGAAATGCTGCGTCCTATGGACTACGGAGAGCGGTGTGTGGTGATGAGCGGAGCGGGCGCGGGGCGGGGAGGAACCGGTGGCGGGCGCGCATGATAGCTCTGAAGCTGACTTTGAAAGCCGTCCGCTTAGCGCCTCCGAACGTTCTGGAAATAATTATGTATGTTTAGAAAATAGTTTAGGGATATATGGTAAAAACTACAGTCATTGAAGGTTTAGAGAAGTACATACTCGTATAATCTCTTTTTGACAAACTTCATCGCTTTCTTCTATAATTTTCTGAGACATTCTTGTGTCCAAACCATTCCAGTTATAAAAAATCACAACTAAATTCAGGAGGTCTGAGGTTTAACCTCAGCAAAGCCTTTAATCTATACGTAAAACCAAAGACACTAGTTTATTTCTGTTCTTTACCTATTTTACTACAGAATACATTTTTTTTAAAGTAAAGCTCTCATTAACTCTTCGCACGTGGAGTACACACCATGTGTACCGATAACAATAAAATTTCTATTGTGTCTGCTAATTAGACGCGCGACGAGATTAATAGAGGGTATCAAACTACTAATCAGAGAAGACTCATAAACCCCTATGCTTGCATTGTAAAACTTTGCTTCCGTTTTACACTAAACAGAGGAACTCCGGGTATTGCAAACAGGATTTGCATTTCGCGCTGGTGTTATATAAATATATGTGACGGAGAAGGTAAGTGTGTCTCGTTATTATCAGCCATATTTTAACTACTGTGGGCTTACTGTGGGTATGTGTTGGTTATTGCGCAATAGAAAAACCGTTTTTGCAGTTCAAATCAGATTATAATTTCACGAACAATTTAATCACACTAGCAAATTACACACTAAAAAAAAATGAAATTACAATAAAAAATTACACAAATTACATGACACAACCAGATACGGAACGCTGCATCGAGTAGGTACAACCGTTTATTCTGAGGTAGGCAATGCAGATGTATCGATTTTGTTCTAAATCAAAACAACACCCTAATTCGGTGACACAGTTTATATATCTCAACCTAAAGAATATCGCTAATCCATTGCTTCATAAATATTTTTGCTCAACAACGTAAATAACGCAATGAATGTTGTTGAACTGTCAAAGTGACAGACATTGCTAATGTCAGTGTGTTACGCAATCACGAAGCGATTCATTTTAGGATCACTTTTTTTTTTCTTTTTTTTTTTAATACGTTGCCCCACACTAGGAATTACTCCTGTATCGTGAGTGCGTTTACAAACATTTAAATTCACATACACAAACAGCCAGACCCAGAATAACTACCTGTAGGCAATACAAATAATTGTTCCGTGCGGGAATCGAACCCGCGACACGCAGCGCAGCAGTCGATCGTTCAGCCACTGCGCCAACCGTGTCACCTTGACTTTATGTGGCTGTCGTCATACGTCTTTAAACCAAATAGAACTAAAATTCAGAAAATTTGATGGCTTTTTTTTCCAGGATGGGAAATCATCAAATGACCCCTCCCGCTCTGGGTGGAGCGGAAGGGAGTGTCAAACTCTTACTGACTAAAACCAAACCTTGTTCCTTCTTTAGCCCTTTATGTTCCGGGCCAGCGGTAACCCTTTCGGACAATCCCGCTGACCAAATTTGATGGCATCACGTAACAACGTGCGTTCCTGCAATTTTAAGTTCACAAAGTACACCATTCGTTCCACCCGCTGAAGATCTCCCACCTGGACATGAGTTGCCTTGGATGACCTGGAATTCTTTAAATAGACTCCGGACACAGGATGGCTGAAGCAGGTAAAACCTATTCAGGTGGAGATTCATAGACGACTCCGCCTTGTGGTGTAAATATATTGCTGTTCCAAAAACGATGGGATACTTAATATCGTGTCCTGCATGTCCTGTCAGCTGCACGTTACAGGAACTGATGGACGCTAGTGGTGGCGCCAAATACATATCCGAATTCTGGGCCGAGCTCATTTAGATTGCCATCACACACGCTAAGAAGAAGAGGTACACAAAACAAACCTAACACAATGAGGGTTTTCTGAAATGACGTTCGCTAGGTGGCAGCACTGACACGTCAGGTCCAGGCATCTGTCAAAGAGCCTATATTTTCTTTAGTCATGACTGAATGATGAACGAATTAATGAATCGAATGATGAACGTCATCATATATTTTATATTGGAAGACCTCTTGTCACAGTGGTGCCAACTGGTGTAGTAAATTTTCACGAAAACCCTCATTGATGAATCCAAAACAGCAGTAAACTTATCGCAATAAATAAACTCAGCTCTTTTCAGAACTTACTTAGAAAGATTAATTACTTAAAAGTCAGGTCAACTGAAAATGGACGCAACTCTGTTAAACAATTAAACTTGTCTATTTTAATTAAGAGAGCTTCTAATCCTTGTTCTAATCTGTTGCTACGCCACGCTTAATTCTGGAAGGCTTGTTAGTGCTGCTTAATTTGTTAGTAAGCTAGATTATTATGCTTTTGGAGTAATCTCATTATTGCACACGCATTGTAATGGCAATACATATTATGATTCAACTAAAATTCACTTTGTTAAAAAACGCAGATAAAAAGATCTAAAATCTGAATGACTATCATCAAGTTTTATTTTCGCTGATAAATTGCATACAAAACGTTTATGATTTTTTCCGAGCCAGGTAGTTACAGCATATCAGAAGTGTCGCATTAATAAAAAATAAGGAAAATACTGCTAGTTACTACACAGTCATGCAAAGTCTCGTGACGTAATTACCCCACTTAAAACATAAAAAGGCCACACAAAAGTGGCCAGTTTTATATAATAATTTTTAGAATTTCATCGAAACTCGGCAATCATTTTAGTGCTGCAAATATTCGTACAGCTAAACAATAGCATTCCATCAGTGAACCCTCGATCTATTTGGCAACCTATCACATTACAAAAACACAAAGATAAAACATTACAGAGTAACCAGAGTACCTAACCGGAAAACAAATGCCATCTAAAAATAGGATAAACATACACATCATACGCTTCAACAATATTCGTTTTTCCCAAATGTATTAGCTGAAGAAGCCTCAAAATCTGCCAGCCTTTTCCCAACTGTTAGGGCCGGCTTCCAGTCCAACCAGATGCAGCTTAATACAAGTATTTTACAAGGAGTACCTGCCTATCTGATCTTCACAACCCAGTTACTGGGTAAAATAATACCGCTTTGTAAGACTGGTTGTCAGAGTTTTTGGTTTCTTACTACCCGTAACGACTGTCAAAGATCTACGAATGACAGCCGCGACCAAAGGCCGACGGCTAAAGGTGGAAGGCTTTCCGATGCATGGAGGGGTCTCGATATGTAATGGATGGTCACCCATCCATGAACAGACCGCGGCAATTGTACTTTAACCCTTCTATTGTCGCTCACCGTCCGATCAGGACCAGGCCCGTGCCGGACGGCGCGTACGTGTTCCACGCGCGCCTCAAAGAGATGTCAGCATCAACCGCCCGTCAGGGCCGAAGCCAGGGTCAGCGGGATTGTCCGAAAGGGTTACCGCTGGCTCGGAACATAAAGGACTAATGAAGGAACACGGGTGGGTTTTAGTCAGTAAGAGTCTGGACACTCCCTTCCGCCCCACCCAGAGCGGGAGGGGTCATTTGATGATTTCCCAACCTCAAAAAAAAAAAAATCCTTCTATTGACACGTGCAACTGTCACAATTTAGTTACCAGCCTTAACTATTTACTGAAGAAGTTTAGAGTTTGCTTAAACGAATTCACCAAAATACCGTCAAGCAGGAAAATTCACAAATTTTCCTTTGTATATTATACCGTGAGATGAAGATTGGATTCCTTTGATAGCGAGAAGATCCGCCCTGAAGCAGCTTAGTAAATTTGTTAATGGGTTTTGCGTAATATCATTTTACGTGTAACTAATAGGGATAAAGATTTTACAATTTATTTAGTGGATAAATCTACACTTGTTTGTTTAAACACGCTAATTTCTGGAACTATCAGTCGGATTTTAAATCTAATAAATAATCTTTTTGCATTTCATAGCCTAATTCTTAGGAAGACTATAAGTTATGAAAGATCATGCTAGAACTAATAGAAACCGAGCAAAATGGAAAAAAAAGTCAGAAAGAACGCTAAGCGAAAATGAAATGATACCGCGGGCAGGTGATGCGATGCGACGGAGTAGAATGGAGGAATAAGAAATTTCACGCGGACGAAATCGCGGGCTGGAAATAGAGGTTAAAATTTTATAATTTATTTAGTGGGTAAATAATATGTTAAAGCGTCAAGCTCCGCTAATGAGACACAATTGATTTTCTATTGTATCGTGCTACATAGGCTACTCGCAGAGCTTGACAGGTTAAAGCTGTTTATTATGGATTTACAAAGGTTCCATTGTTGAAGTGTAAATTATTTATGCTTAAGGGCTGATTTTACCAAAGTCAGATATCTTTTATCCCTGGAATAAAATTGACGTCTGACAGTTCTAGTATGGAAAAATTGTCAAAAATTCAAAATTTATTCCCAGTTTAAGACTTATTCTATGTAAATATAAAAGTTTGGTAGAATGCGCCCTTAGTGGAATGAGAATTGTATTATTATGATTTCATGATTTTAATCAAGAACAACAAAGGAATCATCCAGATTCAGGGCTATCTATAGTGTTCGTAAAATATCCTGGACAATTAACTTTTTTTTTTAAGAATTGCGTGTTGCTTTTTGATTGTACTGTGGCAATAGTCGATCATATACTTTTAGGCATTATAAAACTTGCGTTTAGGTCCTGTACTGAATCATCATCATTCTTCTGCCCTTATCTTAATTTATTTTGGACGACACGGTTGGCGCAGTGGCTGAGCGATCGACTGCTGCGCTGCGTGTCGCGGGTTCGATTCCCGCACAGAACAAATATTTGTATTGCCTACAGGTAGTTGTTCCGGGTCTGGCTATTTGTGTATGTGAATTTAAATGTTTGTAAACGCACCCACGATACAGGAGTAATTCCTAGTGTGGGGCAACGTTTTCTTAAAAAATAAAAATAAATTATGGTCGGCGAAACATGTCTTTTTCTTCCATACTTCTTTATTAGTCGTCATCTCGGTAGTCAACCCCTTTCTAAAGATAATTATCATCATTCGCACAGTTAAATGTGCCTGTGAACGGTTCAATTAATTGAGCTTGAAATATAATATAGTACTGAGTCCGGGAGGATCGCACGGGCCTGCGCTTCGGTATTCTACGCGCTGTGCTACGTCGTCGTAGCGGTGAGCTACGGCGTAGCACTGAGCTACATACGTAAGTTTGTTATCTTATTATCACTTCTAGAAGCTTTCTAAAGCATGTTTTCAATAAATGATTTAAGCATATTAGTAATGCAGTTTTCTAATTTTATTTTACTAACCAAAATAACTTGGAACTTTAAGATTTCCGTATTCTCCTGCGGAGCATTAATTCAATTGATACAGGTGAAACGCTGGTTTTAATTACATAATTTAAAGATATGCGGTATATGCTCGAGGGGCTCGTGGCTAAATAAAATCATCTGCAATCTGCATCGATCAGATTAAGCCGCGATCGGTCCGTAGATCGGAGACCATCTTTACATACCAAGACCCTTCCGTGCCTCGGAATGCACGTTAAGTCGTTGGAAAATAGTGGTTACGGGTAGTGAGAAGCCCAAAAGTCTTTCTACAAGACTTACCACGTGGTATCGTGTTAGCCAATAATTGAGTTGTGGAGGTCAGATAGGCAGTCGCTCCATGTAAAATACTGGAATTCAGCTGCAACCGGTTAGACTAGAAGCCGACCCCAACATAGTTCGGAAAGGGCTAGGTTGATTTTTGGCAATATTATTGCACAGGAAACAAGTGAATACAAACAAACGCGTGAAAATATTCACTATATACACAAACAGACGAGTGTGTTTCTATGGAGAAACGGCCACCCGCGTTTCCTCTTAACACTCCCAAAGCAGAACTGTGCAAAAAGGAGAGGTGTGCGAGTGGTAACCTTTTGAGTGAAAACAAGTGGTTTTTCAGCCATGACCTCGGAGAAAAACTAGCAGCTGCAGTGTCGGGGTTACGTCACAGTATGTTTGTAAACAGTAATATGAGTGCTTATTCTTTGATTCAATGACCATTATGGAGATGAATGTCTAACTCCAACAGTCTTCAGCATGAAATAAATTATGTGGGATAGTTAGAGTGTAGATTAAGTACATATGAGCTCGGCAAAGTTCGAGGATTCTAAGGAGGGCTGAACTACAAAGAAATCGACTATTTATCTATTTATTTAGAACACAGTCTTAAAAGATTTAACACTTTGTGGGACATTAACGCCCCTCGGCGTAATAACAATAAAAATTATTTCTCGTTCAGTGTCCTCAATGTGTTTAAAAAAATTATTGTCTCCCATTTTTGTTCCAAAAAAAAAAGACAGTCGAGCATTGCCTAGGTCGCAAAATCATTATCTTTTTATTTCACATAAACCTACATCCCAACACCAACATACCTAGTTTTCTGTTTTACTGCGTACCTACACCAAATCGAGTGTCTGTCCGCAATTCTCTCACTGTTTTATATGTACTGTGACAACGTTTAAACACCGCATAGGGTAGTCTCTTAATAGTCCAAAGTGGCTACATATGTGAAACTTTTGCGTTGCAATTTGTGTTGCTTCATTCTTGCTATTTTATTTTTTACTTGGGACTAAATGAGAAGGAATTAAATTCTTACTTTGTTACCTTGGTGTCATCCTTTTGGCAAGTTAAAAGAAGTTTATGTTTTATTTTCTTTTATTGTGCCTTTTTTGCCTATTACCTAAAATTATTATTTATTAATATTATTACCTAAAAAAAGTTGGTTAAAGTTAAGTAATTATAAACGTCTAAGTAATGATAAACAATTAATTTTTTTATGTTTAAATGTTTCTTAACTTTAAGCCAAGTCATTATCAAGGGGGAGTGTTTTCAATGGAATGTTTTTTTTTGGTGAACTTTTTTTTTATTTTTTTATTAGCATTTAATGTCCCACTACTGGGCAAAGGCCTCTCTACTCTCTTTCCACCTCTCTCTGTCCAGAGATGCCAAAGAACAATCTTTAAAAAAGTCTGGGCCTGTCGCGATGTCATTTGCCATTAAGGGGACTACATGACCTAAAGCGCGGTCACTGTCGGACTGCATAGAAAAGAAAGAGAAGCGCAATGACACAACACTGGTAATTTATTGCAAAATATGAAGCAATTATCTACTTAAATAAAATCAATTTTTTTCATAACAGCCGCACAGGTCTATAGACCAGGTTAAGCTACGCTCGCCGCGGTTGGTCTGTGGATGGGTCACCATCTTTACATACTGGTCCCGGCTGTCATTCGTAGATCTTTGACAGTCGTTACGGGTAGTCAGAAGCCCGAAGGTCTGACAACCAGCTCTTGTCAAGGGGTATCGTATTACCCTGTAATTGGGTTGTGGAGGTCAGATAGGCAGTCGCTCCATGTAAAATACTGGTATTCAGCTGCATCCGGTTAGACTGGAAGCCGACCCCAACATAGTTGGGAAAAGGCTAGGCAGATGATGATAATAAAATCTGTTTGGACTAAGAATTTAAATCACTAGTGCTTTAGTATGTTGCTTGTAGAATAATCTGAAAAAAAAATCAGAATGATTGTATGTATATTAGTATGGTTTTTATTGTAAAAATATAATTTTTAGAGGTGTCTTCATGATTTTCAAATTAGTTGCATTATGTTTTCAAGACACTGTTTACCTAGCCTGAAGAATATCATATATTATTTCTGATTTTGTTTACTGTAGCCAATCATATACTTACATACTTTTATTGCTTCTAAAACTTGAGTTTTTGCGTTTAGGTCCTGTAATTCCCTTAAGGGGACCCACTGGGTCGTAAGTTTGGCCCGTTGATCGTCTGAAAAGCGGCAGTTTATAATACTATCAAACAAATCAATCAAATAATGTTTGCTGTAAGTACTTTAATACTTATCGGAAACGCATTACCGATTCTCAGATAAGATCAAATCATAAACCGATTATGTAAATCGTGAACAACGATGGAGTCGAAAGATGTCGATAAAAGTAACGAAAGCTCTAAGATAATATTAAAAAAGTTAGTGTTACCGGTTAGTTGGCACCGGCTACCCGGTTACCGGACGTGTGAAAAGGCACTAAGTGACGATCTTTGCCCATCTTTCCGGGTGCATTCGTGCAACGTGGCCATCGCTAGCGGTCTCCCACTTCAGCCTGGCTGTTTTGTCTCTAACATCCGCTACTTGAGTTATGGAGCACAGCGTGGTGTTTTTAACTTGATCTGTTAGCTACTTGTTATGCTGCGCTTTATAGCCCGTTAATGACGCTTCTACTATCCTATTTAAATCCTATAAAGATTTTCACCATTTCCACGTTTTACACAATTGTGTTTTGTCAAGTTTTTAACATACATGGAATCCTTGTAAGTAAGCAAGCGTGTTGTGTGCAAGCTATGTATCATCATAACCTACCTATCACTTTATGCTTATTGCGACGGTTACAATGATTTTAATTTTACACTGAGCTACTACCATCTGACTTATCTTATATCTTAACTCAAGACAATAAAAATCTACATAAATTCAAACGTTATCGAAGTCTTGAATAAAATTAATGGAAGGCTTATGAAGGCTTTTAAAGTGACATAGAGCCGCCATCTTTAAGCTCTCATTTTGTACGTAGAACACACGTACTAAATAAAGTAGTAATTTCCTTTTTCTTATCTCCGGTACGTTTAGTCAGCCGGGAATTGGGAGTTCCGAAAGGTTAGGCCTTGTAAGTTGTTTACTATTGTTTATTTTTTCAAGAGCTCTTCATTTGGAAAAGTAAAAAACTCAATTTTCTTAAGTATTTTTAAATGCCTTTTAAATTTTATCTCCCGTTTATTCTACTTTTTCTACTGTCAAGTTATCAACACAATATCTATGGTAACCTACATGTTTATGGCCGGTATTATTTCTCATATCATCAAAAATTATTTTATTCGGTTGCACAACTATAAAGTATTATACATAAGTAGGTGATTTTCATCAAAAAATGTTCAACGCGCCTAAAGAAGGTTTCACTTCAAAAATAAATTTGTTTACTGGCGACGTATGTTGCCCGCGTAATGCATTTTTTTTTCTAGCCTATGCTGTCCCACTGCTGGGCATAGGCCTCCCCCAAATCCTTGCTGGAACTGTTTTCCCGCGCCACCTTAACCAGCCCTCGCGTTACGCGTCCAGGTCATCTCGCCATCTCTTTCTGCAGGCCGGGCTCGGCGGCGCCGTCCATCTTCAGGCACCCATTGTGTGGAGATTTTTGCCCAGCGGTCATCGTGCATACGGCTGATGTGACCCGCCCAATCCCATTTGAGCCTGGCAGCTTTCTTTCCTACATCCAGTATTCCTGTTTTGGAACGCAGCGTGGTGTTCCGGATTCTGTCCTGTCTTTTAACACCCAGAATGCTGCGTTCCATCGCTCTTTGGCAAACTCCAAGGCAGAACTTTTGCGACTCGGTGAGCGACCAGGTGCGTAATGCATATACATGATTATTATTTTTTTGTTATTATTAAATTCTTCTTCTATCGCAACCCGCGCGTGATTCGTCTCAGTGTTGCCACATTCGCTGAATACGAACCAAATGCAAACTAGTCAGATACAGAAAAACAAAACGCCTAGCTTTTCCTGAAAAATTCGAATGTGTTTTTACTCCAGCGACTTACGTATTTATAAGGCTCACAGCAAAAAAGCTCACACATGAAACTTTTACGAGTTAAACCAGAATATACGCGTCAAAGTGAAAAATTTTCGTACAAAGAGATATTTCACGTATTTCAATAGAAAAGCCGTACTTTCGTCCGTATTCAGGCTATAACTCATTCAGATCCTTGCTTTACTATCGAGTTTCAGATAGCAAAGAAACCGAGCCAGTTATTTACGAACATGTCCAAATAGAAAGCGTCGGGTTGCGAGTTGCGACCTTATGGGGTTCCGCAACAGAAAGATAAACGTAAAAAATCCCTTGTAGAAAATTAGTTTGTTACTCTGCTTGACTATATCCTATCCTACTAATATTATAAATGTGAAAGTTTGTGAAGATGTTTGGATGTTTGTTACTCAATCACGCGTAAACCGTCGAACAGCAGTGCGATTCTGTAACTATCTCACCGTGAAAACTTAGGTGAAGTGAGCGTGGAGTGAGCTGTCAATAGTGTCAATTCCTAGCAAAAACAAACTCACTTCACCTTAGTTTTCACGGTGAGATTTTTACAGAATCGACCGGCAGATTTGGATGGAAATTGGCACATACATAGAGCATTTCCTGGATTAACACGTAGGATATATTTTTATCCCGATATTCCTACGAGATCGAAACATACGCGGTGTGAAAGCTCGGGGCGCTGCTAGTAGAAAAAAAATAACAACCTAGACTCGTACCGCAAGTGTTGGATCGAGGTGGCTCAAGGAAAGGTTGCTCTGAAAGGTCTACCACAAAACCTTCCGTTTTTGCTCATTCTTACTTTGCTTGTCTTTGCTCAGTAGTGGGACAGTGAAGGCTAAGAAAATATCTTTTTTTTTTAATTTCTTATCGGACTACTTTTTGGCGGCAAATTGATTAAAAATCGGTAAAATAATCAATATAGGCACGTCACACTTTCATTAAAACAGCCGCCACACATGATTTTTTTCGATTGACCTCACAAACTTTCAACTGTATTTTTTGTTACAAGAGCCCTATGCGGTGTAGGTCGTAGTGGCTCTTATCCTGCCAAAAAAAAACAAGAAGAAGTTACTTGTATCTGCATTGCTATCCTGTCAAAATCTCACCATGAAAACTTCGATGAATTAAGCTTGAAGTGAGCTGTCAAGAGTGCCAATCCCTAGCATCAGGTAGGTACACTTCACCTTAGTTTTCACGAAGACATTTTTACAGAATAGACATGAACTAGATGACCTATACATACCTATAGTTCAAGATCGAAGTTCAAACTATTATAAACACAATTTGTATCTACGGAACCGCGTATCTACTTGATCAAGTTACACAAGTCCACCGAAACTGGAAAGCTGTAAGTTACGTCGTTTTTCACTCGACATGTCGTAAAGTCTTGTATCACGTAGATACGATATTAGGCACGTCTTGTTCCCTATTATCGGATGTAGCATGTTAAGGTATATTTAGAGAATTTATCAGCTTATCTTTAGAAAGTAGAAAGAATATTATTTTACAAATTCTGTCGCTTTTTTGCAGCGTTGCCTTCATACCGCACGGTTGCACCGTAACTTTGTTACAGCGGTTTCTTTATTTCAGTTGCAGGACGTAAAATGTCAAGCCCAACGCTACGTAGTTTACGCCTATAAGCTTTCTAGACGAGCCTTCAAAACAGCAAGCCCTGTTCGATCACACTGCGTAAACGTTACGTAAGTTCGAACGATATTAAAATTGAAAACACTCTTTTCGCACGTAATATTAACTTCATTTTAAGACTTTATTTAGAATGGTTGTAGGTCGTAGACTCGAACCCAGAATAGGCGCTTTACTTTGTGTAAATTATTTCATCACCACTGCTCTCAAAACGTTGAAGGAAAACATCGTGAGGAAACCGGAATGACTTAGAACCAAAAATTCGAAGAGATGAGATATTTACCAACCCGCATTGGGCCCGCCGTGATGAATTACGGCCCACTCCATCTCATTTCACCTCCGAGAAGAGGCTTGTGTTCCAGCAGTGAGAAAATTATAGGTGGATTATGTATGTGTTTGTCAGACTTTATTTCATATCTATGGATGACAGTAATTGTGCTTTGCGCATAAGGGAGAATGGACGCCGAACTAATGGTTTCTGCCCTGAAGCCTAATAGCCATAAAAATATATACTAATGAAAAAAGTTTTTCAAGGGAAAATTATCGCATCAATGGAAGGGGCCCGTCAGGGCCGAAGCCTGCCGGGTCAGCGGGATTGTCCGAAAGGGTTACCGCTGGCCCGGAACATAAAGGGCTAAGGAAGGGACACAGGTGGGTTTTAGTCAGTGAGAGTCTGACATTCCCTTCCGCTCACCTAGACCGGGAGGGGGTCATTTGATGATTTCCCATAGTCAAAAAAAAGGGGAAATTATCCACTAATACGACTTTTGTCAATTGTATGCCAGTTAGTAGTTAATGACCTAAATAGATGACAACTTGGGCACCGAAGTTAACCGTTACCGTGTTAATGCGTAGTTTTCTTGGCGCCCAATAGCCATAAGATATACACCAATGGAAAGAGATTTTCGAGGAGAAACCAAAATGCTATAAGGTACAGATATTCTATTTCACGAAGTCCGTTCGGCTTTGATTGTAGTAGTGACGTATCCCGACAAGCGCGCTCCCACAGCGGCTGCCCCTTGCTGCCCTCGCATGAGGCTATTTCCGCGAATGTGTACCGTTTTACTTCACACATTGTTGAGTTTCTGTTGATCACAATGTGCATGTGCACGCTGACAACATTCATAGCCAAACGGACTACGTGACATAGAACATCTGTAGTTGTATTTTCTATTCAAAACACGTTAGAATTTGCTTTTGCCTCTGGCTACTCGATCTACCGTGATAGATGACATTAGCGAGCAAAGGGGCTATTCAAGCGGATGAGCTGAAGCACCTTATGTGAACCTAACGATCTTATATATCTTACTGACGTTTCTATCTAAACGTCTAAGGTTATATTATTTAATAAAGAGGAATCATTGTTGTTTATTATTATAGCCTGTAGATTTGTTGACCATTTTCTATTTTGGAAAGTATCTAGAGTACTGTACTTGTTGACAGGCCTCCACTGTTTTCTCATACCTATTACATAACACTGTAACTTGGTAATATTGTAAAAGTCAATTATTATTTGCAAAAAAGTCACCGTGGAATTTCTTGCCGGCTCTTCTCCATAGGAAACGACCAATTACCTAGCTAAACTGTGCACGTAACTTCTGACGTTTCATAAATGCCCATGTAGGTTTATGTGAAATAAAAAAAGTTTGATTTGATTTTATAGTTTATTTAATTGTTGTTTAGTATTATGAGTAATTTACATTAGAGGTAATCTCTGGAAGTACATATCCGATTACATAAAATACTTACACTGATAGAAAGCTACAATATAATTGCCGAGTGCCATATAATATAGGATATGTTTTATGGTATGGTTGACTGCCACGAGGGTGGAAATTGCGGCAAAATGCTAGTAAGATAGAAATGAAACCTGCAATTATCTTACCGGCTCTTTTGTTAATTAACACTAGATGAGAGTTTTACATTGGACTTTAAAAGAGACCTCTGGGTTTGTTTCGGCATTTCTTCTCAAGGATCAGTCAGCTAGGAAATGGCGCCATCTATTTTTAAAATATTGATCAACAAAATATTGATATGTAAACGTGTCTCAAAAGATCTACTTAGAGAAATAAAAATTTAATTTAATTAGATTGAATTTTGTTATTTATTTGTTTAGGTAAACGGTACCTACCATTTTTCTAGAAATCCCAAACTTAATATAATAATACTTTAAGTGACGGTAATAATTTAATATAAAAAACACGGGTGTTTCATTTTGAAATAGAGTTTATTCATCACGCAACATTACGTGCGCTAGTTACAGACACGACACTGAATTTCAGAGTGCGTTTACCTTTTCAGACTTTTCAGTAAGAAGGGCTTTGTATTGATACTAAAAACTATAAGAGATAATAAATTGAGCTCGAGATATTACGGTTGCCTAACACAATTTTGACAAACGCAAGTGTGGTTTCGTTAATAATTCATTTATTTTTACTAACCCCATATAATATAGTATTTTTATGTATAATTCTGAAATATTTTTATCTCACGAAACGACGCGCGCTTCACTTGTGGTAATCAAGTGTATAAACACGCTGTGAATGTGTGCGTGAATACGACTAGCGTCAACACACACACACACACCCACTTCGCCATTGGATAGAATAGGATGGTACCAAGAGCTTCAGCGTTTATACGACACGGGCAGTAGGAGTCTGCTCAAAATGAGATAGATAGATGTCCCATGGTATTTATTTATTTATTTAATACTACAAGCACATAAATGTACAGAGGCGGACTTAATGCCATAGGCATTTTCTACCAGTCAACCTTTCGGTGATGCAGAGACAAACAGTGGTAGGTGCAATCATGACCATACAACCGTATCATCCGTATCGTCGTACCGTATCGTTCTTACAATCCATTTTCACCTTTTCCCGCTAACGCACTAATCTTGGGACAGTGTATCATAAAAATGTCACATAGGTAACCATGTGACAACAAACACAACACTGACTTAAATAAGTCACCGCTTTATCCGCACACCGTGTTTGCGATTCCGACGCTTCCCGGATTAAACGGTAAAACTAGCCGGCTCATAGCCGGATAGCGGCCGGACGGTGACCGGACGTGGCGGTGACTACATCAAGATAACAGAGACTGCGGGTGTCATAGTAAAGGCTCCTTCAAACAGGCGCGACACGACACGCGACACGAAGGCACCGCAAGTCGCGCAACGAGCGGTGTCTTTGTGTCGTGCGCGATTTTATTGCATATCGCGCCTGTTTGAAGGAGCCTTAAGCCGGTTTTATTGCTTGACTTATAACAATACGGCTATAGTAGGAAATGATAACCGGACTATGTAATATTTTTTGTACTTAAGGGTAGGTATAGATAGGTGACACGCAACATGAAATGTAACACACATTGAAACAAATTCGCGTAGTTGTTGTGTTACATTTCATGTTGCACTGCATAAATGAAGACGACTAATTTGTGTTACATTTCACCAATCTATACCTAAAACTAATTCTGAAAATCTATATACTACAAATAAATAGGTAAAATTGGAGTGTCTGTTTATAATGTCAAAATAACATCTCTTTACTTAATCGATATAAAATATACGGTACTTACGACAATTTTTTTTTTTTAATTTTTGTCTGTCTGTCTCTGTTTGTTTCGGCTAATCTCCGGAACAGCTAGACGGATTTTGATGGGACTTTCACTGGCAGATAGCTGATGTTATAAGGAGAGATGTTATAACATAAGCTCATTTTATTAAAAAAAAATATTAGGGTTCCGCGCGATCGTCATCGTGCAATATATATAAATATACACTAAATCCTACGAAAGTCGTCACGGGGAACATTAAAATAGCCCTCACAATTGATATCTACTTAGATAAATACGTCACACACCCTGAGCAACAAACCTCGGTACCATTTACTGACTAGCCAATGATAAATGATAAATGAATGATAAAAATTGAAAAGTGAAAGTAGCATCGCTTCAAAAAATATCTGATATTTGTTCGCATCTGGTTACACTTAGAAGACAATCTATAAAAACAAAATTGGGAAAACGCAAATTATAATATCTGACAACTTTCTTTACAGATCGGTGTTGATTCTGACAGGGTATCAAAACACCTATTACATTATAGATCTCATTCAAGTGTAACATACATAACCTATATTTTAAATTGTGGTTCTATAAATAAACCCCTTTCCGTGTTCATGCAAGCATGAATAAAACACGAAACCTTTACTTGACACCGTGTAGAAAATACCAGAAGTATTGCTTGAGGCTGTAATGATTGATGTACAGACGCCAGCACACCAAGCTATACCTACCGAAACTGTAAAATTTTCTCAATCAACATTGAACCTTATACTTTAGCGATAAAGTTGAAAATCTATTAAAGAAATTTGACAGATTGTAGTAGCTCTAGCTTGATGTGCTGTCGTCTGTACAAGAGAGACCACTCGATCTATTCTAAAAAAATCACGTGAAGTGAGCTGTAGGTAGTGTCAATCCTTAGCAGTAAGTGGAATTACAGCTCACTTCAACTAAGTCTTCATGATGAGATTTTTACAGAATACATCGGCAGCATCCTCATTGCCTACAGTATTTGTCTGTCCTTCCCCTTTTTAAATCCATCCTAAGGTTGTCTTTAAAAGATCGCTCTTAGCGATAAGACCGCCCATTGTGTCACCCTTTGTACAGTTTCTATATTTATGTCTGTAATTTATATGGTGTATATAATAAAGAGTATTCTATTCTATTCACTTTCCATAACAACCTGCCGGTCGATTCTGTAAAATTTGCACCGTGAAAACTTAGGTGAAGTGAGTTTGTTTTTGCTTGGAATTGACACTATTGACAGCTCACTCCACGCTCACTTCACCTAAGTTTTCACGGTGAGATTTTTACCGAATAGCACCGCTGATTCATTTTGTAGGATATTGCTAATCCATTGCTTTATATGTTCGAAAAATTTGCCTGCTCGACAACGTAAATAACGCAACATGAATGTTGTTGAACTGTCAAAAATAAAGCATTGTTACAATGCGCGCCACGAAAGATGAGACTTGACCCCGCCTCCCCCGCTCTTTTCGCCGCCCCTATGACGTCCGGTCCCGTCCCGCACTCAGACCTCATACCGCTAAAGATACCTAAAATCGTGTACTGCGCAAGTCAAACCACGTGGTGTGTCAAGTCTCATCTTTCGTGGCACGCATTATACTCTTAGTGTGTTACGCAATTACCCCGCTGATCGTTCTTTTTAAAAAAGGCGTTTTTTTAGAAATTAGGTAAGTATAATGTAAATTAACTCATTAGCTTCTTGTACCGTGAGGGAAATTAACTACTTATCAAACTGATACCCTACAACAGCTTGCCGTGTTACAGCCATTTTAAATAACAGTTGTGATTTGAACATACGGATAATTAAATTCGGAAATACCAATTTAAATTATCCGTTTGGATAAACAACTGATTGCCCTGATTGAACAATTTCGGATCTTTCTTGAAGTTTACTTTGACGCTAACTTGACGTAACCAACGAATTAACGTGAATCATATTTCTACCTAATAAAATACTTAATTCTCCTTGAATAATAGCAGGTTTAATTCTTCATGAGCTCAAATAACTTAGCATTTGAAAGTTAAACGTTTTAAACTTTACTCAGAGAAGTTTGCGACTCAAATTAGCCAAGTTTTGAGTCTATAATAATATGGATTCTTCTGTGAAAATATTTCAGAAATATTGGTGCTGTGCTACTTAAGATTTTTAATTGAATTATAAGGACTTTAGAGACGAGTTTTAAAGTCAAATATATAAATTTTTGTGGGTTAAGTAACCCAGGGCCGTCTTAACATATTGGGCGCCGGGGTGTGAAAAAGTCTGGGGGGCGCAGGCTGTTTGTATTTTAGCAACAAAAAAAAACTTGATTTTCGAGTCCAATTTTTAGGGAGAAGCACCAAAGTCAGGTTGTATATTTTGTCTTGCAATTGACTTAGAGGGTTGTATTGATATATAACCCTCTAACTTCATATAACCGTATTGATTGATATTTCATGAAATAGTAATTTTGAATTTCAGGGGCTACCCTGGCGCTTCTTAAGGCCCTGCGCCCGGGTGCCACGCACCCTTTGCACCCCCGGGTAAAGACGGCCCTGAAGTAACCCGCGGGGTAACTACGTAACACACTAACAGCAGCAATGGCTTTCATTTTGACAGTTCAACAACATTCATTGCGTTCTTTACGTTGTTGAGGAGACAATTTTTTCGAGCATATGAACCAATGGATTAGGAATATCCTTCAAAATTATACAGATTGTGACCGAAAGTGTGTTACGCAATCAGGGTGTCGTTCGGGTGTTATAGGAAACTACATCGAATAGCCAAAGGGATAATCATACTAATATTATAAAGGCGAAAGTTTGTGAGTGTGTGTGTGTGTGTGTGTGTTTATATGTTTGTTACTTCTTCACGACCAAACGGCTGGACCAATTTTGATAAAATTTTGTATGGAGATAGCTGACACCCTAGATTAACATATAGGCTTTTTATCCCGATATTCTCACGGGATCGATATTTACGTGGGTGAAACCGCGGAGCGCTGCTAGTTCTCTTATATAACACACAGTAACGGGTTGCAGACCAAGAACTAAGTTAGTCTAACTTAGCTCGCTTAGCTGAAGTAATTTTTCATACGTCTGTTCATAGTTATGCATGCATAATAATATGCATGCTGGATTCGCATATTATGCATGCTGGATTCGCATCTAGTAGATGTCAATCAGAAATATTGTGTTGTAACTGCTTTAATGCTTTTGTGATTGTGCATCAGTTTTGTGAATTACAATAAAAAAAAAAAATAGTTTGCGGTATGTACAGACGCCAGCACATCAAGCTACTATAATCTGTCAAATTTATTTAATAAATTTTCAACTTCATCGCTAAAGCATAAGGTTCTATAAGTTGATTGGGAAAATTTGACAGTTTCGGGTAGCTTGATGTGCTGCCGTCTGTACCTACACAAGTGTGAGAAACAACATCAGCTATACGAGCTAAGCTAGACTAACTTAGCATAAGCTCTTGGTCTGAAACCCGCTTTATGGGGCATGAATGGTAGCATCTTGATATACCCAACACTCATTAACTCACTGTAATTTTTTTTAGAGTTGTTTGTTTAAAATCGTTTGCTGGATCGATCTCTCTCATTTTAAATATTTTTATCCCAAAAATAATGCTTCTTCTTCTTCTTCTTCAATCGGTCCCTCATTACTGATGGAGGATCGTGGTCACTGGCTGGACCCTTTAAAGCGAAAAATCTGCCTCCATCTACTCCGGTCCAAGTTGCCATCACCACCTGCTGAAAATTGCTTGAGGACATCTTTCACTTCGTCGGACCATCGTGTTGGCGACCGGCCTCGTGCTCTCGTTCCTTCGGTATTGCCAACAATAACCAGGTTTTCAAGGCTGCTATCCCCCCTACGCATTATATGGCCGAAATAGGTCAGAATACGCTGTAGGCGGGTCTTGACGTCGAGTTGGGAAAGGACACATTTGTGCGTTTGGCTGTCCATGGTATTCGGAGCATCCGCCTCCAGCACCACATTTCGAATGCATCTATTCTCTGTCTTTCTCTTGCTCGGATTGTCCACGTCTCAACTCCATAGAGGAAAATCGGGAAAAATAAAAAATAATGCAAACTACGTGAATTACAGTCACAATACCGCTGTACAGTCTAAATAGACCAAAATGGTCGAAGCACCTACTTTGCTAGACCCATGAACGTGTGCGACTGTATACACGTAATCAGCCTATAATGTTCCCACTGCTGGGACACAGGCCTCCTCTCGGTGAGAGGGAGTGGGCAGTAACCCACCACAAGGGCCCAGTGCGGGGTGGTAGATGTCACAGTCATGTTTTCGAATGTTTGGTTCTAGGACACGCCGGTTTCCTCACGATGTTTTTCTTCACCGTTTTGAGACGAGAGCAGTGGTGATTAAATAATTTACACAAAGTAAAGCGCCTGTCTGGGTTCGAACCTACGAACTATAACTCGTACAATGCGTGCCACGTAAGAAGAGACTTGACCCCGCCTCCCCCGCTCTTTCCGCCGCCCCTATGACATCCGGTCCCGTCCCGCACTCAGACCTCATACCGCTAAAGATACCTAAAATCGTGTTCTGCGCATGTCAGACCACGTGGTGTGTCAAGTGTCTTCCTACGTGGCACGCATTGTAAGTCGTGTCCGTTACCTCTGTGCGACCACCGCTCTGTTCAGACAAGACGATAATCTTACTCATCTCCCATAAACTTCTAAATTGTACTTCTGTCTCACTCTTCCATCATCACCCATCTCATTTCGCCCTAGTCTTGCCTCACGCCCTTATTATTCGGAATGAAAAGATTTTCGCAAGCAAGCGTAAGTATCAACACATGTGCTCAGTGTCAACAGAGCTCAAATCCCCTTGAAAGGCTCCTATTTTATAGCGTTCATTACAAAATCATGAACGCTATAAAATAGGTAGTGGGGTGTAGGCGATTCGCGACTTTGTGATGTTCTTTGATGTAATAATGTTAGATTCTACATTGAGCGTGTGCTTATAATTCAAACGTGCATGTTATTCTCTCAGGTATTTAATATTCCTTATGAACATTTACGTTTTTAATGATCCTTAAGCTTTTCTTAGAAGAATAGACTTTAAAGTTTTATTATAATTCCGATAGTGTAGACTACATATTTTCTAACAAATAATTTTATTTTTCAAAAGGTAGAATAACAGCTGAACTGACCTACGTAATAAGACTTGTTTTAGATTCAAGGCTTATTCAGATATAAGCGATAACGCTGTCGCGCTCAGTAGTGATACTGCGCCTTCTGGCTTCTCCTTCTCACTTTGGACCAGCATTGTTACCGAGCGTGACAGCGATATCGCATACCGATTTGGTATCGCTACCGAATGCAACAACGACATCGCATACCGATTCGGTATCGCTACCGAATGCGACAACGATATCACGTACCGATTCGGTATCACTACCGAGTGCGACAGCAATATCACATACCGATTCGGTATTGCTACCGAGTGCGACAGCGATATCGCATACCGATTCGGTATCACTACCGAGTGCGACAGCAATATCACATACCGATTCGGTATTGCTACCGAGTGCGACAGCGATATCGCATACCGATTCGGTATTACTACCGAGCGAAATCGCGTACCGATTCGGTATCGCTACCGAGTGCGATAGCGATATCGAATACCGATGATTCGGTATCGCTACCGAATGTTTTAGCGATATCGCTTATATCGGAATAAGCCTTGAGACAGGCGCTGTCCGCTGTCAGACCTGACTCTCGATTCTTTTCCTATTCTATTAAACACCGAATATCCTAATGTCAATAAATTATCAAACATTCATGAAGATTGGATGAGAAAGCCATCCCGGTATACATCTATAGTACCTAACAATGTATGGAAGCAATACCTATGTTTTTCGAAAAATACTAAGACAGGAACAGACTTATATACCGTAGTAATAAAATAACTACACAACTACTCTGTTAATTAACAAAATACCTCACTGCACGCGTGTCTGTTTAATTAGGCACAAAGTTTGTAGACGCCATTGACCCCACAGAGGATACACATGAAACATTTCCTAATGAGTTTCCTGCTCGGCTGCGGTTACAACGGTTTAAATCCGGTCAACACTTCCGAGGTGCGGCGTGCTAATGCTTTTAAGCTGTAAACTATTAAAATTGTTGGAATTAATTTATATGAAACTAGCTGACCCGACAGACGTTGTGTCCTGTTTTTTATTCGAAAAACACGTGGCGCCATCTATTGTCATAATAACGTTATTGCTGTTTTCCTCGGGAACAGCACTTTTTTTCGGTATGAAATAACTTTCATACCGAAAAAATTGGCTATCTGTAAAGTCGGTTTTCTGACGATAGTTGAATGTGATAACGTCATAAGAAAATACTGATGGAATAGTTGCATTGCATTTGTTAATATTCGCTTGCACTTCAAGCCGCCATGGAACGCCTCCACGCTACAGAGCGAGGCCGCGAGGTAACGCTACATGAGTCATGTTTTTTCGTGAGTGCAGCCAGCTTCATCGATTTATTGGACGTTGTCACGTCAAAAAAGTGACATCTGACAACGTATATGCAAAATTTCTGGATGATCGGTTCAGTGGTTTAGGCGTGAAAAGGTAACAAATCAACAAACTTACTTTCGCATTTATAATATTAGTTAGGATAGGATGGCTAATTAATGCCAGCCGCACGGGTCAATCGAAGGTTAAGCTACGCTTGCCCCGGTCAGTACGTGAATGGATGGCCATCCATTACATATCGAGACCCTCCTCCTCCCTGCCTCGGAAAGCTCGCTAAGCCGTTGATCCTGGTTGTCATTTGTAGATCAAAATCACAGATGACAGCTTTACAGCCTAAATCCCTATACAATAAAGATAATACTGTTAAATGTAGGCAATATCTGTCCCTGAAGGGTCGTTAAAGGCCTTCCTTTGTTCTAAATTATCAGCGCAATCACAAATCCTAATTTAATTACAGGCTTAACTCCGCAATGCAGTGAGACCGGCAGTTATTTTATCCCTTTCCCTCCGGTTGCGTCTTTGATTTTGATATTTACGTAAAGAAAGCCAAGACACACACACATTATGTAAGGTCAAACTAAATTATCTAGCAAAACTTCGCAGGTGTGATGAGTATCGATGTTTAATGACATCGGTCGCTTCTAAAGTGGTTGCCCATACGCCAGCGCAGAGAGCTAAGGGCGCTGACCACCTTGTTCTCATTTCTTGATTCTCCGGTTTCGCCTGGTTACCTAGCCCCACCTCTTTCAGTACATTTGCGCCAACCACAATAGAAATCTACGTTCATCACACAATCGTCTTCTCCAATGTCCCACTCACCGCACAGACTTCATTCACTCTTTTTTCTTCGTTCAGGCTATCTCTCTGTGGAATACGCTCCCCCAGGAAATCAGGATGGCAACCAACCGATTATCCTTTAAGTTTAAGGTTCGCGAGCACATTCGCAAGAAGCTGGCAGTATCATCACAACGGTAATATTTTCTCATTGTATGTCTTATTTCTTTTTATTAAGTCTATTTATGTATTTATGTATATTTATTTGTAATATATTTATATGTAATTAGGTATATATTATATTCAGTTTTAATAGGTTTATGCCTATCTTTATATTTAAAATATTTATTCCACAATGTTCATGATTGCACCTACCACTGTTTGTCTCTGCATCACCCAAAGGTTGATTGGTAGAAAATGCCTATGGCATTAAGTCCGCCTCTGTACATTTATGTGCTTGAAGTATTAAATAAATAAATGACGATAAAACTAGTCAGCTGTAGTTATATGAAATTAAGCGTTTGTTTTTTTGTTGTTTTATCGTCATTAGATAACGATATCTATCCAATAAGTCTGAGGGGTTTGGCTAGCTAATTTAACTGGACCCTGTATAGAATGGAATGAGAGCTTATACCAAGAAAAGCTCTAAAGAATTCTACCTCTTATTTTTCTTAAAAGTTAATTCAAACAATTAAAAAGCATTAATTCCGTGAACCTTCTCACTGTGGAATTACGCCTAAAAATTTTGATATTTAACATTCCGCTCAAAGTTTATGTTAAAATTAAATCTGGTGGCGAACTCATGCCTAACACAAATACATGAATTTCAATTAGATCCCGTTGTAATTCTTATGTTAATACTGAGAGAAAACACACTGAAATTAATTGCAATTTCATGCGAATTTTATAGTGGAAATTAGTTTTGATGTATATTTGATGAGCTGCGGGGTAATTAAGTTATCATTTATTTATCAAAAAACTTAGCGTGGGTTGTTTCAATAAGGGATGAATATGGCTATTTCGGATGAGTAAGACCCCTGCCCTTCAAACTAGGAATATGTATCCTGTAAAGGTAATAGGTAATAAGGGCCGGTGTCCGCAACTCCACGTCAATGCGCGTATTTTGCGTACGGGAATATCCTGTATCTTGAAGGACAGTGCTTTTAGTGGGATTGACACGTTTTTACAAAATATCTATAATTGCGTAATTATTTTGATGTTAACATACCTATTTATTATTGACGACACGGTTGGCGCAGTGGCTGACTGATCGACTGCTGCGCTGCGTGTCGCGGGTTCGATTCCCGCACGGAACAAATATTTGTATTGCCTACAGGTAGTTGTTCCGGGTCTGGCGGTTTGTGTATGTGAATTTAAATGTTTGTAAACGCACCCACGATACAGGAGTAATTCCTAGTGTGGGACAACGTTTTAAAAAAAAAAAATTGAGTGAGTTTATTGGTTAATTGAAGGGTTATTGCGTACCACACTTACAATAGCAATGCCTTTACATTTTGACAGTCCAACATCATTCATTCAAACTCAAACTCAAAACTCAAAACATTTATTTCAATTAAACCATTTACAGGCACTTTTGAATTGTCAAAAAGTCGGTCAGTCAGAAAATATGAAGCTAGTTGCCCATTCCAAAGCGTAGGTACCTATGGAGAAGAACGGGCAAGAAACTCCATGGACACTCTTTTAATTATAGTTGTACAAATATATTAGTTACATCAATAATGTGAATTTATAATTATATGTGAGAACGATGTACAAAAGATGTACGCGTTAAGTGTCCAGGGTACAACAAATGGCAAGAAAACAACAATTCAATATTAAAATAATTAAAAATATGCCGAGGCAGCTAAGTGATATGACCAGCCCCAACTGACGGCGCCCGTTCACGAACATGACGCATAGATCGGCACCATTCAGCTCAACCATTTTGAAGGGAGCTAAATTGCGTTAAAGCATTGCGTTATCAACGTTGTTGGACAGACGAATTTTTCAATCAGATGAAGCAGGTAGAGGTGGAACGGCCATAGTTATGGGTTTACCAGAATCTCATGGCATAAAAAAATAAAACATTGTGATTTTCATATTGGCAATGTCAATCCATATGAAAATCACAAAAAAAAATTATGCCATGTTTCTGGTAGACCTATAGAGGTGGAACACCGCGGTGGTTTTAGCCGGTAAGAGTCCGGAATGCCCCTCTGTCACCCCCACGATGGAGGAAGTTCATGATTTTTCCACCGCGCACCAAAAAAAAGGGTTCAGCAATTTCGTTCCAAAGCTTTTGAATTGTAATTGAAAGATGTATTACACAATTAGGGTGCTGAGCACTTGCTAGTGTAGCGATTTCCTTGGATTGATCTTTATGCTTTCCAATATTTGGTTCTGGTTTAGTTTGGTTCGTTTGGTTTGTTTGGTTGTTTGGTTTGGTTTGGTTTGTTTGGTTGGTTTGGTTTAAGTTGAAATAAATATTTTTGTATTTGTATTTTTTTTGTAAACGATGAGCTATTTTTTTTTAATCTTAAAACTATTGGTGTACCATAAGAATTAAAAAGTGGTCGTGATGGCCCGGTGGTTAAAGCCTCGCCTCTCATGCACGAGGTTGTGGGTTCAAATCCGGGCAAGCACCAATGCGTATTTTTCCAGTTCGTTTGTACTTCATAAAGTTTATCTTGGACATTAGTGATGTCGGTGAAGGAACATCGTGAGCAAAGCTGAACTTGTCTATACTAACACAAATAATAAAGCTGAAAAATTTGTTTCTTTTAAGGCTCCTTCAAACAGGCGCGACACGACACGCGACACTAAGGCACTGCAAGTCGCGTAACGAGCGGTGCCTTTGTGTCGCGCGCGATTATATCGCGTGTCGCGCCTGTTTGTAGGAGCCTTTAATGTTTGTTTGAACGCGCTAATCTCAGGAAATACTTACCGGTTGAATTTGAATTTATTCCTTTTACGTTCGATAGCCGTTCATTTGTTTTATTTTCTTGAGAAAGGCTGTAGGCTATTTAACTTTTTTTTTGGGGGGGATCTAGAATCATGTGTTGAATTTAGTGGCAGTTTGCGCGTCAATGTCCCCGCCACTCTTTCACTCCATTTAAAAACCAAAAGGCTAAGATTGCTCTTGGGTCAGGAGTACGTACTCCTGACGGCACGCTCTAGGCACGTGGCTATAGGATTAATCAATACATTAAGTCAATTTTGTCCTTGACCTTCCCAGTTGGGATCTTGCCAACTTCGAAGTCTTCTCCAGACAAATCTGTTTTAAGTAGTCATTTGGATATCATTAAAGAGACTCCAAGGGTGAGTCTGTGTCTGGACGATTAGTATCAGTAACATTACTTTTTTTGCTAAGAGCTATTGCTAAAAGCTAAAACTAAAAGCTAAAGTTAAAAGCTAAAGCTAAAAGCTAAAGCTTTGTACTACTTTAACGAAACACCCCATTACTATAGTCTAAGATTGTGCTAGTTAATGTGCGATTTATGATTGAATGGGCAAGTCCTGTATTTTAAAAAACGCACACACACTCTCATCTCAGTCTTAATCTGCCTCCTCCTTTTTTTGAAGTCAAACTCAACAAATTCTTTTATTTGATTTCTCAGCAGTCCGTGTCGCTTGAGCGTTTAGCTTGTGACTACGGGGTAAGGAACATCTTACTATTAGGAATTCCCGCCAACATCACACAAACATCTACCCAACCACTAACTACCAACTTTTTTTGTTCCTAGAGTGGTACACATAAGCAAGCCCTTACTTAAAGTGACACGTATAGTACTGAAACTGCTAAGTGGCACGGCACATAGCGTGCTTCGGCTAATTAAGTTAAGCGTGCATTCACATAGGCTATGCGGAAGGTACTGGTGGTGGTGAATAGCGTATTGTGTGGCAGGATATGAAGGGTGGAGGAGATTACACGGCAGTTGAACTAATATAAGTGGTACTTATAGAAGTAAAGCAACAGCTATGTCAATATGCTGTATGCTGTGTATATGTGCTGTGTATGTATGTGTATATAACCTATTTATGTATTTGTGTACCTAGAATTAATAGTTTTTTTTATCATTGTTGCTCTCAAGCAAAGCACCTGCCATCCAATCTCTTTACCACTCTTGGTTGACTGGTAGAGAATGCCTAAGGCATTAAGTCCGCCTTTGTACAGAACCCAGCACATCAAGTGTCAGATTTCTTTAATAGATTTTCAACTTTATCGGCATAAGGTTCAAAGTTGATTGGGAAAATTTGACAGTTTCGGGTAGGTTGATGTGCTGGCGTCTGTACCTTTTTGTGCGAGAAGTTTAAATAAATAAATATAAAAAATATAATATTACTTCGATATTGTGAACGTAGACGAAATCATAATCAATGATGTAATTGGCAGATTGCCGGTTTAAAAAATACAATGTCGAGACAACAATACGACAGCAAATGAAAACACTGACAATACTAATGTATTTTGGAACTATCAAATAATTACTAGCATCGAAATAAAAACAGTGATTTTTTAAAGAAACTAATAGTAGAGTTGGGCTAACTATGGCTAATCTACGAATAGCTTTAGTAAGTAAATAAATGCTTTGAGTTGGAGTCTTTTGAGTTTACTTACATGGGACTATAATATAACTGGCGAAATGTGGGTATACAATAGTTACACCTGCATAGCTATTCACAACCATTCGATACGCTTCTGAACCGATTCGGACACCAATCATGTTATCGAAGGAGTCCTTCTAGACGCTGTTCTCAAATCCAAAACCCGATCATTTTAACAGTTTAAATTAAATAAACGACCGCTATTCTCTCGACAGCTAATTTCTGTCGGGGGCAAAGGCAATTCAGGTAACCGAAAATGAGTAATTTTCGATACGGAAACCTGTCGAATGGTTGTGAATAGCTATGCTGTACCTAACCCTTTTTTTTTTTCACGATGGGAAATCATCAAATGACTCCTCCCGCTCTGGGTGGAGCGGAAGGGAGTGTCAGACTCTTACTGACTAAAACCCACCCGTGTTCCTTCCTTCGCCCTTTATGTTCCGGGCCAGCGGTAACCCTTTCGGACAATCCCGCTGACCCGGCTGTACCTAACCCTTTATACGGAGATTACACGCGTGATGATATTATTATGTGCATATATTTCCTTGACTTGGTAGATATTATTCCATAACGTTATAAGTTTATAACTGTTTCCATTTTGTTTAAGATCTCAAGAGACACCTCCAAAACCTGTTTATGGATGAAATGTTAAGTCAGTATTCTCACGAGCCAATTTCAATTTTGGTCAATGTTTTAACGGTCAATTTGAATTTTGATTGCGAATGGAACGTTTCCTTCACTCCGCTCTGGATCCAAAGAAACACTCTCGCCTTCAAAATATTTGTTTACTCCCTTGGCAAACAATCTACTATTATATTACAACATAAATTGTTATACTTATTATATTTCGTACACTGCGTTCGTACTCCACCCACAAAATGTGTTGAGTCCATCCATCCAAAAGTAAAACTACTAACATCAGCACATACCTACCCACAAAACATTTCTCCACACGAATGAAGTGGGCCGTAAATCATAACTATATGCTACCTGCTATGTAGTGGGCAGGTAATATATCCGAAAGTTCTCAACTACTACACGGCTGTCCCATTTCAAAACCTAGTAAGGGACACTTTTTACAAAAACCGTTTTGCATAATCTTGCTAACCTAGAAGGTCTCTACCAAATAAAAAAAAAAACAGCGTTTTAAACTTGCATAAAAGCAGATATATTTAAGCATCGATACCTAGTAAGTGCACCATTCACTCTCTAGTGACTTTAAAACCTAGTAAGTCACATAACCAATTCAAAACCTTAGTATATTTTACAACCATTAGCATTTTTCCAATATTACGTTTATGCGCTCTCCTGTAAAATTTCATTTTAAGTCCTTACTAGGTTTTGGAATGGGGCAGCCGTACAAATACTGCTACCTCACTGCGAACAAAGATGTGCGCTTTTATGTTGTTTAGTGGTCAAACGCGGCTAGTAGCAGTCCTGCGGGGTAATTGCGTAACACACTAACAATAGCAATGGCTTTAATTTTGACAGTTCAACAACATTCATCGCGTTATTTCCGTAGTTGAGGCACCAACGTAACTCTCGTACATTAATGACTCACTTTGCGCTCGATGCAACAATCTACTATTTTATTACCTACCTTTAAATTGTGCTAGACTTACATACGTGAACGCCAAGCTCGTCCCTGGTGTTTAACTAATAGCATAATGTTTATTCCTAAACTGTTTTAAAATCTAGTGTCTAGGGCAGGGGTTCCCAACCTATTAACCTATGCGCCTCCCTAAAGTTTACGCTAAAATACTACGCCCCCCCTATCCCAACTCAACTACAATGGACAAAAAAAAAACGATGAAAACTTTAATGGACTTTATTAATCGTGTACACTATACAACGTATAATAATGACCATTAGTGAGAACATTGGGCCTGCATTTTATTAACCAATTTATCAATTCTAGGCTTCATGTTGGTCAGTGCACAGCGTAGATCATTTTCGACATGAAGTCGAAAATGCTTTGTTTTTATACCCACCAGCGTCGAAAAACCCCGTTCACAAAGATAGGTAGTCGAAAACGGTAAAAGAATACGCAGTGCTTGCTTGCCGACAACAGTGTAAATGGCCTTATATTTTATCCAAAATTCAATGAAATCCATGTGGCTGAAATTATCGTGAGCAGACGAATCATTTTTCACGTCCAAAGCTTCTTCTTGCAATATTTCGGGCAATTGCTCGACATTAATCACAAATGGATTTCTTATTAATTTATGAATTGGGTTTTCAGCAAAGTTTGGGGAAAATATCTACAAAATTCAGCAGCAAGGCTTTTCAAATGACACATTATGTGTACAAACAAATGTGCAATTTCTTGATTATCATCCAGCATTGAGGATAGTTTAGGAAACGCTGCGTAAGCTTTTTAAGCCGCTCGACTCGTCGCGCCCCCCTTTGGATCACCCTACGCCCCCCAAGTGGGGCGCGCCCCACTGGTTGGGAACCCATGGTCTAGGGGTTGCCATCACGAAGGCTTATGCATACATTATTAAACAATGTGTAGGTAAATGCTGCCTTTTTATACAGGACCCAAAAAAAACCAAGTGAGTCAACATAAAATAATAGCAATATGTATTTTCCATTCATTTTTAATGACTTCAGGCCCACTTGCACGTTTAGTCCGGTTAAATGAATAACTACTTGTAGAGTTAGTAAGCTTGAAGTTAAATAATTAAAAATTTTAACTCTTGTTACGCCTTGCACCACTAAAAAGTACAGACGCCATCACATCAAGCTACTATTATCTTTATATTATTAGAGTTCATGATTATATTATCTGCTGATATAGTACCTACCGAATTTTTACTTACCTACTACAACGTCGAAAAATTATCAAATAAAAAAAAAGTAACCAGCGGTACCTCAAAACGTCAAATTATTTTGACATTACTAACACTAACCCAGAATTTACTTAACCTAGACATAACTGTCCCACATCGGGGGGTTTAATATTTAAAATTTACCTCATACTCTTGGTTGCGCATGATAATTTATTTGAGTAACCCTGAGTTAGCTGTTAACTCGAGTTATACTAGTAGGTATCATAAATACTTGCGGACGTGGCTCCGGATACAGACATCTCAAGATGGACATGTACTTAGTTTAGAATCTGTCAGTGCCCGGTGTTCGCGGATCTTCCGGAATCTGTCCGTGCCGGTGCGACTGATCCCTGAGTAAAATAGTGCATAATTGCTAGTTTTTAAGGTTGGTTTTTACGTGTATCTAACAGGCGCTTCTCGCCATCAAACTCGAAAGTTTGGCGAGTAAAATAATTGTAAAAACAACACCAAAAAAAAAAAAACGTGACCCACCGTTTACACCGAGCCAGGTATAAACATGTATGCTTCATGTTATGTCTACTAGTTTGTCGGTAACTTGTTTGACTAACTGTATACAAAAGTATAAAACCAAGTATCATAACTGGTGAGATTAAATGTAGGGTAAGAAAAACAAATAATACTCGCATGTCTAGCGATAAAATATTTGGAAAAACTGTCACAGTCCCTGAAACAACGAAACACGCAACGTGAAATTCAGCACGTACCTACTAGGTAGGTACGATATCTACTGAACTTGTTTTGTGCACCGGATTTGCCAAACCAAAAGATACTCGACACGGTCAGGCACGTTCACTCTGTCGAAACGTGAAATTTTGCACGGTACCTACAAAAGTAAATCCTAGGTGAAGCTTCGAACTCAGTGTAACCTAAATAAATTGATAGAAGTCCCACACTAACATACAGTGTTTCACCGTGAAATTTATCCTAGGAGATTTAATAAACGGACTTCTCCTACACGGGCTAATAATAATAGGTTCAATTAATAATAATAATTGCCTGGAAGATATCTCAGAAAGCGATAAGGCTGGCCGCCCATTGTATGTTTTTTGTGTTAAAATATGTATCTTTATTTTGTATGAGTATTTTCTGGTGTAGAATAAAGTAAATATAAATTTGTTATGTGTTAGTTCATAGAATTTTAACTTTTAATAATTTTTATTGAAAAGGGAAATCTACTTACCTACTGGCGTTGCTGACTGATAAATATTTTTTAACATGGCTCGTTTATCTCGCCTGACATTTTACAAAAGCATTATTATATTCCGACGTTATTTGTGTCAGGTAAAATGTGGTGTGGGCCTACACCTCTAACTAACCCTTAAGGGATATTTCCCGAAAAAGAAATTGAGTTTTATGTGTTATGTTATCCCGAATGGAGTATAGTCAATAGTGATCGCCTTAATACCTATCGACGAAAGTAATCCGGCTGCCATGCAGCACCTTAATCGATTTATCAACTCGATGCCATCAATCGACATCTTTCACATTTAGTCGTGGTCAAAAATGTTATCGATACTCGATACAGCCGGTCGATTCTGTAAAAATCTCACCGTGAAAACTTAGGTGATGTGAGTTTGTTTTTGCTAGGAATTGACACTATTGACAGCTCACTCCACGCTCACTTCACCTAAGTTTTCACGGTGAGATGGATACAGAATCGCACTGCAGAAATATCTAAAACCTTACTTTAGATGGTAACAAACTTGCAACACACGCTACAAATGCCAGGTGGTTTGAAACTTTGTCATTCGTTTCTTTTTGTACGCTGTCGACGTAGATCGAGTGGCAGCTAGTTTACACTCCTTTCACCTTTCAAGCAGCAACTCAATACTAACCTTATTGTAACGTCAATAAAGATGACTGTAATTTTGCCAGCGATGCTAAATCAGAGGTAAAAAATCTGAAAGGATCGTAGTTAGAACGAACATAGACACGCTAAATAAAATAGAAAATGTTTCTAGTACCCCGTAATACGAATGTGAATTATTTTAGAACGTCCTAGATAGATAAAGCGTTTATTCAGTGCAACAAAAGACACAATACAGGTATTAAAAAAAAACATCAAAAAAGGTGACAAAAAAACAAAGATTAAAAAGATAAATTGACCCATAGACACCTAGCTCATATACATCTATAACAGTCGATCACTATTGGGCGGTGTGTGTCTCATGGTTGTACCAAATGAGAGTCCAGCTCAGCATATGTATGCTAGGTACAATACCTGACGCTGGTATTCTGCTGCATCCCGTTTTGTACTTAGCTATTTCTGTATACCTAAATGTTTGTCTGGGGAATTGCTGCTAACGTGCATACATACGCTTTTTTCAGACGGTTGTGTTTTGTTTTGAGGTGAAAATGTCTGTATTGGTGGAAATAGCTGACGTTCGCACAGACATAAAAATTTCGCAGCGGGATTTTCAACACACTGCTCTCTGCAGTCTCAAGAATAACTGTTTCATGAAATTATCATTCTTCGGACTTACGTGGTCTTAGAGAGTTGTGTTGATGACTTTAATGATTATAATTCTGTAAATACATGTTAGTTACGGCCGCGATTCATATATTAATCAACGTACACCTTAATACTGACCAGCAAATTGCAAAAAACGTAAGAAAATTTGAATTTCGCGGGCTACCTTAACGCTTCCCCCTTAAGTCGCACCGTGTAAATCAGTCTGGCAAACCTATGAGTTTTTAACTTTGATATAAGCACAAGTGATTGATGGGAACACAACTAGGTATTTTTAAGCGGACGTTACCTACACAAAGGAAAATAGTTAATAAGGCAACAAGGTACTGAAAAAAAAAACATAAAATTAAACAGACTCATTTTTCAAAACGCAGGCAAAAGTATTTTGTCTTTGATAATAACTCTTCTAAAGTTCATTTAAAACTCTATGGATCTGCGGAGCTACGACAGTGCTACGAATCCGTAGCATTTGTCTACGTCATTCGAAACGTTCTTTGATGAAATGGCGTAGCGGCGGTGCTACGTGACAAATTATCAGCCATAACGCCGGTTAAAGTGTCTTATGAAAATATTGATTGGTGTAATGTAACTGGATTCCCATGCTGATCTAAATGTACAAAGCCATTTATAAATTAATTTTTTGGAGTAATATTTAATTTCAGGAAACCGTTGGATGCGGGAAGCGCAGAACAGGTCGAAGTGGCGGTACCTACTTGGGGGAGGCCTATGTCCAGCAGTGGACGTCTTTCGGTTGAAATGATGATGACGATGAATATTTCATTTTACCAAAAGTTAATTTATTTGCCATTGAAGTTTCCAAAGAAGTTCTAGCCAGAAACGCTGTAAAGTGGTTTCTTCTTTAGGTTGAGAATTTCTGTTAGCTTCTAACCATTACAAATGTTGAACCAGGTTTAGCTTTCAGCCGGTCTGCTCACAGGTGTTATGTGAGCTTGAAGTGAGCTGTCATTCCATCTAATGCTAGGGCTTGACAGTTCTCTTCACCAAAATTGTCATGGTAAGATTTTTAAAGAATAAACCGGCAGATGAGAACATTACTATTTCATTAATTTACATGGCAATGCACATAAAACCTGGAATTTGTCATGGATGCTATACAATACAATGTCAATTACATCAAGGACCCCACAGAAACGCCGACGTTAAGTGAATGCCAGTTTCTTCGTGAAAAATGAAACTAAAGAGTTTGCTTGTTTTTTGTTTGTTGGAACGGGTTGTTCCCGTTCGTCCACACCCCGTCGTCCACACTGCGGACGACTGGGAAAGATGCGTTCTGTTCGTCCACAGTGTAGACGAACAGAACGCAACAATCCCAGTCGTCCGCAGTGTGGACGACGGGGTGTGGACGAGCGGGAACGACTCGTTGGAACGCGTTCATATCTGAAACTACCAGTCTGATTTAGAAAAGCCTTTTTGCATTTGATAGCCCTATTATTGAGGAAGGCTATAGGCTATTAAACATCATGCTACGACTCTCAGGAGACGAGCAAATATAAAAATTAAGTCACAAAGAATTTAACGCTACAGCGCGGGCAGGCATTTCCAACGCGGTGGAGGCCGAAATTTCACGCGAACTAAGTCGTTGGCAGAAGTCATTTAACAAAATAAGCGTAAAACCTGTTAACCCTGACTTTACATTAAGAAGATTACTCGCAACATATTTCATGCAAAATTCGTAATTAGGTAAGTAATTACTTTATTTTTATACTAGCTTCTGCCCGCGACTTCGTCCGCGTGAAATTTCTTGTTTCCGACCCACGCCGTCGCATCGCATCGCATCGCCTACCCGTGCTGTCACTTCGTTTTCGCTTAGCGATCTTTCTGACTTTTATTCTTTTTGCTCGGCTCCTAAGGGTTATAGCGTGATGTTACATAGACTTCCTCAAGAATTAGGCTAGCAAACGTAAAAATATGTTCAGACAAACAAACTCTTCTGCCTTAGGGTAAGGATGCCTATTATGAGATAGGCGCTTAATATGAGATAGCAAGGTATTGGTCAAACTATTCACGTCAGCCATTTGGCGCTAGTGTCGCTTGAATCGACGCGGCAACAGCGTTAAACATCTGCTAGTGCTGGCCGGCCAACGGCGATCTAAGAACGTGTGCATGCAGGTTATAACATTCTCCTAAAACCAAATATTTTTGATCAAATGTTTACAAGGTATGTAACAACTTCATTATTACGTTAAAAGCTCTTAATATATATTTTATTTGTAACTTATATGATCAATTTTAAGATGTAAATGCAGTTTTATTGTGTTTTCTTTTTTAAACAAAAAAATTGGCATCCATTTTGTAAAACTATTATTTTCCTAATATGAGATATGCTGGGGTTCCTAAAATGAGATATCCCATATTGGGGTACACAAAAAGAGCAATTATTCTAGGTGTTGTATTAAATCCTATATTGTTTTATTTTAGATGCCTCTTATCAAAAGGAAGACCTGGGACCACACTGCCATGATACAGGCTGTGAATGCAGTACGAAGAAATGAAATGGGTTACTTAAGAGCTGCAAAACGATTTGGTGTTCCTAAGGGTACCCCCCTTAGGAACACCAAATCGTTTTGTGTTACTAAAGTACAAACAATAATTATTGTTAACCTATTTTGAAGACTGATGCTAGTCTATAATTAATAATTAAAGTACCAAAATATTAAGACTGATGTTTGTCAATAATATTTAATTAATAAGTTACAATAAAAATGTGATTACGACATTGATATTATTTTATTTGTTTGTTTCGGAACATTGTTTGTGTACTTGACATTTATATTGTAAAACACCTGTAATCACCTATGTTCACAAAACAAAATAAATGAAATTTATCCCTAAAATTTTAAGGAACCTAATATGAGATACTATCTTATATTAGCAAACCCTAGTATCTCATAATAGGAGACCATTTGCCTTGGACATTTTTTCTGGTATTTTTGACTTTTTACAGCATGGCTAGAAAAAGATTGTATTTAGCACTGAATAGCTATTACACATTTAAAGTCAATTAAATTTCCTATCTAAAACTATATCTCAGAAAGTTTCAAATGTAACAGTTTTGGTTTTATAGTCAAAAATAGAAATGGTATCTCATAATAGGCATCCTTACCCTACTATTAGTATTTACAAATTCATCTTAAGATACGAAAATATTAAATATTATTTATTATCTTCGTCGTGTGTGATAGTCCATTGAATTGTATGGCGAGTATAGTATCTTAGCCGTGTGTAGCGCCCCTTAGTGAACTCCACTGCGGGTGACGTAACCTACGACAAACTTATTATTTGCGGTTGGTACAGTAATCGGGTCTAGGGATCGAACCGCAAAATTAAGTTTGTTTTTTGTTGTATATACTTTTCCGGGATAAAAAGTACCCAGTGTGGTGCCCAGGATATTAAAGAATAATTATACCAAGTTTCATCGTAATCTAACCGGTAGTTTTTGCGTGATGCCTGAACAAACAGACAGACAGACAGACAGACAGACAAAAATTTTTTTAATCACATTTTTGGGTTCGGTGTCGGTATAGTAACACCCCCTGCCATTTATTTTTTTGATATTTTCAATGTACAGAATTTTCACTTCTACAGATTTATTATAAGTATAGATTAAATAATTAGAACCCACGCGCGCCGTTGGATTCCGCGAACATTTAAATGAGGGTAATCCGGCTTAGTGTTGTTAAAACCTTGTATTTTTTGTTCGTATACTTTTTACGCGAAATGGTAAAGGTGAGACAGTAAAATATGAATGTGAAGTGATGTATTAGGTAGATGGTGGAAGATTAGTATCCGTATGGTAGAACCTCTTTTTGGCCGTATTTGCTTAATTTGATCGCTCATGTAGCTAAACAAAGATCTCATGGCGCAAAGCCAGAACACTAACGCATGTTTGGGTAAAAAGCAGAGGTAATCGCTACAGCAAATATTAGGGCAATATCTAAATTAATAGAAATATAATTTATTTATAAAAAGAAGGAGAGAAAGAGATGTTTTTAATTTTATTTTTTAAATATAATCAGTAGATTTCCTCTTAAGTAAGTAGAGTTAGTCTGAAAAAATTATTTGATTCTCTGCAATTTGTGTTCATAATTATCTAAGGGCTGATTTTCCAACGCCAGACAACTTTATCGGAGCAATAATTTTGAATTTTTGACAGTTCTTCCATATAAAAACTGTCAGACGTCAATTTTATTCCACGAACAAAAATTAACGGTCGACTGAAAAATCAGCCTTAAGACGTGTAGCTAAAATTATAGTCTACATAGAGTTATTTTACCTATGAATTTACATCACTGTCCAAATCACAGTGATCTTTATTGTTACTTTAATAAAGTTTTACTTAAAAAAAAAGTTGTTGTTGTGTTGCATCTGTCAGACAGAGGTAAAATAAGTTTGAAAGGACTGTATTTTTGAAATGAAAACTTCTTTAGCGGCGTTGTACACATTTTTTGTAATGGGTAAAAAATGTTAAACTCGCGTCAGGACACGTGACCTGATCGAAAATTCATAAGACGGATGGCCGTAGCCGGTACCGCGCGTTTTGTTTATAAGACGATTCACAAAATACACACGTAATTGTTCAAGTTTTCACTTCTGTCGGCACTCCCGGAGTGCCACACAGTTTTTTTTTTTAGGGATGGCATCTCGTAGTTGGCCTTGAGAGGTCGAGTGTAAGGGGCCGCCTCCACGAGCGAGAGAATCGCGGTGATATTATCGTCGTGCCAAGTATTTCTATACTCTCTTAGAACGTGTCTTTACACGGCGACAACATCGCCGCAAAAATTTGACGGCACGGCGAGACACACACACACACACACACCCCCACACAAACACACACAATATTATACAGTACCAACGTTATTGTAGACAATCAACAATTCAATGAATTCTTGCGTTACTTCCGACTCACCTCCTTAGGGAACACAGCACGTTGCGTGACTATGAAATAACTTAAAAAGATTGTGGCGTGCGGCACTCCTTTAAAATTACATATCTACCACTGACCTCTATCATACAAGTGCCTTGTTTATTACAGGTCAGTGATATCTACATATTCAAATAGCGTGCCAGTTTGAATACCTATACTAAAACATTGACACTTCGTTAGTGGAGCCCCTACTACGAAAAATACTTTTTGCTGAAAACTGGGCCTAATACGAACGCGTGGAGTAAACGTTACGTAGAACCGAACGATTTTAAAATTGAAAATATTGGTGCAGTCTGTTCACGAATAAAAATCACAATTATCGCAACCTCATAAGAATGAGAATAGAGATCATGTTTTGGACAGTGATACAAAATCATAGATAAAATAACTGTGAAAGGACTAGGTATACAAGGATTCTTTGGCCCCTGAATGACATTGACAGAGCGACTGCCTGACTGACCTCCACAACCCAGTTAAAATATATTAATATGAATAGAATACATATAATTTCCTACCCTTAATTTCTATCTAAAACGTAATATTCTTTTGATCTTTCTTTTTTCCAGCAGAATTACAGTAACTAAGTTAATGTTGGCCTAGATAACATTACACACCTACTAGAAATCTTCGTGAAGGAATTCTATTTAGTTAAGAACTGTTCGACGAAGGTGTAAACTATTTCACATATTGCTTTCAGTGGCGTGTATTGGTTTTCAGAATAGGTAGGCAGGCACTAGGCCGGGTCTATTCTAGGCAGAAGCGACTAACCAGTCACTAACCAGAAACAAAACAAAAGTACCTATGTATCTAGGTATTACTTAACAAATAAAAAGTTTTACAGCCGCCATCTTGGATTTTCCTTTGGCTTTATTTTCGGCTCCAGCAACCTCGAAAACCATGAAAACGATACCCATGATGAAAAATTTTAAAAAATTACAGCCGCCATCTTGATTTTCATTTTGACTTTATTATTGGGTTCTTTGAGGGTGTCAAAAATTGTGGAGCATAGGTACACACAGCTTCATTAAGTGATTACCCCTCCAAAAGACATGTGCGTTCAAATCCGTGATTGGCCCAAGTTGGTTTTTGTATTTTGCAAAAACATTTTATTTTAATTAATTTATTGTTTTAGTGAATAAATAAGTTTAAGATAATATTTATTTTTTTAAATTCTGTTTTTATTATTGTTTTTTTCAATAAAACGTTAATACTTTTATTATTGCGAAAACGACAAGCAATAAATAGGGTTAACATTTACGAGCATTTCATTCATCGTCTAAATAGACTAGAGGTTTCAAGACCGCTTGCCGTGCCTATGAGTGGGAGTTCAAATCATAGGCACGAAATGTGCTTTTTGTTCATTATAATTTCTATTTTGTTTTAGTAATTATTTATAAAGAATTTTAAAATAAAGAAAAATAAAATACCTTAATAATCATATAATAATATTTATTATTGCTATTATTTAACAAAACTATGATCTCACTCAGACCTCATACCGGTAAAGATACCTAAAATCGTGTACTGCGCATGTCAAACCACGTGGTGTATCAAGTCTCGTCTTTCGTGGCACGCATTGTACTATGCTCAAATACACGAGCGGCATGTTGTCGACGACTGCATATACGACTGCATATATGGCAGTTAAATTTAATAAACTATAAGAAAAATATAATACTTAAATAATGAAAAAACTAAATCTTATAATAAAACCACTAACACTTCAAATAAAACTACTGAAACTTAAAATGAAACAACTTAAACTTAAAATAAAACAACTAAATCTTAAAATAAAATAAGGCAACCAAAAACTAAAAAGAATAGTGTTACCGTAGATAGCCTTAGTTCTACAATACCCCCCAGTTTACTGATCTAAAGCTTTCCTAAACGTTGCAAAAGAAACCCATCCTTGGGAATGATATTTCTTCGCCTCATCCCAAAGTTCATTGAACTTTTGGTCAGTAAAGTTTTCTCCAGTTGCTTCAAATACTCTCCTTACTACGTCTGGGGAACGCCTAGCATACAGATCCCGATGGGTAACGCCAAAATGTGTAAAATTTGATGGGCTCACACAGGATCTTACATCAGACTCTTCAGGAAGATTGGTACGATCAGCTTTACATAAACCAGCTGGTGTCACAACTTCGTCTCTATCAAAATACCTCGCTGAAGGAAGTCCTGCCATACGCCGGTTATCAACTTCCTGACCGGGCCTCACCATGTCATTATAAGTCGTAGAATACTCACAGCATTCCACCGCCATATCTGGTATTTTCGGTATACTAGGTGAAGGTTTTCTATGATTAATCATATCAACAAATACCCTATACTGTATTTGAGAACCGTCGAAGCCATTCCACATCTCCAAAAGAGGTTCGATCAGAGTCGGATTTACTCTGACATTTTTAGCTGAACAGAAATTGTAAATGAGATCTTTGCCTAGCCATCCGGTGTTAGCTTTATCTAAGTATTTCATACGTAAGTAAAACTGTCTGAAGAACTGGTCGTCAAAAAATTTAGACAAACATTTTCGTAACTTATTCAAGTGTTCGAGACATTTTAAAAAGAATTCTCTTCCAGCATTAATTCTGCATGTTGTAAGACAGTTGGGAACATTGTGAGTTGAAGGATTCAGTTTTCCAAATGCATAGCCAATTGGAACTTGTTTGATATTGTTGTTCGGTGTTGCTGGTTGACCTAACTGCCCAACCTTCTCAGCTTTGAAGTCAGCTTCCAAAAAATTTCTGGGACTATAAAAAGCAGTGCCTAACTTCAATTTGTCATCAGAAAAGCAACATCTCGCATACATACCTGTTTTGTCAGGTTTATAAATGATGCCAAAAATTTGGTTAGGGTCGTAAGGTGGTCTGCAGTACTTGCGATCAAGTTGGTACCCAGGCTCTAGCGATGGTGGGGTTATACCTATGGGAGTATCCGTTGGATTTATAAGATTGTAAGCAGTTTCCGAAAACACGGTTTTTCTCCCAAAAGTTGCATTACGAATGTCACAACCAGCAGGTAATAACGGCGCTTGATCACGTGTTGTTCCTAACGGTTTCTTCCAATAGGAATCGTAAGTGGTTTCTTTAATTTCATTGACAAGATTTTCAAATTTTGATTTCATTGGTGGATTGATCAGCTCACCGGCATAAATTCTAGGGTTTCTTATGAATCTCGTTTGCGTTTTTGGTTCTGGTATGACAGCATCATTAATTAGTGCGTCTACTTCTTCTTGAAGTAAGTAATGTTTGAGATGGTCAGCTACGTGTAAGTTGGGTTGCGCTGAAATTATGCCCGCAGCAACTATGCCATTTGGATCTCTCTCAATAAACATACCTTCATTGCCTTTCCCGCCTTGTGTTTTGCAGTCTAGCATTGTTGCGGTTTGATTCAATAATACGCAGTATCTCTAAGTAGTCTGTGATTCAATATTACATAAAATTTTTTTCAGTGTTAGGCCGCATTCCGAATTAGCTGCAATCGCTCACAGCACTCACATCACCTCACATGCGTTCCGATTTAGATATTACAGTCTACCAAAAAGTACCTACTCTGTGGATATTACGATTATGACAGCTGAGGGCTGTCAACAATTCGGAACGCTCGTGAACGCGCTCACAGTGCTTACGATATTACAGCAGTATTTTTTTTTTTTGTATAAACACCACATTTCTTCTTTTTCTTTGTTAAGGTGATGACTGTCAGCCAAAAGCACAATTTCGAAAATGCCACGTTAGTTTTAAAGACATGATGCAACTCAAAACAAAACACACACTGACACACACGCACACACACACACTCATTTTTGACAGCACGGTGATATTATTAGAAGGCATGGTCGGCGTTATCACGGGACATCGTTATGGTGTTCACGCTAATTCGGTACGGGTTTAAGTATGCTCAAATCGATTATTTCCCAACTCGGAACGTAGCCGTAGCTGTCATACTGTCAATTAGCCATAGATCTTGAGATTTGTTGACAGCCAAGCAAGAGGGAGTTTGTGGTCACAATTTTTTTTTATATGCTAGTTTTGCCAGTCTTAAGTGTAATAAAAACTTTTCAAAGACGGTGTTCAGAAAACAAAACTGTTTTTTTTTTTTTGCATAACCGGATTACTGTTACGACTTTGGCAGATAAGGATTATGAACCTCACTGGCTGTATCTGTGTCTATGTATTTTTTCTATAACACTGTTGTTATTACCTAGCGCAAGAGTCAAGGCTTCATTTTGTTTGTAGGTACCTACCTACCTATTTTTTATGGCAGTAAGATTTATTATTATTTTTTTTTTTCACTTATTATTTTTTATTTCGTGTTTCATGAACTGCTGTCAAATCCTAAATGTTATTCATTTTTCCTTTCTTTCTATGTACGGTACTCACTGGGTTGCGGCGAGTGTTTCTTGGTGGACATGACGTCATTCAGCTCATGTCAGCTGTCGCAGCGCACGCACGCAATCATTAAGTATGTGTGGACGCGCCACAGCCGGCGCTTGCGATGCCAGCTGCTCAGCTTTTGGGGCACCGCTTGTTCAACGACTTACACTGAACGCTGTGAACAAAAATTAAATTGTAAGAATTTCTCAAAAAGAACATAGGTAGTTGTTCACTTAAAACTTAGAAACTTAACCAAATATCTTCATTAAACTTATTTAGTCGTTCGATCTATCAAGTACCTACATACTAAGTAGGTAGCAGTAGGTAGTAATGATTTAGTATTGTTGGTTCGCCAAATACAGCATAAAGCTACTTTAAAAATTAATGTGTTAACCAATAAGAATCCGTAGGTACACTCAAAGAACCTATTGTGAACTTTGGTCTACTTTAATACAACCTTAGAATTAATTGTACGGTACAAAAATCAAGGCTGATGTTGCAATACAAACATTTACAACGGCACAAGGATATTTTGGCGCATAGCCAAAATTAGAATGCCGCCATCTTGTTTTTTTAGGGTTTCGTACCTCAAAAGGAAAAAAAACGGAACCCATAAGGATCACTTCGTTGTTCGTCCGTCTGTCAAGACCCTTTTTCTCAGGAACGCGTGGAGTTATCAAGTTGAAATTCATATCAAATACTCAGAGCTGCAATCCCTTGAAGCTGTGAAAAAAACAAACTTCTAAATCAACGCAATCAAAACGTATGGGCTTTTATGTTCCGTTTATGCCGCATATTTTGACACTCGCAAGGGAATCAAAACCTATAGGGTAATTCCCGTTGACCTAGAATCATGCAAGGCATAAGAAGCAATGTCATTTAGCACAAGTAAAGAAAAAAAAGGGGGTTTGGCTGTGTCATGAACACGGCCGGCTGTTGTACGTTTACGTAACGGGGTTGATCCGCTCGGCCACATTCATTCTTTTACGTTCCCGGCACTGTTTGACTCGGTCACATGGTGTTTTATTGATACCATTCGATTGCTCTTGAGAAGCCCTTTCCAACCGTATACGATCCCTGAATTTGGATTTGGCTTTTTGACGCGTATAGGCCGACATTATAATTATATTTTGGATCATGTTTTTATATTCACTGTCACTATTTTATCAGTATTTTTTTATATACAATCGATAGATTTTGACGAGAGCTGAAGATTGAAAATTGAACGAACGTCGTAGCTTTTCCGAGTCAAAAGTTATACTAAGTGGAAATCTCGATACGCAGCAAAATTTGCTCAAAATGGCGGCACCTCTACCGCGCGCGATGCGTCACAGCCCTCACTTGGCGTAATTAATTCTTTGATCCTTAAGCTATCTAATGGTGTAATTGAATTTAAGATGGAGATGATAGATATAAAGCTGCAACACCAAACTGTATCCCCCGATTTTGATATCACTGGTTTTTTCGACTTGCTTCCCACTATGGCAGCAACTTTAAAGACGTATTTAGGTACGTCAAAATTTGTAAACCGTTAAATACTTAGATACATACCTACCCACAAATTTGTACGGAACCCTCTGTGCGTGAGTCCGACTCGCACTTGACCGGCTTTTTTAAACAATTTCAGCTTTTGACGTTGAGTTTGAAAACCATGGTTTATTTCGATATTTTTGATGAAATTGACTTGAAAATGTTCCTGTATTACATTACCTATAATATATTCTATCTATTCGTGTACCTAACACCACACATCCCTCTTAGCATTCTCATCTCTGCTGCATGCAATTGCCTTTCATTCATCCCTTTTGTGGCCCAACATTCTGATCCATACAAGACAGCAGGTCTAATCATGGTTTTATATATCTTCCCCTTAAGTTTAAGGCAGATTCGGGAGTCGCAGATTGTTCCCGTGACCTGCCGCCATTTCATCCACCCAGTGTTAATTCTGTGCTTAACCGTCCGGTTTACTTCGCCAACGCTTTGCACGAGTGAACCGAGATACCCGAAAGTCGGAGCAGACTGGGAGAAGTGCACCATCAATCGCTATGGCTCCAGAACTGGAGAGACCGCCGAAATCGCAGAACATATTATATTCGGTTTTGGTTCTGCTGATTGTCAAGCTAACATTCTCCAGCTTTTGTTGCCATTTCCCCAATCTGCTCTGGATCTCAGGTCCTTCTTCACCGAGAAGGACAATGTCATCGGCAAACAACATGCACCAGGGTGCCTCCTCCTGGATGTCCAACGTAAGAGCGTCCATAATCAACAGGAAGAGTTAAGGACTTAAAGCCGGTCCCTGGTGCAAGCCTACAGCCACACTGAACTCGTCGGTATTGCCAGCAGCCGACCGGACGTAGTTACGAGATTGACTGTACATAGCACGAATTCACACATACTTCCCTGACAAACCTTTCACTTTCAAGGCCCACCACAGCACATCCCGAGGTACCCTATCATAAGCTTTCTCCATATCAATGAACACCATGTCGTCGTTGCGCGTGCAAAAGTCGCTATGTGTTATTTAGTTATTTTCGGTTTGTTATGCAGTTTTAATCGTTATTTCAATACACACATACTGTAAAAACAGCTATGTGATAAGTGCAATATTCAAAGAGTTACGGAATGTAGATAAGTGATATTCATACATCGAAAGTTCCGTATAAACACGCTAAGTGTTATAATTCATATACCTCAAATAAGTTCATTAAAAACACATAGCGACTTTTGACGATGATGTGCAAGTTCTTGTGTGCACGTCTGTACTTCTCGCACAATTGGCGGAGTGCAAAAGTGGCGTCCATTCTTCCTCGACCTGGCGTAAACCCAAACTGGTTTGGGCTATTCTCACTCTCCTCTCGCAATCTTTTCTCTTTTGCTTTCTCCGATACAGTCTCTATGTGACATGAGCTTTATTCCTCGATAGTTGTTGCAGTACTGCACATCACCTTTATTGTTGAAGATGGGCACCAGCGAACTATTGCACTATTCTTGTGGGATCCCTCCTTCATGCAACAACTTATTGAAGAATAAATTCAGCCACATACATCCATCTTCTTTTAAACACTTCCATACTTCTACTGGTATATCATCTGGGCCCATAGCCTTTTCATTTTTCATACCTTTTTTTTTGAGGGTGCGAAATCATATAATGACGCCCCTCCCGCTCTGGGTGGAGTGGAAGGGAGTGTCAGACTCTTACTGACTAAAACCCGTGTTCCTTCCTTAGCCCTTTATGTTCCGGGGTAGCGGTAACCCTTTTGGACAATGCCGCTGCCCCGGCAATTTTTTTTTTTCGTACCTTGTCTTGGACTGCCTTTCTTACTTCATCCATGCTAATTTCATACATACAACTTCTGCGCCTTAGTGCTCGAAACTGCCTTGCCTACCTTTGTTGCCTTCTCTTCCATTCTTTATAAACCTTCTACTTTTCTTCTTTCAAACTATCATTCCAGTTTTCTACACCCTGCCATTAACCGCAATTTTCTTTTCTTTAAGCACACCTTTTGCACGTCTTCATTCCACCACCATGTATTCTTTTCTATCATACCTTTCCCTTTCGATCCTCCAAACACGTTCTTTTGCTACCTCTCCTTATACAATCCGCCATCTCTTTCCAACATTCATTCACAGATTTTCCTTTCTACCATTTGACTCTTAAACATACTAGCACATTCCTCTTTTTCTATCATACGCCATCTGGTTTTGGGCGGGGGCTGTCCCTTGTTCCTACTGGACCAGACAATGTGCCAGACAGAATGTGCCAAGAAATATTTCAGACAGTATTATTGGGCAAGAATCAAGGCGAATATAATTATATTGAAACACATTTTAAATTTTATTATTTATTTCTCTTGATTGTTTTTACATTGCAATTGAGCTATCTCCAATTTTAATTTCTGAATTCGAAGCTGAGCTTCTTCTTTTAATAAATTATGAGTTTCAAACATTTGCTCTATTTTTAAATTATGCTCTTCTGTACTAAATCTATGACGTTCCATAAGATTTTCCATTTTGTATTCATGTTCCTCCCTAATGCAACTTAAAAGGAGATGATTCCTTTCTTTGGCAAACACCTTATCCTTAAACAAATAAAGATAATTTATTAACAATCACGATTTACTATATGATACAAGAATTTACATCTTTCTATTAACAATTAAAATCTTACGCAATGTTTTGGTTTATTGTTATCATTATCATTGAATGGTAGTTTTCGTTTCAGTACCGGTGCCTTTTCATGTGGAACATTAGATTTTGAGGATGTTGGTGTTATATTCTGTAACAACAACAAAAACTTGGTAATTAATTAAAACTAAATTAGTAAATAATTACTGAGAAAATATGGCGATGTAGTTGATTACAGTGCAAATAATAACAGCCGCACAGGTCGATCAATCAGGTTAAGCTACCTTTGCCGTGGTTGGTATGTGGATGGGTGACCCATCTTTGCATATTGTGACCCCTCCGTGCCTCAGAAGGCACGTTAAACCGTTGGTCCCGGCTGTCATTTGTGGATCTTTGACAGAAGCCTATAAGTCTGACAACCAGTCTTACAAAGGGGTATTGTATTACCCAGTAACTGGGTTGTGGAGGTCAGACAGGCAGTCGCTCCATGTAAAATACTGGTATTCAGCTGCATCCGGTTAGACTGGAAGCCGACCCCAAAATAGTTGGGAAAAGGCTAGGCAGATGATAATTTGATTACATTGCATCATATTATTCCCGTTAGACTTGAAGATTGTTAGGTGGTAGAATTGAAACTTGTGCAATATGAGTGCATACTCATCAACATCAACATACCATCAATAAGTATGCAGAGCTGCAGGCTAAAAATAGTATTTAACTTAACTTTAATTTAAACTAATAAGTTTAATAATAACAATAACTATATACAACTAATAAGTTACTAGCAAGTAGCAGTAATAGTAGTAGTTATTAACAAGTATAATAAAAGTTTTAAGAAAAATTATAGAAATATTATTTTTTTATATTCGTATTAGCTATTCTGCCTTTATATTTAATAGCTTTTTCTTTTAGAAAAACTTTATGATTTTTTATATAAAAAAAAATAAAAATACTAACAAAAATTGTCTTGTCCTTTCAGTTACTAAGGTATAACTAGATAACTACCATGGAGTGCAAAGTTTGATGGCTGCGGCTCACGTTGCCGTCACCACATGACGATGGCAGAATAGTCAACATCGGCTCAGTTGCCATTGAAGGAAAAAAATTTGAATTATATTACCTTTACACTCACACCAATGCTATCGCTATCAAAACCATTGCAATCTGTCTCAAATTCCTGTGGAATCCTCCTCAAAATTTCTGAAGTATCCGGGCTTGGACTAGGAGTGCATTTCATCGATGTTTTCACCTCAGACATGTTCTTTTTTACGTCTAGTTTCATTGTACGCCACTGTTGTTTTAATTCAGCTAAATCCCTCATGCGGTCATTTAATTCATTGAACCTGTAAATTTAATATAGTTTTCAATAACACAAAAGATTTAACAACACCTACTATGAAAAAGAAGGCATTGTGAACAGTTTAGATTAGGGACTATTGTGGTATTAACATATTCAATGGTGCCTACCTGCCTCACTTAAGATTTGCAGACGATCTAGTGCTTTTCGCTGAAAATTTTGATGATTCCCAGTAAATGTTCGAAAATCTTTATGATGACTCTTTCAAGGTAGGACTTAAGATCCAATATGACCAAGATGAAGATTATAGAAAACATCTTCAGCAATTCAAATCTTCTGTTAAGACTAGCGTCCAAGGACTGGAAGACGAGATGTCGATCATCCAGCGGCGAGATGAGCAGACGACATTGTTGCCAAATAGGCTGGCATTGAAGCATTGGGATTGGCACAAGAAAAGAGAGGTCTATGCCCAGCACTGGGTGAAGTCGGGCTTTTGATGATGGATGACGACTATGAAATATTATTATACCACCTTTTACAAACCTTCGCGATACTGTTTGCCAAGCTGTTGTTTTACTTTTATTCGTTTTTGTATCCGTGTTCTTATTTTCTATAATAGACACAAACTCCGTCATGCAACTTTTCAGTATAGTCTGAAATAATACGCAAATACTGTGGTCTTGGTTTCGAATCTATTTGTGAAGTTTGAACATTTTCTGATAATATATTTCTCACCTTTTCTATTTGATCCCAATTTGCAGACCGTTTCCTTTTAATCTTTTCGTTGCTGGTGTTTGCATTAGTTTCAGCCATTATTGCAGAAAATGTACGTCTTTTAAAACAATTTATAATTTCAATTGTACCGTTATTACGGTTAAGCATATTATTTGACATTTTGGCCGGTGACGTTCAAGATTTGCTATGACAGCTTTACACTTTGACTGACTTTGACAGCTTTTATAGGTTGCGTTCTGTACTTATTGCATGCATCATGAGACAATGAGGGTTTTCTGAAATGACGTTCGCTAGGTGGCAGCACTGACACGTCAGGTCCAGGCATCTGTCAAAGAGCCTATATTTTCTTTAGTCATGAACTCATGACTGAATGATGAACGAATGAATGAATCGAATGATGAACGTCATCATATATTTTATATTGGAAGACCTCTTGTCACAGTGGTGCCAACTGGTGTCGTAAATTTTCACGAAAACCCTCATTAACAATACCATAATTTTTTAATAGGTAAAAGAACGCAAAAGCAGCAGGTAATGCTATGTGTGTATATATATATATTTTTAAAGTTATATTAAGTATAAATTTATTAGTGTTTTCGCAAATAAAAAATGTCACTGATATTACGCAGTACCATGTTCAGAACACACCTTCTAATGTTGCCAGTGGTTTTTGTCATGCAGTTGGTAACTATGCATTGTTTTATTGGTAAAGGGAGTGTACTTACTACTCCATATCTTACACAATGTCTAAGAATACATTTTTGCTAAGCAAGTGTTTTACATATTTATATGTATTAGTGAGGGTAAATAGTCCTTTCACAGTTATTTTATTACTCCTGATTTTGCATCAGTGTCCAAATCACAGTAATTTTTATTCTCATATTGATAATGTTGCTAGGGTTGCTATTGGGTTGCTACTGTCAGATGTATAAATACTGTGAACGCACTATAATAGCCACTGACCTGTATTATACAAGTACAAACTTGTATGATAGAGGTCAGTGATTTAGTAGATGAAAGTTCGTATGGACGTTAGTAGTGTCGTTTTGGCGATGGGCATTCTCATCGGGCTCACCGCCTGCTATTCAATAACCCTTTCCCATTTAAGTCTATTCAAGCTTGTTTCAAATTAATATTATTTCAAGTTAAATAAATATCAACTTTATTTTAATAGAAATTAAGTTGATTTCAAAGTGACTAGCTGTATTGAAAAAGTCATAAAAATGTTTGAAGTTGTAGCGTAAACTAAACTTTATTGTGTAGGATTTAAAGTTATTTTTCCATAAACTCAGATTTGTTTACATTTTTGGCAAATAAATCGCGAATGCAGATTACCTCTGCACTCATCTAAAATCTTAACCAACAAATCGTTTACCCGCTCCCTAGACAAAACGTCTCGGAGAAAATATGCTGAAAACAAAAGGATCACGCACAAAGCCGTCGAGCCCAGCGTCGGTTCCCCTCGTAACCTCATACAAATCATAACAGATAATGACTGTCACCTCTTCCCTCCCGGCTGCTTATCTGTGAGAGGCATCCCTTGCAGCTGTGTGTAAAGGCATTGTTTTGAAACTTGAGCTCTGAGATGTTGATTGTGATCTGTTTTTGTAAACGGGTTATCACCAGTCAGCTGCCTTGTTCATAAATTAGGCTGCCTTTCCACCAGGAATGTGCGTAGCGACAGCGTGAGATGTGTTTGATAAGAACCAATAGAATCACTTCATTTACTAGCCTCGCTCGGCCCAGTTCTAGTGGAAACGGCTCGGCGGAGCGAGATTATTGTACGTTCAAAACAAGGGAAGGATGTGTGCGAGGGATGTGTGGCGCGCGCGCGCTCCGCTCCCACCACACCTCACCCCGCTCGCATCTGAAAAGAGCCCGTTACAATTTGCACACTGTTTCGAGCTTGGCAACGCATCCTCGCACTACAAATTTGCACATCGTTCACCGCCAGCACATTTCTGGTTGAAATACTCACACCATTTCACAGCCTCGCTACGTATTCTCGCACCACCCAGCTACCTCGTACATCTCTGGTGGAAAGGCTGCGATCCACCAGAGATGAGCGAGGATGCGTAGCGAGGAATGTGTGTAAAACTAACCAATAACAACGCTAACTTAGTTCAAGCTATGAAAATGAAGCGATGTTATTGGTTTGTTTCACACACATCCTTCGCTACGCATCCTCGCACATCTCTGGTGGAAACGCAGCCTAAAGAGCTGACAGTTTAATGATCAAGAGGGAGTCTAAAATGGTCGCTTATCGTCGGTCTGCCTCCAGTTATTTTCAGATTCAGAGGAGCAGTGGTGACCCAGTAGTAGCGCTGAGTGGCCCCGACTTACGAGTAGGTCGTGGTTTCGAACCCAGGCAGGCTTTACTTTGTGTAATTGATGGTTAACGGTGAAGGAAAACATCGTTAGGAAACCGGCATATCCTAGAACCAAAAATTCGAAGACATATTGTCACATCTACCGACCTGCTCTGAGCCCGCGTGTTTACGGCCCACTTCCTCTAGAGACGAGGCCTGTGTCCTAGCAGTGGGATGGGAACCTTATAAGCTGATTAAGTAAGTTATGTAAAGCCGGATTTGAACACGTTTATCATCAATCATCACCCAAACTTATGGATAATAAACGTGATATGCATGGCTATAGGCCTCGATTTGTTGGAACGAGGTTCTTTTACGGAGCTTGCGGTAGGAGTAAAATGGGAGAAATCTTCACGCGACGAAAAAGTGTTATGCCCCCTCTATGTGATTTTTCATGTACCTATGTAATAGAAAGAGAGAGAGATAGATGGTTAACTTGGTTTTCGAGGGTACTGAAGCCAATAGTGAGGTCAAAATGAAAATTCAAGATGATTAGCTGCAAAAATGTATAAATTTTCGTCATTATGTTTTCACAGCCGCCATCTTGGATTTTTATTTTGAACTTCGTTCCTGCCTGGGGTTCTCCGACTCCACATGTTTCTTTTTACGTTCCATCATAGACCATCGCTTTCCATCAGGCGTGATCGAGGTCAAAAGCAGGCAGGCAGCAATTAAAAAAAAAAAAGTGAGCCGTCACGGGACGCCTGGCAGATGTGAAACATCGACATTATTTTGTAAAAGTAATATGATTGAAAAGAACAGATTGCGATATAAACTAAATATGGCATAATGATATATACACCATCATATAGCGTGGCGACGCGTCGCCACGGCATGCGTCACCACGCCAGAAATTTGTTTTACGTGCGGCTATAGATGTTTCACATCAAAAATTACCATTCGTTGAATAAAGAAACCGGTTCAAAAATAGAATCTTTGCAAAGCCTCAGTGGAGCGGTACGGCTCGTTAACAGTGTCAATAGGGAGACTAGCAACTGGTGGCCATTTGTATGTCTGACCTTTACCTACCTCGACACGACGTCTTTATCAATGGCAAGACATTCGAACGAACTTGGTAGCACTTAACATGCGAGTTTTAAGTGCTTCAAAATCGTAGGTATACACAATTTGGTAGAAAAGGTTCTTCTTAGCGTATCGATGGCACGAAGTTCAAACATCTTTGGCCCAAAATTCAGCTGTGCGAACTCCGTTCACTCAAAAAGTCATAAGATCATGAAGTGCAGAGGTGACATCTGGCGCAGGATGGAAGGTGCATCATTGTCTGTGGGAAGGTGCCGCATACGTACTTGAGATCTGAACTGTGGAGATAGTCTGTGCTCCGGCTGACTTAATTGGGTTCGAAGTCTATTTAGAGATTTTCAAGTCGGGCACGGTAACGCGTGACCGGGCGGAAGGCTTAGATGGTTCGATAAAATTGTGAAAGCTAGAGAATATAAATTTGTTTTATACCGTCAAGATGCAGAGTTACAGTTACTGTATTTGCATTTTAGTGCTGTGGAAACCGAAATAAAAGTTATTAATTCAAACTAGGCTGAGAATCAGCACTTTTTGAACGACAAAATTAATTTTCACAGATTTTTTCACAGCTTCAAGGGACTGTAGACCTGCGTATATGGTTTTAATTTCAACTCTAATTGACAGACAGACGGACGACGAAGCGATCGTATCTCATTTTTTATTGAAGTGAAAACTTCTTTAGCGGCGCTGTGTACTTTTTTTGGAATGGGTAAAAACTTCTAAATTCGCGTCAGGTCACGTGACCCTGATCGAAAATTCGTAAGACGTAAAACGTAAGACAGCGCCATCTATGCACATCGGGAAGAACTACGAGGGCCTCGCGTACTAACTACGTAGTTCATCCAACAACGACGAGATGGCGCTGAACCACGGATATATAACTGTGTGCTTATTTGTAAATCTGAATAAATTCGTTTCACGAGAAGAATAAACCAGTCACTTTGGTCATCATACCTGATTTGCAAAAAACCCTATAAAATAAGGAACACACCTTAACACGCGTGTTTTGTTTATAAGACGATTCACAAAATACACTCGTAATTGTTCAAGTTTTCACTTCTGTCGGCACTACCGGAGTGCCAGTGTTTTTTTTTTTATAAATAAATGGAAGCGCCCAACACCGCGTGAAAAAGCCACAAAACACACACACAAACAAACACAAAACACACATTCAACGTGCATACGACTGCCTGGCTGTAATTGACCGTCCGCCTGTAAGCCTTTGTTGAATTTAATTAAAGTATAGACACTAGCACATCAAGCTACTACAATCTGTGAAATTCTTTAATAGATTTTCAACTTTATTGCTATAGTATAAGGTTCAAAATTGATTGGAAAAATTTGACAGTTTCGGGTAGCTAGATGTGCTGGCGTCTGTACCTAACGTTGTAGGCCGGTGTTAATGGAGGTAAAACAATTATTATACATCCGTACCTGTTATACTATGCTTATGTCTGTCTGTTGTCAGAAAATGTTGCAATAAGTGAAATTTTCCCTAAATCTAAATGTTATAGGGATCCAAGGATGATCATTGATTGGTCTTCATTGGAAACGCGTAACTGTCACACTAATATTATAAAGGCGAAAGTTTGTGTGTGTTATATGTTTGTTACTTCTTTACGCTCAAACGGCTGGACCAATTTTAATAATTTTTTTTATGAAGTTAGCTGACACCCTGGATTAACAAATAGGCTACTTTTTATGCCGATATTCCCACGGGATCAACATTTACGCGGGTGAAACCGCGGGCGCAGCTAGTATAATATAAAATGTTTAGCGCAAACCTAAAATGTAGATCAACTAGTAAAATGCACGGGAACGGAAATTTTCTTACGAAGTAATGTAACAGTACAGCCGGTCGATTCTGTAAAAGTCTCACCGTGAAAACTTAGGTGAAGTGAGTTTGTTTTTGCTAGGAATTGACACTATTCACTCCACGCTCACTTCACCTAAGTTTTCACGGTGAGATAGTTACAGAATCGCACTACAGATTCGAGCATAACATCAATAAGTTAGTAGAACCAAGGTACCTAATGTTAATATAGTAATGCTTCAAATTTAATTCGGTTCGGATTTTTTTTCGTTTCGATTTGTTGTTGTAGTTGTTTGGTGTTCTTGTTGATGCTGTTGTATAGGTACTCTCGGTGGGGAGCGCCTTTAGAATCAACACAAAAAACAAATTGCTGCCGCTGGTCCGCACAACGAGGTTATTTTATTTTTTCCATATTATTTATTTAATTTGCTTACCTGCGTCTTGTTGCTTCGATGTTTGAAACAATCACTCTAAAAAGTTTAAAGTAATCAAAAATTGCAACAAGTTGTAATCAAGTTAATAAAAATATGGCTGTCAGTATGAAACCACTAAATATTTTGTGACTATTATAACCGGGACAATTTTCCTCACCTACCTTTACAATATAATAGCTCATTGTACATCAGCTTTGTTCTCGATGTATATGTTTACCATACTCACTCGGTAACCTGTCGCGCTTTAGAATCTATATTTAAAAAATTATTAATGTTATCTGTGGTCTAGCTGTCAAACTTCATTCTTTCGTTTCGCGCGGTAACCGGCGCTGTAAAAAAGTTAAAAAATAGTTAATTTCGTGTTTTTTCAGTGTGTACACTACAGAAATGGGTAGAAAACACAAACTTAGTGAGGGTGATCGAAAATTAGAAAAATATTTAAAGAAAATACGAAAAATTGAAAAACGGTTGAAAGATCGTTTGGACCAAAGTGAAACCCCAGGTAAAAAACTTAAACCTACCACATGACACGGGTGGTGTACGTGATACATCGACGTGATCTTTTTGTTTTCGGACAAGATGTGGTTAGACATGGGCGGTGTACGTGATGCACAGACATGTCGTAACGAAATATCATAGTGAGGTACCTATAGGTACTACCTATGAATTTTAGACACAAGCCATGTACGCGATACATGGGTGTGCTCAATGGGTTGAAATAACCTAATAAAACTGAAATGTGTTTCAGATAATGGTTCAACGTCGGATGAGTCCATGACGGAACAGGTCCCCCAAAACAATGGAAATAATGTAAATTTGTCACAAACTGAACCCCAGGATCAGGAAGTGTCAACTCAAGTTGATACAATACTAGAAGTTAACAATGCTTCTTCTTCCTTAGCTGTACTAAGTACAGACATCCTCACGGCACTAGGAGACCCACTCCCAGAGCAACCAAAGTTTGGTCCAAACTTAGTTGAGGATGTGGCTCGAATCATGAATACTATATTGAAAGCCGGACTTAAAAAAGAGGCAAAGGCTCCGCTTATGGAGGAGGTTATACCTGAAAATTGTCAGTACTTGATTGCACCCAAACTGAATCTTGAAATTGCTACAGCGGTAGGTGAAAACATTTGCAATCGTGATAAGAAGATTGAGATTGAACAAAATCAGCTTGGACGAGGACTGTCAATGCTGAGCAAAATATTGTCATCACTCACAGTAGATGAGAACATGGATAGAATAAATGTGATATCATCACTCTGTAATGCGATCAGAATTTTAGCTGATCTACATGCCATGCAAACAAAGGCAAGAAAAAATTTAACATTGCCTGCATTAGACAAACAGTTTTTAAACTTGGTAAAAGATGTTGAAAGAGATGAGTACTTATTTGGAAGTGATTTGAATGAAAAAATAAAAGCTATTAAAAATGGCCAAAAGAGTGGAAACTCTATTAAAAAATTCATCCCAAACCCTAAACAGGGAAATTACAGTGGCCCATCCCGTTACCATCACACTGGTTCTCGAACGGTAATGAGGAATGGGCCCAAGAAACAACCAGTAGTGAAGAACTACCAACAGAAGTTCCCGAGGAGAACCAACCCCGAGTCGAGACAGTGGAAACAATCAAAACCACATGCCCCAACCACCAAATAGAGGTAAGCCATGGTGGCAGACTTTCACATTTTATAAATTGTTGGCAAAGAATATGTGATGATGAAGTCATTTTAGGTTATATCCAAGGATATAGTATACCTTTCATTGATGTACCTTGTCAACATTCAGAACCACAACCTTTTCAGTCAAAGTCAGACCAGGAACATAAAAATATGTTAGAGGCAATTCAGAATCTGTTAAGTTTAGAAGCCATAGCACCTTGTAAGCCCTGTAGAAATCAATTTGTGTCAAGGACTTTTTTAGTTCCAAAACCAAACGGTGATCACAGATTTATTTTAAATCTAAAAAGCCTTAATGAATATGTAGCTACTTCCCATTTTAAAATGGAAGATATCAGGACAACCATGGCCCTCCTTAATCCAGGCGATTTCATGGTAAAAATTGACATGAAAGAGTCTTACTTATTAGTTAACATTACACCAAGTCATAGAAAGTTTTTAAGATTCCGCTATGGAGAACTTTATGAGTTTCAATCTCTACCATATGGCCTTTGTAGTGCACCACTGGTGTTTACAAAAGTAATGAAAGTAGTAGTAACTTACCTCCGTCAAAGAGGCTTTAAATCAGTTCAGTACTTAGATGATTTGTTACTAATTGGATCAGATTATACCTCTGCTCTCAAAAATTATCAAGAAACTATTTCCTTACTTCAGTGTTTGGGATTTGTCATAAATTTTGAAAAAAGTGTTACAGTACCATGTCAGACTTGTCAGTTTTTAGGCTTTGTCTTTAATACATTGGATATGACAATTAGCTTACCTTCAGAAAAAGTGAAATGCATAGAAAACAGTGTCGCCAAATATATCAAAATGGATTCTTGCTCCATTCGTGACATTGCCAAGTTGACAGGTACATTAGTGGCTGCTTGTCCAGCCTCCCGGTACAGTTGGTTATACACTAAAACACTAGAGCACTATAAATTAAAAGCTCTTACAAAAAGTAATAATAATTATGACTCTACAATGTATGTTAATTCAGACATCAAAGAAGATCTTCAGTGGTGGTTCACTAATATTACAAAATTTAGAAAACCTATGTTATCTCCTACTTATGATATGGTTATCTTTACTGATGCAAGCCGAACTGGCTGGGGGGGTGTATGTAATAGTTCCAAAATTAGTGGTCATTGGAAAACTGAAGAACTTAATTATCACATAAATTATTTAGAATTGTTGGCCATATTTCTTGCATTAAAATCATTTGTAAAACACAGACGAAAATTAAATATATTGTTACGAGTAGATAATACTACAGCAATATCCTATATTAACAAAATGGGAGGCACTCAATTCCTACATCTTAACCAATTGTCAAAAGATATATGGAGATGGTGTGAAGATAGGGAACTATGGCTCTTTGCATCATACATTAGGTCATCAGATAATAAGGAAGCAGATGAACAATCTCGAAAAATAAATCCAGATACAGAGTGGGAATTGAGTGACCTTGCCTATAAAGAAATAGTATCAGAACTTGGCTTACCCAGCATAGATCTATTTGCATCACGACGTAATACAAAGTGTAAGTTTTTTGTATCTTGGAAACCAGATCCAGAAGCTTGGGAGGTTGATGCTTTTACAATTTCTTGGACGCAACATTTTTTCTATGCATTTCCACCATTTAGTTTAATTTTGAAATGTATTCAGAAAATAAAAGTGGATATGGCCACTGGCATTATGGTTATGCCTTATTGGCCATCTCAGCCTTGGTATCCAATTATGAATGAACTTTTGGTATCAAAATTGGTTCATTTATCTCCTCATAAGAATCTTTTATCCTCTTCTTTCAGAGACAGTCACCCACTCCACCATCAATTAACATTGATAGCAGGAATATTATCCGGCAAGCCTGGTTAAATAGATTATGTCCTACACAGGCTGTGGATGTAATGATTAGATCTCTTGCTGTGAATACACTTAGACAGTACAATGTTACTTATAAGTTATGGTGGAATTTTTGTAAAGAAAACCGTATTGATCCTTATCAAGCTTCAGTGCCATATGTCATGACATTCCTCACAAAATTATATAATTCAGGTGCATCCTATGGGACATTGAACTCTCATAAATCTGCACTTTCATTAATTAGTAACTCTAAACTTGGGGAAGATGACCGCATAAAGAGATTATTGAGGGGATTTTATAAAGGTAGACCACCGCTACCAAAATATAACGTAACTTGGGACACAAACAAGGTGTTGAATAACTTAAAAGACTGGTATCCGAATAATAATTTAAGTTTAGAAAATATTTCTAAAAAATTGGTGATGTTGTTAGCATTAAGTACAGCCCACAGAGCTCAAACTTTATCTCTTATAAAAATTAGTAACATAAAATATTCAGACTCTGGCATTCATATTATAATTTCTGATATTGTCAAGACATCTGGTCCAGGCCGCAGCCAGCCTAGTATTAATTTATATTATATAAATCCACAAAACTTATGCCCAGCTAAGACTCTTCGAGACTATTTAGCAATCACAAAAGATATAAGAAATAATTCAGACTTACTTATTCTATCATTTAAGAAACCACACAAACCTGTGTCTTCTTCAACAATAGGGCGCTGGATTAAAAATGTTTTATTAGGTTGTGGTATAAATATTGATATGTTTACAGGACATAGTACAAGACATGCTGCAACCTCTATGGCTAAGTCAAAAGGCGTGCCTTTAGATGTAATTAGGCAGACAGCGGGATGGACCAGTATGTCAAAAACTTTTGAAAGGTTCTATAATAGACCTATAACTTGCGATTCTTTTACTGACGCTATTTTTAATCAATAAATTATAAAATACATTATTAATGATTGATACAGAAAAAGTAATAATTTAATTAGAAGAAAACTAAGTAAAGACTACTGTTAAAAAATTAATATAATTTGATTAATAAGTACTGTCATTCCAAGAAAAAATGTTATTTTCATAGTAAAAGTTAATTAATAATTACTGATAGTATTCTAATATAATTCGATTTATAAAAAGATGTTTCTTTTTATATTGTGTCACCTTTCTAATACCTACTTAGTGTATATACCGTACTTGTTTTAAGTTCACAACTTCATGATGTAAACTCTAAACATCTGCATGGTAAACATATACATCGAGAACAAAGCTGATGTACAATAACATGATCAAACAAACTCACCTGCAGTGAAGTTCGATCATTATTGTACGAAGGCTTTGTTCGAAGATGTATATGTACCCACCCACCCAGTACCTACTCCTGTATTGTAGGTACTTAGACCCTCTGTTTTTGAAGTTGTGAGCTTAACTAATTTAGCTCTAAAGTATGAAGTTTGACAGCTAGACCACAGATAACATTAATAATTTTTTAAATATAGATTCTAAAGCGCGACAGGTTACCGAGTGAGTATGGTAAACATATACATCTTCGAACAAAGCCTTCGTACAATAATGATCGAACTTCACTGCAGGTGAGTTTGTTTGATCATGTTATTATTTTTCTGCCTAAACGCCTCGGGGAGGATGACAAAACTCGACAAAAACTGACATTGATAGATGATAAAATGTTCACAGTTTGATCGAGTTCTTACAGCGAAATATTATCTACGTATAATAATATGTAAAACATTGTCTGGTACTTCAATTGTAGTTAGTTGATGAGTAAGCATTATGTATTGTCAGTACCTTGCGTTCACAATGTCAGAAAAGAAGATTTTGTTTTTTGTTGAGTATGATAATTTTGTGAGTTTCTTAACTCTGGGGGCATACACACTAAAATGTAATTGACAAGCTTATGGTGATTTATCGAGGTTGGCACTGCTTATATGCCTTGATGCAATGCATGCCACTGATTTGGGGTACAACGTTTTTATGACTTTTTCAGTACAAGTCATTTTAAAATCAACTTAATTTACACTTCGCTAAAGATGGAAATAACATCTAATTGGAAAGAAAGAATATCTGAGCATTTATATGGCACGTCGTGTTTTATAAAGTGACTAGCTGACCCGGAGAACTTCGTACTAACCGCCTCAGAATCAAAAAAGCCAATCCATACAAAATCTATGAGAAAACTTATAATTTTTTTTCTTTGTGAATTTTCCGATGTTTTAATAGTTATTCTGCTATTCGGGGCGGAGACATAACCAACAGACCAAAGATCATAAAAATCGGTCCCGTGGTTCTTGAGTTATAAATGGTGTAATTATCCCGACTTTATTTTATACTAGCTAAAAGCAGAGCTTTGTGAGGGCTCGCGTCGTTTTTCTGCGTGGTAATTTTTTTTAATATTTTTTTTCGTAATTTAAATTATTATTTTTTTTACTGATACCTAACACATCTACATATAAATAGAAATTATTATGTTAAAGCACAAATCAATAGGCGTAATAGTTTTTCCGTAAAGTGTACCACAAAATGCTCAGGTTGTGGGATATAGCAGGGCTCGCTTCGCTCGCCCTGATAAATAGAAATAGATTGTCATACAGAGATAATGACACCCACATGACACTGACATAGAGTTACATAGATTACTAGTTTTCTTGATTACAGTTTATTTATTTATAAGTATAAAAAACTGGCCACTTGCGACTCGGTCTCGCACACGAAGGGTAAAGTGACGGGGAGAACACACAGTTTTAACAGTTTCCCTGTCCCATGAATCATAATATGATCATATCATAATAGAATCATAATATGATTCATGGGACAGGGAAACTGTTAAAACTGTGTGTTCTCCCCGTCACTTTTCCATAAAGGTTCCTTAGAAAACCAGCGTCAGACAGCATCTGTCTGGCTGTCTGCTGAAATGAACCTTTTTGGCGCAGCCGTGAGGCACACACTATTGGTTGTTGAAACATTATTTTTATTTTGTTAATTTTGTATTTGGTGTTTCACGAACTCTGTCCAAATAATTTTTTTTCTTTCTTTCTTTCTATAGACGTCTGTTAGAAAATATGGTAATACTAAATGACTCATGTGTATGTTTTCTTTTAAGTTGTTGTAACCGAGCAACACTTGTTTGTTTTAACTGTCAACGTCACTTGCTTAAAAATGTTTCCTGTAATTATGTTTGTTGCCTCGGTCAATCGAATTGTATCTAATTGTTTGTATTAAATCAGTGTAGATAATGATCTATATTTTGATGAATATATGTGCAAATTATCTACCTACATCATGGTGTAATTATTTTCAATATTCGTTACGAAGAAGCTCCATTTTCACTAGCGCCTGTCACTCATTTCAACAGGTTATTGGTCCCAGATCGAGGAGAATTATTACAAGGTACGATAGAATAAGAAATACACCATGACAAACGGAAATCAACCCGGCGCCGGCGATGGCAGCGCGGCCCGCGCGCACGAGGCGCAGCCCCACGCGCAATCTCATGCACATTCGGACCATGCGCCCATGCTTGGCGGGGGAATACATATCGAACGGCTTGAGGGGGCCTCTAATTACAATTCCTGGAAATTTTCTATGAAAATGTTGCTCACCCTAGAGGGGTTATGGAGTTTTGTCACTGGCGATGAGAGGTGCGCCGCGCGCGATGCCCGTGCGCTGGCCCGCATCTGCCTTTCAGTGCAATCAACATGTCATCAGTACGTGAGAGACGCTAAATCTAGTAAGCAAGCCTGGGATTGCCTTGCCAAAATTTTTGAAGACCGCGGACTATACAGGAGGGTCCTGTTATTGCGAAAATTGCATCATGCCGACCTGTCAAATTTTTCTTCGATGACAGAATACATTCAGCACGTTATGAACCTCGTGCAACAGTTGGCAGACATTGGAAAAGTCATAGACGACTGTGAGGTCGCAGAAATCTTGCTCAGTGGACTTAGTCAAGACTACGAGGCGCTTGTTTCTAATCTGGAGACTGTTTGTATCACGAACACGCTGTCTAGTGAACTTGTAAGAACACGGTTACTACAGGAGGAGTTTCGAAGAAACAGCACAGATAGTGCCAACCACGGCAGCAATTCAGCGACTGCATTCAGCGTTCAGAAACCAAAAGTTATCTGCAATTTTTGTAAAAAACCTGGTCATGTCAAATCGAAATGTTTTCGGTGGAAGAAGATGCAGAAGAAGGAGAAGCCTGACACCAGGGCCTTCACTGCAACGGCCACAGCATTCTTCGCAGGCAACACCAAGGACTGGTATGTGGACTCGGGCTGTTCTACACACATGTGCAATGACATAAGTGCTCTTACGAACTTTAAGGACATTAATTTGAACCAGAGTGTCACTATTGCTAATAATGATAAGTTAAATATAACTGGAGTTGGTGATGTTAATATGAAAATAGGATCTATGGTAAGAAAAATTGAAAATGTTTCTTATGTTCCTCAACTATCTACCAATCTCTTATCTGTAAGTAGGATGACACAAAAAGGTTTTGTAGTAACTTTCACAAAGGATAGATGCAACATTTATGATAGATGTAAAATTTCTGGCAACCCTATTGCTACTGCTTCTAATAATAATGGCATTTTCAAACTTGACAGTGAGGTATGTATGTTAGGAATGGAAGGTATGGTATCTTCGCCAGAAGTGCACTCTTCTATGCCCCTGTGTAATAGACAGGAGTCACAGAGTGCTGATGTTGCTGCCTCAGTTCCCATTGATGTCTGGCATCGGAGACTTGGACACCTGAACACCCAGGGTTTGTATAGGTTACGAGACGGAGCTGCCACAGGTGTGTGTTTTCACGATGACAAGAATAGTCAAGTCTTGAAGAACTGCACTGCCTGCCTCGAGGGAAAAATGTCAGCAAAGCCCTACCCATTGGGCCAGGCGCATCGTGCTGAGAGTCCTCTCGAGCTGGTGCACTCCGACGTCTGCGGGCCAATACAGGAGGCAAGCTTTGGCGGGGCGAAGTACATCGTCACGTTCACCGACGACTTCACGAGGAAGTCATTCGGATACCTGATCAAGAATAAATCAGAGGTAATGCCATCATTTATTAATTTTAAAAGCTTAGTAGAGAAACAGTTGGGTTTACCTATAAAAATTTTACGCAGTGATAATGGGGGGGAATATTGCAATCAGAAGTTTCGTGAGTACCTCAAAATTGAGGGAATTATTCACCAAACGAGTGTGGCCTATTGTTCGCAGCAAAATGGCGTAGCTGAGCGACTTAATAGGATTTTGTTTGAGAAGGTTAGGTGTATGCTCCAGGGAGCCAATTTAGATAAAAGATATTGGGGCGAGGCAATTATGACTGCGATTTACCTCAAAAACAGGAGTCCAACATCAGCTTTAGGAGACATGACACCTGAGGAGAAGTGGTCCGGTCGTAAGCCTGATCTCAGCCACCTTCATACTTTTGGCTGTATAGCATACTCCCTACTTCCAGATCAGAAACGTCGCAAGCTTGATGCCAAGAGCCAGAAATATATTTTCGTTGGCTATAGCACGACTTCAAAAGGTTTTAGATTGAGTGACCCCCGTGACCCCAAAAGGGTTATAACTTCCAGGAATGTGACCTTTCTGGAGGAACGTTTTAGCAGTAATAATAATAATAATTCAAATATTGGCTCCAATAGTAATGATTTTATTTCATATGACATGACATGCAACAATAACTGTGATATTTTATTGAAATCTAATAATAAAATGAATGTTAATAATGTGAATAATGATATTATTAATTTGGAATCTAATTTTGAACACCCTGTGATATCTGATAACGAACATAATTGTGATCTCATTTCTAGTTCTGTGCCTTTGTCGGTTTCTGGCTCTCTAGAAGAGGAGGAAGTCTACAATACGGGCAGTGAGAATGAGGCGAGTTTTGCTGAGTCGCCGATTGCGAATGCATTTATGAAAAATGCTTCTTCGGAATCTGGAGTGACGACAGCGTCAGAGGAGAGTGCCTCTGATCTGCCGCCTTGTTCTGCATCTCGTCCCGTACGTAGTACTCGGTCGAAGCCACCTATGAGGTATGCTGACTACGAGATTGATTATGGTCTATTAACACAGGAAAATGTTATTGTAGAGCCAACTACTTATGACCAAGCTATGTCTGGTCCTCAGGCTGAACAATGGAGGGCTGCTATGCAATGTGAGTATGACTCTCTGATGGAGAATGGTGTATGGAAACTGGTTGACAGACCACCTGGCGAAAATGTCATAAAATCCAAATGGGTTTTTAAGACTAAATATGACACATCAGGTAGATTTGATAAATTCAAAGCTAGGCTTGTTGCCAGGGGTTTTACCCAAGTTCCAGGGGTAGATTTCAATGACACATTTTCCCCAGTAGTCAGACACTCTACAATGCGATTATTATTTTCTTTAGCTACAAAGCTCGATTTAAATATCGACCACATTGACGTAAACACAGCGTTTTTAAATGGTAAGCTTAGAGAGAAAATATTTATGGAGCCTCCTCCAGGCTTCAGTTCTGGTGATAAAGTTTGTTTATTACAAAAAGGAATTTATGGCCTTAAACAGGCTAGTAGAATTTGGAATGATAGAGTTCATGAACTATTATCTGAAAATGGTTATAAACAATCAAAATGTGAACCCTGTGTTTACACAAAGAAATCTGAAAATGACATGATAATAATAGCATTGTATGTCGATGATTTTTACTTATTTTATTCGAAAGATAGTAAGAATATTAAGGATTTACTTACCTTATTAGAAAGTAATTTCAAAATTAAGCACTTAGGCCCAGTGACTAGCTGTCTTGGTATGCGTGTTACAAGAGATAGAGCAAATAGAGTTTTGAAACTAGACCAATGTGAATATATAAAGAAGTTGCTTTTACGTTTTGGCATGCAAAACTGTAAACCTGTGTCAACACCTATGATATTAAATTCTAAATTATGTAAATGTGAAACTGAAAGTTTACAGGATGATGTATATAACTACAGAGAGCTTTTAGGAAGCCTGATGTATATAGCTGTGTGTACTAGGCCGGATATAGCCCATACCTGTAGTCAATTAGGACAATTTTCTAATTGTTTTGACAAAAATCACTGGTTAGCAGCCAAACGTGTACTTCGTTACTTATCAGGAACTATAGACTATTGTTTATGTTTTCAGAACAGTAAAGACATGCATATTAATGCGTTTGCAGATGCTGACTGGGGAAATAATATTGTAGACAGGAAGTCATACACAGGCTTTGTAATAAAATTAGGTGACCACACCATAAATTGGGAGTCTCGGAAGCAACGTTGCGTAGCGCTCTCGAGCACTGAGGCAGAGTATGTAGCAATAAGTGACACTTGTAAAGACATATGTTTCATGAAAAATTTCATGATTGACATTCTTGGAAATTGTAATGACATTAATGCTACACTGTATAATGACAATCAAAGCGCGCACAAGCTTTTGGAATGTAAGAAGTATAGTCATAAAAGGACGAAACACATAGATATTCGTTATCACTATGTAAAAGACTTAATATCAAATAAATTGATAACAGTTAAATATATGCCTACTGAAGCTATGTGTGCAGATATATTGACAAAGCCACTTGGGGCTACTAAACATAAGAAATTTGTGACTGATTTAAATGTTATGTAACGCTACATATTTTTTTTATATGTTTTGTTTTATGTTCAGTGACTTAAGTAATAATACTTATGATTGTATTAATAACTATGAGCCATTTATGGGGGCGTGTTAGAAAATATGGTAATACTAAATGACTCATGTGTATGTTTTCTTTTAAGTTGTTGTAACCGAGCAACACTTGTTTGTTTTAACTGTCAACGTCACTTGCTTAAAAATGTTTCCTGTAATTATGTTTGTTGCCTCGGTCAATCGAATTGTATCTAATTGTTTGTATTAAATCAGTGTAGATAATGATCTATATTTTGATGAATATATGTGCAAATTATCTACCTACATCATGGTGTAATTATTTTCAATATTCGTTACGAAGAAGCTCCATTTTCGTCACTCATTTCAACAACGTCACTATTAAAAGCTGAACTTTTTTTTAAAACTCGAAACTAAATTGATGATATGTAATATTTTGATGTCTGCGCACTTTTACTATTAAATTATGTACCTATAAATTATTTTGCATGCAATTGATACAATAGTGTATAGCTAAACATGTGGACATTATAGACAAAACCAGACTGTTACACCTTTATACCATGTTTAAAGCAAATAAAGACTTATCTTTGATTAGTAGAGGTAATTATATCATTATTCATTAAGTAGGTATACCACTCCAAAAATGTTAACCACAACATTTTTAGAGTGGTTCAGTGGAGGCATGGAGGAATCTCGGTATGTAAAGATGATCTTCCATCCACGGACCAACCGTGGTAAACGTCGATTAACCTGATCGATCGACCTGTGCGGCTGTTATTATTTAGCCACGTACATTAATAATAAACTTTGCATTAAAAATAAATAAATATCTATGTTTTATCAAGCCATAAAAGCCGTGAGCAAGGGCTGGTCACCAGTTATTGATATTTAGAACTAGCTATGCTCGCGGTTACACCCGCATATGTTTCGATCCGGTGGGAATATCAGGATAAAAAGTATTTAGAAAGAAAGAAAGAAAGAAAGAAAGAAAATACATTTATTTAGCACAGACTAAGAGACACACAATACATCAGGTAGTTAGATATTAGTTGTACATCAGATAAAAAATAAGATAAAAAATAAAAAGTGGAAAGTCCGATGTAAGAAATTAGCAGGAAAGTGTGCCTCACGGCTGCGCCAAAAAGGCCCAGTTCAGCAAAACATTTAATGTGTTAATCCTGGTTATAAACTATCTGTGTGCTAAATTTCATCCAAATCCGTTTAGTAGTTTTTGTTTGAAAGAGTAACAAATATCTATCCATCCATCCTCACAAACTTTCGCGCTTTTAATATTGTGTAGGATAACTGATAATTAACTCCAAGAGGTTCTTAGAAAACAATCTGGAGCCCTTAAATTACCATCATTAAAATAAATACCGTGATAGCATCTTATATAGGTACTTTAGCTGGGATAACAAAGAAAACGAAACTTAAACCAATTACGTGGGTAATAGTATATTTTAATACAGTTGCTCAAAAAGTGGCGTATTGCAGGGACGTATAGCGTTCGGGATGTGGGCTATTACATACAAGTGCTTTTTTTTTACCTTTCCCGAACTCGTGCGTTCTCTTTCCCAACTGTCAAAATAATGTCTATTAAAAAGAAAAACCAAAACTTAAGGCGAAAGCGCCAGGGTAGCCCGCGAAATTCAATTTTTTTTAGGTTTAACACATATTTCTTACGGCCGCGATTCATATATTAATCAACGTACAACTTAATGCTGACCAGCAAATTGCAAAAAACGTAAGAAAATTTGAATTTCGCGGGCTACCTTAGCGCTTCCCCCTTAACTAACCAATGGCGCCAACCGTAGAATATAAGCAGATATTCTTTTTTCTTCACCCATTCTGGTAGGCAAAGGGAACTATGCCCATACAGCCAAGTCTTCAGTAGAATTTTTTTATTGATATAAAATGAAAATGAAACCTAACCTAACTCATTCAATCAAATCATTAAATCTGATATTGAAACAAATTAGTAGCTTCTTTTTAGAAATATACGTATTTGCATGAATCATAAAAACTTCTATGAATTTTTTTAGTAAAAACTTCATGGTTGGTTTTTCTTTTTAATAGACATTATTTTGACAGTTGGGAAAGAGAACGCACGAGTTCGGGAAAGGTAAAAAAAAAGCACGAGTATGTAATAGCCCACCTCCCGAACGCTATACGTCCCTGCAATACGCCACTTTTTGAGCAACTGTATTAAAAAATATTTTGTTTCGGCTTTGCGGAACCTTCAAGTTCATTAAATCTGTAAATACACATTTTATGAAATAAGTTTCATATTGTGTGTATTTACAGACACCAGTTATAACATAGAAACGGAACAACATAAAGAAGAAAATATTACGTTTGAGAATCGAGCCCAACAAGCCTTATAACCACAGAATACATATAGTACTACGTACCTTAACGTAAAATTCAATGCCTCTGTGTAAGACCGAGATTTTTTTGATCTATATTACTTAACATAAATTATACATAGAAGCTTTTGGTGTACCTTAATAAATAAATTTAAAAAAATAAAAATGTACAGACGCCAGCACATCAACCTACTACAATCTGTCAAATTTATTTAATAGATTTTCGGGTTTATCGCTGAAGCATAAGGTTCAAAGTTGATTGGGAAAATTTGACAGTTTCGGGTAGCTTGATGTGCTGGCGTCTGTATTTTTAGTACAGTATTACCCACATTTCACCAATTTTGTTTTAGTAGGAGACCTTATTGCCATCAACCGGGCAATAATCCAGACTCCAGCCTGCTACCGATAAGATCTCGATGAAAAAACCCAATATCACTTGGCCCAACCTGGGAATGGAAAATTATTCTAATTATATAAATTACATTTATTTATCATTCATTTATTTATTTTTTTATTTATTTATTTATTTACTCTTCCTCGTAGTAATTAAGTGGCATGTTTTTTTGTTGTCGTTTTATTTTTTTTGTATTTTTTAAGTTATAAAATAATGTTAAATATTCGACACAATGTAAAAATTGTTATGAATGAATAAATAAAAAAAAAATAATAATAAATAAATAAATAAAATGGAACCCAGGACCTTAAGCTCAGCAATAGCGCTTGCGGCTGCTAGACGATACCTTGTACATCTCTATAAAGTGTTTCAAAATTAACCCAACAAACAGTAAGAGGTGCTTCAGACCATCGAACTGAACAACTTTCACTATGGGACCAACTCTGAAATCACGAAAAAAAATCAGCTGTTTAATACAAAGTTCAATAACTACTTTACCAAAATGTATGAAACAGCAGATTTTTTTTTGTTGGGTAAATTTTGAAACACCTTACCTATATTTAATATTATTATCACGAGTAGAGTACATAAATTATTTATAGATATTTTAATTAGTTAGTAGAGTTTCATGATTCGTAACATGAAACCCCAAAAAGCGGCAAGTACGAGTTAAACTCGCACACAAAGGATTCCATACCACCGTACACCGTACAATACAAAAACGCGTTTCTAAATCAAAGTCAAAAGTCATTTATTCAAATTAGGCTGACAATCAGCACTTTTCGAACGTCAGAATTACTGTTACGAGCTTGGGGTTCGTGACAATAAAAACTGCCGATAAAATAACCAAAACTTGACACTTTAATCACAACACTAATTACAACTCAAACACACTAATTATGAAACACAATTTCACTACTGATCACTCTTAGTCGCACTTGAATATCGCTTCGATGTAGGTACTCGCTTGTATCGCTTATTCAAAACTATGTGTGTCTCGCGGCCCACCCGGCCTTATATAGTGCCACAGAGCTACTATATAAATATGTATCTAGAATTTTCGAGTACATACCGGTCCCGACTAACCCGATGTCGATAGTTCTCGGAATTTTTAGGACCTTGACCCTACTAGTTCTGCTACCCGATACTAGATGGCGCTAGTAGTAACTAATGTCACCATGTACCAGGCATCAATTGTGGCGCGCAACATTACTTAAGACACTCCCCCAAAACGCCCACCCTTCACCACCTCCTAGTTCTAGCTGGGATGAAGTAGCGCAACACACTCCCCAGCAGCACACAGCTGTCTGTTCAGTTAATAAACTTGCTTCTATACAAGGAGTATCGGGATAAAAAGTAGCCTATATGTTAATCCAGGGTGTCAGCTATCTCCAATCTCCATACAAAATTTATTAAAATCGGTCAGACCGTTTCAGCGTAAAGAAGTAACAAACACATAAACACACACACACACACAAACTTTCATCTATAAAATATTAGTGTGATTGTTGCTATAGCGTACACAAAATTTCAAGTGTCTACCTATTACGGTTCACAAGATACAGCCCTGTGACAGATGAACGGACAGCGGAGCCTTAGGAATGGTCCCGTGGGCACCCTTCTGTTACGGAACCCTAAAAAAAGACATGCCAAAGCTTTTGAGCTCGTTCACATAATTAACTTCGTTAGAACATTTGCAAGTCTCTCAGTTTCTGTAATTAACATAAAGAACATTAAGAATACGACATGATACAACGCTTGATCATTTTATTTTTGCTCCGAGCTCTAAGATAAAGATGGCCACTGTATATTTTAGGTGGAAAATGTAACAACTTGAATAAACTTTATCTTAACGTTCTATATATTCTCTCTTGTGATATTTTTCCTGTACCGAGAAAAATTCTGATTTAATTGTGAAATAATATCGTACTAGATTTTCCCGCGGCTTTTTTCGCGTTTTCCGAAATTATATAATAACTAGCTGCGCCACGCGGTTTCACCCGCGGAAATGTCGATGCCGTGGGAATATCGGAATAAAAAGTAGCCAATATGTTGTTAGTCCAGGGTTTCAGCTACCTTTATACAAATTTTTTATCAAAATTGGTCCAGCCGTTTGAGCGTGAAGAATTAACAAACATATAAACACACACACTCAGACACTTTTGCCTTTATAATATTAGTGTGATTACTAGTAGCGCGCGGTTTCACCCGCGTAACTGTCGGTCCCGTGGGAATATCGGGGTTAAATAGTATCCTATGTGTTATTCTGATATAATAGCTATATTATTGTAAAGTTTCATCAAAATCCGTCCAGTAGTTTTCGCGTGAAAGAGTAACAAACATCCATCCATCCATCCTCAGAAACTTTCGCCTTTATAATATTAGTGTGATAGTAGGATCTTATGTCCGACAATCTACTTGCCTACACACAAACATACATACCACCACTCCTGTATTCGGGCAAACAACACTTTGCCTGCATATGGTTTTTCCATCAGGAATTTCTTTTCGGTGGAAGTTTGGAAGAAAGAAAGAAAAGATGTCTCTCGCGCAAACTATTCAGTTTAGAAAAAAATGATTTTAGAAACCTCAATATCATTTTTGAAGTCCTATCCGTAGATAGCCCACACGTATGGGTTTGATGAAAAAAAAAAATTGAGCGTCAGTTCTAAGTATGGGGAACCCCCAAAATTTATTGTTATTTTTTTTCTATTTTTGTGTGAAAATCTTATTGCGGTTCACAGAATACATCTACTTACCGAGTTTTAACAGTATAGTTCTTATAGTTTCGGAAAAAAGTGACTGTGACATACGGACGGACAGACAGACATGAAGAATCCATAAGAGTTTTGTTTTTTGCCATTTGGCTACGGAACCCTAAAAACCAGTCCTCAGTTTGCCGGTAAAGTAAACACAAAACACCACTGATTTTCGCTGAAGCGTTCGGTGCGGACGGCACAGGCCGTCAAAGTTGGCCAATATTGGTTCAAACTTTGTTTTTGTTAGCTGTGGCCTGTGTATTATCAATTAAACTGGATGTTGTATGAGCAAAGTTTTTTTTTTGGATTGAGTATAGACGGATCTTCCTTCTGTCTGCTAATTAATTAATAACAAACTGAGACGAGAGTGATCTGCAAAAATTCTTGTTGCTCTTTTTGACGCTTTTTGTAAAGTCAAAAATTGTTGATTTTATAATGCTTATGTTTTCTTTGACATTTTTTTACATTATAATTATGCCACGTAAAAGCGCATAAAACAGCTACATATTCCAGAGATACGTAACGGCTACGTATTTCGGAGCTATGCCAATTGTTATAAAACATCTACGTATTTTAGAGCTACGGAACGGCTACGTATTCCAGAGCTACGATAATTGCTACAAAACAGCTATATATTCCAGTGCTACGGAATGGCTACGTATTCTAGAGCTACGGGAAGGCTACGTATTCCAAAGCTACGCCAGTTGCAACAAAATAGCTACGTATCCCAGAGCTACGGAACGGTTACGTATTCCAGAGCTACGCCAATTGCTACAAAACAGCTACGGAACGCCTACGTATTCCTAAGCTACGCCAGTTCCTTCAAAACAGCTACGCATTCCGTTGCTACGCCACGGCTACGTATTCCAGAGCTACGCCACGGCTACGTATTCCAGAGCTACGGAACGCCTACGTATTCCTAAACTACGCCAGTTGCTACAAAACAGCTACGTATTCCATTGCTACGCCACAGCTACGTATTCCATCGCTACGCCACGGCTACGTATTCCAGAGCTACGCCAGCTGCTACAATACGGTTATGTCTTCCATAGCTACGCAAAAGTTACGTATTCAACTGCTACGTCTTTTGCTACGCAACTGCTATGTATTTTAGAGCTACGCAGAAGCTACGTTTTCCCCGTGCTACGCCATTTGCAACGCAACAGCTGCATGTAGCAGTGCCACGCCACATGCAACGTAACATGTGTGTTGCGGTGCTACTTCATAATGCTGCGCAACGATTTTGTAGGTCACCTATTTAATCATTCATGCGTTGAACAAAATTTTTTTTCATGCCTATAATATGCCTTATGTAGTCATAATATTGGCAATGTCTGCAAGGTCGGAAGCCAAGGTAATGTGGCTGGTCAGCAAAATTGGCAGCTGGTCTGACCACGTTGCACCGGACGCAGGCACTTATACCATGGAGGCTCTATTGACATCAAATAAATAGAAATTGTCCCTTCATTATGCCTACAACTGGAATGGGCCGTAAATACCAACAATACGCTATTGATTGCTCCTTTTACCGAGCAATTGCGCCGATTGCTCTTGATTATCTACGAGCAACATTACGTTAATGGCAGTCGATCGTAATAAAGAGTTGTTACAAATAGTAATCTAGCTATGGACGGGTTGTAAAAGAATTCGATTTTATGTTAGTCAAAGAGAAATAAAGGAAAAAGGTGGCTGGAACAGACTGAATGTGGAAAGTGGAGGACAGGGTGTTGTGACGTAGCCTGGGAGAGGAAGCAGAGGTGAAGTGAGGTAAGAGCAGTGGCGGCCCAGTGGTAACGGCCGCCACTTACGGGTTACAGGTCATAGGTTCGAACCCTCGCTTCATCATCATCATTTCAGTTGAAAGACGTCCACTGCTGGACATAGGCCTCCTCCAAGCACCTCTACTTCGACCGGTTCTGTGCTTCTCGCATCCAACGCATCCGACGGGTTCCTGCGACCTTCACAAGGTTGTCGGTCTACCTTGTGGGAGGCCTTCCAACGCTACGTCTTCCGGTACGCGGTCGCCACTCCAGAACCTTTCGGCCCCATCGGCCATCTGTTCATCGAGCAATGTGCCGCTTTACTTTGTGTAAATTATTTCATCACCACTGCTCTCAAAACGGTGAAGGAAAACATCGTGAGGAAACTGGCATGTCCTAAAACCAAAAATTCGAAGGCATCATCTACCAACTCGCACTGAGCCCGTGTGGTAGATTACCACCCACTCCCTCTCACAGAGAGAAGGCCTGAGTCCCAAGAGTGGGAATATCATAGGCTGGTGAAGATATTATGAGAAAGAAATAAAGAAAGAAGGTGGCTGGGACAGACTGGATGCGGAAGGTGAACGACAAACAACAACAAAAACACACACACACACACACATTGTAAAAACCTTTATTTTATTATTTTTAAAAGATTAACCGTGGAGTTACGTGCCGGTTCTTCTCCATAGAAAACGACCAATTGGAACCGTACACCCGCTTCTGACGTTTCATAAGTGCCCAAGTAGGTTTATGCAAAAAAAATTTTTTTTTTTAGTTTGGGTTTTTGCAGCCTGGGAGACGTCTATGCAGTTTATATGCTGAGTTGAGTGATATAGTGAGTTAAAACATAAATAAAAGTCTTTCTTACTGCCTTACTGCCATTGACTATCTAAAAATATACGTATTAAAAATAAACTGTAATAAAAATACAACCAAAGTAGTTTATGAAGCGACAACACGAAGTTTAAAATAGAAAATCATAATTTATTACGACAAGTTTTGAACATAAGTTATATTAAACACCGCAACCACGTACAAGAAAGAACATGCTTTTATTTTTATTGTAACAATATGACATCAGTTTTATAATATAATTTATATAGTATTATTCGTTTCTGCATCCGAGAATAAAGGTGCAACTCCATTGCTGCGTAGGATGTGAACTGAGAGGTTACGAACAGCTGCGACTGAATCGTCAATGACTGCACGGATTAATTTGTTTGTCAGCAACACATCTGTAGGTCCAATCATGGGCATAAACACTTTACAGTTACGAAAAAATTCAAAAACGTTTTTTCGCGAAATAAAAAATGCGGAGAAAAGACCTATTCACATTAGTATATTGAGGTACTGTTTTTATATGGTTATATAGTATGATAACGTATAGTAACACCATAAAAGATCTATAAAAAATATAGGAGAAAATCGATTTTGAATCCTGCATAAGTGTTTAGGTATGTCGTATGACGTTGACCCCACAAAAAAAAATCATCATATTAATTTATTTTTGTTGTATCGTGCTTAAATACCGACACCCATCACGTCTACGGAGTTTAGCTAGCCAATTTCAAATAACCCTGTATAGCGCAGCCGTGGCCGCGTGGGTTGCGTCAGTGGATGATCGCGCATACGTTTTCCTACGAAACGAAGCTAAGTACACGGGCTTAGGGTAACCATGGGCAACAATGGAACTGCGCCTTAAAACAGCATAGCATAGGACGCGAGAGAATAGAAATGGTTCAAGTACTTTTATTATCTACATCTTCTGGGAGCAAGAAAGAACAAATTAATGCTGTCATTTAGAACGAGTTTTAAGCGTATTGTTGAGGACAGCGCCATCTGTGCACATCGGGAAGAACTACGAGTGCCTCGCGTCGAAACATTCAAGATCACTGCGCACCGCGAACCGCGGATATATAACTGACGACGAGCTCCATTCGGCCTTTTTTCTTCTCTCACCACTGCCGCGACCACAAACCGAACTGAAGTCTATCCTGTGTACCTACTTATTGTAAATCTAAATAAATTCCTTTCACTAGAAGAATAAACCAGTCACTTTGGTCATCATACCCGATTTGCAAAACCCTTTAAAATAAGGAACACACCTTAACATTGGTCCTTCTAAGCCGAATAATCTATCAAGATCACAGCGCTACCAGTGAAAGACTTCAGGGGTCCCAGGCATTCCTATCCTCACCTATTTCATTCTGTGTGTGCTAAAATCGTGCTTTTCTATACAGGAACGCGTAGACCAGCTTCGTGCGCATTGTTCACCGCACCCGTGCTGCAGGAAACCGTGAGTACCCTCTCTTTCCATAAAGTGCCACAATGAGTTTGCCTGAGGATATCAAAAAACTAGCAGATTTAAAAAAGAAACGAGGTACCATCAAAGGTATGCTCACCCAATTCGAGAAATGTGTGAATTTGTTAGTAGGCAGTGAGATTAATCCTAAGCAAAGAGCAGAATTAGAATTACGAATAAAATCTGCTCAAGGATTGCATCAGGAATTCAGTAGAGTTCAATCGCTAATCGAGGAATTAGTGTTAGAAAAAGACATGTCGGAACAATTAGAGTATAGAGAGTCTTTTGATAATTCTTACTATAGTTCTGTCGCTGAAGCTAATTGTTTAATGAATAACAGTAGTAGTCACAAACATGAGTGCAAGTCCAATAGTTCTGAACACGCGTGTAATTCCAACACTTTAGTAAAATTGCCAACTATTTCGCTTCCCAACTTCGACGGTAGCTACGATAGTTGGTTGGAATTTCGAGATATTTTTTTATCAATGATCCACAATTCAAAGCAACTCGACAATATCCAGAAATATCATTACTTAAGATCATCTCTCTCTGGAAACGCGTTGCAAGTTATTAAGTCTCTGGAATTCTCTTCAGATAACTACAGTATTGCATGGGAATTGATCGAGAATAGATTTAATAATAACAAATTGTTGATATGTAATCATGTCAAAGCGTTATTCTCAATGTCAGCTGTGTATAAAGAATCGCCTGCACAAATTAGGAAACTAATAGATACGGTACTCAAGAATTTACGTGCTTTGAAAACACTTGGTGAACCTACAGAATCGTGGGACACCTTGCTGATTCACATCATAACCGCAAAATTAGACGTATCCATTGAGAAAGAATGGGAACAGTTTAAAAATACCAGTGCTAGCAATTCAGATAAGAAGTTCAATTTAGATTCACTCATACAGTTTTTAAAATATAAGGCTGACACGTTGGAAATGGTTAAGGTTCACACTTCTCAGTCATCTCATGCAGGTCAGGATCATGTTAAAAAACCGTCTCACAGTTTTGTTGCTACTCAAAACAAGAAAAAGTTTTATAAATCCACCCGCACATGTGTTAAATGTAAGGAAAAACATCCGTTGTATGGGTGTCAACAATTTTTGGATTTAGGCTCACAGGATAGACTTCAGTTCGTAAAAGATAAGAATCTCTGTATTAATTGTTTATGGACAGGGCATGCGGTCAATGATTGTCAGGCCGGGCCTTGCAAACAATGCTACGGCAAACATAATTCTCTTTTACACAATGAGCTCAATAAGGATGGCACTGTGCCCTCTGCAGCTCAAACACACAAGGATAGGCCTTCAGATTCGCAGCATGGGTCGTCGTCAGTAGTTCAGACTCTTCATACAGTCTTAAATTCACACAATAATAATTGTAAAAGTTTACTAAGTAAACACGATTTACAATCCGTTTTACTGTCGACAGCTACAGTTGAAGTCGCTGGCAAAGATAATAAATATTATAAAGCTCGTGCATTGTTAGATAACGGCAGTCAACACTGTTTTATCACAGATTCTTTATGTAAGAAATTAAACACACAACGTCTACAGTCCACTTGTCAAATTAGCGGAATAGGACTGTTATGTTTGGTTAATTTCTAAACGTAGACTGTCAGTCTGACGTTTGACTGTCATTTTTTCACCGCGCTCGGGGAGCACGTTTGCTATGTAAGAATGATGTCTTTTTATACTAAATAAACGCCTTATGTGAAATTTCTATTAGTTACATCATCCACCATACTTCCCTGCGCTACCACAAAGGATTTTAACAGTGGCGACGATCGAACCACGCTGCAAAATGCCTACAGATCCGAGCGGCAGCGGCGGTGCGAGTGCAGTCAACATTCCGGCGAATTTCATAGAATTCTACGATTCGAAGAATAAATTCACCAGATGGGTACAAAGATTCGAAGGTGCTCTCTCTATTTACGGGGTTACCAGTGCCAAAACATGTAATTCATACTTTCTCCATTACGTTGGGGCGGATTTGTACGAAACACTCTGTGACCTAGTCTCGCCAGAGAAACCAGAAGACCGTGATTATACTAGGAACGTATGCACGCTGCAGAAACACCTCGACCCGACACCTCTCGAAATTGCAGAATATTTCAAATTTCATCACAGACACCAGTTGGAGGGAGAGTCTGTAAAGGACTACATTGCAACGTTGCGCAAAATGGCCACTACTTGCAACTTTGGCGGCTTTTTGACAACTGCCTTGAGAAATCAGCTTGTATGCGGACTTAAATCTCAGAGAATCAAAGACAGACTGTTGGAAGTACGGGATCTCACATTAGAGAAAGCAATGGACATAGCTGCTGGCATGGAGAGTGCACTAGCAGAAGGTGCCCATACCAAAGAAGTACAGGCAGTACAGACAACCATTAGAAAGAAGAATAATTTTGTGAGACCACAAAGTCAAGATACTGCGAAAAAAATTGAGTGTTATCGCTGTGGTGGAGAGCATTATGCAAACAAATGTGCTATGATAAATGCAAAATGTAATTACTGTCAAAAAGTGGGACATATTAAAAGAATGTGTATGAAGATAAAAAAAGTCAATGCAGTGGAAACTGAAGAAGGAAATAATGAAGAAATTGTTCATGTGAATAATTGTGAAATGGACTCATCAAAAAAATTTTGGATTAAAGCAAAAATCAGTAACTCAGAGGTGCTAATGGAATTTGACAGTGGTTCTGCAGTGTCCATTATGAATGAAAATGACTATAAAAAAATCTGTAAAGAGAAACTAGTGCCTACTAAAGTAAGATTGTGTACCTATTCTAATCAGTTCTTAAATGTTTTAGGTGTTGCCAACGTCACAGCTGCCATTGGACAAGAGACCCAAAAAGTAAAATTATATATCATATCTGGGAGCCAGCATCCACTCTTGGGGAGGGAATGGATACGCCAATTTGAGACTTTCAAGGATTTCAGGGATGGTATGACACATGTAAACCATGTGTCTCCAGGTAATGTTCCGCATGCTGTTCCTTTGCAAAAATTGTTTGAGAAGTACAGTGCTTTGTTCAATGGCAAGAATGTGGGTGAAATAAAAGGGGAACCGGTCGCTTTACATGTAAAACCAGATGCCAAACCATCATTTTTTCGGGCTAGATCCGTACCTTTTGCACTCAAAGAAAGGGTTGAACAGGAGATTGATAATTTAGTAAATGAGGGGGTTTTAGTTAAAGTTGATTACAGTGAGTGGGCAACACCAATTGTACCTGTGGTTAAGCCTGATGGCAAAATTAGGATTTGCGGTGACTACAAAATATCGGTAAATCAAAACTTATTGGTTGATGAACATCCTCTGCCTACTTCGGAAGAATTATTTAATGGCTTGGCTGGAGGAGAGAAGTATACAAAAATTGACTTGCGTAACGCTTATCTAAATTGGAAAGTCAGAGAGGAAGACCAACAATTGTTGACCCTTAACACTCACAAAGGCCTTTACAAATGTACGCGGTTAATGTTTGGTCTCAACTGCGCACCTGCCAAATGGCAACGGAAAATAGAAAGCATATTAAAGGATATACCTGGAGTGCATTGTTTCATCGATGACATCCGAGTGACAGCTCCAAATGACACTGAACACCTCAACAGACTAAATCAGGTATTTGCAAGACTTGTGGAATATGGCCTAAAGGTAAATTTGAAAAAGTCAGAGTTCATGAAAGATCAAATTGAATACTGTGGGTACAAGATAAGCAAAGAAGGCATACACAAAGTCGATAGTAAAGTGAAGGCTGTTGTAGAGGCTCTTAATCCTACAAATGTGTCTGAACTTCAAGCTTTACTGGGATTGGTAAACTACTATGGAAGGTTTCTACCGAACTTGAGTAATACTTTAGAGCCTTTACATGAGCTGCTGCGAAAAGGAACTGTGTGGAATTGGTCTACAGAATGCGAAAAAGCCTTACTAACAATTAAAAAACAAATGCTGTCTGACACAGTGTTGGCCCATTACTCACCTGACTTACCACTTGTCCTGGCCACTGATGCTTCGCCAACTGGGGTTGGAGCAATCCTTTCCCACATCATGCCTGATGGGACAGAGCGACCCATCCATTATGCTTCACAGACGTTGAATGCCTCTCAACGTAAATGGGCACAGATTGACAAAGAAGCTTTTGCTATTGTATTTGGGGTTAAGCGTTTTTTTCAATACTTGTATGGTAGAAAATTCATCCTTTTTACAGATCATAAACCATTGGTGCAAATTTTCTCGCCTTCTAAGGCGTTACCACATTTGTCTGCTGCACGCATGCAACATTATGCAATTTTTTTACAAGGTTTTCAGTATGAGATCAAATATAAAAACTCCAAAGAGAATGCCAATGCAGATGCGTTTTCACGATTACCCATAGCTGAAGAATCAGCTTCAATAGAAGAGGCTGATGTTTTTCTAATTTCAATGATAAGCGTTCTACCAGTCACTGCAAAAGACATTGCGGCTGCAACGAAAGATGATCAGACTCTGAGACCATTGTTTACAGGCGTTTTAGACGGAAAGAAAGTTGCTCACAGCGACAGATTCGGAATAGACCAGACAGAATTTTCATTGTTGGAAAATTGTTTAATGAGAGGTTCACGCGTCGTGGTACCTACTTGTTTAAGAGGTACTATTCTGAATGACTTACACTCTTGCCATTTCGGTATGAACCGAATGCTGGCCCTGGCACGAAGCTACTGTTGGTGGCCAGGGATTGACAAAGATATAAAAAATTTGGCTAAGAACTGTGTAGAGTGTGCATTACACCTTAACTCGCCCCCATCAGTAGCTCAAAAACACACTTGGGAATATCCGTCCAAACCTTTCGAGAGGGTCCATATTGATTTTGCAGGGAAGTTTCAAAATGTATACTTTCTCCTGATAGTAGACGCGTTTTCTAAATGGCCAGAAACTCACATTTTAAACAGAATTGATACTGACTCTACTATTGAGGTATTAGATAAAGTTTTCACTACATTCGGATATCCAAAAATTCTCACAAGTGATAATGGAACTCAGTTTGCCAATCCTAAATTTGATGAGTATCTAAAAAAAAATGGTATCACACACAAGCGATCCGCCCCATACAACCCTGCAACTAACGGACAGGTAGAGCGATATGTTCAAACCTTCAAAAATAAACTACGTTGCTTACAAACTAACAAAAATAACTTACAGAGGAAAATAAATGAGATATTATTTCAATACCGGATCACTCCTCACCCTGCTACAGGTAAACCCCCTGCGGAAATGGTTTTTACTTACCGCCCGAACTCGCGTTTTTCCTTGTTGTGTCCTAACAAAAGTAGTGAAATGAACTGTCCGGATGAGAGCACTGTACTTCCTCAGAAAGAGGTAAGGGTGGTTCGTGTGCGGAAATTACTAACCGGTGAAAGAGTGGTTGCTCGTAATTATTTAGGAGAAGGAAATTGGAAGTTAGGTAATGTTGAAAAGGTTCTTGGGGAATTACACTATTTAATTAGATTGGACAATGGTATGCTGTGGCGTCGTCACATCGACCAATTGCGTCGTGTTGGAGATAATACGCCAGCTACAAATGATAGGTCATGTTATGACCATGACACTGATACATTGCAAAGTCCACATCTGGATTCAGCTCCAATAAGATCTACCACACCACCTCCGAGTTCTTTAGTTATGCCTCTCGATGACACTGGAGAGACTTTGCAACCTGATGATGTTAATGTACCTTCAACACCATCGGTATCTCTACCTTCAATTACACCTGAATCTACCACACCTGTTGTCCCACGTAGAAGCAAGAGAATAATGAAACCTGTTAGTAGACTAAACTTGTAATTTAAGTTTGATACCTATCACTTGCTGTTTGTTGTATCCAATTTATGACATTGTGATGATAATGTTAGTGCTATGTTTACAGAGTTTTGCTATCAACGATAAAAGTTATTTCTTCAACAGTCTGTGTTAACTTGTTGTTCTTTTTACTATTAGTTAAATACTCGAATTGATAATATGATATGTTGAATTATTCCTAGTGAGGGAGGAAACTGTTATGTTTGGTTAATTTCTAAACGTAGACTGTCAGTCTGACGTTTGACTGTCATTTTTTCACCGCGCTCGGGGAGCACGTTTGCTATGTAAGAATGATGTCTTTTTATACTAAATAAACGCCTTATGTGAAATTTCTATTAGTTACATCATCCACCATACTTCCCTGCGCTACCACAAAGGATTTTAACAAGGACATTCAGTCACACAGACAATCCATTCCTGCGAAATTAATCTTAGATCAATACACAACGATCATGATTTTCACATTAAATGTTTGGTTCTACCTAGCATTACGTCGACTATACCGGCCACAAGTATAGACATTCACAATATTTCAATACCCAAAGACAAAGTTAGCAGATCCAACTTTCTGCATACCCTCACACATTGATTTATTAATCGGTGCAGATTGTTTCTGGGACTTAGTTGTCAGTGGTAAAATCCGTTTACCCTCCGGTCCTTATTTAGTAAATACCAAATTAGGATGGATAATTACGGGTCCGTTATACACTGAAAACTCACACACAAATAAAATTCAGTGTCACGTTGCTCAATCCACACAATTAAATGAGCAATTAAGAAAGTTCTGGGAAATTGAAGAAATTTCGTGTTCAGGTCAGCAGCTTTCTAAAGAAGAAAGTTCGTGCGAAGACCTATTCACACAAACTACCAGGAGGGCAGACAATGGTCGTTTTTCGGTTCAGATTCCACTAAAGGAATCAGCGGAGTCACTAGGTGATAGCTATGAAGTTGCAAAAACCAGATTTTTATCATTAGAACGTAAACTTGTTCGTAATCCACAATACAAACACATGTATAGCGACTTCATGCAGGAGTACTTGAGCTTAGGACACATGACCCGCATCGATCACGATTACAAGATGCCATTTTATTTTTTACCACATCACGGCGTTCTCCGTAAAGATAGCGTAACAACTAAATTACGCGTAGTGTTTGACGCTAGTCAAAAAACATCCACACAAAAATCGCTTAATGACATACAGTTTATCGGACCAGCATTGCAAAACGATTTAGTTTCCATCCTCTTACGTTTTCGTCAGTATAAGTACGTTGCGTGTGCAGATATTGAGAAAATGTTTAGACAAATCTTAGTTCACGAGGAACAAAGAAATTTGCAATTAATACTGTGGCGAGAAAAACCGTCAGACCCTCTGAGTGTGTACCGTCTTAATACGGTGACGTACGGTACGGCATCGGCACCGTACCTGTGTATTCGCTGTGTTAGACAATTAGGATTAGAGTGTACAGACGAATTAGTTTCTCAGACCATACTGGAAGATTTCTATGTCGACGATTTAATTACTGGGGCTGATTCAGAAACACAGTTATCATATTTATGTAAAAAGGTCTCAGAAGTATGTCAGTCAGGTTGTTTTCCTTTGCGAAAATGGATAACGAATTCATCGAACATTGTCTTACACACAGCACAAAATGCAAGTAGTTCGAAGTATTTGTCATTAGGTGAAAATGTATCTAGTAAAACATTAGGCCTTGGCTGGTATAACAGCAAGGATGAGTTTCATTTCACATCCAAAATAAATAACGATTTCTCAAACGTGACTAAACGTTCGATTTTATCCGCTATTTCTCAAATTTACGATCCTTTGGGGTTATTAAGTCCGGTGGTTATAGTGGTCAAAGCTCTTCTTCAAAAACTATGGCTCACAAAAGTAGGTTGGGACGATGCTCTGCCTCAAGACATAGTATTGTATTGGAAAAAATTCGTTGAGTCAATATCGAATTTATATAAATTGCGAATTCCTAGATTTGTTATGTGTGATTCACCTAATATAATTGAGTTACACATATTTACTGATGCGAGTCAAATTGCTTACGGTGCTTGCGCATACGTTCGTACCTGGAACGCAAATGGCGACGTCACAGTGAAGTTGCTATGTGCCAAAAGCCGCGTCACTCCTGTCAAACCAGTTAGCATTCCGCGACTCGAGTTGTGTGGTGCGCTTGTAGGAGCTAAATTATTAGATAAAATCAAAAAATCACTTCGCGTTACATTCAATACTATTGTGCTGTGGACGGACTCCACAATCGTTTTAGGCTGGCTTAGAATGTCTCCCAACCAACTCAAAACTTTTGTACAAAACCGCGTTGTGGAGATAAACGAGTTGACAAACAATGTGTGTTGGTTTCATGTGAGTGGAATAAATAACCCGGCAGACCTGTTATCACGTGGCAAAGGATTAGATGAATTGAGTGCTCTGCCCCTGTGGTGGAACGGACCTTTATTCTTGCACGAAAAGGTAAATGATTGGTCAAGCACACAACATAACCTAGATCATATTCAGACCGAAATATTACCCGAACTAAAATCGAACATTGTCAGTGTACCGACCTGTGTCAACAATTCGGACAGAGTAATTAAATTTGAAAGATTCTCTTCGTACAATCGACTCAAACGCGCTTGTGCATTCGTGTGTCGATTCATAAACAACACAAGGACAAAGGATCACACCAAACGTTCTACCGGTTCACTAACAATAGACGAGCTAGAACATTCAACAATCTTACTCGTAAAGCTAGTACAAAGAGAATCATTCCCTAATGAACTAAAGGCGTTAACAAATAACTTACCTTGTAAACCATCACGTAGTTTATCAAGTTTAAACATATTTCTAGATAAAAATAAACTAATACGTGTGGGTGGTAGGTTAGCAAATTCAGACTTTATGTATGATAAAAAGCACCCAATATTATTGTGTAGTAAACATCACTTTACCTTATTACTATTTAACTTTCAACATAAACAGCTATTACACGCCGGACCACAGATGCTACTCTCACAGATTAGGGAAACTTGGTGGCCGCTAGGTGGCAGGAATTTAGCCAAACAAGTTGTTCATCGATGCACTAAGTGTTATCGCCTGAAAGCTATCACACCACAACCAATTATGGGTAATTTACCTAACGAGCGACTGCAGCCGGGTTTTCCTTTTCTGAGGTGTGGAGTAGACTACGCCGGTCCCATGTACATACTGAACCGTAAAGGTAGGGGCGCGAAATTGGAAAAGTGCTATCTATGTCTGTTTATCTGTTTCTCAACTAAGGCTTTGCACTTAGAACTTGTTACTACATTATCATCCGAAGGTTTTATTCTGGCACTAAAAAGATTTATCTCACGAAGAGGTAAACCTTTACAAATCTTTTCAGATAATGGTAGGAATTTCGTGGGTGCAGCTAGGGAATTCACACATTCCTTGAATAAATGTTCTGATGATCTACAAAATTTTAGTTCAGAAAATAACATTGAATTTAAATTTATTCCTCCATACTCACCTCATTTTGGTGGCTTGTGGGAAGCGGGGGTAAAATCCTGCAAGCACCACATTGCCCGCGTAATAGGCAATGCACATCTTAATTACGAGGAGTTCAGCACGGTTTTAGCACAAATAGAAGCCGTCCTGAACTCCCGTCCCTTATATCCTATGTCTTCAGATCCCGATGACTTCACTCCCCTCACGCCTGGGCACTTCCTGATCGGTCGACCACTGACGGCGCCTGCAGAGAAAGACGTCATGACGGTGGCCACACACTCACTGTCACGTTACCGCCGCATCGAGCAGCTGAGACAGCACTTCTGGGCTCGATGGTCGAGCGAATATGTTTCTGAGCTACAGAAACGTTCCAAGTGGAAGACCACCCAGGAGGCACTTACACCGAACACACTAGTCCTGGTGAAGGAGGACAATTTGTCGCCCCTCAAGTGGCGACTGGGTCGAATAATGACTGTGTTCCCAGGCAAGGATGGCGTTTCCCGAGTGGCCTCCATCCGCACCGCTACAGGCTTCATTGAGAGGGCCTTCTCCAAGATCTGCCCTCTTCCATCGCCCAGGGTCGACTTCGAGGCTTCAGACATACCAGCGACGGTCACACCACCGCATCAAGGCAATCATTGAGAGCTATCCTAAGACTCTCAAAGCCCCGGAGGATGTTGAGGACAGCGCCATCTGTGCACATCGGGAAGAACTACGAGTGCCTCGCGTCGAAACATTCAAGATCACTGCGCACCGCGAACCGCGGATATATAACTGACGACGAGCTCCATTCGGCCTTTTTTCTTCTCTCACCACTGCCGCGACCACAAACCGAACTGAAGTCTATCCTGTGTACCTACTTATTGTAAATCTAAATAAATTCCTTTCACTAGAAGAATAAACCAGTCACTTTGGTCATCATACCCGATTTGCAAAACCCTTTAAAATAAGGAACACACCTTAACACGTATTGTATTTGTTTTTCTTATCGCGAGTGTCTTTCTGAATTGCAGTACGAGAGCGGAATTGCACACTTGTGTTAGATTTTGCCATCACGTAATTTTATAAGATTCTGTAAAAGTTAAGTTGCTGTTTTGTTTGTATTTAAAGACTAGCTACGCCCCGCGGTTTCACCCGCATAAGTCTTGATCATGTGGGAATATCGCGATAAAAACTATCTTATATTTTAATCCCGGTCATGGTCTACTCTTGTGCCAAATTTCAACCAAATCGGTTCAGCCGTTTTAGTGTGAAAGCGAAAGAAAAAATAAATTATTATCTCTTTCATATTAGTCTAGTTTGATACCTACCGAAAATCTGAGTGTTACATTTACATAATACTTAGTTTCCGCTTTCTTGTATTTAGATGAGGCCTAGAATTGATAACTAATCGAAATATACTTGAGAATCAAACTAGATCAGGACCTCTCACTGCCTGGTCAGTAGTTCAGTACACGCGTGATAGCCAATTCCGCTCTTATGCCCAAGAAAATTAAAAACATTATCCACAAGCAAATCCCGGGGCTTCCCAGCAAATAGGCAGGCTGTCGATATTCCATTCGTACCAAAATAAAAAGTTTTCTCAGAGAAAAACTACAACTTTTTACTCAGCACAAACTGCTAAGGTTCTGACCCGATTCTCAACGAGTCTAACGCGACATCGCCAACTTTTGTAGTTAGCAAGTTTTATTAAGACACATTACGGTCATCTGTGGCAGTTTTCAAAACTGACTTCCAACCAATCAGAGTCTTTAAAAATTCACGGCATCCGAACAATCACGGTCTTTCAAAACTATCGTTCCACCAATCACGGTTCAAATTGATGTTTTTATCTCCGAGATTGATGCGAAGGTTTAAAAGAAAGACTTTAAATATAGTATAAGCTTACATAGCATGGAGACGCCTCAGCAGCCACTGTAAGAGGCCGCATTTTCAACGCTTTTCACACAAATCAAGCGTCTCACCCAGGGTCGGATTAACCATATCGGGGCCCTAGGCACAGCTCGTTTCGCCCCCCCCCCCCCTTTTTCATACCACAACAACGCAATTTGGAAATTTTTACTGTCTACATTACGAAATAGAATGAAGGTATGTACCGCCGACCTCATCTAGTTTAAAAAATATATGATTGACGTGTAAAAGTGTTTGTGCAAACCTACTTACAAAAATAAAATCATTTATCATTTACCATCATCATCAACAACAGACTTCAGTCATCACATTGCAAAGGTATACGCCTTCCTTCAAGTGAAAAGACTTACGCCACAATCTACAGGACGAAGTATCGGAGTCATTTAAAAATGAAACAAAGAATAGGAAAATCTTGCATATTTTTATAAAACTAACATAAACATTAAAAAATAAAAATGTACATATTGTACCTACTGATTAAGAAGCATTTTTAAATATTAACCCTTCTAATTTTTTTAGATAGAAAATCGTTTAAAACTTCTTGAAAATTGACCTTTTCTGATACATAATGTTCAATAGATATTATTGCCTATGAATTTAAACGGCTTTGCGACATTGTTGACCGAAGACAATTTTTAATAATTAATCCTTGTTTTATTAAGAAGGATGGAACGTTAATTCCACTCGACGCGTTAAGCCTTCTAAGAGAACTTTCTGCAATATTACGGGGCTTACCTTCTAGGTAATCTTCTTAAACATAATTATGTCTACACATTAAGATCCTTTAGGTAAACACAGTTTTCTTCTATACAAATGTAAACTTTTGTTGAAGAAAACTTTAAAAACTACTCGAGGCTGATGTTTCTACATTTGGTCTTCAGATAACTTTTATCTGAACAATAAATATGACAGTTTGACATATTTTCGATACAAAAGCTGCCAAATTAATTAATTTATTCTTCTTAGGAATTATCTGACAATTGAAAATCAGCCCTTAAATTAATTGGCTGCGAGCTTACAGTTAAAATACAAGTAACGATTAAATATTTCGCGCACACCAAATATTCATTCCATAAATAAACTACAAATTCCCAGATCCGGACAGGAAACAACGTATAATATTGTTATTTTGTATTGCACAGCTGTTAATATATAAAATGTGTACAGAACGATATTATTTTATTATTCAACATTGTCACCCCACTCTCTGAAAGCCTACTGAATTACGAATTACGACGATAAATTATATCTGTTGTAAGAATATACGATGTTATTTCTACGATGTCAAGTGATTTGGTTGAATATTGTTTTTGTAGTTGAGATTATCGATAATCTGGTTGTTCATTTAAGAGCACATTACTTACTTTGTATGTATAATATAGAAATACTATCCATCCATACTAATATTATACATTCAACAAAAGTAACTCTGTCTGTATATCACTTTTTCTCGCCTAATCCACTGAACGGATTTCAATAAAATTTTGGCAAGGAGATAGATGAAATCCTGCGGAAGGCCATAAAATAAAAGTGCGCAGTGCTATACATCCCTACCCTATTTCAAGTTAAACAAATATCAACTTTATTTCAATGACAATTAATTTGATTTCAGAGTGACTAGTACTATTGACAAAGTTATGAAAATCTTTGAAATTGTAGCGTAAACTGTACTTTATTGTGTAGGAATTAAAGTAATTTTTCCATTAATTTATATATGTTTACATTTTAGCAAATAAATCGCGAATGCACGGTAGGCAACTTTTTGTCCCGGTAGCTCGTTTCCGGGAGATAATTTCCTACACACACGTGGGCGTAGCCGCGGGCTACGCTAAGTTAGTATGATAATAAATTTAATATGTATAAGGAGCTGTGAACCCAATCTCTCTTTTCTTCAATACACGTCTAAACATGTTGCAAAAAACTTCAATCATCCAAGAAGTACCTCCACAATATTTCTTTACAAGTCCCTCGAGCATGTTGAAAGGTAGAAGGTATCTATCATAAAAGAGAGCGACGTCAAAGGGGCATGTGTGAAAAGATTTACCTTGCTAATGAGGAACGTGCTACTTAAACATGAAAGTAGGTAAGTCTATAGCATCAAGTTTACACGTATAAAGACTCGATAAAATCGCGCGCGACACAAAGGCACCGCAAGTTGCACAACGAGCGGTCCCTTCGTGTAGAGCGCGCAGTTATATCACGTGTCGCGCCTGTTTGTAGGAGCCTTTATTGGCACTTGAGACTGTTGTCTCATCAACATCTGCCCCACCTTGCTCAACTAAACTATGTTGGGGTCGGGTTCCAGTCTAACCGATTACAAGTGAAAACCATTATTTTACAGTATTCTCCACTACCATTATCCCATTACTGGGTAACACGAAGTCATTTGGTAAGACTGGTCTGTTATGTACGACATTTTATAAGGTTATGGTCAAGCAAGCTACCGACCTGATGGTAACTAGTCATCGCCCTCTATGGATATAGTTTGCAGTACTAGAGGCATCGCAGATGTGTTGCAAACCAACAGATAAAGCTCAAATCTCTCTATTTATTTATTTATTTATTGGATCGCCAACAGAGGCTACACAGTTACTTGCATGTTAACATGAACAGGGAAAAATACAAGTGTGCGCTTCCTATTACAGGCGACCACGTCATTTACTTAACATCTAGGTGGGTACAACGAGTTTGACATAAATCACAATACAATACCCGAATCTCAGAACAATAACTAGTTATTGTTCTGAGACCCGAATATTAAAGAAAAGAAAACAAAATTAAAAGCTATAGCAAAACAGCTCTCTCAACTCTAGCTTCAAGAGTCTTTTGTTTGCATAAAACACTTTTGTATTCTTTTCTTTCGTCGCATAAATCTCTAAATCTCGATCAAATTTTTATACGGACCTTTGAAATAACTTTTGGCAAGATTAAACTGCCTATAAAGTTTGTTTTTATAGAGAATGTTCTTATGACCAGAGACAAGCAAATAAATTAGATTTAATAGCAGTGGTGGCTCAGAAGTAACGGCCACTACTTAAGGCTCCTGCAAACAGGCGCGACCCGCGACGCGAATCGCGTGCGACACAAAGGCACCGCTCGTTGCACGACTTGCGGTGCCTTTGTGTCGCGTGTCGTGTCGCACCTGTTTGAAGGAGCCTTTATGAGGGGTCGTGGGTTCGAATCCAGATATTTCATAACTACTGCTCTCAAAACGGTGAAGGAAAACATCGTGAGAAAACCAGCATGTCCTAGAACCAAAAAACCGAAGACACGTGACATCTACCAAACCGCACTGGGCCTGCGTGGTGAATTACTGTCCGTGCCCTCTCACAGAGATGAGGCCTGCGTCCCAGCAGTAAAAACATATAAGCTGATAAGGGCTACCAATATCTAAGTTCAATGTTTAGTCTGACATTTAAAACGAAGCAATAGTGTTGAGATGCATAAAGAAGCCTCCTCGTGTAGCGCAGTTTATTCCGCCAGTTACTCAACTGAACCGAGCACTCGGCGCATCCTGGACGGTCACACCCATACATGATTTGACTGGCCAATTGACTGGTCATTATCTGACTGGCCCTTGCGGTGGTAGGGCTAACGACCGCCTGGTTTGCGACCACCCTCCCACCGGAGTCCGGCGTCAAGCAGCGTGCTGTGTTTCGTCGATGCGGGGAGTTCCAGTGCCTTAGGCATCTTTTGGGCACGCTAGTTCCATCTTAGACCTCATCCATCGCTTTCCATCAGGCGCGATCGAGGACAAGAATGAGCGCCCCATTCAGCAATAAAAAAAAATAAACAAAAAAAAGTGTCACGCAAATTAAACACAAAATCCGCTATCCACATGAAGTGATTGCTACCCACTAATTGACATGGGTTCCGTCCTATTGTGTATGGAGTGCGAAAAGTGTCACATAATGTAGCCAGATGACGTCATGGTTTTGATTTAGAAAGGACATCACCCCTTTTGGGATATTTTTTTTGGCGGCCATCAGCGGTGATCTACTTTCATTGGAATTAGTGTGAAGTTGTGGGTGAAATTGTGATTGTGATCCGCAGAGGGATTTTAATGGATTTTGAACGTATCTATATCGTGGATTATCATATGGTATACTTTGTATAAAGAAGATGAATGATCATGTCGACGAACAGTCTATTGGCGAATCGGTCTTAGGAGAACGTTGCGGAATCAAATTGGATACCGTATTACACGAAATACACATTAACTGGCGAAATTAGATGGGGGTTACTATACGTATGGTTAAGGATTTGCAGGTGTAATGATATTTTAACTTTAAGTAACACGTCACGCCAGTAGGTAAGTAGACTCAAGAAAATAAGACAACATAACACTTAGGTACCTAGCTGGTAGACAAAATAAATAAAGAACGTCACATTTCAATCTTTCCATCACATTTTTGGGACGTATTCCACATTGGGCACCCGCTTAAATGGCACCTGAGTGAATGTGCCACTGTGTGTCAGGTGCATTCAATCAGGTGCCATTTAAGCGGGTGCCCAATGTGGAATACGTAATTTTTGGCTGCTGAAAAATTCGTGTAACTTTCCATACAAGTTGAGTTGAGTTTTCAACTCACGGTTGAAAATTAAGTAATAATATGTAGCTGCGTAAAGCCGAGTCGTTCAGGCTTCACGACATAAATTTTCATTAATATTCTCGTCATAATGAAAATGTACGCATGCATGTCTAGCGTTCAGAAAAAAAATATGCTTAAAAATAATTCAGGTTTTCATATTCTATTGAACACACACACTGTTTAAAATCGACTACGGTTACAATATTTGTTAATATGAATACCATGTTAGATACTAATTAATTAGTTAATTAATTCATCATTGCAGAGGTGCCCGTGGCTAAATAATAACAGCCGCACAGGTTGATCAATCAGGTTAAGCTACGCTTGCCGCGGTTGGTCTGTGGATGGGTGACCATCTTTACATACCGAGACCCCTCCGGGCCTCCGTGCCTCGGAAAGCACGTTAAGCCGTTGGTCCCGACTGTCATTCGTGGATCTTTGACAGTCGTTACGGGTAGTCAGAAGCCCGAAAGTCTGACAACCAGTCTTACCAAGGGGTAATTACCCAGTAACTGGGTTGTGGAGTTCAGATAGGCAGTAGCTCCATGTAAAATACTGGTACGCAGCTGCATCCGGTTAGACTGGAAGCCGACCCCAACATAGTTGGGAAAAGGCTAGGCAGACGTTTGTGTGATGTTATAATGTAAAAAAATCACGCACAGGGGCGCGTTATCAGCGTCCCGTCACGTGGCGCGTTGTAGTGTGTGATCCACTTACTTCTTCGGAGAATACAAGCGTTGCATAATGTTACGTTGTTTCCAGGACTTTTGTAGTTGTAAACTTGGTTTCTGAGTAGGTAATGTTATAAACCTCTCTGAACTTGTTCTAGACTTTAGCACTATACTAACGAGGTACATTAGCTAAGTTTAACTACAAGAACTTTAGGTCCTAATGTACTCGTACATAGTGTATTTGAGAAATTGGTCTCATTAACCTTACTCAGCTTTTAGGTAAGTACTGTGCGGGGTCCAGATGGGAGCTTCACAATATAATTAAAAAGGTTTGACTTGGATAAAATATATGTACGACTTTACATTATTATGTTATATCTAGCACTCTTCTACTAAACAAAATTACCTTATTAAAATATTTGACCTTGCTTGAACGTTCGAATGGAACACAGCGGCAATTGTAACCAGCCTGTACTACTAAAGATAGGGCTACACAGATAGCCTTTATAGTACTTACCTATTGTTTAGAATTTAGTTTTAGGTTTCATGACCTGAATTTGTAGAATCAGGGAAATTAACTGTTATGAGCGCTCATCCCTCGCGGGCTGGCAACGTCGCATTTCTAGTGTTTTTTCGTGATTCATCATCTGCCTAGCCTTTACTTACTTTTTATAGGTATTCAGAAAAATTAACTAAAAAATAAGAAGAGTGTTTTTCTTTTCTCTTTTTTTCGCTACATAACGTAAACGAAGCAAAAGGATGTAAGGATGGTAGCAGGTGCCGTTCTGTTTCTGCCTACCCCCATGAAGAGAAGACGTGATTCTATGTATGTATGTGTATAAATACATAGAAAGCCCTAGATACAATTTCGGTACATCAATGAAAGAGATTCAGATTCTAGTAAAGCCAATATTAAACGAGTATATTAACAAATAATAACATTAAACAAGTATATTTGGAGCTGCTGACATAAATACCTCGAGGTCTAAATCAATACTTTGTATATTTGTGTTTTAACCCGTAATTACTCGCGTGGGGTATATTTAACCCCACGGCGTATTTGAAGCGTCGTATCTCCACCATTTTTAAAGCTACCTCCATGCCGTTCTTAGTAGCTGCCTAAATACCTCCCCCCGCCGCGAATCAGTCGCGAGCGCCGCTCCGTGTCGTGTGGTTGTGTCAGGAGATCGAGTCTGGGGTATATATTGCCCCACGCGAGTATTCGTGCAACTGCCAGCAAGTTTGTCACGACCATTCCACTATGATATGTGATAAATGTATTGATTAAAAAGTTCCTAAATTTAAAGTTTCATATCTTTAATAGTTTATAACAATGTTGATTAAGGATATCTACTATTATAATTTAGAACAATGTTGTCTTTTTCTAATTTTTATAATAAAAATAAAAGTATGTCATTAAAACTATGTTTTATTGTACCTTTAAAATTGGGGTTATTATATTCCCCACGCGAGCGTAAGTGTAACTATATGGACGCGAGTAATTAAGGGTTAATGTCAAAGTATTGATATTTATTCAAGGCTTAGGTACAAACCCGATAGAATATTCAATGGAAAGAGTATTATCAAAAAAGAGATTTATTCCGGTCGGTTCCCCTGATCTGCTAGAATACTTAGTGAGTATTTTATGACATCACTCTTCAATTATAATCCTCATATAATCACGCATGTATACCCCAAAGGGTTAGGTAGATGTGTACTTACCTATAATTACACACATATTTCGCCAGTTATTTTAAGTCCCATGTCATTGTGATAGGGGGTGAGTCTATTACCTGTGCTATTACCATCCACTGGGTACAAATCCAGACTGGGCCGATACTGAGAAATTCCTAATGGAAAAACCCAAAAACATTTTAGTCTACCTGGGAAACAAAACCAGGACCTCATGCTCAGCGACTACAAAACCAACGAGTCAGTCTTTGTCTAATTATAATTTTACTTATCACGTGTTTGTGGCTACGTAATAACAGCTGCACGGGGCGATCGATCAGGTTAAGCTACGCTTGCCGCGGTTGGATGGGTGACCATCTTTAAATACCAAGACCCCTCCGTGCCTCGTAAAGCACGTTAAGCCGTTGGTCCCGGCTGTTATTCGTGGATCTTTGACAGTCATTACGGGTCGTCAGAAGCCCGAAAGTCTGACAACCAGTCTTACTAAGGGGTATCGTATTACCCACTAACTGGGTTGTGGAGGTCAGATAGGCAGTTACTCCATGTAAAATACTGGTAAAACCCCAACATACATAGTTAGGAAAAGGCTAGACAGATGATGACGTAATCGTCAAAATGTCGGCAAACTTTCTAAAATTATCAACATATTTTTGCTTTCTTATATTTGCCGTGAATTCATTTGACGAGCCAAATCACATAACTTGGCCAATTTTCAGGCGGCCGACGTCTTCATTCAACTGATATTCAGGAATTGACTGAATAAAGTCGTAGAGAATTGGCTCAATTGGATGTACTGATAAGTGCTGAGTTTGTAAGAAGTACCTATCTACTTTTGTACGATGACATAATTTATTAAAATGGTTGGTGATTTCATTGCTTCTTAAGATTAAGGAAAAAGGCTACTTTATTTATCCTCAAGACGGTGTCATCCTTCCGGCATAATTTATTCATAAAATTTTTATTACTGGCTTAGTTTTTTTCTCTGATGCATAGGTACTAATTAGCAGTTATACTGGCCCTTTGGAAACGGCCGTGACTTACGAATAAGCTCGAACATAAGTTCGTAATTTGTGTGCGGAATTTTAATTAATGTACAGAGGCCGGCCATGTACATCAAGCCACCCCAATCTGTCAAATTTTCCCAATAATTGAATATGAACCTTATTCCTTTGTAGTAAAGTTGAAAATCTATTACAGAAATTTGACAGATTGGGGTAACTTGATGTGCTGGCCTCTTTACGTTAATTTAATTTTTATTACTTAACCGCAAGACCCTACTTAGTCACGAACACTAATATGTCAACACTTGGCAACTTTCGGTTGCGATTTTTTCGTGAAATAACGAATGCAACGTTGAAATACGACACTTTACACAAACTTATCGGTTCGAAAATACTTTATTTGTAATAACATAAAATTTCATTCGATCGTCTTTGAATAAAGCCAAGTGTATACATACTTATGCTCGCGACTGTACGTTTGTGTTCTTTGTGTTCGTATTTCATCACCACTGCTCTCAAAACGGCTAAGAATAACATCGTGAGAAAACCGGCATGTCCTTAAACCAAATATTCGAAGACATGTGACATCTACCAACCCGCACTGGGCCCGCGTGGTAGATTACGGCCCACTCCCTCTCACAGAAAGGAGGCCTGTGTACATTATAGGCTGATTATGCTTTATACTTATTCGTAGGTAGTAGAAAGAAATAAAATATGCTCTATTGTCACAGAAACATGTGCTTATTATGAAAAATAAGTTAGCTTGAATACCGTCAGAGATAGGAATACAGTTACAACAGTACAGTCACATACAGTTATCCGCACAACAGAGATAACTCTGACCTAGAGCTGCGGTGCTATTCTGTAAAAATCTCACCGTGAAAACTTAGGTGCAGTGAGTTTGTTTTTGCTAGGAATTGACACTATTGACAGCTCACTCCACGCTCACTTCACCAAAAATTCACGGTGAGATTTTTACAGAATAGCACCGCTGCATCCTAATTGCATAACAATCCGAATCATTTTGAAGGATAATGCTAACCCATTGTATCATTTGTTCCAAGAATTTGTCTGCTCCACAACGTAAATAACGCAATGAATGTTGTTGAACTGTCAAAATGGAATCCATTGCTACTGATAGTGTGTTACGTAATTACCCCATTGGCCTAGCGTTGTACGGAGTTTTAATAGAGTTTAAGGCCATCTTACACTGGTTTTGTTGCTACTGACGTTCGGCCTCGCTAATTAACCTTCCCGCGTCTGGTTGGACGAAGGATTATCGATTTTGCTTATCCAAACGTGAAGTAGTATGGCTCAATAAGCTTATGATTGATCGATTCTTAATTAACATAGCATAAAACTGACCATACGTCCCGTTTTGAACGGGACTGTCCCTTTTCTCGGTCTCTTGCAGTGCGATTCTGTAACCATCTCACCGTGAAAACTTAGGTGAAGTGAGCGTGGAGTGAGCTGTCAATAGTGTCAATTCCTAGCAAAAACAAACTCACTTCACCTAAATTTTCACGGTGAGATTTTTACAGAATCGACCGGCTGTTCTATATGCTGCATAGATCACTCACAACGTGTAAAATTGCACGTGCACTCCACAGAGTACGGAACCGCAGCGTTTATAGACGGCAAGCGGTACAAATAAACACCGTCCACATCATAGTGATCTTTATTCTCATTCTAATAAGGTTACTGTTGGATTGCTGCCATTGCCAAGGCTGTCAAAATCATTGTGATCTTTATTCTCATCACCATTAAGTTGCTTTTGGGTTACTGGGCGAGTTATTTCTCAGTAACAGCCCGGAATTTGGAAGTTGGCGGTGTGATACCTGCGTGCCTTAGAAATAACGGTAAGGCATTGGCCCCGCGTCTGATCTCTCTCCGGTCAGGGGCGGATCTACTTAAAGGCTTTTTGGGCTGCAGCCCAGGGCCCCGTGGATACAGAGGGCCCCCAACCGAACTGAAAACAATAGACGATATTGTCAATAATAAAAACTATCTAGAATTTAAAAAAATCCGATCATACTAAAATAGCAATTGGTTGAGTAATTAGGTAGGGCCCCTAAGCAGTATTAGCCCAGGGCCCCACAAATTCAAGATCCGCCCCTGTCTCCGGTCGTGTCGGATTACCATCCTATCGGATTATAAGAGTGAGGAATGAAAGAATGCAGCGCACACACTTGTGCACTATAATATCTTCCGCGTCGATGGCTAGTCTGCGCTGAAATTGGTCGCTATTGGCCGAAATTCGGTGTGGGGCGCTATTAATGCGAGTAAACCATGCCACGATTGGTTTGTATCGAAAGTGTTGACAATAGCTCATCTAACAGCGACCGCCAAGGCGCCTCCATACTCCATTCTCTGTGGCAAACTTCAATTTGATTGGTTAATGACGTTTTCCGAACCAAAAACGCAGTTTTCCAGTCTGCATTGTATAAGAGAAAAGTTGTTCAGAATTATGGCGTCCTATTTTTCAGATTCAATAACATTGGCTAGACAGAAAATAAAATCTAGATATTTTATTTGAATACTCGACAAGAATGTTTATTTTTCATTACCAATATTATAATTTTGCTCAATTTATATTCTCCGCCGTATTTTCTTATAATTTTGCTAGAACAAATATAGTGTGCGTTAAGGGGTCATAATTATGTTCTGACGGTATCCTTCGAATCTTTCTGCCAATACTTTTGTGTATATTACCGTCTCTGTCTCACAAATATTTTTACTACCCCGTCTGTAAACTCGGCACGTTCCTTGCCAAAATATTCGGGTCAACAAACTACTGTATTAAGTTTACTGGGGCAAAGTTCTCATAACGTATTGTCAGTGGCGTGCATTGGTTTTCAGAATAGGAAGGCAGACACTAGGCCGGGTCTAGTCAAGGCAGACGCGGTCATTAATCAGAAACATGAAACAAAAGTCTGACACTATTAACAAAAAAAATGTTTTACAGCCGAAAACCATGAAAATTACACCATTACGAAAAATTTTAAAATGTTCGCAGCCGCCATCTTGGATTTTCATTTTGGCTTTATTATTGGCTTCAGCACCCTCATAAACCGTGAAAACGACGCCCATGATCAAAAATAAAAAAAAATACAGCCACCATTTTGGATTTTCATTTTGGCTTCACTATCGGCTTCAGCACCCTTGAAAACCTTAAACACGACATCCATGACGAAAAATTAAAAAAAAATTAGAGCCACCATCTTTGATTTTAATTTTTACCTCACTATCAGCGACCTCAATATTCGTTCCTTTCTTTCTTCGCACGGCTAAATTATGAACGAATTACAAATTACGATTTTAAGATTCATACTGGGTTGGTTATTTGAGTCGGCATGCCTACTTTAGGGTGATAAATTGCGAAGGTCGAACGTCAGGGGGGGGGGCCCGTCGGTCGTTCATGATATTATGCGTGAGACGTACCTACGTAATTTTAAATTCGTCGAAGAGTAAAGACCAATGACAATGTGCGAATAATACGGGAGCCAAGTAGGCCGTCTGGCGACTGCCTACTGCCGCGCATGTTTGTATGAAGATTTTGTTTTTTGATAAGTATGATATTTTAGTGAGTTTCTTAACTGTGGGGCACACACACTAAAATGTATAATTAACAGCCTTATGGTGATTTATCGAGGTTGACACTGTTTATATGCTTTTATAGATATAGGTATAAGCGTTATGATTGTTTGTGGGAAATAACAAAAGCCAATCAAACTACTCGGCAATCGATTGAATTGAACATAAATAAATTGAAGAAGGTTTATATCAAACTGGATGCTCACATGGGCCAGTCTTATTCTACAGCCAGGGAAATTGTTTGTCAAATTGAAAAACTGCGTCAATTTCCTGCCATTTCAGACAGCTGTCAAAGATTAACGGTTATATTTCAAATACATATAAGGAAAAATTAAGAAATCAATTCAATAAACAATTAATTGTCATAGTCATTTTAATAAAGAATTAATTTCCCTGACTTTACTGTAGTCACAAATAGAGGCTACTTTAAATTAGGTATACACGTAGAGGCTCTTTATCTTCCATTCTCAACCATATAATTTCGCGTGTTTAAACGTTTAGTAATACCCACATAATTACGTTCAAACGTTCTCAAGGGTCAGTCAAACATAAATATTAGTTAAGAATTAATGTCGTAAGGGTGTGAAGGGGTCGTACATCCCCTAACTACCGTGGTTAATCAACACGTTTTAGTTACGGATCGTTAGCCTACCTGTTAGATGTTCTGACGATTTATTGCTTTTCAGTTTACCATCTGTTCGAGGGGCTTGTAGCTAAAACAGATTCACAGATACATGTACATTGAATAATATATCAACTTCTACACAGCGATCATACTTAGAGTACATTGAATAAAGCCATTTCATCTGAATATTTTGCGTATATTTACTACAGAATATTCAAATTCAAACACCTAGATATACGTCGGACGAAAAGCTTCTCCTGGTGGGAAGAGATTGTGTTTTGTTTTCGTCGTGTTTGATGAGAGGGGTAGCCAAGGAAGGAGTCGCGGGTCGAAACTTGTTTTTTTTTCTGGTTTTATGCGCCCCCTTATGTGCTCGATAGAAAGTTAAGCTACGCTCGATGAGGTCGGTCTGTGGATAGGTGACCATCCTTAATATACCGAGAACCCTCAGCGCCTCGGAAAGCACAGCAGTTGGTTCCGGCTGTCTTTCGTAGATCTTTGACAGTCGTTAGGGGTAGTCAGAAGCTTGAAAGTCTTATAACCAGTCGTGGCAAGAGGTAACGCGTTACTTAGTAACTGGTTTGTGGAAGTCAGATAGACAGTCGCTCCATGTCAAATACTGGTATTCAGCTGTATTTGGTTAAACTAGAAGCCGAGCCCACAGCGGGGGGTTGCGGAAGGATCGTACGTTCCCGCGACCCCCGGCGTAGGTGTAAGATCGAACACCGGGGTGGTTTTTAGTCAGTAAAACTCTGACAGATCCCGTCGCCTCCGCCATGAGGATTTACCGGCCCGGAAACAAAAAAAAAGAAGCCGACCCCAACATGGTTGTAAAAAGATAGTCAGATGGATTTTACCATCCGTTGGGATAACCTTCTTTGAGTTTACCCTTTCTCAAAAGCAAAATCCAATTTGTCATGGTATTCGGGTTATTTCATTTGTGACTTGCTTTTGATAAGTGATTCATTTGATCTGTCATCCGACTAAGCATTTATTTCAAAAGGATTGATCGTTGCTACTTTTGGTTGGTTTTAATCAGAATTAATTACAATCGCTGTTCTGTAACGTTTTATTTACGTGACAGGAGGGGCGTTGTTGGTAAACTTTTGTGAAAGTTTTTTATAGAATTTGTATTGACAAAACAAAATGGCCGCGTTAGTTCTGTTTTTGGCCACGCGCCAAAATAATCTTGTAGCGTTGCAAGTCCACCTTATACGCTCGGGTATTTTATACATTTAACATTTTCTTAATATTAACCGATGTTGTGGCATTCATGGGCAAAGGTTTCCACCATACTTTTCCAATTCAACAGAGCGAAGCGATATTTAAATTATTCAAATGTAATCATTTTACGCGTATTTCGCTGAAAGATAAGTAATTTTATTCTATCGCACCCACACAGATATCTTCAGTGATTTAAATTACAGAATTTTGTTTCGAAAAACAATTTTGTACCTAACTAGAATTTATTAAAAATATAACGAAAGTTAAAAATAATAACGTAAAACGATCTCTTTGCTTCGTCTATAATTTGTAACAGTACATGGTAAAATAATAAGATTACAAATTAGTACTCTGGCGAATTTCTAATATAATATTTTTGTTTAGAGGTCGACCTTATTTATTTATTTTATTTATTTTACTATTTATGTACACACATATATAAATTATTCGTAGACGTAGAATTTATGTTAGGTATCTTTATAGGAATAAAATTTATCCTGGATTTATTTGGATTAGCTGACTTTTAAGCTTATAAAACAGGTTGAATTGATATCACGATTTCAAAGATGGATGAATAAAATGTTCGTGTCATTTTCAAACTAGCAGCGCCCCGCGGTTTTATCCGCATAAGTGTCGATCCTGTTGGAATATCGGGATAAAAACTATCCTGTGCCCCCGGGATGCAATCTATCTCTCTGCCAAATTTTATCGAAATCCGTTCAGTGGTTTAGTCGTGAAAAGGTAACATACAGACAGACATACATAGTTACTTTCGAATTGAATTTATAATATTAGTATTAGTATTAGTATGGATGACTGCCGTCTATTCTGTAAAAATCTCATCGTAAAAACTAAGAACTAAGTGAAGTGAACTTGATGTGAGCAGTCAATAATAGTTATTATTATTTCTCTCAAAAAGGTACAAATTGGATTCATATCCAAGTTACATTTTTCAGTTTATCCTTTGTGAGAGCTCGAGTCTACACTGGGTTCGGGACCTGTATGACAGATCTCCAGGTTCTATCATAAAATTACAAATTTTATTGCACTTACTTACCCTTACTTACACTTACCTCACGCGGCGAAAATATAATAACCTTATCGGAAATCATATTTTTTGGAGCCGTTTGGGGTCTTTTTAAAGAAATTTCTAAACGGCTGGTTGACACTTTCCGTGACCCAAGGGATGGTTTTTACCTTGGCCAGAAGCTAAGCATCGCCATACAACGTGGTACTGCCGCCAGTCTCTTGGGTACATTACCAATCGACAGCGATACGGATTATTTTTTTTAGTTTCTGCATAGTTTTAGTTAAGTTATAATTTAATTTTGTTATTTTTAGATTCGGTTAAAGTAAAATAAAATTAATTCTTTTAAGATTTTTCAGAAAATTTTTCAGACACCCCGTCTTGTCTTACATATAGTAATTTTCTTTGCCGAAAATGTGTAGTCAGGTGCGTTATGTTTTTATATTCCTTACAACAGCAATAAAAATAAAGTACTACCTACTCTATTATTTTTAGCCAAATCCACACATGACGAGGGCACCAATATACCGTTGAGTTACGCCAGCATACCAGGAACATATTGTAACTCACGAACAAAGTCTAAACTAGACCGTTTACTCCAGTTTTGTGTCCAAATCTTCCAGCGGCATTATTAACTATTGATGTATTCCTGTTTGCGTTTCATTGGCAATACTGAAGTAATTTACATGTACACTGGCCAGCACATCAAGTTACTACAATCTGTCAAACTGTCTGGTAAATACTCCTCACAAATGAAACAGAACGAATAGGTGGATTTTTGTGTCTTTTCCGGCAACAAACTGGAAGAAAGCCGGCTATATTACTTCCCTAATTAATCCTTCTTTATTAAGCTCTATTTTATAAGCTTCGACAAGAAAGGTCCTATTTGCCGCTATTGCTTTGTTTCTCATATATTTCGTCCTACAGAATCAAGAGATATGTTCATTGCTTGGAGTACAATAGCGTTAGATCTCGGGGACCTCATAAATTACGGCAGTACATTGGAAGTAATACATAGACATGTGTGTTCCTACTTTGAGCATCTTCAAGACCATTTTCCGACACAGTGGAAAATACTCTAGTAACGTACAGATTTCTAAAAGAGAAATAGTCACCGTAGCCAAAATTGGCAAAAAAACATCCAATATTATTGAAGTGAAGGCATTTTTTGGGATGGGAAAAAACCATTAAACTCGCGACACTGTTACCGTACCTCTGTTTAAAGTTTTGGCCATTATAAAGACATCAACGCGCGGTACATTTTCTTTAGGAAGAATGACCTTCAAACATATTTATAAAATTACTATGCTTTTTCAAGTTTTCACTTCAGTCGGCACTCCTAGAGTGACATTGTTTTTTTTTGAAGTGAAAACTTCTTTAGCGGCGCTGTGTACTTTTTTTGGAATGGGTAAAAACTTCTAAATTCGCGTCAGGTCACGTGACCCTGATCGAAAATTCGTAAGACGTAAAACGTAAGACAGCGCCATCTATGCACATCGGGAAGAACTACGAGGGCCTCGCGTACTAACTACGTAGTTCATCCAACAACGACGAGCGCGTTGTTGAGGACAGCGCCATCTATGCACATCGGGAAGAACTACGAGGGCCTCGCGTACTAACTACGTAGGCCTCGCGTACTAACTACGTAGTTCATCCAACAACGACGAGATGGCGCTGAACCACGGATATATAACTGACGACGAGCAAATCTGAATAAATTCCTTTCACGAGAAGAATAAACCAGTCACTTTGGTCATCATACCTGATTTGCAAAAAACCCTATAAAATAAGGAACACACCTTAACACGCGTGTTTTGTTTATAAGACGATTCACAAAATACACTCGTAATTGTTCAAGTTTTCACTTCTGTCGGCACTACCGGAGTGCCAGTGTTTTTTTATTTTTAAGACTGCGCTTGAGGCTAAGTATAGGAATAGGTTAAGCTACGCTTGCCGCGGTTGGTCCGTGAATGGGTGACCATCTTTAGATACCGTGATCCCTCCGTGCCTCGGAAAGCACGTTAAGCCGTTGGTCCCGTCTGTCATTCGTGGATCTTTGACAGTCGTTACGGGTAATCAGAAGCCCGAAAGTCTCACAACCAGTCTTTCTAAGGGGTATCGTAGAATAGAATAGAATAGAATAGAATAGAATACTCTTTATTATGTACACCATATAAATTACAGACATAAATATAGAAACTGTACAAAGGGTGACACAATGGGCGGTCTTATCGCTAAGAGCGATCTTTTAAAGACAACCTTAGGATGGATTCGTATTAGCCAGTAACTGGGTTTTGGAGGTCCGATAGGCAGTCGCTTCATCTAAAATACTGGTAATCAGCTGCATCCGGTTAGACTGGAACCCGACCCCTAAATAGTTGGGAGAAGGCTAACCAGATGATTATTTTTATTTATAAGGAGAACTTTGATAGTTGCGCTTTCAAATTTGGGAATGGAAATTGAAATTTGGGAATGAAAAATGGTAGTTTTCGAAGTAGTCATGATATTATTATTCCTGCCACTTTTGTCTTATTTGTAGGAGTCCTGCCCGTCTAAAGTGATAGCAGCTTATATGGTTTTGCAGTAGTCTTGGCATGACAGCATTTTAGTATCAAAAACCACGGTAAATATTGGCCACTTATGTATGTAAAACAGAAGGGGTGCGAACAAAGGATACGCTACGTTTTCCCATTTCGTAGATGTCGTAAAAACGTGGATCGATGTAGGTACCTATTTTATAACAATTTTCCATCGAGTATTTCGAGACATCGCCAAGCGGTTGGACGACTCTTTACATGACGAGACGCACCTTTTTTTAGCTCAAAGAAAAATTGCCATCCGATGTGGCAATGCTGCCAGACATTTGGGCACTTTTCTCATTGACAACGGACGAATTTTTTGATGCCCAATGAGCTCTTCCCTTTTTTTTTTATTTGAGAGATTAGGCAAAATAAAATCTATTAAAAACATACGCATTTATTTTGGATCTAGTTAACAATTGATTTCCTAACCACACGAACGATTTCCAAATGAGTCTCTGAATCAACCTATTCTTAATATTCCTCCGCAGTGAACCATTTACTGACAAAACTGGAACACGTACCCCAATTTCCATTTAACTTGTCCCATACATCGTTACTGGCAATCAATTAATATTCCGCCAACAAAAATCGAGCCAACAATACCATAGGATGGCATTTTTTTTTGTTACAATTGTTATTAATATCCGGTAAACCTACTGCGCGTAAATATGCGGCTATTTTTGTCCTACATATCTACGTGTATAGTTTACGCGACGCAGCTGGATTGGATTGTAAGCACGCTATACAATATGCTGTGGTGTGTGGTGTGGTGTTTGGCGTTTGTAAGCCAAATTGAACTGACTTTAGCCGGCTTTAGGGGAGATTATATTGTTCTAACTATTGTTGGTTTCACTCGTATCCTAATGAAACTGCTACATGTATCCGGATATAAAATATCCTATACAACCCGTGGCACATCAACGCGCTAGCTGTCACCATGAATTCAGCACACACCCCCCTAGCGTGGACATTTTCGACGGAATAAAAAAAAAATGTTGTTTCAGAAAAGTGACCTACGCGATCAAAATGTATGGAACAGTTTTTTTTTAATAACCTCAAAATTCCAACGCAACAGTCATGTAGTGAATCCATGGTAACCAATTTCGTGTCAATGTCCCTGCCTGTTTTTTTGAAGTGAAAACTTCTTTAGCGGCGCTGTGTACTTTTTTTGGAATGGGTAAAAACTTCTAAATTCGCGTCAGGTCACGTGACCCTGATCGAAAATTCGTAAGACGTAAAACGTAAGACAGCGCCATCTATGCACATCGGGAAGAACTACGAGGGCCTCGCGTACTAACTACGTAGTTCATCCAACAACGACGAGCGCGTTGTTGAGGACAGCGCCATCTATGCACATCGGGAAGAACTACGAGGGCCTCGCGTACTAACTACGTAGGCCTCGCGTACTAACTACGTAGTTCATCCAACAACGACGAGATGGCGCTGAACCACGGATATATAACTGACGACGAGCAAATCTGAATAAATTCCTTTCACGAGAAGAATAAACCAGTCACTTTGGTCATCATACCTGATTTGCAAAAAACCCTATAAAATAAGGAACACACCTTAACACGCCGCGTGTTTTGTTTATAAGACGATTCACAAAATACACTCGTAATTGTTCAAGTTTTCACTTCTGTCGGCACTACCGGAGTGCCAGTGTTTTTTTATTTTAATCATACATATATTCTAATTTCAAATTGAATTGCATGTATTCTTATATATTTGTACCTATATTTAATAATGTTGCTGAAATGAGATAGTGACCAGATTATGAACGGTTTTAATTACGGGAATTGACCTTCTGATATCTTTATCCGAGGAATGATTTCGAACTTTAGTCAATTTTTCCATACAAAACTGTCAGACGTCCATTTCATTCTACAGATAAAAAATATTGCCGTTAGAAAAATTTGAAATCAGAACTTAGGTTAACCAGATCATTATGAACAATCTGTTTGACCTGCACCCTAATTGCGTAACTCATTATCAATCAGAATCATTTTGAAGGTTATTGCCAATCCATTGCTTCATGTGTTCGAAAACTGTGTCAGCTCAACAACGTAAATAACGCAATGAATGTTGTTGAACTGTCAAAATGAAAGCCATTCCTACTGTTAGTGTGTTACGGAATTACCCCGCCGATATTTCTGACACTGACTGTACAAACAGACATTCACATAATGTTTTAAGTACCATTGTACTGTAAATCTGAGCTAATGTAGCTGTCAGGTTTGCTAAAATGCTTTTTGTGTTAAACAAGAAGGTTTGTAAGTAGGTATTGTTAACGAAAACTACCTCTCCCTAGTCTTCAGTGTCCGTGTGTTCCACATACTATTACACGAAGATATAAATTCTAAGGCAAGTGTAGTTGGCGAAATGTCGGTGTACCTACACCTCTGCTTATTTTTTCAGGGAATACACGCGTGATGGTTATGTTATGATTTTTTTATTTCTGTTTGGGACGTTATCAAGTTGATTTTGGCAGAGTAGTAACTTAGCATATAGGCGAAGAGTGCCGAATGGAACAATATCGTTCTCAATAGCGCAATATCGTTGACGTTTTAGAGATAGTCTGAGGCGACCGAATGACCAGTGCCTCTTTACTTATGCATACTAATATCCATACTAATATTATAAATACATTTACGTAACGGGGTTGATCCGCTCGGCCGCATTCATTCTTTTACGTTCATGGCACTGCTTGACTTGCTTGCGGTCATATTATGGTGATTTATTGCTACCATTTGATGGCTCTTGAGAAGCCTTTTCCAACCGTATACGATCTCTGTACCTCTGTACCATGCCGTAGTACCGCCCTGATTGTCAACAAACTTCCTTAATGATCCATACAACACTGACGACTGTGTTAATGACAAACAGCGAATCAACCGTCATTTTTTACAGCAAACGCGTGTGTACAACAGGCCTAACTATTACATACGCAACCGTACGCAAAATACGCGCATTGACGTGGAGTTGCGGACACCAGCCCGTATTACCTATTACATACGCAACCTTTAGCAACTCCTAGATAACCTAGGATTCATTTTCATCCACTACAGACATACAGCCAGTATCTTACTAACGCCTTAGCGTCTTTAAGACAAGATAAGTAGGTAATACCCAAAGCGGTAATCGACCGACCAGCCTTGACCTAGCAAACGGTCGCCACATGATTTATAAGAGGATTTTGTGCTATTAACGGAACCCGAACGATAATATCCTTCGAGATTCTTCGGGGTTCTAATGTTTCAGTGATTTTTATTGTGGATGTCGTAAAGGACGAATAATGAGTGCTGGTTGCTAGAGAAATCTAGGTAGTATATAATGTACACAAATGATTATGTGAGCCTAGGTTTTTATGACACAAGGAAATTCTTCTTTATAGCGACTTATTGAAAAATCTTCTACACAAAAACTTAACTGCAAAGAGAGAATGTGCTTATTGGTGCTGCTAATAACACGTGCTTTGCACCACGATTCTGTAAAAATCTCACCGTGAAAACTTGGGTGAAGTGAGTTTGTTTTTGCTTGGAATTGACACAATAATTGACAGCTCACTCCACGCTCACTTCACCTAAGTTTTCACGGTGAAATTTTTACAGAATAGCACCGCAGCACCTTAATTGCACAACACTAAAAATCTCAATCTGAATACATAATTTTTAAGAATATTGAAATTCCATTGCATTATAGGTTCGAAAAATATGTCTGCTCTACAACGTCAATAACGCAATGAATGTTGTTGAATTGTACAAATGAACGCATTGCTACTGATATTGTGTTACGCAATAACCCCGCAGGTTAATACATAATAGACCTATAATTTATGAAAAAGCAATGTGTATCGATGCCTTAGAGTGAAAACCTCGTAAGTGTAAAAGAAGTAACTTGTCGGGAAGAAGAAAGAACTGCATGCTGTAAAATTTTTACTGACTTCAAAAAAGGAGGTTCTGTATTCTTATTAATTAATATGGAAATTTAACCCGCTTTAATATCCAGAACTGTTTGATACTATAAGATTATCCGAAATGCATAAAATGCTACTTACATTCCCGATGTTTTCACTCTAAGGCGACGGTATGTATCGTGGTTATTAGGGATAGCGAACAAATTGCGTTAGTAATCACAGAACCTACTATATAGTTAAAAACTTCTTTGTACAGCAGCATCGAAACGCACAGTAAGAAAAAGAGAAAATACTGTAAAAATAGCAGAACCTGGATAAACTAAATTCTTTTATTCACACGAACAGCTGGACGTTAGGGAATCGACATAGAAACCGTTCCATCCTGTGGGTCACAGCCTGTCCAATTAGTAGCTCAACTGGGGACACTGACATTGTTCCACTGAGTTTATGCGGTGACATACACTGTGGCGCTGCGGGATTGTTATTTCTGTGAAAGTTTGCGTAAACGAAGGTCTAGTTTTGACAATAGACACGTGTAAACAAAATGGTATGAAAAGGTTTCGGCCTAACGATTGAACAAACAATAGAGCTAATCTGCATTCGCTACTTATTTGCCGAAAATGTAAACAAACAGGAGTTTATGGAAAAATAACTGTAATTCCTACAGAATAAAGTGCAGTTTACGTTACAACTTTAAACGTTTTTGGGGTATTCCTCGAAACGCACCAACTTGGAAACACAACAAAAGTATTCCTCGAAAAAAAAATATTATTATTTTATTCCACAAAATGCATCAACGATGAAACATAGAGAAGAGCATGAAGGATTCGTAATAAATGATATCGATACCTACACGTTTCATTTGGTGCGTTTCAAAGTTGGTGCGTTTCGAGGAATACCCCATTCTTATAACTTTTTCAAAAGCGATTGCAATAACGTTGAAATTTGGTAAGGTGAAAAATTCATTCACTGTTCATTACTTTTCTGTTACACAATAGTTCTTGTTTTGTAGTAACGAAACGGCTAATCCGTGAATTTTGACTCGAGTCTCTGAAGTTCTGAAGTTCGAGTCTGTGAAGTTAGGTCTTGTAGAGTTAGGGCGTGTAGAGTTAGAAGTTTGGCTCTACATGAGATCTGATAAAACTCGTTCACTAGGATATTCCATAAATGGATTACAACAAGTGAGAGGAGAAGTGGTGGCCCCAGTAGTGACGGCCGCGATTTACGAGTTGTGGGTCGTACGAACCCAGGCAGGCGCTTTACTTTGTGTAAATTATTTCATCATCACTGCTCTCAAAACGGTGAAGGAAAACATCGTGAGGAAACCGGCGTGTCCTAGAACTGAAAATTCGAAGACATTTGACATCTACCAACCCGCACTGGGCCCGCGTGTTGGGTTACGGCCCTCTCACCGAGATGAGGCCTGTGTTCTAACAGTGGAATAGGCTGATTATGGATGAAATTACCCTAAACGAAATTTTGCACAAACAATTACAGTACCCAGCGATAAATATTGCACATCGACCTTTGGAAAGAGACAATCGGCTAATTTCAGCTTCGTAGAGCGTTATCTTTGTCGTACGAAATACAAACAGTCCGGTATCTATTAGGAGCTGTTAAAACAATTATGATTTGCTTCTTTTGATAATTATTTTTATTCTTTGTATAAAATACAAAAAAGGTAAAGGTCGATGTGCAATATTTATCGCCGGGTACTGTAAGTACCTACCCATTCATCCTTATTCCTCTCAGCAAATACAGCGTTTAACCCAGATATCCTAAGTTAATGCTCGTCAGGCTTTAGGTACTAAAACTATTCACGTTTATAATCACCCTAATTAAAGTTCGCTTATATTTGCATAGTAAACTAGCGCAAATATCATGCTAACCGATTCTATGCATAAATTACACGTAGCGGTTAATTACTTTTATATTTAATGTTGTTATGCAGCAATATTAATAGAAGTAGCTTTTATTAAAATAGTTACCGACTGCACGTCATCATAAGGTTCGTTTTGCTATCCAACCTCGACGTGCATCCAATATCCTGGCTACAGCATTATGTCATGTACAAAGTGGCAGGGGTGGTCGATACATGATTCAGGGCACTTTTTTGTGTTAAAATTTTTAGTAGGTAACCAAAAAAAAACGGTGGCCACAAGCCCCAAGCTTTTAAGTTATGACAGAAATTTGACAGAGAAGACGGTCAACCAAGTCGATTTTTTTTTAAACCAAATGCCAAATGAGCTGCCAACATTTCTCGAGAGCGTGGTCAAAAGTGGCTAAAGGGATTAGACATAATTCGGTGAATGGAGAGTGTCAACGTCGCGATAACGTCGTGAAGAGAGTGAAAAGGATTCCGGAGTTCGTAATTATAAATTCAGATGCTATACTGATAAACAAATTACTGTAAGAAATGTTAATTTTCTGAGTTTGTAACAATATTTTGATTTAAAAGAGCGTCTGAACTTGGAGTTTCTTGCCCGTTTTCTCCATACGAAACCAACTTTTGGAAGAAAAAGAAACTAGAATCTATCTGAAGAAATCTGAAGAAGCAACTAGAATCACTTCTATATTCTTGTAAATGTTGACGTTCAAAAGTGCCTTTTAATTGCGTACCTACTTTCATAAATGATTTGACTTTGGCCTAGAGTTCGCAAAGAAAAACAATTTTGTAGTTAAAATATATAAATAGAAACGTGTACTTAACCCTATAAAAACGTGTTTTTGCCGCGTCTTTTCAAGCCATGAGCTATTTTCAAGCCGATAGGATAAATATTTTTTTTATCTAATGAGACATAAATTGAATATAGGTTCCTAATTCATTAAAGTCGCCATCACCAGTGGCGATACTTTAAAAAGGACGTCCGGCCAACCATGAGCTGTCAACCCTACCTACCTGCCTAACTGGCAAATATTTTTTACCACGGCTTATTCTTATAATTATTGTAGTCACAATACAAAAACCTAAGGCCCATTCACAGGCTCTAGGGTTGCGACGAGCGAAGCGACTTGCGTCAAGAGACACGTGCGCACGTCACTTGTTTCCGTTCGTCGCTCCGCGCGTCGTGTCGTGGTGACTCGTGCCTGACATGCTTTAGACAACTTCTTTCATTTGTTTTCTCCGCAGTCGCTGTCGCAAGACGCGTGTCGCTTGTCTCCAAGGAGTAAGTAATACCGTTTTTGACACATCATGGGATTTTCCGCTATTAGGTATAATCAGGCAACTCAATATTGCGTGTGACGATAAAAGTACAACATACATAAATAAAGTTGGTTTTTGAAGTGAAAACTTCTTTAGCGGCGCTGTGTACTTTTTTTGGAATGGGTAAAAACTTCTAAATTCGCGTCAGGTCACGTGACCCTGATCGAAAATTCGTAAGACGTAAGACGTAAAACGTAAGACGCGCGTTGTTGAGGACAGCGCCATCTATGCACATCGGGAAGAACTACGAGGGCCTCGCGTACTAACTACGTAGTTCATCCAACAACGACGAGATGGCGCTGAACCACGGATATATAACTGACGACGAGCTCCATGCGAGACCAACACCACGAACTGAAGTCTATCCTGTGTGCTTATTTGTAAATCTGAATAAATTCCTTTCACGAGAAGAATAAACCAGTCACTTTGGTCATCATACCTGATTTGCAAAAAACCCTATAAAATAAGGAACACACCTTAACACGCGTGTTTTGTTTATAAGACGATTCACAAAATACACTCGTAATTGTTCAAGTTTTCACTTCTGTCGGCACTACCGGAGTGCCAGTGTTTTTTTTTAATTCCATAATATGCAAACGTTACAGCAACGTTGTTTATAACTTTGCTGTCACGAACTTACAATTAACTAACTCCAGCTATTTTAACAGGAAACAAGATCTATGAACTTTGTTGGAGTTACGAAAAACATTAGACTTGTTTAATTTTGATTGACTAATTAGTCTACGGGAAGTTTAGTAAGATGTCCTACAGTCACGACGTAAGGAATTGACGTGGTTTTAAAGTAAGGAATCGTTAAAGTGGTCATAGTGAACGTAGTGGCCTAGTAGTGAGGTAGCTGTCACTAGTGTCAACTGTCAGTCACGACAAATGGCAGTAAACGGTTGAATCTCAGGGTTGAATGGAAGTAGTGCCTGCATGAGCGGCTTGGGATGCCAATAAAGTGATATAATCAGCTTAAATACGGGATCAAGAACACCCTTATTGCGTGAAACACCCCTTTACCCACTTTCAAATACAATCTGAATCATTTTGAGGGATATTGCTAATCCATTGCTTCATTTATGTTCGAAAAAATTGTCTCAACAACGCAACGTAAACGTATTTTCTTTCTTTCTTTCTTTCAATGAATATTGTCGAACTGTCAAAATGAAACCCATTGCTACTGTTAACGTATTACGCAATCAACCCGCTCGATTCTACAAAATTTAATACTGTTTAAAATGAAAAGGTTATCCAAATCATGGCACATTGGTTGAGCAAACTACACCTATGCTGGCGTCAAGGAGTTTGATGCCCGGGTTAAAAATATAGCACTTTTTTTTTTTTTTTTAATATAGCACTTCAATATACAATTACAGTACCCGGCGATAAATATCGCACATGGACCTTTGGAAAGAGACAATCGGCAAATTTCGGCTTCGTAGAGCGTTATCTCTGTCGCACGAAATACAAACAGTCCGGTATCTATTAGGAGCCGTTAAAACAATTATGATTTGCTTCTTTTGATAATTATTTTTATTCTTTGTATAAAATCGATAGGATCGAATAGGTCGATGTGCAATATTTAGGTATCGCCGGGTACTGTACTTAGTTGTTCAGTCTGTCCGATTATTCATAAAAAAATAATGTCTATGAAGGTACATCTTATCTTAGATCTAATCAAAGTTCTATCGCTTGGAAAGCTCTTCTAATCTTTTATTTCCATACTGATCAAAAAGCATTCGACTTTTTCCTTTTATAAAATTTCCACTACATTCGGAGTTTAAATTTGGAACTGTGCCCAGTGCATTCCGGTAAGCCTCGCTTGCCGCTGCTAAATGATGGAACTGTGAAAATGAGCGACTACATACCCCTTCGGGAATTAATGTGTGACATTTTCAGGCATTAAAGTAAGAAGTGATGCTAATGTAATGTGTGGTTGAGATGGTAGAGCAGTGGTGGCCAAGTGAGGCCGCGACTTACCAGTTGTAGGTCGTAGGTTTGATCCCAGACAGACGCTTTTCTTTATGTAAATTATTTCATCACCACTGCTCTCAAAACGATGAAGAAAACATCGTGAGGAAACTGGCACGTCCTAGAACCAAAAATTCGAAGACATGTGACATCTGCCAACCCGCACTGGGCCCCCGTGGTGGATTACGGCCCACTTCCTCTCACCGAGAGGAGGCCTGTGTCCCAGAAGTGGAAACATAGGCTGATTATTTTATGAGTGGTTCCCAGTAAAAGAATAGGTTACCTCTTTCCCAGAAATTAGGGTCATAAAACATAACATCATTGCCTGAATTCCCTGAAAGGTTAGGAAGAGGTAGACCACTAGTCAGTCAGCTATGTTTAAGTCCCATATATAATAATGGTGGGCTAGCTCATTGCCATCAACCAGGCACAAATCCAGACTCCAGGATGCTACCGAGTAAAAAAATCAGTGGCACTCCGGGAGTGCCGACAGAAGTGAAAACTTGAACAATTACGTGTGTATTTTGTGAATCGTCTTATAAACAAAACACGCGCGGTACCGGCTACGGCCATCCGTCTTACGAATTTTCGATCAGGTCACGTGTCCTGACGCGAGTTTAACATTTTTTTAGCCATTACAAAAAAAGTGTACAACGCCGCTAAAGAAGTTTTCAATTCAAAAAACAATAAAACTATGCCCGATCCGGGAATCGAATGCTTACGACCAGTCGACCACCGCTACCGTGAAGCAGTATTTATTACAATACTGTTTTGACTTTTGACGTAACACTTTTTCACAATAAATTCCTGTAATGCTATTCTGTAAAAATCTCACCGTGAAAACTTAGGTGAAGTAAGTTTGTTTTTGCTAGGAATTGACACTATTGACTGCTCACTCCACGCTCACTTCACCTAAGTTTTCACGGTGAGATGGTTACAGAATCGCACTGCAAAAAAAAAAAAGTAAAAATCTCACCATGAAAACTTAGGTGAAGTCAGCTTAAAGTGAACTAACTGTCAATAGTGTCAATCCCTAGCATCAGGTGGAATGACAGCTCACTTTAAACTCACTTCACCTAAATTATCACGGTGATCTTTTACAGAATAACACCGCTGGAATAGTTAGATTATTACTCTCATCTCGACCTTATTAACGTCACGAGTTGTCGACTTATACCCTTAGAAAGTACAACATTTCTCAAGAGACTGCCAAGTGCCCTCACTACGACCTAACATGTAGAAATTTTTAATAAAAAAGGCATAACTCCCAACGGAGTTAAAGTTTTCATCTACTTACTAGACATTTGTAAAGAAAATTCTTTGAAATATTTGTTTATAAAAATAACTTCTGAACGTTTTTTTTTTTGCTAAAATTCTTGTTGAGTACTTTTACTTCAATATTTTTATAGAAGGCACAAGTATTTTAATTATGCCGATTTCTTTTTTCTTTTTCAACATGACAACGCTACTAAAGCTATGGCCCGTCACATGACGATCACAGTGACAGTACTCATTATACACTAGCGGCACGTTTAAAAGGTTACATGCTCTGTGGGCACGTTGTCGACGGCAGCCTGTGACGCCTCGTCGCGACGGCTGCAGTTGGACGCGTCGTCGGTGACTTCCGTCAACGCGGAAAAGTGCCGCCCGTGTATATCACCTAAACAGACCCGGCTATGTACTAACGCAAAATAGGTAGGTACTGAGACAAGTCAAAGATCTACAACAGGATTAGCAGGTAACGCAAAAGATACAAAAAGAAACGTCAAACTAATTTCTTCAGTAACAAACGGTCTGGAAACGCAATCGTGAGAGATCGAATCTTTCTTTTATTCACTTTAAAGGAAACTGTAAAAGAAATAAGACAGCCCGTCGTCGTCGAATGAAACAGGGAAATGAGGAAGTTTTATTCAATGGAATCGGTTTGGAATAAGTCTTATGTTACAATGAATAGAGTTACAAATTGTTGAAGTTTTGAAGAACAAAGAAATTATACTTGTATTGTGAAAAATGTGAGGGGCCCGTGGCTAAATAATAACAGCCTCACAGGTTGATCGATCAGGTTAAGCTATGCTTGCACCTACCACTGTTTGTCTCTGCATCACCCAAAGGTTGACTGGTAGAAAATTCCTATGGCATTAAGTCCGCCTTTGTACATTAAATAAGGCTAATTAAATAAGGCCCATGTAATAGGGAGGTTATTGCCATCAATCCGGCACAATCCTTTACTGCGAAATTCCTGATGGAAAACCCATTAACACTGCCCGACCCGGCAATGGAATCCACGACCTCATGCTTTTTTTTTTTTTTTTTTTCAGGATGGGAAATCATCAAATGACTCCTCCCGCTCTGGGTGGAGCGGAAGGGAGTGTCAGACTCTTACTGACTAAAACCCACCCATGTTCCTTCCTTCGCCCTTTATGTTCCGGGCCAGCGGTAACCCTTTCGGACAATCCCGCTGACCCGGCAGGCTTCGGCCCTTACGGGCCCCTTCTTTTATTGCTGACATCTCTTTGAGGCGCGCGTGGAACACGTACGCGCCGTCCGGCAACGACCTCATGCTTAGCAGAAGCGTCTGCGACTAGACCAACGAGTCTGTCTTGAAAAGTTTATTGTAATTGCATAGAGTTGTTAATCTACTGGTTTACTGCTCTATAAATATAAGATCTCATAATCGCGCGTTCGAATTTCCGAAGATACACGATGATTTATGAAGCGCATACTTTTCCTTGGAGATCGTTCGAAGATCTCAAACTGTCACAAAAGAGAGTCGAGGCGTGTAGCTTCGTGCATGAAGCGTGTTTATATATGTGTACTTGCCCTTCCTTTCGTTGTAAGATCTTCCGTATGAGTACCTAATCTATTTTATGTCGTAAATTTTTAGAATCAAGGCACATTTGCGTTCACAAAGTCAAAGGGAGTGCGGGTGTCACCGTTGAAAAATTACATTTCAAATTGTGTGTTTTGTTTCGTACCTTTCCCGCGAGAGAACATTTTTGGGAGTCTCCTACCTAAACAAATGACCGGGATATTTTATACGATTTAATTTGTTTTTCAGGTGCTTTAATAAGAACGTGACGTGCGAATGGATTACTGTTAAATTGGCAGGTGGAAAGCAAGTAATACACACGGAAGTGCTTTACGCACTGACGCTTTATTTAAAAACTTAAATTGACAAGAAGGCGTGTGACGTATGTCATCCTGACGGTTGCGTCACATATTAGCGAATCGCATCTATGGCTGCGTTTATACATGATAACTTAATATAAATCAATTTCCTATACACAAGTGGTTCTCACGGTCACATCTATAGACAGACACGAAAAGTGACTTTAATTTATAATATACATATAGGTGTTTATATGCGTAGATACGCATAGTATAATATATTATTATCGCACTGATGATGGGCTATGCTCAAATTCAAAGATCGAACATTGATCTCCACGTATGCTTACTGCGTGTTGACAACTTCAGACCATTCAGATTTGATTTGATTGATGTTTTCCTTCACCTTAAATTGAAATTCGTGGCGCCAAAAGTACCTACGCTGAGAGTATAACTTCTGTTACTGACCGTGACCGTCTTCAAAGCCGTCAATTTGTACACGTCATTAGTGAAAAGTGCTGACAGAGCCGCCGCGAAACCATAGCAGTGAAACAGCAGTAGTTCCGCCACGATTTTCCGTTGAAAAACAAGCGAAACAAGCGAAACTGCGTGTTCTAACGCACAGATTTGATTATAATTCTTTCCCGCGTGATTTCGCTGATCTGCAGGGTAATTTCGCAACAATACGTTACCTACACTATCAGTAGCAAAGACTTTATAATTATAATTTCGACAGTTCAACAATATTGATTGCGATATTTACGTTGTTGAGCAGACAAATTTTTCGAACATTATTAACGAAAAAATTGTCTCTATTTGTATTTCATAAAATGATTCAGATTGTAATTGATAATATGTTACACAATTAGCGTGACGCTCGTAAGCCAGTTACACCTCCGCGCTCAACCCGCCATTTTGTTCCGATCGATGCCGCGTTTTTTCACACGTAGTTGTGGCAGTCAACAAGTTTATTAAGCGAAACTTCAACTTTTTTTGTAAAATTGGATGTTGATTTTACGGAAAAACGAATCTAAGATAAGAGGTCCGAAGTAGACCTATATTGTCGAAAGCGACGACATTTTGCTCCCATTGCTACAATTCAACTGACTCTCATAATGTTCAGCTACTCGAATCGCGACATACCTAATGTAGTAATGACAAATGCGTGCACTGACTAGACAGGTCCTCTCAATCTGTGTGATTCTTTCCTAAAAAGACCATATCAGACATCGATCTACATGGTCTTCAGATGATCTGACCAAGACTGTGTCTGGATTTTAAAAGAGACTGTGACCTCTGAGTTTGTTTCGGCCTTTCTTCTCAGAGTAGTCAGATAGGAAACGCCGACGTCATCTAGTTTTTAAAATATTATTGACGTGTAAAACTGTTTGTGCAAACCTACTTAAAAAAATAAAATCATTATTTATCATTTAAATATAATGTTTCTACGGAACTCGTAAAGCGGTTTTCCGTCATTATTTTCGCGGCGGAGGTGTGCTAAGGCCCTCATTATTTAACCTAACATTAAAATATCGTTACACGCCGATTTAAAAAACTTCTTGCAAAATAAACCTGTTGGTTGTAGTATGCGAGTATAATAATACAAATACAAAAACACACGTAGAAGTAATGAAGGTATAAACTTTACGAAACGCAATACGGTTGGAACGCTTTGCGCAAATGTAGGCACGCAAACACATCATTACGGCTGCGTCAAGTAATCAAGTTACAAGAGAAACGGAACTTTGTGGATGAATTTATTAAGTACAGACTTTGAAATGTTTATCTATTTATTTATATTTAATATACTCGTACAGGTAACAATGGACGAAAATATGTTAGTATAACAATATTTCTTAACAATTGTGCGATATAGTTATGAAAAACCTTGCTACAAACTCAACGCCGTTGTGGAAAGCTTGCAGCAGCGAGTCTGCTCGCGATACACCGCAGTACAATGTTGGGACTGACCCGCACCGGGATCTCAAAGGAGGCGCATCATTTTCGCATCGTAGCGTAAAAGCAATCGACACCAGCTTCAGCAAACATCCCTGATGCGCTACAGAAGCGGAACAGCCCCATTTTATTCAAATTCAAAAGGCAATCACATTAATATTATAAAGGCGAAAGTTTGTGAGTGTATGTGTGTGTCTGTTTACATGTTTGTCGCTTCTTCACGCTCAAACGACTGGACCAATTTTGATAAAATTATGTATGGAGGTAGCTGACACCCTGGATTAACATGTAGGCTAATTTTTATCCCAATATTCCCACGGGATCTACATTTACGCGGGTGAAACCGCGGGATGCAGCTAGTTAAAAATAAATACGATAATGTATTCAACAATTTAATCATGTAAGAACTTTAATATAATTTCATGAGTCATCATGAAGCTACCGTGGAATTTGACGAATATTTTATTATTCATACCACAACACTGAATGACTTGCTCCACGATATTGAAACAATTAATTATGTGTAACCTACATACGGCACCCTAATTGGCAAATAATCGCGGCGTTACAACCATAAATAAATATTACGTAAGATGCCAAAAAATTTGACTAAACAAATTGTGAAATTGCTCGTCGAAGATTTATTTTATCAAAATCATACCTATTACTTTTGAAAATAATTGTATTCAGAAGTTATATTAAAATCTGTTGGACAAAAACAGGCTTACAAAAGCCTGTTTTTGTCCAACTGTGACAAAGGTCAAAAGGAGGGTAATGTTTTTTTGCTGATATTTTTTAATCTTTTAACGCGACCGATTGACATACATTTACCATGACTTGACGATTCAAAAGTAGTCCAAGCACTCGAGGAATTGTCAGATTGGCCTTTCAACTGCAGGGTTTTTCCAACGATTTTTCCAAAGTATATATTTTACGGTCTTACTACTTGGACCTAAATTATTATACTTCATCATTATCATCATCCTCATTCCAAATCAAATCAAAATCATTTATTTGCGTAAATAAGGCACAGAAAGTACTTAAAGATACCATCATCATCAGCCTATAGCAGTCCACTGCTGGACATCGGCCACCTCCAAGCACCGCCATTTCGACCGGTTCTGTGCTTCTCACATCCAGCGGATTATTACTATAGCTGGCTGTATTAATATAATCGTAATAATGTGAAGACTATGTGGGTTAATTTTCCTTTGTCTTTATTTTTTCTTAGTTAGTTTTAGTCATGGTCTAGCAGTTGTAGTAATTTATGCGGCCTACACAAATGTCCTTGCTTTGGTATTGTTTTTGAGTTGAGCTGCATGATTACTGATAAATGCTTGCACTGAATGGACAGGTCCACTCAATATGTGTGGTTCTTTCCTCAAAAGACCATTTCAGGCACCAATCTAACCCAAGGCCTAGGCCTCTAGGGGTCTAGGCCTTCACAGGATCTAACCAAGATTATGTCTGGACTTTAAAAGAGACTGTGACCTCTGAGTTTGTTTCGGCCTTTCTTCTCAGAGTAGTCAGATAGGAAACGCCAAACTCATCTAATTTTTTAAAATATGAATGACGTGTAAAAGTGCTTGTACAAACCTACTTACAGAAATAAAATCATTTATCATTTAATGATTTTCTTATAATTCCAACACAAATTTAAAAGATTCATGACATATTGACCTCTATGTACCGAAATAGAACCATGAATCAGAAGGTCGCTGGTCTACATATAGAAGGCATTACGACCTCTTTTGTTTGAAGCCTTAAAAATGCAGCATTGTAAACACGACATCCGAAAATATACGACACCCTTTGTTATGTCAACCTGTATAAAATATACACAAAGACTTATTGTTTTTTATAAACCGAATACGATATTTTAAAATAAAAATACTTACACATAATTCTCAATCTGATCTGTCCACGACACATGCAGATAACACACAGAAACCCCTTGAAAAAATAAACGTTATCTCACGTTACGGAAACCTTGACTTAACACCAAATTCACGTTCACTTCTCACTTCTATCTCGACATAAATCACTTCTAATTCACCCACTGTGCAAAGACACACACTAAAAAATATCACTAGTAAGAATTTTCATAGAGAAAATTACATTTGCAAAAATATTTGGGTGGCGTAGACCCTGCGTAGATCCGCCCGCCCGCTACGAGCGCCGCTACGAACTGACGTAGCACGTAGCCCGTAGCAAGTTGGAGGGAAATAGATTTGCGCACGAAACGCCGACCGTCGCGTTTTGATACTTGGTTATTGAAAACGTTGTGAAGAATTTGGTGAAGTTGTTGCGTGGGTTCTAAGTGTACCTAACTATTATTTTATTTATATTTCGCATGAAACTTTGCCTAACAAATACTGGCACCCCATCAGTCCCTAGGTGGTTCGATTGGCACAGTGGCTAAGTGATTAACAGCTGTACTATGTGTTGGGGTTCAATATTTGTATGATACTCAGATAGTTGTTAGGTTGTTTGTGTATGATGAAGTTTATGTAAGTATGTGGCGAAGTTTTATAGTAAAATGTAAAGAAATCGTGGGTCCGACAACCGATTGAACAACTTAGAGATTAAGCAATGATAAATGAATTAGTACTATCAATCTTAATTCTAACTTTCATAAGTTATTTTTGCCAGTACGTTACATATACACAATAAATACATTCATACCAGAAACATTATATACTTTTCTATAAAAATATATAATAATAAACATGAAAAAAGCGCAAGGAATAACATAATTTCCAGACATCCACGCGGGCGTAGCCGTGGGGAAAAGCTAGTTCATTACAGGTATAGTTGCTACATAATGACGCACATAAATCATTGTAATTCAAACCTTATATCAATATACATAAAACTCACATTATGCCCTCGTGATTTCCACCTTCTTACCAACATATAAAACGCCGTATATTATCATGTAAAGCTATTGGAAATAAATCGGGGATCCTTATCCCCCACTCTAGGGGCAAGACGTTAGGGCTGATCACATTTATATCACTTGATACTTGATAGAAAAAGGTGTAAGTATAACTTACGAGTATTTATTTAGAGTATTTATTACTATTTACACTAGATAATAAAATAAATGACTCACTAACTTACTATACAAATAAATACAATAACAAAGGACACTTAGGCGACGAAGTACTCGTCCGCATCGTTGTCATCCGGAAACGTGCCCAGAAGACTGGCAGCTTTGCCACGTAGAATGGCAATGCTAATTCTTTGGCCAAAGTACGACTCAGCGTTCTGGTCATTTCAAAACATTTGAATGTAAGACGAAAGATAATTTATAAATTCAATGTTGTTTTTTTTGTGTCACTGACAATCTGTTTGAAAAGTGTTATTAAACGGGTGGAGTGGAATTCACAGGAAATGACAATATTGGTTTTTTAAGTCCAAAATACACTCCCTGACCCCTAAATCGAGCCTAATGGCCATGCAAATATTTACATGTATGTATTAAGGTCTAAAACATCAAAATAACAAGAGATTAAAAAAAAATTGTATGCAGTTTTGAAGCCGATATACAAGCCATTATTTTGGTGTAATCATTGTTCCAAATTTTAATTCACGAACACCTAAAAAGTTTCAGACTTTTATACAAAAAAATCCAAGGTGGCTCGATTTTAGTGTCCGGACACTACAATCGAGCCACCCTGGATTTTTTTAAAAGTAAACTCCACTTCCGGAATTGGAGTTTACTTTTGCGACAACGTATTGGCCAGTACCCTGGTGTTTGCGTGCGTTTATCTACGTTAAATTATAACAACATACAGTTCGTGCCACGTAAGAAGAGACTTGACCCCGCCACCCCCGCCTCTTTCCGCCGCCCCGATGACGCCCGGTGCGGGACGGGGACCGGGCGTCATCGGGGCGGCGGAAAGAGGCGGGGAGGCGGGGTCAAGTCTCTTCTTACGTGGCACGAACTGTAACTGCCCCGATGGTCTTGTGGTCGCAAGCGCGACTGCTGAGCCGCAAGGTCCCAGGTTCGAGGCTCGGACAGAGTGTTATTGAGTTTTTCAATTGGGAATTTCTTAGTAAAGCCCGGTCTTTGGAAGGTTGCAGTGTTATACCCCGTGCCTCAGAAAGCACGTTAAGCCAGTAGCCCTGCACCTGATTTCTCTCCGGTTGTGTCGGATTGCCGTCCCATCGGACTATGACAGTAAGGGAAGACAGACCTATGTCTGCCCACACACTTATGCACTATAACATCTTCCGCGCCGAAGGCTAGTCTCCATCATCCGCATCTCCATGGCCGAAATTCGGTCTGGAGTACTTTAAATAATAAACCGCTATTCACTAGACAAGCAGTAAAGGAAAATATTTTCTTTACCACAAATAAAACACACGTAACGTTCCACAAATAATAAGCAAACGATAATAAAAATATAAATCCGACCCTAATTTGCTACGTCCCCGTAGTCACGTAGCAAATCTACGCGCTACAGTGCCTCTACGTTGCTACGGCGTAGCGGCATAGTGCCGAAAATTATGCTACATTGTCGAGATAATTGGTTTATCATAAAAGCAGAAAGTTTGCATGGACATAAAATAATTCTATTAGGTGTCCATTTAGCAATTAGTGGTCGTGTGTGTTTTTTGGTATTAATATACAATGTGAAAACGACAATAAATGAAAACGCTGGCAATACTAATGATTGAGTATTTTGAAACTATCAAATAAATCCTAACATCGATATTTAAAAAGCGTTTATTTGGGGCGCTTCCAGTCTAAACGGATGCAGCTGAATACCAGTATATTTACATGGGACAACTGCCTATCTGACCTGCACAACCCAGTTACTGGGCAATACGATACACGTTGGTAAGATTGGTTGTCAGACTTTCTGTCTGCCAACTACCCGTAATGACTGTCAAAGATCCACAAATGACAGTCGGGACCAATGACTTACGTGCTTTCCGAAGCACGGACGCAATGTGTATTGTGGATTCATAATTCTAAGCCACACATCGTTGTAAAGTTACTTTGTTATAGGTTCTTCGCTCGCATGGCAGTCGTAAGTCATTACAATATACTAAAACGAACCATCGCATCCCAGGCCGCGCTAGTAATTCGTTTTCGTTGAGCGTTTTTTCTGACTTTTTTTGTTTTTGCTCGGCTCTCAAGGGTCTTAGCCGGATGTAAAGTAGCCTGTAGCCTTCTTCAAGAATTTATTTATTTATTTTATAATTCATGTACACACAGTAATTTTTTTTTTATGTATTTTATTTTAAAACACATACAACTATTATCACAGGCTACCTAATACAATAGTGTAGTTATACTAACTTAACATTGGACTAGACCCAAACACAAAAAAAACGCCAGTCATTAGAAACAATAGAAGTACATAGGGATATGACATGATTATAATTTGAGTACAAAGGTACTTCTTATTTCTTAAGAAATTTCTTCCAGCAGACCTGCGAAAGAAGAAGTAAAAAAGAAATGTAGACAATAGTGTGTGAGAACAAGAAGAGAAAAATATGAAAGTGTGAAGTCTAAAACTAGAATATTAAATAAACATACACATAATATAATGCAAAAAAAATTAACATAAATATACATAAATAAATACATAATGCTAAAATATATAAACATATATGTACATATAAATACTCACAGTATAGAGGAAAGGTAATGAATGCTCTCTCACTCGACATTTACAAATGAATTGAATTCTATCAAATGCAAAAATATTTTTCAATTCGACTGATAGTCCAGGAAATAGCGCGTTCAAACAAACTCTTTAGCTTTATTATTAGTATAAATTAGTAAAGATACGAGACCACATGTGGGTGTGGGTCATCGCTATTTTAGGGAACCGTAGCATTACCCACTGATATTTGAGATTTTTCCCGGATTCCAGCGTTGATCGCATAATACTCAAAGGGTGTTTTCATCCCATAACACCTATAGAACATATCGACTATTAGTCATCCGCCTGGCATTTTGCCCAAATATGTTAGGGTCGGCTTCTAGTCTCTCCGGGTGCAGCTGAATACCAGTATTTTACATGGAGCGACTGCCTATTTGACCTTCACAACCCAGTTACTAGGTAATACGATACCTCTTGGTAAGACTGGTTGTCAGACTTTCGGGCTTCTGACGAATCGTAACGACTGTCAATGATCCATGAATAACAGCCGGGACCAACGGCTTAACGTGCTTTCCGAGCCACGGAGGAGTCTTGATATGTAAAGATGTGATCACCCATTCACGGACCAACCGCAGCAAGCGTAGCTTAACCTGTTAAAATAATTATAACGACAATATTTCACTTGCCTGTAGCCTGCCTGATTAAATTCGGTTCCATTATTGTCAACTCGATTCATGTGGGCCGTCTGCGCGTCCACTTACAAAAATTCATTTGTTGTCACGACGGGACACAAACCGTTTTGACAAAACCCACAAAATAATGGCGGGGACGCATTTTTTGCTCAACGTCTCGTGAACAGTCAGCCGAAAACATAGGACTATGCATTATGAAGGAACCTTCAATTATGGAAGCTTTTACGTAATATTTTTTCGTCTTAGCATTTTCTCTATGTATCTATTGTTAGAATAAATTACGTTATGACACAAAAGAATGAACAGTTTTCTTGTGTTTTCTCGACAGAATAAAAACCATTAACAGCACTTTTATATTAACTACGTACCTCCTCTATTTTATCGAGATATTTTAGGTCTTCAAAGTATTTTTTGGCTATTTTAGATGTAGCTAAATGTGCAGTTCTACTAGCAAAAATATCTTGACAGAAAGACTGAAAATAAATGCCTGACTTGGGATCAAACTGAGAACCTCATACTTAGGCCGAGATCTATAAACGTTACTTAGCTCATGCTTTGAGTAAGACATGTTCTCGTCTCTATCTTGCTCTGACTTGTAGTTTTACAGCTGTGCGACAATGACAAGAATAACATTGACTGCTAAGTATCGTAGATTTCAATTTACGTCAGCATAAGCAAAGCATTAGCCTATAATAATCCCACTTCTGGGACACAGGCCTCCTCTCTGAGAGGAGTGGGCCATAATCCACCACACAGTCCCAGTAGTACGGATTGGTGAATATCACATTTCTACGATTTTTTTATTTCAGAAAATGCCGATTTCCAGTGAACCCGTGACCTATCTCTCATAAAATGAAGAGGGCAAAGTTCTATTTGTCTATGTGATAAGTAGATATAGTTTCTACCTTAGTTAAGTTTACTTACTTGAAATTATTGTTAAGTGTTAAACCCATTACGAAATGAATATATTTTCCGCTTTGATCAAAAATTTTAAGGTCTTAAAACTAATTTTGGTTTATATTCTCGCAAAACATTTTTTTTTTTTAATTGAACGAAAATCTCTAAAACACTGTTTCGTCGTGTGTCAAACTTACACCCCGCAAGAGTTAATTTGAGACTCGCTCGGGTATCAAGTTAACTCTTGAGAGTTGTGCAACCTCATACTTCATCAATGAGGCAGAAAATATTCGTAATCTCTAACATTGTGTTAGAGATTACGAATATTTATGCCCCACTCCTACTTATTATGGAAAACACCATAAGCTGTGCGAACATAACATTATTGAAGCCTCATGTGGCTTTTCACGTAATAGAAGGCACTTATGGCATGTATTAACCCATAAAGCATACATTATGAAATCGGGCCAACATAAATACATAAGTAGACATAAAAGATTTTCCATAAATAAGGGGTTATATTGGAGCCTTTATTAAAAAAAAACATGATGCTATGACATCCTAATTGTAACCTCGTATACTTTGACATCCAAGGGCCGGTTGCATCAAACGGTTGGTTAACGTAAAATACGTAAGTACGTCAAATAATAACGATTACGTCAGTCAAGGCCATAATTTTGTAAAACAACACTTTTTTTTTGTTTGACGATGGTTGGCATTTTTGACGTATACGCGTGCGTCAAGTGGACATGAAACAACCCGCTCTTACTCTTTGACACTTACTCTAACACTTAAATGATACTTTGACATCCTAAATAAAATGTGTGTTTATGATATTATTTTTAATCAACATACCGCAACTGTAATTTTATTATTTCGTAATTATGCTATCAATAATGTTAATACTAACCTAATAATCTCTGTCCTGTAATAAATGTATGTACCTAATATTTGCACGCTACACTTGGCAGAATTGATGATACCATTGACTTATCTTAAGACCTTAATAATGATACCATATTCAGATAAATAAATTATTATAATGATTATTCACATACCAACAGATAAATGATGATATGATGACAATGACATGTATTTCTGACGCCAATCAGCTTCGCCGTGTTCCAGTTGTAAGGGTTGAGGTGTTAAATTACATGCTTTTTATCACTAAAGGCACCAAGACATTGGTTTAACCACAGATATAAATACACCTAGATATTGCAAGAGCAACTACTTCGCGTGCCAAAAATCGCACCAGCTTACGTACAAAAATCGTAAGCCGCCACTTTCGCGCTCTGTACACACAGAGCGCGAAAGTGGCGGCTTACGATTTTTAGGTACTGCTGGCTGGGTGAGCGTGAGCGCTGGTGCTTGGCCCCGGGGATGGGGCGAGATGGGTACCGTACACAGCGGCGTCTATGAATCGATTTGATTTTCCCATCACTAAATAGTGCTTATGACGTCATAGTAGGTAGTCAAAAAATAGCACGCTTGGTTTTCATACAGATTGGATACTTGCGTTATCTGGGCCAATCTATATCTGTAGGTATAACCCAGTTGCAAGTGTCCATAAGCGGGTATCACTTTACATCCTATGATGAGTCGTCTGCCAAACTATTACAAAATAACATAACATAACCCTCCTTAGAAGGAGGGTTATGTTATGTTATTTTGACATGTTAGAACATAGTCGGAAAAAAGCACACTTACGTTACGCGGCTGTAAGAGTAATGATGGCTCTGTGGTAACGGCCGCGACTTACGGAGTTGCAGATCGTGGGTTCGAACTCCAAACAGGCACTTTACTTTGTGTAAATTATTTCATCACCACTGCTCTCAAAACGGTGAACGATACCATCGTAAGGAAACCGGCATGTCCTAGAACCAAAAATTCGAAGACATGTGACATCTACCAACCCGCACTGGGCCCGCGTGTTAGATTACAGCCCACTCTCTCTCAAAGAGAGGACGCCTGTGTCCCAGCAGTGGGAATGATATAGGATAATTATATTCTGTCACTCCTACTTCTGTATCAGTCTCTGTCTAAAGCTCAGTGACCCTAATTAATTAACGCCTAGGTACATACGTAAGTACTGCACAAACTGATTATAGGATCAGCCGGTCGATTCTGTAAGAATCTCACCGTGAAAACTTAGGTGACGTGAGTTTGTTTTTTGCTAGGAATTGACACTATTGACAGCTCACTCCACGCTCACTTCACCTAAGTTTTCACGGTGAGATTTTTACAGAATAGCACCGCTGATTATACTGTCCAGGAGTATACCTACAACAAACAAGCCTTACATTGTTACCCCTATTAAAGTTTAAGAAAAGTCTCTACTCGGTATTAATTGAAAAATGTTAAGATTTTATAAATGATAATTTTTAATATTTCGTGTTTTAAGAAATCTGTTTCTCTTTATTTATTTATTTAAACTTTTCGCACAAAAAGGTACAAAGGCGGACTTAATGCCTTAGGCATTCTCTACCAGTCAACCAAGAGTGGTGAAGAGATTGGATGGCAGGTGTTTTTAGGTTATCTTTAATAGTAAATTTTATTTTTATTAAGATATTTAATTAATTTTAAAATATTGTATTTTTCTGTTAGTTTTTTTTTGTTTTATTGTTTGCTTTTATTTTTTTTTAATATTTATACACCTTCACGGCAAAAAATAGAGCCCATTTTATTAACCTCAGACCTTTATGTAAATATCTATGTTTCAAAAATAAATATTCTGATTCTGATCGTAAAGATGATTTATTTGTCTTCACAATTTCTGTAGTAATATAAAATTAAGCATATTTCATTAATTTAAGTATTTACGCCTCCATTCAACGTTAAGTCATTTCATTTCACAATACTTCGCTATGTATCTACCGACTATAATCATGGGTCGTTTCTGCCATTCCGTCAGCATAGTTTTGCTTGGCGTCACCTGGAAATAAAACAGTTTTCTTTTATTAATTCAAAACTAATGCTATATGAAGCCTATATAGTTATTGCAGGGTCACGGCTATTGCCACTAACTGAGCACGCACTATGACTGCGGGCTACCATTGCGAAATACCTGATGAAAAACCATATAACACTTTGCCCGAACTGGGCGCCTAACAAGGCCACTTTGGCAGAATCATAAAAGGATAACATTGTGAATCTTAGTGGACAATTATCTGTTAAGTTAATCGGTATCAAATCCCACTGGTGAAGGATGTATCAGTTATTTTTTTGTCTGTGCTAAAATACCAATCAAGCCAATCCAAATCCAATCCCAATCTCTTTGATTATACCTACGTAGTGCAGCGAAATAAAGAAAAGCCTTTTTAGGCCCCCTGGGGCTGGAACACGTTTCGGACGACACTTCATACCTACCTTTGACCACTCATGGCAGTCGCGGTTGTAATCACTAGACCAATCAGGCAGCTATCACAGTATATAAATAGAAAATACAGCATTAAATATTCAGCATTATATTGGTTTTAATACGAAGTTTGAAGTTACTAAAATATATCTCTTTTTACCAGCTTTATGATCCCCATCCATAAAAGTCATCTAGAACTAAAACTGAAAACAGCGCCCTCCATCGGCCGCCTCACAAACCTGATCGCCCTGCAGTCTGTTGAGGAAAGTGACGCAAACGATACTGCCTCTTATTCCTGCCTCCCTGGTAAATGCGCTGAAGGCAGTGGCTTCCATCTCAATGTTACGTACTCCGAGGTTGGTGAGAGTCTTCAAAAAAGACATTTTGTCTGATTCGCTGTAGTCGCAGAAGGGACCGTCTAAACGTGCTTGGCCTGAAATTACGGAGATGTTTAAGTCAAGAGTTTTCTTCATAATTAAAAACAAAAAATATTGATGTGGAAATGACATGAAGGGAAAATCTGCTTCAAAATGAATGAATTACTCGACTAACACAAACCTAGCCTATGTTTTAGCCCACATTAAAAGAAGTAAAGGCCCCCATGAAGACATCACATTTCCTCTCAACAGAAAGTAACTCATATAAAATAAACCTTAATGACTATTTCATAAATAAAATCGTCATCCTTATAACAGCTTTGTTCTATCCACCTGCTGAGAATACACCATGCACGTCCCTTCAGAGCCATACTTTCAAATACATAGCAATTTTAAGAAAACCAAGACGTTCAATTATAAAGTACCTCTGTAAAAGTCATCAGCAGCCATAGTTCCTCCGATGTAAGTGCCGAAGTTATCGCTGTCAGAGGCCATCGACTGAACCTCCTGACAGACCCGCTTGTCCAGGATCGCGGGCCACCTGCGGGTCTTACCCAGCACCGGCTGAGAGATACAACAAACCATCATTATAATCATTTTCTGGACGTCAAACTGACAAGATTGAACATGCAGATTTTGGAAAGAAGTTCTTCAATGGAGCTTGTGGTAGGAGCAAACTTCCATGCACTTTTTTAATATGTGTAATAGACCCCTCCGACCTCCGTGCCTCGGAAAGCACGTTAAGCCGTTGGTCCCGGCTGTAATTCGTTGATCTTTGACAGTCGTTACGGGTCGTCAGAAGCCCGAAAGTCTGAGAACCAATCTTACCAAGGGGTATTGTATTAAATAGTAACTGGGTTCTGGAGGTCAGATAGGCAGTCGCTCCATGGGTATTCAGCTGGAAGCCGACCCTAACATAGTTGGGAAAAGGCTAGGCAGATGATGATGATATGTAATAGAAAGAGTCAGAGAGAGAGAGATAGTTTTGGTGTGGTACTTATAGTTTCGGTTCTATACATTCGGTTCTATACGGTTCTATATATGTAGTAAGTATACTCTTTTATGATGACAAAACTTAATAAAGAGATTTCCAAGACACGTTTATACTCACAACATCATAAGTCTTCTCCAAGTTCCCGTTAAGCCCGAAGGAGGACACGACGACGGAGCCAGCTGGTATTTTGAGGCCTCCACAGGTCCCGATCCTGAAGAAGATAGGGTCCTTAGCCTTGGCGTAGTACACCAGCTTGATCACCTCTTGGAGAAGGGTTGTCATTGATGGAATGCCGACGCCGTGCTGCAATTGTGCCATTGAAATTTACATTAGAATTTTTAGACAGGTCTAATCTTGAGATTTGGCCGCAGAAAATACCTATCTGTTTAACAAAATTTTTTACCGACACGACGATTTTATCGTGTCGTCTAAACGTGAATCACTCAAAGGTCAAAAGGACGATAGGTATCAAGCTACATACGTTTCGCATCACCTCCGAATAACCGTTTTATTTCTAACGACGACGTCAGGTCGACGGACTATTTCTGTCTTCAAGGTTTAAAGGAACCTAACCAAACCGAACCTCGGTGTGCCCCTGACGTCGACCGTCTTCTTCTGGTTCAAAAGCACAAAAACAGACAAAATCAGGCTTTTGATCAAATACCAACAGTAGGTGAATCGTCCATTAGTTCAATCAACCTTAGGTTTATTAATTGTATCTGAATTAAACGTATATTCTCCTTTATGTAGGTATTTCGTTCATTAGTTATTACAAAAATCTGTGAAACGATCTTTAGGTATTTTATTAAACAATAGGTCTTTTGACCGTTATAGTTATTTCGAAAATAGTTAGAATAACTTTAGATATTATAAATAATTATAATACATAACACTTAATGTTAATTCTCGTAATTTAAAACGTTCAAAATCTAGTCGCAGTCTCATCTCGGCGACAAATAAATGTCAAAAACTTGTCCAGATCTGGCTAATCTGCCGCGAATGCGCCGCTCGCGAACCGCTTGCGAACTGCTCGCGTGTGGTTACAGCCTACGTTTGGTGCGCCGCTCTAGTGCAACTCCGGTGATGCTCGCGAGAGCGCGCGCGCAGCTCGTGCGCAAGCGGCTCGCGAGCGGCGCATTTGCCGGGTCTGGTACACCTTTAAGTACACTATATCGTAATATAATCATTCCATTGAAAATCCCCGTGGTGTCCATAATCGGGCAATAATTTCCCATTCATCATCAACATTAAGATAATCTTTTTGGAATGGTCCATTGTCTTGATCAAAGTCCTTCGAATGTTGGGTAGAATGTAAATAGACTAATTTAAAATGGTGCTGGTCAAATCGTTTTTCCATCAGTTAATTCCACCGGCCACTGCTACGTAGGAGGTGTACTAAGAGGTTTGCCACGTTAGCTGCGCGGTTCATTTGTTTGCCAATCACGCATCCGCGCGTTGTGTGGCTGTGAGTCGCAGTGGATGAATAATAAATGATTTTATTTTCTGTAAGTAGGTTTATACAAACATATACATAAACACGTCAATCACATTTAAAAAAAATGCGGTCTGCGTTTCCTATCTATTCTAAGAAGAAAGGCCGAAACAAACTCAGAGGTCACAGTCTCTTTTAAAGTCCAGACATAATTTTGATCAGATCAGAAGACCACGTGTAGATTGGTGTCTGAAATGGTCTTTGAAGAAACAACTACACAGATTTGAGTGGACCTGGGCAGTCAATGCACGCACTTGTCAAATATCGTGAGCTCAACTCAGAACTTAAGGAGCTCAACTATTAGACGAACAATACCAAAGAGGGTCATTTGGGACGATCCCGCCCATAAATTCATACCAAAGCGAACCTATAGTACCTACACGTGCGTAACTTAGCCATGGGCTACCATGGAACAATGCATTAAGGCTGTTTATAGCATAAACATATACTCACGCTAACAGACAGAACAGGTCCAACTTTGTACATGGCGTATCTCTGCGAGTGCTTGGTGAGGTTCACCAGCTTCTCTCCCTTGTTAGGGAGGTCCAATACTTGGGTCATGTACTGCGCGAACTCCCGCATTCGATGCTTGGTACCACCCATGCAGACGAACTGGAAATATACAATATTAACATTTATTACTGCCCACTGTAGGGCGAGCTTTTTGCCACCAACAGTGCACAAACGACACAAACCGAGACCGCTACAAAAAAAATTAAAAAGAAAAAATCAATGACACTTTACCCAACTGACCTAATGTGAGTGAACTTAGCAGATCAGTGTCTTAGCTGATCATTGTCAGTTCTGGCGTTTTTACGTTAAGAAAGTCAATTGGCAAAATGATCTGCCAACTTCCCATAGCAGATCAGTTTGCAGCAGATCAAAAACAAATGTGAGTTCTTCTCGCATGCGGCTGAGTTCCTGATACTTTTTAGAAATAGTTCTGGCGTTTTTACGTTAAAAAAGTCAGTTGGCAAAATGACCGACCTACAGATCAGACTGAAATAAGCATAGAAGACTGTGTCATTGGTCTGGAGGCTGCAAGGACGACTGTTGTAATTAATATAATTACTTACAAGAGCAAAGTCACGCAACATTTTAAATATTGTCTATGATACTGGAAAAATGTTAATAAGTAGATGTCTGAAGAAGACAGTGAACACACAGAGTGTCCTTGGAGACATGACACACAGGATTCTTGCCCGTTCTTCTCCATAGAGATTCACGTTTTGGAATGGGCAACTAGCTTTAACTTTGTGACTAACTGAACAACTCTTTGACAATTCAAAAGTGCCTCTATATGGTTAAATTGAAATAAATACTTTGAGAGAGAAGAGCGAGTGTTCAAAAAAAAAATCTGTGGCGTAGGTACTATTGGATATAAGCAACTCATACTAGACTATGAGTTTAGCCAAGGAGAGTTCAAATTTAGAGGCTTATATCCAGCGGTGAACTGCTTTAACTTACGAACTTATGTTTGAAATTAATATTATTTCAAATTAAACAAATATCAACTTTATTTTAATGGTAATTAAGTTGATTGTGGTAATGAAGTTGTAACGTAAACTGAACTTTATGGTACAGGATTTAAAGTAATTTTTCCATAAACTTATATTATGTGTATACATTTTTGGCAAATAAATCACGAATGCATATTATGGGTGTGTGTAACTAGTAACTAAATAACATAACTGCAGTTGCCTAAACCAGCAAAGATTAGGTACTAACTTCATGATAAACGATAACGGTATTGATAAATATGTGTAGGTAATCGATAAAGTGCACTTTAATGCAATATTAAAGTAAAGATTACTGCGTTATCACAAACCGGATTTCATTTTGAAAGCGTATTTCCTGACAAGTTAAAACAATTAAATGACAAGACAATGACAAGTTAAAAACATTAACCCAACTTGTCCTATCATGTCTGAACATGATAGAACATGTTGGGCAATGTTCTAATAGTTGTATAACTAAGTTTCTAAATCAATCAACAGATTGATTGAGCCGACCCCAACATAGTCGGAAAAAGGCTCGGCAGACCGAGCCTTTTTCCGACTATGTTGGGGTCGGCTTCCAGTCTAACCTGATGCAGTTGACCAGTATTTTACATGGAGTGACTGTCAAGCTGACTTCCACAGACCAGTGTATGACGACCGGGGTATGACGACACCCCTTGGTTAAACATTTAAAATTACACATTAATTTGTTAAAATGAATGTGTAATTTTAAATGTTTTTTGTAATTAAATAATTGCATCATATTTTGCAATAAATTACCAAGGTTGTGTCATCGCGCTTCTCTTTCTTTTCTATGCAGTCCGACAGTGACCGCGCTTTCATGTAAGCCCAGTATTAGTTTGAGCAGCAATAAGGGATTTCTGAGACTTTAAGCTTTTGCCTGTATCTCCTAAGGTTAAGGACTCACTTTAACGTCTCCAAACAGAGCGGGAAGGTCATTGTTGTGCGTGTCATAGCCCAGATGATACAGGATGTCCACGTCGAGGTCTTGAAGGTGTTTGTTGGGCAGCTTGATAGTCCCATCGCTGTTCCTGCAAACAAACTCTTACAATGTATGTCATGATAGTACTTATAACGGTTTACCAAATGACTATAATTGGCAGTAATAATCTAACACATGTGTGCTAGACACGTGTTTGTATCTCCATAAAGCTGTTTGGATACAACTCTATAAAGCTTTTTATGTACCTATACAGTGTATAAGGAGGGGCTCATGGCTAAATAATAACAGCCTCACGGCTCGATCGATCAGGTTAAACTACGCTTGGCGTGGTTGGTCCGTGGATGGGTGACCATCTTTACATGAATATATTTAATTTCATCACCACTGTTCTCAAAAAGGAAAACGTCGAGAGGAAACCGTCAAATATCTTAGAAACAAAAATTTGGAGATATGTGACATCCACCAAACCGCTCTGGGCCCGCGTGGTGGATTATAGCCCACTCCCTCTCATAGAGAAGAGGCCTGTGTCCCAGCAGTGGGAATGTTATGTTAAGGTTCCTGCAAACAGACGCGACGCGCGACACAATGGCACCGGTCGTTGCGCGACTTGCGGTGCCTTTGTGTCGCGTGCGATTTTATCGCGTGTCGCGCCTGTTTGAAGGAACCTTTATGCTAAGTATGTAGGTAATAAGAGGATCCTTACTTGGGATATGGTTTTCCTGGATGCAGTTCGTCCCACATCATGCGACAGTTGTCGTAATGCGCCTCCAGGCTGTCATTGCCAGTCGTCACGTAGTCGCAGTCGCACTGCATCTTTGTGTAGTTTTCTAAAACAATGTTCACACGAATAAAGAAAAAAGTACATACCCACACTACAATGTGTAACAGAATGAATGCACATTATTAAACTGGTTTGTTCGGAATCGTTTACTGAATCGATTTGTGGCATTTTTTAATATAGTTATTATTTTTATTTAAAAAATAATTTAAAGTATTTTCACACGGTTTTCATATTTTTATTTATCGTTTTGATAGATCCATAGATACTATTATAAATCCATACTAATATTATAAATTTGAAAGTAACTCTGTCTGTCTGTCAGTCTGTATGTTACCTTTACACGGCTAAACCACTGAACGGATTTCGATAAAATTTAGCAGAGAGATTGCATCCCGGGGAAAGAAACAGGATAAGTTATATCTCGATATTAATATCGATATTCCCACGGGATCGACATTTATGCGGGGGAAAACACGCGGGGCGCTGCTAGTGTGAAATAAAATATTTTGAATGTATCAAGTACAGTGATAAGATAACAAATATTTTTAAAATGATGATTCTATGGATATTGATAACTACGATAACGCGAATGCCCTTTCCGATAAATCCAAGTCACAAGTTAGATTGGTCGAGAAATGTGTCGCATAGGCATACGCCTTTCAGTTTCAATTGAAATAAATTGTATTTGAGAATTGGTCTCGGCGCGGCGTCGACGCCGGAAAGTGAAGGATTGGAAACATCTGCCGAATGAAACACTATCTCTCTCCTTTTAAATAATAGAATAGAATACTCTTTATTATGTACACCATATAAATTGCAGACATAAATATAGAAACTACAAAGGGCTAGGGCTGTATAGCTTTTATGATTATTATTGTATATATTTATTTATATAGATATTTATTGTATATATGTAAATGGTACACCACAGACTACCTGCAGTATTGTCTCTCCTTTCTCTCTAAATCCATCCAAAGGCTGTCTTTAAAAGATCGCTTTTAGCGATAAGACCGCCTATTGTATCACCCCTTGTAAAACTTCTACATTTATTTCTGTAATATTTATGGTGTAAATAATAATGAGTAAGTATTCTGTTCTATTCTATAATGAAATACAGGGTTATTTTTAATTGGCTAGCTAAACTCCACATACGCAATTTCGATATCTCAACATGATAAAATAAAAGGATTTGATTTGGTTGTTTATGGGAGGTCAACGACCGCTGTTAGTGTTGTTACCGAAGATATCTATCGATACCTATCTCGTCTGCGGAGTTTAGCTAGCCAATCGTAAAAAAAAATTTGTTCTACTATACTCAGGCCAGGGAAAACAGGAATACTTTATTATGGAATGAAAGCCTAATACGACCACGTGATCGAGTTTCTTAAAAAATGAATTTCGCGCGTATATATTCATGTTTGTTAGGCTCGCGAATCTTCTTTAAATCAACAGACAACCTACACTAAATTCTGAAAACCAAGGCACGCCACTATGTGTTACCTAATTACCCCGCAGATCACAAGCCAAGTAAATAATAAGTTCAATAATTTAATAAATCATTGAAGGGCAATTCTTGTAATTTTAAGATCGTTCACAGTCTGGGGGCTTACTCTCCAAAATAATTTTAATTCCAATGAGATGCCAATATGATTCAAATGTTAATTTTACAGTCACGTGATTCGGTACTCTTGATAACAATATTGTCAACAATTACCCCACGCCAAGCCCGAACCCAATTCCACTTAGTTCTCAAAAATGGACACCCAATCTAAAAATCATATGGCGCTAGCATCGAACTCAAGAGTACGAAACGTCACAATTCCAATGTCGATCTATCGGAATTAAATTGAAGAGTAAGCACCCTGATCTCAGTCTCAATCTGTCAAAAATACATCTAATTTCGCTACTTTTTGATAAGATTTTGACATTGACTGTCGCTGAGATGAGACTGCGACTAGGTTTTGAACATTTTTAATTACGGGAATTGACTTTGTTTCGAACAATTTGTACCGAAAAATTAAAGTCGTTATTTTTTCATGCTTATTAAATCATACCTTAGTATACTATACCTATTTCTACCAGAGGGTAAAAAAAAATTATTAAAAAAAAAATATATCCGACAGCGGTAAAAAACTTAAGTTAAAAAAACTGAAAGCTAAAAACAAGCCCATTTTAAATTAAATAAAAGTTGGAAGCAGGCGAGACCTAGAAAATATAATAAAAATGCTATGGGTCCCGCCTGCTTCCAACTTTTATTGGGGCTTGAGGAAAAAAAATTTTTTTGAAAAAATAATATTGCGTCAAAAATCGGCCATTTTCATTTTTTTTTTTCAAATTTGTTATACCCAGTGTCACTGTCACAATTATTAAGACGAATCTAACGGCACACTCTCAAGCTGAAATCGATCAAGCCGTTTAGGCTACAGAGCGTGTCAAAGAAATATACATACATACATACACTCGAAAAACATAACCCTCCTTCTGGCACAGTCGGGTAAAAATATGATTTTTGGTATTTTCAAACTTAAATAGCAGCCAGGGGGTTAATTTTAGACTTTCATTGTTATATTAAAACATGTTCAGGATGTTATTTCCCATACGAAAACAGTATTCTTTATTTCTGGCAGGTACTTTATTTTTTAGGTACAGCCAACAGGCCAGTACATCAACCTACTACAATCTGTCAAATTTCTTTAATAGATTTTCCATTTTATCGCTGAAGCATAAGGGTCAATGTTGATTGGGGAAATTTGACAGTACCTACGAAATTCCTTCGAGTCCTTTGGCGAAAATCTTTTTAATTTTTTGGTTTTAATTGAGTACCTGCCTAAAAATATTAATTACTTAATTAATTATTAAAATATAAAAAAAGTTTAAAATAAAAAAAAAGATCCCGAAACATTGTCTTACTCACGATGTTTGTTGTAAATACAAATAACATGAACGAACAATTAAATAATTGATAGATACACTAACCTTGAATATTACAAATAAATCAACAGACGTCTGGGCACTACAACGAAGGGGCCAACACTAACTAAAGACACAGAGTGTCCTTTATCGTCACAATAATTATCATCCTATCTATCATTACGCACCTTTGCAGGGTCAAATTAAATTAGTTCTAGTGAAATTCCGTGGTGATCAAACATGATAAAACAAAAAAGAAGTTAATTTGATTTTTCTTTTGGGGTCTTGGACCGCAGTTAATGTAGTCAATGAGGGTTTTCTGAAATGACGTTCGCTAGATGGCAGCACTGGCACGTCAGGTCCAGGCATCTGTCAAAGAGCCTATATTTTCTTTAGTCATGACGGAATGATGAACGATAGAATGAATCGAATGGTGAACGTCATCATATATTTTATATTGGAAGACCTCTTGTCACAGTGGTGCCAACTGGTGTCGTAAATTTTCACGAAAACCCTCATTGAATTGTCACTTTAAAAAATCCGTTTTTTTTTTGTGTTAACTTCACAGACGCGATGGGTACCGAATTAAGGCTCCTACGAACAGGCGCGACACGCGATATAATTGCGCGAGACACAAAGACATCGCTCGTTGCGCGACTTGCGGTGCATTTGTGTCGCGCGAGTTAAAAGACTGAGACTTGTGATGGAGATAAAAGTAATTTTATTCTCAAAACGTGTTAGTAGTACAGTGGTATGTTGTAGAGTCAATACAATAATGTGCTTAAATTATAGTTGGGTTAGTTTATATACTAAGTCTTATCAGCTAACACAGTGGTGGGGACAGAATGGTTGTCACCACAATTCACTTATCTAATCGCTTCCGTTTATTGATGTTGTTTATTAGGGCGGTGGTGGTATCTCCACTGTCTGGTCTCGTTATCTTGACTCAATATTAATATCCTATTTATATTTATTACTTTATTTATAATCGACTCCGCTTATCCCGTTGTTATCGGGTAGTAGCGTTATCTCAACTGTTGACTGTCTGACCTCGTTATCTTGACTCTCCCCTCCTAGTCTTTTTGTACTCTGTCGGGTTTTTATGATTCGACGAGTTAAAAAGACGATAGTTAACAAGATTATGGTTACTATCGTTATGTAGGTCAGGATCCCTATGTCTTTGATCTTATCAGAGGTTAAGTCGGGTCTATTGATTGCTGCGATCTGCTCTTCTATGTTGTCCATATTTTCTGGTAACGTCATTGGTAACTCGTTTGCTGGTTCTGTGATTTCAGTAAAGGTCTGAATATCCACAGGATCTTGAGTGCTTCCGCATTTGGTGTTATCTTCTATATATGAGTCTACGATGGTCACGCTTCTGTCGGCACATCTATCATAGATTGTTTGTTCCTTTAATCTGAACTGGAAATATAAGTCATTCTGAATTTTGTATGAGTATCGTGCTGGACAGTTGTTGCGTTGTTTCAGAATGCTTTCTTCTACACATTTCTTTGTTGGTGAAGCTGTACATATATTGTTATTACATTTGTCTACTTTATACACATGATTGGTTCCCGTTAAATACTGGCCGTTCTTAATACTAGGCATTTGACAATATTGGTTAGATGGGGTGATTACGCTAATTACTGTTTCTAGATTATATTGTTCTTTAGAGACCATGGGTATAGCGAATTGGAATATTAATAGTTTGCTTTGTATAGCAACGCTTGGGACTATTAGGGATTGTAGTTTGTTTATGTCTCGTACTACGTTAATTTTTCGTAAAAAGTGTAATTCGTTAGGTGTTTTGTTAGAGGCACTATGTATAGTGGAATTATATGCTAGTACTGCTAAGTTAACATCTTCTTTCTTTAGTTCCTGTTGTACTCTTAATCTCTCTATTAGGGTGGAGTGAAACCGTTCTATGTCTCCATGGGACGTGTGGTGCAGGGGTGTTGTCACATGATGTTTGATTTTTAATCCTGCTAGAAATTCTTTTACTATTTCCGATATTAGTATAGTCTCGTTATCTGTTGAGATTAGGTCGGGGGTTCCTATTAGAGCGAAGAGTCGTAATAGCGTTTCTATTACTTGTAGGGAGTTGTTTTCAACTAGTTCTGTGGCGAAAGTCCACTTAGAAAATGTGTCTATTCCGGTTAAATAGGTTTTCTTTTTAAAGTGGAACGTATTTATTTGCCATTTTTCCATTGGTTTTGTTGGTGTTTTGGTTTTTTCAAAGGGCGGTTTAAATGGTTGTCGATCGTATTTTACTTTAGCACATGTTTCGCACTGATTCAGATAGTTTTGCGTATGTTTTTTGATGTTCTCGATATAGTATGTTTTAGAGATTTCCTTTATTAAAGCTGGGTTTCCTATATGTCTATCCATAAATTCATGCGTTGATCTAATTATTTTTAGGATTTCTTCTTTGTCTGTGATTTCTACACGTGGTTGTGTAAACCAAATGATTGTGAGTTCTTTATTATTGAAATGTTTCCTGTATATTTCAGACAGTTGTTCTATGAGTTTATTACTATTTCCTACTATAGCATATCTTTTTGATCCGAGATATTCTTTACAGAATTTTATAAAGTCTTGGGGATTGTTTATTTTTAGATTATAATCGTAGGTGTGGTTGTCTTTTTGTATTACTTTCACTTGATATGGTTCTGTCGTTACAAATATTCTATTCATACGCCTAGGGGGATGTTCTGATTTTATTATAAATCCTTCATCTGAGTCATCGAAGTTGCTATGTACGGTTGCTTGGTCTGAGTTATGCATTAGTACGATTCTAGACAGAGCGTCTGCTACGTGGTTAGTACTTCCCTTTTTATGTGATATTTCATAGTCGTATTCTTGCAGTTTTAACTTCCATCTGGTAAGCTTAGCGTTTGGTTCTTTAAGTTTGGTTATCCATATTAGTGGTTGGTGGTCTGTTTCAAGTTTAAAGTGTCGCCCATAGATGTATGGTCTAAATTGTGTTATATATATGGTATAAAGTATACCTAGTAGTTCCTTTTCAGTCGCGTTATATTTTTGTTCCGTTTCCGTTAGTGTTCGAGATGTGTATGCTATAGGATGATTTTCTTGTGAAATAACAGCTCCTAATGCTATATCACTTGCATCAGTCGTTACTGTGAATATTTTATTAAAATCTGGATATGCTAGGACTGGTGGGTTAATGATTAAGTCTTTTGCTCTTTGGAAAGCTTCTAAAAATGGTTTATCATATTTTATCTCTTTTCCTTTCTTTGTACACTCAGTTATAGGTTTTACTATTTTGGATAGGTTTGGTATGAATTTCCTATAATAGGATACTAGTCCTAAGAATGACTTGATTTCTTTGGTTGTTTTAGGTGGTGGAAATCTGGTTATTGCTTTGGTTTTTTCTGGACATGGACTGAGTCCCTTCTCTGTTAGAATATGTCCTAACGTAATCGACTTGTTTTCTTGATAATGTAATAGTATAGTTACATCGTCTGGTGTTTTTATTTTGTCCTCGCTAGGAATTATTAATAGGTTTTGTTTAATTAATGTGTCCCATCCTATTAGGTATTCATAGTTATTAGAGAAGTCGAACATATAAAATTCTATTGGATTACTGTGTTGTCCGAAGATATTTACCATGGGGTAAGTTATTATTTTACCATTATGTTTTGAGAGTCCGTGCGGGGTTTGGACTGAAAATGTTTCGTCAATATAAATCGCGTATCCATCCGATATTAATTCTTTAGCTATATTGGGTTTAATAAATGAGCGTGTTGATCCGGTGTCTATTAGTATTTTTTCGTCTGTATTAGGTATTTTAATGTATGGTAGTTGGGTATGATGAGGTGTAGAATTTATGTTGGGGTATTCTGGGGTAAATCCGTCTGAAAATCCTCCGAGTTTGGGTCATATTCGTGTGTTCGCTCATAAATTTGATCATTGTTTTCATATCTAGGGTTGATGTTAGTAAAATATTCGTTGGCGCATTGCTGCATGTATTCTTCAAAAGGGGTATCGGGATAGTCATCACTATTACATTCAGGTTCGTCGATGTTAAATACTCGGCTTCTTTTTAATTGAGGTCGTTCTGTTACAGTACGCATAGTCGCGTCTTTATCCTGTAGTTCGGCATTTTGTGGTTTTGGTTGCCAGTTGGGCCGAGTTGGTTGCCATGGAGGTCTTTGATTAAAATTATTAGCATTATTATTGAAATTACGCTTAGGGTAAGCGTGAGTTTGATTATTATTATAGTTGCCATACCAAGGTTGTTTAGCTTGTTCTGCTTGTTGCATCCGAATCCTAGCCGAGAAAGGTGAGATTGGATATGCGTGTTTTTGCTGAACAGGTCTATTACCAAGGTTTGAATTATACACAAGGGCGTTGTGTTGTTGGGGGGTTGAGCTCATATTATTTTTAACGAAAGGTTGAGTATGACCATTCGGTTTGTTTCCCGTATTTCTGATGTTAATTACATATCCTTCTTTGTCGAGAGTTCTAGCTCTAAGGCAAGTTTCTAGGAAGTCTAGTTTTTCACAGGCTGGTTTATATTCAGGTGGTAGGAGTGATATTAACTTCTGGTTAGCTATTTCCTTTAAACCGGTGTGTACATGTTGGTTAATTGTACATCCTTCAGCTATTAACATTTGTAACTCGTATATAACGTTAGTTAAGCTTGGTGAGCTTGGTCTTAAGTTATTAATTTCCTGAAACACATCTCCTATCGTTCTATTCCATGATCCATACTGTTGTTTTAGGATTTCTTTAATTTCTAACCAAGTGAAGTTATGGGGGTAGCTATATATGAGAGTAGCCGCATTGCCTGTTATCTTTGACAAGATTATATTGACTTTTTGTGTATCTGTGCCAGAGGTTATTTGAATAAAACGTTCTACTGCGGTGATAAAACCGTGTAGGTATCTTTCTCCACCTTCTCCAGAGAACTGGGGAATAGGAATATTACTTTCTGGTCTAATTTGAGGGTTGGAATCTACGGATGACGTCATAATTAACTTTGGGTTGTTTACTAATTTTCTACCTGAAGGAGTAAATGCCAGTTTGAGGTAGTTTTAACCGGGAAATAATCACGTGTACTTACAGTTGTGTTGTGAGAATGATGAGGGCTATCACTGTCTTCATCTGGATGTAGTAGAGGCTTCGTAGAGTCGGGTCTTTGAAGTCCGTCGATTTACTCCGATGAGCTTCTATACTGCGATGTACGAAGAGAAGTTCTTCTTGGCCAGCGTCACCTTGATGTGTACGGAGAAGAGTTTTTCTCTGAGTCAGCGTCACCTTGCAGGAGAAGTCTTGAATCTTTTTCTTTATTTGTAGGTTCTGGGCAGGTTTGATAGAGTAATCTTCTTGGTTCGGTGTCTGGTAGCGGAGATACAGCAATTCAGCACGTCGCCTTGATTGATAATTTCTTCAAGAAATGCCCGTAACGTTGGGCGCCAGTTAAAAGACTGAGACTTGTGATGGAGATAAAAGTAATTTTATTCTCAAAACGTGTTAGTAGTACAGTGGTATGTTGTAGAGTCAATACAATAATGTGCTTAAATTATAGTTGGGTTAGTTTATATACTAAGTCTTATCAGCTAACACAGTGGTGGGGACAGAATGGTTGTCACCACAATTCACTTATCTAATCGCTTCCGTTTATTGATGTTGTTTATTAGGGCGGTGGTGGTATCTCCACTGTCTGGTCTCGTTATCTTGACTCAATATTAATATCCTATTTATATTTATTACTTTATTTATAATCGACTCCGCTTATCCCGTTGTTATCGGGTAGTAGCGTTATCTCAACTGTTGACTGTCTGACCTCGTTATCTTGACTCGCGCGATTTTATCACGTATCGCGCCTGTTTGAAGTAGCCTTTATCGATATCTTAACACGATTAAACAAAACGAAACAGATTTTCTCAACACATACTACAAGTACTTAACAACGCCGCTGGTAGTGCCAGCGGACATTGTGCTTCCCAAAAAAAAAAAAACATGAAACCTTTTGCAATACCAATCACATCAGCAGAGCTTCCCTAGCTAATTAAATTGGACCCTGTGTAAATAAAAATGAAATGCTTGTCGTTGGTAAGTGTACCACTACAGAGGGGCTAGAGCGAATTGTCTATTTTTTGTTTTTTGTTTTAAAACGTTTGGAATAGATTTTTCCGAATTAGAATTTAATGGAAAAAAAAAATTGAAAAAGTTTCCGGGAAAATGTTGAAATTTGGGAAAAACTTAGCGTCCTTTTTTCTATGGGATTTTTGTATAAGCTATTAAAATTTGGGCAAGACAACGTCTGTCGGGTCTCCTTGTATATAATATAATAATCTATCACTACATAGTATAAAACAAAGTCGCTTTATCTGTCCCTATGTCCCTTTGTCCCTTTGTATGCTTAAATCTTTGAAACTACGCAACGGATTTTGATGCGGTTTTTTTTAATAGATAGAGTGATTCAAGAGGAAGGTTTATATGTATAATAATAATAATGTTTCCGTGCGAAGCCGGGGCGGGTCGCTAGTATTAAATAAAACAAAGTTGGTTTAGTTACACCATCCATACTAATATTATAAATTCAAAAGTAACTCTGTCTGTCTGTCTGTATGTTACCTTTTCACGCCTAAACCACTGAACGGATTTCGATCAAATTTGGCAGAGAGATAGATTGCATCCCGGGGAAGGACATAGGATAGTTTTTATCGACATACCTTGCGGGGGAAGCCGCGGGCGGAAGCTAGTTTAAGTACCTATAAGTCAAAAACGGTTGGACCGATTTTTATGATTATATATTTTATGATATTGATTTGTTGGATTTGTCTATGCCCCGAATAGCAGTATAACTATTAAAACATGGGAAAAATTCACGAAAAAAAATACAATGAAGATAAATCATTTTCTCATACACTTTGTAATTAAGTATGTATTCATTGATTCTGGGGCGGTGCGAAGTTCGCTGAGTCAGGTAGTTATGGTATAAAAGCTATAGCAGGTATCTATGGTATGGAAGTACCGATAGCTAACTTATCTGTTGCTATACGGAAAATAAACACGTTAAATTGAATGCAGCTGCGATCCGTGGTGCAATGCGCCGGCTTACCTTGATTAGATAATGTCTGATATTTGATCTATAAGCAAAGTACCCCGGTTTCAGCTGTCTTTCGTCCTATAATAAAAAAAAACTATGTCTCTGATACATACTGTGCAAAGTATGCATAATCTATTACTATTACTAATAAAGCGGAACAGTTTGTTTGTTTTTTGGTTTTGTTTGAACGCGCGAATCTCTGGAACTACCTGTCGTATTTGAAAAAATATTTTTGCATTTGGTAGCCCTATTTTTGAGGTAGGTTGTAGGCGTAACATCACGCTATGACCCTTAGGAGCCGAGCAAAAAGAAAAAAAGTCAGAACAAACGAAGTGATAGCGCGAGCAGGTGATGCAATGCGACGCGATGGGTCGGGCAAACAAGAAATTTTTGGTTCTAGGACATGCCGGTTTCCTCACGATGTTTTCCTTTACAGTTACAGGACGAGAATAGCTTATGCCATAGTGAAAATATTGGCTAGAAAACTGCCAGACTGAGAAACTTAGTTCGTTGTGCTAGTAAAATTGAAGCCGCAAGTCATGTTTCTTTTGAATGAGGGTTTTCTGAAATGACGTTCGCTAGGTGGCAGCACTGGCACGTCAGGTCCAGGCATCTGTCAAAGAGCCTATATTTTCTTTAGTCATGACGGAATGATGAACGAATGAATGAATCGAATGATGAACGTCATCATATCGATACCGGAAATTTCAATTGTCGTAAAGGACATTTTGCCGAAAATGAGTTATATACATATTTGGAATCAGCGTCGCGAGCTCTATCGATTGGTATATTTGAAATATTTCTATCTTTAAAAAAAAGCCCTTTACGACCTGGGTTTTCAACAGCTCTAGCTCGATTTTTTTTACTATTTGGGATGTATCGTAAAAATAATTTTCAATAGGGAGTGTAAAGTCATGTTTTAATATTTATGAGGTCGTAATGTCAATTTTTTGCATTGAACTTGTTATACGACATTATAAACAACATCGATACCAGAAAAATCAATTGTCGTAAAGGATATTTTGGAATTTCAATTGTCGTAAAGGACATTTTTCAGATTAGCCTACCACAATCTGTCAGATTTCTTTAATAGATTTTCAACTTTATCGCTAAAGCATAAGGTTCAAAGTTGATTGGGAAAATCTGACAGATTGTGGTAGGTTGATGTGCTGGCGTCTGTACATACATCTTTTATGGGGTACTGTGTTAAATGTTACAATAAAATACCTTGTGATATATTGCAATTAAATGAAAGAAAATTTAAAACTCACATTAAACGTACACTTTGTAAACAAGCATACTATAAATTAGAAGATTATATCCAAGATAAGAACGCTTGGAAACATGCTGGTCCTGCTCCATAGGACGATCTAAAGTCTAGACAAAATCAAACGGGTTGCTAATTTAATTGTAAATTTATTCTTTTTTTTTATTTAAATTGATTTACATTCTGTACTCACGCCCTGACTGATTGCGTAAGATGTGCACAACCGATTCCAATCAAAAGAAAAAAAAACTAAATATGTAGAAAGCAGAAGAGGCCAATCATTTGAATATGTTATAAACGAAGGTGAAGGATCTAGATCAGTTTGCCAAAAGTTTTTGATTAATACATTAGATATCTCCCAAAAGTTTATTTTATATACAGTAAAAATGCACGCATATGGCAAGCGTAGAAAAGAGAACATGTCATGCAGAGAAGTATAGTGATGAAGATAAAGCATACGCAAAAGCAAAAGCTTTCATCCGAAGCCTTCCAGCCGTTCCTTCGCATTATTGACGTAAAAAGAGTTCATGTCCATATTTACCTCAAGAATTTAAATATGCTACAAATTTATTTAGGATTTATCTCAAACATTGCCAAAATAATCCAAAATTACACCTAAGTGAAAAAGTTTTTATAGGAGTATTTAGATCTACCGTCTTTAGGAACTGTTAAAGACATTCTTCCTGAAACTGACGAGGAAGACGATATCGACACAATTGATATCTATGATTTTACATTTAAAATGTTTAAATAATGTTCCCAGCAGCGGGACTCGGTTATTCTAATTTTATTATTATAAAAGACCACTATGTTTTGAAAAAAATATTTAGTGTTTATGTTTAATTACTAATAATCACGCTAGGACCCTTAGGAGCCGAGCAAAAACCAAAAAAGTCAGAAAAAGGTAAATAAATTAAAAGCGTAGGCAGGCTATGCGACGGGGTGGGTCGGGGGAACAAGAAATTTCACGCGGACGAAGTCGCGGGCAGAAGCTAGTTTTAAGTATGAGACTGTTTTGATCAATATTGTTTGAGTTTCATTAATAATTATTAAAAAAAACTAGTTAGTAGATTAGTTTATTAGCTGATTATTCAAAAAATTTAGTTGTTTTTCAGCATCGCAACGATTTCTTGCGATTTAAATTAAAAAATAGCATCACATTTTGTTTAAATTTTGAGTTCCTATTAGTATAACATTTTTGTTACTTTTTTTATAAAATATTTTGATTAATAAATAAAAAATAATAAAAAAACCTTTTATTTCACCTAGTTTTACTACCTATTGTAGGTATTTCTTAACTAGATCTTTAGTTTTTTGTTCCTTTTACCCCCTTAGTCTCTGATTTAATTGACTTGTACTACCCATTAATGATCAAGATTAGTCCTTTACGACTCATCTGACTTTACTATAACCAATTTTTCGTGGCTGTAAAGTACTTAAGTTCTATTTTTGTGAGCTGTAAAGGACTCTCATTTTCGTCAATAGTTAAGTTTGGTTTATTTTGTTAATTTAAAGGGATAGAACACGAAAAAATAGCTGGGGTTTCTTTTGACACCATGAATGTTGTACTTTGTTTGAAAAAGATATTAGTTAAAAACAATTTTTTTTTTTGTTTTTTGTCTCTACTGAAAAGTCGTGTTTTGTCCTTTACGACAATTGAAATTTCCGGTATCGATATATTTTGTATTGGGAGACCTCTTGTCACAGTGGTGCCAACTGGTGTCGTAAATTTTCACGAAAACCCTCATTCCCTCGCTATTTTGTGTCTGCATAGCTAGCTTTAGTTTAACTACGGCGTTAGAATACAATAGATTGCGCTGTATACACTTTCGTCTATCGATGTAAGCGAACAATATAACACACCCTCTGTATGTGCGATTGACAGTATACCCGATTCATCGTCACCAACCCGGGACTGACGGTTCAAATTCATTCACTGTTCCGAAAGAGCGCAAAGTACGCCTAAGTTTTGACTTAAAAAAAATAATTAAATATATTTAAAACTAGCAGCGCCCTGCGGTTTCACAAGCGAAAGTTTCGATCCCGTGGGAATATCGAGATAAAAACTATCCTATGTCCTTTCCCGGGACTCAAACTATCTCTATACCAAATTTCATCTAAATCTGTTCAACGGTTTACGCGTGATTGAGTAACAAACATCCACATTTATAATATAAGTAGAATCTACGCTAAATTTGTGTAGGTATGCTCTGTAGCATTGATAGAGTGATGTTAGCCAACGAAAAGCGACGTGATTAAAATACCCACTTTTTCGTGATAACCATTCAAGATTCACAAGGTAAGTGATGAAAAGATTCAGTGTGAGTGAAAGAAAACTTATTGGCATGATCCTCCAGACCGAATTTGGGTCATTGCGGCCAATCTCAGCGGAGATTAGCCATTGAGATATTATAGTGCACAAGTGTGTGCAGAGATACAGGTGCAGTCTCTTTTCCCTTTCTCGCTTAGTCCCATGGGACAGCAATCCGACACAGCCATGGAAAGATCAGGCGAATGCTCGTAGTGATAGATCTCTCTTGGCTTGCCAAGAGACTTATAGAGATATGAGGAAAAGGGTGTAAAGTTCCTCATCTTCCATAAAAAAGGGAGGATCTTGCGACCAGATTGGTGCTGTGTCTGGCGGGCTACTGCCAATTATTGATGTCGGGACGTTGTGTATAATGTGCTAGTTACGCGGTAAACTCTGCTTGTGCGATGCAGGATTTTACGTGGCGTCAGTGTGATGCGTAGTTCGTATGTTGCGTTGTAGATGCCGCCACAGACCTCTCTTGAACTCTCCTCTCTCTGATATACTTGAGCTACGAAATGTTGACTACAGCGATTATTTTGCTGAATAGTAACCGGTTAATATTTTTAACACGGCATAGTAAAGTAGTGAAGCTTCAACCGATTGGTAGCCAAAGAAACCGGGGCCGTCTAAAAACGCGTTAAGTTGACGATATCGTAACAGTTGCGGGAAACACCTGGATGAGAGACGCACGGAAACGAGTAGCAAAGCAAAGCAAAGGAGAAGCGTATACCAAGCAGTGGATGGATTCCGGGCTTGTATATCTATATGCTAGTGGCGTGGCAAACCCTGCTTGCGATGCGGGATTTTACGTGGCTACAGTGTGACGCGTAGTTTGCATGTGGCGATGTAGATGTTGCGACATAGGGATGACAAAGACAAACCCCTATTATTTCCTTCATCAGTGGTTTAAGTTTTGCATTGCCCAGCTAGCTACTTGCAGCTCTGTAGTAACTTGGACGTTGAAACTTTTGTGAATAATTATGCGTGCGGAACTTTTTACGTACTTGTTCAAAAAAGGAATGCGACCCTCTAGAAATGAGAAAAACCTAAACAAATGCTGACTTCCCAAACTGTCATTTTTCTATGATCCATTTTTAGACTGAAATGTTTTTATAAATTATTTTCAGTTAATTTCCTAATAGTTTTAGTTTTTATTTAACATTTTTTTTATACAGTGGATTTAGTATAAGGTTTACTACAAAATTATGACAGAGTAAGTACCAACATTTTTTGCTAAACGCTAAATAAAACAGCAGCATGGGTTCAACGAAGGTTAAGCTACGTTTACCGCGGTCGATTCGTGGATGGGTGAGCATCCATTACATTTCAAGAGCCCCGTGCCTCGGAAAGCACGTTAATCCGGTCTCAGCTGTTATTCGTAGATCTTTGACAGTCGTTACGGATAGTCAAAGCCCAAAAGTCTGACAACCACTCTTACAAAGGCGTATCGTGTAATGTAACCCAGGAACTGCATTGTGGAGGTCAGATAGGCAATCACTCCCTCTATAATACTCGTATGCAGGTATATCCGGATAGACTGGAAGCCGACTCCAACATAATTGGGAAAAGGCTAGGCAGATTTATTGGTCACTATATTTTTTACTAGCAGTGCCCCGCGGTTTTACCCTCCCAAGTGTCGATCTCGTGGGAATATCTGAATAAGAAGTATCGTATCCTATGTCCTTTCCCGGGACTCAAACTATCTCTATACTAAATTTCATCTAAATTGGTTCAGCGGTTTAAGCGTGAAGAAGTAACAGACAGACGGACAGATAAACATAATTTCGCCTTTATAATATTAGTATGGTTATAAGTTGTCTTGGTCTCTAGGGTAAATAGCAAGATGAAAAAGCGAACGATAGCATAGTTGGTAGGTTGGTAATCCTGGTTATTCTAAAATATTGTCAAATCCAGGAGCCATGATGATTTCATCACCAGCAAATTAAACCGTAATGTCACAAATGCAAATACTTTATACTTACTAATTAAAAAAATTATATCTATATTAATATCAGCACTGACACTTTAGTTAACAAAATGTAATCTCACGCTGCGAGCCTAGTACGTATTCTGACAAAAAATGCATTTTGCTTATCACTAATCACACTAACGAAATTTTTATCACACACAGACTCACCAATCGTACGCACTTATCACTGTCCGAAAAATTAAAATGACCGTAATTATTTTAGACGTTAAGAGGCGTGCAGTTATCGAACACAACTGATTACTAATATTACTGTTGCATCAACTGTAGGTCAAGATAATGGGCACGCTGATAAACTTAGGTATCGGATATTGTCCCACGCTCAGTTATCTGCACGTGAAATTCCCGTCAAAATCGGACCAGCTGTTTCGGAGATTAGCCGGGACAGACAGACAAAAAAATAAAAAATAGCTTTTTTTATATTAGCGTTTATACATATGCATTTAGTAAAAAAAAATATTTTGATATTACAAACAGACACTTCAATGTTATTTATTAGATGACAAAAGAGATTCATAAAAATCCCTCGTGCATGATTGCAGGTGCTGCGTACCGTGCCCGGCGGCGGCGCCCTGCGCTCCGTCGGCGGGCATAAAATCGGGACTGCGCGATGGGAAGCCTATCGATGGTAACCAGGAGCACCCCTGCCCCTGCCGGACTTGCTGCTGTGGCCAGCCTACCGCCGTGAAACCGGTATGTACACGTTACTCATATTCGCGTAGGGTAAAAGCGCCAGGGCCAATGTGACGGAGAAGATTTCCTGAGGTTTATGGTCACGACTTGTCTAAGATCCTTAGGAGTAGCACAATACTCTCCTTGCTCAGCTTGGTGTGACGAAGACCGCAGAGGATGTGCCATTCTGCAGACGCCTGGGAAGAAGACGATCGGGATAAAAATGGAAATTTGAATTTTGTGGGCTACCTTATTGCATCCGCCTTAGACGAGGTTCCCACGGGCGTATCGTATTACCCAGTAACTAGGTAGTAGATGTCAGATAGGCAGTCGCTCCATGTAAAACGTAGGTACTGGTATTCAACTGCATCCTGTTAGACTGGAAGCCGACCCCAATATAGTTGAGCTTTGCAAAGATGGTAAAAAAACTATTAATCTATTAAAAAAAAACTTTTTCTTTTTTCTTTCGTAAAAGATTTTTAATTTCTACGTGTTCTCCCTTTAGCTGTCTTTAACTCTTTGAGGAATTCTGTGTTTTTATTAGCCTCTTGTGGCGCTTGGTTTTGTCTCCTTTTACGAAAAAGGCAAAAAAGTTATTTCTTACACTAGGAACCACACCCACTAAAGCAACTAATTCTTATAAAGCCTATCTATTCCTCTAGTGCTACAAACAACCTCGTATCCCTGACTCGTACGCCCCGCGTCGCTGCTACATGCGGCCGTCGGCACCGGTCGAGTCCTGCACGACATACAAGCTGTCGTACCTACCCACTGATGGATGTCACAACCTGCGCGGAGAGGCTCGGAAGCCGGCGCCGAATCTCGTGCCCAGCTGCGAGCCTATGGAGGGATGTACTGTACAGAAGGTAATGCTGAACACATCATGAATAATCTAGCAATTTAGTAAAGTAACTAGGTGAGTGACCACACCTTATCGACGCGGAATCGGCTCGAGCTGGTCATGCCGCGGCGTCGAGTCGCATCGTCCCCACCGAACAAGGCGAAATACATCTTTTTCGCTTTTATTGCATGGACTTGAAGCTCTTTTTGACTGGGTCAGCCAATTCTGCGTCGGCAAGTGGGATCACTCCTTCGTTGTTCTTTTCTTATTAATTTTGCCGCGGGTTCCGAAAGAGTTAAGAATCAATCCTCTGGGATTGTGTGCTTTTTCGGTGATCGTTACCTAAGGTTCTATCTTTCCTCATACTTATCAAGATTTCTACGAAATTCCATGACGCCTATCAATTTGCGGCATTTAACTATTTGACAGCACTGCTTTTTTAGCCTAAAACCTCACCAAACTTTGTATATTCTCCAGCTATCGTACCTGCCGAACCCAACATGCGTGACACAGCCAATCCGGCCGTGTCACCACGACATGTGGGGTCAGGGGCCTATGCAGAACCTCACGACACAGCGACACGACTACGTGCCGAAGCCCTGCGTCCTTCGAGAGAGCTGCAAGCCGCCTGCAAAGTTCCACTGCGTCGAACAGCCTTTTGAAAGTTAGGAGACGATAATCTTTTTAAATTCTATCCAGAACTGCTCATAAACAAACTTGTCGCCAAATTTTGCGTGAAAAGAAAAAGAATTTAAATAAATTGAAAAGTCAGCACAAACCGCGGTATCTACTTATAGACATATGTTCTTAGCTGGTTGACAGAACAAGATTGGGTACCCCAAGTTTACTTCGTTAGAGAGCCTATAAGATTCCATTGGATGTGTATTAAGTTCTTGAACATTGAATGACAAAAACTGTTCTTTTTATCACATTCTGATTAGTCAGTACCTAGCATATGTTCAGTACGAGAGAACATTATGATTGAAGATTGGTGATGTCATTCTAAAGCTAAGCACACGTTGTTACTAAATCGGGCTGCAGCGCATTGCATTTCAATACAAAAAAGACCAAGTGCGAGTCAGACTCCCATTCGAAAGGTCCCATACCACAAGGCAAAAAACGCCAAATTATTTTATTTTTATTATTATTGTTATAGCGGCAATAGAAATACACACCCTGTGAAAATTTCGACTGTCTACCAGCCTACACATGACGGACGGATGAATGGACGGATGGACGGATGGATGGACGGATGGATGGACGGACGGACGGACGAACGGACGGACGAACGGACAGCGGAGGCTTAGTAATAGGCACCGTTGGCACCCTTTGGGTAAAAAGAGCGATACGATGGCTCATACAAAATAAATTAAGGCGATGTAGGACGATTTCGCAATGCGGTACAGCCCGCCCAAATCTGTGACAGCCTTTATTATCTTTTTTCATTTCAGTCTACATGTTCTAGACCGCACTATAAACAAGTTATCGTACCTGCCACCTGAGAAGCTCGAGCCTACCAAGTCTTTCGCGCCCGAGCGCTGCTACGAACGACCTGCTGCCAAGATGGAAGGCACCACCACACAGAAGATGAGCTACATGCCTAACCAGGTATACTCTTCACTACCTACCATATTTCATTAACCCGGACTTTACCCATTAAGTAAATGAAGTATTGCTAAAGTAATTTGACAAATTCTAAACTTAACATTCTAGCATCAGAGACGTACCTATGTTGTCTTATGATTTTAGGCACCCAAAGATATCAAAGCTGAATTATAATCACGTGCTCGATAGCCGACGCCCGTGGCTAAATAATAATAACAGCCGCACAGGTCGATCGATCAGGTTAAGCTACACTTGCCGCCGTTGGTCCGTGGATGGGTGACCATCTTTACGTACCAAGACCTCTCCGTGCCTCGGAAAGCACGTTAAGCCGTTGGTCCCGGCTGTCATTCGTGGATCTTCGACAGTCGTTACGGGTAGTCGGAAGCCCGAAAGTATGACTGACGATCAGTCTTACCAAGGGGGGGGTGTATTACCCAGTAACTGGGTTGTGGAGTTCAGATAGACAGTGGCTCCATGTAAAATAACTGGTATTCAGCTGCATCCAGTTACCTACTGGAAGCCGACCCCAACATAGTTTGGAAAATAGAAATAGAAAATATTTATTGTCCAGGTAACAGTAAGCAGGTTCACTGGTTAAGTTAAGAGGACATGAGTAGCTTAAAATATTATCTACAGCTAGATTACAATATAGTATTAGCTAGTGAGCCCCAAACGAGACTGTTAGTCTGTATCTTGGGGCTCGAAAAAGGCTAGGCAGATGATGAATCACATGCTCGATAAAACTAAATAGATGAACTTGTAGAATCCAATTCTTCTGTTGCCTGAAGTCCTTTGAACACACTCGTTTTTCTTGCCGTGAAAAACTACAGTTTATTCGCACGGTCTTCAGTGTTGTATGCATCATTATTAGTCCAGTCACTTTAGGCAAAAAAAGGGGTCAACCTCGGAATTTGAGATAATAAGCTGGAAACTCGTATACAGCTTTATTTTGGCGTTCTAAAAGTTGTCTCAAAAGTCACATATTATCTCGTGTCTGCGTCGTATGTTATTCGAGGTCAAAGGTCACGAAAATCGGTTTTTTGCAATTATCTCCGTTTCTATTGCTCCAATGATGTTAGCATCCATTATCAAAATTGTAGAGCATAAAATTTGCGACAAATTTTGTTCTAAACATTTTTTCATAGAGTCAACCGTTTTTGAGATAGAGAGCGGAGAGCACCCAGCGCTCAGGCATACTGTAATACAAGGTCAACCGTGAATCTCGGTGAATAATACCTTGTATATAGTTACTAAATCATTACAATATTATCAACAATAAATAATTAGTATTATTTATTAGTTAATACATTGTATTGAATGATGTTTTATATATATTTTAAAGATTTTAATATTTACAGATTTTAAAGTTTAAAATGTATAATCTTATTTTTCTATTGAGATTATAACTGGGAAGACGGACCTCTATAAGACGACCTTTTTCTATAATGTCTATACCTGCGAATGCGGACCCCTCCATAGTTCATGTGGCAGATTTTCAGTTGTTATGTGGAGACTGATTTCTTTTTCAACGGACTACTTTCTATTGACTGAATTCTTTAGTTGAAGATCTCAGCAACGACGGACGTACAATTTTGATAATTATGGCTGACTTGTGTTTTATTTGTGGGAAGTCTCTAACTGAAGGTGATTCTGTGAATGTAGTGCGTGGCTTGAAAACTTCAAGTATCGAAAGAAATGATGGTCACAATATTAGTAAGTACAATATTTTGTAATTGTAAGAATGGTTGTGGTTTACGCTGCGGATGCAGAAAATCGGGCTTGCAATGCAATTTAGCTTGTGGACAATGCAATGGGCAAGCTTGTCTCAATGCTGTTGTATTGCAAGACGATCCCGAGGAAGAAACTGCATTTGATCCAGAAATTTTAGAAGATTTGGAGACAATCATGCAGGTAAATGAAGGTGATGAAGACGAAATTGAAATTTTAAATTTCCCAGGAAATGATGATGATGAAGAAGAAGAAAATTGATATTTTTTAACTTCAGATTTTTGAAAAATTTAAATGTACATTTAATTTTAATGTTAATTGTAACAGAAGTACAGCTACTAAATAAAAATTAACTTAAATTATATTTACTTGATTTATTTCTATTTACAATCTATCTATCTATCAATCTATTTATTTACGATCTATTATCGAATAAAATTAAATGAATTTATTATATATATATATATATATATATATATATATATATATATATATATATATATATATATATATATATATATAAAACATCATTCAATACAATGTATTAACTAATAAATAATACTAATTATTTATTGTTGATAATATTGTAATGATTTAGTAACTATATACAAGGTATTATTCACCGAGATTCACGGTTGACCTTGTATTACAGTATATATGCCTGAGCGCTGGGTGCTCTCCGCTCTCTATCTCAAAAACGGTTGACTCTATGAAAAAATGTTTAGAACAAAATTTGTCGCAAATTTTATGCTCTACAATTTTGATAATGGATGCTAACATCATTGGAGCAATAGAAACGGAGATAATTGCAAAAAACCGATTTTCGTGACCTTTGACCTCGAATAACTTACGACGCAGACACGAGATAATATGTGACTTTTGAGACAACTTTTAGAACGCCAAAATAAAGCTGTATACGAGTTTCCAGCTTATTATCTCAAATTCCGAGGTGAAACCCTAAAGTGACTGGACTATATGGTAGCTTGTTGATGGACACGTTCTTTCTACGGCGCGGTTTATATGCGGTCTATAAAGAAACCGTACCGCCTAATTGTTTGGACAATCAATGATATAAATGTATTTTATTTCCAGATTATGCCTAAAGAACCTATACCATGGGCATGCAAGGGGCAATATCAAAAGCCTTGTCAGAAACTGGAAGGCAATACGACCTACACTATGAGGTAATCATGTTTCATCTCTTAATCTTCGACGCGTAACGTTGATCTCTCGATAGCTTGATTTCTTTCGCATATCGGGACCGCTGTTCTCTGAGGATGTACTAAGAACGATCATCAATCTAAGCCTGTGAACGTGGCTAGCGCAGCTGAACCTCACAGATCGTTCGATCAAAGTCAAATCATTTATTTCAAATAGGCACATTAAAGGCACTTTTCAACGTCAAAACTTACAGTAAAATTGAATTGATTCTAGTCGCCCCTTCCAAAAGGTAGTGTTCGTATGGAGAAGAATGGGCAAGAAACTCGGTGGATACTCTATTAAAATATTTTACAAGGTTTTGTATACATAATAATATAATTATATGTGAAGACGATGTACCTTGAATAAAATTAGTCTACCACAAAAAATAAACAGAATTAAAACTGAAGCAATGAAATGTAAATCAATTATATGATAGATACATGGTGCTCACATATTTACAAATTAGGTATTTACAAATATTGTAAAAGTAGATCTATGTAGAAGTCATGGAGTAATGGTAATCCGACTCCGTTTTTCCAGTTACTTGGACGCAGCGAGTGACTGCCGCCGGCGAGCCATCATTCCTGATAGCTGCATCAATCCCGTTACACCGTCCAAGAATTTTGAAACTCAAACCATCTATAAGAACAGGTACATTATTATTTGACAACAGTTGCAGTAGGTAAATGCTTTTCAAGAATGTCATCTTCCGTCATCTTCGCAAAAAACTATAAGCCTTACGTGAAAAGGGATCGAAAGAAAGTTTAGCACGAAAATAGCTCATTCATACGCAGTGGTAAACGATTACCTAGTTATAAATATGGTAGCTGGGCAACAGTGCCCAATACTTATACGTCGAACAGTTATCTTTTAAAGTGAAGGCACATGAATATATTCTTCAGAAGTTAGCAGAAACACCCCATCGCTGATTTGTAGGATTCGTTTTCTCCTCTACAGATTGTTATTGCTCCTGACAAAGGTCATTTTGCTTATATGTATGTATTTATCCCGTATATGTTGCGCCTACCATGTTTTCTCTCTGCATCACCCTAAGTTTGACTGGTAGAAAATGCCTCTGGTATTAAATCTGCCTATGTACAGTATTTTTAATTTCTGCAAAAAGTTTTAATAAATCAGTAATAAGAACAGACAGGGTATAGTATATCGTAAAGCTCTTGCCCTTCTAGGCTCAAAATATTAGGATCTAGATTTTTTGAGGCTTCTAAAAATACACTACATTAACACTGTTTTCACAAACCTATTAACACCAACTCTCCTCCCACAGTTACTTGCCAACGAAGTGTCCCATCCCAGCGCCTATAAAGCCACTGCCGAACCTGGTGCCCTCCACAGCGCAAATGGAAGGAGATACTGTGCAAAAGGTAGAATCCATTGGCTTTTTGGATAGCTGGTGAAAATATCAGCTTCTAGAGTCGTATAGTTCATTCAATAAACTGCCCAAAAGGGAGTGTAGAGTGCGTGAGCAGGGACCTAAGTGATTCCTGTCCCGGAGCGTTTAGTTCGGAAACGGTTGAAAACTCGGGAAAGTGGATTCATAAAAGTTAAGAAATTTTATGAGCTTTAATTTTGTATATGACATTTGTCCCTACGACACACCATTTTTGAGATTATGCGAAAAACCCAAAATAGTAACTTTTTGCCCCAACTTCGGCTCACCTCCTAGACGACTTTTATTTTGTTTACTTCCTAAGCAAGCAAGTTTCTGAACGAATCGCTTAGGTCGCTTAGGTGCACTCTACAACTCCTTTGACTGCACTACTATGGCGATTCTAATCTTAGGACGAACAGACTTTAAAGACCGGATAATATTATCCGGTACCATGAGAAACTATGAGATAGAATGATGTGCTTCTATATAGAAGTACATCATTTTCTCTCATAGTTTCTTCCCATGGTTGTGCTTTCGATAGAAATGAATACCAATCTATGTATAAATAAGCTGTTCATCACTGGACTTATGATATAACCCCACTAACTTTTTTTTCTCCTTACTAGCTATCGTACCTGCCAAATCCCACATGCGTGACACAAGCAATCCGGCCGTGTCACCACGACATGTGGGGTCAGGGCCCCATGCAGAACCTCACGACGCAGCGACACGACTACGTGCCGAAACCTTCCGCCATCAGAGAGTCCTGCAAGCCTGCACACAAGTTCCACTGCGTTGAGCAGCCGTTTGAGAGTGAGTCCCTTTGAACTTTTTGGTAGTGTTGCCCAAATGCAAGACCAAGACAAGACCTTAGCCAGTCTTGGTCTTGGTCTTGCGTCAATACACCTGGTCTTGGTCTTGGTATTGCGCTCTCAGTCTTGGTCTTGGTCTTGGTCTTGCAGCAAGAGTCTCGCAAGTCTTGCGAGACTCTACTATTTAGACTAGACTATATTCAAATACCTATTAGCCTATTGCTCAGGGTGGCAGGGACATCGACGCGCAACCGCTTACCATGGATTCAGTAGGTACAGACGCCAGCACATCAACCTACTACAATCTGTCAAATTTCTTTAATAGATTTTCAACTTTATCGCTAAAGCATAAGGTTCAAAATTGATTGGGAAAATTTGACAGTTTCGGGTAGCTTGATGTGCTGGCGTCTGTACATGATTCTGGACCCCCCCTGCGTTGAAATTTTTCGTCGGCTTTTTCTTAATTTTTACGTTTTTTTCTGCAATTTTTTTACTCTAAACTGTATAAAATCATTATTTCTATCTGACCCAATGAGATTTTTAATTAAAAAATTGTAAATTCACTTGTTTCACTTAAAACAGCAATGTAAATAAAACTCGAAAGGGCTACCTGATCAGCTGTATCGCTAAAGTTCATTTGCGAGGTCAACACTGTCTTCGTACCTACGCTATTCACTTTCAAATGCCGCCACAAAGGGACCGCAGCGCCAAGCGGTCTCCTCGTATTATTAACGCACTTGAAAATAAACTTTAAAATTATTACAATAAAGTGCATAAATGCTTGAACCTGACAAAAAATGCGGAAGATTGCGGGAATCCCCGCGCGGTGTCGAGTCGGCCATGAATCCCAATGAATCTAACAGACGCGTCACATGAGGCATTTTAATCATCTACATAATTGAATGACCCATTTACTATTTTTATTTTAGTTAACGAATCTAAAATAAAAGTAGTAAATGAGTCATTCAATTCATCAAAAATAATTATCCCCTCATAATGATGAGGGGATAATTATTTTTCTAAAACTTCATCGATTTAAGAGGGAAGCGCTAAGGTAGCCCGCGAAATTAAAATTTTCTTACATTTTTTGCAATTTGCTGGTCAGTGAATTTCGCGGGCTACCTAATACCGCTTTCGCCTTAAGGCGAAAGCGCCAGGGTAGCCCGCGAAATACATTTTTTTTTAGGTTTTTTGGAATTTGCTGGTCAGTATTAAGTTGTACGTTGATTAATATATGAATCGCGGCCGTAAAAAATATGTGTTTACAGAATTATAATCATTAAAGTCATCAACACAACTCTCTAAGACCATGTAAGTCCCAAGAATAACTGTTTCATGAAATCATCATTCTTTGGACTTACGTGGTCTTAGAGAGTTGTGTTGATGACTTTAATGATTATAATTCTGTAAACACATATTTCTTACGGCCGCGATTCATATATTAATCAACGTACAACTTAATGCTGACCAGCAAATTGCAAAAAACGTAAGAAAATTTGAATTTCGCGGGCTACCTTAGCGCTTCCCCCTTAAGTAAAGAAGATTAAGAAAACGTGCAGAAGTGTATTGATAGTCACGTAATTTTTCGATATTTTTTTATTATCAACAATAATTTTAGTTTTGAATGCAAAAATACATCCATTTTCGCATAATCGGGATTGAAACCAAATACCTACTATAACGCCCAAATCTCAGTTTGACTTAACTGCGAGACGCAAGAGTCTTGCAGGCTTAGTCTTGTTCTTGCTCAAGTCTTGCAGGGTTCAGTCTTGGTCTTGGTCTTGCTAAAATAAGTCGGTCTTGGTCTTGGTCTTGGTCTTGCAAAAATGCAAGAACAAGACCGAGACTGCAAGACCAAGACCGATTTTGGGCAACACTACTTTTTGGTAGGAGAAGAGATCATTCTTGAACAATTAATTGGTGGGCAATCCGCAATACCAGAGACGCATAACACACGGTGCTATTTAATTGCCGGTGGCATACTATAACTTAAAAGCAACAATAAAAGTCGTTAGTTGCTTGTACGCCATAGGCAAGAAACTTTTATAGTGTAAATTAGGCTTATCGCTCCGCTAAAGTCTGTTTGTCAGAAGAGATTCTTTAATCTAATGTTCATTTGAATACCTACATTTGGACAAATATGATCTTTAGAAATCACGGGTTGCGAGGAAGCATTATTGCAACTTATAAGAACTATCAGTACTGCCGACTGCAAGTAAGTGATAACACAAGCCGGCCTAGAGTAGTACCTACAGCTCAAGCGTAGTAGGTACACATCAAGCTACCCGAACCTGTAAAATGTTCCCAATCATCTTTGAACCTTATGCGATAAAGTTGAAAATCTATTAATTGTAGTAGGTAGCTTGATGTGCTGGCGTTTGTACGAAGTTTCAATAGAATATAATAAGAGACCATTATACTGATTTTGATACCATTGACGAGCGACCTTCCGTACCTAAAAAAGCTCATCCAACTTTATCAAGCGTTTTAAAATATTCACCTTTTTTATAAGTTTCATTTTGTTTTTCTCAGAGCATGTTGGCAACCCAAACTTTTATACTCTGTGGTATTTTAATACGCTTTAATAATGCTTTTAATAAGGCTTTTAATAAGGCAATATGACTGTAGCGAATTGTTATATCCTTACAATACCTATTGTCAACAGATCGAACTATCAACCGCATGTCATTCTTGGACCCAGGCCGCTGTGCGATACCTAACTCCTATGCCCCACAAAAGTGCTACGAAAAACCAGCAGGTGAGCTGTTGATCTTTTAGTTGGTCTTAAACTTAAGAAGTAATAGTATCTATGAAGAGCCTTATGATCATCAAGCTAGGTAATGTCAAGAGTGAACAAATCTTAATTTACCTTTATTTTCGTCAAAAAATCTAGAATCAATGTGAGCTTAAATATCTGGCAAATTTTCGCGGGTCTTTCTTAGTTCCTGCTACATTTCTCTTTAAATTCGTTTCCTTGCGGTAGTGTAAACCAAAAGCGTGTCTTCTTGAATTTACCGGTTTAGTCACCAGCGGAGTAGCTTAAGGTTTACTTTACCACCTACCCTCAATAAGAAACAATGTTTCAGCTAAAATGGAGTCTTCGACGACGCAGAAGATGTCTTACCAGCCGGTGTGCGCGCCGCAGCCGCAGAAACCGCCATGGGCGTGCAAGGGACAGTACGTTAAACCATGCCAAAAGGTCAGTGTATTACAAAACAAGTGTCCATTTTGACCACAGAGCACCAAGAAGCCTAAGCGGCCGCTGCTAGAAATGGCACTGTCACACTTTTCGCACAAACCAAGTGGATTAAACCGTGACACATTTACTTCGCACTACAACACAACTGACGTATAAAAACACTTGCTTGCTTGACTTGTTTTAAAGGCCGCCCATGACAGAAGTTGTACGATCCACGCTCTTTCGGTGACATGAATTTTATCATAATGCCGTTTTTAGACATTGTATTGATATATTAATCATGAATAGCACAAACTAGTACTCTTTTCTAAAAGTTAATTTTGTGATGTCGTTGTGCAGTTGGAAGCCACAACTGTGTACCGGTCATCGTTCCTGCCGCCCGGCGAAGATTGCACAGAATACATGGACCCGTGCCAGTACGGCGACTGCAAACGTGAGTACCAAAACTAACCTGTTGGTTTCTTAGCTGTTTAGAAGAAGATTCCTTCCCAAATAGGAAAGGCACTTTAGGGAGTTCCTACCTCCTATACAAATGAGACCGCGTATCGGCTAGCTGTGGACTGCGATAGGCACTGACTGAGACTGAGATCATTGATACAAATGGAGTAACTACCTATTTTATGTGAAAGGAAAACACAGTATATTCGTATCTTGACCAAACCGATCGGTCGCGCGTCTACGCGATCGTGGCATTTGTCACTCATTTGTTCGGTAAACCGGAAAATGCCCTCCGTCGGCGTCAACGCGACGGCGCATTCGGGTTCGCTGAACAAATTAAAAAGACCTGAAAGCTGGTGATTTAAGTATTTTGCCATTGGTACATAGGTTTCTGTGCTTCATCCTCCTAACTAATTAGTTTACTGACTTTGATAAAGAATGTGTTTTTACCATATATAAGAAATGACAATGACCAACAACAATTCATTCAACTGAGTGCCCATACAACTTTGTATGGTACAGCCACTTTTGGCGCTTTTGAAGAGTGGGGACACACCCTTGCAGCCGTCGTCCGATGCATCAAAGATACCTAACGTAGATGCACCGGTAGCTGCACCTATCAATAAATGATTGGGGATCACTCAGTTGAATGCTATCGCAGAAAAGGCATTATACCCTAATTCTCGTTTATAATGTTCCAGCTTGCAGCTGCATATGCCCCGCGGAGTGTATAACAACCGACCCGTGTGCGTGCAACTTCCCCAGAGCGGCTTGCTGTTCATAGCCGCCATATTGCGACACGTTCAAAATTCAAGCGTAGGTAAACAAAATGGCGCCTTTTCGATGATTGAGCTCGGATGAGAGCCTATGTGAAGCGGTTACTGCAGGGAGTTAACAAATCATGTTTGATTTTATTATATTATAAATTAATATAACCTAGTGTTATGGATATTATTAGCAGTAAATTACGATATATTAAAATGTTTTTATTAAATTATATTTTGTATTGATATGATGAAATAGATTTTTTTTTAAGAAAAGTTGTTTTATTATTGTTGTTGGTTACCACAATCTTTTTTTTTTAGTTCCAATCAACTGTGGAACTCAATACGTGTCTGCGTCAGGTGACTGGACCAAGAGAGATTTTGGAAGTTGGAGCAGTACAAAAGTTTATGAACCTATATGGTGCCAGACATCAAATAATTGGCACCTCGCTAAAGAGGGAAACCACACAATGTATAATGCAGGTGCCGTATTATGACGGTTTACTGCCATCATGATTCCAGTGTAAGAGAATGACGGAGCTATACACGACCGATAGCACCATCTCTTTTTCGTACTGAAATCATACTTCGTAATACGGCCCCAGGTCAGTGGGGGGAAACTAATACGAGGAAAGTGCCCAGTACAACATTCGTCTAGTTTTAATATGCCTTTACCCTTTTTGTTTTTGCAGTGCCTATTGCAGGATCTCTTTCTCTTTCAAGTGCCTATTGCACGTTATCCTTTTCGCACAAAGTACTCATTGCAAGTTATCCCTTACGAACAGAGTGCCCATTGCAAGTTATCCCTTACGAACAGAGTGCCCATTGCAAGTTATCCCTTACGAACAGAGTGCCCATTGCAAGTTATCCCTTACGAACAGAGTGCCCATTGCAAGTTATCCCTTACGAACAGAGTGCCTATTGAAAGTTATCCCTTACGAAAAGTGCCTATTACAAGTTAGCCCTTACGCACAAAGTGCCTATTGCAAGTTAACCCTTTCGCACAGTGCTTATTGCAAATAATTTATCCCTTACACAAAGTGCCTATTGCAAGTTATCTCTGGTCATGTGAAGAGTCGTATGAAATGTAATAAGAAAAACAATCGTAAAGGAACTTAAAAACTTTATTTATTGACCAATACACTGTTTCACTCGCGATATCGCGTAATAATAGCTCCGGCCCGTTCACACTTACGTATAAAAATACACAAACACACGAACAAAACGTACCAACATTTTAAAAATCCCTAAAAGCCGATCTATAAATGCGTTTTGGAGCATTCCGTTCGTGTGTTTAGACTGCGCTAAACTTCTTGACCATTCTGAGCTCACTACTCACTAGTTGGAATTTTGCGCAGATTTAAAGTAGTAAGATATGGACAGAAACTTACATAAGTGCTTCAAAGATTTTTTGGCGTTTGAAAGACATTGACAAGATGGCGTTGTTATTAAACATTTTGTGAAATTGTATTGAAAATACAAAATGGCGGCGTAAGTTCCAACGTTTGTCACGCGCCAAAGGATCCTTGTACAGATTTATAAAATGGCAACTCTCTTTGCGGAAACTAGACACCCCAAAAAAATAGCCAAGAAGTTTAACACCCAAGAACGGGCACCGACAACCGAGAATGGACCTTATGCCGTCCCCAAAAGCTCCTATTTGAGCCGCTGCAGCAGCGTGGAGTTTAAGACGTTGGCTTGCGCGAGGGTTGCCGCGGGGTCAGCGAGCTCTCTGCTCGGAAACGTGGTGAGGAGAGCGAACGCTTGGAGTTGGTACGACGGCTCGGCGCGCGACACGTAGGCGTGTAGGTCGCCGACCGTGTGTGTGTGGTTGAACCGGCCGGTCAGCCGACTGCCGTCTGCGAGGCGGAACTAAAACCAAACAGAAAGATTTTAAGATATGTTATTGAATCAGACGTTCCTTTGCGGAAATACATTTCAGTGAAACGTTATGTAAACATATTTAGTTTTAATTCCGCAATAACTATATCCAGGCTTGGATGCAGAATGCAGCGTTGCATCGTATGCATGCATATTTTTACGGGCAGTGCTGCATTTTGCAACTGCATCTTCATGGAAAGAGTTGAGATCATGCATGGTAATGAGTTTTAATATTTAGCACATTGGGTTCATAACTAAGATTTCAGTACGAATCTGCGGTTCATACTGCATTTGTATTTGAAGATGGTGAAGTATAACCCCTCCATGCTTCGAAAAGCACGTTAAGCTTTAGGTCCCGGCTGTCATTCGTAGATCATTGGCAGTTGTTACGGGTAGTAGAAGCCCAAAAAGTTTGACAACCAGTCTTACCAAGGGGTATTGTGTTACCCATTAATTGGGTTGTGGAGGTCAGATAAGCAGTTGCTCTTTGAAAAATACTGGTATTCAGCTGTATCTGGTTAGACTGGAAGCCGACCCCAACATAGTTGGGAAAAGGCTTGGCAGACTGATGTTTTGTATCTTGGTGTAATCGCGGCGTTGTAAGTATAAATATTACCTGTATAGTGGTGACGGGCTCTGTGTCATTGATCTTGACGGCGTCCTGCGCGGCGCGCTGGTTGGCGGCGCGGTCGGCCACGTCGCCCGCTACTGCTGCGGTGGCTCCTACCGTCGGGGGCGTCGGGCTGGGGATAAAAGCAGGTCAATTGTAGGACATAAGGTTGCATAAAAGAACAAAAATGGGCAAAATGGGACATGCAGTTGCACTATAGCACATACACGCGATCTGCGTCGGGGGCGGCCCCTACTGGCCGTACCCTGAGCTCGCACCCGTTGGACTAGAAATGAAACGCTTCTCAACACGCTTATAAATGTACACAAGAGATAGACCTGTTTACTGACAAACTTAACAAAATTATATCCGCTGCAACATGTACACCTCACATTCTGTCAAACTAGCCGTTCATAGCTTCATGTGTGGGTATCGTAGGCCGGAATACGCTAAGCCGCAATTTATTAACCCCCAACAAAAACTGAGGAGTGTTCTAAGTTTAACGTGTGTATCTGTGTGTCTGTCTGCGCCATCGTAGCTCCCAAACGGCTAAACCTATTTTGATTATTATATTTTTGTTTGAAAGGTTGTAACTGTAGTCAAAGATCCCGGAAGAATTTTCGTAAATCTACAGTACCTACGTCCTACGTTTGAAATACATATCGAAGTCCCTTTTATGCAATTAGAAATTAGTTTTACTTAGGTGTTACACATTGACAACATTGTTATGTATTGAAAGATTTGATGCAACAACGGTTAGTTTAAGGATAATTCTAATACATGATTTAAGTTAGATTAGTTCAGTGAATATTCCTAAGATTTGTTAATTGTATAGTCAGCCTATTCCGACCACTGCCTATTCCGACCACTGGTTATAATAGTAGGACAGGCAAATACCGATCGAATAGCCAGGAAGATAATCTAAAATAGGGATTTTAGAGGTTTGTCGATCTCCCTACCTGCCGAGCAGATGTCCCTTGCCGGAGAAAGGCTGCGGCTTGGCGATGTGTCGCGGACACTCCTCGTGTCGCCGATCTTCTAATGACACGCGCACCTCGCCGCCCGTGCCAGATAGTTCAGGTGGAATCTCACTGGAAAAAATAAGAGCATTATTATTTCGTCATGACCCAGAGATTTATGTCCTGGAGATTTTCTAGCTACCGACATTAGAATTTTTTCCGCGTTGTAGTGTTTTTTTTGGAAGTCGGTAATTTTTATTTTTTATATCACGTCCATGTCAACCAGACATAATCTTGGTCAGATCATATGAGGACCAAGTAGATAAGTGTCTGAAATGATCTTTTGGGAAAAGAACCGAAGGTGCTGAAGGTTTGCTCAGCCTTATGTCCAGCAGTGGATTATGTTGTTACTACTCACCCCCGACGTATACAGTTGAGGAAGTCGGCGTGGTCAGGGTCGGTGTAGTGCCGCAACGCACCCGAGTCCACGGTGAAGCCCTCGCGGTACAGCCGCAGGCGGACCGAGCGCGGCTGGTCGGCACCCTGGTTGGAGATTAAGTTATTTATTTAAAAATCCCTTTGAAAAATAGACAACACGAAACATATTTTTTAATTTTAATAAAGATAGAGATAATTTTAAAGGATACAATAAAATAATCATTGAGAATAAGCACGGATCCTTTTCAAATGCATGGTTAGAGTTTGGTTCAAATTTGTTAGTTTCTACAACTGTGAAAACGTTTGAACAATTCTCTATTTTGCTGTAAGAGACAAAAGGCGTGAGAATTAGCACTAGAAAATAGAGGCCTAAAAGAGCTGATTCACACGTACAGACAACAAAAGAGATAAGTATGCAGGATCGTCGGATATAATTGAAGTTTAGTAAGAAACCGATGGATGTTCTCGACAAAAAAATAATTGTATTAATAGAAAACAAACAGCTCATTTATCAAATTAAATTTCAGTCAACAACATCCATCGGCTTCTTATTAAACTTCAACTATATCCGACGATCCTGTATACTTATCTCTTTTGTTGACTGTACCTCAACCACGCCACATCGCAGCGACAAAATCTGGGCAAGCAGTGGTAAGGCACACGTGAATAGTGTTGCTGCATGTTGTTGCAGTTGCATTGTGGTAACTATAAAATAAAATCAAGTGGACGACGCAACGTTGTGTTTACGATGTAACTGGCCGCCAGTGCGCGGTCTCACTGGTGGTTGCGTTGTGGCTGCGACGTGGTTGGTATCGCCGACACGGTTGATTTTGAGTTTTGACAACAAAATGTGGTCCTTGTGAATAAACTATTAATTTTTCTACAAATTAGCGACCAACCACGTGTTGTCGTTGTGGTGTGGCAGTGGTGTGGTTGTGGTGTGGTTGTGGTGTGGTTGTGGTAGCAGTGAGCGATTTTGTGCTGTGGATAATGATGTTGTCACAAGCCACAAGCTGTTCTGAAACCAATCCCCAAAACTCACTTGCGGCGCCTGCGGGTTCCCACCGGCGGCATCAGCCGATGGTGTCTCGGCATCATCTGCTGTTTGACCTGTAACACACAACATGAGCAGTTTTAGCACTTTGTTTTCATCAATAGAATCAATGAGGTCTTACTTACTAAGCATACCCTACCCCATGGCAAGACTGGATAGGAGTTTCGGGCTTCTGACTACCCATAACGACCGTCAAAGACCTACAAATGACAGCCGGGACCAACAGCTCAATATGCTTTCTGAGGCACAAAGGGATCTCGATATATAATGGATGTTCACCCATCTACGGACCAACCTCGGCAACCGAGCTTTACCTTCGATCGACCCGTGCGGCTGCTATTATTTAGCCACAAAGAGGGGCTTCTTTTATATATTATTGTGTAGAGGAGTGCGAGTATGTATTGTATAAATTAATATATTTACCAAGCCTATATCCCACGCCGCTGAACGCGGAGCGTCCCCCTCGGCTTGTGGAAGACGGTTCATCTTCAAACACCACCGCTCCGCGCCTGTATTTAATTAAGATAATGTTTTAGTTATTATCTAACATTTTAGCACATGTCTCACCACCAGCAATTAGCGAGAAGCGAGTAGTGCTAGTAACACCTGCAGTCTTGACGAATTCGGGAGGGAATTGAACGTCGAAGGTTGACAAATTCGCCCGAAGACGTTGCCAAAGATTACGCAACGGAAATTCGGCGTGTTTAAATGACAGTTTTCCGTCGCGTTGCAGATGTCTCGCTACGCTTATTTATACTTGGGCAAGGGTGTCCCGAATTCGAATGAACGGACAAAATGGGACTGCGATATTTAGAGTCATAAATTATTTGAAGTCGTTCCCCCTAATAACCGACAGTGACTAACAAAATTAAGCATAAGCCGACATCTTCAAACAATTTCGTAGATAATTATAATTTTGTTGACCTATTTTTAGCCAAAAATGACAAAGACAATCAGAGAAACAGCTGCCAAAAAAAATCAACTACCCTAGCATAGTATAAAACATGCAACTCACTCTCTAACGCTTTTGAAAACTTCAGTGACTATGTCCTTTCTCCCCTTTCCTGGTCCGAGAATCTGTTGTCCGGAGCGCTCGGAACCGCCCGCGTAGAACGCTTGACCTGAAACAATAGAGAACTTTCTTTGAACACATTGATAACCATGGTTTACTGACTAAACTACCAATTTAAATGGATTAACTTAAATTGATTATATATATACAAACCTAGTCAGAATGCAAATCAGTAAAACATTCTAGGAAGGTGATACGAAAGAGACTGGTTGGGTTTGACCGCCAATAAGTTTTAACCATGTTGAGGTCTATCAGTGCCTTATTTATCTATCAGTTGAATCTGTCTGTAGTGTCTATCTTAAAAGCTTGATGTACCATATGAAACTGGGCGAAATCGCAAGATGTCGTGCGACATCTCAAGATTTTGTGCGAAATCGCAAGATGTCGTGCGAAATCCCAAGCTTTGTGCGAAATCACAAAATCGCAAGATATCGGGCGAAATCGCAGGAAATCGGGCGAAATCTCAAGAGACCGTGCGAAATCGCAAGAGACCGTGCGAAATCGCAAGAGACCGTGCGAAATCGCAAGAGACCGTACGAAATCGCAAGATCGATATAAAATCGATATAAAATCGATATAAAATTGCGAGCCGTGCGAAATCGCAGGACACCGTGAATCGCACAAGACATTGTGCAAAGCCTTTTGTTTCTACACTCTACACTACAAGACAGAATATAACACACAGACCTGCCTCATTCTCATCGGGAGGTTGCTTATTAGTCACTCTTGCTAACTCTTTCCTCAACGCACTATTCTCACATAACAATCTCTCCACTTCTTTTTTCAGTTTATTCATCTCATGCACATATTCAGAATCTTCTGCCAACTCATCCTTAACTGTCTGTGTTGGCGTATAGTAGCATTTTGAACATGAAGCTGTATCGCCAAAAAAATGTATGTCCTTAGTAAAGCATTGCATTTCCTTAATAAATCATCTCCATTCTGATCTTACTTACTGCATTAACAAACACCTACTTTCAGTTTTTTTAAATTATATGAATATGAATCTCTAGGGTAGTCAGAAGCCCAAAAGTCTGACAACCAGTCTCACAAAGGGGTATTTTGTTACCCAGTAACTGGGTTGTGGCGGTCAGATAAGTAAGCTAATCCATGTAAAATAATATCCAGCTGCATTTGGTTAGACTGGAAGCCGACCCTAACATACATGGTTGGGAAAAGGCTAAGCAGATAATATATTTTATAATAGATATATGCTAGCACTTATCAAGATATTTATAGTGGTATCTTCTGATATTGGAAGAAAGCTAGTGTGTTGCCTCTATAAAATTTATTGGGATTCTAAACCTTATCTCTTGGGCAGTTACTGTTTTACTATAATTAGAGAATCTCCAATGTAATTTATGGGTAAATCAGTCCTTTGGAGTACATAATAGAATTATGACATTTTACCAACTTATGGCAACCCTGGAAGTAAGTCCTATGTATCAATTTAGCTGACTAATTAATCTTTTTACCACAGCATGAGTTATTTTCATATGGCTATTGCCATCAAAGAATATATCGAAAATTATCACCATTACTGTCCACAAAGCAAATCAAAGTATTGCTGTAGACTCAACATAGACTCTATAATAATCTGCCTATGAATTAGAGTGTTAACAAAAAAAACCATGTTGTCTATGCATAAAATAATCACCTTCTTCCTCATCACTTGAACTCTCTTGCTGCAATGAATCTAGCGTAGCAAACTTCTGGCCCGGTATCTTCTTCTTGTCTTTCTTCGGAGGCGCTAGCGGTGACCCTGGAGGTGACTCCATGTCACTGTCTGAGAGAGTAGGCAGGGATGAAACAGCGGCTGCAGGGTTTGCGGGGGCCTCGTCTGCGTTGCCCCCGTGTTCATAGAAGCTGGATAGTGCTACCTGCAACAGTATTTTTAGGTTATAAGGTGACACTGCATACACTAGAAAATGAATACCTACTGTGAAGGCAAAATTGTATTCCATTGGAAAATGAAAGCCTCTAAGTAACATTACAGGTTTCTTGGACATGGCAGTAAGATTCAGAAACATTCTAATAAGATTCTTATTTCGATTAATTTCAATACAACATTGTTGACGTCGCTCATTAATACATAAGTCAACAATGGACAAACGGCCAACAAAGCAACCACATAGCTTCAGGAATACAGTTCATTGATTCATACAGAGTAGTGCGAAATTATTGATTATACGCAACTCATTACTCATGGAAACGCAACTTATCTATAATCTAAGTATGTAGGTAGGATTGCTACATACCTAAATTAGCTGCATAATGATCTTTATTTCGAGCAAAACAAAAATTTTACCTTCAGAATGAAAACCTCATAATGAGGTCAATACCAAAACAAAACTGATGTATTTTGATTCAAACGGTCAATTGACGTTGTTTCATAGCAGATAATACGTTATTATGACGAGAAAAACAGCAAAAAGGTGTTAAAACAAGGACTTCACTTACGTCTAGCTGCCAGTTAGACGACTCCAGGAAAAACTTGCTGCGACCCTCATCGGCGCCAGTAACATCGCAAAACTGTCTCAAAGTCTCGTCCTTATTGGTGGACATATTTAGAATTTATATTATTTTCTATTCAACTATCAAGACATTCCATGAAACCGCCGATGACTTGCTCGCTTTTGGTTTTATTTTGTTACTTTGGCAGAATTGACATTAACTAGAGGTGGTAGCTAACGGGTCTATTGTGAAAGCATAGACACACCATTCAATTTAAAAAAAACCGGACAAGTGCGAGTAGAACTCGCACCCTGAGCCCTGAGGGTTCTATCTCCAAGCAGTGCCCAAAATGTTTTATAATCGCATTTTTTATAAATGTGTTACAAATTAACAATTTTGAGACTTTTTCTTTTACTTGTGCTGTAAGACCCTGCTTCTTGATTCAAAATCTGTGTGTGGACGTGAGATTTTGAAATCCCCAGCGAGTTACTAGTGACTTCAGTCGCTGCGTGTGTTCTTAGCATAAGATGTATTTTTGCTGATTGCTTATTGTTACGGTTCATGGCAAAATTCCACCTCTATTTGAACCAAAAAGTAGAAATAGCTTATCCAACATACAGAAGATTAACGTCATCGGTCATTCATGTGTCACTGTGACAGTAGTAATTGTGAACTAGATCCATTTCATCCATTCATACTTCTTGATCTTCGGTTCATTAGAGTTCATTCATCACAATCATCTGCAATGCTGTGAAATGATATTTCTCTTCGAAAACTATTGTTTTACTTTTATTTGTGTTCTCAAATGAATTGGTAAGTTAATAAGTTATATCCTATCTATACGTATAAAGTGGCTGTCCAATTTCTTAACGGCATGTAATGATCTTAGATGCCGGGTGAATAAATGAAGACTTCTCGAAACTCATCAGGGACCACCACAATGAGGAAATACTATCAACTTATTCTCGTCATAGTATGCTTTATAAGCATCGTGACATTACTCATATACCGCCATGAGTACTACAGGCTTAGGTATGTGCTAGAAGTATTGAATTTCTTCGGCAAACCAGGCCTCTCGGAGATCGAGTTTTGCGGCCCCGGCTTTAACGCGACGATGCTGTCCGAAATCCTTCGCAATTCTTCGTTGGAAATCCGTGAAACGCCGCCTCTGTTTCAGCAGATTGATGAAAATTTCTACTCCTACTCGTCATTCTTGAGATCATATCAAAAGTATGACAAATTGACGCCGTCGCATGCTCATAACATTGACACTATTGTCATCGGCAAGGCGCACGTACCACCCAACTTTCGGTGCAACATTTGGTTGGAGAACACAATTAAGCCTAAAGCAGGAAGGTTCAATTACAAAATTGCATCAGAACCCATCAATGATTTCCGTTTATATATCTTCCAGTGTTCACTGAACAAGAATTTGGGAAAGCCAAAGGGTATAAGCTTCTATGTCAATGATTACAACATCAACCCGATTCATGCCCCAATTAACAGAGTTATTGAAGTGAACACTAAGAGAAAACCCAGGGAGACTAGTAACATTAAGTTTGTGAACAACATAGAACCTGCTATTTGTGTGATACCAAACCAAGTGCCGTTGGTATCAAGAGATGCATTCATAGAGTTCCTAGTTTTCCACCATATGATGGGGGTGAATTTCTTCACAATATACGACAGCATGATATCTGAAGATATTATCCGGAGACTGAACTTACTGCCCCCTGATATAACTGAATGGAATATACAATTCTTTCCTCTGAACTATCCATTTGTGTTTGCTAAGTCTTACAGCATTGTACGAGATGCTATTGAGCTTGACTGCTTATTCAGACATTTTAGATTTGATAAAGAAGAAGCTGAAAAAGTAAGTCATGCTATGGTTTTGGCTTGGGATGAGTTCCTAGTACCAAGAGTCCACAACAATGTGAAGGAAATATTCAATGATTTTGATCCGACAAGGAAATTCAAGACTTTGGAAGTGAAACCTCTTTTGTTCTGCTTGAATCAAGCTGATGATGATAACACAGAAGAAGGCTACCCAGAAATAATGAAGAAGACACATTACTATAGTAATATAATGTCTCAAGACTTAAAGTCTGTAAATGTAAGGAATTTAGATGCCATGCAAACGTTTGAAGATATATTTAGTGTAAACTCGAGTATTAAGGTATTGCCAGTAGAAATATTAGCGTCACATAAGTATACTGAATGTAGAGATCCTAAAATAATCAACCCTAGTGGGGTGGGGTACAATGAGACACAAATGCAGGTATTCCAGCATAAGTTTGAAGGTTCAATGATGAAGTATGGGCAGAATTTAGTTAGCAATAAAATCTATAGACTGTATAGATCTGGCAAGATTTGGGAGAAGACTTCCAACGAATTTGTTAGGGACATGTTATAAATTGGAAATAATGAGGGAATATTGTATAGAAACCTATTACGAAATCAAGAGAATTATAGTCTCTTGAATGCCAAGCAAAATTTCCATTTTTAGGTAGTTTCACAATGCTTTGAGCAGCAAATAGTTTGCCTCATTAGGACGTAGTATTGGCTCAAATATATAAAAATTTGCTCTAAAATAGTTTTGACCTAACTGCCATATTATAATTATTAAAAATTCATTGTATTTTGGTCATGACTAAATATAATGAAGATTGTATAAAACCATTATCATAATATTTTGTTTTTGATTGGAATCTACTTGACCGAATTATTTTATGATATTGTTAAGATTGTTATCTGAAGATAAGGATTTATTGAATTTGTTAGAATGGCTAAAGCATGAATACGGTAATGGTAAATTTTTTGTTGAGCAACAGTTGATCAACATTGTTGATGAGCAACAACAAAGTTTATACTTATCAATATGTTTTGCCTGCATGCCAGTCTGCGTCTAAATGTTGCCCGCGCATGTAGTGTTGTTGTGTTCTCTGTATCTATGTATACCTCACTACTGTGTGTTCATAAACTGGTTGCAAACACGTCCACCCACATCAGCAATTGTTGATAAACAGATGTTGATGACTTGTCAACATGCCATGATCAACTCTGTAACACACAGTGTTGCCAGCAACTCAGCAACATGTTGATTAAACTTTGTTTATAAACAAATGTTTACCATGAATACAGGGCTTAAGACATAATTATGTATATGTAGTTTCAAGCCTGAAAGTAATAGTGATGTTTTTTTTTATACTTTGTTCTATTAAATTCAAGCTATGATTTGTTTTTTTTTTAAATTGTCTTTCAACTTCATTGTTTTTCACTACTATATTACCTAGTTTATGAATAGATAGATTTTTATAGAATATCGTTAAGATGTGCCTTGATTATAGTGGTGGCTAGCTAGATAGATACCTACTCAATTTTCATCCTTAAATGTAGCAAAATAAGACTGCTTTTTGAACAATCGCTAATTCGGTTCTTCCAGTTTTTAAAATTAACAATAAAACTTTAGTTTTTAGGAAAAAGATATCCCTTTATTTTGTTTTGTAACTATCCAAAATATTATTATGATTTAGATCTCAGAACAAGGTTGAATTAGTTATTGAAATTATTCAAGCCTGGTTTGGAATGCGACACACAATAAAACTGAGATAACTCTTGGGAGAAGCATTTGGCTTTTCCCAAGAGGTTAGTTGTGTACACTTGGTGTACCGGTGACGTTTCGAGCACTTGCTCTTATGTACACTTGGTGTACAGTGGACGCTTGAGGGCTTAACAATTTTTTTTTCAATGGCGGAATGCAATCTATGGGACTTTACACTGTAAGGCCACTTAAGTCCTGAGAGGTAGTGTCGTAATCAAAGTCACGCTTGTTTTGGAAAAGTATTATTTTCTTTGTGTTGCATTTAACATGTTTTATATTGTCTTCCATTTTGTTTTCTGATAGTACGTTGACTTAGTACTGTCAGTAATCATCAATCCAGCCAAGAAGGCTGTGTTCTAACGAAATTTTGAACCTTAAGGTTAACCGGCTAGGGTACATATTTCCTGGAAGCACCTCACGCCACCTTCAAGGGCTTTCTCCCTCAGTTCACTAATACTTTAATCCACATTAATTTTGATCAAACAATATACTTTTTGTACATAAATTAGTTATTTTCACATAGTTTCTATAAAAAAATACTTACATGCACTTCTTACCAATGTATTCAAGCTAACCCTAGTCCAGTATCGATACTAACACTAAGTATATCGCACTTTTATTGTCTGTTAACTTTTGTCAATGGAAAAGCAACTTTATTGGTGTTTGTTTAATGTTTGTATTTGAGTAAACTAATTTAATTATTTGAGTGGATTTCATCAGTTGTTGATTTTTCAAATATGTGTTACTCGCGATTTAATAACAACTTCGTAAGACTGAATTTAAAAGTGACTGCAATAAACATAATATTCAGGTGATTACTGCTCTAATTTAGAAAATTGATGAAATCTATTCAAAGTCTGTTATGTTATACAGGGTTATTTTAAATTGGCTAGCTAAACTCCGCAGACGCGATGGCTGGCCGTATCGATATCTAAACACGATAAAATAAAATTGATATTTTTCTTCGGACGTCAATGACACCTTTTAGTGTTGTTACGTGAAACATGATTGAGAAAAACTGTTTTCTTGTGTTTAGATATAAATACCCATCAGGCCTGTGGAGTTTAGCTAGCCAATTTAAAATAACTCTGTATGTGTACAGTTTTCGCAATGATATTACCAGCTTTTTCATATCTCGTTTCGAAGACTACACTTTTGCTAACACCATGAGCAAAATTCACAGATCGTATGTGGACTGTGTAAGATAGTGTTTCATATGAATATGAACCTTATTATTATGCGAATAATGTTTTTATTCCTATGAAAAAATGTGAATAAGAGTTTCATACTAATAAAAACCTTATTGTTACCTAAAGTTGATATTCGTATGGAACGCCTATTTTACTTAGCAAAGGAATTCAAAGTGAATTTTACTTTGAAAGTTTAAATTGTATCAATCCGTTGATCTGCCATTGTTTATTCTGTTTATAAATAAAATAAAAACACATAAAATGATACTAGGTAAATGTTTATTTCCGTCATCTATTCTAAATACAAGGCAGGCATAACCCGCTAATCTTCACAGATCAAGATATTAAAAATAAACAAATTAAAAGTTTAAAATAGTCGAACGATACGTTTATACACGAATAAAATTTGAATATCACTAGAAATAAGTACAAGGATTAAAAATGAGCATAAATTGAGCAATACATAACGTATTGTCGTTGCCACAAAATAATAGGAGAAATTTTGGAGGGAACACATTAACTAAAATATAAATATAAGTACTTTAAAGCTTATATAAGTTTTTTTTAAATATTGCAACGTGTGAACTTAAGGCTAGTGTTAAGTACTGATTCATATCTCACTAACATAATCTCTATGTATCATCGAAGGTCTTGAAATACTGAACGCGCAGTCAAAAGAAATTACATCAATAATAAATTATAGTGATGATTGCGTATCTACTATGTATATAACTGAAACTCTGACCGTGTATTGAGAGCATATTTAATAAAAAAAAGCAGTGATCATATTAATCTCGGATGATTTACAATCCATCATCATGATCATCAGTAGTAGTAGTATCTACTTTAGTGAAATGTATTCGAAGTTGATTTTTGAGTGACCATTTGTAACAAAAAGGTCCTAATAAGTTTTTGGTTGCAATGGAATTTGAACTCTGTTAAGTATGACATTCAGTTTGTTGTATAATAACATGAAAATTATCTCAAATTCTTAATTCAAATATAGGCTATTGCACTATTTCTAAATATATTTTAATCTGAATATGAAACATTTAAAAACACCAAGTTAGCTGTATTATGTTATTTAAACTGAAGTTTGCAGTCAAAGAGCGATTATGACGACATGCGGGGTAATCACGCATAAAAGGACGACAATTTTATTGATAGCATTAGGTTTCATTTTGACAGTTCACCTGTGTTCATTGCGTCATTTACGTCGTCGAGCAGACGAATTTTTCAAACCTATAAAACAATGGATAAGCAATGTCCTTCAAAACTCTGGGATTGGATTGGAGTGAGTTAGGTACGCAATTAGGGTGACGAAAACCTTTAAGCAGGTTGAAAATAATAAAAATTGCAGAACGGAAAGCTGTTAACTGAATGTAATTATCATAGAAGGCACGAACTGTTTGAGTTCCTGTATGCAAAGGCGTTGCATGCCAGTCTCGCACTAGAAGCTCGCAATTAACATCTAAATGTTTTAAAACTTTGAAAGACTGACTTAAAGAGACATCTAACAACGAATGCAAAGATAAAGACGCCTCATAGATTTGCAATGGTCAAAATATTTCACGGATTTTATGAAAATGTATAAGGCTGTATTTGCTCACTACATGAATATTTATTAATAAAGATGAAGTACAGTGGCCTTCAAAAGTTAGTGGACATTTTTCCTCTTCAGCTGTGTTACCACATTATGATTTAAAATAAAATATACAATCATGTACTCCTCCTAACCCGCTGGCCACGGGACAGGGCGTCGCGACCGGCGGTGCGTTTGGCGGCGCAGTTTGCACGGCCACGGGCTAAAAGTTTAAACTTGTTTAGCTTCCTGCACTATTCGCCGCGTCTATCGCGGGAGTCCGTGGCATGCGCCGTAACGATTCATACATTCGTTTCTATCGCCCGCCGCGCCGCCAGTCGCTCGGCAAACTTCGCCGGTCGCCGCTACGCGTAGCATGGCTAGTACATTTCTATACATTTATTTTAGTCGCCAGACGCTTCGCCGTTCGCACTGCGCTAATTTTCGCTGAAGCGAATGTCTCGTGACCAGGCCGGAGGATTACTTGATTATTTTTATGATAATTCAAAGGTAGTTGAAATAGTCAGTAAAAACGTTATAGCAGTTTAAACATTTGGATCACTACAACTTTAAATCATAATGAGGTGTCACAGCTGAGGTGAAAAAATGTCACCTAACTCTTGGAGCCGACCACATACGTTTAATAAAATAAGCCCCTTTCTGGTTGCAATTCGATTATCTAAATGCAATATTATGTTTAGGTCTATAATAGCAAAATACCCAACGAATAAGACAAACTTTATTTATATCCTATTTAAGGAACAATTATTTATTTAAATGCATCGTTTCTGGCCATTGGATTGCGATTGTATTAAAAAGTGTATAATTTGATTGAATATTATTAGAAAATATCAATGGCCGCTTTGTAAGCATCATGAAATAAATAATTAATGATTTATAGCGAAACTCTTTAAATAACAAACATGTGTTTGTTGTCGTTATCGTTCAGAAAAATAGAACATTTATTTTTATATTTTATTGTCATGATGTTTTAAAGTCGAAACCTACGGCAAACAGCCGACAAATAATAAAAATTAAGTATCATAAACTCTAAATCCGATTCATTTAAAACATTTTTTAACTACTAATTTAAAATTGCCATACTTTTTTATTATTATTATTAAACTTTGTATTTAATAAATTTTATTGCAAGGTTGATAATTTCGATCTCGCGATGGAAACCTAACTTCATTGATCTGTTTATAAGATATATCTTAAGATTAATATGTTCAAACATCAACGTCAATATATATACACACAGTATGAAAAGGTATTCCTAAACAAGAAAATAGATTTTAAATATCACCTCGTCTAAAGACTAAATAGTAAAAAGGATTACAGTAAATGCACGAAAAATAGTTACATAGTCTTATGAGTTTTTTTTTATAACAACAGTAAGTATTCTAAGTGCCAACTTCACTGATGAAACTGAACGCGATCAGAACCTCTAAAATGCGTTCAAGAGTTTTCAGTGTCAATATTCCGCAAAAATTATGACACTGACAGCCGTTAGTGTCATCATTGTTTATCATCTTGAATACGGTTTAGATGTGCTGATCACATTCAGTTTATTTGGTGAAATCCGCCGTAAATGAGCTAAACAACTGTTGTGTGCGGGTATCGTACGTTCACGACAAATTAATATTTTACAAAGAAGTTTATTTATATTTTTTATTAGTTCTGATTATTGCCATAAGAGGCGCCCGCCACAGTTTCAAATTATTGAAACTTTTAAACACACAATAGCTGCACACAAACCTAAAATAAATGAGAGCAGCCGAATTTACAGACGGAAAAGTATTTGGTGAAGGAAAATCAACCTTGAGCAAGTTAGTTTAAAGTCGATTTTGGCCTGGGGTCTATTAGGAAGTGAGTCTGTTAACTCGGCTGACAGACTAGCAATTGAATGTCGTGACACAAAAGGCTTTACGGCACTTCTTCAGTTAGTTATTCTTTAACAATCATGATGAAAAACAATTTATATTCCTTCGATACAAATTCAACAGAATTAAATTTTTCTGCCAAGCACGATCTTTTAACGAAGTTAAGCTTACCCTAATAAGCTCTTAAACTGTCCAGATACCGCAAAACCTTTACCCAGTAAAGTCAAGCGTCGCGAAAATCCGTAATAGCGTTTTTACAAAACATGCAATTGCCAATCCGAAACGTTAATTATTAATATTATTACAAGTATATCCGGATAACATTCTATTACATATAATAGTAAATATGCCAACATATATACAGGTAACAGTTATATTTTATTTATTAAGTTAAAATGTAGTTGCTTATAAAATGTAACAATTACATTACTATTGAAAATATATAATTATGTAACTATTTGATTTGAAACAGCGTGCTTCAAGATAATCTGTAGTAATGAAACATAGTTTTATTTTTTATAGAAATTTGTCTGTGCATAGACTTAGCCACGGTCAAGCAAATAGGTACTCTCTCCACAAATATTTACGTCACAAAATCTTTTGGCACTTGTCAACCTGTAGTCTTAATAACATGCCTTATTTGAGCTGAAGATCAATGACTTTGTAGGTCCGAATCTCATGTTTTGTCTCTTTCTGTCCCGTTGTAAACGTTCCTTCTCTCTCATTTGTCAGATTGACATGTCACATGTAAAAAACCAGCATAGGTTTTTAGTTTCCTTCTTTTCTGTAATCCCTACCCTGGCTAAACGCATGTTTCTTGTAAACCACTTATGTCATATCGAGTCTCACGTCTACACGCTCAAATGAAATTAGATAGCGAACCTCCGCAGACGTGATGTGTATCTATGTATATCTAAATAGGATAAAACGAAAAAAAAATGCATGGTTTTTTTGGGATCAACGTCTGTAGTTACTTTAAATATCAGTTTTACTAACTACTTGTCATTTTTTTTTTTTTTTTATTTGGAATGGGTTTGCTCTTGACTCTAGTTTAGGTCAGAGATGACAGAGACAAAGTCTACGATGGAGTGAGCTCACCCAGAAGAAGCCTGTTCACTCTTACTTTGAAGAGATTCGGGTTGTATGCACTCGGAAACACAAACGCAGGTAGAGAGTTCCACTCTTTTGCTGTGCGCATTATAAAGGACATTTCAAAACGCTTAGTGCGAATTGGTGGAATAGCAACTAGGTAGGGATGGTAACTTGCAGTGCGTCTGGATGTCCGAAGGTAGAAGGGGGCCGGTGGAATGAGGTCGTGGAGTTCTTGGGCACACTCACCGAAGTACAATCTGTAGAAGACCGACAAGCAGGCAACCTTGCGGCGATGAGGCAAGCTGTGAAGCTTGGCATCCACCAGTTTTTCGTCGCCAATGAGCCTCTTAGCTCTGCGTTCCACCGAGTCAAGCGCGGCAAGTTGGTATTTCGCTGAGCCATCCCAAAGGTGGCTGCAATACTCCATGCAGGATTTCATTTCGTCATTGACCCCAGAAAAAAACATCAAATCATTATTTTCTATGTTTTATCGTGTTAAGATATGTTGTATACCCATCACGTCTATGGAGTTACGCTAAGTAATTTAATTTGACACTGTATACAACACAAATGATAGCAATAATATCGAGCAACAAACAAGTGATTCAAAAAGATTAAAATGTATGTAAAATGTTTCATAACAAACAATTTTAATAATTTTTTAAACATTTTTATTACAAGTGTAGGGAGCATTTACCAACATCAAACTTTACAATCAATCCGTTTAATTTCTAAAAGGTCTTATGCTTTTTCCATCACAGTTACTATTGCCATTATATTAATAAATGCTCCGAACATAGTATGTACATAATCATATACATTTATCAATGTATAATATTCAACAACAAGATTTTTTATTTATTTCCAAAACATCTAATATAACAATTTCTATTATGTACCTATAGACCGCTAATTGTAGACATTTTTCTACATTTAAAATCTTAAAGTATTTTCCCTTTTACATAAATCGTCAATCGATTATTGACTCGATACAAAATCGAATATGAGATCGATTAATTAAACATTCATGGCCAACGAACGTAGCTTGTTGTCTTTACAGAGTTCTGAAGGATTTTAGATCAGAATCAAATCGATTATCGAGCAAAATTAATCGACTAACCATCTATTAATAACAGGGAACTCGAACAAATGTAATGTTATCGCCCACTTCCTTGCTTTATTGGTTATAATTTATACATTTCGTTAAACATTCTACAGCGACGGCTTATTAGAGTAGCCGTAACGTTTTTTTTTTTTTGCTCTCAGATCTTCATTAGTTTGAACTTTGACACAAAGTACAATAATTGTCTTGGTTAGTTTACTGTCTAAATGCGTGTCTTACACGAACGCATAATCCGTTCTCGCGTTATTTAGTATTATTTTCCCATGTGTACCACTTTTTCAGTCGATCCTCCGACGTTTGGTTTAACGCATTCGACTAAAAACGTCACTTTTTTTTATTATTATTATTTAATGTATACATGAAAGTTTATTCTAATCTAAATATTTAAGTTTCACCTCACTCGACCTTCCTATTAAATATAAATAATTTAAATAAAAAGGAACAGTGTTTATAGTTGCCTCATTAAAAAGCTGGCTGCGATTAAAATACTGTTACAGTAAAATAGATTTTATAGGGTTAAAATAGAGATCATTTTAGTTAAAACGGAATGTCTGATAGTTGTTATAAGCTCGTATTGTTTGTTTTGTACTTTATAATAAATATTAAAAATGTAATGTTTTTAGGAATAAAATATAGCTGCTGCACAATTTAAAAAATCTTTGTTTTAGGAAATAAATAGGGTTGTAATATTTCGTAAATTATTATGTTTCAAGAGTAAAAATATTTTTATTGATTTCTTCAATTTTGTTAAAAAAAAATGTAGATGCATGATGAATAAAATGTTACTAAATCGTAATTATTAAGTTAGTATTTAGACTAGGGATGTGCTGACTGCATAGTCGATAATTTTCGATATATCGATAAAAAATGTAGACAATTTAAATGACTCATTGCCCTTTCAGAAAGCACATCACTAATATTAACTATGAAGGTTAAGTTAAATAAGTCAGTCATAAATACTGACTAGAGTTGTTTGTAACCAATCTCGAAGACAGTCAGTAACAATCGTTTAGAAATTAAAATAATAGTTTAATTATTTATTTAGATCTTTGTAGCTTTTCGTACGTGGTGAATTTAATTCGATTAAAAGTATTTAGAAAGTAACGTTATCAAATCGTAAATATGAGTCATCAAAACCACTGAAGAAAATCTTAAATACTAAGTTTAGTAGATGAACTTCAGAGCAGTCAAGGGCTAAAATAATATGTATCACTTAGCTAAATTCAAAAGCGGTTTTGTCCAAAAGTTTCGAACTATTATTCTCACCATAATAGCAGAAATGTCTCACACATTTTATTTATAACTTTAGAAGAAAAGCGGCTTTTGTAACTCGATAAATGTATCCATATTTTTGTCCTTGACTGTATTAGGGCCTGATCTTATAATACCGCGGAAGACAATATTATCAAAAACAATACAACAGAAGTGCAAAAAATTATCCTTAGTTACAGTCGCATCCAGAATTATGTTATGTATTTATGTTCGTCGCCTTAAGGACTATTTTTGTCTGTTACGATAGAATCTGTACATGTAGGTAATGTACCGTAATACCGCAGAAAAATTTTGGCATCTTCTTTACATACCAGACGGAATTAAAAACGAGACACTGACAGACCGACAATAAAAAAATTGGAATTCATGTTACCTACTTATTCAGGCCATCAAAAAGGTTTTACAAAATTAGCCTGTAATGTCCCCACTGCTAGGACACAGGCCTCCTCTCGGTGAGAGGAGTTTTAGGTTCATGTTAACCCGTCATTGACCAAAGATGTATGCTATTTTGACCCTTGTTATGAAGTATTAAAATATAGTTTTCAATGCAAAAGTCTGCTCAGTGCCGTAGGTTCAAAAGGTATTATGTGTCCTGGATAAAGAAATGAATGTGAAATTTGACGAACATATAAACGTTTTGACTGTACTAAGATTACATGACATTACAGAAGGCAACGCAACTAGCAAAATAACCAACAAAAAACTACATCACAAAATGAAAAGTACCAGGGCGCTATAAGAGTGGGAAGGTCTTATGAGAGGCGACAGTCTCAGGAGCGCGTGTGCGGCGCCGCGTGTGGCGGGTGTCAGAAGAAGATCACCTCCTCCTCCGGCGCAGGCGCGGCCGCCGCCGGCGCGTCGGGCGAGCGCACGCGGAACTTGTCCGGGAGCTTTGGGTACGTGTTCGTTCTATGGGAGGAGAAAAAGCTAGTAAAAACATGACACCACCTTTTTGTACGTAGGTAAGCATACTCCCAGGTACAGTACATCATCATCCCAATTTAGTACCCAAAGTTACTGTAAAGCATTTGAATAATATAGTACAATTTTAATACTAAAAACACCGAGTGGGTCAAATACACTTCCTGCAGCGAATAAAACATACTAACAATTAAATCTTTCATCCCATCTATTCAAAAAGAGCCGAAGGGTTCCTCGATAAGTGCGAGCAAAATGGGTCATTCCGGCGCACTTAATAACAGTGACGAAATGACTTGTGAATTTGGAACATTATTTAATTAAAAAGTTTGAACGCAATTCGCTATAAAGTCCTGGCCGGTAATAAAAAAAACCCGCCTACCGACGCGGCATTCGTTTACTAAATAAAAAAAAATACGTGAGAACTTCTTTTTGTTTTTTATTACTTTTTATCAAAATATTACAGACAATTTTATTTGGGACACACACAGGAAATGCAAATAGAATAAAAAAGGAGCGTATAAAACTAACAAAGTCGTCCGAAATATAAGCTTCGATTTTCTCAGAATGAGAAAAGAAACAGGGAAAAAAAGCTGTGTTTAGCTTTGTAGTCGGTGACCAGAGGCAAATAGCTTTAAAAAAAAAAAATATGTTAGACTGGAAGCCGACCCAAACATAGTTGGGAAAAGACTAGGCAAATCGATTGCTTGGTTGTTCGGGTTTGCAGAGCGTCGTCTCCAAAATTTGAAATAAACTATGTGCCATATTAACAGTCGGATACTGCCGGTCGATTCTGTAAAAATCTCACCGTAAGAACTTAGGTGATGGGAGTTTGTTTTTGCTAGGAATTGACACTATTGACAGCTCACTCCACGCTCACTTCACTTAAGTTTTCACCGTGAGATGGTTACAGAATCGCACTGCTGTATATGTTCCAAACATAATACAACGTCTATATAGGGTCTGGTAAAGTTCCCTTACCTGGTGGCTTTGTTGTTGATCTGCTGCTGCGAGGGCAGCGGGGCGGGCGAGCTCCCTGTACGAGTGTGGTGGATCACGAGACCTTGGCTCTGATGCTGTAACATACACAGTATTATCACTGATTCGGTTGACATGAAAAAGTTACATCTGCAGTCGAAATCTTTCGGTTAGTAGAAGCATATCAATTATTTTGAGGCTTATTGCAGTAATATTTATATTTTTGAAATGTGCTAATAAGCACCACGGCAAGATTTAAAAAATAAATTTAGACACGACTTTATGTCCGCTAGAGGGCGCCATATTCAATCTAATGTGGCGTCACATAGCGTATATCCAGTCACTATAACCAGCGGACGATCAAGACGCTTCTAACGATACCTCATTTGTCTAATTATAACAAGAAGTTTAGAAGTTATGAGGGAACAGATGAACATACATACATACTGGTCAAAATCATAACCCTCCTTTTTGCTTCGCCGTAGTCGGGTAAAAATAAAACGCCTGTTAGGGTTCGAACCTACAACTCGCGAGTCGCGGCCGTTGCCACTGGGCCAACACTGCTCTTTACCAAATAGGACACCATGCACGCTTCGTATTGTGTGCTAAATTACGATTGAATACAATATTTTATTTGGGACTAGCAGCGCCCCGCGGTATCAGCTGTGTAAGTTTCGATCCCGTGGGAATATGGGGATAAATAGTATCCTATGTGTTAATCCAGGAAATGGTCTATGTATGTGCCAATTTTCATCCAAATCTGTTTCGCGTGATTGAGTAACAAACATCCAAACACCTTCACAAACTTTCACATTTATAATATTAGTAGGATTGGGTATAGCAATATTGATAACGATGAACACTGAAAGTTAATTGAAAAGTTCTTAGTCAATTTAATAGACGTAAAGGTACTTTTCTTAATCTTAATACTTATATGAATACAATATAAAATCTAAGCGAAGCATGCTCTAACATCGAAAGCGGAACAGACGAAATGGTTGTAAATACATCGATTACTGAAGAGAACAGACGTGGAAGCCAATTGCGCGGTGGTACAGTATAGTTATAACTACCGAAGCTACGGTGGGCGCGTACTTAATTTAGGTACTGTATTATTTGGGTTAATTTTTAATTTTGAAGCTATGCTTGCGAATTGGTGCTTTAGACTTAAGGGGGATGCGCTACGGTAGCCCGTGAAACTCAAAGGGCTTTGAAGGTCCTCGGAATATCTACTTGTCCGCCATTGTTTTTTTTTTTTTTAAATGTCGCCCACGCATGAAACCTATAAAAATCGATAGATGTAACGTGATCAACTTTGAACGTTAATATCTCGGAAAGATGACGCTTCAATCGACGATCATAGCACGGCAAAAGAGAAGTAAAAAATTTGTTTAAAAAATATTATTTCATTTAACTTATTTTCTGTTAGACTGTTAGGCCTGTGGTTATTTCTATGCATAATTTTGTTATTGTAAGAATCAAGCCAGACCATTTTTATCCAACTGCGCCGGAGCCCAAAAAAGGGTAATGTTTTTTTCTAGCACAATAGAGCGTGGCCCAAATGTTTGAAAAAAAAATATCATTTATCTTTTGGCCATAATCTTTCAAAATTAGAACTTATTTTTATCTTTTAGAGATTACAGCTTTACAAGTAAGCTTACTAACTTACCCTTTATAACTACGTAACATTTTTTCTTAATAAAAATACCTACAACCTTATTACTTACGTTAACTATCTACAATTTAAAACTAACACATATTTACCACAAATACGATATACTCAATACTACTGGACATTGATATTACTTACAGTGTAAACTAATATTCACGTTAAAAAACGTTCGGATACTCGAATTCCTGCAACAGGAATCAACCATTTGATCTGTTTCGCTACTTTTAAGAAATGAGTTTAATAAAAATAATGTAGTACGTTAGTGGTAACCATTAGGTGAAGCCTCCCATGAAGAATGAAAAATTATGATACTGAACTATCATTAACCTTCAAGAAGGCGCGCGGCATCGACCACACTCGATACATTTTTCGTTCTTAATATCGTCATTTCTTGCATGTATTTCCCATCCCTAGTAGCCTGTCTTTGTTTCACTGTGCACGGAATAAACTGTTTGCCTCCCCTCCCCGCACCCTCTGGAGTGCATAGATCACATTTGTTTTAGTCGCGGCGCAGGCGTCGAAAGCACACAAGCACGCGAAAGTTAGAGGTAAAAGAAAAAAGGAATATTATTTTGATTTTATAATTTTTTTTAAATGTCCTAACGTAATAATATTGTGATAAATAAAAAAAAAATATTATTAAATAATTAGTGTTTTAAATCCATGAAATATCCCATAGGTCTTTTAGGTTACACGCGACCGCTGGCGTTACAAATGACCGCGCGCCCGCTTGAAGGTTAAACAGGGTGAGTTTTTACAATCAAAGATTATGGCAACTATGTCAGCCCAGGTTCCCACGAGCAATTTTTCGCGCACTGGATTTTGAACGTACTGCTTACCGCCGAAAGTTGAAAATCTTACAGTGTGGTGTTTTGACGCGCTGGGATGCGCTTTGTTGAATATTATCAATGCTTAGCTCAACATCGAGAGATGAAAATCCCGCAGCAATACAGTATGTTAACTAACAGAGGGCGTTCCCGTTAACCCGCAATAGTATAGCATCCATACATGCTAAAAAAAATATTACCATTCGAAAATAAAATGTTTTTATTTTTTTTTATATTAAAATATTCACTAAAAATCGTAAATTGATACTCTATTTATTTAATTAATTCTAATTTATTTAATTAAATAAATTCCGACATTGCTGTCCTTCAAGTACGCGTGTACAGAGTGTTTCTTTAACGTATCAATTTACGATTTTTAGTGAATATTTTAATATAAAAAAAATAAAAACATTTTATTTTCGAATGGTAATATTTTTTTTAGCATGTATGGATGCTATACTATTGCGGGTTAACGGGAACGCCCTCTGTTAGTTAACATACTGTATAATTATGTCCGTGCGTACATGGGCTTATGTATTATTAAATCTGCTCACTAACAAAAATCTTGAATATGACAATTACTAATTTATATGAAACAAATAATTTGTTTATATTAGAATTAAAAACAAATAAGCCTTGTATGGTATTTATAACACATAATTTATAATTTTATGACTATACTTTAAGGGGCTTACATGACCTAACGCGCGGTCACTGTCGGACTGCATAGAAAAGAAAGAGAAGCGCGATGACACAACGCTCATAATTTATTGCAAAATATGAAGCAATTATTTAATTACAAAAAATCTATTGTTTGGACTAAAAAACTAAAACATTAGTATTTTAGTATGTTGCTTGTAGAATAATCTGACATAAAACCGAATGATTGCATGTATATTAGTATGGTTTTTATTGTAAAAAGAAAGTTTTTAGAGGTATCTTCATGATTTTTTTCTATCTTACCAAATTAGTTGTATTATGTTTTCAACGCACTATCTACCTAGCATATATCCTGAAGAATATCAGATATTTTCTGATTTTGTTTACTGTAGTCGATCATATACTTTTATTGTTTTTAAAATTTGCGTTTTTTTATGTTTAGGTCCTGTAAGCCCCTTAAGTAAATAAAATCTATGAACAGAGCACCAGCGTGACTGACTTTTATAATTTATGACAGTCGTGGGAAATAAAAATACTATTTTGCAACTAAGAGCGCAGCGGTGCTATTCTATAAAAATCTCACCGTGAAAACTTAGGTGAAGTGAGCGTGGAGTGAGCTGTCAAGTGTCAATTCCTAGCAAAAACAAACTCACTTCACCTAAGTTTTCACGGTGAGATTTTTACAGAATCGACCGGCAGGTCTAAATACCCTTCACTAGTGATCATTTGACCAATTAGCTATCAAAATCAGCCTATAATGTTCCCACTGCTAGGACACAGGCTTCCTCGATTTATTTATTTAAGGACAACCAACAAAGCATACACCAAAAATACATGTTAAAATTCCCATAATATTATAACATTTTATAGTGTAGCCTTAATTAAAGGCTGCCACGGCATGCATTGTTTTTTTTTTTTGAGGATGGGAAATCATCAAATGACCCCTCCCGCTCTGGGTGGAGCGGCATGCATTAAAGGCCGCCACGTCTTCGAGAGGGAGTGGCCCGAAATCCACCACGCGAGCCCAGTGCGGGTTGGTAGATGTCACATGTCTTCGAATTTTTGGTTCTAGGACATTCCGGTTTCCTCACGATGTTTTCCACCACCGTTTTGAGAGCAATAATGATCTTTTTTTTTTTACACAAAGTAAAACGTCTGACTGAGTTCGAACCCACGACCTACAACTCGTAAGTCGGAGCAGTTATCACTGCGCTACCACTGCTCTTTCCAATTAGTTATGCTTATAACAATTATTACAAAGATAAGACCCCACAAACATACAAACACTGTCAATTTCTAGCAGTACTTACATCGCTGGGTGACTCATGCAGTCGGTGGTAGCCGGGCGGTGGCTGTTGACTCTTGCCGCTCGCTAGCTTCAGTGGCAGCTGCTGTTTTACCATTTGCTGTAAGGAAATGTTTCTTTTATTATAAGTAAAGAAGTCTAATGGATCCTCTAGTAGCAATAGTTCGGTTGTTAGTCCGGTTGACCGAACTATTGAAACTTTTAGTTGCGATAATTCGGTTCTAACAAAGCACCGAACTACTGAAACTTAAATTTATGTACCCCTTTAGTTCGGCAAATAAACTAGGCGTATAATGTGTATTATGCGCCGACAGCAGCTGCAGCGCCGCGCCGCGCGCGCTGCACGCGCTCGCGGACGATAGAACACTAGACTCACGGATATAGGCGCGGCGTGCGCGGTGGCGCGCGTCTCGTTGTGCGCCGACAGCAGCTGCAGCGCCGCGCCGCGCGCGCTGCACGCGCTCGCGGACGATAGAACACTAGACTCACGGATATAGGCGCGGCGTGCGCGGTGGCGCGCGTCTCGTTGTGCGCCGACAGCAGCTGCAGCGCCGCGCCGCGCGCGCTGCACGCGCTCGCGGACGATAGAACACTAGACTCACGGATATAGGCGCGGCGTGCGCGGTGGCGCGCGTCTCGTTGTGCGCCGACAGCAGCTGCAGCGCCGCGCCGCGCGCGCTGCACGCGCTCGCGGACGATAGAACACTAGACTCACGGATATAGGCGCGGCGTGCGCGGTGGCGCGCGTCTCGTTGTGCGCCGACAGCAGCTGCAGCGCCGCGCCGCGCGCGCTGCACGCGCTCGCGGACGATAGAACACTAGACTCACGGATATAGGCGCGGCGTGCGCGGTGGCGCGCGTCTCGTTGTGCGCCGACAGCAGCTGCAGCGCCGCGCCGCGCGCGCTGCACGCGCTCGCGGACGATAGAACACTAGACTCACGGATATAGGCGCGGCGTGCGCGGTGGCGCGCGTCTCGTTGTGCGCCGACAGCAGCTGCAGCGCCGCGCCGCGCGCGCTGCACGCGCTCGCGGACGATAGAACACTAGACTCACGGATATAGGCGCGGCGTGCGCGGTGGCGCGCGTCTCGTTGTGCGCCGACAGCAGCTGCAGCGCCGCGCCGCGCGCGCTGCACGCGCTCGCGGACGATAGAACACTAGACTCACGGATATAGGCGCGGCGTGCGCGGTGGCGCGCGTCTCGTTGTGCGCCGACAGCAGCTGCAGCGCCGCGCCGCGCGCGCTGCACGCGCTCGCGGACGATAGAACACTAGACTCACGGATATAGGCGCGGCGTGCGCGGTGGCGCGCGTCTCGTTGTGCGCCGACAGCAGCTGCAGCGCCGCGCCGCGCGCGCTGCACGCGCTCGCGGACGATAGAACACTAGACTCACGGATATAGGCGCGGCGTGCGCGGTGGCGCGCGTCTCGTTGTGCGCCGACAGCAGCTGCAGCGCCGCGCCGCGCGCGCTGCACGCGCTCGCGGACGATAGAACACTAGACTCACGGATATAGGCGCGGCGTGCGCGGTGGCGCGCGTCTCGTTGTGCGCCGACAGCAGCTGCAGCGCCGCGCCGCGCGCGCTGCACGCGCTCGCGGACGATAGAACACTACTCACGGATATAGGCGCGGCGTGCGCGGTGGCGCGCGTCTCGTTGTGCGCCGACAGCAGCTGCAGCGCCGCGCCGCGCGCGCTGCACGCGCTCGCGGACGATAGAACACTAGACTCACGGATATAGGCGCGGCGTGCGCGGTGGCGCGCGTCTCGTTGTGCGCCGACAGCAGCTGCAGCGCCGCGCCGCGCGCGCTGCACGCGCTCGCGGACGATAGAACACTAGACTCACGGATATAGGCGCGGCGTGCGCGGTGGCGCGCGTCTCGTTGTGCGCCGACAGCAGCTGCAGCGCCGCGCCGCGCGCGCTGCACGCGCTCGCGGACGATAGAACACTAGACTCACGGATATAGGCGCGGCGTGCGCGGTGGCGCGCGTCTCGTTGTGCGCCGACAGCAGCTGCAGCGCCGCGCCGCGCGCGCTGCACGCGCTCGCGGACGATAGAACACTAGACTCACGGATATAGGCGCGGCGTGCGCGGTGGCGCGCGTCTCGTTGTGCGCCGACAGCAGCTGCAGCGCCGCGCCGCGCGCGCTGCACGCGCTCGCGGACGATAGAACACTAGACTCACGGATATAGGCGCGGCGTGCGCGGTGGCGCGCGTCTCGTTGTGCGCCGACAGCAGCTGCAGCGCCGCGCCGCGCGCGCTGCACGCGCTCGCGGACGATAGAACACTAGACTCACGGATATAGGCGCGGCGTGCGCGGTGGCGCGCGTCTCGTTGTGCGCCGACAGCAGCTGCAGCGCCGCGCCGCGCGCGCTGCACGCGCTCGCGGACGATAGAACACTAGACTCACGGATATAGGCGCGGCGTGCGCGGTGGCGCGCGTCTCGTTGTGCGCCGACAGCAGCTGCAGCGCCGCGCCGCGCGCGCTGCACGCGCTCGCGGACGATAGAACACTAGACTCACGGATATAGGCGCGGCGTGCGCGGTGGCGCGCGTCTCGTTGTGCGCCGACAGCAGCTGCAGCGCCGCGCCGCGCGCGCTGCACGCGCTCGCGGACGATAGAACACTAGACTCACGGATATAGGCGCGGCGTGCGCGGTGGCGCGCGTCTCGTTGTGCGCCGACAGCAGCTGCAGCGCCGCGCCGCGCGCGCTGCACGCGCTCGCGGACGATAGAACACTAGACTCACGGATATAGGCGCGGCGTGCGCGGTGGCGCGCGTCTCGTTGTGCGCCGACAGCAGCTGCAGCGCCGCGCCGCGCGCGCTGCACGCGCTCGCGGACGATAGAACACTAGACTCACGGATATAGGCGCGGCGTGCGCGGTGGCGCGCGTCTCGTTGTGCGCCGACAGCAGCTGCAGCGCCGCGCCGCGCGCGCTGCACGCGCTCGCGGACGATAGAACACTAGACTCACGGATATAGGCGCGGCGTGCGCGGTGGCGCGCGTCTCGTTGTGCGCCGACAGCAGCTGCAGCGCCGCGCCGCGCGCGCTGCACGCGCTCGCGGACGATAGAACACTAGACTCACGGATATAGGCGCGGCGTGCGCGGTGGCGCGCGTCTCGTTGTGCGCCGACAGCAGCTGCAGCGCCGCGCCGCGCGCGCTGCACGCGCTCGCGGACGATAGAACACTAGACTCACGGATATAGGCGCGGCGTGCGCGGTGGCGCGCGTCTCGTTGTGCGCCGACAGCAGCTGCAGCGCCGCGCCGCGCGCGCTGCACGCGCTCGCGGACGATAGAACACTAGACTCACGGATATAGGCGCGGCGTGCGCGGTGGCGCGCGTCTCGTTGTGCGCCGACAGCAGCTGCAGCGCCGCGCCGCGCGCGCTGCACGCGCTCGCGGACGATAGAACACTAGACTCACGGATATAGGCGCGGCGTGCGCGGTGGCGCGCGTCTCGTTGTGCGCCGACAGCAGCTGCAGCGCCGCGCCGCGCGCGCTGCACGCGCTCGCGGACGATAGAACACTAGACTCACGGATATAGGCGCGGCGTGCGCGGTGGCGCGCGTCTCGTTGTGCGCCGACAGTAGCTGCGGCGGCAGCGCGGCGCCGCGCGTGCTGCACGCGCTCGCGGACGATAGAACACTAGACTCACGGATATAGGCGCGGCGTGCGCGGTGGCGCGCGTCTCGTTGTGCGCCGACAGCAGCTGCAGCGCCGCGCCGCGCGCGCTGCACGCGCTCGCGGACGATAGAACACTAGACTCACGGATATAGGCGCGGCGTGCGCGGTGGCGCGCGTCTCGTTGTGCGCCGACAGCAGCTGCAGCGCCGCGCCGCGCGCGCTGCACGCGCTCGCGGACGATAGAACACTAGACTCACGGATATAGGCGCGGCGTGCGCGGTGGCGCGCGTCTCGTTGTGCGCCGACAGCAGCTGCAGCGCCGCGCCGCGCGCGCTGCACGCGCTCGCGGACGATAGAACACTAGACTCACGGATATAGGCGCGGCGTGCGCGGTGGCGCGCGTCTCGTTGTGCGCCGACAGTAGCTGCGGCGGCAGCGCGGCGCCGCGCGCGCTGCACGCGCTCACAGACGACTCGGAGCCCGTCGAGCCGCGGTTATCTGTGCGAGTCGTTCAGTATTAAAATACTTTTGTTAAGGTAATAATTAGATTTACATATATCAGGCTTCTAAGGGCCCTCGCCCACGGGCGACTTTTTGTAGCGATGCAGTCGCGATGCTCTCGCGCGTAGCATCGATACAGACGCGAAGCAGTCGCTAGCTGTGTGCCCGCGCCCACGGGACCAGATTCAGTCGCGATGCAAACTGCTTTTACGTAAGCAGCCGAAGCGTAGGCAACGGAAGCAGCGTCAATATTGGATGCATCCATTTAATACCCAGAGATTACTTTGTGGACATCATGTAACAACATTCAAACAACTCAAAAATTATGATCTTAAATTCAAAAGTTGTTATAGAATGTCATATTCGACGTTTTGTCGCGACGCGGTCGCGCGTTTGTATCGATACAATCGCGATGCAGTAGCGCGTTGCAAATGCGACTAACACGCGTTAGAAGTGATGCTGTCGCGCGTTTGCTAAACGCGCGACTGCATCGCTACAAAAAGTCGCCGTGGGCGAGGGCCCTAAGGTTCTCGATAAACTGACGACCAATTTAAGCCATCGTGGTTTCGATGTTTATTGAAAAAACAAGATGAGGGTGGGTTAGTTCCGATACTGTCCACGCGCCAAATTAATCTTTTACTGCTATAATATTCAGTTTGACGGTAGACATCAAATCGGCCGCACGCATACGCTTTGCGACTCGGTGAACGACTAATTACCTGACTACGATTCTCAAAGTTTTTAACACCTTCTAAAATGTTTAATTGCAAACGTTGCCAGGCTGAGAGTAGGGACGGCGCTAAATGCGTGGGATGCCTGGGACAGTTTGACTTTCCCTGCGCTGCACAGTGTGACGGTTCGAGAAACTAGCTTGACAAAAGTCTTTTTGTCGTTTTATCTTGCGTAAAACAGTTTGTAAAGTATATTTTCATAACCTAAACTAGTTGTGCCCCGCGGTTTCACTCGCGTAATTCCCGAATTCCCGATCCCATGGGAATTTCCGGATGAAAGGGATCTTATATGTTAATCCAGGTCTCCAGCTATCTGCATACCAATTTTCATCCAAAAAGGTCCAGCCGTACAAGGATTTTCTTTAGAAATCGGTTATCTTTTTAATAAATAAAACACAATATGAAATAAAAAGACATCTCTGTATTTATTAAAATTAAAGATGAGAGACACAGAAATATACTACTGCAACAAAAGTTTGAATTATGTACTTTGGTAGACAGTATTCGGAAAAATGTGATAAAAAATAAGAACGACGAAAATACAAACGTAAATTGGAAATAAAAAGAATTATCAGAAAGAAAACCCGTTAAATGAACCTGATAATGTAGAAAACAGAAGTAAGTAAACGAATCAGAAAAGTTTAATTAAACACTTGCATTTGATTTTGTTGTGCTGGAAAGTCTTTAAAATTCCGTATTATCTGGGGTAGACAATGATGAAATTAATCAGCATCAGAATCACTATAAATTCCATCACTCTCGTCACTGTCTATATCAGATTCATAAGAATGTCCAAGACTTTCTAATGAAGCACTATTTTCGATATCTGAAATTCTCATTTCTGATTTCATTCTTTTTTGATGTTCGTACCTCTTCTGGGTGAAAAGAGACAAAGCTCTTTAACGATTGCTGCTGAATCTCTTTTTCCTGACTGGCGAATATGTGTTTCAGTTGCCATCGATATCTCTTCTTTGCTAGTTGTATCCAGAAGATGCTGAACTCGCCGTTTTTTATTTCTTTCGCTAGTACTTGCGAAGCCTTTCCGAGGTCTTCCAGTTTGCCTACTAGTTCCAGGCAGTGACATGTCAATTGTAGAATCACTCAATATATCAGCAAACGAAATACTTTCTTCCAACCACGAACAATTTGCGTTCAAGAAACGTTCCCGATGTCTCCCCGATTTCATCCATTTTTGTTGAATTTACTGGTTAATATTACATATTCGTTTTTTCAATTTCTTTAAAACATCTTCAGAAATAGGCGGGTCATCGTGTTGTTGCAAAATATAATGCAATAATGCATCGCTTCTTGATGTTTTGGGGTTCCAAAACCATATATCGAAAAACGTTCGGTACGTCGACATTCTGAAAATGAACAAAAAATGTATGGGTGTCGCAAACTTTCGCAAACAAATGAACATTATAATTACAGCTTAGAAACCAAACTTTAAAAATAATACGGCCAAAGGACTTAGAAACGGGCTGCAGTAAACTAAAAGTTTAATATAAACTAAAAACTTTTTTTTTCTTTCAACATAAATCTCTCTGACTTTCCATGAGTGATATAAGTCAGTTTAAAAATATATCTTTATAAAAAAGGTTTGTAAACTTACCTTAATACTTCAAGAACACAAAACCGAAACACAATCACAAATAGCACACAGCACAAGAGCGTATTCGTAGAGCGAACTCAGACGAATGAAACGGTCTCTGAGAACGCTTGCTCGTGCAGGCGCAGGTAGTCGACACTTCGACCATTTTCTACCTGCTATTGTTGGGCGTACCCTCCGCGTATATGAATCCTATTATAATGTAACTTGTTTACTTGCTATTTAAACCAAAATATTGCTTATTGTAACAAGTAGTAAAATAGGGATTTGTCAAGCTAGATTCTCGAACCGTCACACTGTGCGCTGGCATAACTGAAGGAGGATGGAGGAAATTGGGAGATCGCAAGAACACATGGAAATGCAGTAATTGTAAGTCCTCTGCAGCATCCAGCCCTCGCCCCATAACTACAGCTGCAGCGACGCCCGTAACAGCTGACATGGACTCGATTATGTCAGAACTAAAAGCTCTCTCAGCCCAGATGGAACACTTACCTGCTTTAATGGAGAACGTGAAAGCTATCCAATCGGAGCTGGCGGAGCTTAAGTCGATCAGATTAGAATATTCCAGTCTTAAAACAGATGTCGAGTTTCTTGACCATTCGGTGGAGACATTAGCCAACAAAGTATCGGGTTTAGAGAGCGAAGTGAACTGTCTTAAAAAAACTAAGGAGGAGATGGCGGCGTTACATGATCGATGCTCCAGAATAGAGGATCTGCATCGTGAGACTGAGCAAAGGTCTAGAATGAACAACTTGGAAATCAAGGGTGTTCCAACAACTAACTCGGAAAATCTGTTCGCAATCATTGGCAAGATAGGTGATATCATTGGATGCAATATCCCTAAGGAGCAAATAAACTTCATTGCTAGAGTACCAATGCGAAACAACGATCAGAATAAAAATATTATTTGCTCAGTTCACAACAGATACCTCAAAAATGATTTCGTGGCTGCGGCTAAAAAACTCAAATCATCTATAACTGCGAGCAAGTTGGGTCTGCAGTCCGACAGTGTCATCTACGTCAATGATCACCTAACTTTTGAGAACAAAATGTTGTTAAACAAAACGAAAAAACTAGCTAAAGAACGAGGTTTTTTATATACTTGGGTGGTTGGTTGCAAAATCCTTATAAAGAAAAATACCACTTCTCCAACCCATCACATAAAAACGGAACAAGATTTAAAAAAGTTCCTGAACTAATAATGTTGTGTCTGTTTTATAAGTTGTCGTACTTGTGTACTCGCACGCACTACGCTAATAGTTTGAGAAACACTGGTGTTAGTTTTTTGTGCGCATTCCTTTACCGCAGGCCTTTTGTTTTCTTATCGCTCGGTGTTGACCATTACCTACTATTTCTCTATTGAATATTATCTGCATGAAGCTAAGGTTGTAATTGGCTTGATCTCGCTCATTTTCTTTATGTTTGGTAACTTAACTTTTTGCTTTAAACTGAATGTACCCTACAAATCAATTTCTATTGAAGCACTAATAATTAATCTTTCGGTTCGCGATGTCACCTATTAGTGTATATTACCAAAATGTTCGGGGATTGCGTACAAAAACGTTAATGTTTTATCGTAATGTGTGTGTTAACTTCTATGATATCATTTGCTTAACTGAGACTTGGCTTATTGAGGGTATTAAGGACAGTGAATTGTTTGACGACCGTTACACAGTGTGGAGGCGCGACAGAAATTATTCTAGCACGAAACAAACTTTGGGGGGTGGTGTACTTATTGCAGTGCGACGGGAACTTATCAGTGATCTCCGCAGTGAATGGTTTTCGTCTGCCGAAGACTTGTGGATCACTCTCACCCTTCACCGAAAGAGACCGCGAGTGTCGTATAAAATGCATATTTGTGTAGTGTACATCTGCAATCAAAATCTTGGTCACTCTCAAGCAGGTCAGTTAACAATTTTTTCTAATAACCTAACAGATATTGTTCACAAGCATCCCGCAGATAAATTTTTAGTTCTTGGTGATTTTAACCTTCCAAATATAAACTGGCAACCAGATGACGATGGTCAGTCTTTGTGCCCTAGTAACATCCAAGGTCATGTTCAGGTCAATTTGTTTGATAATTTTACCGTCTGCAATATCTCGCAATACAATTCACACGTAAATGTCAACAACAAAATATTAGATCTAGTTTTATCCAATAGCGAGGTCTCAGTGGCAAGTTGCGCCGATCCCCTGGTGCCGGAAGATTCACATCATAGGGCTCTCTGTGTGTCTACTGATTTTGTCGAGCTGCATATTCTTCCCGCGCGTCCCCGTATAAAATTTTTATATCGGTCGGCCGATTACACGGCCATTAATCATCGGCTGAGCCAGATCGACTGGTCCAACGAAGTAAGCACTAGGCCACTCGAAGATGCCGTATCATTTTTCTATAGTACTCTTAATGAACTACGTGATACTTTTGTACCCATTAAGACAGTAGTTCCTAGCAGCAGATACCCTCTTTGGTTCAAGCAGCCTCTGATAAAAATTCTTAAAGAGAAAGCGAAGTACCACGCAAAATTTAAAAAATACGGAAACCTGTCCGATCATGAGTCTTTTGTTCTGCTCCGACAACGTGCCAAGGAAGTTGAAAGTGAAATGTTTAGCTGCTATATCAAAAAAATTGAGGAAGACATATGTAAGACCCCTAAAGCGTTTTGGTCGTACGTGAAGTCAAGAAATCAAATAAATGCCTATCCTTCCTTACTTAGATATAGAGGTAGCACTTCAAGTGTAGGAGAGGAAATCTGTAACATGTTTAGTGACTACTTCTACTCTAATTTTCTCGGTTCTACCACTAGTATCGACGGGGACGGCGATCATTCTAACGACTGCGCGCAGGGTTCAAACATACATTTAAGCGATTTGGTTTCTGACCTACATTCAGTCGAAGTTAATGAGTCAGAATTATTCAATCTACTTAAAGGAGTTGACTTATCTAAATCTGCAGGACCTGACAATATTCCACCCGTTTTTATACTCAACTGTGCCAAAAGTCTGACTACTCCTCTTTCACTTCTGTTCAGGCGGTCCCTAAATTTTGGCGAGGTACCGGCAATTTGGAAGTCGGCATTAATCACTCCGATCCACAAGAAAGGACCTAGGGACCTCGTGGAAAACTACAGGCCCATATCCAAACTATGCATATTCGCTAAAATCCTAGAAAAAATTATATACAAGCAGCTATATGCTTGTCTTAAACTAAGTATCAGTGACCGTCAACATGGTTTCCTACGAGGTCGGTCCACAACCACCAATCTTGTTGTCTGTGGGGACTATTTGACTGAATGTATGGCACATCGCACACAAGTAGATGTAGTCTACACAGATTACAGCAAGTGTTTCGATCGCTTGGCTCATGCCATACTTCTACGTAAGCTTTTGGCTATGGGTATCAGTGGAAATCTCTACAGGTGGTTCTCATCTTACGTTGCTAACAGATGTCAAACTGTTGTTCTTAATGGGTACACATCGAAAACTATGTTTATCCCCTCCGGAATTCCACAGGGATCGCTTTTGGGACCATTATTATTCAATATCTTCATCAATGACGTCTCTTCATGTTTCTTGAACTCGACAGTTCTTTTATTTGCTGATGACATGAAGATTCTAAGTGAAATTAGAACTGATGAAGATGCTGAACGTCTCCAACATGACCTGGACAGATTCCAAGAGTATTGTATGGCCAACCGCTTGGATCTAAATGTCTCGAAGTGTTATACATGTACCTTCACTCGTAAACTTAAACCTATTACTTACGATTACAAACTAGCCAACACTTCTATAGCCAGAGTTAATACTATTAGGGATTTAGGCGTCACTTTTGACTCGAAACTTATTTTTGACACACACATCGATAACATTACTAAAAAAGCGTCTAAGGCGCTAGGTTTCATCTTGAGGATTTCAGCCGATTTCAAAAATATCAAAACACTCAAGGTTCTCTATTGCGCTTTTGTGCGCAGTCATCTCGAATACTGCTCACCAGTATGGAATCCAATTTACAATACTTACATCAATCGCATTGAAAGCATTCAAAAGAAATTCTTAAGGTACATTCAGTATAGATCCAAAACCTATTTACCTAATTACCACAGCCGCTGCAGGAAGTTCCACATTCTTCCATTAGTAGAGCGGAGAAAAATTGCCGACATGGTATTCCTGTTCAATTTGGCTAATGGTGCAACTGACTGTTCCGAACTGATGGGGAAAATTGGGTTGCGTGTTCCATCCTTCACCTTAAGGAACCATCAACCTCTGTATGTTCCCGCTGTGCGGTGCGTTTATCGACAAAACTCCTATGTGATAAGAGCTAGCAGGTCATACAACTCAATGTGTCAGAGTGTTGATGATCTTGATTTATTTTCCACCAGTGTTCAAAAACTTAAAAAAAATCTTTGTAATAACTTCTTTGAACGTCACTAAAACTTGTTAATTTTTTTTCTTAATTCTCTACGAGTGCTTAATTCTTACTTTCTCTTGCATGTCTACTGTTTCTTGTGCTATTCTTATAATGTCAGTGAAAACTTTTAATTGGCCTTCTCTCACTATCTTTCAACTATCTGTATCCTAGCTGTAAGTTTTCTTAAGAAATAAAATAAAATAAAATAAAATAAAATAAAATAAAATATTATGTTAGTTAGATTTACAGTCATATATGATTGCCAGTAATTAAAACTACAAGGCTTGGCTAGCCACTAGACATAGGAAAGATGCTGTTCGCCTTTAATGGCTCCTAAACCAGCGGACAGAAAGAGATGAAGGAGACAAACACTGACAGTGCATCAGAGCATATAATGCTATGCTTTGTTATGCCTCCTCTACACGTCGGCAGACACGTCTACAGACGTCGACAGATGCATCAGCAAATGAATCACCACGAGCCGACCACACGTCTTTTGATCGTTCAGTCTGTGTTAATTCTCGACAAACGCAACTCATACGCACGCAACATTAAAAAAATGGATGTTGAGACCGATATAACTCAAGAAATTTTAATGTTTCTTCTGTGGTCATATTAGTCATTTCAGCGGACGAGATTAATAGGTAAACGAGAAAAAAAACAGCAAGGACGCGTGCATTTTCATTCACGACTACCACAGAGTACTTTTAACGACTACGATAATACTGATGCATCGTCAGTGACGACGACAGACGAGAGGACACACGTCAGCTGCAGTGCGATTCTGTAACTATCTCACCGTGAAAACTTAGGTGAAGTGAGCGTGGAGGGAGCTGTCAATAGTGTCAATTTCTAGCAAAAACAAACTCACTTCACCTAAGTTTTCACGGTGAGATTTTTACAGAATCGATCTGCTGTGGCTCGCGCTGAAACCCTTTGATCCGTACCACAAAAACCAAAAAAAAAAACGCATTGGTGGCAGTGGTGGCAGATGCATTTACAGACGTCAAATACCTACCACAGACTAGCAAATTACCCCGTCTACACGTCGGCGGACGCATTCGCAGATGACCATCTGCTGATGAATCTGTCGACGTGTAGAGGAGGCTTTACAGCAAATGGAGATTGTTGCTTTTGTGGCTGAGTGTTATTTTACCCTCGCAGGATATTGACTTAGTTTCAACAATTTACAACTACCTAAGAAAATTTTATGAATCATGCATATTAAAAGTGAGTACAGTACTACGATTTAAGTTATGCGCCTCGGCAATATTATATTTCCGAATAAGTACGGCGCCTCGTCCATCACAAAGTGACAGATGTTAAAGGTTTAGAGAGGTAGCACGTGCAGTGAAAGTAAAGTGCTACAAGGATCTTCTGGCGCCCGAATGACATTGACAGGGGGGCGTTGTTAGTAACACTTGTGGAATTGTTTTGTGAAAAGTATTGAAAAAACAAAATGGCGACGTTAGTTCCGATTTTGTATAGGCGCCAAAATTACCTTGTAGCGCTATAAGTACAGGCCCACCATCTTATCTGTTTAGTTGACAGCGTCGCTAGTGGAGAATTTGGTATTGCTATTGAAGCAGACATTATACAGAAACTGACAGCGGAATGAAAATTTCAAAATGGCGGCTATAGTTCGAATTTTGACCGTCTGAACTGCTAAGTTGGTGGCACTGTACGAATCACCGCGTCTGTCACCCAAAGTGACAGATGTCAAAAGTTAAGAGAGATAGCATGTGCGGTTAGGTTAGGAAAGTGCATAGAGTTGTCATGTGCATGCATATGGTAACTGTATACAAACGTACTTCGCCACTTGGGCTCTTTCCGTCGCGTCGTATCGCTGACACTGGAATCCGGTGACAAAGTGCCAACGCTCGCTATTTCCTCCTGAGAACCGCCTGCTAAGAGAAAGTTTAAACTGCATTCACTATTTGGTAGGAAAAGTAACTTTAATGCCTACACATAACGTTTAGTTTCCAGAATATGTTTTAATATGCATGCTAACCCAACTTGTATTTCAAAACATCCTCGACTACACAACTTGACTGTGTGTTGCCATAAACATAACATCGTCTGTTGTAACGAGTCTTTTAAGCCTGTTACATGATAACGCATTCTTTGCTTTAATCTGTAGGCACCATGGTGGTCTTGCCTTATAAGAATTCATTTTTTGGTTGATAATTTATTCGACGGAATTTGGTATGGTTTGTGATACATAACTTAAATTTACAAAAGTGCAGTAATGACAGGTCATAAAATAAAAACTATTTCTTCTTAGTTTTACACCTTTATTTAGAACCATAGCTTTTAATTTTAGAAAGGAATTTTCTTGTGTATTCTTAAAACCAGCAGCCTTCGGGTAATAAAATCGTTCTATAACTTTCATGATCGATTTTTATTGATACTTCCCGCTTGAAGATTGGTAAGTCTATACTTGGCATAGTTTTGTGTGTACTCCTGGCGCCCGAATTTTCACTTCTACTTATTTTTTTATTTATTTGGAGTATACCACACATTTTTAATACCATACATCATTCTTTCTCTTTTTTTATTATTACACTGTATTCCCCGTAGGGGCAGGCAGAAGTGTTTCGTTATCCGTAACTTCTATGCAATAGGGGAGAGCCTATTTACCATTGTCCTGGTATAAATCCAGAGTCCGGGTTGCAGATGGAAGATCTCTAGTAAACCCAGTAACTCTTTCCCCCACCCTGGGAATCAAACGACTACCAAGGCAACTGTAAATCTATAGAGCTTTTTCCAATTTATAGATTTTTTTCCTACTAATGGCAACAATAAAGTTTCAAACACAACATACCATGTTGCTGCAACCGCTCCAGCCGCCTAAACAGCCTCTCTCGCTGTTGTTCCACGTCCTTCTGCTGTTCAGCCAGCTCTAGTCTAGCAGCCTGCAACTGCTGGCGTTCTGTAACGTGTTACAGTAACACATTTGTAACTAAGTGATATTGTATTTTATCTAAACTTAATATTATAAAGTGGTAAAATTGTTTGTGATTGTAACAGCTTGGATACACCTCATCCGTCATCGGCCGAACTAAGCTCGTACGTCATCGGCTAAACTAGGCCGATTGAACCAAACAAGAATATCGGAAGAGTCATGATTACGGGATGTCAATTGACAACGAAGCGCAAGTGTGAAGTTGGCGCGCTTCGACAGAGTCTAGCCTGACGTTTGTGCGAGTCGATGAAAGCGCTACAGCGCTAACTCACTAGTTGACTATCACGCGGACGAAGTCACGGGCAGAAGCTAGTGATGATCATATACAGCATGAAAACTTATGTAGTGCCGTGTATGAGAAGTTATACAATTATTTACTGCGAGAACTTAAATGTCGCGTTTAATCACCAAATATGTTGTGGATACTTTATTTTAAAACACAAAATGAAAATGTAATGTTCTCAATGAGTAAGGTTTCTGTTAAAGTTGTTATTATTTTCATTATTTCTTTTGCATGTCGATGCCTTAGAGTGAAAACCTCGTAAGTGTAAAAGAAGTAACTTTTCAGGAGGAAGAAAGAACTGCGTGCTGTAAAATTTTTGTACGGCGTCTTCTATTTTTTTTTTGCCGATTTTATAAAAAGGAGTTTCTGTATTCTTATTAATTAATATAGAAAATTAACCTGCTTTTATATCCAGAACTGTTCGATACTATAAGATTCTCCGAAATGAATAAAATGCTACTTACATTCCCGAGTTTTTCACTCTAAGGCGACGACATTGCCTTTGACAGCGCGCCACGGTCTTTGTTTTCATCACTGACATGCTGAGCATAATTTGACTTGTCTTCTATTAATCAGTATCGCGATAAAGATGACTGCGGTGCTATTCTGTAAAAATCTCACCGTGAAAACTTAGGTGAAGTGAGCGTGGAGTGAGCTGTCAGTAGTGTCAATTCCTAGCAAGAACAAACTCACTTCACCTAAGTTTTCACGGTGAGATTTTTACAGAATCGACCGGCTGATTAGAATATGTACCTGCAGCGAGCGCGGCGTGGTCGGCGGCGCGCTGCGCGTCGAAGGCGGCGCGGTCGCGCGTGAGGCGCGCCTGCGCGTGGCGCAGCTCCTCCAGCTGCGCGTCGGACCAGTCGGGCCGCGCCGCGCCGCCGCCCTGCCAGCGCCACGCACTCACCTGCGCCTCGAGGCTGCAGGGGACACGTGGGAACATTCAATCATTCAGAACAAATCAATCTTTACTAATGTAAAAGCAGATTTAGACAGATCCAGTGACTCGACCGATCGAGGCGCCGAAATCGAGACAAGCCAGCGCTGACCCGAAAAAAAACCCGTGTAAATTGATTTCAAGTCAATCCAGTGGCGGAAAGTCAGCGCTGGCTTGTAAATTCGCACACGAATATTTAGAAGCCAGTCTAGGCGCGGGCACTGGCGCCGATAACTGACTTGTGCACTGACCCTGTCTAAAATTGCCTTAAAGATTTTTTTTTAATCTGAAAACTTAGGAAAAAAAACCATTGAACTCGCGCCACTGGTAGAATTAGCGACACCGGGCGTGTTTGTTTATAAGACGATTAATAAAATACCCGCTTCGGATGTGTTCGGCAGTCCTCGGGATGTACTCGGTTTTAATGTATATCCGATATGTCAGTGAATGATGGCAAAGTATTCTGTTTTGATTTCACTTCAGTCGGCACTCCCGGAGTGCCACTGTTTTTTGAAGTGAAAACTTCTTTAGCGGCGCTGTGTACTTTTTTTGGAATGGGTAAAAACTTCTAAATTCGCGTCAGGTCACGTGACCCTGATCGAAAATTCGTAAGACGTAAAACGTCAGACGTCTCGCCCACAGCCTCGATTCTAACTGTCAAATCAAAAAGCTCTAAATATTCGGGCGTAGACTGACAAAAATAATAAAGTGTACTTAATTTTTTAAATATTTCTATTCTTTTACTACACAATTGAAGCTACATTTATTAGAAGAAGCTAAGAAAAGTGATAATTTGAAGAAAGCTCGACAGGCGAAACAAATACGAAAGTTTAAAACAATATTCCGTGATACAGATTTTATCCATATTTACAGGCTTTCTGAGGATTTAATTAATATATTGGAAGATGACTTAACTCCATATATGCGTCCGCGACTTCGTTCCAGTGGTTTAACCAAGAGGCTAAAGGTTTGTTTACATCTAGGTTTCTTGAGATATGATGGGTATACCTCACCACACACCAACAAAAGCCTATTGAATTCCTGATGTTTCAGATATTATGCATACTATCATTTTTGGCTAATGGAAGTTACCAAAAAATCATTGGGAAGAATGTAGACACATACATATCTCAGTCTTCTGCCTCTAGGGCAATCCACGAAGTTATTATTTACAATACAATGATAACTTAAACACAAGTCAAGATTGCACTTAATTCTAGCTTCATTCATTGATTTCAGGTGACTCAGGATATCCTCAAAGGCCTTATTTAATGACTCCCTTTAGTAATTCAGAAACTGAGACTCCAGAGCCATTACAACAATTTGCACAGCAGTGCAAGAAACAGTGTAGAGGACTATTGGAATCCTGAAAGGACGGTTCAGATGTTTATTAGTACATAGGGTATTGTACTATGATCCTATAAAAGTGGGAGAAATTGTGATGGCTTCCTGTGTTTTAAACGACATATGTAATAGAGCCGGGCTACCAGCTCCTATGATGATGAGACCAATGTGACTTAGATGAAGAATCTAGGTTACTTGGAATCCTGACACATCAGGCTCCAACACATGATGACTTAGAGAGTAGGCTGATAAGTAGGCGAGATTTAGTTAATCAATTATGGCGAGCATGTTGTATCTACAATTTATGCGTTCCTTTACAGATGTGGTTAACGTGTTTAGATAGAATATACTCACCATTATTGATTAGATACAATAAATAGGTATTTAAATTATTAATAAAAATATTATTATAATCAACAATTGTCATAACATTTAAGGTGTGTATTTAAAGTGTGGTGTTTAAGGTGTATATGATTAGTATAATATCAATAGCCTATAATAATATGTGCCTATTTATACCTTAGTCCCTATTTGTACTATATTTTTAAATGGGTAAGAGTGTATACAGGGGTATGAGAAATTAAACAGATAACTGCATTATTTTCTTTTTTATTTACTATTAAAAACAATCGTTCAAATCAAAAATCATTTATTCAAAATGACTTTTGATATTCAGTTAGAAAAACTTGATTCTATACAATAGTAGGTATGCAAAGTAATTAACATTACAAGAAACAGGACATTTAATTAAATAATTATATACAATGAAAACTACCCAAGCAAAACAAAATTAAATAAGTACCTAAATAAAAGCCTGCAGGCATAAAGAGCATGCCCGCTAACAAACATTGACATTTACTACAAAAAAACAGTTCTTATAGGTACTTAAACTTCTTAACATCCATCTTAAATAAACTTAAAATTATCTAAACATAGTAGTAGATCCATGTTTCGGAGATTCAACTTCCTCGACTGATGGATGCTCATAAATCCTGCAGTGCCTGGGTCTGCCTTGACCATGACTCACTTATTTCCTTAAAAGTCGAACATCCTCTGCTGGTTGTCAATAAGAAGTCTCTCATTTTCCAAACACCTCTCTTTAATGGCGACAAAACATTCAGTCAGGCTCGCCATTTGGATTGCCTTTGAGAAGGTGGTGAGTGCTGGATCAGACGGCGGTGTGCCGTTCGATGCCTACGAGATGCTATGAACATAAAAATGCAACAAATTACTATACAGAGGTAAAACAAATATGTAAGTATCATCAACATCACATCACTCTCCCTCTAAAGGAATAGATATTACAATGTAGTATACATATTAGATGTAGTCTATATCTTGATTCTATTAGATGTAGTCTATATCTTGATCTTGATTGAATAAGGGCTGCTGTTGAAAAAACCTACAGAAAATCCCAACAAATTGGCCCAACCCTGGAATCAAAAGTGAGACCACTACTATGTAGTGCTTTTTACACTAAACCAATAATTAACCAAATTATAATTAAGTTAACCTTACATGAAGATGCAATTGGGGCATTACTCCTATGATGACGCATTGCAAGACTGCAAGTGGTGATCTAGCCTCAAACTGTAATACAAAAAAAAGTTATCTAAATATCCATTATAAAGTTAAAACATATTATTGTAAGACTTTTATTTAAAACTTCACCTTTTGTTCTGTATTAGGCTGGTTTTCCATTGGCACATTGTCCCTATACAAAGATGGGCCTGGTTGTATGTCCGTTCGCCCTGCAAATATAACATTACATTATTATATTTTATTAGAATTAACTTACTGGTATTGAAGGTGTGGACTGTTCGGTCTGGAGCATGCCTACTGCAACTAGTAGATTGTTCTACAGGCAGTAATTGGTCAGTAGGTCGTCTTAGGGGTTGCTTAGGACTCTACAAAATTAAATATGAAAATTATAATTTCCAAGTACCTATACAGTTTTCATATTATGTAATGAAAGTATAGCACTTCTTGGCATGCTAAAACACACAATGTTACGTTACAACAATAAAGTTATACGTACATATTATAGTAAAACAATAGCTAATCATGTAATTTACTTAAATTTTATTAATATCTCGTGTATCATACAATACTCGTGGATGAGACAATAGTAATAATAGCCATATACTATCAGTGAAAAAATCATAATACTCACATTTCATTAGGTAGTTGTATTTATCCTCTTAGTCACAGAACTACCTATGTTAAAAGCACTCGCTGATACAAATAATCAAGCACCCAAAAGTTTAAAAACTACAAATTCAATTGATTTTGTTAGCGTCGCGTCATCGGTTGTTATTGTTATGTCATGTTGACTTTTAATTCATCGTCGCGTCGCGTTGCACGAATAGAGCAAAGGAATCGTCATTCAGCCTTAAAATGTAATAAGAAATATGAAATAAGCTCTTTTAAATATGATATTGGTTATAGTTTAACTGTATTCCTTATAATACTTAAAGATAGACCTTTAATATATATTTTAAACCTATAAAACTCTCAGTCGAGATTGATCGATTATAATTTATAGAATTTGTGTCAAGCCCTACGTTCGTCTGAGAAACAGCGACGGGAGGTTACAGCCTTGGGTTCGACGACGAGCACAACCACGTTAGTGAATACGGTTTGAATCAGCGCTGTACGCTCGGTCGATCTCAAGGCTGTCTCGTCGACGAGCTCGTCGCAGCTTACAGCCATGAAATTGTCTTTTAGAGAATAGCACTGCTGAAGTCTATCCTGTGTGCTTATTTGTAAATCTGAATAAATTCCTTTCACGAGAAGAATAAACCAGTCACTTTGGTCATCATACCTGATTTGCAAAAAACCCTATAAAATAAGGAACACACCTTAACACGCGTGTTTTGTTTTTTAGTCTTCATATATCTGACCAAGCTTATTTCTGAACTTTAAAAGAGAATGTGACATCTGAGTTTCTCAGAGTAGTCGGATAGGAATCGCCGACAAGCACAGCTATTCTAAACCGTTTGATTCGCTAATTGATTCAATTGTTAAGGTCCGTTTAGACAGAAAGCTACAAAATCGTAACTTTTATTATAGGAAAAAGGTGTCTTACGAATTCCACGCTAAGCTTAGAATTAATATAAATGATACAGGAAACACCAACCTCATATAGTTTTTAAAATATTATTGACTTGTAAAAGTGTTTGTACAAACCTACTTACAGAAATAAAAATCATTTTTCACTAACATCATTTATCAAAATATAAACTCACTTTCGTCGTAGCGCGTGCAAAAGTGGCTATGTGTTTTATATGAACTTATTTGAACTATATGAATTATAACACTTAGCGTGTTTATACGGAACTTTCGATGTATGAATATCACATAGCTACATTCCTTAACTCTTTAAATATTGCACTTATCACATAGCTGTTATTACAGTAGGTATGTATGTATTAAAATAACGATTAAAACTGCATAAAGAACCGAAAATAACTGAATAACACATTGCGACTTTTGCACGCGCAACGACGCTTTGTTGTTTTGACGCATTGTATATGTCAACATTGGTTTAAGTTTTGTTATTGTGCTCGCCTTATATCCCCGATACACCACATGCAGATTACAGTTTCACCGCCTATTTCTACATTACCTATGTATAGTAGTAAGCTGCTGCCACACGATGCAGGTCAGCGTGTAAATGGCATGTTGTAGCTTGAGCGCCGCTTCGCCGCTCACTTCGGGTCGTTCACCTTCGATTATCTTCGGCTCTGCTTCGGGCTCTCCGCCCTCGGTGGGCGTGTCCGTTGACATTCGGAGGGCTACGCCTGAAACTGGTGAATTTACACCATAGTTAAGTAGATGATTTATTTAGACTCGTTCTTTTAAGTTGAAGTATCGAAATAACGTAAAAGTTCCTCTGTGTGCAGTAGATATTACATTTTGATTTGGACAATAACAAGTTATTGCAGTAGAGCAGTGGTGGCCCAGTGGTGGACCGTGACTTCGGAGTTGTGGGTCGTAGGTTCGAACCAAGACAGGCGCTTTACTTTGTGTAAATTATTTCATCACCACTGCTCTCAAAACGGTGAAGGAAACATCTTGAGGAAACCGGCATGTACTAGAATCAAAAAATTTGAAGACTAAACGTCTTAAAATTTTTGATTTTAGGACATGCCGGACATCTACCACCCCGCACTGGGTCCGCGTGGTAGATTACGGCCCACTCCCACACACCGCCGTTTGCCTGTGTCCCAGCAGTGGGAATATTAATAGGCTGATAAGTTATTTTGCAAATATGGAATGAGACCTAATAAATAGTGGGCTAAAACAAATGCTTCAATTCGTTAAAAATTATAACCTTCCTCCTTCTAATCCTTCAACGTAATTTAGCATGCCTTGAAAAATTTTGCCGTCTTGACCGGATCTCTTTTAGCACATTCAGAGCCCACTCTCCGATACTAGGTAATTCCACCGCTATAAACCTGTTATCTCGTATTCCATAAATGGTCGGGTAAAAAATAACCCGCAGTACACCACTATACGCGGTATTGCGTTGCGAGAAATGTGTCTTCAGATTTGTATTCTTCTAATAGTACAGACGCCAGCACATCAAGCTACCCGAAACTGTAAAATTTTCCCAATCAACTTTGAACCTTATGCTGTAGCGTTTAAGTTGAAAATCTATTAAAGAAATTTGACAGATTGTAGTAGCTTGATGTGCTGGCGTCTGTACATACCTCTCGTGGCGACGGAATGTCTCGCCAGCCGAGCTAGTACTGGCAGCTCCTTTATACTCACTATAGTACATACACACCTCTATGCCGACTGGCGTCGAAGCCCGCAAAGGTGTCAGCTCGTCGCGGTAGCGCGGGGCTTTCGTAGGCGACTGAATGTCTCTCGCCGGCCGAGCTAGTACTGCGGCCCAATGCACCGCCGCACTGCCAGGGGCCACTACTGGCTTCTAGGGCGTCCTAGGAGTGAGAGAGAGGGATTTAGCATAATATACGATTTTTTTTTAGAAAAGACTCAAACTTAAAGACCAATCCGAGAACTGATCGATGGCTCTATATACTGAATTGCCCTCGTCGTCAGCTAGAAGTGAATAGTCAGCCAGTAAAACATACAAACAGATATTTCGGTACCCTCAAATTATTTAATTGCAAAGATCTATTGCGTTGCCTTCGCATTCAATACTGTCATCGCTGGATCCGGTTAAAACTCTACAATTACTGTTCAATAGACAATGTTAAGGTGTAGTCTAAAATATCCAACATAATTTTTGTGATGTAAAAAGACTCTGCACTCACGTTGCAAAAATACCTGTCATAAAGGGCACTCAAGGTTTACAACTTAAAAAAACAAGTAACAGTAAACATGACATACCATAACAACTTTGCAGACATCCTGCCACAGCGCGTATTTATCAGCTGACGGTGCCGCTAGTCGCACATAATCGGGAAATACAAGCCCCGGGAATGCAGTACTGCTTCCTGAATACATAACAGTTCATGTTAGTCTCTTCTTTATATCGTGTTGAATAACACCACAACATGAAGCATTTGTAGCAAGTAATGTTTCTGATTGCTCTTTAGAATTTATGGATAGGTACATGGCACCAAAAAAAAAAAGTGAAAGTTTTTGCTTAGAAATTGCGGCTAGAGTAAAATTATTTTACCGCTTTGTTAATTTATTAGTCACAGTAATTTAGAATTTATTAAATACAAAACAAAAACATACATTTAATTTCACAAATAGTAAAAATCATATGCTAAAACGAACAAACAAAAAAAAAAAGAAACCAACATACTAAATAATGGATCGATACTAACGCAACTGACCTGTATGTGGCAACGTAAGCCACGACTCATCCGTAATGCCCACCAATTTCATCTGTAATGCCATCTTCTCTTCCAACAATGTAGCATGCTCCCTGTCTTTAGCCCTTAGAGCCTCTGTACCAACAAAAAGATCAATGTATAGGAAATTGTTATTATAGTTTTTTCGATCTTAAGCCGGTATCAGACGCTACACTTGAGTGAATGGTTCAAATGTACATTGATTTTCATTCCACGTTCACACTGACACTGACAATCCGCTCCTTTAAATATTTTTTTCCATCATTTGGAACGCGAGTGAAAGATGTCCAGTGCCAAAATCTAATATGTTCAGATGTTTCACTTCGAGTCAATGACGTCGAATGAAATGCAAAATATAACGAAAAGTAAAGCGTCTGGTATCGGCTTAGAGCATTTACACTGACGGTGTTCTTGCATTTTCATTTGACTAGAGGGTATGGAACATTTACGTGCGTAATTTTGATGTTGGCCCTCTTTATAGACGACGGCGTAGTAAGTAACTGGAGGACTGAAGTATTTCTTGGTTGGTAAAAAAATTGACAGCCAAGGATGTGCCTGACCTGTATAGCTGCTCGATTCCCATTAAATCACGCCAAAGGAAGTGCTGGTAATTATCAACTAGTCGGCAAATGTCAAGTCATCATCGGCCTAGCCTTATCCCAACTATGTTGGGGTCGGCTTCCAGTCTAACCAGATGCAGCTGAATACCAGTATTCTACATGGAGCGACTGCCTATCTGACCTCCATAACCAAGTTACTGGGTAATACGATAGCCCTTGGTAAGACTGGTTGTCAGAATTTCGGGCTTCTGACTACCCGTAACGACTATCAAAGATCCACGAATGACAGACGGGACCAACGGCTTAACGTGCTTTCCGAGGCACGGAGGGGTCACGGTATGTAAAGATGGTCACCCATCCACAGACCAACCGCGGCAAAGATAGCTTAGCCTGATCGATCGACCTGTGCGGCTGTTATTATTTAGCCACGGGCCCCGTCAAATGATAAGTCCTATGCAATAATTTGTAGCAGACGTACTATAACGCGTGAGTCCTCCATTCACTTGCTACGCCGTGTTATACACCGTTATTTTACTGTTACCTCATTGTCGTGCTCAGGGGTTTGTTTGGACCTTGCCAAGTGTCAAATTAATTCGTCTAGACAACAATTATATCATGACTTTAGCATAAATGCTCTAAAGAATTGCCATTTATTTGTCTTCACATTCATACAAATGGATGGAGTGCGAATTTGTTTTTTTTTTTCACAAAGGATATACACACTATTAAGGGCTCACATTATTTACATTTAATATACCGTAAAATAAAACATTTATATACCAAGTCTACACAAATGGTAAATTAATCCACAAAGTGTAATGTAAAATAATCTTTAATGAAAATAAACCTTTTTCGAGTGCGTCAATCGAAAGGCCGTCCGAAATGGTAGCGGTTATTATATTCAGGTCAATTATATGTAATATTTCCTATAATTACTCCATATTTAAAAAAATCCGTTTTCATAGGGGGTCTACCCCCGAAATCCGTAGTTTTGGCCGAAGTTACGGGCGTTTCCTACTCCTTATCACTTACGGAAATAAGAATATTTTGGGATTCAAACTAATAATGAATGACAAACTACCTCAGCTAAAATTCACTCTTTAGCGCCATTAGTTTAAGTATTTGCTTTTTACAGTGAAAACAATGGTAATTTGAAACAATAAGAAACCTAGTATCTGCTTTATATTTAGTTCAGTTGTTAAGCAAAGTTTCATAATCTAATTTGGAGTATTTTTTTTAAATACTAGCGATGTATTGTTCGGTTTGGAGGTGACTTTGTAATTTTTTTTCTGTAGAGAAAATTTTATGGAATCGTGTTTTCGCCAAACATAGTACTTAATCCTCAACTTTACATTATTTATTTCAAAATGAATGCTGCAATACTTTCGACATAACGGCGGATCACCCTAAGCTATTTGAGGTATTATAGGCCCTTAAACAGTCGTCCCCACTCCCGCTGTGTATTTGTTTGGTCCGGAAAATTGAATTTGTCACTTGTTTTGACGGAACAACTACTTTCGGACGGGCCCATATCTTCGTTGACGGATTTCGAGAGAAGACCCCCGTTCCAGCGTGCTAAGGAGCTTACTAGCGACCAAGGTCGTAATTACGATACCCTTAGTACTTCTAATTCCGTGTTACTTTGTAATTTGTATAATTTCCCTAAGCCCAAGCCCCTAGAACAGCGCTGGTCCAGCGGTATCGGCCCCGAATTACGAGTTGTAGGTCGTGAGTTCGAACCCAGGCTTTACTTTGTGTATTTAATTTCATTTCCACTGCTCTCAAAACTGTGAAGGAAAACGTCGTGAGGAAGCCGTTACGTCCTAGATCCAAAATTCGAAGGCACGTGACATTTACCAACCCGCACGGGGCCCGCGCGGTGGATTACGGCCCACTCCTACTCACTGAGAGGAGGCCTGTGTCCTAGCAGTTAGAACACTACAGGCTGATTATGCTCTTGCCCAGGTTCGCTTCGGCGATTTTTAACGCGACGATTTTTATCGCGCACTGGATTTTCAACTTACGGTGCTGAGCCCAGAATTGAAAATCCAACAAAGTGCATACCAACGTGTCAAAAAAAAAATACACTGTTCAATTTCCAAGTTTCGGCGCTAAGCGGAACGTGCTTTAGATGGCTAAGGACCTTTAGTTTTTACATATATTAATTTAGTTCATCAGGCCAAGACGAAGATGGCGGGACGAACTTGACTCCTACCGTAAGGACTGGCCAGCACTAGCAGAAGACAGTATTGTGTGGAAAAGGGAGAGGCCTCCTTCTCCTTTTCCACACAATTCTGTCTTCTTCTGGCCTTTGCCCTGCAGTGGGACAGTACAGCGGTGCTATTCTGTAAAAATCTCAACGTGAAAACTTAGGTTAAGTGAGCGTGGAGTGAGCTGTCAACGGTATCAATTCCTAGCAAAAACAAACGCACTTCACCTAAGTCTTCACGGTGAGATTTTTACAGAATCGACCGGCAGGCTAGTTAGATTAGAAGTTTTTTCATCAAAATCCAAAGACATTTATTCAAATAAGCCTGTGAATCAGCACTTTTCGAACGTCCAAATTACGTAAGACAGTCCCCCAAAACGCCCGCCCTTCACCACTTCCTGATGCTTTCGCTGGGGAGAAGAAGTGACGCAACAAACTCAGTCCGTATCCGTTTTGGAACTGGGCTTCATACCTATCAATTTTGCACTGCTACCAAAGGACAACCTCTGCGTAACGCACTTTAACGTAACATGCTGTCATGCAACAGGCATTTATTACTCAGTATTGTGTCACCTTCTATTTGCCACCTCGGAGTGTCCTCTGTTTGATAACAAAATGTATATTCGTTGCTGTTCAAAGTTTATGAGTAAAGAAAGGGTCAAATCACAAAGACGGCAAAAATATAAGAATTTAATTTCATTGGTGTGTGTTTTTTTGTCAGTCGCTCCATGTAAATTACTGGTATTCAGGCAACCGGTCAGACTGGAAGCCGACTCCAACATAATTGGGAAAAGACTAGGCAGATGATGATGATGGTCTGTCTTTTGAAAATCGAAAAAAGTGGCGCTTTTTTCCCAACCAACAAGTGTTTATTTATAGAATTATATAATCATTAACCTTGGGGTAGCCCAACAAGTGTTTATTTATAGAATTATATAATCATTAAAATCATCAATTTCAAAGTCATTGAATAGGGTTACATAAACTTAGAGGACAACCCTCTAAATTCATATAACCCTACTGGATTACTTTATTTTTATTGAATTGTACGACCATTTAATTATGGGGGTACATACTTGTCATAGTCGCGAATCATATTTTGTTCAACATACAATTTGACACAGCAAATTGCTAAAAACGTAAGAAAATTTGAATTTTGCGGGCTACCCTAGCGCTTCTCTCTTATGGAGACGATTAGTTAGTCAGAAAGTTAAATCTTGCCCATTCCAGATCATAGATTTCTATATAGAAGAACGGGCAAGAAACTCCAAGGTCTCTTTTAAATCATTGTCTTGTTCCCATGAAAGATTATTGGTTTTGTGTTGGTGATAAATTCCATAATTCAAATTCAATTGCAAAAGGCTGACGATGATAAAATTCCTATTGCCGTTAATGTGATCAGACCCTAAAGTACAATTTATACAAAAGTATAAATAGCACATACTTTTGAACGACTACCCCATACTGGCTCAAAGTAGGTAAAATAATTTTGAAAAGAAATACATAATTTTATTGAATACTAGTTGCCAATCGTCGTCTCTACGCTTTGTAGTAAAGACTAAGTTTTACGCCACAAGACAGTACAAAATAGCCCTTAATACTAAGAAAATAAAGTACAAAATAACCCTTAACTAAGAAAATAAAGTACAAAATGTAGCAAAATTCCAAACTCAGTTCCTTTAAATTCGTGATTGCGCCCAAAAGAAGCTCCGATTAATGAACAAAACGCTTTCTTTTTCGTTATATGAAAAAGTACCAAAATAGTTTGACCTTGCCTTGTTATGAGTCGGAAACATGCAAGTAATAATAAAAAAGTAGGTTTTATTTTTTTATAAAAATATAGTAAAACTGAAATACATACTGGCATAAAAATAAGGTTGAATACGTTCAGTAAATATTTGAAAATTAAACTCGCATTCTAAACTCGGGCATTAATCACGATCCAAAATCGAAATGTTGTAAGTGCTGAAATACGGGTGTTAGAAATTGAACTTTACCGTTATACAAATAAGTCTTACATTAGACTCGATATCTGAAGGTAATAATAAGTACAGAAATATGGGCATTACAAATAAAACCTTACTTCAATACAAATAAGCCTCAGTATCGTACATACCAGTGATCAGTCTTATACTCTCATGCCTTGCGTCGAGCTGCCGCTGTCGCTCCTCAGCGGACGGCGCCGTCGCTCCTACTTCTGACTCTTCTATCTCGTCGGGACAGCTTTGGACTACCGCCCTGGTATAAAGAGAATATGGTGTCAGATGTTTGAAAAAGGATTGTAAATCACTCCAAGGGAATGAAAATAGCGCTAAAGCTGCAACTATAGTATATTGAAATCCTTGATTCTAATTGATGTTATTTCCGCTTAAAATTAATATCAACTTTATGCAAGTGTATATTAAGTTGATTTCAGAACGACTAGTACTATGGAAAAAGACGTAAATGTTTAAAATTGTAGCGAAAACTGAACTTTATGGGTTTTAAATTGTTTTTTCCACAAACATGTTTGTTTACATGTTTGGAAACTAAATCACAAACGCAGTATAGATGGCGTATGGTCCGGGGCGAGAGGGAGTGGGGTGCAGTCGCCTCCTTCTGCGAAGCAGTCATGCTAGCGAAGGAGGCGGCGGGACGGCTGAGGGAGAGAGCCTCCCGTCCCAGCAGCTCACCACCTCACCGTGAAAACTTAGGTGAAGTGAGCGTGGAGTGAGCTGTCAGTGTCATTCCACCTGATACTAGGGATTGACCAAGCATAAATTTACAATCATAATCGAGATTTTAAAAATATTTTTTATGCTAATTCTATTGATGATTTTATATACATTTCAAAGCTAATATTTTAGTTGTCGCGCTCGCGCCTCTGCCTATACAATGTGTTTCAGAGGGGTGTGACCAAACTTGGGGGTGTGGTACAGACCATCAAACTGAACAACTTTTTCCCGGGGACAAACACAGTAATCGTGAAAAAAAAATCAGTCGTCCGATACATTTGGTCAAGAAGGTATTGAAGTTTTGCTCTCTTTTGCTCACTCCACACAAGTTATCAAGGTGAGATTTTTACAGAATCGACATGCTGTAGGCAATTAGCAATGTGCGACCTGAATTGGACTTTATTATGTCGTAGCACGAGTATTTATTTAAATGATTTTGCGGAGGAAATCTTCTGTACTTTGTACTATTGTGTATTTTGTGACGGTTAAAGCATCGAAGGGTCTGTACGCAATTTCAGCTTCACGTTCTAAACATGGCACTTTCTCCAACGAATCTCGACCGAGCTTCCTTTACCACAATTTTCCCCTTTCGTCTATGAAACAGTACATTTAAGTAATTTTATTCTCCATACATACCTGATGGCCTGTATCCAATTGTGTATGTCCTTGGGGCGGTGAACTCGCAGCTCGAACATCTCGGGCTCGGTGGGTCCGCTACAGATGAGGTACAGTCCACGCCCTTCTGCGCCAGCCTTCTCTCGGACTAGTAGCTTTACTAAAGATACTACGCCCGTCTGTAAACAACAAGAACATTTAGAGAAATAGCACCTGATTAACAACGATATAAGGATGCCTTCGCATCTGGGGTCGGTCTAGCGTAGCAAACCAACGCTTATGACGCATTTTCGATATTATCACGCCTACGACATCGTTGATCGAAGAATTTTGAAAATATCGAGTCCCAATAGTACGGTCAGCAACAAAAGTCGATTAACACTTCAGTTTTTATTTAAATCAGTTATTGAGCAAAATATTTGTTCAAAATTGCAGCAGAAGTACAACGCAATTTTGAACAAATATTTAGCTCAATAGCTGAGATTGAAAAACTGAAGTGTTGATATTTTGCTCAATAACTGAGATTAAAAAAACTGAAGTGTTAATCGATATTTGTTGCTGACTGTACCTTAAAGACAAAATTTAAGTAGAGTAGATTCGGTTAGTATAAAATCGGGCGGATAGTCTGCATTCAACTTAGCTGCCTAAATCTTGCTTATCTAATAGTTCCTTGATTGTGTAAGAATGAAAAGATAATATGTATGATAAGAATATTTTGTGTACCTATTTGTGTAAACTGAAATTAAATCTTACCTTATTATCAGGCGTAAAGAAGGTATATTTGTTGTTGTTATCGTGCAAGAAGAACAGCACATCCGTCAGTACTATCACAAGTAACGTCTGCATCTTGCTGCGACCCTGCATTAGAGTTGCTACGCCTTCAAACCTGAAAATGAGAAAGTAAACTTTAGTATTTATATTTCAGGTCATTATATTATGAGCTCTTTTTGATTTCGCTTGAAGGGATAGGTGAGTTTCGTAGTCGAAGAGATTCCTGGAAGATTTATCGATTTAACGTGTGAGAGGTGTAATTTATCGTGATCAGTTTTTTTAGAGACTGTGTATATTGTTAGTGTTGGGATCCATTAACCAGAAGTCCAAAGTATTATTTAAAAAAATATTTAAGACAATAGTCAACGAGATTTCAGATTAAATTTTGAGATTTCGGTTAGCCGTGCCCCAGAAAGCATGTTATGCCGTTGGTCCCGGCTGTCACTCCTGGATCTTTGACAGTCGTTACGGGTAGTCAGAAGCCAGAAAGTCTGACAACCAGTCTTATCAAGGGGTATCGTATTACTCAGTAACTGAGTTGTGGAGGTCAGATAGGCAGTCGCTCCGTGTAAAATACTGATATTCAGCTTCATCCGGTTAGACTGGAAGCCGACCCCAACATAGTTGGGAAAAGGTAAGTCAGATGATGATGACGAGTCAACGAGATTTCAGAATACCCCTTTAGACCAGTGGCAGCAAGCGCGACTGCTGATAGGTTCCTGGGCTTAATACTCAGGTCGGCAAAGTTTGTTAGATTTATTCATCACTCAATCATGATGCCTTTAAAAAAAAAAAAGAAGCATCATGATTAAGTGATGAATAAATGTAACAAACTAGAGTGTGGATTTGTGCCCAGTAAGTGGCTGAATGCTCGCTCCCTTTTTCGGGATTGTACAGACGCCAGCACATCAAGTTACTACAATCTGTCAAATTTCTTTGATAGATTTTCAACTTTATCGCTCAAGCATAAGGTTCAAAGTCGATTGGAGAAATTTGACAGTTTCGGGTAGCTTGAAGTGCTGGCGTCTGTACATACTGGTCAAATATATGTGAACTATACACTTCTGGCCTGATATTATGATTTAATACTCACTTCAAGCTCCTGTTCCCCTGCAGTATATCGCTCTTCTTAAACTTGCGTCCCCTGAAGTTGGCGAAGGACTTCGCGTCTATGCGGTGGTATATCTCCAGTTTTCTGTCTTCGCGCTCTTTTGCAGCTACTTGGTTGTCGACGTCTACGAGGATTTCCTAAAAGAAGAACCTTGATCAGAATATGAATATATAGTAACAATTTGACTTCCACATCGCCTTTATTACATAGCAGTAAGGACGTTTTTATCGTTTAAGTGTGAGCACTTCTAAAACCGTAGTTTTAATATAAACGTTGAATCTAGTGTAATAAAGCTCAATATACCTTAACAAGGCACAATTCGGTTGTATGCGATGAATGGTATGGTGGTGCTTTGCAAAAATAACCTAATTTCTCCCAAAATAAAGTTCAATATACCTTGACACCGCAAAGCGCTTTCTGCAGTAGTTCCCTCTCATTGACGTCATCGCCTGCTGTCTTCAACAACGGTTCCAATAGTAGCGGGTATTTGGTTAACCTCTGTGCGACGAACAACACGCATTCTGGGACACCCTGTAGATATAATATGATAAGAAAGGCGTAAACCAATAATAGAAGTTATAATAGTGTTAGTTGAAAATCAATCTTATCAAAGAAGTCGTGAAATTTAATTCAGAGATTGAGTTAGGCGCGTTTAGGCGCGTTGTGGCGCACTGTTTACTTAAAAGAAACTCGATCCAGTTATATACATAGCGCCAAAGCACAACTAAATTGGTGACCAATTCAGGCATTCAAATTCAGACCAACCAGGCAACTCCTGTGTACCATAGACATAATGCTCACCGAGTGTTGTCTTTATAATATGTAATAGTGGGAACCATTGACAATTAGTTTGGTTCGCCACAAGTGTTTCGTTTTTCAAATCCTGAGCTTTTAAAATAAGATTTGACCTAAAGGTCCAGTTACAAGGTCATAAAATTCCAAAAAACAAATCCTGAGCATAAAGTCGTGGGTCGGGCTTTGGGTATTTCCAATAGTAATTTAGCAGTAGCAGCCTGGAGGAGTTTGGAACCTTTTCCAGCTTATTGCAATAAGCTTACCCTACATGAGACTGGCGGAATGTGTGTGTTCTACTGAAACCTTACAGGTAATTCAGTGTTATGTACCTTTTTCCTCAGCAGTGGGTTCTGTTGGCATTTCCTTATGAACCGGGACAGTCGCGGCTCTCGGGAGCAACATTCTTTGAACACGTCCACAGCGTCACGATGGCGTGAACAAAATTCACCTGGGGGGAATATATTAGTATTATACGACTTTTTATTTATATTTTTTTTTTTACTTTTATTAACACGGCCATGGCATGGCATCAAAATGCACGGTTCTTATGAAATACACCATGGGAGCGCAGCCATGGGTAAAAGCTAGTATTTTATGTTTTTAATGAGATTATAAATACGAATGGATATAAAAAAGCGAAAAGTAAGTCTTATTTCAAACAATAATAATATAAAGATACCAATTTTAGCAAGGCTTATTATGTCAGATTATTGTTACCGTAAGCAGCCTTCAACTTATGATGCGCAGGCGGAGCGAAGGTATCACACAGTATGTCGGCTATAGTAGCCACAGCCGGGTTGGTCTTCTGCCGAGCCCTCAACCTGGCCAGTAGCGCGGCGTGAAGAGCCCAGAGTTCGTCTACGCGCGGGAACATTCGGGCTACTTGAGCGGCTGATACGCCGGCGCCGCGGACCATGCCTTCTGCGAACATCTGAGAAAGATTGACAATATGAAGAAGCAGGAAGATAGGATTTACTTGTGTTGGAGCGAGATCGATTGACAGGAAACAGCAATCAATGGCCTACTAACAGCAATCAATGGCCTACTAACAGCAATCAATGTCCTACTAACAGCAATCAATGTCCTACTAACAACAATCAATGGCCTACTAAGAGCAATCAATGTCCTACTAAGAGCAATCAATGGCCTACTAATAGCAATCAATGGCCTACTAAGAGCAATCAATGTCCTACTAACAGCAATCAATGGCCTACTAACAGCAATCAATGGCCTACTAACAGCAATCAATGGCCTACTAACAGCAATCAATGGCCTACTAACAGCAATCAATGGCCTACTAACAGCAATCAATGGCCTACTAACAGTAATCAATGTCCTACTAACAGCAATCAATGGCCTACTAACAGCAATCAATGGCCGGACTTCCGACGAGAAGGTTTGTTTTAACAAATAACGTGATTATGTTTATAAGTTATCATTTCTTTAGCAATGTCGTGTTCAGCGCTTGCTCACATTATGACTTTTGGTTCCGGTTATTCACTACAATAGATATATTGATGAGATAGACATTTTATAATGGAGAGGCTTGTAGCAGTTTGCCGGTTATTCACTACAATAGATATACTATTGATAAGATAGACATTTTACAATGGAGGGGCTTTTAGCTAAGCTAGTAATAACAGCCGCAAGGGTCTTTCGATCAGGTACCCCTCCGTGCCTTGGAAAGCGCGTTAAGCTGTTATTGGTCCCGGCTGTCATTCCTGGATCTTTGACAGTCGTCGTTACGGGTAGTCTGAAGCTCGAAAATCTGACAACCAGTCTTACCAAGGGGTATCGTATTACCCAGTAGCTGGGTTGTGGAGGTCAGATAGGCAGTCGCTCCATATAAAACACTGGTAATCATGCGGCATCCGGTTAGATTGGAAGCCGACCCCAGCATAGTTGGGAAAAGGCTAGGCAGAAGATGAGATATTTTACAATGTTAGATAGGAATACAACTAATTGAATTTATCAGATCAGGCTTCTAGAAACTGTCCTTAATATTTTACTTCGGTTACTAGCTATAATTTAATGCTCTAAGTAATAAATACGACAATAACCATCCTGTTGACGTAAAAAAAGCGGGAACAATGCTTACCTTTTGCATGAGTCTAATCGTCAAACAATGATGTTTCTCCGTCAGTATTAACTCGTAAATGTGTTCTTGTCGTTTCGTCTCTCTGTCGCCAAGTTGTCTGAAAATAAATTTAAAGATTTGAAATTATCTAATTCCGCCGTTACGTTATATTAACTATAAAGATAATAAAAGGAAGCATTTCTTATATTGTTTATTACCGAGCTGGTAATACGTTGAACTAACGCACTTGTGAGAACACTAATAGGGTTGAAAATAAAACCACAATTGTGTCCTGATCTAAGCTGGTATATTTCATTAAAATTGCGAGACCCTAACCAAATCGTGGTAACGAAACCATAGCGCGATCTATTTCGACGTCAACGCCATCTATCGAGCTTGACCTCAAACTTTTGAACTTTTGCAATAATCAAATCACTATGGGTTCGTCATGAACATATATATTTTTCTCTTTCTTATGGTTGTGCTAATAAAATATAGCCATATTTTTATTTTTTTTTTCAGGATGGGAAATCATCAAATGACTCCTCCCGCTCTGGGTGGAGCGGAAGGGAGTGTCAGACTCTTACTGACTAAAACCCACCCGTGTTCCTTCCTTCGCCCTTTATGTTCCGGGCCAGCGGTAACCCTTTCGGACAATCCCGCTGAATAGCCATATTTTAAGTGAGTTTCAGTTAAGACAATAGAATTCGGCCTAAACACGTCATAACCCATACCATAATAATTTTCCAGCAAGTTGTCACTTAATTTGGTAGCACAGCATTGTGGCACACAATCGCTTGACACTTCAGTTTTTGTCAAATATTGACCTGCTATAAAAGTGTACAGTAGGAGAGAAATGAAAGTAATTGCTTATGGTTGATGACTTACTTGGCCAGTCCCTTAGGCGCTCCTGCAGCCCATGTATCCGCCTCGCAGGCGCCCAGTCCCAGACGTATCGCCTCGTCGCCAAGTTGATCTGGTGTTAGGAACACCTCCGGCCATTCTGATACGCCCGCGTCGTCTGATGCACTGGGAATTAGGAGAACAGAAGTAGGTATTATATTATTTTAATTTTTGGACTGTGTGGGTAATTGGTTATATTTCTCAATTAGTTTTAATGATGGTCTGACAGTTTGAGTACATTATGCGGCCTACCCAAATGACCTTTTTTGGTACTGTTCGTCGAATCGTTGAGCTCTTTGTTCTGAGTTGAGCTGCACGATTACTGACACATGCAAGCACTGACTGGGCAAGTCCATTAAAATCTTTGTTGTTGTTTGCTACAGTTCTTAAGTAAAGCTGGTTTGACGTTAATACTTACTTGCTCTGGTCATGTTTGTGGTCGGAGCCATCTTTGTCGTCGTTATAGATGTGGCTGGTGCTGTAAATACAAACATATCGTCAAAATTTGTAGCTATGATAAATTCAATGAAGGGGCAACACAGAATAATCGAGTTTTTTTTTAAAGAACTTTTTGTCTTTTTTTGAAGAAGGTAAGTTATTCCTTTAATAACTTACTTTACTTACTTTGAATTCAATTATATTTTCTTCCATCGATTTAACAACACTTACAAAAAGTAAGATCATTCACTTCAATGTTACCTTCTACAAAATATTCTGTGTTGCCATACAAAAAAAAATCGAATGACAAATACAGGGTCAATTCAACTGACACGTCACAAATGACAATACTGGTTGGTCCTTACAAATACTCTTACACATAAATATTAATCTCAATTTATTTAATTCTTATATTTAAAGTTCAGCAAAGCCTAAATAATAAGAAGAAGCAGAGAACTCACAATACGTGTCATGCAGAACTTTGATAAAAATATGAAAAATAAAATATTTAACTATATGAAAATAGCTTCGTTGCTGCGTCGAAGAAATTCTACTGTCTGTTCGAGGTAAAACATGTTCTACTGAAAAGGGATTAAGGTGCTATTTTCATTGGTCAGAAGAATCAGAAGTAGTGAAATGCTAACAGTTTTAGATTGTTACAATCTATTTAAGAGCTTATGGACATGATACCCTGTGCAGCAGCAGTTTTGTTTAGATTCGCCTTGATACAGTAACAAACGACTGTTGGCAAATCATTCACTTATTAAGGACGAATTTCACCAATGAATCTAAACGCGATCAGCACATCTAAACGGCATACAAGAGCTGTCTGTCAGTGTGTATTATTGTGGAATATTGACACTGATAACTCTTGAACGCGGTTTAGGAGTTCTGGGGCAGTATTATGACGTCTTAATCTCATCATTATTCCATTGCCAAAAAGAGATGGTGGTATCGGCGTTCTATAGCTCCGTCGCTCTTTCACACTGGAAAAATGGTGTCATTAATATGGCCCTTGATCGCGTACTTTTTCAGTGGTTAAATTAGACCTTAATAGTATGAGTTTATAACCCTGCAGCATTTGACCATTTTGTTAGGCTCTTGCGTAGAAAGTGATAGTTGATTGCTTTATACAATTTTTTAAACTATCAGATAATTTTAAAACAACATGCCATTTCATTCAAACAAACTTACTAGAAGAAAGTCGAAAGTTGTATACAAAAATCCCTTTTCAGACGAACTCATGCTAAAACCTCTCACAGACAAAAACCTGTGACCTATAAGAAACAAAAAAGAAAAAAATTCTCCAGCATAACTTGACAAAGTACAATAAAAAACGTATTAAATTGAACAAGTGCTACGACAATGTCAAAGAGAAGTTCAAACTACCGTCTTTACAGACAGAAAGATACACAAGTAAGGCGTCGTGGATGATTCGAGAACGTTCTAGAAGAATCTGCTCGATGTGATGACGTCATGACTGAGCGCGGTGTCCTCGCGAAAAGAAGCAAATGATCGTAGTGTACGGTCGACTTACGAAACTTAACTATACTTAGAACCTTGTCATATTATACGATGCAAATGGCCAGGTCAGTAACATAATCAGCCTATAAGGGGAGAGCCTGAGAGGAAGTGGCCCCCGTAATCCACCACGCGGGCCCAGTGTGGGTTGGTAGATGTCACATGTCTTCGAAGTTTTGGTCCCAGGACATGCCGGTTTCCTCACGATGTTTACCTTCACCGTTTTGAGAGCAGTAGTGATGAAATAATTTACGCAAAGTAAGCGCCTCTCTGGGTTCGAAACTACAACCTACAACTCGTAAGTTGCGGCCGCTAGCACTGGTGGTGCTCGACGCTTTCAATGAATGGGTTTAATGTGACAAGTCCCAAAAATAATCAAAGTTTTCGTAAGGTGACCGTATCCGGACCTTGATATGACACATCGAGCTTTAGAAAGAGACAGTCACACAGGTGACAGAGATGGCGCTAGTGTCTAAAACTCGGTGTGACATATTTCCAGCCGGTACTGTACTTCCCGAATGTACCGGAATCGTATCGGATCGTACTCTGTGTCTTATGACCTTTTGTTTGTGCAACGATACGAAAGTAGGTGTATATTACAATACTGTGCGAGAAGCCCTGGCTACTAAGCTACCTATAAATGAAAGCCTTCAAATATCTTCAATTTCGGTTTTTGTAAAATAAGCTTTATTTATACTGACAGAAAGCTTGCAAAAACCTTATCCTGCGCCATGAACCATATAATGTTCAGGGCGATTGTTTAGCTATTGTGTCTGGTTCATGAACATTGAAAGTGTTAACTTACTCTTGCTTATATCAAAAATACGCAATTCTAAAATAGCAGTCTTACCAGAAATCCTAATAATGTTGTTAAATCAAATAATCTAGACGGTCGTATGGTTCTACTTCTTTGGCTAGCAACAAAGACTCTTTTTTTTAAATCAGATGTTATTTCAAATAGTTTATAGCTGTAGTTATGTTAATAATTCGTAAACTTAACTTTAAAACTTCATTACAAAACACAACAACAGACCCTGCAAACACGCACATCCTATACCAGGAACACTTGACACAAGACAACCGCACATAACAAGTGAACAAGACAGAGACAGAACATTAACAGACAACGATGTATGTGAATGTATGTATGGATGAGAGAGATAGAAATATATAGGCAGCTTGTTTGCAGCATTCCCGCAACTTACTGCACGCCCAGCTTGGTTGCGACGCGGCGCCACGGCGAGTAGCATCCGGACTTCTTGCTGTGGTTGCCGCGAACACACGAATAACACACGGGTACATATGTGTGCGTGGTATATTTTGGCAGTTTTTTGTATATATTTTATTGTTGTGACGCGCGTGGAGAGGTCGAGGTAGCTAACTTATGTTTTGTTGAGATATTTTTGTGGCTTTACCTACTGTGTAATGTAACCAATGAGTTAAAGCTAAAAAAAATGGAACTTGTAATAAGAAACGACCCAGAAATGGAGACTAAAATAAACTATAGACTTTTTTACTTAAAAGTATTTTCGGTAATTGGGTATCTAGCTTTTAAGATTTCATAGTATGCCACCTCAACATCTCCACAACCCAAATGATACTTAAAGAAAAACCATTCCGTTCACCGAAATAAAATGAAAAAAAACAACGAAAACACGAAGTATATAGCTTACAGAAAACATAACATAGCATAGAAATAGCTGAAGTCGAAACTCGAAGGTATATACAATGATTAAATAATTAGCAAGAATACGAAGCAAAATATTATAATATAGTGTTGTCACAGATTGCGTAGTATACAGATATCTAACTTCTGACATTTGACGCCCGCCGCCTCACATTATCAAGAAGTAAAGACTTTGAGAAACAGTAGACGAACGCCTGTGCAGTAAGATACGTCAGCGTTTTCTCTCCGTTTAAATATGAAATCGAAGGAATCTCCGTGCTAGCGATCTAGCCAAAACAAGTGTACTTAGACGTCTGTTTAGTTTGGCATCATAATTATGAAGGAAATCAGCAAGCTACTGATTAAATTCGTAAGAAGCGCGACGGTATGAACTTCAAATATGTGTGACGTCAATACAAACCCCAAGTTGCTAGATTAATTGTTGCGCGGCTTCAGAAGACCATTACCAGCATGACAGGAGAAAAATGTAAAATCGAGAATGCCATGTAATGTGAAACTGAGGTATCTGTATAGTATTTAATCTGTGGTGTAGACTTAATAACACCCTGTGTATCTCTTATATTGTATGACATTGAGTTTTGACGAACCTGTCTTGTTATCATGTATGTTGCTATTCGAAATTGAATCGTAATGTGTTGGGAATATTGTCTAGTTTCATTTGATAAGTGGTTTAGAAAAGTGGTATTGTGTATCATTTAGTGCTCGTTTATCTCGTTCTCTTTCTAATAAGAGCATAGCTTTGTGAGCAAATAAAATACTCTAAATTTCGCTTTTGCACAAGCTGCCACAAAAGTTTTAAGGCTAAGCAATCCCATCAAGGTTACTATAGCGTTAGAATCTGTCATAGCATCATTGATTTTGATGTAACACACGTTGTAAGCGTTATTTTAAAGTCGATTTTTAATCAAATTTTGAACATTCACTGCACACTTTACCTGCTGATATTTTTCGCCTTAGTAACAAAATCAGATTTTGCACCTACCATAATTATCTACTTTCTAAACCACCAATCAAAAGAACCACTTTCAACCCCCTCACCATATTTGCACATTATTATCGCACGCAAAACAATAAAAATGCATCAGCGCGGCGCCGACGTCGGCAATCAAATATAAAGCTGCAAATCATATGCCATACATAGTCACTACGCATCCTGGCATAAGACTGTTTATTGATCATATTAATTGGGACACTTTAGTCGCTTCTCCTTACTTTATGATGTTTCTTAAATCTCAAAGTACGGATATAAACGTTTGAGGAATGAAAAAAAAAATAAAAAAAAAAACAAAAAAAAACGTAGTTGAGCCAAATTGAGGCGTATCATATCATACGCCCTATACCTGTTTGACGTGCAGTTTTGAACTCGTGTCAGTCAGACTGATCCAGGAATGCACTCAGTACAATCTTGGCTGGTTGAAAGTATGATACGCCCGAAACTATTGAGACCTCCTATAGTTTAAACAGTTGTCTATAAATGCGTTAAGCATTCTTATAAATTTTGGCTTGAAGGTGCTGTTCGGTTATTTCAAGCAAGCCATATTCAAAACTGATACAAAAACTTTGTTTTATTATACAAAGTTTGTTTTTTTAAACTCTGAATATGATGTTAAGTAAACATCAGGCGGTTAATATTTTCTTATATACAAGGTTATTGGTAAAACATTAACAACCTCTTAAGAGGTCATTGTACTCATCATTATGAACAACTTTGACTATGGAACCAACCTGAAATCGCAAAAAACAAATCAGCTGTTCCCTAAATTTTGACGAGTTATACGAACATAAATGTAGGGAAAGGCCGATTTTTTTTGCAATTTCAGGTTTGGTCCCACAGTAAAAGTTGTTCATAATGACGAGTACAATGACCTCTTTACAGGTTGTATTAATGTTTTACCAATAAACCTGTATACAAATTCTCAAATAATATGTTGAGATTTGAGAAACATAACATCATATGGAACAGCGACAAGAAGTGACCCCCTCAAAATTTAGTTCATCAGTGTGCAGACAAATGGCGTACTTACCTATTGGTGTTTTGTGATTGGCTGGACACGGAGCTACGCTTGCTGCTCTTACCGCTGTTTGCGCTCAGGGATTTGGCCACTGAAGTCTGTGAAGATACACGTTTGTGAGTAAATGTTGGCTTACAAGGGTTTACAATTTCAGTGAGAGTTTGTTTTAGAAGTTCTATAGAGAGGTATTTATTTTTTAAATATCGCAGCATTGTGCTGAGATAGGAGCCTCTTTGACTTCGCTCGGGTCTTTTTGATGTGAAACATCTATAGCCGCACGTAAAACAAATTTTTGGCGTGGCGACGCATGCCGTGGCGACGCGTCGCCACGCTATATGATGGTGTATATATACAGTCACAGTCATGTGTACTGTGTGGCGACGCGTCGCCATGCGCAATCGACTGCGATTCTCTTCCCACTCGATCCGGCGTTAAGCTATCTCTCTCTCGCCACACAGATAATGTCGATGTTTCACATCTGCCAGGCGTCCCGTGACGGCTCACTTTTTTATTGGTTTTTTATTGTTTGGGTGGTTTTTAATATAACATTATTAGTTTTAAATGGTCCTTTTACTTACTACTAACTTCGTACCGCCTAAGAATTTTATCTTTGTTAATTTTTTCCCATGTTTTAATATATTCAGCTATTCGGGGCGGAGACAAATCCAACTAATCAAAGATTATAAAAATCGGTTCAGCCGTTCTTGAGTTATAAATGGTGTAACTAACCCGACTTTGTTTTATATAATATATAGAAGATTGGTCTTTCCTGTGTGTCCCAAATAAAATGTATTTCTTTATTTAAAACATTATTGCTTGATGGCCAGCTGATTTTCTTTAAGCACTGTGTTCACTAGGCAACAGATAGCGCGTTACAGTTGGCTTCGTCGTAACATATTCTCATGGATGAGAATGAGAAGCAAGTAAGTTTTCTCTGCGTAAATAGGTACATACCTTTGATGGTTTTGGCTTGTTGCAGTCAAAGTAGTCTTTGCATACATTCTGGTGCACAGTCTTTGTACAATCTGAAATGAAAATTTGACATTTGAAATAACTCATCATCATCTGCCTAGCCTTTTCCCAACTATGTTGGGGTCGGCTTCTAGTCTAACCGGATGCAGCTGAATACCAGTATTTTACATGGAGCGACTGCCTATCTGACCTCCATAACCCAGTTACTGGGTAATACGATACCTCTTGGTAAGACTGGTTATCAGATTTTCGGGCTTCTGATTACCCGTAACGACTGTCAAGGATCCAAAAATGACAGCCAGGACCAACGGCTTAACGTGCTTTCGGAGGGATCTCGGTATGTAAAAATGGTCACCCATCCACAGACCAACCGCGGCAAGCATAGCTTAACTTAACCTGATCGATCGACCTGTGCGGCTGTTTTTATTTAGCCACGGGCCCCTCGAGTATGTAAATAAAGTTCATAATTAACACTTACTGTCACAATACAAAGCGGGTTTGTCAGCCAGCGCCCGTCCGCACCAGTCGCAGTCGCCGCCGGAGCAAGCCGCGGACCACGCATGCGCGGTCTTACGGGATTTGTCCTAGAACGTATAAACAGACTGTACTTCCAATGGCACCGTGACACTTTATCGGTGAAACGTTCTTAACCCGAATGTAATAATCGCGGTGCGGTTTTAAATGATATGTTTTTTAAATTTAAAGATAGTTATTTTAGCTAGTTTAGAACAGAATCAGTGCATTGGGGCAATTATATGCTTAAAGGTAGTGCACTAACGCAACGCATTCCAAAAATGATCCTACATCACTTTCGTACTATTGTAGGTATAACTATAAACTATATCGCACGGTACAGGCGGCACCCGTAGCGAACTTTTTGCTTTGAAATGAAATTAAATTGTTTATTCTGTAAATAGGATTTTGAAATCGCTTTCACGTGTCATATTAAAAAAAAATATTGTAATTATGTAGATGGAGTCCACTATCTGTTTATATCTGTAATCCACATTGTGTACGTAATAAAGAGTATCCTATTCTACCTCTTTGCAATGCGATGCGATGCGTCCCGATGCCGCTCTTATTATATAAGAGCTCGTCGCTAAAGTAAGAGCTTGTCCCCATGCGGAAATAATATTCGGTAGCCTTTAGAAGTTGTCAATTTCCATAGAGGTAAATTATTATTATTTATTTTTAATACTTAATTTTTATTATTTATTGTACAGACGTCAGTACATCAAGTTACCCGAAACTGTCAAATTTTCCCAATCAACTTTGAGCCTTATGCTTTAGCCATAAAGTTGAAAATCTATTAAAGAAATTTGACAGATTTGTCTGGACTATTGACTAACACAAACACACACAAAAGAAAGCAGTCAGGCGATAAAGCTAAAATAACCTTTAAACAGGAACACAGAAACACTGCTTGGCGAGGCAACACAAATATACAAAGTATTATAAACACGAATTACCTTCTTCTTCCTGAAGAACAAGCTACCCCGTTTTCGCCTCTTCTCAGCGTGATGATCGAAAGCCGCTCTGTATAAAATAATCAACATTTTAAGTACAATGAAACACATAACCTCACTTTTTTACATATCTTCCCTGAACTTCTAGAGTGCATGAGAAGCACCCTTTATTTTCGTGTAAAATGTATTCGTGTTTTGTTTTTGTGACATGCAGAAAAAAGCGAAAAATAACATTAATAATAACCGTTTTATTTTGTAATAAAAATAAGTGTAAAATCAAACGAACACATCAAGCGAAGCCTGTGCCTTTAGCATGCTAGTTTTAATTTTTAAAAAATGTGCTTTTTATGTTTTTTATTATATATGTACTTACTCAAATCATACCGTGGACTCTGATGTTAAACAGCCTGTTTTGGTGCTAATGGGAGGTTCCCTACCATTTAATTGTTTCTTTTGAAAAGATTTTCTAAATTACGGATGGTCGTGATCATCAAACTGTTTGACATGCAAGATGTCAGTGAATTCCATTTATTTGTGATGTTGAGCCGCTCATTTGGGGCTTCGAACACTTCATTTGAGAATTTCAAGCAATTATTTCTGAACTTCCATAATGCCTTTGGTTAACTAAGTTATACATTTGCTAGTTTCAACAACCCGTTTGCGGGCTTAACCCTCTCACTTGGGGGCTTTAGTCATACATTTGCGCATTTCAACCGTCTATTTGTATTTAGAGAATTCAACACACATTTGGGGTCTTCAGTCACTCGTTTAGGGAACTTCATCCACCTAACTTGAATAAACCTGCGACTGATTACCTACATAATTCAAACATGTTCGATTCCTGCCTAACCCTGCAACAATACTCACTGTTCCAAGAACGTAAGTCGATGCAACCCCAGATGGTCCTGCGCGGGCGCGTGCCGCGCGGGCTGCGCGACGCCCACGGTCGCGGCCGACGCGTCGTCGCTCTCCGAGTCGCTGCCCGCCGCGCCGCCGCTAACCACACGCTTATGATGCTCGTGTATGTATGTACTGACGTGATTTAGTTTGGGGGCTTTGGGGGGCAGGTAGATTGTTTGGGGACTAAGTAGAGACGAGATTGGGGTAATGATTTTAATTTATAAATGGCTTTGGGGTTGCGATTCAGCAAGTGGAAATGAAAACTAATGACAAGAACGTAATATTTTTGGCATCTAATAGTTTTCAACCCTCAGACCCTTCCCTTCTTTCGAGCTTAAGAAAGTGGCTGGGACAGACTAGATGCAGAAGGCAGGGTGTTGTGGCGCAGCCTGGGAGAGGCCTGGGTCCAGCAGTGGACTGCGATAGACTAAGTTGATTGTTGATTGAATAGTTTTCATAGTTAGAAAAAGTCACCGTTTTTAAAAGTGGAAAGCAAGTTTAGAGTGTCCCAAAGGTAATTTTTCTTTGCAATCAATCAGATTGGATGTCTCATAAGGAAAAAGGACGTTAAATAATAAATCACGATAGTAATACATTAAAAGTGCAAATAAAAATGTAAAAAATCAAACATTGTGTACTAAATCGGAAGTGCTATCAAATTCAACCTGAGCAAAGCAACAGTGCGACAACAAATCAAAAACATCGACTCACACATGCATAAAACTAATTTCATAATGGAACCAACATTTTTAAAAACTACTATTAAAATGTTTGACAATCACTGGTAGTAGAAATTCCACGCCCACTTTTATTCAAGAGGTTTATATCTCGCTTGCTCACATACTCTGCAAGCGAGAGGCAAGTAATGGAACAGTGATTTCTATAGCAAACGCCAACGTTTATGGCACCCGCTGTCGTAAGACGCGGTTGAGAGATGACTCGAGAAACGGTCTTAAGGCGAAAGCGTCAGGGTAGCCCGCGAAATTCATTTTTTTTACGTAATTTGCAATTTGCTGGTCAGTATTAAGTTGTACGTCGATTAAAATATGATTCGCAGCCGTAACAAATATACATATATGTATTTGCAGAATTATAATTATTAGAATCAGTAATACAACTTGATAAGTTAGTATAATCCTAAAATGTCAAGATTTCATGAAATAGGTAGTCATTCGGTAGGATTACTTGGTCTTAAAGAGTTGTGTTGATGAATTTAAAGATTATAATTCTGTAAATACATATTTCTTACGGTCGCGAATCATATTTTAATCAACGTACAACTTAATACTGACCAGCAAATTGCAAAATACGTAAAAAACATTGAATTTCGAGGGCTACCCTTGCGCTTTCGCCTAAAGAAACGCCGAACTTAATATTCATCATCCTTCTTGCACGTTTAATGACCGCAACTGAGTTAGAAGGTTAAAGGTAAATGTTGGGTCTACCATGAAAGGAGGTTGTTCATTCAAAATGTGCTACAACAACGATAAAAAATTATCAAAACTGGACAATTTCATTACAGGACATGCACAAATATTCTATGGATTGACTTGGACGTAATTAACGGTACCTAAATAAATAATATTTTACTGTGTAAATGGAGGTGTGACTGTGACATTCATTACTGCTCTTAAATATTTGTACAGTGGATCTTTTGGTGCTTGAATGACATTGACAATGTGGCGCTGTTAGTTGAAATTGTATTGAAAAAACAAGATGGCGCCGTTAGTTCCGATTCCCGCCACGCGCCAAAAGATTCTTATACTGTTGTATGTGTGTTAAATGACTTCTTGACAATTCAAAGTGCCTGTAAATGGTTTAATTGAAATATATGCTTTGAGTTTGAAATGGAGATCTGATTGTGACATTACATTTGTTAAATATATATTAAAACATGTTGCAGTTGTTTTTTCTTTTTAATTTCCTATTTTTATCAAAATATGTAATTTTAATAAGTTACTATGCGTTTCTAGCCTAATTAGGTCCTACTTTAAGTGTCAGGGGACTAATAAATACGGGGAAGATCGACACTAGTAACTGAAGGCGAATTCCACCAATAAAACTGAACCCGAAAGCACATCTAAAATTCTAAATCCCGTGATAAATGACAGCTCTTGAACGCGGTTTAGACGTGCTGATCGCGATCAATTTTATTTGTGTAATTGGCACTGAATAATATAGAATCAAGGAATTTGTATTGTATCTCTAGTACAATGCGTGCCACGAAAGATGAGACTTGACCCCGCCTCCCCCGCTCTTTCCGCCGCCTCTATGACGTCCGGTCCCGTCCCGCACTCAGACCTCATACCGCTAAAGATACCTAACATCGTGTTCTGCGCATGTCAAACCACGTGGTGTGTCAAGTCTCATCTTTCGTGGCACGCTTTGTACACTTGTATTTAAAGCATGTGAAATATACCAGTCTAGTTTGATTATTAATTAATATTATGTTCGGGGTAATTTTGTGTCATGCGCGGTCTGGATCTGCTGTTCAACTACATATTATAATGGTTCAACTTTTGATAAGGGTTCTACTTTATGTTTTAAGACTACTGCAATGTACGGTCACCAAAGGAGATAAGTAACCAGACCCTCGGATATCGTTGAAGTTTAGTAAGAAACCGATGTATACTTGTAAATGTTTACTAATTACTTGTAACTTTTTTATTTAAATGAAAATCGTTTACTTTTACCATGTTTGTAAATATGTGAGCACCATGTATCTATCAGATAATTAATTTATATGTCATGGTTTCATTTTTAATTCTTTTACCTATTGTGATATAGTAATTTTATTTTAGGTGCATCGTCTTACAATATTTTGCATACATTAATTATATATCAATTCTATTTTGTTGTAATTTTTGACGTTCAAAACGTGCCCTTTATGTGCCTATTTGAAATAAATGCTTTGACTTTGACTTTGGATGGATGTTTTCAAATAAAATTAAATTTAGTTAATAGAAAACAAACAGTTCATTACAAAACAGTTCATTTATCAAATCAAATATTATTCGAAAACATCCAATAGGTTCTTACTGAACTATATTCGACGACCCTGGTTACTTATCTCTTTTGGTGACTGACACAATATTAATGAAAGAATGTTAGATTAGTATTTTATTAACAGTTATTCTTGTTAAAAACATTGTATTGTGTGGTGTCATTAGCCTTGATTTCTTTGGTAATCTTTAGTTATTGGTAAATAGTGTCACCAGTCTCTCCACGGAATCTTCCAAGATTTATTCTCTGTTTATTTGTTTCTTTTAACTATTTTCGACGCTATCACTCATATTTTATTATGAGGGCTGCAATCATGATTAGCTTGGGAGTAGTTTTATGTTGAAGCTGTCCTCTATGTAAAATACTTGAAAAATTGTTTCATTCGACTCAAAAATTACATTGTATGTTCTTTCCTATCAACAAAAGTGTCACAGAAGTGTACCTACACTCTAGTCTTAACTTCCCTAACATGGAGTCTAATGCTACGATCTTTAAACGTTACTAAGCACATATTTTGGCTAAGCGTTTCCCCTGTCACTCTCGCACAACTGTCAAACTACAAGTGCAAGACAGAGACGGGAATATGTCCAAGTCATAGCACGAGCGGAGTAACGGTTAAAAATCTTGGCTTATGCGTTAGACCCCGCTCAGAGACATAAGTGTGAGTTTTTTCACACACGTTCGATTGCGAGCGCGTTAGAATTTTATATGGGAAAAAGTTATAGCGTCACCTAGTAGTCACTAGGAGAAACCTAATTTCCCATACAAAATTATAATGCGCTCGCAATCGAACGTGAGTCGAAAAAACTCTCACTAAGGTAACTGGTCTCTAAAGAATGATCAAATTTGAATGACGTAAAATCATTAGAAAAACTTTGAAATGTAAGCCCCTATATCATTGCAATAAAATAGATTGATTGCCGTAAGTTTGAAAAAAAAACTCTCGGCGATCATTCTAATTTATACCGTACTTTACGGAGATTAAGAGTTAAATTGCAATGACTTACTAAATGGTTTTATATCGATCGTGTATGACCTACTTTAGGTCCTGAATATTGAGCATACCACACCCTTTAAAGTCTAAAATCGTTTACAAGACAAATAATAAGTGACTTAACCTTAATAGTACGTACACATTAGGCGCCGGCTGCGTGAGGTGCGGCTGTACTGCGGCCACGATGCTGGGCGTGGACACCGACTTCTGGAGCGGAAGGCGCGCCGCCAGACGCGCGCCCTCTACCGGGGCGACCACGCCCGAGCCCGGCGCGATGCCGCCCGCGCGGAGGGCCGCTGTTACTTTCTCGAAGTCTTTCTGTGAGAGCGGTAACATTTTTAACAACGTTTCAAGCAATATAAAATTAGAAATATCAAATTCATCGATTGATTGGTTAGATTGATCTCACGATAGACGGAGTTGTTAACTTCTGGTTTTAGTTTTCTGGGGTCTCAAGAACAACATTTTATCTTTACCCTTCCTTAAGTAAGTCAAATCAGATCCGATTCTTTACAAATGGCATGGCTAAACAAAGAAATCACGACGACACGGTCGGCGCAGTGGCTAAGCAGGTATTGCCTGCAGGTAGTTATTCCGGGTCTGGCTGTTTGTGTATGTAAGTTTAAATGTTTGTAAACACACCCACGATACAGGAGTAATTCGCGCGTGGAGCAACGTTTAAAAAAAAAAACAAAGAAAACTTTACTTATAGTCGAGGAATAAACCATCGAAAACTCTTTCAAATCAGTATTAATTATATAAATTCTGATTTGAAAGAGTTTTCGGCGGTAAATTCAGAGACAGATATTGATTCAGAATCTATAACATAAATTCTGATTTACTCCCATGCATGTGATTTAGTTTGATGTTGTGTACCACACCCCATATATAGTCAGTTATGTTTCCCATTTACTGCTAAATCCATTAAAACTAAGTACTACTTACAGCGAGATCATTGTCATTGAGCGAGTGTGTAGAATGCCTGACAGGTCGCGGCACCTCTCCTTCCGACTCCATTGACGAGAGTGACGCGCTGTGACCGTTCAACACACTGAAATGTAGAAAACAATGTATTTCGAAAGACGAGACAAGTGAATAACATCTTAGGGGCAAGATTCATAGACCACATTTTGACATTACTTTGCTTAAAACTATTTTTTTATGGGGAATTAGTCGCAAGCAGATGAGTTAAATGAATATAAAACGAATTATAAAATACCAGCAACGCCCCGCGGTTTCACCCGCATATATAGTGTCGATCCCGTGGTAATATCGGGATAAAAACTATCCAATGTCCTTCCCCGGGATGCAATCTATCACTCTGCCAAATTTTATCGAAATCCGTTCAGTGGTTTAGGCGTGAAAAGGTAACATACAGACTGACAGACAGAGTTACTTTCGAATTTATAATATTAGTATGGATATTTAAATTAAAGGTGAAATCTACAGATTGCTTTGCTCTTTAGCAAAAGACCTCCAGGCTTTTCCATAGCTCACGGTCGTGAGTTTTTCTTCACCATTTCCATCCCGCTGTAGTTTTTAAGCCGTCTTCCATCTTTGCAACGTAACAGAAGGGTTTGTAGCCAGAGAGAGACATAACAGAATGGTATCCCAGTATATAATGGTAATGGTATATAAAAAAGGAAAACAAATACTAAAATATTACATTGTGAATAACGGCCAGTATCTTCATCAAAACATTCAAAGTAACGTCACAAAAGTCAAAGTAACTGTTAAAGGAGATGAATAAAGTGGGGCCCTGCACGGACAAAGACTTAATAATATTAAGGGCTCATTTTTCAATCATCTGATAACTTTATTTGAGGAATAATTTTAAAATTTTTACTGTTATTTCATACAAAAACTGTCAAACTTTAATTTTATTCCTCTAATAAAAATTATCTGGTGATGGAAAAATCAGCCCTTAAAAAAAAACTTATAATAAGTACTTGAATTTCTATCATGACTTTCATTCCTCCGAATTTTTTTTTTTCATTTTGTGTTTCTTTACTATTTTAGCTGTTACTTGAATGAAGAAACACATGTGCCGTAGTGTCAGTAAAGGACAAGTAAAAGTCAACAGTAAAAGTCAGTTTGACTGATTACTTTAGTTGTTGATGAAGAAACTCGTTAGTGTTATGTACAAGGAAGAGGCAGAGGTACATACTTGCGCTGCCTGTGCGAGTCGTGTGTGCGGGGGCCGGGCTCGAGCGCCGCCCAGCTGCTGCGGCGGCCCTCGTCGCGGCGCTCCCATAGACCCCATTGTCGGGATTCACCTGTAAATATGTGTAACATAACTAGTATCATGGAAGCACACATGAAAAAAAAAAAAGGATTATACAGTACCCGGCGATAAATATTGCACATCGACCTTTGGAAAGAGACAATCGGCTAATTTCGGCTTCGTAGAGCGTTATCTCTGTCGCACGAAATACAAACAGTCCGGTATCTATTAGGAGCTGTTAAAACAATTATGATTCGCTTCTTTTGATAATTATTTTTATTCTTTGTATAAAATCGATAGGATCGAATGGGTCGATGTGCAATATTTATCGCCGGGTACTGTACATAATATTATATCAGACTAGGCTGCCTTTCCACCAGAGATGAGCGAGGATGCGTAGCGAGGGATGTGTGTAAAACTAACCAATACCAACGCTAACTTAGTTCAAACTATAAAAATGAAGCGATGTTATTGGTTGGTTTCACACACATCCCTCGCTACGCATGCTCGCTCGTCTCTGGTGGAAAGGCAGCCCAAAGAAAGTGGAACGGACTTGTGTAAAGTACCTACAATCAACAGTAGGTATTCAAATTTTAAAATAATGATCACTTATTAGTATTTTAGGCTCGATTGTAATTTATTATTAAGAACTTAGATCTTTAATAGAGGATAAAAAAGAAGACAGAAGAAAAAAATATCATGTCCGTGTCGTTTTCACCCGCATGGAGAATCCCACAGTAAAATCCAGGTTACGACTGGTTTCCATCACTACATTATAAGATCTAAACGCAAGATTAAAGCTTCTGAGTGTTCTCTGCTTCGAGCCAGATACCACCATAGTGCTGATCCACCCATAAATTGTACAAACTAATATTTTGGCAATATAATCACTTTTAACACGTCTTGGTAATCGGCTTATCCTGTCCAGTTCGCATGGCTTACCTCGATTTCCATCTCGGCTAAGCATAATTTCGTTTAAAAGTCACGCCAAATTGCCTGCGGGGTAATTACGTCCACACTTATAAAGGCAATGCCATTCATTTTAACCATTTATTAACAATTATTGCGTTACTTACGTTGTCGAGCAAACACATTTTTCAAACATATGAAGTTGATAATGAGTAAATACATTAGGAATTTCCTTCAGAATCCTTACCGCTGCCCTTCCGGCTCTGTGGGTAGAAGTCGAGATGTGTCGGTGACGAGCAGTCAACTTCCACCGTGCCGTCCTTACATAGTGAGGGACATGACGTGCTGAGTCGACTGCTGCCGGTCGCCTGAACAAAAGAAGAACAGGTTTTAGAAGGAAATACAAATTCCGTCAAAACCAAAGTGTACCCACATTTCACCAGTTATATACAGACGCCAGCACATCAAGCTACTACAATCTGTCAAATTTTTTAATAGATTTTCAACTTTATCGCTAAAGCATAAGGTTCAAAGTTGATTGGGAAAATTTGACAGTTTCGGGTAGCTTAATGTTCTGGCGTCTGTACCTTGGGGTCGGCGCAACACGTTTTCTTCTTCCATTCTCACCTGTCAACCGTCACCTTTTCATTCAATCCCTTTTCTATCATATCATTTCTTACACAATACATCATTAAATAAATAATTACCAGTAATGGCAGTGGCGCAGTTCTCATGCGCTGCACAGCTGCATGCAGTCGTCGCAGCTGCTGCAAGCTGTCTTCAAGTAATCCCGGACTGTGCGGGGTTACGCTTATCGTTGGCACCTGTAAGTACATGAAACTGTAGCTACCACATAGCTCATAAAAATATAAAGTCTTTTCAAATTTATGTTATTTCAAGTTAAACAAATATCAACTTTATTTTAATAACGATTAAGTTGATTTCAGAGTGACTAGCACTATTGAAAAAGTTATAAAAATGTTAAGTTGTAGCGTAAACTGAACTTTATTATGTAGGAATTTAAGTTATTTTTCAATAAACTCATATTTGTTTTGTTTGTTTGTTGTTTGTAGTCAAAATGTATGGAACAGCCAATTTTTTTTAATAGCCTTCGGTAACTTCCAACGCAGGGTTAAATCATGTACTGAATCCACTGAAGATCAATGGTCATCAGTTAAACAGTAGGAAGTGGTGAAAGTCGGGCGTATTGGGGGCTGTCTTATGTCATTTAGACGTTTCAAAAAGTGCCGATTCTCAGCCCAACTAGTTTTGATTTTGAATGATAACAACTACCTCAAGACCTACCTCAATAAACAGTCTGCTCATGCGCATCCATATAAGTAACTACAAGTAAGTATATTCTATAGGAGAAACCCGAGAAAATGAATAGCATTGGGTTATCCCAGAGTATTTTTGACGGGTAAGCCGTCATTATTGTCATTCAACGATTAGCGGGTGGGTGCTCAGCGTGCAGTTGAAATCGTGTAAGAGAGAAGGAATAAAGTAAAAATTATTCTGTATTATTCAGGATTTACCGTTAGTTTTACCTGTGCCCTGGCGGCGGCCATGTCTGGTGGTGGCGTGGATCTCGTCACGTGCTCAGTGACCTCGTCCTCGCTGCTGTCAGAGCGCGAGTCCGAACTACCGCCGCCCTCGTCTGGAAACAAACAACAGCAATTGTTAAAACAAGGATAAGCAGTTTTTGAAAATCCGGTTGAAGGCATCATCCTCCTGCCAATATCCCAATATAAGTTTGGTCCGCACAGCATTCTACCATACAATTTATTAAGAGGAAATGCGGTCCGAGAGAGTTTTGAAAAAGCCTAAGTAAAATGTCATAGTTCGAGATTTGGCTCTCGCCTATTTCTTCCTCCAATATTGGACCAATTTAAAAGATATTTCATTAACTGAATAAGGAGGATATATACTGTGTTCCTATGTTTTTCTTTTCATTAATAGTTGTCAAATTTGTACACTAGGCCCCTGTTGACAGCGGTTTAAATCGACAATTTTGAGCACTTTTTGAGGGTTCTAGTGCTTATAAAAATAATGTATCATCAAAAATGAAAACATAGGGACATAAATAGTTAATATTTATTATTTTGTAAAAAATCATTGCTTTATGGTCATTAACCAAAAAGAAAACAGGCGAGAGCGTTTCTATGGAGAACCGACCGGGCCGCATTTCCTCTTAAACGCCATTTCAGAAGTTAAAGTTTAATATTACTTTTTTATTGATGGGTATATCAATAGGTTCGCCTTTTCTTGTATAACTACAGTAGCGAAGGGTTAATTTTTGTAAGAGGTAAGCCGGAGTAGATATATTTAATACGATTATATTATTTATCTATAGAATACCTGACTGTGCCATTTTTCAAAGGGAAGCCGGTAGGAATCGAGTTATATGGAACCTTCGTTACAGCCGGTCGATTCTGTAAAAATCTCACCGTGAAAACTTAGATGATGTGTTTGTTTTTGCTAGGAATTGACACTATTGACAGCTCACTCCACGCCCACTTCACCTAAGTTTTCACGGTGAGATGGTTACAGAATCGCACTGCTGCTAACTAGTGAAGTAGTGACCCGCCCATGCTTCGCACGGGTGCCAAAACATACCAAAACATGGAGATTTATATGCTACTAGCTTTTCCCGCGGCTTCGCCCGCGTAGAGATCGGAAAAAAAAAATCGGAATAAAAAGTATCCAATGTGTTAATCCAGGAATTTAGCCAATGATAAACTGTGTTTATCATTGGCTAAACTCCTATAATAGAACACATCAATTCAAAGAATCAAGAGCAACCAAAATACTCGAAATCTGTTTATCCTCAGCAACACCTGATCATCAAAACACCCGTAATGAGCATAATGTTGTTGTTTACATTAGCAACATCTTAGCGGTTACCGTAAATACGTTAGCCGCGGTGCGTCTGTACCTCAATCAAGTGATTAGCTTTCGGTAGAACGTAGTTGTAATATCTTTTTAGAAAGTGATTTTAGTTTTGGGAACTTGGGTAAGTGGGTAATTTTTCGGGAGCATATTTTCGACCTGAGAAGATGAGAAGTAGAAGATGGAGATGATGACGAGATGGCGCGGGCGTGACGAGTTAGATTCCTGTCTAAAGGATTGGGCTCAAATTGCAAAAGAGAAAGTTATAAATTATTCCCGAGATACAAAAAATCACAATAATAAGTCATATACTGACAACTTGAAAAACACGGCTGGGATAAACTGGATGCAAAATGCGAAGAACGGGGTGTTGTGGACTTAGTGAAGATTTACGTCCAGCAGTGCGATTCTGTAACCATCTCACCGTGAAAACTTAGGTGAAGTGAGCTGTCAATAGTGTCAATCCCATAGCATCAGATGGAATGACATCAATGACAGCGAAGTGAGCTGTCATTGATGTCATTCCACCTGATGCTATGGGATTATAGATACCTATTGAAAATTCGTGATTGTTACTATCCTAGTAAATATGTCGTTGGTGGGCCTAATACTCGTAATAGGCATTGAATTGGATGATTAGATCTCGAATGATAATGTTTTAAATTATATGAAACCAATTACAGTCAAACCTGTATAAGTGAGAACTGGATAAGTGAGAAAACTCTATAAGTGAGAGTAATAGCCAGGACCCGTCATTTTAAGCTCTCAAAACCTCTATTAGCGAGAAACAGAAACCTCTGTAAGAGAGAGTCGTTTTTCCCTCATAGACCTCCGTAAGTGAGACTGCTACTTATCTATACCTCTATAAGCGACAGTCGAACTTTATTTACAAATTTAACATCTGCTATTTTATGACTCTCATTCGTAACTTTGGTGAAACTTCCTACCATTGTTTTTGTATTGTTTTCTCGTCAATGTTGTACCTATTCTATTTCGTGGAACTAAATAATGTTGTTATTCTATCGCATTCTTTTCGCATGGACACGTGTGCCTGTGTACCATCCTGTTTGTCGGACTTACTCAATTTATAGTTATCAATTGCGAAGGAAAGTTCTGTTCTGCACCATGTCAAAACGGAAAATTAAAGTATTGTCATTAAGTGATAAACTTAAAATAGTGAATGCGTTTGAATCCGGAAAATCGCGAAATGAAGTTCAGAGGGAGTTTAATTTACCAGAATCCACCTATTATAAAATTATAAAATCAAAAGACTCTATAAAGTCTGAGTGCTCTGATGGACATGTACACACAATACAATTTTTGTTTTGTTTTCATAAGCATTTAAAAATATATACATATGTACATAATATATGTATAATTTTATCATATTACATATTTACTACATTCTTACTTGCTGTGTCTTGTTATTGCTGCGTACCTCTATAAGAGAGAAACGCTACCCATGTACCTGCATTAGCGAGAAACTCGGGTTAGTGAGAAACCTCTATAAGCGAGAATGAGATTGTGCTCCCTTGAACTCTCGCTTATCCAGGTTTGACTGTATACGAACAAAGTCCCCTGCTAAACTCAGCATTTCCAAAATCGAGCACCAACAATGCTTCGATCGAAATTATTCCATCTATAAATAACTGTTCTTAATACCAATAGAAGTGTCGACTGCTTCCAATATAACACTGCCTTTATTAATTGAAGGTGTCAATCTGTTAAATAGGCATCGACAGGCAACAGTATACAAGAATATGTCTGTCAAAGCGACACACCTCACTGACACATTTCTTCGGAATATTGTGGTGAGAGACCATCTTCTTCTTAATGAAAATCTTAAATTCATTCATTCACTGAATGACAATGCATCGCTTCAACCGCTGAGTCTAGAAGAAATTTTTCATTCTATAAAGAAAGTCAGCACTAAGGGTTTGAAAATTCATCCCATAAAGAGGTTTAAAGTTTGTATGGAAGTTCGTAATTTTTCCGATATTAATTCCTATAGGGCACACGGTTTGTAATATTATAAATTCTATGTGCACCAATAAATATTGTCTTTCACATCTAAATTAACACAGTCCATTACTAAAATTTAACCTTAAAAAATTAAAATTTAGCCTTTTCAAAGTCAAGTACCAAGACTGCGTCGATCGAAATATTCCCATCTATAAATAACTCCTCTTAACGAGACCAATGGAAGTATTGACAGCTTCCGAATAACACCGTGTTTCCCGAAGGTGTCAATTAGTTTAATAGGCATCGACAGGCAACAGGCAACAAGATACAAGAGCATGTCTGTCAAAGCGAACACCTCACTGACACGTTTCTCCGTAATATTATGAGAAGTGGCACAAATGTTTGCAAGTGGGCGTTTCTTCATAAGCTTTTGTGATTGAGATATTAGATAGGACAAGCCCTGTGACATTTTCATTGAATACAAAACGTGTGTCCGATGGGATTTCTCATCGTTAAAAAAAAATAAGCTTAAAAACTAATACTCGACTAATGAAAAGGGTGAAACAAGAAAGTACCTTCCCGTGGTCACAAGCTTCCATAGCTTATAAGTACATAATTTTAATTATGTTAGTACAGCGGCATGCGACCACGGGAAGGTACTTTCTTGTTTCATCCTTTTCAGTAGTCGGGTTTTAGTTTTTAAGCTTATTTTTTATTTAAGAAAGTGTTTAGTTCCAATAATTATTGGAACTGTATTCCTCTCCTTTTTTTTAAGTCGGTAAAGATACCCATTCTAACTATTCCTATCAACTCCCAGCACAAAAGTCCAACCATATTTAATTTCAAAAAGGTATTTCATTTCGTATCTCGTCCATTAAAAGCCATGTTCTGAAACTGAACACAAATGTTTATCAAGCGTAACTTCCCGAGTGCTGGCAAAAGCCTCACAAGCGAACTTCACAACTTTGCCCTCACTCCGGAGAGGAATACATGCAATGTACAGACGCCAGCACATCAAGCTACCCGAAACTGTAAAATTTTCCCAATCAACTTTGAACCTTATGCTTTAACTATAAAGTTGAGAATCTATTAAAGAAATTTGACAGATTGTAGTAGCTTGATGTGCTGGCGTCTGTACTTTGATATGCCAGGGTAGGTATTAGTTTCAAATCGACCCGGTGTTTGCATGCCTTTATAGCGAAAAGGTAATATTATTTAAAATAGCGTATATAGTGCTTTACGTATAAACGTGAACATGCTCGGAATATTTAATGCCGGGAGAGGACGCATACATGTTTAAACAGGGACTTTATTTTAGTGCTGAGACTGACAGTCTGATCAAAGCAAAAGCGGTGTTTTGTTTTGAACTACATTATTTGCATCAAATTCTTTTAAAGGTTCTATTTCAGCCGAAAAACGTCCACTGCTGGACATATGGCTCGGCCAAGCACCGCCACTTCGACTGGTTCTGTGCTTCTCGCATCCAGCGGATTCCTGCGGCCTTCACCAGGTCATCGGTCCACCTTGTAGGAGGCTTTCCAACGCTACGTCTTCTGGTATGTGGTCGTCATTACAAAACCTTTCGGCCCCATCGGCCAACTGTTCTGCGAGCAATGTCCCTGCCCACTGCCACTTATGTTTGGCAATTCTTCGGGCTATGTCGGTTGTTTTGGTTCTCCTACGGATCTCGTTTCGGTCATTCTAAAGGTCAAGGATAAAGGTTCTAAATACACAGCAATAATTGTCTTGTGTTGGCGGAGGCTACTTCGTATACCATGGACCGCCATGATAATGAATTAACTTACATTTACTTACATGACCTAAAGCGCAATCATTGTCGGACTGCATAGAAAAGAAAGAGAAGCGCGATGAGACAACGCTGGTAATTTATTGCAAAATATGAAGCAATTATCTTGTGTATGGTTTTTATTGTAAAAAGAAAGTGTTTGAGGTATCTTCATGATTTTTTTCTATCGTATCAAATTAGTTGTATTATGTTTTCAACACACTATCTACCTAGCATATATCCTGAAGAATATCATACATTTTTCTGATTTTTTTACTGTAGTCGATCATATACTTTTGCTTATGATACTGGGCAGGGTGAAAGGAAAACGCGTTCAAGACAGATCACCGGCAAGATGGTTAGACGCGATCAAGACGGCATTTGGAGGCACCATTTACCGAGCTGTCCAGACGACAGAAGACCGCATAACTTGGAGAAGCGTCGTATGTGGTCGCGATCCTCAACATTGAGGGAACGACGAAAAAGAAGAGAATGTTCCTAAGAGGCAGTGACAAATACCCGATACTTTGGCAAAAGAGGTCAAATGCCAAAGCTAAGTCACTGCATTTTCTATCCTTGCACCCACTTTGTCCAACATAAATGAAAGTCTTAGAGCATTTAACCTATGGAGACGGCATAGCTGAACGAACCCCTCTGCCAAAGTCGGTTGGCCATATGACCATGCACGTTACATAAAACTAGTTCATTCGCCGACCGCCGCCATTGTGTATCGTATTGTGTCGCAAGTAAGTGCTCCCAAAAAATGGTTAATTGTGCTGTTTCCTCGTGCAAAAACCGATCTGCAATTTCAAATTTGCGAAATCATGGTGTTTCCTACCACATGTAAATATAAATTATACATTAAAATAGTTTTATTAAGTAAAATGCCGAAGTAATCGTTATTGACATAACCATAGAAAAATACAGTGGTACGTTGGTAGCGCAAACGCAGTACAGGGGCTAACTGGGATAGGGATTCGCATAGTGCTGGGACAACGTGAATGAATGATTGTTTAAATAAATTATTTTTCGTACCAGTTGCTCAAAAAAGTGACATTCTATGCCACAAAAAAAGAACATAACAATAGTCATTTTTAATCTGTTAAAAACAGGGAAAGAAAATTGTACTGAATTTCATTCATCCTCTAGGGGGAGAATGTGATTTAAATTTGGAATACTTACTGAAATTTATACTGAACTACATCTGTGTTTACACCATTGAGTTTGTATATAAAGCATTATACATCTTTTTGAAAAAGGAATACGCATTTATTATGCAGTTATGATCATTAAATAAAATTACGAAAACCGACGAGGCCGTATGAGCTTGATGCCTTTGCTTTTCCGACAAAAAAATATTAAGTAGTCTAGGAATTTGTGCCGCGTTTTTGTTTTCTTCAAATACATAAACGTTAAGTTTATTTTAATATCTCATATTATTATTGTGTTAATTTTTTCGCAAATGGTACGAAAAGTAGAGTATTTTCCTCGGTGATAAAGCTGTCTTAGTCTTGGGTGAACTTAAATCCCTCGCTACACTCAGGACTCGTCTTAAATCCCTCGCTTCGCTCGTGATTTCAGTTTTTAACACCCTCGCTACGCTCGGGAGTAAACCTCGAGTCCTTCGTTACGCTCGCGATTTAAATCGTCACCCGCGACAGAAGACACTGCTTTATCCCCTTGGTTAATAATCTACTATTTCTAGTCAATAGGTTCAGTAACCGGTTTTTTTCTGCATGTATCTGGACAAGTCAGGTTGAAATAAAAAACGATTATTATCACTACATAGTATAAAACAAAGTCGCTTCCCTGTCTGTCTGTCCCTATATATGCTTAGATCTTTAAAACTACGCAACGGATTTTGATGCGGTTTTTTTTAATAGATAGAGTGATTCAAGAGGAAGGTTTATATGTATAATACATACATAATATAGTAGAGGAACACTGGTAATTTTAGAGGTTTCTAATGTAATGTCGTAAATAAACACATTTTTGAAGTGAAAACTTCTTTAGCGGCGTTGTACACTTTTTTTGTAATGGGTAAAAAATGTTAAACTCGCGTCAGGACACGTGACCTGATCGAAAATTCGTAAGACGGATGGCCGTAGCCGGTACCGCGCGTGTTTTGTTTATAAGACGATTCACAAAATACACACGTAATTGTTCAAGTTTTTTGCTCTTACATTGTAAACGCTGGCTGAACCCGTCGAGATAGATCAAAATAATGTACTACAGTATTGTACACCTTAAAAAGGTCTACAAAAAAGTTCGCGATGGTATATGTCTATCTCTTAGGGATAACCCACAATAACCATTTTTTATCCTATACTTTTTACGAGAAATAATGGCTCTAAAATTATCAGTGTTTCTCCATTGCACCCGTGCGAAGCCGGGGCGGGTCGCTAGTTATATATTGTAATTAAAAATCAGTTCTCTGTGAGTCGATTTCAATTCTTTTCTTTTGTAGGTTTAGGTTAATAAAAAATAACAGTTTGTTCGTTTCGTATGTGAGTTTATGTAGCTAACGCAATTTGAAAAGAAACACAATAAAATAAGTAGGTAAATATGACGCCCAAATAACCCACCGCGTACCGTAGGTATTAACAAGTAGATTTTTCAAGGCTGTTACGAAAATGCAGTACATACACATTAAAAATAATGGATATCATTTTCGTTTGATTCTGTTGGCACTTGTTTAAACTGATTACTTATATTCTATATATTTTTTCAACAGATTTCCAAAAGATCCTGTAATAAGAGAAAAATGGAGGATATTTTGCGGTAATATAAAAACTTGGGGACCCACGCGTACTAGTGCAATCTGTTCAGAACATTTCATGTCGTCTAGTTTTAAACAACTTTCAAATAATAGAAGGCAATTAGTTGAGGGTGCAATACCCACTTTAAAATACATTCTTGGCACGGAAGAACCGCCTGCAAAATTACTTAAGAGTGCAAAAATCTCAGGAATTGCAAACACCACACCTGCCATTGCAACAGAAGTAGTTTCTTTTTCTTCATCCAATCCATCCATCCAGTGGTCAGTAGAGTCTCACAGCCAATCTATTTCTCAATCGTTACAGTCTCACAGCACATACAACTCTCAACAATCAACTACATACAGCCAATGCGTTTTGTTGTAATTCTTAATGTGTAATTGTTTGTTTTCCCAAAAAAACAAAAAAATATATATATAACTATGGCTATAAAGCCACACCCGCATGTATTCAAATACAAATACATAATTTAGTTTGTTTCATCATTTAGCTAGACAACACCCAACTCAAATGGTTTTAAAAAACGGATGTCTAAAAGTGCTTATTTATAATAAAAGTATTATCTGATTGATTGTATTATTTTAAATTCTACCCTTTCCTACTTTTTGACATGTATACATTAAAAGCCCGTATTAAAGAACGGGGTCCAAGTATGAATCCCGAATTGCCGAACCTAAATGCAGAATGATAGGAAAGCAATATAATACTATAATATTATTGAGTAATAAGAAAAAATGTTTGACTATGAAAATAAATACAATCGTACTTATCTATAGCACTAGGGTATGAATTGTTTTGTCATTACTACGTAGTTTACTAAGTTTGCTACGTAGTTTCGTAGGCACTAATAATATTGAGTATTTTTTGTACAGACGCCAGCACACCAAGCTACCCGAAACTGTCAATCTATTAAAGAAATCTGACAGATTGTAGTAGCTTGATGTGCTGGCGTCTGTACAAGAAAATAAAACAATATTATCTTTTTATTCGGTCATCCATGCAATGAATGAAATACTTTTATTCATTCGTTCATACATTGCTTGTGCCACAACACTAGCACTTTGTGTTTGTTGTCATAGGACAATTGCATAGATACGTACAAATTTGTCAATATATGTGTGTTTTTTTATTGTGTGACTATTCTGTTTTTGTGTGCGTTTGTAGCAATAGGAAGCATGTATCTGTGTGTAGTTGTCAAATTTAAGTAGTGTGCTGTATGTGTTTTCCTCGCCTCCCGCAGAAAGTGGCAGAAAAAATTGTTCGGGGATTCGCTGCTTGCCATCTCCATAGGTTAAATGCTCTAAGATGAAAGTACGCAGAAAAGATGCTGTGTAAACAAGCCCTTTGCAAACTTTTCAAAGAATTCTGAAAATAATTAATCTCAGCTTTCCTTTAATCAAACAGTTGTACAGTCGAGTTTTATTGGCAGTGACAATGTTTCAAAATATTGTAAGCGTTAGTTCTAAACTAAAGACATCAATAAAATGTTGTCATATAAACTGTTCATAAGTATGTTACGGTCAAAAATATCTGACTACTCTACGGAACATAAATGTCTAAATACTCTAGATTTCAATATATTCGGTGCAACCTAGGATTCGTAAATATCTATACAGCTTTGAATATTCAACTACGAGTAAATGGCCTTTATCATTTTTATTTTTGCTTGCCGGAGCAGAAGTACGAGTAATAATGCAATGTTGCCGTTGAAGGATGTCATAACTGACAACTTCAAATTGAATTTGTTTCAAAGAAAAATATTACAATAGGATATACTTCTGTAAAGAGATTGTTCAAAGAACTTAAGACAACAATTTGAGACATGTCAAATTGTCAAGATATTTATTTTCATAGAAAAATTGCATAGATATCTGTGAACCTAACTTCGCGCTAAATAATATAAACAAGGGATTGCGCACAATTTTTAGTCTTTGTCTGTAGCAAAGACTATAGGTATATTCTCTTTGGTCTGTAGCAATATTATTGATATATTGTAGTCACATATTTATGATGTCAGAGATTGCTATTTAGAGTTTTATGAAACTCACCATTGCCTATATATTTTTGATTCATGAACATGCTCAGATATTAAAGAACTCGACTGTACCTTGCACAAAGAACAAGAATTTTACGGCTTCATAAAATTGCAAATGCAAGACATCGTCTTCGTAGTTTTACGAAAAATACTTTCGAGACATGCTCCTTATTTAAAACGTGACAGTCACTCCTAAATATGATTTCTGTGTGTCCGTCTTGCTTTATCTTTTCTTCCAAGACGCAAACAGTATATAAACAGTGTACAAGTATAATATATCCAAGCAACATGACAAATCTTTACAAATCTCTCCAACTTCTCTCACGAATCTATCAACTTCGAACAAAGGAAACTCCAGAGCAACACCCAGAGCTGAATACGAATAAATCCATCGCGTGGAAGTTATCAGATGCAGACAACGGAAACGGATATTGGTTGCAAGTCGGACATCCTATCGGAGGGGATATGAAGAGGTTGACAGTGCAGCGTTCCGATGCATCGACTACTCGAGTTTCATCGGAAACTCCGCTTTGATTTGGTCGTTTGTTATTATTGGAACTGCTTATAAACATTCGGTAGGTACGTAAATTCTAATTTGGTACGCGTAATGTCCTATTGATTTGGGGTTTACAAGCGATTGGGTTTAATAGTTCCCAGTTCGACAGTTTCGTCGATGGTTAATGTTGGTACTTAAAGTTTAAACGACTGTCGAATGCGACACGTGCTGAAAAATACGATACGTTTTAAAAGGGGAATCGTTGTCACGATCAAAAAACAGAAAACGGTTAATCAACGTTGAATCAACATCACCTTTTAAACCCAAATAAACAAAGCACCGTATAAAAATATCAGGATCCAATAACCTAACACGAACGCAGCGCCATCGCTGTGAAAATCACGTACAAAAAATTAAACAACCTTGTTAACACTGAGCCCTTATATTTTCATGCAGAAAAAAAGCTAAACAAAGAAAAAACACATCCCATATTTCCCCATTTAGCGGCATACAAAATGCATAATCATCCGGAGACAGGGCCGCCCGGCCTGACCCACTTTCCTGGAGGTCAAGGCTTAGAATACAACCCTGTTGAGCGCTAAGCTGAACCAACATAATTAGACCCACCACGAGCGTACGCGCAAACAAAAGGTTTGGGAGAACGGAAACCTGCACAATGGCGACAGCTCATCTGAAGTTGGACAAAACCCAAATTGTAACTGTCTGTTTTACTTGTCATGCTTTTGTTGTGCATTCTCGTGATACAAATGGCTGAATGTGTTTTGAGAGTGAATTGCTGGGGTTATGAATAGCCGGGTACTGCGTGGGCATCTTAAGAGGTAGAGAGAGATAATGAATACAAAGTACCTAGTTAAATTGGCAATGGCATCTATATGGGCGTTTGGCTTTCTATTTCTGCTGTTACGCTTCACATCAGGGTAATAGGTCAAACGTTTATGCCTTAGTAGTAACAGTGATACGTTGGTCTAGTGGTCACAAGCGCTAAGTAGGTACTGCTGAGCATGAGGAGTCCTGGTTCGGATTCCCGGTTCGGGTAAAGTGTTACAGAGGTATGAGGAACAGAGTGTAAAGTTCACTCAACCTCCATAGAAAAGGGAGGATCCTCCGACCAGACGGGTGTTGTGTCTGGCGGGCAACTGCCCCAATGGTTCATGTCGGGCCGTTGTATCTATGCTAGTTGCGCGAACTCTGCTTGCGAGATGCAGGATTTGCGTGACGTCAGTATGACGCGTTGTTTGCTTGTGGCGTTGTAGATACCGCTACAGTGTTATTGGGTTTTTCCAATTGGAATTACTAAGTAGCAGCCTGGAGTCTGGATATAATGACAATAGGCTCGGCCCTATTAAGTACATAGAACTTGAAACAAAACTGACGAAATGTGGGTGTACTATAGGTACACCTCTGCCTAACCCTTCGAGGAATACAGGCGTGTTGTTATGTTATACTAACAGCGCCCCGCGGTTTCATCCGCATAAGTGTCGATCCCGTGGGAATATCGGGATAAAAACTATCCTATGTCCTTTCCCGGGACTCAAACTATCTTTATACCAAATTTCATCTAAATCGGTTCTGCGGTTTAAGCGTGAAGAGGTAACAGACAGACACACTTTTGCATTTATAAAATTAGTATGGATGTTAAGTAAAAGGGTAACTAAATCGCCATATAAAAGGACTAGTTTCTGCCCGCGACTTTGTCCGCGTGAAATTTCGGACCCCGACCGCGCTTTTACTTCGTTTTTGCTTAGCGTTATTTCTGACATTTGTTCTTTTTACTCGGCTCCTAAGGAAGGGTCATAGCGTAATGTTGAATTTTCTAGCTAATATTTTCACTACAGCGCTATTCTCGACCTAAAACTGTAAAGGAAAACATCGTGAAGAAATCGGCATGTCCTAGAACCAAAAATTTCTTGTTTCCCCGGCCCATCACGTCGCATTGCATCACCTGCCCGCGCTTTTCGCTTAGCGTTCTTTCTGACTTTTTTTTCTTTTTGCTCGACTCCTAAGGGTCACAGCGTGATGTTAGGCCTATAATTACCTTCCCCAAGAATTGGGCTCTCAAATGCAAGAAGAATTTTTCAAATCCGACTGGTATTTCCAGAGATTAGGGCGTTCAAACAAACTCTTCAGCTTTATTTATTAGTATCACACTAATATTATAAAGGCGAAAGTTTGTGAGTATGTGTGCGTGGGGGGGGTGAGTGTGTGGGGAGGAGTGTGTGGGGGGGTGTGGGTGTGTGGGGGGGGCGTTTGTTTGTGTGTGTTTCTATGTTTTTACTTCTTCACGCTCAAACGGATGGACCAATTTTGATGAAATTTTGTATGGAGGTAGCTGACACCCTGGATTAACATAATAGGCTACTTTTTTATCCCGGTATTCCCACGGGATCGACACTTATGCTGATGAAACCGCGGGACGCAGCTAGTTAGATAGATAAAGCCACAACGAAACCGATCTCGTATCGTGTTCTAAGACAAAGGCGTTTTTGGCTACAGAATCTTTATGCAAAATACTCTTTGATCGTAGAGCAAAATGCTAGACTGAAGTGTTTGTTCGTGAATGTTTAAGGTGAAGGATAAGACAGTCGAAGCCTTTCTTAGACGCAATTCGTGAGCTAGGAAATGTCATGCAATCAAAAACAATGCCAACTAGTTGTTCAGGTATACATCAAGGAAGATTTGAGGTTCTCTTCAATGCAATGTTGGTAGCAGTATACACTATAGTTACTTTCCAAATAAACCAATAATCCGTGGTCACATGCCGCTATACTAACATACTTATAAGCTATGGTAGCATGCGACCACGAGAAGGTACTTTCTTGTTTCATCCTTTTCAGTAGTCGGGCTTTTAGTTTTCAAACCATTTTTTTTTTGGGCTTATTTCAGTAATATTTTATATTTTTTTTTTACTTTTTATATTTTTGAAGTGTGCTAATTAAGCCCTTTCATTTAATACCCAACAAGGCACCACACCATCCCAAAATATTTATTTTTAAATTCTGTACTTTATGTCCTCTAGAGGGCGCCATATTGAATTTAGTGTGACGTCACATAGCTTATAACCAGCGGACGGTCAACACGCTTTTATCGATACCACATTTGACAAATTATTGATTATGTACTTTTGAAGTTATGAGGGAACAGATGAACATATATATACATACCGGTTAAAATCATATACCCTCCGTAGTCGGGTAAAAACAGAATCTTCTTTACCATGAAAACATATTTCACCCATAATAAAACATAACATCAAGCCTGTAATCCCCAAAGGGTTAGGCAGGGGTGTACCTATACTACAACCATATAGAGGTATGAGGGAACAGGGTGTAAAGTTCACTCATACTCCATAGAAAAGGGAGGATCCTCCGACCAGACGGGTGTCGTCACTGGCGGGCAACTGCTAGATGATTCATGTCGGGCCGTTATACAGTATGTTAACTAACAGAGGGCGTTCCCGTTAACCCGCAATAGTATAGCATCCATACATGCTAAAAAAAATATTACCATTCGAAAATAAAATGTTTTTATTTTTTTTTTATATTAAAATATTCACTAAAAATCGTAAATTGATACGTTAAAGAAACACTCTGTGCACGCGTACTTGAAGGACAGCAATGTCGGAATTTATTTAATTAAATACTTAAATTAGAATTAATTAAATAAATAGAGTATCAATTTACGATTTTTAGTGAATATTTTAATATAAAAAAAAATAAAAACATTTTATTTTCGAATGGTAATATTTTTTTTAGCATGTATGGATGCTATACTATTGCGGGTTAACGGGAACGCCCTCTGTTAGTTAACATACTGTATAATGCTAGTTGCACGGTAAACTCTACTTGCGAGATGCAGGATTTTGCGCGACGCGCGACGTCAATATGACGCGGTGTTTGAATGTGGCTTTGTAGATACCGCTACACCCACATTTGTATGTTTAAAGTCCCATGTCATAGGGATATTTTATTCAAGAATGTCAAAATAATATTTTAAGTAGCGATAAAGGAACCTCCTTACCTAGTTTCGTGTGTCGTGCGACAACGCATTACCTTAATTCATGTTAATTGACATTCTGTGACACGATAACAATGGTTCATTCCACTCGGTTCTCACTTCCAATTAAAATAGTCAAGTAATTAATTGAGAAGCTGCCGACAGCGACTTTGTTCGCATACAAACTTCAATACCCGATGCATCACAATTAGACCCTTGGGTTCTAAATCCTTTTTTGCACCTTTACTTCTAAGCATAGGTAATCAGCCTATAATGATTCCACTGCTGAGACACAGGCCTCCTGTTTGTGGGAAGGAGTGGGCTGTAATCTACCACGCGTATCCAGTGCGGGTTGGTGGATGTCACAGTGTCTTGGAATTTTTTGGTTCTAGGACATGCCGGCTTCCTCACGGTGTTTTCCTTCACCGTTTTAAGAGCAGTGGTAATGAAATAATTTACACACAGTAAAGCTCCTGCCTGGGTTCGAACCCGCGACCTACAAGATAAGTGAAGGCCGTTACCACATTCTGCCGGGTCAGCGGGATTGTTCGAAAGAGTTACCGCTGGCCCGGAACATAAAGGGCTAAGGAAGGAACACGGGTGGGTTTTAGTCAGTAAGAGTCTGACACTCCCTTCCGCTCCGCCCAGAGCGGGAAGGGTCATATGATGATTATCCATCCTCAAAACAAAAAGAAAAAAAAAAGCCCGTTACCACTCGGCCACCATGTTGCATAAATTATGAACATTAATCACACATTCGTAAAACACTTGAAATTCACTATCATGTTCGTCGTTAATTAATCGTTGCTGGCCTAACAGCTCATGAAGTTCTAACATAATATCCTCAAAATGCAAACACATTATTCTACTCAGTTTCCTATCTAAAAATAGCTTTGATTAGAAACCTCATTCCATTATCGTCTTAGGAGAAGAATTTCTCACACAGACAACGCCTATAAAGTACAGAAATGTTTATCTAAGAGGCGGATCATTCAAAGATGTGACCATTCGCATTCGTATACCAGTCTAACACAATGGGCACGTGGCCAAATCCGAGTCCTGGAGTCGTGTCGCCACTTTGCAATGTCAATACGGCTATCCGAACTTTCACAGACAGACTTTTCTGACTGCGTAATAAATGTGGCCGAGGCAGTCACTAAGGGGTTTTCGTCTATAGCAGCCTTACCCAAAGTGGGCGATAATGGCGTTGTGTAGAGTCTACACAACGCCCCCATTTTTTTTCTGGGTCTCTTTCTCACCCCCCTTTAGGCCTGCAGCGCCCACAAGGGGGCGTTATTGCCCACTTTGGGAAAGGCTGGTCTATAGTATGTAAAATAAATATCTTATGTTGCAGACTCTAAATAAAACCGTGCAATCAAACGTGTCAATGGCATAAATTAATCATAAAATATATATTTTCCAATATGACGACGACCCAAAATTCAGCACGCCAATCTCACTAGAAAAATGTTGCTATATACCGCGCAGCATGTTTTACGTCTTGGCATTTGAAACTTTATATACCATGGGTCCATGGTAATCCAAGACCAAGATGACAATAATAATAAAAAAAGAGAAACAAATTAAATATCTCGACTTAGCACACGAGGGTGTTGACATGTGGAATGTGAGCTCGGCTATCATTGTGCCGATTGTCGTATCGGCCAATGGACTGATGGCCGAAAGTCTCAATCAACATCTATCGAGGCTCTCGTTAGGCGGTTGGATCAAGGGCCTGATTCAGAAGGCAGTACTCCTCGATACGGCTCTCATTGTGAGGAGGTTCCTGACTCTGGAGCCCTAACCACCGGTAGCTTGGACCCTGGTCCCGACACCGGTGGACAACTATTTTTTTATATTTTTAAATGTTTTTTATACTTATATGTATTTTTATTTTAAGAAATATTTAAAAATGTAATAGAATAAGATAGGTTAATGAATAAATGACATAATAATAATAATGTATTAATGCTTCAGTTTACAAAAAGGGGTATAGTGTTTGGATCCTCCTTTTAAGCAAACAATGCCTGTGCTAGGAGACTCCGCTCTTCCATAGTACAGCATTTTTACTTATTCCAGTTAACAAAACACAATAATTACAATACCCTAAAAACATACTTCCACCAACTTCCATGTCTGTATTCCGTGTATAATTTTCTGCTACACGCCCCTTTGTCTTCATCGCAAACTGTTTTCATTAAATTTAAGATGGTACACGTACTTTCGCAACTTCAGAAGCGACTTAACAAACTTAATACACACTTGAGTACATAGCTTACCTACACACATTGGACCCAACATACGCCAATATTGGCTCGAACTACTGCGCAGCTGTTGCAAACGGTATTTTTCGTCGATCGACACACACTGGCCCCAAGTTTTCGGGTAAAACTAAGCTTCATACGTAATAAAACCCAGAGGACGAGTCTGAAGTCGGTTAAATCCAGCCAGAGTGCCCGTGAGCCCGTGGTTTCGGCTCTAAGTCCCTTCACAGTCGATACGCAGCCATTCGGCCGATATCTGGGTGATGTTTGCATTGATTGTTTGCACTACACGTACACGTCAATAACGTATCCTGCATATACACCCCTTTATTCATAAATGTCGCTCAAAGGGCTTTGAAAGTCCGTGACATACCTACCAATCCGCCATTTTTTTTTTTCAAAATGGCTGCCACGTATGAGGCTTATTTATATCGATAGCTGACATCAATGCAAACAGATAATATAATAAGACCAAAGCTTACTTAAGAAATGAGTCTGCTTAACCATGCATTTTTTAACGTTTAAACGTCTCTAAGCTTTCAGCAACGCTTATAATCAACTATAGCTTTAAACTCCGTGATATCCGGTCACAGATATAAGCCCCTAAAAGGAGTCTCCTGAGATTTTAATAAAAGCCAAGGTCTCGGGGGTAGATACCAAAGACAAAGGGCCATCAGTGAACAGACAACAACGCTTTAAGCTTTTGATTCCCCTTGACGTCATCTAAGAGTATTCGTGAATGCTGTGAAGTGTTTAATATCTCTAGCGATATTATCACAGAGATTTTAGGAGGAACTTTAAGATTTCGAAGAGGTTTAAGCTGTAAAAGCTTTGTAACACTAGATTTAATAAATCATGTTGCGTGGCCCGTGACTTAAGAACACCTATGGCGACACTTGGGTGTTGTACACGGTCACTCGATGAATCTGCCTAGCCTTGATGCCCGGATGCAGATGAATACCAGTATTTCACATGAAGCGAGTGCTTAACTGGAGCAGTGGCAGCCACTGGGCTGCCACTACTCCTGTTAAGCAGGTAGGTACAACTAAAAAGTGAACTTTTTTCAAAAAAAAAAACAACGTGAAAAATAACTTTAATTTCGAAAGTCGGTGTCAAAAAACGAAAATGCAGAACCAACGACACCGACTTCCGAAATTCAAGTTAAGTTAAGATACCTACCCCACACAAATTCATATAACATTACTTGCTATGTGAATATCAGTGACAGGTAGCTATTGAACACATTTGCGTACCCCTTTAGAGGGTACAGGCGTGAGTGATGTTACGTTATGTGATTGCCGAAACAATACATACATATGCGATAGCAGTAATCGCGGTTGATTTGCTGGCATTTATTGAATGTTTTCATTGTCTGTCTCCGAAACTCATCATCAGATCTTTACGAAATTTAAATGGGACCATTTCCGAATAAACCTCTTTCAAACAAAAAAATAATTTTGCACTTCCTTCTATGTATATATGGCGGAGTTATGCCCGAACATACATATAATATATATATTACTATTTTAATGGGAACCTGTATACATACATAATATAAACATCCTCCTTTTTAGAAATCGGTTAAAAAAACCCTTTTACCTGTAGTAGGACAGTAAGTAAGTAATAGGCTGGTATTATATTAGATATTTATTACATACTAGCTGCGCCCCGCGGTTGCACCCGCATAATATCGGCATAAAAAGTAGCCTATGTTAATCCAGGGTGTCAGCTACCTCCATACAAAATATTATCAAAATTGGTCCAGCCGTTTGAGCGTGAAGAAGTAACAAACATATAAACACACACACTCACAAACATTCGCCTTTATAATATTAGTGTAATTATAGTGTGATGCACTTTTTAATACTGAATGGAAGGACCAAATGTCAAAGCTTCGAAGAACAAGATCAAAATGTTACGTATTGTCAGATAACATGATCAGACTACAATAATAGTAAATAGATTTGTCTGGAATGTAAAGAAATACCGTAGAGGCACATTTTAGTTTTCTTGTGGGAAAATAAACTGGATATCAGATAAGCGTTCCTGCACACGATGCCGTCGCCGCGCCGTCGCCGCGCCGACGCCGCACCGTTACACTGTAGATACGAGTCGCGCGAAGCCCGCCACCGCGCCGCCGCCGCGCCGCCACCGCGCGCGTTCCCCTCCCTATCTGTTTGATTCATTCACGGGAAATTACGCGGCGTGCACGTTCGTACGCGGCCGGTAATGGAATGAATGAAACAGTAAAAACGCGCGCGGTGGCGGCGCGGCGACGGCGCGGTGGCGGGCTTCGCGCGACTCGTATCTACAGTGTAACGGTGCGGCGTCGGCGCGGCGACGGCGCGGCGACGGCATCGTGTGCAGGAACGCTAACGAGATTCCCAGATATTGAATTTCAAGTCGAAGCAATCAGTTGAGCGTGGAGGCGGATAAACAGATAAACATTATCACTTTCTTTGGTTTGGCGTGTACGTTAAGAAAACTGATTGTAGACTTAAGACCGTCGGTCAGTAGGGCAGTATAGATAAGACATGGAAAACACGTGTTTCTAAGATAACATTCCACATTCCTAAATGTAGACACAACAACCTTCAAAATCGAAAACAAGCTTGTGCCCGCATGTTACGCCTAACTCATATCCGTCACATCGCATCGCCTGTCCGCGCTATTACTTCGTTTACGCTTAGCGTTCTTTTTCTCAGCTCGTAAGGGTCGTAATTAATTAACAGTATGTTAAATAGCCTAAAGCCTTCCTCAAGAATTAGGCTATCAAATACAAAAATAAAAACATAACCCTCCTTCTGGCGCAGTCGGGTAATTATTCAAATCCGACTGGTAGTTCCAGAGATTTGCGCGTTCAAACAAACAAATCTTCAACATTTTTATATTGATGATGATGATGATATACATATACATGTATTTGTAAACGATGATTAAAGTTAAGTTACGTTTAAACGTTAAAAAATGTATAGTTAAACAGTCGCTAATCAGTACTTAACTTTAAGCAACGTTTGTGAATAAAGGGGGTAGTACAAATAAAATGTGATGTAGAAAATGGATTTAGAGCTTTTGATTTTTGAAGTCAGAACAGTCGGGACAAAATGTACCGACTGTTTTTCGAACTTTTGGAATTCTTGGAGTTTTGGCGTTCCGTATTTGGCAATCACAAAAGATAGAGTTCTTCCCGAATTCATTTTAGCTCCTTTTAGGCTTTTCAAATTCTTCAACGTAGCAGAATGCTTTATTACAAACGATATACTATAGATAGAATACTCTTTATGATGTACAACATAAATATAACATATATAAATTTTACACACAATTTTTTTTTTTTTTTTTTTTTTTTTAAATCACATGTTGCCTGCCTGTGTAATTGTATGATGCCACTATGTGGGTCCTGGTGACCTGTAATACAGGTTTTTTCTAAAACCTACTTCAGGCACCAGCTCTCACAATGTGAATTTATATAGTTCAAAACTGTAAAGTGCTACTAAAACATTGTGAGAGAAATAAATAAACTTATTATTATTATTATTTAGAGATTTGTTTTCCTCGGCCTAGCCGGATAGCTGATGGCACGGGCCTAAGCCAAGTGTTCATCAGTGGGATTATTATTATTATTATTATTACACCATACGGTCTTATCGCTAAAAGCGAACGTTTAAAGACAACCTTTGGATGGATGAAGGGCGAAAGGAGAGACAATACTGCAGGTAGTCTGTGCAGGTATGTAATGTATATACAATAAATACATACATACCTAAAACAAGATATACAATATACAATAATAATCACAAAACAACTGCAAAGAACATTAAAAAAAAAACGATTTGTTACAAAGGAGAGTAAGAATTGTTTTGCTGGAGGGTTAACCAAAATGCTGGGGCAAGTTTTGGCACACACCACTTTAAATCCTAAACCCTTAATAAATCATAAATCTACTCTGCTCTTTGACCACTCCTCACTCAAGGGCAAAGGGCTCTAATTTTCCGATTGGACGATATTTGAGGAATCTAATTAACAGCATGTCGATATAACGGGATTATGTCGGCACGTGCCGTGTCGGCAGGTTATGTTGTGTGATATAATACCCGTTTATTGCATATTCCCATATTAACGACCGTGGGTTTACGGTTGGTTTGTTACAATGTCTCGGTTATTACGGGGGATATAATAAAGATTACTCTAAATGTCATGATTATGATTCCAAAGCTTACAAGAAGACTTTCCGAAACTAATTTTAAACTAATTTTATTCGACTCCAAAGGTAAATTGCTCGAGTTTGCCCAGACGAACGGGAGTGAAAAGATTTTCTACTACACTCGGGCGTTTTCCGGCCCCTTTTCCAGGTTTCATATTGCTCAAAGAAACTGTCGGGGCGCCCATTAAAAAGCGCACGGCTTTTCCAGTCAGGATATTGCGAGTTCCGGACAAAATGCTGAGTTTTGACGTACATTTAACCCCGTGTGCCTAGTGAAATTTACTTTGATGTAAATGCATTTTAACTGCGCAGTTATAAAATATAATGTTGTATTGTTGTTGAAATGGAAGAAAGGGCAGGACACATGGCTAGACGTGGTGATGGCAGGTGGAGCAAAGCTCCAACGGATTGTTTGCCGAGACACGTTAGACAAAGCATTGGCAGACCAACAGCCAGGTGAGTGGACTACCTACAGAAGATCGCGGGGAATACCTGGATGAGACTCGCACAGATCAGGAGAGCATATTATGGACAAACGACAATAAACGATTATGATTATGACAGGGAGGCCTATACTCAACAGTGGGTCGAACAAGGTTGCACGTGATAATGATGATGAGTGCTAATATAAATTTGAAATTGGGAAAATTGTGGAGCTTTTTTCCCGAAAAAAACTTAGATCAGTATATGTAGTCATCCAAAATTGTACGAAATACACAATGTAGCGACCCCTACTGGAAGAGCAAAATTGTAAGGACAAATTGGATTGCCTTTAGCCAATTTCGGGTTCGCAGACAGAAAATGTAGCCTACCCTGACTTTCGTATTGAACAGAGTTATTTCATATCAAACATCGCTATTATTGAAAATATTTCATTGTTATTCAACAACTATATTAGAGTTTCGGGATTGTCCTCTAAATAAGTTACATCTAGACAAAGAACAGGCCTGTAAAACTGATCATCGTTAACTTTATCTAATGTCTGTCCTCTGTCTGCAACTTCGCCCGCGTTGTTGTCAACTATACTATAAAAAACCTTACCCATCGGCACTCTGCAATACTGTCGCTTTCTGTCAGTAAAAGAATTTTGGAAATCGGATCAGAACTTCCAGATATTACCAATATGCAAACGTTACCTCTTTATAATATTAGTGTAGATGGCCGACATATGATTCGACAAAAATGTTTCGTCTTTATATCGGTTACAAGGACTAACTTTAGTCCACAATATCATTATGACCTCTTAAATTCGCCACTCTAAAGACACTGCGAACATTAACATCTCGTAATAACGCGTAGGTGTTTACATTAACAGTTGAAATTGCGTCTATTTCGTAAACAAACAAAGACATATGGTCAGTAACAAATCGCTGCAACGCATTAGTACAGACAGAACGTCTCAGTACGCGTAAAGCACGTTAAATCCAGCGAGACGAATTTGTAACGTTAGCCAAAGGGTATTACTATCCGATCCAAAGCGATTCGTGTCTTGATAATAGAGTTCATCCACTAATTGATAGTTGATATGACCCCAAGACGAGAAATTAAAATGAAAAATATAACTTTGGACTATTTCAAAACATTTCATATACTACTAGCAGAATCAACTTACGACAAACTAGGACAGATTGTCAATGGTAAAAAGGCTACGGCCCCAGAAAATTTTCCCACGAAAAACACCTAGGAGATAGAATAGCAAAAAGACCAATAATGACGCGCGCGCGCATTATCTCTATAGGTTTTGTTCAGTTTACCATATATAGATATACTAATATTTTACTGTCGTACTTAAACTGAAATCTGGCAGAAATCGATCGTTGTGTAGAATCCATTACCCATACAATAGCCAAATATAGTTTTCCAGTTACGGTTCGTCCATACGGTGGACAATAATCAAAAGCGTTTCTAATTAGTTCACGTGCATTATGAGAAGACAGATATTCTTTATATGGGATGAGTGGCCCTGATGTTATGCCGCTTTGGGATTTAAGTGATGTGCCTTGAAATTAGACTGAATATCATTATCCACAGGTCCACTCACTCTGTGTGGTTCTTTCCTAAAATAACCATTTCAGACACCAATTTACATGGACTTTAAAAGAGACCTCTAAGTATGTTTCGGCTTTTCTTCTCAGAGTAGTTAGATAGGTAAAGCCGACCTCATCTAGTTTTTTTTTGAAGTGAAAACTTCTTTAGCGGCGCTGTGTACTTTTTTTGGAATGGGTAAACACTTCTAAACTCGCGTCAGGTCACGTGACCCTGATCGAAAATTCGTAAGACGTAAAACGTAAGACGCGCGTTGTTGAGGACAGCGCCATCTATGCACATCGGGAAGAACTACGAGGGCCTCGCGTACTAACTACGTAGTTCATCCAACAACGACGAGATGGCGCTGAACCACGGATATATAACTGACGACGAGCTCCATGCGAGCGGCTTGCTTCTCTTACCACTGCCGCGACCAACACCACGAACTGAAGTCTATCCTGTGTGCTTATTTGTAAATCTGAATAAATTCCTTTCACGAGAAGAATAAACCAGTCACTTTGGTCATCATACCTGATTTGCAAAAAACCCTATAAAATAAGGAACACACCTTAACACGCGTGTTTTGTTTATAAGACGATTCACAAAATACACTCGTAATTGTTCAAGTTTTCACTTCTGTCGGCACTACCGGAGTGCCAGTGTTTTTTTTTAATACGATTGACGTGTAAAAATATTTGTACAAACCTCCCTATAGAAATAAAATCATTTATCTGAATTTCTCAGTAACAGCCTGAAGTATGGATATGTGCCCGATTAATGGCAATATGTGACGTTATATTATTATCGTTATACTTCTTATCTAAGAGCTTCATGAGCTAAGATCATCGTGGTAAAGATTAGCCAGTGAGCAGGGTAGCGGGGTTGAGTATTTCAGGGTGTGCCGCTTGTATTTAAGCATACTAATTTAGCTGAGAGTCTTGGGTTCGATTTCCAGGTCAGCAATGTGTTATTGGGTTTTTCCATCAGGAATTTTTCAGTAACAGCCCGGAGTTTGAAAGTTGGCGGTGTGATACTCGTGTCCTTTTTTTTTCAGGATTGGAAATCATCAAATGAATCCCCGCTCTGGGTGGAGCGGAAGGGAGTGTCAGACTCTTACTGACTAAAACCCAACCGTGTTCCTTCCTTAGCCCTTTATGTTCCGGGCCAGCGGTAACCCTTTCGGACAATCCCGCTGAAGCCTTTGGTCCTGCGCTTGATATCTCTCCGGTCGTGTCAGATTGCCGTCCCATCGGACTATGAAAGTGAGAGAAGAGTGAGTGCACGTGTGTCTGCGCACACACTTGTGCATTATAATATCTCCCGTGTAGATGGCTAGTCTCCGCTGAGATTCGCTGCTATGACCGAAATTCGGTCTGGGATGATTCAGTCATGTTGGGAGGATGTATGAAAGGCGACTAACAAAAGGCAAGGTAGATGTTAGGAGACGCCCCAGGAGATATAATGACCTTATTGGTGGTGTTCTTCAGAAAGGTCAGGTGTGTGTATGACCAGATGTATGAACGTAAACGAAGCAAAAGGTATGTAAGGATCGTATCAGGTGGCGTTCTGTAGTTTCTGCTTACCCTCATGGGAAGAAGGCGTGAGTTTAGGTATGTACTAATGCTTTTAAAGTTTCCTGTTTTCTTAATGCCCGCTTGAATTTGCAGACTAGTGTTGATGTAATTTCATGCATGATGCGTTTGCAACTGCTCCCTCTGCCAAATATTAGGAGCTCAGGTTTGATGGGTCCCTGATCCCTGAGATGTACATAAAATGGTCATACAAGAATAATGTCCGCGTGGCCTTGGTCAACCCCTAATCTATTAAGGGACCCAGGGAAAGTTGAAAAATCCCATGTTCAAGAACCAAAGACTATGAGGAGAATACAATATTTAAACGTTCATTTGATAGTTACAGTTACATAATTATATGTAGTATGGATATTTTAACGTCATGAACTGTAACAGTGTAAACAGGGCGGAGCAACAAACGAAATATCCAAATACCCTCCAAAAATTCTTCCCAATATTCGCTTAAAAGGATTATCCGGTATATTAGACTTCAATTAGAAAGTCAATTCAGGTAATGTGATGTGAATATAAGCCCCGTTCTTTTCATAAGAAATATTGCACGTTAAGACGATCATAAAAGTCGGCTACAGACGTTTAAACCCTCAAAGGGTCCTTTAATACGTGACGAAGGTCACAGTTATTTGTTTTTATTTGGTCCTGGGCGAGTGTAATTGAATTCTAGTGTTCTCGGGGTATACGAGTAGTTGACTGTTGTCGGTCTTAAGGTCCGGGGGCTGTAAAGGTTTCTAGCTGACATCTTGTGTAGCTTTTAATTGACTTTTGGTTGCATTATTTGCCACACCCGCGGGAACAACGAATACTATATTATTCTTTGAATAGCCTTTTAGAAAGTCTTTCTCCTAAAGTCTTTGTAACCTAGGCTTTCCAAAAGGCCTTGTTTTAGGGCTCTCCCTACAATGTTTGTTTTTAATATGAACAAACAAAACCAAATATATTAATGAAACAAGCTATGTAGAAAGAAAATATAATTTATATTTCTCAAGTGATTCATTGATTCACAAAGTGTTGTACAACATAGTGGCGCCCAACTGGGACTCATTATTAAACCAGTTAGACTACAACATAATTGTACCCAATTATTAAGTAAATATTATTTAACAGTTCTCGTTAGCAGTAAAACAAAATGTCGCTTACTTTTTATTGACAGCACGAAATTTCAACAACAGTCGGGGAATCATTAAAGTTTATAATGTCGCATTACGTAATCCGTACATTAAAATCAAGCGCAACAAGTAAACGAATGCTACAAGTCTCATACATACCTATACAGCAAAAACCAAACCAGCTACATTTTTGTATGACACCACTAATTTAATTAACTGTCGCACACAAAAAGACACCATCACATCAAAGATTAAACATAACAAATAAAAAAAAAAATAAAAGTCCAAAGTATGAAACTGGAATCAATAACAGAAACTTAGGGGACAACTAATTGTTTAATACTTTCAAAAACATTTTTGAGCAAGAGTTTGAAGTGAAATTATTTTTTAAACAATATTTCAGGGGTTCGCGTGCGAAATTCGCGAAAACCGTGTATTATTTTGACAGGCCCAGCTTGCTAGGGAGCAGCCTTGCCTTTGTACGGGCGAGGGCGAGGGCGCACGCGCGGCATCGATCCCTCTGAAGCCTTCCAGTGAGGCACGGAATGCACAACTACTCAGATACTTCACTCCCCAAATTCGTAACGCACCGTACTCACACGAACGCACCGCTATTTTACATAAAATTCTGAGTTGACGTCACGAAAACTGCGAGGGGTCCTTCGATTCCCCGTTAGATTATGTGCGAACATAGTTTGCGTATGTGTGCGTAGAACAGGCGAAGCAAGATGAAAGTCATGTAGTTGAACAGATGGTTATATCTAACTGAGGCTAAAGTATTCAACACCTTCATTCGATTGGGAGGAGTCCGCGAGACTGGGATGCGAAAAACTTTTGGAAATCCCGTTAAAATGAATAAATTATTCCAAAAATTTAATTTTATTGGGCAGATTGTTAACATTTTAATAAACCGTCGAGATTGAGGGACCCACCCTCAATCTAAGAGGTAATTCTGATGATTACTGTTTTATTGGTGAATGACCTTGTTCATTCAATGCTAGCTGAAATATTGCGCCATTTTAGGGGTCCTGAACCCATAAAGAATTGGGAGAGGCAAATTATTTCTGCGGTTCTTTTTGGGCGTCCTCTTTGTATGGGAATTATCCAGAATTTGGAAATGAAGTCGATTATTATGAATTATTGAACTAGCGTAAGCCTAAATTAGTTTACTTACTAGCTTTGTTACAGGTCATTCGTATGTTTAATGTAACTACTGACTCGGTTTCTTTTCTATTGGGGAACTATTTGGTTACGTGCCACTTCTTTCCAGCTAAAACGCTATGAAAGGCGGGCGTTTCTCAGCGGGATTGTCCGAAAGGGTTACCGCTAGCCCGGAACATAAAGGGCGAAGGAAGGAACACGGGTGGGTTTTAGTCAGTAAGAGTCTGACACTCCCTTCCGCTCCACCCAGAGCGGGAGGAGTCATTTGATGATTTCCCATCCTGAAAAAAAAAAAAAAAAAAAAAGGCGGGCGTTTCGGGGCTGTTCTTTTTTTTCGTCATTGCAAAAAGTGCTTATCTCAGCCGAATTTCATGCAATACTAAAGTTTAATAACTCCCGCGCATACAAGCCTAAGTAGCTGCCACAAAGATACCAGACAATCTTGCAACAACGTGAGATTTAAACAGTAACATAGTCACACTTACGAAACAGTCTCCATTGTAAAGTACTACCAGAATGGGATTCTCTAAATACCTCATTTATTTCACTACAATCGCGACACAGCTTTCAGTAGCACACACGCGATTTTGCACTTAAAAACCTATGAAGTAGTGGTTTTAATTGTTTGGAAATGTAAAAGGTAATTAGTTTAGGACGTGTATGGATGCCGTTAGACAATGCATAGCAGTTGATAATGACAAGTTATAATTGTTTAAAGTTAGTAAGTACTATATATTTTTACACCGTTATTTGTATTGCATTTGTTTGGTTCACATGGCTATGAGTTGCAGTTAGTTCTACATTAGCTGCATAATGTTTGGGAATTGGTTTTTTGTGGGAGCATATTTGACTTACTACCTCGTTGGTGGATTGGTTGCAAGTGCGACTCCTGACTGTAAGGTTCTCGATTGCTCGGCTACGCAATGCCTACTCCAGTTTTTCTGCTAAGGAAATTGTCTGTAGTTGCTAGTTCCCTAGATTTACGCGCAGTTATAGGTCATAGGAAAGACATGGCCTATACAGGCAAGAAACAGGGAGAATTGGAAGGGGTTGGAGGAGACCTATGCCAAAGGGCACACAGACTTAGAACTGAGATTAAACGTGTTTTGTACAACAACTACCACTTTGAAATCCATACTTAATATTATAAATGCGAAAGTGTGTCGGTCTGTTACCTCTTCACGCTTAAACCGCAGAACCGATTTAGATGAAATTTGATATAGAGATATTTTGAATCCCGGGAAAGGACATAGGATAGTTTTATCCCGATATTCCCACGGGATCGACACTTATGCGGGTGAAACCGCGGGCGCTGCTAGTAAGGGTATAAATAAAATAAACTGAATAAAATGGCAATAGGGTCTCGTTATGGATGTCCTGCCTGTATGTGCACAAAGTGCGAATGCTAACCACCTCTTAGTAGTCCTGGACAAAATACAGGCGGTAATTCTTGTAATGATTGATCCAGTTCTTAATTGATCATTTTCCAGTGATTGATTAGTGGGATTAATAACACAAAATGTTCTTACCTGAAGAAAATATATTCTCCAAAGGTTGCAAATTCATTGTAGCTGCGGTGGCTTCCATACTGAAATGTGAGAATGAAAAAATTAAAAATATTATTTGATAACACAAGAGAAGAAAAAGGTATCTGTACTAAATGTAAAAAGCAGAAACAGAAAATATTACAGTTATTTTTGCAATACAATATAACCATGCCTTAGAAAATAAATGTAATAAGACACAAACTTCAGTTTAATAACAGTCACCTTCCTGGCCGTTCCGAACTATGTTGGGGTCGGCTTCAGAAAGTTTCCCGAACAGAATATATTAAAATAATTATAGGTTGGTGTTGGGGTTGGGTTTGGTTTTTAGGTGGTTTAGGTAAAGGAAGAAATTCACTTATATATAAATAAAGTCGAATCAAAATCTATTGAGACAATCTATTGTCTCAAGACTTCAGACACTGGGCACCAGTGGAAAAAATTCCTACAAACAAAAATCATGTTTAGACTGCCATGTTTTAAAATTCAATTAAAATTAAAAGGAGCATCTCACAAAGTTATCATCTGCTTAGCCTTATCCCAACTAAGCTGGGATCTAAAATACTGGTTCAGCTGCGGTTGAATACCAATATTTTACATGAAGCGACTGCCTATCTGACCTCCACAACCCAGTTACTAGGTAATATGATACCTCAGATCAGAGATCAGAGAAAATCATTAAATAGATGTGCCTGGAACTATCCAGTAAATTGATGTCTTCACTGTAATAATATTATTATTTTGAATTAAATTTTTAAACTGTTTTTTTTTTCTAATATTGTATCTTTTTAAATATTCTTCTTCAATAAAATAATATCTTGAATAGATTGGAAAATGTCAGAGATACAGAATGGCATGTGTTTTGTGTGGTTAAGAGCATTTACGCCGTACGGCATTTCATACAAACTTTCATGCGCTTGTTTTTCTAAATGAATGAACCGATTTTAATAAAACTTCATACGCATAAGCAGGATACAAAGGTCTTAAAAGTAACTTAAGAACATTTTCGAAATGTCTTATTTAAATAAAGATAACTGGAAATCTATGTTTCTTTGGAAAATTTAAAATCGGTATAATTTTTTAGCTATAACACTATTTTTCGAAAATGTTCTTAAGTAACTTTTTAGACCTTTGTATCCTGCTTATGCTTATGAAGTTTCATCAAAATTGGTTCAATCATTTCGAAAAACAAGGACTTGAAATTTTGTATGAAATGCTGTATGGCGTAAACGCTCTTAAATCGATAACCTCCTCCTTTTAACCCAACTATGTAAAGCTCAAAAGTATTGTAATATTTTATCGAAACTCCTTTCAATCTGCTGGAATTAATGCTTGCAGTGGATGTTCACCAAAAATATCAGACTTCTTCAAAGAAACCATGACTTTATGTTATGATCTTTGAAGTAAAGTTTTTATTTTTGTGCAACAGGTGTTGTCCATTCATTTTGGACACAAGATTCATTTACACTTACTTAAGTACTTATAATATTGGCAATCAAAGCAGTGGATTATAGTTTATAACTATGTGCTGATAAAACTGATATTCCTTTCAGTTCCCATAGATTGTTCATGACATTTTGGATAAAAGGTGCATTAAATAGTGACAAATTTCATCAATATTTTTAACTTTGAACAAGTTTTATCCCAATTTAAAAGTTTTAAAACATAGGAATTCGCAGTATAGCGACGTCATGCGATAATAAAGTGGAATGTTTACACTATTTCGAGTGTATTTTAAAAGAATGTCACGTTCGAACACTTACCAAATATTAAATTCAATTGTTAATCAGAGTTAAACACTAAAATAACACACATTTCACCAATATTAAGCGACGTCTTACGCAAGTTACACTTATTAGCGTTTTTCCCAGCGTATACCCGGAAAGATCGAACAATGGGATCTGAATTTTAAGCCAAAACACTTTCACATTGGGCCCACTACAACAGTAGGTAGCCACCTACATAAAACAATACAGTTACACAGCCTTCGAACATCACAAAAACAAACTTCACATTGATCACACACCATTTATTCAGTTTATTATGATAAACAGTTGAATCAAAACACAAGATTACATGCACAAAGTAACTTTTGGATTATCGTAAAAACTTTAAAAACTTTAGCCGTGTCGACAACTAAACTCTTGACTCTTGAATTTTTGACTGATAGACAGAGATAGCACGATATGCGACGCAAGCCGGCTGAGTTGTAATGATGACACGGTAAACAAGCACAGTGTCATTCAATACGCACTGTGTGATAACCTCAGGAAAATAGATACCTTATAATCTAGTTAAAATAGAGTTCATAATTGCTCGCCTTGTGACTTTAAGTTATCTGTACGCGTAGCTGGAAAACAAGTTATAGCTAATACCAGTTTCCATAAAGTTTCCCCTTTTCAGGGGAAAATTAAATACTTATGTTTGTTACAAAATGTCGTGTCATTGTTGTGAGAAATCAAACCTTTAATAATTCATAGCAGCGTACGTAGCCTAAAGTAGAGAATGTATAGATGGGCTATTTTCGAACCAAAAACAATGTACAAGAACTATTCTAACAATCAGGGAAAGATTGAAATGTAAGGAATACTCGTCATTGATGGAGAAAGTATGTAAAACTCTAGGGAGTTAATTCTTGGGAGTTTTTAAAATATTCATTATTTAGGTAATACCTACAGTTCCTGTAAAAGTAAGTTACGCAGGTAGGTAAGACTCATCATTTTTTCCCCTTAATTTGGCTGGTAGCTTATTCTAAATATTTATGTGGAGCCTTGCAAAAAAATATGCTTGTGTGCTTCAGTTTAAATTAGCAAGTTGCCCATAGTTTGCATGTAGTTGCTTTTTTTCTGTTACTTAATTAGTTTCCATAGAATTGATGCAAATGCAGTAGAACTGCATTATTTTAATTCAATAGAAAACTGCATTATTTTAATTCAATAGAAAAACAAAAGAAAAATAATAAATATTGCAATTTACTAAATGGATAGTAGCAACACTGACGCTGAAGTACGGCGTTTAGTTATTGCTCTGGTTTAAATCATTGCGCTCTTGAGGAGGCGACATCGATTTACGCCTCCTGAAGATCGCACTAACCTGGTTTTGGTAATAAAAACTAACTTGAGTACAAATTATAACAAGTTTGAATGTTGCTTACGTTCTGTTTTATCGATATCATTATGTTTCATTATTTTATTGCAGTCCCTGACTAACTAAACGTTTTGAAATTTCTTTAAATTGAAAAACTGAAACAAAGGCTTTTGAGACAACTTTGTTTTTAATTTTGTAGGGTCGTTTATTCGCGATATTTAATTGATAAGCGCATTATCCAACCCGAATCTCTTCAAAGTAAGAGTGAACAGGCTTCTTCTGGGTGAGCTCACTCCATCGTAGACTTTGTCTCTGTCATCTCTGACCTAGACTAGAGTCAAGAGCAAACCCATTTGAAAAAAAAAAAAAACACTCCGGTAGTGCCGACAGAAGTGAAAACTTGAACAATTACGAGTGTATTTTGTGAATCGTCTTATAAACAAAACACGCGTGTTAAGGTGTGTTCCTTATTTTATAGGGTTTTTTGCAAATCAGGTATGATGACCGCTCGCATGGAGCTCGTCGTCAGTTATATATCCGTGGTTCAGCGCCATCTCGTCGTTGTTGGATGAACTACGTAGTTAGTACGCGAGGCCCTCGTAGTTCTTCCCGATGTGCATAGATGGCGCTGTCCTCAACAACGCGCGTCTTACGTTTTACGTCTTACGTCTTACGAATTTTCGATCAGGGTCACGTGACCTGACGCGAGTTTAGAAGTTTTTACCCATTCCAAAAAAAGTACACAGCGCCGCTAAAGAAGTTTTCACTTCAAAAACTAGAGTAAATTACGTGGATGACCACGACAATGACAGACAGACATTTTAATTCTGATACCACCCTTACCTTCCCTTGATTATTGTTGTTGTAGGTGGTTAACAAATAAAGATGGTTAAACTTTAAAAAAAACCACGACCAATGTCTGGTTTCTATTTTGCAGCTGGAAGCTCTAGGTCTCTCGTTAGAGAGTAGTATATTCCTAGCTCTAGGTGATCACCTCATGAGCTAAAAGCTGGATAACAATGGGTGTCGATCGGGGGGATGCATTTTCAGTTTCACGAATCATTTTTGCACTTCACCTCGGATATTATTATGTTAGGGCAACGTTTGTCAATCCAAACAAGCCATGTAGGATGCAAGAGCGAGGAAATCGACATTGCTAGGGTTGTGCCGAACCGTAACTAGTTACGTAACCTGGCCGGTACACGGACCCTAGAAGTGCAGGGAGTTGATAGATCATAGAGGTCGCGCTGTAAGATTTGGTTTATCGTACCGGCGAGTGGGTGAGTAACTTCATCGGTCCAGTAAAGGTGAAATGACTTAATATCTCCTACCTCCACACAGGCGTGGCCTGCACTCTAGATTGCGGGCGATAAGAGGAGAAAAACTCTCGCTCTATCTATCTAAAATATAGGGACAATGTAGGTAAGTATAAATGTTATACGTCAGCGGTTTGTAGTGTAAAAGAGATGGGTGTGTGGTGTGATCGCCAGTTTCTGCGCGCTGGCCGATCCGTGTGCGTGTTTTAAAAAGACAAAACAAATAAATGAAGAAAGTCTTTATACAAATTCAATTTATTGATTCAATTTATAAAAGGTAGTGACTGATTTCATGTTGGTTTACATAATATTGTTATCTAAAAACCTACTTATAATTAACTGTATAATACCTTTGGTTAATTAGGTAACTTAACTAGCTATAAAATAACACTTAAGTGTTCTTACATATTGATTCAGATTCTTTAATAAACTCTTATAAAAATACACTAACTTTCTGAATACGATTCTAAAAATAATGTCTCTAGTGGAATCTTAGTCGCTAATGTTTTAGCATATCTATATTTATTTGAATTCTTTTGAGTCTTCTTAAGCAAAAATCCAAAGGATAATCGGTGAAAATATAATGTTTACAATAACATTTAATTCTTGCTTAAAAAGACAGCACAATCTAGGTATATTGATATTAAGCCCTTTGTACGGACGCCAGCACATCAACCTACCACAATCTGTCAGATTTCTTTAATAGATTTTCAACTTTATCGCTAAAGCATAAGGTTCAAAGTTGATTGGGAAAATTTGACAGTTAGGTGTAGCTTGATGTGCACACACACATTTTTCTTACCGTGAAAAACTACAGTTTATTCGCCGTGTGTAGTCACCCAGTCCCTGAACAACTTTCTGAAGAAATCGCTTAGGGCCCAACTCACGCACTCTACAACTCTTTTGTTAAGTGGACTAAAGCTTGTAGACACGTTTATTCTACGGCGCGGTTTATACGCCATACCGTAAAGAAACTGTGCCGTGTACAAAGTGCTTTCCCCTCCTTTTTGACTTCGCCACAGTCAGGTAAAAATAATTCGTAATATAGTTTCCTACAAAGCTACATCCTTATATTTAGTCAAATCATCCGACTCATTACCTACAGATGTATGACTGTTTCGTGAACCATAGAAGACCCTTTCTCTTGAACCACTAAAATGATACGGTTCATGTCTTAGAAGATTTACCCCATACGCCGCATCCTCCCTTTTATACTCAGGGTAAAATCTCGGGTCGTAATCTGGAGGGTAAACTCTCGGGTCGTAAGCGTAAGAGGTGCGGTAGTAGGGGTAAGCCATTTCGCTTTTGCAGTCCATTCTGTCTTCGTATTCGTATCCTTTTGGTGGGTATTCGTCTGTTTGGAAGGCACCGACTATGGAGTGTCTTCGTTTGTAAGGGTTGTCGTAGGGCCCTGATCTGGGACCTACCCAGGTGCCGTACATTTGTGGGGACTGGTAGGACTTGGGGTAGCCTCTAAGGCTGGCCGCGTATTGCCTATCAGCTAGGTGTTGCCAGTATGCTGGTGGGGGCTGCGGTAGCATGTGCGGTGGGTAGCCCATGTTCATGGACTGACGGCTTGCGAGGTGACGACGGAGATCCGGCATAGATCCGGATTTACCTGGAAATTGGAAATTATTTTTACAAATACTGACTGATGGATGTTGAAGTAATGTAAAGGATATGAGAGGAATCTGGGAGGATCAGTTCTTTTCAGGTCATATTTTCTGGTCCAAGGGCGCTGTCCCTGCTCCCATTTCCTAAAGACCGTTTCTTTAAAAATTGGATCTTCATTTACTAATTTCTATATAGCAGCCCGGAGTCATGACTTGTATCCAATTGATGAGAATAGGTGAGTCCCTTATAGGTACAGACGCCAGCAGATCAAGCTAACCAAAACTGTCATTTTTTCCCAATCAACTTTGAACCTTATACTTCAGCGATAAAGTTGAAAATCTATTAAAAAAAAATTGACAGATTGCTGCCGCAGCAATTCATTGATTGCAGCTTGATGTCCTGGCGTCTGTACATGGGACTTAAACATAACTGGTGAAATGCGGGTGTAGAGATAGAGATGGGCTGAATATGTGATGAAACGAAAAAAAAAAAATTATTTGATGTATGAATCGGAGTAAGGCTTTACAAATCTTTTTGTGTGAACATATTCACATTCACACATGATAATGGTTTCAAACATGATACAACAAAAAAAAAACCGAATTTTTCAACGCATACTTCAAGTTAGTAACTACACTACCAACGGTTATAGACGCAATTTTTTTTTCTCTCGTGTTTAGATTTCGAAACCCTAACGTCTGCGGAGTTTTGTTAGCTAATTTAATTTGACCCTGTGTACCCCGCTGCCTATCGCTTCGGGAATTTAGGCTTGGTGTTGTATTAATACGAAATAACTATAATAATCTACTTCCACACTTCAGACTTTCTGGTTGTATCCCTCATAGAATTAAACCCATGATATACAATGCACTCGTGAAGCCTCACCTGGAGTATTTAGTAGAAATCTGGGGATGTGCTGCTAAAACTTACATAAATGACATTCAAGTTATACAAAACAAACTTATTAAAACTCTGTACAATTACCATTACAGCTAACATCAACTAAACAAATATTTATAATGACACTAAGATATTCAACATACAACAACTATACATATTCAAAACATGCATTCTAATAAGAAAGATTATATCACAGGAAACCCACTCTCAACTTACTTTCAAAAAAGGAAATCACGGATACCACACCCGAAATCGCAACAAGTTAGAACTCAGGCCACCGAGAACCAATTACGGGAGGAAAAACATTTTATACGAAGGAGCAGTGCTATATAATAAACTGCCAGATGATATGATTAACATTAAAAGTACAAATATCTTTAAAAAAATGTTAAAATCTCATGTATCTAAAATTTTGTAACTAACCATATATGTACTTTATTTCTCTAGAACCCTATTTAAATATATTTTGTTATCGCTCTCAGTTTATATATTGTCGACTCACGGAGTCATGATGTAATATAGTATAAGTGTATGATCAATGTATAATCTCATATTTTAAGTGAACTATTTGTGTTCTTTATGAGAATAAATATCTTTAAACCGAGTTCCGCATTACCGTTGTCTTGCTGGAAGCCGTCATTGGTGAAAGCGTTCGACGCGTCGGGCACAAAGTGGCTTGCATCGAACTCGCTCCCGCTCACCGCTCCGCCTGCGCCGTAACCGGCTTTCCTGGAAAAGTAAAGGAAGTAATCTGCAAAGAGGTTTTTCTAAGGAATCTATGCTTGGTGTTGGTTATTGTGGCTTGTTATGTAACTGTGTAAGGAGAACTGTGTGTTATCTATACTGTACAGACTAAGGCCACACAACACAATACGATCATTCAACAAACAACCAACAACAACAACAACAAGACAACAACCATCAGCAGAGACAGAACAATGCACCACAAATCGCTAAAAGTGTAATAATTACATGTTTAGCGATTAGTGGTGCAAGTGTAGGCCTAATAAACAGTAAACCTTAGTATTTTTATTTAACCTGTACCTTGTACTAGTGTACAAGGTAACAGATAAGTCACGAAATAATAGTGTGATCGGTTCGTAGATTTGGTTATTCAATGGTTATTATTGGCCCTGCAGCTTTGACAAGCTTTTCCGGTTCGAAAATAAATGAAGGTCTCAATACACCTGTAGAATTTTATCAAAACATTTATTGTATCGTAATATAATTTTAGAGCAATACAATTTAGATTCTTTTTTTCTTACGGTGCTCACTGCAATGATTATTTTTTTCTGTTGTCACAGGACTAGTCTTCGAGTCTAATTCTCTGTCGTATTTTGTAACTTACCTAGCTTCCCTAAGTGCATATGCTGATTGTACGAGGACAACCCCGCACACTATGGCTGGTAGCCGCGCCACGTAGCACGCCAGCTCAGCACCACCATACACTCCTTGGAGACCCTGGAATCATACAGAGAAATTGTAAAACTCTCATTATCATTTAGCACGGGATGAAAAGTGCAAATTCATAGAAACATTTTTTGATCCTCAGATATTTGGGTCAAGGAGGGGAACAGAATCACGATAACCTTGCAACGTTTGCTGAAGACGCGGGAGATTATTTTGATTTACTGACAAATTGTTTACAGCCGGGCGATTCTGTAAAAATCTCACGGTGAAAACTTAGGTGAAGTGAGTTTGTTTTTGCTAGGAATTGACACTATTGACAGCTCACTTCACTTAAGTTTTCACGGTGAGATGGTTACAGAATCTCACTGTAGGACTCTTTTTCTGTGGAAAACTTACCCAATGACTTATAGACATGTAAAAGACTAGAGCACATTCTGGTATGAGAACTAGTATGACTGCTATCAACCACGCCAGCAGGCATCTGTTGTTTTTCTGTGAAATAATTAAGGCAAGCATTAATTAACTTACAAGATGCAAAGCACAATTTCATTCGACATACGAGTACCATGTTGCAGGCAGAAGAACGAGACGGGAATATCTTAAAAGTTGATTTTACTAAGATTGTCTAAAGTTGAAACGCAGCAAACGAATGTTACATCATTCCATATCCACATTTTAAGCACGGAACAAAAAAAAAACCGGTCAAGAGCGAGTCAGACTCGCGCACCGAGGGTTCCGTACCATCATGTTTTTAATTTTTCATCGGCGAGGCCTATATTCATCAGAGAATTTTAACACTGTGCACTGCGGTGTAGAATATTGCAGTTTTATGTCACCGCCATCTCTTGACCGATAGTGGAACTAATGTAACTTTTGTTGATGATTTCTGAAAAAGTGTGCTATTTAGAGACTTCGTTTTATTTTTCCTGTAATCTTTACATAAACTTCTATCACATAGAATTATTTCAGTTTTAGGTGTTTTTTTTAAGAATCGGTTGTGCGTTTCGTAGTGAAATTTGGTAGAATCACCCCCTTGCAAGTGATTCAATCGCCACCCCGTATGTAAGACGGGCTCGTAACATGGCAATATGTTCATATAGCGAAGCGATATGAACATTACGGATCTAAGCCAGAAGAGGACATCTTTTGTCAGAAGGATGAGAAGTGGGGGGATATCTAAGGGCCGAAACATATAACCGCGTTGCGGCGCCGCAACGCCGATATCGAAGAAAAGTCCGAACTTGTTATAGATCTAGAACTTTCGCCGCAACGCGGTTATGTGTTTAGGCCCTAAGCTCAGCAAAGGACGTCTTTTGGCTGAATGATGTTAACGAAGGGGCTCAGATGTAACATTTTAATACTCACAGATATAAGTCCGTGTACCAGCACCACGGTGGCGGCGATGACGATGCAGTAGCACACCATGAGCAGTGCGGACGCCAGTGGTAGACCGCTCTGTGACTCCACCACCCACACGATCTCGTAGATCAACGCGATCGCGTACGCCACCTGGAACATAATGGTGAAACTTGTTTTACCTTGTCTTTGATGACTTGAAGAATTATCATGTCAGTTCCAAGTTGAATGTTTTGCGTATAGCGCTAATGAAGGAACTAATACCTACTTTCAAATGAACGGAAATTATATTATAATATTGGTGCAATAAATGACAATTTTCACTTTGCGCCTACGTACGAGTACAATACATGGGTGACAATTTATACCATCTACCTGAACCTGAATAAAGTTACAGAATACCACATGCATGCGGTTTAGTTCCATCTCGTCACCCATGAGTTTATTTATCATGCCCACGAAACATTCCCATCTCGGCACCCTGTCGATTTAATAAATAATCAAGTTGATTTAGGTACTTACTATATTGATGATGTTTCCATTTTTTTATGTGTACCTAATAATGATTTAGGACAGGGTGTCGAGATGGGAAGGTGCCGAGATGGGAATAAAACCATGCATGCCGAGTTCTATTGTTAGTAGGTACTATATTATTCTTCTTTCTATCAGCTCAGGATTATATCGTCAACTTTGACCAAGAGTTGAGAGTCCATCAAATTGAGTCATTAATCAATTTAGTTTCCGTAAATTGTAGGCTATAAATGCCAAATAGCTTGTAATTTGTTTTATGCGCATGTAGGCGTAATTGCAGCCACGACACCGGAAATCCTTTGAGCGAACGGAATGGTGTTTCATTCATTTGGGAACAACATTCTAAAATGTGACAGCCTGAGAAGAAACCATTTATGGTGGAGGCCTCTGGTCCTATGGGTGAACTATGGAAGCTGTATGTACAAATAACGACATAAATTCCGTTGGACCCTGGCGAAGATCGGGTTTACTAAGGCAGTACCAAGTACTTAAATACAAGGAGATGATACCTACGTTAGCTTTTCAGAAATAATATACCATAATAGAACCAACCTTCTTGTTGTATCTTCATCATTACCAAGCTTAGAATGATTTCTTATCCGGTGTATTTTGTGTGGTGTATTATATGGTGAAACTGAAGGTGATTGATCACTTGGTCGCGAGGAACACATTATCAGTAGGAAAAAAATCTGTATTAGATCCACGAACAAACTGGTTTGCATACAGTACCTACTAATTTACCATTTCGCAGAAATAAATCAGGTTGTGGGTGCGGGCGCACCCAATGGTTTTTGTGATTTCTAAAATATACACCTTGTCATAATATAAAATTTTACCATAAAACATGTAGAGGATAAATTTAGTTGATTTAAGTGGCTAGGTTTTGATCAGTGCCGCATTTGATGTTGGTTTAGTTATTTAATCTTCTCTTTCTATTCAAAAGTGATGATTTATCTTAGGTAATAGGTACAACGGGCTGTTGTCCGCAACTCCACGTCAATGCGCGTATTTTGCGTACGATGATTTATCTTATACATATAACCATCTCACTACGGGGCCATTCCGTCTAACTTTAGAAGAATCACTAACGACCCTTTGGATTTGTATGAGGATTATTATTAAAAGACTTCTTTTATCATTGTCATCCCCTATCATTTCATTAAAACACCTCCACGACCAGTAAAGTAGGTAATATACCAAAGCACCACCTTACAAACACGTCATTATAATGACACAACATCTCAGACTAATCTTAGTTCCAGTAAGTTTACTCTCACTATTGCGTCGTCATCTCCCAAGATAAATGCACGGCCTTACAGCTGACCAGTCTAACCGGATCGAGCTTTACATAGAAAACCCACAAACTCTCGAAAACAAATGACGTGGTCAGGGACCAACGTATTTTGGACAGTTTCGTCTTGTACCTACCTCCTTCGTGAGATGTCGGGTGAATTTTAAATAAGCGAATGGTTTTGTCGTTAGATAAGTTTTGTGTCGCGCGTGATTTATTGGAGATAGGAAAACATTGGAAGATATTGCGGTGTAACCAGTGTAACTCTTGAATCATGTATTGTGACCTCAAGGTAACAGGAGGTTAGATTACCTTCGTCAACTAACCGTTACATAGGTACTTAGTAAGTTAGTAGGTATTATCTTGTTCTATTAGCTATGTATGATTAGGTACTCGGAAAAAAGTTTGATGCAAAGGAGGTTTGGTAGATATCTCTATTGCAACCTTAAATTAAAGATATCGTATATTATGCCTAACCGTTCATACCGCGTTAACACGGTTCGATTATAGTTGAACAAGTTAAAAAAAAAACTTTGAATTTGAAATGCAATTCCATTGAAAGTCTGTTCAGACGGTTCAAATCGCTTTCGACTTAGTAGTTGATCAACTAAAATCGAACCATCTGAACCCGATAACAGGAAAAACAGGCCCGGTGTTAAAAAAAATGTTGTACTAAGCTGGTACAATAATAATTATGATGTAAGTACTTACAACAATCTATGAATGGTCATGCAACAGGTGAAATCTACAGACTCTTGTAAGTCCTACAAACACGCCATAAATAAATAATTATCGAAGGAACTATACAGTCGGTATCTTACTAATGGCTACACGTCACTACTTACTTCCTTTCAACGGAAACAGCATGTTAAGACATAAGATTACCTTCATGATGAGTTTTACACACGCAAAGGCTTTAACTATCAGAAAAAGACCTTCAAGACAATGTTTTCTAATTATATGGATAAGGCCAATGAAAAGTCCTTGTGGGACACCAAGAGACAAAAGTTTGTAAGCGTCGGAAAATTTAAAAATAAAAAACCTGATTACTTTAACTCTAATCTCGGTAAACCCTTATAAGAAAAATACTTTAATTAAATACTTTAAAAAAATACTTAATTTGCTTCTTTCAATAAGAAAGTTAGATGCTTACCAAAGCGTAAGCTGCAATGAATCCCGAAGCAGCCGTCACACTGCAGCAGAATATCCTGCTGACTGCCGGCTTCATCCGAAGCTTCGGCGACTCCAAGTCACTTAGCTCGTTACTCGTCGACATTTTGGACTATTACTTCTAAAACAACCTTTTTACATTCCTGGATATCTCCCGAATGCTCTAGAATTTTCGATATTTCTCATTATTCTTCAGTAAGTATTCAATTTCGTTTCTGGTGATCTGGCGAATGGTCTAGAACTTTCGTTGATTCTCATAATTCTTTGTGATTTATTAGTCTGTTTCTTTGCCTATTAATTGTCATGGTTTTAGATGAACTGTTTCTGGATGCAAAAGGTTTCAAGATTCTTGTGTTTTGAAATACTACATCTTCTCAAAAGAACGAGAAGACGGTTTTCTGGATGTTTTCAGTTGGCGGCGATTATCTGAAAAAAAAAGAAGCATGTTGGTTTTTCGCTCTTTATATCGTCATGGTTAAATCTAGACATAGCAAAAGGTGGATGTGTGAGAGTTGCTATTAATGAAAAGGGAGGAAATTTTATGTGATAATTTAAACTTAACAATAAAATAGAAGAGGAACCATTTTACCCCGATCAAATTGCAGAGACGGACAATGGAATCAATTCCCATCACTTACTAGTAAAATAATAAATATTTAGAATTCATATGCAACTGTGGTTAAAACTTGACCACCAACAATATAGCGCCTATATTTTTTATGATGGAATTCAGTGTAGAAATGGATATGCTGGTTGCAATACTGCAAAAAGTACAGCAGTTAACACATTTTAATGTTTGCAACGTCTATCTATTTCACATTTTTTACCACCTCCAATAATTTCATGTTTTTGTTGTAATAAAAACTAGCAATTTGTTTAACGTAGCTAGCCATCCGATAATAATTTTAATTCCTATTTCGACAATAATATGCTTCATTAATTTTCTGTATCTACGAGTATATGTACGAGTATTGAGGTAACGCCATTATCCACTGTAGAAAAATTAAAGTTGGATCATTCAGATGAAGAAATATCGGTACCCCATAATATCAACTGTAGAAAAATTAAATTTGGATCATTCAGATAAAGAAATATCGGTACCAACTTCAGGTTTCAAATTCTTTCAGATCTTAGTAAAGGTAATCGCTTACTTTTAATCAATAACGGCTTCTTATTGGGCGGATCACACACTATAACGCAACACGTGCGTGAAAGGGAGCCAAATTGTTCCGCCGAAACGCGTTTGCTATTGAATTTGTATGTAAAAAGAGGCGCGTTGTAATGTGTGATCCGCCTTAGGTAGGTTTTTAGTATCTCTAGGCGATTTAACAGATTTTTGCCTGGTTTAACTTTAAATATAACTAAATTTGTCTTTTTGTTTCTATTTCTGCCTTCACCTTCGGGGAGTACAGACGCAATATTAATACTAGACGCAGACGCAATATTTTCTTAGTATTATACTTTGATTGTGCATAATGATGAGTCAGTTTCATGTTGATGGGATCATTCTGTTGCGCAAATGAAGAGTCTTTTTGTGCATAGTATTTAATTCCCATAAGATTTTCCGAGATTGTGAATTACTTGTTTGTTGTTGTGCAAGTCTTTGAATAAATCTGCAGGATGATTGCGTAACACAGTATCAGTAGCAATGGGTTTCATTTTGACAGTTCAACAACATTCATTGCGTGATTTACGTTGTTGAGCAGACACATTTTTCGAACTTATAGAGCAATGGATTAGCAATATGCTTGAAAATGATTCAAATTGAGAGTAATAGTGTGTTACGCAATTAAGATACAGAACGGACAGTAAGGATCAAACAACCAAGCTTGATAAACTGTGGGAGTCTACCAGATTGAACAAATTGCTTATAGGTACTAAATACATATTTTCTTTAACAACTTACTTTACAAAGCTATCGTAGATCTTGCCGTATATAAGGAGTGAGAGACCATGGGTTAGATAGTGGTCGATGACAGAGATCGTGAATCATAAGAATGAATATGACTGGATAGGTATTTGAATAAGCAATAACAATGGCACCTGTAAGAGAGGAACTATGAATCGTATAGTTTAACAACATCAGTCCACATCCGACAAAAATAACATCCTAGCCAATTAAATTAAATCACACAAGAAACAGAAATAATCATAGAGCAATAGCCTTAATACATCCCGATTCGCTCAGTACAAGGGCTTGAATCATTGACTCCATGGGAAACACCAGTCTGCCATGAATGGTGGGAACCCATCTAATTGTGAATACAAAACAGTGTTTATACCGTCAACCGCTGTAAGGCTGGGTGTCTAAAAAAGCGAAGGAACTGAAGTTATCGTTGAATTGTTGTTCTAAGGAATGGCAATCTCTCCTTTGTGAGTTTGTAGAAGTTCTCAGGGATATTGTAATTGGAGTGCTCGTTGATTGAAGAATAATGAATACTAATGGGTGTGTCTAAAGAAGGGAGGTAAATAAAAACAAATATACAATGAACTAACTGCTGCCTGCGACTTTGTTCGCGTGACCATATACCTTTTGATTTAAAATGTTAAAATGTTTGAGAATGTGCAAACTGCACTCTTTCATATGATACCCCAGCCCACTTCGAATTTTACAGTAAAACCCTTTCAGTCGTTGTTGCAAAAAAAAAACATGTTACTTTCTTATTTGCAAAATAGTTGGGCAAACGTCATCTAAAACTATTCAAAATTTCAAGATGATAGCATTAGTAGTTCTTGAGATATTCAGCTGTGACAGACGGATATACAGACAAACTGAGACGCACCATAAGGGTTCCTTTTTACCATTTTGGTACGGAACCCCAAAAGTTGATTAAGTGTCAATAGACGTGAATTAAGATTAAGCATTGAATATTCAAAATTCAATAATCTCAGAAGGGACAGTCCAATTTCACATGGATTAGTTGAGTGCCTTGACATACTTTAATGAAACACTATGTTTTAATCTACGAAGTAGGTACTAACGCGAGCGTAACAAGTTCTTATGATAATTACTTCGCACAGGTTATGAGCATAATCTTGAAGGATTAAATTTATTGAACCAGGTGGTGTTCTAGCTGCAATATTAATAAGCGTCGTAATAAAATGAATTATAGTAAACTGTGGGGTAATTGCGTAACACACGAATAGTAGCACTGGCTTCCATTTTGTCAGTACAACAATATTCATTCATTGCGTTATTAACGATGTTGAGCAGAACATTTTTCGAACTATATGCAGCAATGGATTAGCTTTCTTTCCTTCAAAATGATTCAGATTGTGAATCGTATTTTCCAACATACATATTTATCGACATACAACCTGACACTGATCAGCAAAAAACGTAGAAAAAAAAATTTCGCGGTCTTCCCTGGCGCTTTCCCCCTAAGGTATTCAATCGCGTCGGGGGTTTAGGAGAATTTTTTCCTTCGTGTTAAAACATCAATGGAAAATTTACATTACAATAGTCTCCTTGGGTGGCCATACGGCCGGTGCACTATAAGCAATCAGCTCTGCTAAGTCATCTTGCTACTGGCTGAATACAAAAGGAAAGGACAGAAGGACCACTGTTTGAAATCGGTCAGAAACACGGTTAAAAAAAAGTCGTAGGATTCGAATCTTTGGTAGTAGAAATAGCGAATAAGTAAAAGAGTCCAGACTGAGATGGTCATATACTTCGACCGTCGACGAACAGAGGGGGCCAAAAAGGCCACTTTAGCAGAATCATAAAAGGATAACATTATGAATCATAATATGGGGAAACAATCCGTGTTTTTCTTTATTTCGTTGCACTACGTAGGTATAGTCAAAGAGATTGGGATTGGAATCACAATCTCTAAAAATAAAAATATCAATCTATTTCATCAATTTTTAGAACAGACAAAAAAAATAATTGAAAAATCCTTCACCAATGGGATTTGATACGATTAACTTAAGAGTTAACTGTCCATTGTGATTCATAATGTTATCTTCTTATGATTTTGCCAGTCTTTTTACGCCCCCATGTCGTGAAAAAATGCCTTTCCATGGCATCAAAAAAGAGGGGAAGAGGAAAACCTCAAACCACATGGTTGACGAAGGTCTAACAGGAAATGAGGAATATGGGACTTAAGGAAGATAACGCACAAAGCCGATACAGATGGCGTCGCATGATTGGGAAAGCCGAGACCGCGAAACAGGAAAAGGAGAAGCCAAAGAAAACGAAGAAGTACGATTCGAGAAGATTCTCTCTTCTCTTCTCTAGTTTTGCTTTTACCATAGCAATCAAAATAAGAGAAGGATAGTTTAAAAATTTAAACCTTTGCTTAAAATGAATCAGTCTCCAAGTTATTTTTAACTTAGCTCCAAATATAAAATCATCATCATCATCATTTCAGCCGAAATACGTCCACTGCTGGACATAGGCCTCCCCCAAAGCACCTCCACTTCGACCGGTTCTGTGCTTCTTGCATCCAGCGTGTTCCTGGGTGCTTACTCTTTAATTTAATTCCGATAGATCGACATTGGAATTGTGACGTTTCGTACTCTTGAGTTCGATGCTAGCGCCAAATGATTTTTAGATTAGGTGTCCATTTTGGAGAATTAAGTGGAATTGGGTTCGGGTTGGGCGTGTGGCAATTGTTGACAATATTGTTTTCAAGAGTACCGAATCACGTGACTGTAAAATTAACATTGGAATCATATTGGCATCTCATTGGAATTTTGAAATTAGTTTGGAGAGTAAGCCACCTGGGGCCGAAAGGTTCAAATATAAAAAAGTCGTTCGAAATTCCAGTCATATCGTCGCCCGCATCGGAACCTGTACATTATGTTCGTAGGTATGTACTAGGCGTCCGTCGACCTCGTAGCATACGCGTTAACACTTTGGATTGTAGAAAATATGTCGGATATTGTAATTTTGGCAGTGAATTTGTATAACATGTAGGTCATTGAAGTTGTGTATGAGTGTAGAAAGCGCAGTACACGTAACGCTTTCTTGTTAAGTTAATCAAGTTGTTATACTCGGCTTCCAGTCTAGCCGGTGCACCTGATTACCAGTATTTTACATGAAGCGACTGCCTATCTAACCCCACAATCCAGTTACTGGGTTATATTACGATTTCCTTGGTAAGACTGTCAGACTTTCGGGCTTCTAACGACCCGAAATGATTGCCAAAGATCCACCAAAATATAGGTAGATATTACAGGATTTTGTAGATGAATGCTATTTTCATAAAAGTTTTTCTTCATTAACGTAAAATTGCGTGCACTCGGAATGTTGTCAATTACCCCACTTATGACTTTGGGAACTAAAAGATAATGTCTCTATGAACCGTTACTATAGACGATACTCATCTGACCATTACGACTTTTTGATGACAGTGGAGGCAGAAGATACGTAGTGGTAAGTACTGACTTACTAATGTATTGTACAGACGCCAGCACATCAAGCTACTACAATCTGTAAAATTTCTTTAATAGATTTTCAACTTTATCGCTAAAGTATAAGGTTCAAAGTTGATTGGGATTACAGTTTCGGGTAGCTTGATGTGCTGGCGTCTGTAAAGTAACACACTGAGTCTAAACTGAAGCAAACTGTTGCTTCAGTTTATTTCTGAGCCGCGGTTTATGTTCCTTTCCATTCTGTACTTGGTTTGTGGAAGAAACTATGAAGTTGAAGAGATATGGAGAAGCACAGGACCGATCAATGTGGCGACGTTTGGGAGGCCCATATCCAGCAAAGTTTTTAGCCGAATCATAATGATGGTGAGGACATTTGAAATAATATGTCGACTCAAGAGTAAAGGGATTTCGTTAGAGCGCTACCCCATGAGGATGACGTCATGGTCGACCAAATTCCTACAGATTAATACTTAGGATTATTCGTATCTAAAGAGTTATCATCTTAAACATTCAGTAGATAGTGCCTGTAAATTTAAATAAATGCTTTGAGTTTGATCTAAAATAGTTATCAACCAACTCAACCTTCAATTTCTCTACGAAGTATTTACAATATGGCCGCAACAAGCACCTGCACACTTTACCTACATGCCATATCTCACTTATTACAAGCGTATCTAAAGGAAATAGCAACTATGATCAGCAGATCGACTATGCCAAGGTTGGTAGGCAGTACATCTTGACATGAAGACTTATTACTGCATACGCCTTCGCCATATTGTTTCTAGGTAATGGACTCCTACAGCGATTAATATCTTGATTTTAATTCTCCTTGGATTTGAAAATGTTTGTGTGTGATTAAAATTAATAGAAGGTGTAGCCAAGGTTCCTTGATGCGGCATGACCTGAGTGGGATTTACTTCTTTTTAAAATTCTGGTGTGGGTTGATTTTTGTAATGATGCATCTGTTTGTAGGTTTATTCAATGGCAATTAATTAATTTGTAAATTCAAGCAGCAAAAGCTTTGTCAGGGAGAGAGGTCAGTCGAGGGTGCGGTGAATGTATCTCTAGGGCCCCCGACTCATGGTACGGTCAGCATCAAAAGTCGATTAACACTTCAGTTTTTTTAATCTCAGTTATTGAGCAAAATATTTGTTCGAAATTGCAGCAGAAGTATAATGCGATTTCGAACAAATCCTTTGCTCAATAACTGAGATTTAAAAAACTGAAGGGTTAATATTTTGCTTAATAACCGAGATTAAAAAAACTTAAGTGTTAATCGACTTTTGATGCTGACTGTACCTATGGAAAAACCGTGGGGTATTAGTCGGTATAGGACTCAGACATAACCTTCCGTTTTTCCCCGACGGAAGGCACATGAGAATTTACCCACGAAAAAAAGGGAGAGATGTGGATTGGTAATTCTATCACGAGACAAAATCTTGACACTCAACAAGTTCAGCCAATCAGCCAAAGTGCTTTTTTAAAAATCTAGACATAAGGCTAAGCATAGCTTTGACTTAGCGGTGATGCCTGCTAAGTTGGTCAGCGGGATTGTCCGAAAGGGTTACCGTTGGCCCGGAACATAAAGGGCTAAGGAAGGAACACGGGTGGGTTTTGGTCAGTAAGAGTCTGACACTCCCTTCCCACCCAGAGCGGGAGGGGTCATTTGATGATTTACAATCCTGAAAAAAAAAAACAAGGCTAAGCATATATAGCTTTAACTTAGCAGTGATGCCTGCTAAGTTACCTTTTTTTACCTAGATTACTTCCAGCTAAAAAAATCACCAAAAGACTTTATTTCGAAAGAATGAATCGTCCAGCTACCTACTGCCACACCCCATCACTGGGGCTCTGTCTCGCATAGGGTCGATTTTTTATATATATGGTCGTAGCATTATGCTGAGCAATGGCCGTTTTGCGTGAACGTAACGCATATTTTCCCCAACTTGTCCTTTTTAGGGTTCCGTACCCAAAGGGTAAAAACGGGACCCTATTACTAAGACTCCACTGTCCGTCTGTCCGTCTGTCACCAGGCTGTATCTCATGAACCGTGATAGCTAGACAGTTGAAATTTTCACAGATGATGTATTTCTGTTGCCGCTACAACAACAAATACTAAAAATAGAATAAAATTAATATTTAAGGAGGCTCCCATACAATAAACGTGTTTTTTTCGGCGTTTTTGCCTTGTGGTACGGAACCCTTCGTGTGCGAGTCCGACTCGCACTTGGCCATTTTTTTTGTGTTTTATATTCTTTCTCTGCATCAAGTTTGCCGCAAATTATTTATATTCATTATTTTCTTTTTTCTTTCTTAAACTTCTATCACCCACCGATCGTGGTCCGTGGTCAGTTTTGACCTCGTCTCTCTTTGTGTTCTCATTATTACAATTAATTACTGTCTCAATGTAATCTCTGTCTCAAATTGTAATATCGACCGTCGATCGATCGGAAGTTGACACCTATTCATTATTGTTTGTACCTACTCATCGACTTAGTAATAAACAATGCAAGGGCGACTGCGATGTCCAATTTGTCACAGCAAGCCATTGGCCGTGAAAACGACTGCACAATTAACGCCTTCGTTAATCAATAAGGAATTTGTGTTTTAAGCCTTCGAACTTTTCACAGTTCCGATCTTTTGTTCCCATGGATATTTCCGGCATGATTATAAAAGAAATATTCTTTAATGGTATTAGTATTATTTAATGTTATGTTATTATTTAATGTTATGTTATGTTATTATTTAATGTTATGTAATGTTATTATTTAATGTTATGTTATTATGTAATGTTATTAGTATTATTTAATAGTATCAGTAGTTCCCTACTTAAACACACTTTCCCCAAAGGATTAAGCAGGTGTATACCTATAGTTCACCCGTATTTCACCAGTCATTTTGTGGAAAAACGTAAAATTGTCGATAAATGTGAGATCTCAGGAGATTAATAGAATGTTTCTCTTGCCGATCAACTCACCTGGCAGACATACCTATTATAACAAGGATTATTTCACAAATGTTCAATTTACTAGCCCTTGTTGTATTTATTAACAGGGCCAGGGCCGTTGATGCAATTCGAGGAATAAAATTATAATATTTTAATTTTTATTAAATTTTTTTTTTTCGAGTATTATTTTTAGTGCGTTTAAAAGTGGGTGCATTTCGAGGAATACCAAGAAATAAATGCCTTGATTTTGAGTTTGTGTTTGAACAATTAACCACTAGATTTATTGTAATAATTTCATTTATTAAAACATAAAATACAATATTAATAATAGTAATAATATGTACAAGGTAAAAAAAGAAAGGAGGGAAAATAATCAAAGGGCATCAAAAAATTCATCCGCATCGCTGTCAACAGGAAAATAACAATTAACCACATGTACCTATTCAACAAAACTTCTCGTGCCGCGCGTACTGCAGCTCCACTTTTCCCTACCAACTCGTCCTCATTCAACCAATGCCAGGATGTAACTAAACGAATCAACCTCACCCGCATACTAATCTACCATCATTACTTCCTCAACACAAAACAATACTTACTTACCTTCCAAAACTGTTGGTACAGTTGCTTGTTGTCTGTTAACATTAATATTCAACGCACGTAGTTATAACGAAGCGTCTACATTGATCTGTTTCGCTTTCCTCGGTAAAAGCATAGACAAAGAAATAGTAAGTAAGTACTAAGTCAAACTTCATTTCATTCTTTCTAATTCTAAAGGCATTTTTAAAATAGCTAAGCTCACTAGTAGCGCCCCGCGGTTTCACCCGCATAAGTGTCGATCCCTTGGGAATATCGGGATAAAAACTATTCTGTCCTTCCCCGGGATGCAATCTATGTACGTAGGTATCTCTCTGCCAAATTTTATCGAAATCCGATCAGTGGTTTAGGCGTGAAAAGGTATCATACAGTCGAGAGACAGACATATACATAAACAGACAGACAGAGTTACTTTCGAATTTATAATATTAGCATGGATGTGCATAGTATACTAGCTTACGCCCGCGGCTTCGCCCGCGGCTTCGCCCGCGAGGTATGTCGTTAAAAACTATCGTATGTCCTTCCTCGAGATGCAATCAATCTCTCTGCAAAAATAGGTACACATAAAAAAGCACACTCGCAACCACGTTGATAATGTCTAATTATTACTTCCGAAAGCGTAATTCGAATTTATCGCTGACACCATGAAGTGAAACACGATCTTGCTAGATAATTAATGACTGATTTATTAAACTGACGGTATGCGGTACATTATTATGAGGCCACCCTCAATGTGTGATAATTACATACAACAAGTTTCACTTCTTAGTAAAAGTCCTTATCTCAGTCCAATGAACTGTTTGTTGTGGAAATAGACGGGAGATAATAATTATGATTGTACTGGTGGATACGGGTGTTTAGAGTTCGTTGTGGGTGAAACTTTCAATATTCAACGTTGTTTCTACCTTGATAGACTAGCTGCGGGGGCTTCTGTGATACAATATTATACAATAACTACTGGTTGCTTGTACGGTCAGCAACAAAAGTCGATTAACACTTCAGTTTTTTAAATCTCAGTTGTGAAGTAATGAAATATTAATATGAAATATTTATATAAATATGATAATGAAATATGCTGCACGAAATACCTACAGGCCATTGTAAAGACTAGAATAAAGAGGTAAACCGGTTTAAACCACCATGGAACCCACCCGATGGAAACCATGAGGTTGGAAAAACCGTATCGCAGGTTTTTCTGTTTGATGTTTTCCAGTCGATTGCACAAACGTGTTTTAAGTGTTTCGAATTGTGTCAACTGGTTCAGATCTGTCGATATTTGGTAGTTTATATTGCAATGTTAGATTTATCTAAGGACCAATTTAATTTGTAAAACAAACTTTTTGACGTGACAACGTCTAATAAATCGATGAAGCTGGCTGCACTCACGAAAAAACATGACTCTAGCGCGTAGCGTTACCTCGCGGCCTCGCTCTGTAGCGTTCCATGGGGGCTTGAAGTGCAAGCGAATATTAACAAATGCAATGCAACTATTCCATCAGTATTTTCTTATGACGTTGTCACGTTCAACTATCGTCAGTAAACCGACTTTACAGACAACCGATTTTTTCATGATAATTTCACACAACAATATAATTTCAACAAGTGACAATTGACCAGCTTAGCTAACTCTTATTATCCATGGACCAGCAATTGTGTTAAATTGTATCATATCAACTAACAACACTACCGTAGTCTATAGAATAAATGACAGCGCGATTTGTTGATCAGTTGAGAGTTTTATAATAAGGGACAATTGATATTTTTTTCGCGATCACGATGTTGTTAGTCCTATGGGAGAAATTTGTTTAGTTTGATGGTATGTACCACACCCTTCAAGACCACACCTTTCTGGTACACCGGCCTGTATACAGAGTGATGCTTCCTCTACACTTACCACCCACTTAGCACCAATAAACAATGTCCGAATCAATTATAGCACTCCATCACTAACTAACGATGCAACGCCACAAAAACTATAAGAAATGTTTTAATTACAGCCAGCACGGAAGGATACGCAACACGTTTGTGATTAAATAACTAACTTTAGTTATTAAACTTGGTTGCGTCGAGAGAGCGATGCTCGAATGCGCGATGCTCCATTGTTTGAGCATCGAAGTGTGTAAGTAGGACAGGTGGTTTAGTTTACACAAGTGGTATGGTGTCTCTCTACCTTATACCCGAGTCCTAATGTTTTGTCGGCTGCAGCAAGAGTGACCTAAATATTACTGTGACTAAGTGTAATGTTATTTAATTTAACTGCACATGTCTAATGCTCTGTCCCTATGAAGAAAAACGATTCGTTTTGCATACCAATGGTGGCATTTTTATTGCCTAACTGGGTATATAAATACATAGATTCGTAGGGTCTCCTATTCAAAGCTATGAGATCCTTGCTTCATTATTGGTAAATAGTAAGTCTTAATTTTAACGGCTAAATAATAATAGCCATACGGGGCGATCGAAGGTTAAGTTACCCTTGCCGAGGTTGATCCGTGGATGGGTGAACATCCTTAGCATACCGGGACCTCTCCGTGCCTCGGAAAGCACGTGAAGCCATGGGTCCTGGGTATAATTTGTAGATCTTTGTCATGTCTCTACGGGTAGTCAAAAGCACGAAATTGTCTGACGACCAGCCCTACCAATGGGTATCGTATATCTAAGTACATAAGTACCTAGCTCATAGATATATATACATATATATATATTTTTAAGCTCACCTAAAAATTTAAGGTCCTTCGATTCGAAAAGTTCCTGAGATCAAAATCTATGTTCTGATTTACCTATACATGAGCAGATTTAACCACCTTTGTAAATAACAATTTAATCGATAACCTCATTGTATTATCAAACAGACAATACCACAATATTACAAAACAAACCAAGGCAATGCAGTTCCTGCAGCCATTACAGTTGTATAATAAAACAACATTCTTATAACAGACAAAGTAAATACTTTGTTATTCCTAGTAACAGTTGAAGTATTTCATTACTTGTTAATAGAGTTTTACTCTCTAACCATAGAGTCCGGCCGTTTCACAGATCTGTTTTTTTTAGCTGGAAAACGAACGCAAAATTCGGCCTGATTTGCTTTTTCGACGAAAACCGAAAGTGATTTTTTCTTGGTGAATTAAAAAGAAATGCTGGGTCCATCTTTGAATCACTATAACATTATTTAACTGTTTAAACATAAGGTACACGAAACGATACTTTTTTCCAACACATAATAATTAATAATCAAACAATTGGATGTTATATAAGCGATATATGTATGTATATAACGCTTATTTTTCTGCATTTTCACAGTTATTGTGCTTTTAGTTGTTGTGACTATCGATTTTCTCTGAATATATGAAATGAATGTATAATGAATGTGAAAATTTGCCAGCACTTTTTTTTACATCCGAAAACCCGAAAAAAACATAATTATGTATTTCGGCCGAAAATTTGCGAAAACCAAAAACGATTTTCGGTCGGGCTCTGCTCGCAACACACGGTAATAAAGAGACTGCAAGCGTACGTTACAAAGTTACATACCTACATAATATCCGTAATCAGCAAATTTTGCTGATTACGGTTATGTATGTATGTAACTTTTTAAAGCCAAAAATCCGAGTATTGCACTTATTGTAAGTACGGCAGTTTTTATCCCGGTATTTCCACGGAATCGAAGCTTACGTGGGTGAAACCGCGGGGCGCAGCTAGTATAACTTAAATACAGGTAATAATGGTTATAATGCTTATAATAGCCTCAGACTTACACAGTCGCCAATTACAGGTTAACCAGCCAACATAGAAATAGGTGATAAGGATAACACATAATGATAATTTTGATCCGTGTATGTATTTATAAAACATTGATCAGGCAGGGGCCATAGTTCTTGGTAACCAAACCATACAACTTTTTTTTTTTTTCAGGATGGGAATTCATCAAATGACTCCTCCCGCTCTGGGTGGAGCGGAAGGGAGTGTCAGACTCTTACTGACTAAAACCCACCTGTGTTCCTTCCTTCGCCCTTTATGTTCCGGGCCAGCGGTAACCCTTTCGGACAATCCCGCTGACAAACCAGTCCACTTTAGCCACCCCCAAACCCATAGTCCAAATAGATATCTTTTTATTTTTCCATATCCTGCAATAGTCCTACACCAACTGGGGCTTATCCTTGGATGCACTTGCATAGTGCATACAGGGATAATCGTCTGTTGGTGCCGCATTTCATTAAAATTTGTCTAACTTGTTTTTTGTTGGCTTCGGCCCCTCTCGTACGCCTTCCAAAGGACCGGCACCCCATGGTCTCGAGACAAGTAAATACATAAAAGTAAAGGCTTTAGAATTCAGAAATTATAGCAAAACTTAAGATTAATAAAAGAAAGTAAACTTGGGAAGTAAAGTTATACAATAACGGGTCATGAATTAACCAGTTATCGAAACAATCTCAATGACCTACAGAATGATATTCGATTGTTTCTTCGATAAGAGCTGGGTGAGACACCAACAGCCCGAGTTACAAATGACAATGCCCAAAAATGGTTTCTAACTGTATTTAACTATTATCTTTGGCACTAGGACCAATTTAGAGGGGCATATCTTGTAATTTTAAGAACGTTCACATCCAGTTTGATCTCAGGCTCAATCTGTCAAAAATACCTCTAATTTCTCTACATTTTTGACAAGACTAACTTTTTAACGTTTTTAATTACGGAAATTGGTCTTTTTTTAACTTGGAGAAATGCTCATGCATTCGTCACTACCACGGGGAGATAGTGCAGTTATGTGGGACTCTAACCCACTAAAACTCCACGGTGTCCTTCTCTGCCGCTTACGGCGGGAATACGGGCATGCGTTAGCACTCATCCGAGAACCCGCCGCCGCACGAAAATTGGTCTTAACGATTAGGGAACTGAACTTTATGCTGTATTAAAATATTTTTTCCAAAAATACATGTTTATTTACTCGTTTGGAAATTTAAATCGCGAACGCAGTGTAAAACCTAAAAGCCTAACCTAAATCACCCAAAAGTACCCTAAAATCAAACGCTATCTTTCAAATCGGAAACAGATAACCCCAACACACCATTATAACCTCAATAATCAACCTACTTCTAACAAATATAGAGTCCTTTTCGCATTGCCGGTCAGTTTACAGTTAGCACCGTTTCTGAAGGCGTGATGATATGGCGTGGTGCGTGAGTTGGGTTGAGGAACAGTTCAGTGGTGACTGGTGCCTCAGGGAGTAACGTGGACGGAATGTAGATGCGAGGAAACAATTTGAGACTCGTTTTGAAGATCTAGGTGTCTATTGCACTTAGATATGGAGTTCGGAGCTCAGGGCAACGGCTTGGGGAATTATGTGGTCATTAAATGTTTTTCACAAAGGAATGTGTTTCTTTTACACCTCATGCATCGATCTCCATCAGGCGAGATAGAGGTCAAAAGCGGGCCCATTTGGCAATAAATAAAAAATCATCATATAGGGCGAAATAGAGGTTTTTGAATGTGATGTCGCACTCCTACCAAATAAAAACCTCAAGTGTCAGGAATTCGGGAGTGAGGGAATATGTGTTGTGTACTCACTTAAGCTCCGCCCGGCTTAAGGCTCCTACAAACAGGCGCGACATGCAATATAATCGCGCGCGACACAAAGGCACCATTCGTTGCGCGACTTGCGGTGCCTTTGTGTCGCGAGCGATTTTATCGCGTGTCGCACCTGTTTGAAGGAGCTTTTATAAAGCCACAAGAGAACATAAAGATAATTCAAAATTTATGAAATCATTGTGTTATTTATTTTTCTATTTAGTTACCTGTCATTTAATTCAGTACTTAGTGTAAATACTCAACTCACTCAACTCAAAGGAAAAATCAGGCGTCGAAGTACTCGTCCGCATTCGCTGTCATCCGGAAACGTGCCCAGAAGACTGGCAACATTGCCACGTTGAATGGCAAAGCTTATTTATTGTCGTCTCCGCCTTTTATATAAGTAGTTCCTCTCTGGTTGGCGGTCGTTAAGGTTTATTTTAACATTTTTAACTAATAAAACGATTCATCAATCTAGTTAAGCCACCAGTTAAGACTCAAAGGACCAGCTTAGTTTATATTAATTGAACAGAACTCCTTGTTTTTCGCAGGCACAGGTAGAAATTGCATAATAATATTTACTTTGTGTTTTCGCCCTATCTACTAATCGCGAGTAATTTTAGCCGACATTATTACATTTCTGCACAAAGCATCACCATCATCATCTGCCTAGCCTTTTCCCAACTATGTTGGGGTCTGCTTCCAGTCTAACCGGATGCAGCTGAATACCAGTATTTTACATAGAGCGACCGCCTATCTGACCTCCACAACCCAGTTACTGGGTAATACGATACCCCTTGGTAAGATTGATTGTCAGACTTTCGGGCTACTGGCGACCCGTAAAGACTGTCAAAGATCCACGAATAACAGCCGGGACCAACGGCTTAACGTGCGTTCCGAGACACGGAGGCGTCTTGGTATATCAAGATGGTCACCCATCCACAGACCAACCGCGGCAAGCGTAGCTTAACCTGCTCGATCGACCCGTGCGGCTTTTATTACTTAGCCACAAGCCCCTCTGCTAAAAGCAGTAAACTAAATATTTAAGAGCACATTGTCGCCATATCGCGAAAAGGGTAATATTTTACCTTCCTTTTATTGCAGCAGTAAATGTGAACAGCCATTATAAAACCTTCAGTTAAGCTGCGTTTTTATGCAGCCAACTACGAAACAGATGGAACTGATAAAAATGTTTGTTCGTCTTTTTATGAGGGACCGGTTCCACCACATTCTGGGTATGCAGATGTGAATAAAATGATTATGGGATGCGAATAATATGTGTGCGAAGGTATATTTCTATAACTTCGGTATTTTATATAAAATGGCGAAATTCTGTGAGTGTTTTATGTTTTTTACTTCTTCACTCACAAACGGCTGAAAGGATTTGGATGAAATTTGGCATACAGATTTATACCAGAATGAACATAGGATATTTTTTATCCCGATATTCCCACGGGATACGACACTTACGCGGGTAAAACCGCGAGGCGCTGCTAGTAGGTATATAAATAATAAAATACCAAAGAACCAGACAGGTGTATGCTCATATTTTGGCAGTGTAAACAGGGTAGATGAGAGTCCCACAGAACCGGGAAGTATGGCAGACGAAAGGGGGAGGCCTATGCCCAGAAGTGGGTGATTCCGGGCTGAAATGATTTTGAAGATGATGAATATAATAGACCCTGTTAGGTTAAAAGTGGGATATACCTACGTTAAGAGGAAATGCGGTCGAAGGGAGTTTTGAAAAATCCCAAGTAAAAAGTCGTAATTCGAGGTTTGGCTTTCGCTTGTTTCCACCTCCAATATTGGACCAATTTAAAAAATATTTCATAAACTGAATAAGAAGAATATATAATGTATCCCTATGTTTTTCTATTTTCATTAATAGTTGTCCAATTTGTGCACTAGGCCTCTGTTGACAGCGGTTTAAATCGGCATTTTTTGAGGGTTCTAAAGCTTATTAAAATAATGTATCATCAAAAAGGAAAACATAGGGACATACAAGCAGTAAATATTTAAATATTATTCCGTAAAAAAATCATTGCTTTATGGTCATTAACGAGAAAGAAAACAGACGAGAGCGTTTTCATGGAGAAACGACCACCCGCATTTCCTCTTAGGGAAATCTTCACTTAGTTCACTTACTCACGAAAATGTACACATTTCACGCAGATGAAGCTGCGGGCAGCTAGTGTGAAATAAAAACAACTGTTCCCTACATTTTGTCGAATCATGCGAACACAAATTAATGTGTAGGCATGGACCAGCAAATTTTTTATTCGCGAGGCTCAACTCCAGATTCTAGGCTGACTACTGAGAACGACAGTCGTACAGTTACGTTTGAAGAATAGCGTTACAGTTTTGTTTGTTGGAGTCAAGTGAACAAATAAATGTTGTGTTGCCACATCAACGCATAAAATGTCGGCGTTTAATGTGAAAAACAATATATTCGAATGAATTTATTATAGCATACGGGTCGTAATGTAACTTTCCGTATTTGTAGCGATAAAAATAATGAGTTTTGTATTAAATGTTTAATTAGATTAGAGACCCAAACGTTGCCTAAAGGCTAAACGTCAGAGTTAGTTTCATTTGTCGGAGCCGGCGTGTAAAACTTTCGAACGTTGAATTATTTTGCATCAAAAGGATATAATGATCACATTTCTCATTTTAATACAACTTGTTATGTAATGTTTACTTGTTGACTTTAATAGCACATTTCGCATCAAGAGTCATTTTCACCTGTTTAGATATATATAACACTGTGAACTTCTTAGTTATATTAGAAAAAATATAGTCAAAAGAGATACTTAGGTAGGTACATGGCAGTCACGAGCATCATCTTCATCAGTCATCTTACACCTACGCAAGGTTCAAAGGCGATATTGTTTTAAAGTTTTAATTATATTTAATGGTGTTGCGAACATAGTATTATCGAAACCGTATGTACTATTCCGGCCGACGCGACGAGAGAATGTGTTCTTGACACCTGTCAATTTCACAAACGACTACTTTTGCGAATGTGATCTTTATTAGTGTACGTTACCCCAGCAAGAAAGTGTCTCCTAGAGTTATAGGAGTAGAACGTATAATATGTGCCCTATCTGCTGTAAATGTGCCCCCAAATAAAAAATGTGTGCCCCCTGTCGTTTTGGAAAAAAACGGTAAAAACGATTCCTGCTGGGGTAACGTTTTTCTAGCAGGAAAATTCTAAACGAATGATCGGAGAGAGAAAAATTGTGCATGGCCAGAGAGCTTATATGTGTGCCCTAATGTGCCCCCAAAAAAAAAATCTGTGCCCCTTCAGGTTTTCGAGATATTGCATTTCCTGCTGGAGTAACGTTTTGATGAATCGTATATCTCTACAACCATTGCATGTGCCCCTGTAGAGTAAACATACACGAGTAGCTCTTAATGTGTGCCCCTTAGTGCCCCAATTAGTTTTAAGAAAATATTTATAGTTTTCAAGTTATAGCGGTTTTATGAAAACCCGAAAAAACATCGCAGCGCCTAAATTAGACAAGAAACAAGTTCGCTGAAAACTGTATTCGGTCCTTCTTGACGCTAATAATAACCATACAAAGTTTCAAAACTATTAATGCATGCGTTTTTGCTAAAAGTCAAAACGATGGTGTCCTAACTTTGACAGCAAAATACAAGGAACCGGCTCAATCCGAAATGTGTAGGTGTAAACCAAAATCATGTGCCTTTAGTCAAAAATATATGGTGAAAATATTCAGCTTGGAATGTTTCGCATTAAGTAAATATTAACAAATAACCAAAATATGTAAGCAAGGGCTGGTTATCCGACCAAATTTGAATGACTACTAAAAAGCGACGGATTCATACATATCGATGACCTTCTTTACTTTACTCACTAACCGGTTCACACGTGTTGTGCCTGAGTACACTGACTTACAAAAGTAATAAGTAAATAAATAAAGTTGTTATTGGATTATATTCTACTAGCTGTTTCTATGACGTTACACATGATTAAGTACATTATAAATAGTAGCCTAAGTGCTATTCCAAGGTAAGCTATCTTCTCGATTCTAAATTTCATTAAAATACATCCAGTAATTTATATACTACTAAAAAGAGGTAGCTCTTTTTTGTATATAAATAAAAAGCCCGTATTTGTCTTTTTATATTAGGTACCTACATATATATTTATTGAAAGAGATTAGATATCGCTAAAGATACCTAAAATCGTGTACTGCGCATGTCAAACCACGTGGTGTGTCAAGTCTCATCTTTCGTGGCACGCATTGTAAGTTTTTCATCATTAAGGGGAATGCTCCAACTAGCCCGCGGAATTCAAAATTTCTTGCGTTTTTTGCAATTTGCAGGCCAGTGCTAGGTTGTATGTTGATTAAAATATTATTCGCGGTTGTAAGACGTATGTAGTTACAGAATTATAATCATCAATACAACCTTCCAAGTTCATAAAGGTGTAGGAACCAAAAAAAAGAGAAAAATTCAGCCCTACTACACCTTTATGAACTTGGAGGGTTGTATTGATGATTTTGATGATTATACTTCTTAATAATATTTTAATCAACATACTACCTAGCACTGGCGTGCAAATTGCAAAAAACGTAAGAAAATTTGAATTTCGCGGGTTGGTTGTAGCATTCACCTTAACCAAATAAATTTTGGTACCTACAGTTTTGAGAGTTTTATTTAGTGTATATGTCGCAGGTTTTTCATAAAATTGGGTTTTTGATGAAAAACCGGAAGACGACACATATCTATGAGGAATTTATAATTATTAACGATTATATTAAAGCTGATTATGTAGTGTCACATAATTTTGATTTGATGGCGTTTTAGATATATAAGTGTCATTCCACAGTCAGGTGATAATGTTGTTACGTAGGTATATGGGATAAATATGTTTATTTATAGCCAAATACCATCAGATAATTTGTGCATATTCGATGTTTACAGTTATATCTTTATGCCGTTTACTATACTAACACACTTTATCTGAATCTATGTATAAGCAAATTACTCGTAAGAAAATTATTTATCTGTGATTTAAAATTTAATATTTTTTTACACAATATTATACTTAATACTGATCTGTGATTTTTTGTGATGCGAATTTACTAATTATATGTTAGACTTAGATGAATAACTGATCTGTGATTTAAATAATAATGACTACACAACGTGCAAATAATTTCTTTGATCTGTGATTTGAAGCAATAATTACTTTAAGAATTAAAATTAAGGGAATAAAAATAATAATTTCCACATCAACAAGCGGTTTCATTTATTATAGTCACAAGGTGCATTTAATATATTTTTTAATTAGCCCCCAAAACTTTTGAACGCGACTGTACGGACAACAGCTTAGGTATAATACGTCCAATAAAGAAGGTCATCGATATGTATGAATCCGTCGCTTTTTAGTAGTCATTCAAATTTGGTCGGATAACCAGCCATTGCTTACATATTTTGGTTATTTGTTAATATTTACTTAATGCGAAACATTCCAAGCTGAATATTTTCACCATATATTTTTGACTAAAGGCACATGATTTTGGTTTACACCTACACATTTCGGATTGAGCCGATTCCTTGTATTTTGCCGTCAAAGTTAGGACACCATCGTTTTGACTTTTAGCAAAAACGCATGCATGAATAGTTTTGAAACTTTGTATGGTTATTATTAGCGTCAAGAAGGACCGAATACAGTTTTCAGCGAACTTGTTTCTTGTCTAATTTAGGCGCTGCGATGTTTTTTCGGGTTTTCATAAAACCGCTATAACTTGAAAACTATAAATATTTTCTTAAAACTAATTGGGGCACTAAGGGGCACACATTAAGAGCTACTCGTGTATGTTTACTCTACAGGGGCACATGCAATGGTTGTAGAGATATACGATTCATCAAAACGTTACTCCAGCAGGAAATGCAATATCTCGAAAACCTGAAGGGGCACAGATTTTTTTTTTGGGGGCACATTAGGGCACACATATAAGCTCTCTGGCCATGCACAATTTTTCTCTCTCCGATCATTCGTTTAGAATTTTCCTGCTAGAAAAACGTTACCCCAGCAGGAATCGTTTTTTCCGTTTTTTTCCAAAACGACAGGGGGCACACATTTTTTATTTGGGGGCACATTTACAGCAGATAGGGCACATATTATACGTTCTACTCCTATAACTCTAGGAGACACTTTCTTGCTGGGGTAACGTACACTCTTTATTACTCGTAGTTAGAATTGTTGTATTGTACTGTTCGTGTCAGGAATGCATTCTGCAGTTTTGACGGGCCGAAATCTTTTCTCAAAGTTGCAATGTTTATGTCGAGTGAAAACCCCTTTTGAATTTTGCCTAACTGTAAGGTATTCATGGACATGACTGTACTTCCAGTCCTTCAGCATTGCATTGCATACTCTTCCAAGCCATTTTGCATACGATTATAAACGATAGTTTTATAAACCAAACATTGAACATGGAGGATTTTATATCTAGCATTCATAGTCCTGCAGTGCGATTCTGTAACCATCTCACCGTGAAAACTTAGGTGAAGTGAGCGTGGAGTGAGCTGTCAATAGTGTTAATTCCTAGCAAAAACAAACTCACTTCACCTAAGTTTTCACGGTGAGATTTTTACAGAATCGACCGGCTACTCTAAATTACATCGTGGAATGTCCATTTGTCATCGGCAGTCGGCACCAACTGAGTCTTATAAACAAAGATAACTGCCAGTATTTCATCGAGCAACAAGCGAATAATTCGAAATGCAACAAATAAAAGGAGTGTGTTATGGGAAAAATATTGTTGTAGGTATAGTGGTAAAGGCTTCGTGTTTACTGGCAAATTTAACGTGACCCGTGGCAAAAAAGGGGAACTAAAGTAAACTGGAAAGGACTTTGAAGGGCCTCTTTGCTACTAGCGCCGCAGTGAAGTGTCAATGTAGATTGGGCACGCAGTGTCGCCTACGCAGACGGCATACTAATGTAGTGAGTCAACAGCATTTGCATTTACTCAATATCATACAGCGCTCGTTCGTAAATTTTACGTCACACACAGTTCTTTTTCGTTTTTACTAAAATACGAGTAGAGGAAAAACTACTATAGTTTGACATAAATGAATGGTTATTCTTGGAAGCTTTGAATCATCATCTGCCTAGCCTTTTCTCAACTATGTTGGGGTCGGCTTCCACTGAACTGAACTGGTTTTACATGAAGCGACTGCCTATTTGTAAGACTGGTTGTCAGACTTTCGGGCTTCTGACGACCCTTTGATTAACATGACGACCCGTAACGACTGCCAAAGTTCCATGAATGACAGCCGGGACCAACAGCCATTCAGTTTGTTGATTCATAACTTGAAAATGATCTCAAATTCTTAATTTAAATATATTAGCCGTTATGAATTGGCGCATACCAATCAAGCGGTTAGGTTAGGTTCTTTGCACATCGTAGAAGTTCTTTGTTTAAAACAGTGATAGTATAGACGCGTTGATATAAACACGTTCACTTGGAATAAACGCAATAATTATAATTTTGTATTATTTAACAGTCCTTAAACCTAGCAACTACGAGTACCTGCTGTATACTAACTGCTCTTTTGCTTGCTTTTAATTTTTAACTTTTACTCAGATGTTGACACACTAAAGCTTGCCCCCTCACTTCCATTTTGAAGGCTGACTTTGGTAAAGTATGGCCATTTACAACTTGTGAATGGTCATAAGACCAAAGAATTGATGTAAATTAATGGCTAACGGTACACGATTGTACAACTACGAATTTGTGATCGGCCATGAACTTAATGATCGCATGGTATGGTTTTATTAGGTGGTTTATTTCCGTATTATTTTTTGTGTTTTCAATATTTTGGTATATAATTTTGGTATTTAGTTTGTAGCGTTAGGGTTTTATTTGATAAAGGGCTTTTTTTTTGAGGTTGGGAAATCATCAAATGACCACTCCCGCTCTGGGTGGAGCGGAAGGGAGTGTCAGACTCTTACTGACTAAAACCCACCCGTGTTCCTTCCTTAGCCCTTTATGTTCCGGGCCAGCGGTAACCCTTTCGGACAATCCCGCTGACCCAGCAGGCTTCGGCCCTGACGGGCCCCTTCTTTTGATGCTGACATCTCTTTGAGGCGCGCGTTTCAGCTTGTGCTGGCGTCTGTACTCTGTTCCTTCCTAGCAAGTAATTACACGCAAAATATGTTGAGTCATAATTAAAATTATAATCAACGCGATGACTCATGAAGACAGACGTTGAGGATCAACAAAGCGACAACAATGAAGCAGGTATCTATCTATTCATACCAAATACTTGCTGCGAATGATTGACTATCTGACAAGTCACTAAACACATTTTTTTTTAAATATAATTTATAAAACTGATTTACAGACGCCAGCACATCAAGCTACTACAATCTGTCAAATATCTTTAATAGATTTTCAACTTTATCGCTAAAACATTAAGTTCAAGGTCGATTGGAAAAATTTGACAGTTTCGGGTAGCTTGATGTGCTGGCGTCTGTACAACCACAAATGCATTAAAACAGTTACAATACAATATTTCTGATTTACTTCTACTAGATGTGAATCAAGCATGCATAATTTAAGTAAAAAAAATATCATTATAAAAAAAATTACAAAACTTACAAACATGAACATTTCCAGAGGTTATGAAAAAGCTTAGGGAAAAAATTAATATAAAAATGACATAAAAATAATTTAATTGGCGATTATGTATTTGAACCGTTTGGGGTTGAAACTCTAGGACCATGGGGCCCGAGTGCCCACCTAGTATTTCGGGAAATCGCCAAACGGTTGGTCGACTCTTCACGTGACCAGAGGGCGGGCCTATTTTTTGGCCAAAGAATCAGCATTGCTATCCAACGTGGCAATGCTGCCAGCCTTCTGGGCACTTTTCCTGTTGACAGCGATGTGGACGAATTTTTCGACGCCCTGTAACTCTTTTTGATACTTGTAAATATTTTTATTTCTATTATAGAGTTAGTGTGTTAATTGTAATAATATCATGTATCTTGTAATAACAATATACTTACATAAAAATAAATAATTATAGACACACGTAGAAGCATGATAAGTAGAAAATGCTTCTTAGACGAAACCTAAATATCGCACCTCCGATAAAATAGGGTTACAACTCGAAAAACCTGGATATTTAGAAAAGCGAAAATAAACTCACGGATTTGTTGATCAGTCTTTAATCTTACATTATTATTATTATGTGAACAAAATTATACATACTTGAAAAGCTTAAAATAGTAGATTTTACAACAAGTGCACAAAACAAACCATTTTTATCCGAGACTTTTAGCAGCCCGAGCCGAAGGCGAGGGCTGATAGTAATGTCGAGGATAAAAATGGTTTTGTGGACGAGTTATAAACTCTGCTTTTCACTTCGATTGCGAAGAAATAAAACAGTAGTATAACATAACATTTCTTCTCCAATTTACAAAATTATTGTAAACTTTGAGATATTTTTCCCGAGACTTTGGCGGTAATATCTGTTGCACAACTCTCTGTGCATTCATTTCCATAAGCGTATTAGGAGAGACTGTTAAATCCTCTTCTTCACTGGACAGTTTTAACAATTTTAGCAAATTGAAGAAATTAATAAATGCACGAAAAAAAAACAAGAGCTGTTTCCCGCCGCTTTATTTTTTTTTAAATCTTACGACATTGATATTAGGCTGCAGACCTATACAGCCTACTATTAAATTAATTTTGTAATAATAATTTTCTTAAATCAACTAACCTACCGTACTTGAATTAAAATTTTAATATCTATTATATCTTAAAAAACACGTAAGGCAAATAAATTAAAGTAAATATTATCTATATAATAACAAATTCTATCTATGAACTTCTTATTGCATTTGGCTGTATGGCTCATTTTCTTTGCCTTAATATAATACATTTATGAGTAGATACGTTAATGCCCTTGTGCACAAAATTCGATTTTGTGCAGCCTATACCCTGCACAAAGAAGCACTTTCAGAGCATGAGAAGTGAAAAATATATGTTTTGATGGCATACGCTGTTTCTCAATTTTTCTGAAAAACAACCTGAAAATTCCTTTTTCGAGTTATAACTCGAAAAAGGAATTTTAATTTTTTTTTTATTATTTTATTTTTTATTTTTTAGGGTTATAACCCTATTTTATCGGAGGTGCGATATAATGCCCAAATATTATTGCACGCTTTGTTTAAGTGTTACATTTTAGTCTCGCCTAGTGTTAGAAAAACGGGCATTACAAATGTAGCACAGAATGTACTCGTAGGTATACCTAAATTCTAAGAAAGGGTTTTGCGAAGCTACCCGAATGTTAGTTGAACTTGAAGTTTGTAAGGGATCAGAGTTGCAGGCTATCTACCTTTGAAAATTAGATAATCTAGCTTGATACCTTTAGTACCTATGTACTTGTAACGGACGACCTAAATAGCTCAGCAGTGGAATGCTCACTTTCAGAGCTCAGGGTCACGAGTTCGATTCCGGACCAGATAAAACTTATCTTGTCGAGAATAGACTACAAGCTACAGATTAGTATCTATTGATATTGCATTGTGCTTGCATAATATGCACTGCTTATACGATACACTGTCTCGTATAAATTATAGTCATCATAATCATCACCATATTGTCTTGTGGCTAAGTAATATTGATCAGGTTAAGCTACGCTTGCCGCGGTTGGTCCGTAGATTATCTTTACATACCAAGACCCCTCCGTGCCTCGGAAAGCACGTTAAGCCGTTAGTCCCGGCTGTCATTCATAGATCTTTGACAGTCGTTACGGGTCGTCAGAAGCCCGAAAATCTTACAACCAGTCTTACCAATACAATACGTATTACCCAGTAATTGGGTTGTGGAGGTCAGATCGCTCCAAAATATTGATATTCAGCTGTATCCGGCTAGAATGGAAGCCGACCCCAACATAGTTGGGAAAGCTAGGCAGATGATGATGATGATCATGAATAATCACCATATTAGGCTGTTAACGTTTCCTGCTCAATATGGGCAAACTAATGACCGCTAATTCATTTTAAAGAAGGATAATAATTTAATACTATCTCCTTCTTCTATAATTTCGGCACGTCTAATTCCAGAAAATTAGCTCATTATCTGCGCGTCTATGCTGCAAAAACTATCTAAGTTTTCACGAGGAGACTTTTGCGGAATAGATATGCTTATTGCTTATTGAAAGTTTAGCTAGGTAAACAGACACCCTGTTTCGGACGAGCAACATAGCTATTAATCTATTATTGTACGACAGGCCGAGCATATTTTGAAGAAATGCTCATCCATTCTGCACTACCACGGAGAGATAGTGCAGTTATGTGGGACTCTAACCCACTAAAACTCCACGGTGTCCTCCTCTGCCGTTTACGGCGGGAACACGGCCACGCGTTAGCACTCATCCGTGAACCAACCGCGGCTGTCCGTCACCGGACCCTCCTCTGGGGAGTACTCCCCATCACCGGCGCACCAGAACACAGCACGCCGTGACCACCCTAGGGACCAAACCAGCAAATGGGCGCCAGAGAACCCCGTGTCTGGCCTCCCTTGGTCCCCCTGCGTCGGGTCAGGTCATTGGCCCCGCTGCTTGCCAATTTTCGGCCGCAGAGGATAGGGAGAGCGGCCAGCCGAGAACCTCCAAGGTTGACCAGCGAGATGCCATTTATAAAAAAAGCATAAGTAATCGTGGCAGCCCTACATCTTGACTATTTTTAATGTTAGGTATTTAGCAATGTGTATCAACAAGTTATGTGAAGAATGAACAAATATCTATTAACACATTCTTTAGCACATTCATGTTGAACGTTATGTAAATAAACACTAGTACTAAGTTTGGCAATACTTGAATATCGACACTCGACAATCTTTAAATATTGACATAAGAAGTGAATACAACGCAATCGTAATGTTTGTTAGCTTTTCCATTTTGTACAGACGCCAGCACATCAAGATACCCGAAACTGTAAAATTTTCTCAAGCAACTTTGAACGTTATGTTTCAGCGAAAAAGTTGAAAATCTATTAAAGAAAATTGACACTTGATGTGCTGGCGTCTGTACATGAATCTTTTATAAATGATTAACGTGTGGTGTGTTTTAAACTGTTAAGACTTGCATAGATTGTAGGCATGGGTAAAATGAAACGGTTGATCCCAAGTTTAAACTGCTCAGGGCAGGAGCAAATCGAATAACCCTTTCTAAGCACGTCTAAAAACTGATCAAGAAAGAAGATCAGCTGGTCTATTCTGCAAAAATTTCATCGTGAAAACGTTGGTGAAGTTTTTGCTAGGAATTGACACTATTGACAGCCCACTCCACGCTCACTTCACCTAAGTTTTCACGGTGAGATTTTTACAGAATAACACTGCTGTTTAGTTTATTCTACAACCGCTGCCCTTTCTATATGCACTATACTTTGTTATAAAGGTCGTTGGTAGCGAATGTATAGGAGGCGTGGACAACTGGACATACACGTAGGTATAATGTATAAAAAAACCTGTAATGCAACAGTAAAACTAAGATTTAAATCGTTAGATTCACCATAACGCGTCGAAAATCATCACGTTTATGTTTCGTTGACATTGACATTTGAATAGTAGGTATTGTATCGGGCACTCATACTAAAAATCGTGAGCTCACTCTTCTTAGTGAGAACACTTTTCCCGCGACCTAAGTACGGTGAAGACGCGTCTAACGATTTAAATATTTGCTTTGCTTTACTTATCTTTAACAGATTGATAAGGAATTAGGTCTTGGGCGATTGCCAAACTCATAAAAGTAAAACAGGCCAATATTAAAAAAAATAGTAGTAGTTAAGTTATTGTACGAGTATGGTTCGGATCCTCTGGGCCGATACGAGTTTCAGGGGATGGATGGCGTAAATACAAAATTTTATCAAAATTGGTTCAACCCTTTGAGCGTGAAGAAGTAACAAACATATAAACACACACTCACAAACTTTCGCCCTTATAATATTAGTGTGATTTAATGATTGAAGGCTTTGAGGTCTTCTTGCTCGCCATTTTTTTGAGTTCACAGTGAAAATTTCGCACTCATAAAATAACATGTTCCATACAATATTGCAGGTTTGCGGTACCTACCGTATCAACCGTATAGCACATAACATACGGTGTGTGATGGCCCGCTAATACTTCTAGTACTGTTAATACATCTGGCACTTTCATCAATCACGCACGCCTCTCCTGTTATATATATGGAAAGATTTTTTTATGATTAGATTCTTTGTAGATTGGGAAACGGTACCTTCGACCTGCTTCCTTATGCCAGCATAGATCGGTTTCGCTTCTTCAGAACGTCAGACAAAGATAAAGCAATCGTCCAGTGATGTATCTTGAGTAAGGTGTAGCCTAACTAATATGCATTTTGATGCCCTGAAGAGGGAAACCTTTATTTCAATGCAAAATCGCCTATAATGTTCCCACTGCTGGGACACAGGCCTCCCTTTGAGAGAGAGTGCGCTGTAATCTACCACGCAGGTCCAGTGCGGGTTGGTAGATGTCACATGTCTTCGAATTTTTGGTTCTAGGACATGCCGGTTTCCTCATGATGTTTTCCTTCACCGTTTTAAGAACAGTGGTGATGAAATAATTTACACAATGTAAAGTGCTCGCTTGGGTTCGAACCCACGATCTCCAACTCGTAAGTCGCAGCCGTTACCACTGGGCCACCACATTCATTATTTCCATGATTGTTGTAATATGCCCAAAAAACATGAAAAGTTAACCAATTCATTTGCAGATCGAGGCGTTGCAACATCACCATTGTATCCGCTGAAACTGCTTAAGGCGAAAGCGCCAGGGCAGCCCGCGAAATTCGTTTTTTTTTAGGTTTTTTGCAATTTGCTGGTCAGTATTAAGTTGTACGTTGATTAATATATGAAACACACAGTAAACACATATTTGTCACGGCCGCGATTCATATATTAATCAACGTACAACTTAATACTGACCAGCAACTTGCAAAAAACGTAAGAAAATTTGAATTTTGCGGGCTACCTTAGCGCCTTCCCCCCCTTAAAGCCGTTTACTGACGAATTTTAACAAAATCGTTGCGATTAATGTGTAGTCAATGAACGTATGGTAGCCATTCATCTACGATTAGACCAGATATTGGGGTTTATTTATGAACGTGTCTTTGGTCAACTGGACCCAATAGTACTGGACCCGCGCATCTAATAAATAAGGTAACGGATAAGTAGGTAAGGTAATGGGATAAGTGGATTCCATTCACGCTAGTTAGTTTTTAGATGTGGTAAGTCGACAAACGGGTGATTAAGAGTTATGTTATGCGTTCTCTCTAGACCAGAACTAATCTGAAAAATGTTACGTTGAAAGTTATAATTTACGACGATACGAAGTACTACAATTAATTGTTTACTATCATAACATAACATCACATAATCGTCATGGTTCACTTAATTGGTTGTAATACTACAATTTTATTAAACAAATATAAACTTTATTGTACTTAATGGTAATTATAATTAAGTTGATTTCAGAGTGACTAGCACTATTGAAAAGCTTATAAAAATGTTTGAAGTTGTAGCGTAAACTACACTTTATTATATATATAGGAAAAGGTAAAGTGTGTGTCATTATTATCAGGCATATCTTAATTACTGTGGGCGTACTAAGTGGGTAGTGTTGGTTAATGCGCAATAGAAACACGGTTTGCACTTCACATCAGATTATAATTTCATGAACAATTTAATCACATTAGCAAATCAAGCACTATAGGTACACGATACAACCAGATACGAACGCGATATAGTTTCTGAGCACATGATGTCCGTACGATGTCCAATGGTCAAGTCCCCTGCCGCTTCGTTGCTCGCTGTTTTATACTGGTGTCAAAACAAGTCGAGCAGTGGGGCGGTGGGAGAAGTCGAGTGACGTACTTGTCGGTGGTGTGATCGTCGGTGCATGTGTTGTTTTCGACAACGCCGCCGACACGGCCATACTGACGTGCGGACGTCCTCGTGCGCTTACAATTCATACATCTGTAATAAGCATAAATCGTTCGATTATCCTGACCAAAAATCGTACTTTACAATCTGGACCGGTTTATCTAAACCCTACAGACAGGCTGGTAAGAATTAGTTCTGGACCGGTCTTCAATGACCCTTCAGATTAAAACTTCTGGACCGGTCTTCATTGACCCTTCAGATTAACAAGTTCTGGTCCGGCTACAAGCCCTTCAGAATTTATTTTATCTTATTTTGGCTAGTCCGGAATATTATTATTCCCTATAGCCGATTTATCATTGGACCGGTTTAACCCTACAATGATTATTGCAATTTAACTCTCATCATTAGTTTTATGGACATCAGCTCGCGTTACTATTGATCGGTTCCGAATAAACGGACATAAAGTGCAACTTGTGCCCCGTCATACACTTTCCGGGGTGGAAAATCCTCATGGATGTCCTCCGCCACGGGGCGGGCGGAGGGGTCTGTCAGACTCTTACTGACTAAAAACCACCCCGGTGTTCCATCTCACACCTACGCCAGGGGTCGCGGGAACGTACGATGCTTCCGTAACGCACGTTCACCGTGACACGCCAGAGCCAAGACTGTCTCGTTACACCACTGCGCGCTCTCTTCCACTCCACACGAACTCAGGCTAGACTCTGTCGAGCGCCGCCGGGTGACACTGGCGTTCAGAATAGTCAATGAATGACGCCGACACGACCATCTTGCTCGCACACATTCTCGTGTGTTAATCTGCAAAGAAACATACCCCGCAAAGTATCACATAGTTCGGTCACTTCTGACCGAATTTGGTACAGACTAAAACACAATGAAAATTCGCACAAACTAAAAAAAATTGAGTTCAGAGCATTAATCATTATTTGATTACTAATTACGGTTATTACAATGTTACATCTAAAGCATGAAAAACTGATTAACTACCGTTTGGTCATTCTGCTATTGTTTCTGGTCCGGTCAAGTTAGACCCTTCAGATATTTAACCACTTGGTCCAGTCAGCCATGACTCTACAAGACTTGTTTCTTGGTCCGGTCAATTTCTGACCCTACAGGATTAGCTTCCTGGTCCGGTCAATTTCTGACCCTACAAGATTAACTTCCTGGTCCGATCAGTTTTTGACCCTACAAGATTAGCTTCCTGGTCCGGTAATTGTTTTGCCTTTCAGGTGTGTCCCTACAGTTAAACTGGACCGGACGTACCTAGGCCGAACAAGTATCGTTCCTTTAGCTTAATTAACAAATAGCTCAATATTTTGGTTGATGTACAAGTGCTTCTGTTATAATGGTAATTGACTCAGGACCAATTGATTCTACTGAAGTAGCACGTAAACCAGGGTTTCTACAATTTGCATTATTATGAGAACTGGTAGATATAGTGGGACTTTTAGCAGACATGGTATCACTATTGGCAGAGATAGTATCATTATTTGATTCCCAAATCTCAAGATCACAAACTAAATAATCAACTAAACATGATGGAGCAGCCAATAAAACATCCTTAGAGCATCACAAAACACAGCAGGAATCTTATTCATGAACTGTGGCTTTTCATTAAGCCCCTACAACAAACTTCATGTTTGTTTCTTTGAATTCCTCCTGAATTCCGAATCCTACGGGCTCTATGGTCTCTACAAGACCCCGACCTCCGCCAGAGTTAAACACGCATCGCGCACCCACGGACTACTTGAGTTGCCTCAAGAGACACCGATTTCTACAGGGCTACGACTATGTAATAACTACTGGTACGGTCCCCGACCAACCGAACTAAGATTCACCACTATCACTCGACTTAATTTCTACTTTCCTCAAATTCGTCATTAATACTCTGATCCCTTGGCCTGTGCCATGGCATATGCCTTAGCCTCATTAGCGTACTTGATTCAACCAGAGCCATGTAATCAAACTTTAATTAATCATAGCAAAAAAAATATCAACCAGAGCCATGTACCATCGTTATCCACATTACAACAATCTTTTTCACTAAGAGCCTTAGACACCTGGAAACCCACAGACGAGTAAACCACTCTAACGCCACGGCGCTCCGGCCGACCAGCAATCGCATTGCTCTCACCCATCCAGCGCATGGATCCATGTGCATCACCCTGTGACTACACACTTTTTACTACGGCCGATAGAGAACCCCTACTCGCGTGGTTCCCACTACTTAGGCTTGCTCATAGCTCATCACCACTATGATTACCATCTATTTCGACTGGTACATGACCTACTGGCATCATTCATAACCTATCGTGAGCGTATTTAAAAATTGCATCGTTAACTAGATATGGGCTATACCTAACAAAGTAAGAGTTTTTTTTTTTGCACTTGTTTAGCAGGGTAGCATTCGGTACCAGAGTCAAAACATAATGAAAACGACTCACCAAATTCGGTAGACAATAGATCTGTAGTTGGCTTAATGGCTGTAGTGGTTGCAATCCACTGTTTCCTTGGCATAAGTCGTGAAACTCCTCGCTCGAAAAGCACCGTCCTTGATCAGCGATTATTCGTACAGGAGATCCAAAGAGGGCAGCGCTATCCACCACTGTCATTCTGCTTGCACACTTCCTTGTGTGTAAACCTGTAACCAAAAAAAATCAACAGCAGTGCATGTTCCACTCGGCCAATTCTGACCACATTTAATAAAAACAATAACAATCATTGATAATAAAAGATTCGGTCGGTGGTTCGTCTTAGGGGCGGTTCCTCTAAGCCTTGGTGATAGATCACATACAACGCTCATGACCGGGCGGCCGCAGCATCTAGTGACACTCATGCCACCCATGTAGTCATCACCTCAAGTGATACGACCAACACACATCACACCCCATATAGTCTACGACTCCCAGGTCATTAGAAAACCAACACCACAATAGTCTCCTTTGAGAGCCCATCGCTCCCTGAACAACTCACAAGCGAGTTGCAGTTACGACTACAGACAAGTACGTACAGTGCGACCTAGCCATGGTATGTGCTCTACTACTCGGTGAAGGAACTATCCTCACCGCCTTCTACGTTTAACACGTTAGGAACACTACTTAGAGGCATCTTTCGTATGCGATCGTGAGCATACTAGTAAGTTCGGTTAGAATCTAAAGCTTATGACGTATAGCGATCACTTGTCAAAACTTCCACAACCTTAAATGGACCTCTGAACTTCCGATCTAGATTAGTCTGATAATCTGATTTCACTCTTCGTTTTATAATAACACAAAATAGCCTACCCAAAATAATACTTTGCAAGTAAATGTCGTGTAGTAATGAAATAAAATCTCAAGTTGTGGCTCGCTATTCGCAACGCTTCTTATGATTTGTTTTGTGCTGAAAACACGCGTTTAACCAATACCAGTCAATGCAATAACATTATTAACTCGTTTGGCACTTAATTTGGCTGCACAACTCGCTTTTACTAACGAGCATTCAGCACCAGAATCGTAACAAAACAATGATACAGCTCACCTTTGTTCTAACGTGCCTGAGCGTAGTTGTACGACGCAAACATCCACTCGCCGTTGCTGCTTGCAGCGCGTGCTCCACCTCCATCATCTGCTTGGCTGCCACTTCTCGTGCACCGGGTCACGACATGTCCAGGATTCCCTCACTTGCAGCACACGAAGGGCTTCACCGAAGGCTGCTGGCTGCTTGGCTCGATTCTTGAAGTCACCCAACGTCACTGGTAGCTCCACGTTACGTCCTTCGTACTATTTACGATAGCCACGTTGATACTGCTTCCTTTGTGCGCCTTAATGACGGCCACAAGTTGACCTCCTTGCAGTGAATTTTCAGCAAATCACAAATCAGCTGTAGTATTGTGTGCGGTTACGTTTGCACACGCGTCCTATCGCGTTTTCTAATTACGGGAACACTTTTTTTCCTAACATGGCGGTAGGGCGCAACTGGCGCGTCACTGGGCAAAGGTATTTCGGCATACAGCCTATGCCCAAAACTATATTCACTATGATCGCGCATCCGTATCTGGCTTGTCTGGGTTCAACTCTAACAGGTCCACACGATTATTTAATAAGCGTTCGCAGTTTGCACTTTGTTTTTTAAAATGTCAACGGTCACTTTCACTTTTAGCGTTTTCATTTTGCGCATGAACCAACACGAATCCCACTTCTGATATAGGAAAAGGTAAAGTGTGTGTCATTATTATCAGGCATATCTTAATTACTGTGGGCGTACTAAGTGGGTAGTGTTGGTTAATGCGCAATAGAAACACGGTTTGCACTTCACATCAGATTATAATTTCATGAACAATTTAATCACATTAGCAAATCAAGCACTATAGGTACACGATACAACCAGATACGAACGCGATATAGTTTCTGAGCACATGATGTCCGTACGATGTCCAATGGTCAAGTCCCCTGCCGCTTCGTTGCTCGCTGTTTTATACTGGTGTCAAAACAAGTCGAGCAGTGGGGCGGTGGGAGAAGTCGAGTGACGTACTTGTCGGTGGTGTGATCGTCGGTGCATGTGTTGTTTTCGACAACGCCGCCGACATATAGAAATTAAAGTTACTATTTTCCTTAAACTCATATTTGTTTACATTTTTGGCAAATAAGTCGCGAATGCATATTGTTTAAAATGCCCTAAACACAAACCAAAACAAGAAAATTGCTTTTAAAATGCAAGTGATCATTAATTATTGTAATGTCAACACTTTTTATTAACAATCATTTAATTGAACATGAATATTTAAGTAATTCTATCACAATACGTCTTTTATGGTCAAACAAAGGCTGAACATATCGTCAATGTGCTAATCTATCACCGTTAACACACGTTATTACACCTTATTGCGTTCAAATGAATAAATAAATGATTTATAAGTATATGGTTGAGTTTCTTACAACATTGCTTTGTTGATTCAGTGACAGCTAATAACCGTGAAGTCTATAGGTAAGTAAGGTTTTTTTAAGGCCACCCATAGATAAATGATTTTATTTCCATCTAGATATAAGTACTAACGTACTAGAGAAGCTACGTCAAATAACTGAATTGTCCTATTCTTCGTAATTTGATTCTTTAGTTCGCTGCAGCGCTAAAATAATAACAATTCGTCTAAACCGTAACTAATTTACCACAGCGCTAGATTTGCTGCAGAAGTGTATTTATTCTCGGCAAAAAGGTCTTAAGCGTCATGTAAATCACGGCACTTACGCGTACTAGGCGCGAAAGAGCTAGAGAGCGACTGAGTGAGGTGCGGCGCGATCGCCGCAGTTGAACGAGACAAAGTAGGAATTTACGGTGTCTTCTCTAGTACGTTAGTACTTATATCTCGATGTATATTTCTGTTTACACGTCAATCATATTTTAAAAACTATGTAGATGAAGTCGGTGAAAGGAAAGGTCGAAACAAACCCAGAGGTGCGAGTCTCTTTTAAAGTACAGACTTTAGGGTTTATTTATAAATGTTATTTAAAGTAAAGCCATATTTTAACGTCAAAAATGTATGGTTAAGTAGTCGCTCATCATTACTTAACTTTAAAAGCAACGTTTATAAACAAACTCCATAATCTTGGTCAGATCGTGTTTGTCATCAGGTCATGGTTGTGTTTAGAAATGGGTTAACTTCTATTGCAAAGGACTTATAGCCCGAAAATGGGACATTACCACTGTTTTCCAGCTTAAAATGTTCGACTTTTGTCTACTTTTACATTATTGATCGAAGACTTTTACGAACATTGGGACCGCAACTGGAACCTTAACTTTGGTTGTCTTTAGCTCTATCTTTAAAATATACACCCATGGACAGGTAAACAAGCCGATATTTATAAAACACAATCTACTTAATAAAGATCCTATATTCATTCATTGACAGACAACACACAGTCTAAACCATTAGGTCTAGAAGAAAATTTATCCTCTGATGCTTGGTTAAATCAATAATATTAAATAAAAAATAAACAAAATCGAATCGTTTTGCTTACCAATGGTAGCATTTTTTATTGCTAAACTGCGGGCATATAAATATATTCGTAACCTAATTTTACGTGATAGCTACTTACATATTATAAAGTTTTTGCTTCGTCAAAATAATTAAAAATCTCGTCTAATATATAAAAATCTCGTCACAGTGCTTGTTATCGAACTCCTCCGAAAAGGCTTGATCGATTTTTATGAAATTTTGTGTGTATATTTGGTAGTCTGAGAATAGGTCATAGGCTATTTTTATTTATACCCTTAGGTGATAAGGGTGGCCCTCTCCAGATTTTTTTTGGAATCGAAACCCACGCTGCTGGTGAAACAGCGGGGCGCAGCAATTGATAACCAATAACGTTCGGTAAATCATAGGAATCGGCTGTAAAGGTGTTAATTGGAGGATTATAGTTTGTATGCAAGTTCGTCTTTTTCATCATCTGCCTAGCCTTTTCCCAACTATCTTGGGGTCGGCTTCCAGTCTGCAGTCTTCCGGATGCAGCTGAATACCAGTATTTTACATGGAGCGACTGCCTATCTGACCTCCACAACCTAATTACTGGGTAGGTAATACGATACCCCCTGATAAGACTGATTGTCAGACTTTCGGGTTTCTGACTACCCGTAGTGACTGTCAAAGATCTACGAATGACAGCCAGGACCAACGGCTAACGTGCTTTCCGGGGCACGGAGGGGTCACGGTATGTAAAGATAGTCACCCATCCACAGATCAACCGCGGCAAGCGTAGCTTAACCTGATCTATCGACCTGTGCGGCTGTTATTATTTAGCCACGGGCCCCGTTCGTCGGAAGTTCGTCTTTTTGGCCGATGGAAAATCCCATCGGGCTTTTGTATTAGCCGTTAGTATCCCACTGCTGGGCAAAGTCCTTCCTACTCTCTTTCCACCTCTCTCTGTCCAGAGCTGCCAAGAACGAATCCATAAGAAAGGAGTCCATCAAGCTTGGGTAATAAAAGTAATGTCGTGAATTTCATTATTAAGTGAGATATTCGCTCGTTGATGTCTTTTGTATGTAAATAAATATGTTGCAACTAATTCAGTTAACTACAAAGTTATGTTAATAGAAATGCCCATTTATATTCAAAATTAGTTAATTATTTAAGTAGGTATGTTGTAGGCATATGTAGCTACTTCCTTTTTGTACTAGGTCAACTACCTTACAAGTGAGCACAAGTAGGTGTTAAGCATGTAAAGTGCTTTTTGATGTGAAGAACTTAAGTTACATGCAGTTGAACTTTTGAATATAAATTACTGGCTGAGCCCCGCGGCATTATCCGCATACGTTTCGATCTCGTGAGTCCTTGTTGTCCTAAGTTCCTGGTCTTCTCACGTGAAACAAACATAAAGAAAATCAAATCTTTTGTCTTTATAAATTAGTTTAGATAAGTTGAATGTATGAAATGTATAAATAAACTTTTGTTAAAATGTCACATATGTATTCGTAATTTCCATAAATATTTCAATTGTTTGTCACGAAGAAACTGTCGATATCTTACTACTGAACTACAAACGAGTCATTTATATGCCTGACCCAGACTGGCATAACAAAAAAAAATATTTCGCAAGACGTTCAGAGTTATTTATTATTTACTTAGCGTTACCTCACCCAACTACAAACAATAATATCTTAATAACAAACCTGTTAGAAACTCCAAGTCCGTTCAACCAAAGGGGTTCAATATCCACAATAATTCATAAAAAAAATAAACACTAAACTTAACACTATTTCAAATAACACTGGTTATCAATTCGAACGTGATTTTAAATTTGAAAGTGGAACGCGCGCTCGCGCACGCATTCAACGCGATACTGGCTGTTGATTGGCGTTTGGAGCGCGGGAACGTATATGTCAAATGACGTACAGTGTATTACTAAAAAATGCATGGCGCAATATTTTGTTCATTAATTTATCGTTGAATGCAATTGCGCGCTGAATTACTTTGATCTAAATGGAGCGTCCAGTGTTTCAGTTTTGTAATTATCGATCTACAAGTGTCGGTTCGGAATGCTTTGTGAACGCAGCGAAAGCGACCGATATTCCTAGGTGTTGCGCGACTGAATTGGATGCTATTTCTATACTGATAAGTTAGTGCAATGGTATTACTTCAAAGGTTCCAATACTAAGAATTACCTACCTACTGGCTTTTTGTCTTCTATTATAGTGTCTTTTAACGAACAATGTTTCGTAAAGTAATTAAAAAATAGCGACTAACTTTATAGCAATACTTTAAAACCAACTTTGCCCAATTTTAGACAGCAAAATGCAATTCATTTAACCTAAGATATAAACGTGAATTTAAGAAGATTTCTTAGAACTGAGAAGCATTCTCACCTCCCTTTGTGTTACGCACTTTGTGTTCACAGAATTCAATGCTATTTCTCAAAGCAAACAATCATTCTAGAGAATGATAAGTTTCAGTATATTATAAAGTACTCTGTGATGATAAGTGAGCACAGTACCCGGCGATAAATATTGCACATCGACCTTTGGAAAGAGACAATCGGCTAATTTCGGCTTCGTAGAGCGTTATCTCTGTCGCACGAAATACAAACAGTTCCGTATCTATAAGGAGCTGTTAAAACAATTATGATTTGCTTCTTTTGATAATTATTTTTATTCTTTGTATAAAATACACCAATCACCAAAGGTCGATAAGCAATATTTATCGCCGGGTACTGCTTTGTCCCCTTTAACGGGGACACGGATTACGGGGACAACGGGAATACACGGTACATATTGCACACAATAGAAACGTCGAAGGTTCCGAAATGATTTATAGTAAAAATTACCTACTGCCTTTTGTCCTCTAGTGTATTACGTAAAGGGCAATTAAAAAATTAAGACTAAATGCAACGCTTTTGGACATATGCTCAGCAGTAGCAGTTGAGATTGGTGCGCGATTGATGGTAATAGATGTACATGTGGGTGCACCATTGGTACACCGCTGCCTAATCTTCCGGAGAAAACCTACAGGCGTAATGTTGTGTTATTTTTTAAGCCGTCGTCACCGTGGTGACGTGATGCGAGAGCTCAGTAATTCGTCAACTTGTGAAAACTATCACCCCTCCCGCACCGCGCAGCAACCTCAGGCAACGTCTCAGTTAAGCGGTCGGCCTATAGCCAGCACCACTCCCTACATAGAAAACCATATTGCAGACAAAGTGACGCCGTCATGGCACACCCATTTATGTTAGTTCATACATAAACATACATTTGCAATAAAAATAGCAAGAGTTTAATTTATAGCAAGCTCGTTGTGCCTGATGGTTGGTTAATATTCCAACAGTGAATCATTCACTGAGGCAAGAGGTTCAATTGTGCTTGATAACTGTTGTAGCTCTAGTTTTGATCATTCTGGAAACCTGTTGGAAACTGCTGGTGACTTGTGTTTTTGATCTACGTAAATCAAAAACAAAATAGATAAGGCCGACCATCTTTGGATGATCCTACGAGTATGTATAAGATAGTAGAATTGACAAAAAGATTGGCAGCATTCGTGTATGCTTGCCTTGTGATTTGCTGGAAGGGACACCGCTTAAAACCTGCTTTCAAAATCAAAAGTACTTAATTTATTGCATTTAGGCTGAGAATCAGCACTTTTCTAATGTCAAAGTTACATAAGACAGTCTCTCAAAACGCCCGCCATTTACCACCTTCTTAGGGCTTTTGCTGGGAAGAAGTTGCGCAACCAACTCAGTTCAGTCACGTTCAGTTAGAAAAACTTGATTCTATAATTACTTACTAGCTTTGGTACCCAATGGCGACATGAGGCGACCCATTGCAGACTGGTGCGTCATGGAAGCTAAAAGTGACTAGACTGAAGATTGCAATAAACGGAGTTACTTCGGTCTGATCCTTAAATCGGACCCAACAGTGACCAAGATTTATGGGATCGGATCAAAAACTCGAAAAACGAATAGGAAATTACTATACAGCCGGTCGATTCTGTTAAAATCTCACCGTGAAAACTTAGGTGAAGTGAGTTTGTTTTTGCTAGGAATTGACACTACTAACAGCTCACTCCACGCTTACTTCACCTAAGTTTTCACGGTGAGATTTTTACAGAATCGCACCACAGGCCTGTGGCCTAGCAGTGTGAACAGTGCTGTGTCACAGGCCGCCTCTCTTCGAGAGGGAGTGAGCTGAAATCTACCATGCGGGCCCAGTGCGGGTTGGTAGATGTCACGATGTCTTTAATTTTTTTGTTTTAGGATATGCCGATTTCTCCACGATGTTCCTTCACTGTTTTGAGAGCGTGACGAAATAATTAGACAAATAAACCCGCCTGACTAGGTTTAAACCCACGACTACAACTCAGAAGTCGGGGCCGTTATTACTGGGCCACCACTGCCCTCCTCATCATGGCTTACGTAATTATATTTGAAGAATGAAAAACTAATATGCTTATTATTTACTAGCAGCGCCCCGCGTTTTCACCCGCATAAGTGCCGATCCCGTGGGAATATTGGGATAAAAACGATCCTATGTCCTTCACCGGGATTCAAACTATCTCTATACTAAATTTCATCTAAATCGGTTCAGCGATTTAAGCGTGAAGACGTAACAGACAGACAGACACACTTTCGCATTTTATAATATTAATAATTAATATGGATTAATATGGATTATTCATACATACAACTCTATATCTAACAGAAACTATAAGGGACTAATGCAATAAGAGATACACTATGACCATTAGTGACATTTGCTGAGAAAAATACATCATTTATTTACCTTTAATAAACATAATTCTCTTATGTATGTTTTCAATTGCAGGAAAACGACAATCTTTAACAACGACAATTCTATACATAGTAACCCCGAGGGTCATTTTCCTTACAAGCAGAGCAGTGACTCAGTAGATTTCCCACGGCTACAGAACAATAGATCTCCCATCCTCATCTAACACCTAATAAAAAAAGAGACAAAGCAATTGTAGGACATAGTTACATGGAACGAAAAGCCTTGTGTATAAGAAAACATTAATCTTCACTTTTGAAGTGATTTACCGTGGGATTTGTCTTGCTTATGTCGTGTGTAGGTATTACATAGGACTCGTAACTAGAATGGGACATACTTTTACTTTAGCGAATGGCTCAGTAGAACGGATGCTTGGTTGGAAAAGGCACGTACCTACTTGCAAGGACTGGGTAGGTACACGTACAGACGCCAGCACATCAAGCTACCCGAAACTGTCAAATTTTCCCAATCAACCTTGAACCTTATGCTGTGGCGATAAAGTTGAAGATCTATTAAAGAAATTTTACAGATTGTAGTAACTTGATGTGCTGACGTCTGTACTTTGTATCAATTGCAGTAGCACGAGCTTTAATTAACAAGGATTCTGAATTAAGTTTACCTACTTGTTATGATAACTTTTACATGGAGTTTGCTATTGTCCCCAGTAAATAGCAATGGGTCAATGGGTCTCTTTCATTGAGGATTGAGGATCGAATACTGACGGCGAACTATGCAAATTGACACCCTACCTCAATTTGACGTGTTAAAGACATTTCATACAACTGTCAAAGAATGACAGTTGTAATTTGAATATGCCCGTGGGCATTTTAAATTGGTAGTAAATGTTACTCATTTTACACGATCGAAAGAAACGGTTATTCGGATTATCGACCCCAAAAAAACCACCCTAGGCCTAGTTCGATAATCGGTTTTTTTTTTGGGTGGATATCCGGAAAAACCAGTTCTAAGAGTATTTTTGATTCCTACGTAGGTAAATCCATAGTTCCTGCATCTAATCTCAAAAAAGTATACCTGGACTTACTCTGTCAACAGTAGTTCATGGCAAAAGGAAGCATTCTTCTTTGCTTAGTAATGCTAACACAGTTTACCACTAACGGTTTCAAGTCTACACAATATTATTGTCGCTACGTGTTTTCCTGCTGTGCGTACGTACCCACATATTTTAGTATCTAGGTACGTACTAGTAGATACCGTTTGAACTTTCCACTATAGTCTAAAAGCGAAAGCGACACACACATCTCTCCTTTTCAAATACTATCATGGGAGCAGCTTCGACGTACGCTAGCACATCAAGCTACTACAATCTGTCAAATTTCTATAATAGATTTTCAACTTTATCGCTAAAGCATAAGTTTCAAAGCTGATTGGGAAAATTTGACAGTTTTGGGTAGCATGATGTGCTTTTATTCTGATCTGTACATTTATTCTGGTCGTGTAAACATGTAGGTACCTATGTAGGTATACAGGGTTAAAGAGGTCATTGTACTCATCATTATGAACAACTTTTACTATGGGACCAACGACCAAACCTGAAATCGCGAAAACAAAAAAAATCAGCTGTTCCCTACATTATGACGAGTTATACGAACATAAAATGTTGGGAACAGCTGATTTTTTTTCGCGATTTCTGGTTTGGTTCTATAGTAAAAGTTGTACATAATGATGAGTAGGTACAATAACCTCTTAAGAGGTTGTTAATGTTTTACCAAAAACCCTGTATACTAAGCTCCTTGAAAACCAAAGGGCATAGGTACTATTATTTCATGAACAGGTTTCAGGTGTTATTCCGCAGAGCCATGACTTGGGCCCGCTCAAGCCACAAAACGCTAAAATACAATTACCGATAAACATAATTTAAAACCCACAGTTCAATTCCGAATCCTGTGTACTGGAACTGAGAGCCCAGAATTTCGATTCATTTCGTTGCCGAGTTTTGCATTTGATTTTAAAATAAAAGTAGTCATCTAATTAATTAGTGGTTTAGATAGTAATGGAAGCTTACCGCCTTCACACTTCACAGGACTCTTTACACGCTCAATCTGACTAGATGGGCAGACAACCTGAAGAAGTTCGTTAACTCGACGCGAAAGGCAGAAAGTCAGGGTGTTGTGACGGCAAATTGGGTTGAGTCAGAGATACGCCGAAATATTCTTGATAAAATACAATCCTCCATCCTTGATTTTGACAATACATAGGTACATTTAAAGATTAATTATAAAATCTGCTACTTCATCAACCAACAATAGACCAACCCACAAACTGTCTCTACACATAATCTCAGTTAATAACTGTATGTTATAACCTTAACCCGTGTTTAGTGGGCGCATAACATCACGTAATGAAGATTACATTCACGCCATTGACTCATCTTGACATGCTCGAGGTTTTGATAGCTGCCAGTAACACGCCTACCTGTTATTAAAAGTTAATACAATGAAATTACGAAATGTAATAACTAGTCGGAAGATGATTTAGTTGAAACTTTATTATAGCTGTTTATGGTTCCTGGGTCCGATTCCCAGGTCGTGTCAAGAGTTATTGGGTATTTTAATTATGAATTTCTTAGTAGCAACCCTGAGACTGGATTGGTGTTGGACTAATGGAACAAGCATAATCGTCCCATGTTCCCACTGCTGGGACACAGGCCTACTCTCAGTGAGAGGGACTGGGCCACCACTGTTCCTGCTCCATAATTAGGCTCGCCTCCTATTACATTGGCACTTTAAAAACTGGCGAAGTGTGAGTTCCAGTTCGAAGAGTAAAACTGACGGACGCCAGTGTAATTACAGGCACATGAGACGTTTCAGTTTTGTCTCTGGAATGACAACGGCGGGGTAGATGCGGAACACATCAGTATTAATCGCTTTCATTTTGATAGTTCAACAACATTCATTGCGTTATTTACGTTGTCGAGCAGATAAGTTTTTCGAACATATGACACAATGGATTAGCTATATCCTTCAAAATGATTCAGATTGAGATTGATAGTGTGTTACGCTATTGAATGCTGGGGGCTTACTCTCCAAACTAATTTTAATTCCAATGAGATGTCAATATGATTCCAATGTTAATTTTACAGTCACGTGATTCGGTACTCTTGAAAACAATATTGTCAACAATTACCCCACGCCAAGCCTGAACCCAATTGCACTTAGTTCTCAAAAATGGACACCTAATCTAAAAATCATTTGGCGCTAGCATCGAACTCAAGAGTACGAAACTTCACAATTCCAATGTCGATCTATCGGAATTAAATTGAAGAGTAAGCACCCTGGTCTGTGATGCTTCTGGTATTTCAGAAGCGGCAGTGGCTACTTACCATCAGATGGCTCATCGGCTTCGTGTTTTGAAATGAAAATCGAACTAAAGATACAGAGAGTCACTTTCCAGATTATAATACTCTTTAGAATATTTTTTGCACTGGTTGAAATCCAGCGGTCGCTTTCAATGAGTTTTTTTTTCGAGATAAGTGTGAAATTAGCATTATGAAACAAACTTGGTGGCATAACAATGATAATTGATTTTGTAGTATAATCAATTATTATGAGGTAACTTTGTTAATGTCTTGTGTCCGTCCATTCACCTGACATGACGTATAACCAAGAAATGTTCGGGTCAGTGCCAATTTCGGTTTTGGCAATATGGAATTGGCTTCCTTACTTTTTTTTGAAACCGTAAGTGTAGGTCTACTGTAACCCTGGTGGCCTAGCGCCAATATCCTAGGTGGATTTTAATAACTTCAAACGTATATCGGAAGTACGTAAATTCTTACCCAACAAACCACTACACACACACACACCAGAAAGCGTAAAATAGAGCAATATTTTGAAAAAAACAATAGACTCTCAGACTCGACGTAAAAGCACTCGACATAAAGGCATCCATTTATAACCCATTCAGCGGGATTGTCCGAAAGGGTTACCGCTGGCTCGGAACATAAGGGCTAAGGACAAGGGTGGGTTTTAGTCAATAAGAGTCTGACACTCCCTTCCGCTCCACCCAGAGCGGGTCATTTGATGATTTCCCATCCTGAAAAAAAAAACCCTTACCCCGAAGTTAAGAGGAAACGTGGTCACGTGGTCGTTGGGTTCATTCCATAAAAACGTATTCCTCTGTTTTCTCCCTGGTTAATGATAGGTACTACAGCAAATATTTGCATATGCTTGCTCAAAAACCCTCTGGGCTCCCCCCTACCAGTACTGTTAAAAATTCTATATTATGTCAAAAACGAAACATCGTTGGGTATTTCACCGAATAAAATAAAACAAAATATAACTACTACACATATGAATATTTATTTAATCGTGAAATACATATAATATAGAACAGATACACATACAGAATGTTTATTCAATAGTAAGTACGGGCCTCCCGGTGCTATTTCACATGTTTGACAGTTTCGACAAGACATGAATAATCTAGCATTTGTCAAAAGTATTATTAGCATTCTTGTTTAAAAATACAGATCAGTAAACGTGTTTTTTTTTTTCAATATAATATATATAGTTCTTAAATAACTTATAGGCAGTGAAGATGAAAAAGTAAGTATAACTGTCACAACATGTCGAAATTTTAGTTTAGAAAATGTTAGAACATCTATGAATTTGTATACTTCCATACACATTACACAGAAGTTTGCCTACATTAACAATAAAAGCGGTGGAGAGGCGACAAGGTACATCACTACAAGTCATAGAATATTAAAATATTCATTATTCAATTTATTTTCATGCAAAAGCTATGCAATTACACATTCCAGAATTATAAACGATTAAATCTGAAAACATTACTTAGACATATACATAGACTTATAATATTTAATAATTTTAAAAAAATTGTATAACTTTTGACACACTATTCAAAGACACAGAAATAACCAGATTTCAATATTTCAAACTCAAATAGACTCTCAATATAGATAAAAATATTGAAGGTCCGTTCAACGATAACAAAAACCATAATTAAAGAAGAAAAAAAAAAACTACAAAATTAAGGACCTTACACACAACTGTTATATCACTTCTCCCCCCTCCCCCTCCGTCGACATTCCCTTTAATTATCACTATTAGATGGATAAGTACAAACAATTCGTCTAATTCTAGGCAATTCGGTTTAGCGATAGAATGCTACATGAATGCGATTTCCATCGACACTTTTCTATGGCAAGTACTTTTAAAAAACCGTCAGTACAAGAGTGCTGAAAGAAATCGCACTATGTTCGCCTAAGTACACGAAAAGTTACAAATTCTGAGGCGAACTATAACCCATTTTTGGGATGATTTATCATTCATTATTTTCTATTTATATTAAAAATAATACCCGCTGTATATAAATGGCATTTTTACAGTAACAAATGTCAGAGTTTTTAACTCTCCGTGTAAGATAATATGTTACAATTATTCCCTATTATATAAATTGATATTTGTTCATCATAAGATGCCAAACCGATCTCAGTTGTTTCACAGCCTTATTGAGTCTTGGTGGTATAAAAATTGCTATTTGAACTCTGTCCTCATTAAAATACGGTTAATATTATTTTGTAAATATTTTTTTATTACCAGACAATCTCTGGTTAGAAAGGTCAAATATTAATATTGTAAAGATGGAGGATTTTAAATCCATTACAATAAATTTTGAGGTTGTTGTTTTCGATTATTTGTTAACAATTTGTATTATAGTGCCGATTATATCGATACTTTTCATTCAACTTGTACAGCATCTCTAGCGTTAGTATACTCTGCTATAAAAAAATATTATCTGAGCAGAATATTGTACAGCTGTTTCGGCAGTATAATATAAACGACTTAGATATTTTCGATCACAATATTTAATACATGCTATGATAAAGTATTGAGCAAGTCAAACGGTTGAATGTAATTCGTCGCACCTTCCATTTTTTTTGTATTATTATTATCACGTACAAAAGAGATTCATTCTAGGACAGAGTTAAATAATAATGTTGTATGAACTAAGAGGCGGGAATGAATAAGATGCTCAGTTATTGTTTTAATACAACACGTGACGATATTGCCACAATCAAAAATAAACATTCGATTTGTGTTGTCACATATAGTTCTTAGTATCAGACCGTAGGAACAACAGTTGACCGTTAAAATTTTCGTCGTCAAACTGCTGGATATAAAATGGAGTTTCTTGCCCTTCTTCTCCATACGCAACTACTTTTTGGAAGGAGCAACTACTTTTTGGAAGGGGCAACTAGAATTAATTCTATTTTTTTGTCTTTTGACGTACAAAATTGCCTTTTAATGGCCTAATAGGAATGAATGATTTGACTTTTAACATTGAAAATGAGTCTCTTTCTCGCGTTAGCACTTCAACACACGAAAAAGTTTCTAGTGCTCTTTGGCATCCCTTTATTTCGAACATACAACCTATAGGCGTGGACCGCATTTGGTATTTAATCTAAATACGACCACACTAGGAGTCCGCGGTATTTTTTTATAAACACATGTCAGCGATAGATGTATTCATGGTAGATACATACCCATGTAAATTTTTTGAAAGTCTGGGATGATTTGGTATAAAAGCTACTAATGACAATGCCATTTTTTTTGATAATTTAATAATATTCATTTCGTTATTAACGTGTTCGTGCCGACGAACTTTAGAAAAATATGAAGCAATGGATTATGAACTTCCCTCGAAGTCCTTCGGATTGTAAAGTGAACGTGAAAAGTGCGTTACGCAATAAAGGTGCAGTTTGAACGACACGACCACTTTTTTCAGTCCCTCTTGTCCATACGATCTGAATTCTTAATATTATTTCGTTTTTAATATTTATAACGTTGTTATTATGATCTTAGCCTCTTCTATGCAATTCTCAGTCTCAGGGAATGTATGTTGGTAAGTCTCTTCGTTGCCTTACAAATTATGTTCATACGCATTCGAACTTTTATAAATGTCATAAAAAATATTTGACGGAAATTATTTAAACTTTTTTTTAAATATAATTTTATCGTGCTCTAAGTTTAAAGAGTACTTAGTACTACAAACTATTTGAAGCGATAATTTAATTGGCCTCTTATATTGGCCTATGGGCCTTGTTCAATTGGGACAGGAGATATTTCGTGACGTAATTGATTACTCATTTTAGTACAAAAAAAAATGTTTCATGAGTATCTTGCAGCAGAACTGGCTTGTCTTTAAGACAATTTAGAGAGCTTCTATTGCCATTTTTATTTCATTGCCTTTACCCGCGGGGTAATTGCGTAACACAATATCACCAGCAATGGGTTTCATTTTGACAGTTAAACAACATTCATTGCTTTATTTATGTTGTTGAGCAGACATATTTTTCGAACATATGGAGCAATGAATTAGCAATATCCTTCAAAATTATTCAGATTGAGATCAATAGTGTGTTACGCAATTAGGGTGCCGGTTTGCAATAGTTTTATCATTCATGTCAAGGAAGACATTTGGAAGTTTATAATCACCGTGATAATCACTGACATTGAGAGGGAACGAAGGGCTCCGTACGTACGGTTCGTACACGTGACTATGATAGCCCGCAGGTTTGTACAGTATTTTTATCTCTCTAAGCAACGCGCCCTTTACTTGTGGTAACTAAGTATACAAAAGCGATGTGAATGTGTGCGTGAAGACGACTAGCGTCAGCACAGGACAACGTCGCAACGCGACAATACCACAAGTAGAGCGCGCGTCACTTCGTGAGTTACTATATTGCAGGCGTAAAGATGATGCTGTTTACAGCGTTTTTAGAAGCCTTTTTCATGGGCAACCTGTAGGAGAAATGTTCCCAAATATCTTAAAGGAACCCTCACGCGACTTACTAAGAGTTATTGATTAGTTTGTGATTGGTTGCGTCTTGAGGCAAATACAGACATTGCGAGGCATGCGCAGCGCATGGCGCTCATTGCATGATTCGCAATGTGTGGACGTGTGTATTCGTGGTGAGGCATGTGCTTCCACGTTTCTGTATCCGCCTTTGTACGGACATTGATTTCAATGTCATAGCATTAGTATTTACTAATGCTATGACATTCTGGCTACTCATTGGTAATTTGAGTTTGTAACAGGTTACTTTTGAGTAGCGTCATGGACGAAGAGCCTGAAGCGGTTGAGGTTTTTCAAAGAAAGCGGTACAGTTTCCTAGAAGAACGGTGGTCATCATATTAGAACGGTGGCCGTCATGTTATAACGGCCGTCACGAAAATCTGTAATTTTCACCAGTATTTGACAATTAAAGTGTCAAAAAAGGCTCTGTGTTTAGAGAGCCGTTATTGTGTGTCCGTCTTTCTTAGGAAAACAAAGTTTAACACTTAGCTTTAAGAACATAAATGTTCTTAATAAAAACTAAACCGATATGAGTTTGCTCGAAATAAAGATTATACCTATTCTTTTTATAACACTGTCCCAATCAAACAAGGCTTACCTATACTAATATATAATCTAAAATTGAAAATATTATGGAATTTCGAATGTTTATAGTAGAGATGTTACGGATGTCGTTTTATCGGAACCGGAACCGGAATCGGAGGTTTTAAATTTGATTCATCGGAATCAGAACCGGATTCGGAACCGGAATCGGAGCCGGAACCGGGGTGGAAGTAGAAGAAAGATGTGTTAAGGGGCCTTTCCTTAAAACATCTTTCTTCTACTTTCTTCTAACATCCACAAACAAAACAATAAACTGAGACTTCGAGCGCGAGCGTGTATAAAATAAATAAACATTACCCTGGCGACACGTGAAAACTTGTTTGTAGGCGCTCTAGTCACGTGTATCGCTGCGTTTCGAACTCCGGTCTAACTCCGATTCAAAATTATCGGAACCGAAATCGGAATCGGAGGTTTAAAATTAATCGGAAGTTCCGACTTTTCGGAATCGGAACCGAAGCTCCGTAACATCCCTAGTTTATAGTAGTAACGTGTTTATAGTATAAAGGCATATGTGAGAGTTTTTTGTCTTTTGTTCGTTATTCTTTCTCAAAGATTGTGCGTGACTATATATTTGAGATTATTATTAACTTCGACTTATAATTTTGATTATAACAATCGGATTTTTTATTAGGATAATAATACCTATTCTGGAAGCCTGATTTTTTATTTACTGTGTTTTATAAACAATTTGAATTATAATTATTAATAAAAATGAGTTAATTTAATCATTAAAACTAATGATCAGGCTTGTCAGAAAGAGGGGCTAAAAATACGTTAAATTAAGTTGTCATAGAACGGCAGCGGTATCAAATAGATATTTATTTCGGTACGTCGAATTCTGCATCTACGTTCGCTGAACGAGCGGTGTCAGTCTATACTTTCAAATGCATTTGAATATGATGGGGGACGGAGCATTATGTTACTTTACCCGGATATTGTGAAGGTTTATCGCGAACATAGGCGCAACTTGGGAACCCCCAATAAAATGCCTAGTTATAGTCTGTTTAAGTAGCAAAAGATGAGTTGCAAGACTCATTAATTCAAATCCTTAAGGAACTTTGGCATGATATAATCTCAGATAATTTACATTCCATTGCCAATTAATCAGTTATCAACTTTAGTGAAATGTATTCTGGGTTGATTTTTGAGTGACCATTTGTGAAAAAATATGTTTTTGGTTGCAATGAAGTATGCTATTTTGATCGAAGAGTATGACACTCAGTTTATTGTTCCATGACTTGAAAATTATCTGAAATTCCTAGTATGGTATGTAAATATGTTTATACACAAATTATTAGTATCGATATTGAGTCCAGAATGTCAGTTTAGTAGAAAACAAACGTAAAACGAAACGAATGTCAAAGTTATCTCACTGTTGATGAAACCCATATGTAATCGTTCGAAATTTGGAACCAAGTCACGCCCATTCCGTCGAATTTTACGTATTATCGTTCGTTCTAATTACTCTTAATTGTAAAAACGCTTTTCGTCACAGCAAACTACTGTCTCGTTAATCTTTTAAAAATGCAGATTCAATATTTTGTTTAAACTATATTCTAGCTGCATTGGTTCAAAAGTCTGTCTACATTCACTAATAAAATATTCTTATATTCGTTTGTCTTTTGATACATTCACAATCTTGTTTACAGCTTATTCGCAGTGGCACTTGTATAATAAAAATCACTGTATTTGATACAGTATCGCGAATGTTCGCTTAAAGCTCTACGTTGATATACATTATGTATTTGTAATACTTTGTTATTCGTTTTGTGCAATGTTCGTGAACCCGTTGGTTATCATCTGTTCTATATGTACAATTTTCTACGGGTCCCTTGACTAGATAGATGTTTAACGCCCGTTTAGATATACTCCCCGAACTCCTGAATCGAGCCACCCTGCACTTTTTATAGAGAAGTCTATTTATAATTTTTTAAATGGTTGTTAATTCAAATTCGGAACAATGAAGACACCAAAATTATGGCCAGTATGTCGACATCAAAACTGCATAAAAACTTTTTCTTTGATTCGTAACTATTTTCATGTTTTAGGCCTTTTTATCTCGCATGGATTTGCACGGTAGCTTGACTTAGGAGTTCGGAAATGTATTTATTATCATTTTCACTTTACCTCACACCAAAAGTACGTATGACTCGCAAAAATTGTTCTATGTTTGGTCAATGTCGCTATGATGTAAGTTTGTGCGATTTGTAGTTCGGCGACTTCGATTTTGGCGCGTAAAGACTGTCGAAGCTGTAATCAAACCTGCTTGTGATAATACTTTTTAGATTTAGTAAGTTTTGTAGTCTTTTATCGCATGAAATAAGAATGTGAGCGTTCATTAACTTGTAATAAAAACTATCTTTGATTCTGGGCGAATTTCGTGATCGAAACGCGATTAACACAGTCATCTAAACCGCGTTCAAAGCTGTCAGTGCCAATTTTCCTCAACAATAATGACACTGACAGCTCTTGAACTCGTTTTAGCTGTGCTGATCGCGTTCAGTTTAATGTAAATTCGCCCTTAGGAATGTTTATCAAATATTTTATAAAATCTTCTAACAATATAATTAAACAGATACATATTTAATAATAACTCTGCAGGTTTCATTACAGCTGTGACGATAATTAAAAAACATTTTTCTCTAACATTGCAATTATTACAACTACATGATAAATTCGCGTTTTGAGAGATATTGCCAGTAAACATATCATTCGGCCTTTCTCTATGTTACCTATATTATTACAGTTCTATTACTAAGGAAACAAAATTAAAGCAAATCTTTATCGAATCAAATGATTAAATGTTCTTTTTAGGCAAGGTGGGGTAGTATCATGGGGTCTTGACACAAGTCGTTTTACCGCTAAGACTAGTAATTACAATATTTTATAAAAAAATGCGGAAGGTCAGTCACGGCCATTTTAATTCAGCCGACCTATTTTGTAACAACCTCACCGTGAAGACTTAGGTGACGTGAGCTGTCAAAAGTGTCAATGACAATCCCTAGTGTCAGGTGTCATGACAGCTCATTTCAATACTGTTAATTGGTATTCTCTTTACGATTTATCTCTAAATTGTGAAATTATATTTATTGTAACAGACATTACCAGTTTTTTTTATATTTGGTATTATTATTACGGTTAAGTTTTTACAGTGAGATTTTTACGGAATAGACAGCCAAAGGGGCAATTATCGTAATTTTAAGAACGTTCACGGTCTAATCACAGATCGATCTGTCAAAAATACCTCCAATTTCCCTCCATTTTTGACATTGATGGTAGCTGAGATGAGATTACGACTAGATTTTGAACGTTTTTAATTACGGGAATTGTTCTTCAGGTATCATAATGCGTGATGGAAAACAACGATAAAACGACTGGTGTTAAAGAACCATAATATAAGTAAATGTCTTATAAATACATATGATTATAATATCTCTGATTAGAATTTTGGTATAAACTTTGTCTGTTCATCTTTTATAGTACAGTAACGTCTTTTACACATTATTAATATTATTAATTTATTACAGAAAAAATCGTACTGTTAATACTTATTAGAGAGAATTCTACACTTAGAGCTTATTTACAGCGTGTGTTTATTTTTAACACATCTAAATACACCAGTGATTGTGAATAAATCATTGATCAGAAATTGTTTCATTAAAAATTATTTGAATCAGGAACTTTTTCTGTTAATCGATACTGAATAATTTCGAAAGTATATAAAAACAATTAGTATACCTCTGAAACCAGTACTTTTGATCAGGTACTTAGTTAGAGCCTCGTTTACAAGAGGAGAGTTACTCGACCGTCAAGTTAGCAAGTGTGTTCATGTGATACTCGAAGGAGATAATGTGCTGGCGAGAAAGAAAAACTCGGATATGATTATATATATCATTCGAGACTAGCCCAGCGTATTTCTCGAAATCCGATTTAGAGCCATACCTCACCGGGCCGCCATGGAGACGACGCCAGGTCGCGCTGTCAACAAAATGTGTACAGCTATATGGTGGGTGGCTGATCTGACGTCAGCTTGGTTCTGCAGCCAACCACACATTTTGTTGGCGATGCGACCAGCGGGTTAATTGCGCATCACAGTACAAGTAGCAATGGTTTTCACTTTGATAGTTCAACAACATTCATTGCGTTATTACGTTGTTGAGCAGACATTTTTTTCGAATATATGAAGCAATGCATTCAGATTCTGATACTTCAAGATAATTCAGATTGTGATTGATAATGTGTTACGCAATTAGGGAGTTGGCTGCGCCGCCATGTCTCGTTAAAGAATGGCTCTTATTGTTTCCTCAAATGCTACCAATGAGGCTATTCTGAAATGACGTTCGCTAGGTGGCAGCACTGACACGTCAGGTCCAGGCATCTGTCAAAGAGCCTTTTTTTTTCTTTAGTCATGATTGAATGATGAACGAATGAATGAATCGAATGATGAACGTCATAATATATTTTATATTCATTGTCGAAATGGAAGACCTCTTGTCAGAGTGGTGCCAACTGGTGTCGTAAATTTTCACGAAAACCTCCATTTCTAAAAGCGAGGCGATTCTCACCACAAACCGTACGAACAGTTTACACGAGTCGTCTTCTAATCTTCTTTAAATACTCGCCTATTCGAGTAGAGAAACTCTCATCGTGTAAACGACAGAAGAAAACAATTGAACACTACGGCGCGCATAAAGAGATCACAGAAGCAATATTTATAATTTTGTTAATAAAAGTTTATATATTTGTAAATGTTTAACAGTGCGCCCGCGCAGCGTTCTAATACCGCCTTAAATACTGATAACAGTGGTATACCGGTTGACTTTTTTACCGTCTTTGAAACAAATTGGGTATAATCTGTGAGCGGAGTAGAAGTCATGAGGCATAGATTTTTTTTTTTTCGTAACATAGAAAGTACAGTGGATTTCATTTATTACGACCTTGGTTGTAGCGACCATTTACCTATAGCGACGTTAAATCTAAGTCCCTTGAATTTGAAGCATATTTTAGTTCAAAATTCATGTGGCTATAGCGACTTTGGATGTAACGCCGAGTTCGGGTGTAGCGACTGTTTTTAATGAATCATTTGTAACAAATTCCTAGAAATCCTATGCAGATATTGCGACCGGAATCGGCCGCCAAAGACATTGTAGATTTCTTTCTTTCACAAACATTTCTTATCTTTTGTTTACATCCACACAGATGGTCAGCAAGTGTGGAGACCTTTACCTTTTGTTTATAGATATCAGCTAAGTAGGTAGGGAAGCGTGTAAGTTTCGGAGTTAAATTTATGGTTCAGTTACAAAGTGATATTCTAAGTAGCAACTGGGTTTAGTAAACTTTTGAATAAGTATATATAGCTGCTAGACGCACATTCACTGTTAAAGAAAAGGCGGAAATCATTTCAAAATTGAAAAACGGTGAAAACAATGCTGATTTGTGCAAAGAATACAAAGTTTCCCATTCCACGTGTCAGGTATCTCTTTACCTTTGCCTGTAACGACTTCCCGATATAACGACGAAAATAGAGTGGTCCCTTCATCGTCGTTATACCCGAAATCCACTGTAATTGATTTATCAAGAAATACTACACATTTGAAATACTAATTAAAAGTTATTAAGAAATATGAAAATTTAACATGCGCACCCTACTAACACTCTACATGCGCGGATTTTATATTCGGAATTTTTATAATTTTAATGGTACTAAGCAAATATTCTCTCATATGGCCTCTATTCCACTTACACAGCACGCCATATTATTTTCCAGACCGTAAAAAAAGCCATCCGGTATAATTATAAATGTAAACAGATCGCTTGCATTTTGGTAACAGATATTAGATATGCGACCATATTCATATAAGATATACTTTTTAATACTTTTACACAATGATATTACAAGTAAAAAGAGGTAGATAGGTTCATCGTGTGACATCTACCAACCCGCACTGGGCTCGCGTGGTGGCTTACAGCCCACTCCCTTTAAAAGGGAGGAGACCAGTGTCCCAGCAGTGGGAATATCATTGGCTGATTATATGTTACCTACCCAAACATTTGATCCTCAAAAACGACACAATGTCATACTATTAGATGACACATGGAAGTAGGACGGCATGTCGTAATCATCGGGAGCGAAAAAGAGACAAGACGATACGTAACTGAGCGAATTAGCCAAGTTTTGACGTGCGTTTGGAGCGTGTCTAACCTAATACCTTTTACTTATAATACCATTGCTTTTACACCTAGATTGTAATGATTATTATTGACACATTTCGTCAAGTAAAGATATTTCCCCGACATCTTTAGGCCGTCAATTTTGAGTTGATCAAAGTTTCGGCTCTAAATTCGATAGATTTTACATTTACAGAGCAAAAACATTTTTTTTTTATATTTTTTATATTTTCCCTACAACTACGGGTATAATATTAAAGATATAAAGAAACTATAAAACTTAGAAACCCATGCCTTTTTTGTTTATCTAAAGTCGTTGGTTACTTCCAATATTACAATAATTATATCGTAGAATTATTTGTAGAACATATTTTTTATTTTTGTCGTTCGTGGCTTCATCAATATTAGTGAAAGCAACTCGTTATACCGGTTGTATATTTTTCTATCAAACTTTTTAGGATTCATCTAAATTGGATTATTTTCTTGTTTTTAATTTTGTGTGAGATTCCTTTTTTTTAATATTCGAACAACAGTCAAAATAAATAGTTATGTAATATAATAAAAATTTATTATATTCGTTAAATGATATGCAAATGCTCGAAAAATCAGTCAAGAGTTAAACAATAGCATCAAAAGCTTTTTCTTAAGTAGTAATCCAACTTAGACTAATCCAATACCCTCCCTTTACCGTAATTTCGACTTTATTCCAATTATCACAAGGTGTTTTATCGAAATGTAATACTTAGCAGAAATGAGTCTTCCGTATTCCGCTGTAGCAGTTCACCAATCGTTGTTAGGGAGACCTGTAGAAATAATAAGGTTATATAAACTGACAGTTTTACGGTTAGGGTACATATTTGAACGTTAGCAAGCTTAAATGATATTTTGATTCTCCGACTCTGAATTTAAAGGTCCAGACACGAGCAAATATACCAATATTACTATAGACAATTCTGCAATAATTCTTTTATTAATATCTGTTCTCAAGAAGACAGCAAATATATAGGGACATCGTCGCATAACCTGTTACATGGATTCAATATAATGACTCTGACCCCCCTATGAGTTGAACATTTTCGTCGTATATTAAAACCATAAAATTAAAAAAATCTACGCTATGGGGTCTAGAATCATATGTTGAATTCATGGTTACAGTTTGCGCTTAAATATTCCCGCTACCCTGTATGTAATTATCTGTGGAAGGCATATACAAAGAGCGCCAAAAATATGTGACATCGAAGAAACACCAAAACTATTTGACGTGATAAGCGACGCCAAAATGAAAATATGTGCCACCACTGAAAATGCATAAATATCGAACATGTCTTGCGTTGTAAAAATCTGTCTAATCAGTTCGGTTCAGAAGAATGTGGCACCTCGTTGTGATCAAAAATATCTGACATCACTTTGGAAGCGTCATTTCAAAAGACCCCTTCTGGACGTAATTAATAAGAAATTTTGAATTTTTGAGATATACAACAACAACATTATTATTTACTAGCTTCTGCCCGCGACTTCGTTCGCGTGGAAGTGGTAAGACAACAATCGACTATCAATACCAATATAAACCAATAATATTATCATCTGTCTAGCTTTTCCCAACTATGTTGGGGTCGGCTTCCAGTCTAACCGGATGCAGCTGAATACCAGTATTTTACATGGAGCGACTGCCTATCTGACCTCCACAGCCCTGTTACTGGGTAATACGATACCCCTTGGTAAGACTGTTTGTCAGATTTTCGGGCTTCTGACGACCCGTATCGACTGTCAAAGATCTATGAATGACAGCCGGGACCAACGGCTTACCGTGCTTTCCGAGGCACGGAGGCGTCTCGGTATGTAAAGATAGTCACCCATCCACACCAATAATAATCATATCAATTTCATCGTATTCTGTGATAATACATTAAAATATTAGATTAAAACACAAAACAAACTGCTCACAAAACGGTGAAGGAAAACATCGTGAGGAAACCGGCATGTCCTAGAACCAAAAATTCGAAGACATGTGACATCTACCAACCCGCACTGGGCCCGCGTGGTGGATTACGGCCCACTCCCTCTCACTGAGAGGAGGCCTGTGTCCCAGCAGTGGGAACATTATAGGCTGATGATGATGATGATGATGATTAGATTAAAAAAAAAAGTGACTTACGCGATCCTTCGCACATGCCGACGGGCGCGCGCGCCTGCGCGAGCACGTAGTCAGCGCGCTGCGCGGGCGTGGCGCGCGCGCGCAGTGCCGGGTGCAGCTCGGCCCAGCGCGTGGGCAGCCACGGGTACTCCGTGAACTCGTTCACCTCCTGCAACCAAATGACAGGTTCGCTGTTAATCTTAACGCCCCATATGCTTGCAAAACAAGAGTCTCACTCTAAGGGCCTAAACAGGTGAAGCGGCGCGAGCGCGCGGATGCTGGCGGTCGAGTCGCCGCTTTTGAAATGATTCAATGCATATATGGTGTCGTGTAATTTCACAGTACAATGCTTGCCACGAAAGATGAGACTTGACCCCGCCTCCCCCGCTCTTTCCGCCGCCCCTATGACGTCCGGTCCCGTCCCGCACTCAGACCTCATACCGCTAAAGATACCTAAAATCGTGTACTGCGCATGTCAAACTACGTGGTGTGTCAAGTCTCATCTTTCGTAGCACGCATTGTACACAGTGGCCGGGTCACGCGTCCGCGCAGCTTCACCTGATTAGGCCCTAAGAGTCTGAGAAAGACTGGAAATGTAGTCGCCCGAATGAAGAAAGTGTCATCGACAAAGAGTATTCTATTATACAGGGTGGCAAGGACGTCGACGAGCAAATTCTAACCACGAATTCAACATATGATTCTAGCGTAGAAATTGTTCGCCAGTTTTCAAAACAAAACCGGCTGTTTCCTAAAAAAAAGTGCTATACCTACGCGGTCAAAATGAATGGAACAGCAAATTTTTACCGCTAACCCTTATTGTCCCGTCTCAAAAACTGAAACAAACAACAACAACATGAATGAACAACTTTTACTAAGAGACCAACACTGAAATCGAGAAAATAAAACCAGCCTCTCTATACATTTTCTGTTCGCATAACTGGACAAAATGTAGGGAACAGCTGTTTTTTTTTTCATATTTTTGAGTCAGCCCCATATTAAAAGTTGTTCATTTTCATGAGTACTACACTCCCTTAAAATATGTCCCTCGTTTAACCTAACACACTGTATATGGTATAGAGAGAGTTTGAGTCCCGAGAAAGGACATAGGATAGTTTTTATCCAGATATACCCACGGGATCGAAACTTACGCGGGTGAAACCGCGGGGCGCTGCTAGTTTTACATAAAATTTCAGATGTACTAACTTAACTGTGACATTTGGATTTTTTGGTTTGACCGTTGACCCCCAAACTAAGCCGGACTGGTATCTTGGGGGCCGGAATGCGCTTGAGCAGAAATAAATATGTCGGTTTCAAACGCTAGTTTAGTGAACTCACATGTATATGATCCGGGTCGATAGGTGGCGGCGAGTCACCGCTCAACACTCGAATGGCTCCCTCTTCGCTCGTGTTTATAAAGTTCGTGAATCTGTCCTGCCTATAGTATATCGCTGACACTTCCAGATGTCGCAGATCTTTGCGCAGGCGCACGAAACCCAGCACGTCGTATTGCCATATCCAGTAACCTAAAAGAAATAATGCCAATTATAAAATGATAGTTTCGTTGAAGATAACCACAACCAAACACAGAACCGGATTGGTTTTCAGAAAATGCGGTTACACAAATGCATAATTATTGGAGATAATGACGTCAAGGTTTGCGCAGTGGTTAAACGATTGACTGCTGCGCTGCGTGTCGCTGGTTCGATTCCCGCACGGAACAAATATTTGTATGACCTACAAGTAGTAGTTCTGGGTCTGGCTGTTTGTGTATGTGAGTTTGAATGTTTGTAAACGAACCCACAATACAGGAGAAATTCCTAGTGGGGTATCATTAAAAAAAATGGCGCCTATTTAATCCTAGACTATAGTATCTATTAGGACTGAATTTACCAAAGTCAGGTATCTATTAATTATCTGTGGAATAAAATTGACGTCTGACAGTATGGAATAACTGTCAAAAATTCAAAATGTATTAGCAGGATAAGACTTATTCTAGATATAAAAGTTTGGTGGAATTAGCCCCTAGTCATAAACTATATTAGTAATATGAGATTCGTGAGGTTGTGGATTCCGGTAAAACGTTCAAACCGTGAGAAGCGTTATCAGACAATTCGTATATCGTAATTTTAAGAACGTTCACAGTGAGGTCTGTCTTAATCTGTCAAAAACACCTCTAATTTCCCTACGTTTTTGACAAGTTTTTAATATTAATTGCCGCCGAGATGAGAGATTGCGACTAGATTTTTAACGACTCTGCCATTAAAAAAAATTGCCTGAAAGCCAATTTTTTTTAATGGCAGAGTCGCCGCCAGGCTTAATTATAGGCCACTCACCATGTATAACAAGCCGCTGTAGATTAGAGCATTGCCAGCACATCAACACGAACGGATTCACTTCTGCGTACGTGTCGGGCTGTGAAACAAACATAGTAAGGATTTTTATCTACACTCAGGCCTAGACAAGTTACAATGCGTGCCACGAAAGATGAGACTTGACCCCGCCTCCCCCGCTCTTTCCGCCGCCCCTATGACGTCCGGTCCCGTCCCGCACTCAGACCTCATACCGCTAAAGATACCTAAAATCGTGTACTACGCATGTAAAACGACGTGGTGTGTCAAGTCTCATCTTTCGTGGCACGCATTGTACTTAGCACGTGTCTCGACTACGGTCCGTTTTACTTTTATTTTACTTCTGACAGCAGCAACCTAACATTAACCTTATTGTGACGTGAATAAAGATCACAATGATTTTGACAGACTTATCAATGGCGGCTGTGAATAGACTGGAAGCGTTATTCCTGTCACTGTCGCACAACTGTCAAAGTACAAGTGCAAGATAGAGACGGGAATATGTCTAAGCCAAAGCAAGTGCTAAGTCATGTTTATAGATCTCGGCTTCATATGGTAATTTTTATGATTTAAAAGTAAGGAAATTAATATATCATAAATTATGTGAAATGGTATTCATAGAAATCGAAATATAAAAAAGAAAGCGAAAGCTATTTTTTGTTTGTTCGATACGCTTTCACGCTAAAACGGATGAACGGATTTGGATGAAATTTGGTACATGAGTAGGATAGGCCATGACCTGGAGAAAGGCATAGGCTTCTTTTCATACTGGATCACAGATGAAGTGAATGATATAATAAATTATTGGTTCAAATTTTTCACTGCCGCGCTTAGTAGTAGAGCACCTATCATTGCGGGTTTGTATGAAGTTTCCTTTCTGTCGAGTTACCTATTCTGATCAGCAATCTTCATAGGTCAGTCAAAAATTAGAAAAATACTTGGGAATTGCATAGAGTTGTTAATATATTAGGTATATTATAGTCATAGTATTAAATACAAAATAGGCAAGTACTTCCATGGTTGTAACAGCTCATTAGATCTCATCATCGGGCGTTCATATTTCCGAAAATAAACGATGATTCCGAATTCAAATTAATTTATTGTTTGTCATAGGTATCAGTTCTCATGATTATTATAAAGGATCGCTGTAACATACCTAAAGGTGTACAATAATGCTGGTTCCCGAAGAGTATACTTTTTCTTGGAGATCAGCCGGTCTATTCTGTAAAAACCTTACCATGAAAACGTAGGTCAAGCGAGCTTAAAGTGAGCTGTCAATACATAGTGCCAATTCCTAGCATCAGGTGGAATGACAGCTTACTTCACCTACGTTTTCATAGTGAGATTATTACAGAATATAGATCCTGTACAGACGCCAGCACATCAAGCTACCCGAAACTGTCAAATTTTCCCAATCAACTTTGAACTTATGCTTTAGCGGTAAAGTTGAAAATCTTGTGGGGACTGTGTCTCACGTACCCATCCCTTGCATAGTTGTTAAGAATATAATATTTTTAGAAGTACTTATTGTAATAATTTTTAGAAAGTTTCATTTTTGTGTTTTTCCCACGAATCACATCTGCAAGCGATTTAAGTCATAGGTACTATTGTCTTTCATGATTCTTTACTTTTAGTTAAGGTTCTTCATTGTTCTTTTATGTTTAGTTATCTTGTATTGTACCCATTTGCTATTGTTAGTTAAGGTTCATTGTTCTGTTATTTTTAGTTGTCTTGTATTGTACCCATTTGCATTTCTCGTGTTTTATTATTGTACTTTTAAAATGTGCCGCGGCCTTTGTGTAAAATCGTTTCGCCGCTTCCTTTGTTTAGTGAACGGCAGATTTGGGTAGAGTTTTGGTTCAAAGCTTCAGTCTGTGCTGAACTACGATCGTGCGAGGTCCTCTCTGACCCCCGATCATATTTTACTCGCCGAAGCTCGCCGTAATAGTTTACGGCGAGCTTCATGTTTCTAGTAGTTTTACCCTTCATGTAACATTATTTAATTTTACCTTTTCGTGTCAAGTGTAACTACTAGCTTTAGTTACTTGATATCCTAATAAATTAATCGCTACCTATTTACAACTCACTTCAGTGTATCACTCGCCCACGCGGTCACGAATTCCCCACAGTGGTGACCCCGACGTGATCAAAACTATCAATAGCGTGAGTTCGTGACAGTGCGTAAAGAGTTTCGCGAGTGCCTAATCAAAGTACGTGTTAAAGTGGCGAGCGATCCAGCGGGAGTCACTAGCGGCGGATGACGCGCATTCCCAGCCAGCCAGCTCCCACGGCTTCAACGGGTATCCTGACCACCAGCATGCAGCGACCGCGCATACCTGGTCATCACCCTCAGCCTCACCAGCAACCTCGCCGTTCCGACGCACTGGAGCATAATGCAGCGCCCGCGCCACCCCGACTCACTGGGAACATCTTCGCAGACAGTTCCGACTCACCGTGAACTATGCGGCACCGACGCACTGGAGCATAACGCAGCGCCCGTGCCACCCCGACTCACTGGGGACATCTTCGCAGACAGTTCCGACTCACCGTGAACTATGCGGCAACCGGTTCCGACTCACTGGAACCTAAGTTGGCCTGGCAAGCATATTCCTCGCCGTTCTGGTAGGCGAGTTAAATTTCCTGATTACTATCAGGCAGGTGTTTCGTGATCTTTATCACTGGTAGGGGGGTACTGTGGGGACTGTGTCTCACGTACCCATCCCTTGCATAGTTGTTAAGAATATAATATTTTTAGAAGTACTTATTGTAATAATTTTTAGAAAGTTTCATTTTTGTGTTTTTCCCACGAATCACATCTGCAAGCGATTTAAGTCATAGGTACTATTGTCTTTCATGATTCTTTACTTTTAGTTAAGGTTCTTCATTGTTCTTTTATGTTTAGTTATCTTGTATTGTACCCATTTGCTATTGTTAGTTAAGGTTCATTGTTCTGTTATTTTTAGTTGTCTTGTATTGTACCCATTTGCATTTCTCGTGTTTTATTATTGTACTTTTAAAATGTGCCGCGGCCTTTGTGTAAAATCGTTTCGCCGCTTCCTTTGTTTAGTGAACGGCAGATTTGGGTAGAGTTTTGGTTCAAAGCTTCAGTCTGTGCTGAACTACGATCGTGCGAGGTCCTCTCTGACCCCCGATCATATTTTACTCGCCGAAGCTCGCCGTAATAATTTACGGCGAGCTTCATGTTTCTAGTAGTTTTACCCTTCATGTAACATTATTTAATTTTACCTTTTCGTGTCAAGTGTAACTACTAGCTTTAGTTACTTGATATCCTAATAAATTAATCGCTACCTATTTACAACTCACTTCAGTGTATCACTCGCCCACGCGGTCACGAATTCCCCACAATCTATTAAAGAAATTTGATAGATTGTAGTAGCTTGATGTACTGGCGTCTGTACATAAAGTTTCGATCAAAAGGGCTAAGTACCTGATTGTGTCGTACGGGCCTGACGATGCGGTGGTAGGGGTCGGTCGAGTCGTAGGGACTATCTACCCACATCACCTCCCGCAGAGTGTTCTGGTAGAGACTCGACACGTGCGATATTAGAGGGTGATATAGCTGTAAGAAACATGTACACGTTTATATTATGGAGGAATATATCGTTTGCTGGCAATACTCTTGGCGTATTTGTTGCGTTATTTAGCTAAACAAAAATATACTTTATTTTAATGGACATAGGATATGATTTAAGAAAAATGCGAATACTTATTTGGGCAAATGCGCCAAGTGAAATGCCAGCGTTAGAGAGCCTTTTGAAATAATTATTTTGTCTGTGGAGCTGTTAATTGGGTTGTTGATAATTTATATAAATTGTAAATTATGTGAAACATAACATAATATTATAATAATATCTTTAACAGTCAAATAATAAACATTTTGTAGCGGTATCTACAACGCCACATGCAAACAACGCGTCATACTGACGTCACGCAAATCCTGCATCGCGCAAGCAGAGTTTACCGCGCAACTAGCATAGATACAACGGCCCGACATGAATCATCGGGCAGTTGCCCGCCAGACACAACACCCGACTGGTCGGAGGATTCTCCCTTTTCTATAGAGTATGGGTGAACTTTACACTCTGTTCCTCATACCTCTATAATTTTAAAATACATTTTTGAGCCTCGTCGGCGGCAGTGGCAACTGCCGTTGGCAAGTACCGCTCGTGTATAAGAGCACTTACATAAGATAAAGTACAACATTACTCACGGATTTACAAAACATAACTTTCAGCGATATTAGTGTCATTCCCTCCACTAGAATTTTCTGTATGATATCGTCGAATCTCCTGTAGGGCACCCCAATCTGAAACAAAATACAATTCTTAAATATAGTAAGGGAGAGGGGTTTGGGGGGGGGGGATTGTCGTGGCTATTTAAGAATGAAATGTAATTAAATGGGTCAGCAATTATAAAATTTGGCGAGCCACCCAAAAGCAGCATTTAAATAATTTGGTCAGCATACAAAGATTTTGTTTGCAATAAAAAAAATCAGGCAGCAATTCTTGTTCCGCAACTAATTTTGATAATGGTCAAAAATTAAATCATACATAGGCAGCCAACAATAACATGAGTCTGCATAATAAACATTCAGTCCGCAAAATAACTACTTGAGCGGCAAGATTTTGTGGATTAGGCGTGAAAAGGTAACATAATTTTCATTTCATCGAATATTTATTTGCGATAACAACATTTGCGCTGTTGATCAAAATGTATAATGTTCATATGATGTTCCCACCCCGAGGTTCGGTTTTGTTAGGTTACTTTAAACCCTTTTCACAGAAATAGGAGCCCCGCGAAGCGGGGCTCCGTCGACATTGGATGCAAGAGCGAGTGAAGTTCTTTCTTTTCGTAGTCACTCATTTTTGTTCTAATATCAGCACGTTCTCCACTAATAAAAGTTTATATGTGCGTTTGTCGTTATTATTATCGACCACCTTATGCTGTACAAAAATAATTACAGCCATCCAGAATGACATAAATTGCTGATTGATTTTGAAATGTTTGCTGACCATGAGTTGCTGACCAATTAGCTATTTCTGCTCACCGATTATATTTTTCTGCTCACAGAAATAACAATACTATGCTAACCATTTAATTGACACCCTTTAAGAATGTAAAGTAACGCTTGGCGAAGTCGGTCTGTGGATGGGTGACCATTCATTATATACCGAGACCACTTGTGACTCGGAAAGTCTTCAATACCGGTTATTATTCGCAGATCTTTGAGTCTTTACTGGTATTCAGAAGCCCAAAAGTCTCTAGTCCGTGATATTTATTGGCACATAGTGGAGGTTGCCATATTATATTACTACTTACAATATTAACAGCGACTCTCAGCGGAGTCGCGTAGAAGTCTTCCAGACCCAACCAGTCGATACCATCGTACGGATCCGGCAGTTTCCTGTTTGTGATGTTTATTGACAGATAGCGGAGGTTACTGAGACCGGATAGCGTCTCCAGTGCGCTCGTATTTATCTGATCGATGTCCGCTATGATGTGCTGGAACAAGGATATTACGTCAGGTTAAAAGTCAAACCCCTTTACTAATAAACGTATTATATCAGATGAATAGTTAGTTACACGACGATTTCTCTCTTTCAGTCATCAGTAATTTGACTTTCGAAAGAAGCAGTCAAAGCGTTGGGTAACTATACAGACGCTATACAACGTTTATTAGTAAGGGGGTTAGTATTTTATTTGTCAGAACCCGGTAAATAGGATGTTCATATATTACGAAATGTTTCACCATAGAAATATTATTTACAAGATTTTCTATTAACTTTTAAAGTTAAATAGATGTAATCCTATGCGAGGCAGGCACGTACTAGTAATTATAATCCCGTGGGTAAGGAACCTTAAATAACATTAGTTGACATATTTAACTGTTTTCTATAACCATAGGGGGAGTATTTATAGTTCACGACACACGCCCGATTTGAAATGTGAGAATTAACTGACTTATGTCCCAAACTGCAATAAGGTAGTTCGGTACCGATAGTAGTTCGGACCTCTGTACTATTGCATGCATCACATAAGCAGAATGTTTTGTATGCGTTACATTGCGCACTACCGCAAACAGCGAATTTTCACACCAAACATAAACGTCGTTTCCCAGCAATTATTTTTGTACAAAGTTACTTTGATGTACTGAATGCGTAGGTACAGACGCCAGCACATCAAGCTATCCGAAACTGTAAAATTTTCCCAATCAACTTTGAACCTTATGGTTTAGCGATAAAGTTGAAAATCTATTAAATAAATTTGACAGATTGTAGTAAGTAGCTTGATGTGCTGGCATCTGTACATGACAACTTCGTGAATGGTATTTATTCTCTGTATAATAACTAGCTATACTTAAACGCTAAATGGGCAGGGCACATTGCTCACAGAACAGATGGCCGATAGGGCCCAAAGGTTCTGGAGTCGCGACCGCGTACCGGAAGACGTAGCGTTGGAAGACCTCCCACAAGGTGGTCCGACGACCTTGTGAAGGTCGCAGGAACCCGTTGGATGCGAGTAGCACAGAACCGGTCGTGTATAGTGGAGGTGCTTGGGGGAGGCCTATGTCCAGCAGTGGACGTCTTTCGGCTGAAATGATGATGACGATGATACTTACACGGATTTTCGTGTACTGCATCGCGCATAGGTTGGCTCTTGCCAAGATTTGGTCCGCAGGACTTGGGATGCAGTCAAACTTCAGCGCTCGCGAGTATTGTTCCAAGGAATTGTGCTGTAATAACATATTTTTTTACAATCAACGTACTTTGTTTGTTTAATAATAAACTCAATGTCATACATAACAAAGCCCAATTTCAATTACACTTAATTTTTTTAGGACATTTTGACTATTACGCAAAAGCGACTGTATAGTGCTAAATTATAATTTATTTTATTAAAACTTTATGCACAAGTAAAAAAACTGTACAAAGGCGGACTTAATGCCTTTGGCATTTTCTACCAGTACACAGTAGGTGCAATAGCAAAAAACAAATAAAAAATATAAGAATAAATTAATTAATTCCTTAATTAATTAAGGAACACGGAAAGTTTCAAACTGCATTGTGTCTCTGTCATATTCAACCGACAGCTGATGTCGGGACGTTGTATACAGTATGTTAACTAACAGAGGGCGTTCCCGTTAACCCGCAATAGTATAGCATCCATACATGCTAAAAAAAATATTACCATTCGAAAATAAAATGTTTTTATTTTTTTTTATATTAAAATATTCACTAAAAATCGTAAATTGATACGTTAAAGAAACACTCTGTACACGCGTACTTGAAGGACAGCAATGTCGGAATTTATTTAATTAAATAAATTAGAATTAATTAAATAAATAGAGTATCAATTTACGATTTTTAGTGAATATTTTAATATTAAAAAAAAAAACATTTTATTTTCGAATGGTAATATTTTTTTAGCATGTATGGATGCTATACTATTGCGGGTTAACGGGAACGCCCTCTGTTAGTTAACATACTGTATGTATATGCCAGTTACGCAGTAAACTCTGTTGAGCGATGCAAGATTTTGTTGCATTTTTTTTTGCGTGACGTCAGTGTGATGCCTAGTACGCATGTGGCGATGTAGATGCCGCCACACTATCTGAGTAATTACCACAGATCTGTGTTATACAACTACGCTGGACTTCATACTATCGATGACAAAATGGAGACATTTGATTTTCGCCATTTTGGCGCTGATAGCAACGTGAAGGTACCGTCATATTGTGCAGTTACACAGCCATTTGATTTGTTGTCGGAAACAAGTACACATTACATATGTAAATAATATTTATCTTTTGAAATTAGAAACTAGTATTTGGTAATTTGTTTTAACAAATCAAATTGCAGAAATTTCTGGCGACAGTTTTCTATTTGAAAGACGTAAATTTAAAATTATTCACTGTCTGAAGAAAATTATCGACACATTATCGACATTGAAAATTCACGACCCTATTCAAATGATTGTATTCATTATATGTGAAAACTGAACCCTAATTACACTTAAATATGATGAAATATTAATGAAAATATTTGTTCTAGATATAAAATAGTATTAAAAATGCTCACACAAGCAATCGAAACATTTCATGAGAGTCACGAAATTCACTTATTTGTTATCCCGGTTGTTCCGCTGCCTTTTTGATTGCGAGTTTAACAAAATGCGCATGCTTTCATAATAAAAATGTTCTAAATATCACGTACGTAGTAAACACAAAATACAAAAAAGTAGTTTTCCATAATTTAGACCTAAATCATCAGAGACGAACCAAAAAACTCAACGTCCATTTGAAAGAACGTGTGAATTTTAGTTCTTGAGGACCACGAGAGGGGCGCTTTGAATCGGCACAAAAAACAACTGTCATTTCGTAGAGTATCGTTAGTCCAGCGTACTTGCGATAGAGGTCAGTGGTAATTACCCTGCCCCTGTGTTTTTGTACAGTCGGGCTGTGAAAACCGTTATTAAAAAGAAGTAGGTACTTAACTAAAACTACGTCATTTCATGATCTTATCAATAGTGTTTCCTAGAACCAGTTCCATTTTACAACAACACAGAACAAGTTCGAGTGGTTCCGACATTGAACGCGAAGGTTCGACGTTTAAATGGCAAGACTAGTCTATGATGCAAGAGGAAGAAAGCAGTTCTTCCGAGTTCGACGTATGACCTTTATAGTTCAGCCTTCTTGTTTCAAGTGAAGGTTCTGTTTAGAATGTTTGATAATTGTGTTGAAGTTCGGAATAAGTTTATTTACTGCTAGCTGACCCGACAGTCGTTGTCCTGTCTAAACTGAAAAAATTCATACAAAACCCCATAGATAGAAAAGCAGCCAAGTTGGAGTCGGGCTCGCACACGAAGGGTTTCTTACCACAAGGCAAAAAAACGCGGAAAAAAAACACGTTTCTTGTATGGTAAACTTTTTAATTTTTAACTTTATTATTTGTTGTTATAGCGGCAATAGAAATAATTATACACTCTGTGATTTTCAACTGTCTACCTTTTACAGTTCATGAGATACAGCCCGCTGACAGACAGACGGAAGGACTTCGGATGTTTATATAACAGGGTCCCGTTATCACCCTTTCTATGAAATCCTAAAAATGTTTTACCAACAACCTTTGGAAAACACCTGTTTTAATAAGACATGTTGTAAAATTATTCAGTCGTGCCAACACTGACTATAATTTACATGCGTAAGACGTCCTCGTAACATACGGTCCAGTTGAAAACCAGCGTCAAGCATTAGTTGCCTGACATTTATGCTGCACTGGGCCTTTTTGGCGCAACCGTGAGGCACACGATACTATTTTAATAAGTTTCTTAGGGTTCCGTACCCAAAGGGTAAAAACGGGACCCTATTACTAAGATTCCACTGTCCGTCTGTCTGTCTGTCACCAAGCTATATCTCATGAACCGTGATAGCTAGACAGTTGAAATTTTCACAGATGATGTATTTCTGTTGCCGCTATAACAAAAAATACTAAAAACAGAATAAAATAAATATTTAATTTAACCCATACAGCAAACGTTTTTTTTCGGCGTTTTTGCCTTGTGGTACGGAACCCTTCGTGTGAAAGTCCAACTCGAATTTGCCAGTTTTTATTTTCTGTGTTTGTGTGAATATTGTGTGCCTTACTTAATACTTAACGTAGGTAACTTTAGCTAGCGTTTTTTTTTTACCTACTAATTTTCTTTTTTTTTCCAACACATGAAAAAGGAGAGGGTGGGATAGTACTTACTTGTCTCTCGTTTACATTTTTCGGTGTACCCAAACTGCATCCCATAAACCCCAGCTTCTGCATACTGAGCGAGTTCTTATATATCAAACTCTCGATCGGTATCCTGAAAATAAAAATAAAAATGTCAAAGGATGTGGGTGTAATATAGGTACAATTCTGCTTAATCCTTCGGGAGTTACAGGCGTGATGATATGTACAAAGGATAAGTTAAACAAGTTTTCATAACCGTTTTTCTAGTTATTTTTAAAAGAAACCTTAGAAATGTTCTAGAGTTCGAAGAAATATAGCAGAGTTTAGTTTGAAATTATGCTTTTCAAATGTTGGTATTGTTTTAAAAGGCCAGCAGTGCGATTCTGTAACTATCTCACCGTGAAAACTTAGGTGAAGTGAGCTGTCAGTGTCATCACACCTGATACTGGGGATTGACCAAGCATACATTTACAATCATAATCGAGATTTTAATAATATTTTTTATGTTATTGATCATTTTATATAATTTCGAAGCTAGTATTTTATTTACATTACTATTTTTTTAAATAAAATAGCAAAACAGAAACTTAGTCAGAATCTCAATGTTGCTTTTTTTTTCTTTTTTTCCTAGACTAGTTCTTATACATATAGCCTGAAGCGCGAGCGCGTCACGCACGAACAATAATTAAAATAAAACATTGGCGTTTAAGACTAAAAGAGTTAACATAAAAATATTATTAAAATCTCGATTATGATTGTAAATGTTTGCTTGGTCAATCCTTAGTATCAGTGAGATGACACTGACAGCCCACTCCACGCCAGGGGCGGTACCTTCATAGAAGCCGAAAAGCCCGGCTTGCCCTAATAAAATCATAATTCACAACAACAAACTTACTTAAAACTATCAATAAATAAATATATTAAAAAAATACCAATCAATGAACTCGAACACAAACATTAATAACTGAAAATCAGCCAATCCCTCAGTTGGGCGTTTTTTTTTTATACGTTGAAAATCTGTGGGCTTGCCCTAATTTTGACCCTAGGCACGCCACTGACTCCACGCAAGTTTTCACGGAGAGATTTTTACAGAATCGACCGGCATGCGGCAGTACCTTATTCATATTATATGTAATGTAATTCTGTAGGTATTACATAAGTTCTCTAATGGATGAACCGAAAAAGTGACTTAAAGGGTTTTGAAGTAATTTTTTTTTTCAATAAAAATTATGTTCGTTTGCCACATCCACCCGGGCTCTTCGGTTCGGTCCATTATCTTTTTGGTCCTTAGTCCTGTAGGACTAGCAACTAACAAAAAATCAAAAAAGAGAAGAGTAAAAATAAATAACATGATAATGTAAACAGGCCGTACGATGATCTACTAATGACATCATGAATCCAGCCCGAAAAAGAATGGTGCTATCGATCAAGTCTACAAGGTGGCAGGGATAACTATAACCAGGAATTCAGCACATGATTCTAGACCCCTAGAGTAGAAAATTAGGTCATAGCACACGTAACAAACCGGAAAGGGATCGGCACCGTATCAACTCGAGCCGTTCAGTATTCTTTGTATGAAACTCCCTACTGCAACGCACACTAATCGGAATCGTAACGTAATCGCCTCGCCTCGGGACAAGCTCACGAACTGCGGTGCGGTGCGTTACGGCTCGTCGTCCCCGCGCTTACGGCTCGTCGTCCCCGCGCTTACGTCTCTTCGTCCACCCTTGCCCCTCTCACCCTTCCGGCCTGCCTGCTGCACGATCAGCGGAAGGGAGTGTCAGACTCTTACTAAAACCCATCCGTGTTCCTTCCTAAGCCCTTTATGTTCCGGGCCAGCGGTAACCCTTTCGGACAATCCCGCTAACCTTGGTTACGTGCTTACGTTAGGTTGACGGCGAGGCGAAAGGCGATATGGTGCCGATCCCTATGCGATTTGATACGTGTGCCTTCAGAATCATGTACCTAATGAATCTAGGGTAACAGGTTGCGCGTTGATTTCAAAATCGGAACTAACGCCGCCATCTTGTTTTTTTAATACAATTTCATAAAACAATATCCACAAATGACTACCAACAGCGTCCTCCTGTCAATGTCAGTCAACTGCAAAAGGTCCCTGTAGCACTTTAGCTCCATCTCTTTTCCGCACAAGAATCACGGTGACATTTTAAACGTCATAAATACGGCACCAGATAACTTTCCTTACCTCTTCAGTTTTATAAATGGCACATGGTTGCTTTGCTGTACGTAGCTTGGTCCAATGAATAATAATTCTTGTAGACGCGATGAGTCAAAAAATCTGAAAAGAAATAAAATATTTAAAAATTTGTTGCACGCGCGTCTGTGAAACTTGGATGCTTGGGACTGCGATTCTTAGATCGAACAAAGCACAATGGTTTGTCCATCAGGGATTTCTCAGTTCGGAGTTTGGATTTTAACTGATTTGCAACTGGCGGAATGTGAGTGTGCCATACACATCCGCCTGCAGCTGTCGGATACAGGCGGGATGTTAAAATATATACCTAAACTTGGTTTTCCCGCGGCTTCACCCGTGTAGAGGGAGAAATCCCATTGGAACGCACCATCTATCTGAATAAAAACCACCCTATGTCCTATGCCAAGTCATGAGCTATCCGTGAGCAAAATTTCATCCAAATCCATTCAGCCGTTAAGGCGTGAAAAGGTAACAGACAGAGTTAAGTACTATCGAATCCATACTAATATTATAAATGCGAAAGTGTGTCTGTCTGTCTGTTACCTCTTCACGCTTAAACCGCTGAACCGATTTAGATGAAATTTGGTATAGAGATAGTTTGAGTCCCGGGAAAGGACTCAGGATTTTTATCCCGATATTCCCACGGGATCGACACTTATGCGGGTGAAACCGCGGAGCGTTGCTAGTTTATGATATTACTAGCTAATGCCCGTGGCTTCGCCCGCGTGGATGTAGGAAATTACTCACGGAAACGTGCTACTGAGACAAAGAGTCTATATATTGGACACTTCGAATGTCTTAACAAGAAAATTAGATGTAATATATATGTATGTATGCACACAACGAGAACGGCTAGTTTTGGAAAGTTTTCGTATGACGCTGTTTCGCTAAGTATTTTGTTTTCTAATACATTTTAATGGCTACTTATAAAAAGAAACCTACGCGTAGGTCGGAAGCGGCTTGAATTTCTACAAAACATTACTTGAGGATCTTAGGTTACGCTCTCCAGGCTGTGCAGTGTAATTTGGTCTTTAGAGACAAACGTAATTATCCTCCTGCTTTCGTTTTCACATTCTGTAGAAAAAATATAAATTCATTCACTGACAGCCAACGCAGAGCCTAAACCGCTGGATCTAGAAGCATGAAATTCTCTCGATGCATGGAAGTTCGTCACATGATCTGACCAAGATTATGTCTAGACTTTAAAAGAGACTGTGACCTCTGAGTTTGTTCCGGCCTTTCTTCTCAGAGTAGTCAGACAGGAAACGCCGACCTCATCTAGTTTTAAAATATGATTGACGTGTAAAAGTGTTTACATGTACAGACGCCAGCACATCAAGCTACCCGAAACTGTCAAATTTTCCCAATCAACTTTGAACCTTATGCTCTAGCGATAAAGTTGAAAATCTATTAAAGAAATCTGACAGATTGTAGTAACTTGATGTGCTGGCGTCTGTACAAACTTACTTACAGAAATAAAATCGTTTATCATTTGTCATTTTTCCCATGGGTAATCCTATCTGGCACACGACTTAAATCTCAAGTTATACTTGATAATTAATGTGAATTACACTAGGGATTGGAGCACGACATCCAATCGGCGAGAACTCGAGCCTAAAACTTAACAATACCTATTAGAATCATCATTGTCTCTGCCTCTCCCTTCAGGGAACACAAGCTCGGCGATAAATAATAATTAATTTCTCATTAAATATTTTAACAAGTTCCGTCCGCTTCGCAAGTCTCGGGCGCGAATTATATTGAACGAGAGGAGGCTCAAACTTCCAGACTGGTCCTTGGAAATGCGTCTCAGGCCTGACCTCTACAGTAGCATTCATTGTTATATTATTAAGCAACAATAAAGCGTGAACCCTTTGTGTTGTATAAGTTAAAAGGTCGCACAAATGTTGCTTGGTCTTCTCAACTTTTATGAATCTTAATTAACCTCGAACTGGGTCTGACGTCTTTACTTTAAAGGCTTCTTTGAAAGCGAACAACGTTTCGGAGCAACGTGTCGTAAAAGTACGAGAACCTTTTACAAACTAGAAATATTAGGTAGGTTTCAGTCAGTTGCTACATTGCATTTAATCTGAAAAAACGAAAAACCAAATAGAAAGATCATGGCATTTTATCACCATAGCAGTTTTTACCTACTCTAAAATGATCCTGCAACTTCAGACTTTCTTCTTTTCTAAAATTAGGGATGGTAAACATGTAACGCACCCACACTATTGTCCACAAACTATGATTAATCTTTCACCCAGAGGGGATCCAGAAAATAAAGACCTCTGTCTTTTAAAATTTGGAATAGAATGGAATAACAACACTACAAAGACCCCATGCTCGATACAGGAGGCCTAACAAATATACGGGCCCGTCTGAAAGTAGTTAGACATTAGTGAGTGTACGCTACACCCGATTAATTAACTTTTTCGGAAGGGTGAAAACACTACGGGAGTAGGGACAACTATCAAATCGTGGTTTCATTCATTCTTAGGTCGGGCCCAAACTTATCTTATGTCAGTAGGTGATACGGAGTAGGTATCGCCCATAACATTGGCCGAAACTACGGATTTCGTGCTACGTGCGGGACCTTTTGGTCCTTTGCTCCGCAGCTTTGGTCCTACCACATCCGCGCGACGAATCACACGAGAAAGTCAAGAGCGATCAAACGGAACTGGTGAATATTATAATGTTCTCAATATTACGAGATGGTTTCATAAGCATATCAAACTCAATGCATTTATTTAAAACTAGTAGCGCCCCGCGGTTTCACCCGCGTAAGTTTTGATCCCGTGGGAATATCGGGATAAAAAGTACCTTATGTGTTAATCCAGGAAATGGTCTATCTATGTGCCAATTTTTATCCAAATCTGTTCAACGGTTTACGCGTGATTGAGTAACAAACACGAAACATATTCACAAACTTTCACATTTATAATATTAGTAGGGTAAACCAATTACAGACACTTGAAATGACAATGGGTCGTTCAGTCAGAAAGATGTGAAAATAATACGGTTACAAAGTATTGGTTACATCATTAATTTTAAAAATTATGCATGTGAGAACGATGCAGAACGTTAAAAGCGTCCGTAATGAAAAGATAAAAAAAATCAATTCAAATATTAAATTAAGCCTTAGCAGCAAAGAGATGATCAGTCCCTATTGACGGCGCCCGTTCACGAACATTACGCATGGATTAGCACCATTCAGCTCATATTATTGTCGTTGTACGTAGTTGTGTCATAGTTACATCACTCGTAAGACGACGGCGCTACGCGACCGGCGGTATTGATTAAACACGTTCTAATATAAGACTCAATCGATGTGCAAGTTAAAAGGTGATATTGTCTGTCTGGCTGTGTGTACATGGCTGTAATAGAGCGGGCTGACTGTATACGTCATATTTGTGTCCATTTGCTGCAAGACCGTTAGATCCCTACGTCACATTCAGTTTTCGGTCCTTCCCTAAGAGGAAATGCGGTCGGAGAGACTTTTGAAAAAGCCTAAGTAAAAAGTCATAATTCTAGGTTTGGCTCTCACCTATTTTCTCCTCCAATATTAGACCAATTTAAAAGATATTTCAAAACCAGAATAAGAAGGATATACAGTAGGGTGGGTCATTTTTCATTTTTTTATTTTTTTTTATTGTAATAGTGATGAAAGGGTGCTAAATGTAGTATAAATTAAATGTGCAAATTATTATAAGTTTCTATTTTGATTAACTGCCTCCGGATTAGATTTGAAGTTTCAATATTTTCGTTTTTTTGGGTTACTTTCAACAACCAATAAGAATAAAGGAAATTGAGACTTATAATACGATTTTCATATAATTTACATTCAAATATAATCAACTTCTTAAAACCAATGAGTAACCGTCATTGTTTTGATTATTTACGGAGTGAAGTGAGGTGGCGGGGGGCGTCGATTGCACTTTGCGCGACATTTATTACGCGCCAGTGACGCTACGGCTACTTAATCGTGAAGTTGTGTTACGCTCGTTTTTACCATGGAACGCACTCGAAACTCGTTAAAGTGTCCTTTACTTGGTGAAATAAGTGATATTAAAGACAATATGCTACCAACTTATGAAGAAATTATGAAATATTATGAGTGGGCGCGGTGGCAGTTCAAATTTGAAAAAGATACTAAAAAGGAACCAACATTTTTGGAAATTGCGAATATTATCTCGACTAGAATCGAAGAAATATGGAAAAAAGCATCTCTTCCTATTGTCTCCCACGCAAGAGTGACTCAAATGTTAAAAAGTTATCATTTGAAGTACAAAAATCTATTGAAGTCCTACCCCAAAATATCAGAAAAAACATTAGAAGAGTTCCGGCGTGGCAGCAAGGTTTTGTTTGATATTTCTGCTTGCAAGTGTAAGAACTTGAATGAGTGTAACTGTTCTAGAGATCGGAGAGTACCTGTCAAGGAGCACTGTTTCTTAATTGATCAACGTACCACACGAAATATGATAATAGGAAACATCGATATCGCTACCACGAATCAACTTAAAAAAAACTTAAAACGGAAACTTCAAAAGCAAATAGCCTCGCGTAAATATCAGGAAGAATGCACCTATTGCACCTCACATAAGCCAACGACAAGCCAGCCCCTTCAAAGCGATATTTCTTCTTCTTCTGATTCCAATGAGTCTGGTGATGACACACTCAAGCTAGTTGCAACTGCAGCTCCGCAAAAGAAGGCCGTTAGCATGGATTATTCTACGCTCGCGAAAACGTGTGACAGGTACGGAATATCAGACAGGGCAGGGGCAGCTATCGCTTCAGTAGTTTTGCAAGCTACCAGATCATCCGTACCGGTTATTGACAAAAATAAGCTACGCAGGGAACGATCAAAAACAAGACAGAACATAATGGCGAAAGACAGAGTTTTACAAGTACCCGCTTTATATTTCGATGGCCGGAAAGATAAAACCTTAGTTGTGTCAAAAAAAGCAGGCAGAAGTTACAGACAGAGTATCCTAGAAGAGCACATTTCGTTGATAAAAGAACCAGAATCAAAGTATTTGGGCTATGTTTCTCCAACCTCTGGAACTTCTAAGGGAATAGAAAAAGCCATTACTGATTATTTTTTAAAAGAAAACATTTCATTGGAATCTGTACTAGCGATTGGATGCGATGGAACGAATGTTAACGTTGGAAGATATGCAGGTATCATACGTTTACTAGAGAAGAGATTAAATAAACCATTACAATGGATTATTTGCTTGCTTCACATGAATGAGTTACCATTTCGACATTTGTTCACACATATTCTGCCGTGCCATAACTAAAATGCCGTTATCCGACATCTGGTCGATTTTGAACTTTTAAAGCTAATATAAAGAGAAAAAAAAATCTATGGATCTGTTTCCGAATTTTCAATACCTTGCTATTCAAGGTATTGAAAATTCGGAAACAGATCCATAGATTCTTTTTTCTCTTTATAATATCATTAAAAGTTCAAAATCGACCAGATGTCGGATAACGGCATTTTAGTTATGCCACGGCAGTATTGATGGCGCTACATCTGGACCTCAAACATTTACAGGAACGATTGGAAAACAACTGGAAAACTGTGAAAACAAACGTGTTGTTGAGTTTCATCCGATTCCTTCGGAGTTACCAGAGTTATCAAGTCAAGATCTTAGTACCGACCAATTATATTTGTATAGGATTGTCTCTGCTGTCATAAGCGGTGTGTTTCCTGAAGACTTAGCCAATAAATCACCAGGCAAGATGTCTCATGCCAGATGGCTAACCCGTGCTAATCGAATAGTCCGTCTTTATGTTGCGACAGGAGCTCCTTCTGAAAACTTAGTAATTTTAGCAACCTATGTTGTGAAAGTTTACACTCCGACTTGGTTCGCCATAAAGACTCATCCTACTTGTAAAGACGGAACACGACATTTGTGGAAACTAATCTCTGCCTCTAGGTACCTACCAGCTAATCTCAAAACTATAATAGATCCTGTCATCACAAGAAATAGCTATTTTGCTCACCCTGAAAATGCATTATTGGCAATGTTGACTGATCCACAAAAACACGTTCGTGAGTTAGCTGCGCGTCGTATTCTGAAAGCCCGTGCCATTACACAGACACACACAAAACTCAGACTGTTTCAAGTTCCCGACTTAAACCTAGACGCCTCTTCTTACCTCGATCTTATTGATTGGCAGCGTAATGTCACCGAACCTCCTATTCTCAAGAGTATAAGTGTCGAAGATTTGCAAATATTTGTTGCACAAGGGGGTGAGGGTGAATTGCCTCTACTACGCCTGCCATGTCATACTCAAGCAGTTGAACGGGCCGTCAAGACTGTGACTGAAGCATCAAATACTTTATGCAGCAAATCTGCAAGAGAAGGCTTCATTAAGGCTCAGATAGAATCTCGCAAAGATATGCCAAAATTTGACAGCAAGAAGGATTTTGTAGTTAATTAAAAATAATAATTAACATACTTTTACTGCGTATTGATTCTTTATTTTTCTTTAATAAACGAATATATCCGATTACCTTGCGTTTTATTACAAAAAACTATATTAAATCTTGTAATTTTTTTGTTCTAAAAAGATTAAAAAAAAAGCTTTTTTGTTAAATTTTTCAAAACTTCGAGATCAATTCGGAGGCAGAATATGATGTCCAATCTTAAATATCTTTTGGATATGAATTAAAGACTTACTATAACACCCTTTTATCGCTATTACATAATTGAATTAACTACCTTTTTTTTCTTCATACATTCGTGGCCCACCCTAATATACAGGGTCTAACGAAAAAACACCAACAACCTCTTAGGATCTTTTGCGATTTCAGGTTTGGTCCCATAGTAAAAGTTGTTCATAATGATGAGTACAATGACCTCTTCAGAGGTTGGTGGTGTTTTTCCAATAACCCTGTATACTCTGTCCCTATGTTTTTCTTTTTGACGATATATTATATAGCATATATCCATTATATAACATATAGGTATATCATTATAGAACCCTCAAAAAATGCTCAAAATTGCCGCTGTCAACAGAGGCCTAGTGTATAAATTTGACAACTATTAATAAAAATTAAAAAAAAACATTTCACAGAAAGGCTGCCAATAAATAATAACATATTATAATATCATAAATGTGAAAGTTTTGTTGTATGTTTGTTACTCAATCACGCCAAAATGGCTGAACGGATTTGGATAAAAAGCGGTCTTATTACAAAACAAGGTTTATCTTTCGATCCAGGTTTAAACCATAAGTAATTTTTTAAATTACGAACTATAGTCCGAGTATCCGACACAAAATTATAGTTCTTATTACAAAAACTGACCCGAGACCCCCCCCCCTTGACTTAAACCCGAGTTTAAGTTGTCAATTTTGTCGGAATAAAGTTACAACTTGTTTTGTAATAAGACAGATATACTTTATAACTTGGATTAACACATAATTCGCAATAACAGTTATGAAATCACAGGTATAGGTAAATACATAATACAAATTCAATCGAGATCAATCCGTTTGAAGCGTGGGTGTCATTCGGAGAAACGGGCTCTATTTATAGCCTGGACGAGACCCCCGATCAATATTGCAGGAGCGTGTAATGCTATTGGAGAGCACACCTATAAATAAGGTAATGTGCTCTCTTATAGCATTAAATAAAGTGTGGGGTAATAATAGGTCAAAGGTTGAGCTACGCTTGTCGCGGTCTGTTCATGGATGGGTGACAATTCATTACATATCGAATGCCTTTCGTAGCTCGGAAAGCACGTTAAGCCGTTGGTCCCAGCCACAGAACAGATAACTTTTATCTGTTCTGTGGTCCCAGCTGTCACTTGTAGATCTTAACAGTCGTTACGCGTAGTCAGAAGCCCGAAAGTCTGACATCGAGGCAATCACGACAGCAAGGAGTATGGTTCATTATGGAGGTCAGACAGGCAGTCGCTCCACTTAAAATACTGGTATTCAGGTGCATCCGGTTAGACTGCAAGCCAACCCTAACATTATTGGGAAAAGGCTAGGCAGATTTATTGACACATACATACAAATAAGATCAGGGTTAGGACATCAGGGACTGAACAATAATTTCGTATTGAATGATTCTGTTCGCCATTCAATCTTTTTAATGCTCATTCAATTCACAGTCGTTACTGCCAGTGCCAAGCCTATTCGATAACAATAGATAGTCATCTTATTACGAATCTGCAGAAATAATCCAGACTAGATGCCTACACTCCCATTTATTTTAATAGCATTAGAAAAATAACGGTTATCACGCTTTCGTTATTTCAATAGAAACGAACGTATGATAAACTCCGTTATTTTACGATAACACAATACAATGTAATCCATTTACCATTTACATTGAATAAATAACTGTTACTGCTGCCCCGGAACATAAAGGGCTAAGGAAGGAACACGGGTGGGTTTTAGTCAGTAAGAGTCTGACACTCCCTTCCGCTCCACCCAGAGCGGTCATTTAATGATTTCCAAAATTGGAAAAAAAAGTGTAGTAATTTCAACAATATTACACAAAAATTGTCGTTATTTTGCCGTCATTTTTCTAATGCTATAATAAATGGACTTGCATTATTGGGTGTCGATCGAGATTCATGTCTGACAGTCGTTATAGGTAGTCTGAAGGCTGACACGTGTCTGCCTGTCTGTCTACCTTGCTAAGACTGTTGGCCTTTATAATTTTGGTAACACAATACCCCTTGGGTTATCGTGTGATACAGTAACTGAGATTCATGATTGACAGTCGTTACGGGGAGTCACAAGGCCAAAGTCTGACTACCAGTCTTACCAAGGGGTATCGTGTTACCCAATAACTGGGTTGTGGAGGTCAGATAGGCAGTCGGTCCATGTAAAATACTGGTACTCCGCTGCATCCGGTTAGACTGGAAGCTGACCCTAACACAGTTGGGAAACAGGTAGGCCAATCAATTTCATAATAGCGGCGAATATGTTGGTATTGTGTATCTGGAAAATTTTACTGTAGAAATACTAAAAGGAAATATGCTTCCCCTCGTATTCCGTAATCGGATAAGGCTAAGCTATGTTAACTTTAACCTTGTTTAACTCGTAATATTTGCTTAACACGAATGTCTTGTAGTCTTGTAAGATGGTTTAGTTTAAGTCTCAATTTACGTTCAATATAAAATTGCCTTGCCGTAACATAGCTTCAGACTACCTAAATAACATACAAATAACCCTCATCATCGTCATTTTAGCCGAAAGACGTCCACAGCTGGATATAGACCTCCAAGCGTCGCCACATCTACCGATCCCGTGCGGATTCCTGCGGCTTTCACAAGGTCGTCGGTCCATCTTGCTCCAGGGCTTTCGGCAGCAGCGGCTATCGCGCGGCCATCTGTTCTGCGAGCAATATGCTCTGCCCACTGCCACTTAAGTTTGGCCATTTTTCGAGCTATGTCGGTTACCTACGGTTCTCTTTAATTCAGGAGGCGTACGTACAAAAATACTTCGGGGTTAGGAACACCTGCCACATCGAGTTTCTTTTTTTTTTTTTGTTAAGGCGGGCCCCTAATTATAATATGTACAGACACCAGCACATCAAGTTACTACAATCTGTCAAATTTCTTTAATAGATTTTCAACGTTATTGCTGAAGCATAAGGTTCAAAGTTGATTGGGAAATTTGGACAGTTTCGTGTAGCTTGATGTGCTGGCGTCTGTACGTAGGTGTTACAGAGTAGGAGTCGCCCCTTACTCCGGCCAAACATACGGATGCTTTTCTTAGCTAATAGACTTCCTGATTCGACCACATAGAGGAACTCCAAGCATAGCTCTCTTCATTGCCCTATGGGTGACTTTCAGCCTTCTAATGAGGCCCATTGCGAGCGACCACGTTGTACCTACCACTAAAATAAAATTAATAAATGAAATACTCACAGTGGGAAGACCTGGTTCATGAACTTCTCGATTTCTGGCTCATTGCAGTCTATGTAAAGGTGTAATCTCCGCACGTTCTTCTTGAACAAACAGGTCAAGAACTTGCATTTCTCAAGCTGCTTGATGTTCAGCTTTAGTGGGTCCCTATGAAAGAAACAAAAGTTGAAGGAACAAATAATAATACGTAACCTGTTAGGGTTAAAGAGCCTTTCCTTTGGTGTCCATCAAAGGAAAGGCCCTTCTAAGGATTTCAATAATTAATACGTTTATTATCCTTTTATTTATATTATGGAAGATGTGTTTTACCCAATATTACGTGAAATGTGTGATCATGAACAAGGCTAAATGAGCTGTAAAGTCACTATGAGAAACGATTTAAGAGCGAGCTCTGATAGTAAAAAAAAAAATATTTATGAGTTAGAAAGAGAATAGTATTGGAGAAGGATCGATTTGTTTTTGCTATACTTCAACATGTAAAATATTATTGACACCTTAACCGCCAAATTCTTAGGCGTCGTCCTAATTGACTATATCTTTTTTTTTAAATTAAGAGGGCGCTGACCATACGCCGACCGCCTAGTGGCGCCCTCATCCTTTGTTTGGTTACGTCTTTTATTTTAGAATAAAAATGCAGAAAATAAGCACGTTAAGTTGTGCTCCACGAGATTATACGCTAATATTATTATAAACTGTTTATAACAAATTACCTGATGGCTTCAAAACTCTCAGCCTCAGAACATTTAAATGTAAATTATTTAACTTTCTTTTAAACAAATGCTATTACTCAACTGAAGATTTTATGAATGAAAAATTATCCTAAATATTTGACATTATTGCTCATAAATCATACGCTGTCTCCTTGACCTTATTTAATTTTTGACTTATATAATTATTTTCTTTTACAACGATTGTTCAATATATTTAAATTATTTGTAATTCTATTTCTAATGACTATAATTTAATTTTAATGCAATGATGACCCATAATTTTAAAAACAATATTTGTACGCCGGAAACGGCAGAATATTATGATCCTAACACATAATGCTGGCTAAATGCACATAACAACTTTGTACAATATTCTGACAAATAAATGAATTGTATTGTATTGTATTGTATTGTAAACGGTAGTTTTACATTGATTAGTTTTATTATAATCACTAAAACGGAAAATAGTGGCCACTATTATCAGTTTTAGTGAGAAAAAAATTCCGAGGGATTTACATGACCTCAGAATTTTTTGTTCTAGCCCATGCCGGTTTTCTCGCTATGTTTTCCTTCACCGTTTTGAAAGGAGTGAGGATGAAATTATTTACACAAAGTAAAGCGCCTGCTGGGTTCGACACCACGACTTACAACTCTTAAGGGGCTTTCAGGACCTAAAGACAAAAAACGCAAGTTTTAGAAACAATAAAAGTATACATATGATAGAATACAGTAAATAAAATCAGAAAAATATATGATATTCTTCAGGATATATGCTAGATAGTGTTTTGAAAACATAATACCTACAACTAATTCCATACGATAGAAAAAATCAAGAAGATACCTCTAAAAATTTTCTTTTTAAAATAAAAACCATATTAATATACATACAATCATTCTGATCTTTTGTCAGATTATTCTACAAGCAACATACTAAAATACTAGTGTTTTAAGCGTTGTGGCATCGCGCTTCTCTTTCTTTTCTATGCAGTCCGACAGTGAACGCGCTTTAGGTCATGTAAGCCCCTTAAGTCAGGGCCATTAGCACTGGGCCACGACTGCTATATTTTATTGATTTTATTAGAATAGTTAAATTCAAACTTGAAGCATAGCAAACAATAAACACACAAGTGACAAATGCTTATATTATGTTTATGGAGCGTTATTATTAAGCACAATGAAAACAGAATGAGTTGCAATAAACAATAAAAATTGCTAACTGCTCTTACTAATCACTTTCACTGAACAATATGCAAGCTAAACAAAGTTATGATGATCATTTAGAATGTTCACCACTTCTCTTAGGAAGTATATACACTTTTAATTGCGGTATATTTATAAGAGAGCGAGAGAGAGAGAGAGAGAGACAGAGAGATATAAAATAAAACTATCTGTAAGTATAAAATTTTAAGTATTAAATGTGAGAATTAATCTTTTATCACAAATTACAGTTCACTCACTCATTCATATTATTGTAACACTAACTTGTTCCCCTAACCTACCCCGTCCCATAGCATCGTCTGCCCACGCTATTACTTAGTTTTCGCTTACTTTTTAGGGTAAAAACGGGACCCTATTACTAAGACTCCACTGTCTGTCTGTCACCAGGCTGTATCTCATGAACCGTGATATCTAGACAGTTGAAAAATTCACAGATGATGTGTTTCTGTTACCGCTATAACAACAAATACTAAAAACAGAATAAAATAAGTATCTAAGGAGGGCTCCCAAACAACAAACGTGTTTTTTTCGGCGCTTTTGCCTTGTGGTACGGAACCCATCGCGTGCGAGTTCGACTCGCACTTGGTCAGCTTTTTCTTTTTAGTCGACTCCTAAAAGTCCTAGCATGGTGTTAAATATCCCATAGCCTTCCTCAAGAATAGGCTATCAAATGCAAAAAGAATTTTTCAAATCCGATTGGTAGGTAGTTCCGGAGAAAACTTATAAAAAAACAAATTTTACCTCTTTATGTATAGATATGTTGATAGTTGAGCTAGTTTATTAAAACAGGCCAGTCTAAACAGATCTTTAGGCACCTAAGTATAATTTATCAAGAGAGTCAAAGAAGACATTTCTACTCCTCCAAAACTACTATTTTGGTTTAGAAAGCAGTGGTGGCCAATTGGTAACGGCCGCAATTCACGAGTTGTAGGTCGTAGGTTCGAACCCTGACAGGCGATTTACATTTTGCAAATTATTTCATCACCATTGCTCTCGAAACAGTGAAGGTAAACATCGTGAGGAAACCAACATGTCCTAGAACAAAAAATTCGAAGACATGTGACATCAACCAATCCGCACTGGGCCTGCCCCCATAGTGGATTATGGCCCACTCCCTCTCACAGAGAGGAGGCTTGTTTCCCAGCGGTGGGAACATTATAGGTTAATTATGCATGTTATGTAAAGAAAGACATTTCTTAACCTACTTGCAAAAGATAATATTTTACAATAGGTACTTATTGATGTGTCCCCATAGTAGGTAGTGGCACCTACACTTGTTCATGCTCTCAGTTATTATCGCTATTCCGCTTCCTGCGCTCAAATGGTATTTGCGATAATTCTGTCAAAGGGCCCTTTGATAAATTATAACGCTCTCTATATTATAACGGCGTATTATTATTTTTCGTCCGTTAAATGACGTCACCGGTTTGTTAGGATTTCGTCCGTTAAATGACGTCGCCGGTTTGTTAGGAAAGCTCCACTCACCTGCGTCCTTCGTATAGCAGAACCGCATTCCGCCAGTGTCTGCAGGTTGACATCGCCTTAACAGCATCTTCCGGGCTGAGGTACTCCAGAATACACGTCAGGGGAAGAAGCGGCAAGGTGCTCCAATCGCTCATCTGTTAAAAGAATTATTATTTGTTTATTTTATTTTAAAGTAAAAATTTGACAGCCTCGTTGGTCTAGAGGTCGCAAGCCCTACTGCTGACTGCGGCCTGGGTTCGATTCGCAGGTGGAGCGGAGTGTTATTGAGTTTTTCAATCTAGACTTTCTAAGTAGCAGCCCAGAGTTTAGATATGTGCCCGGTTGATGGTAATAGACTCGCCACCAATTACATGGGAATTAAGTCCAAATGTGGTCTAAATGTCGGTGCACTATAGGTACACTTCTACCCAACCCTCTGGGAAACAAGGCGCAAGATATTATGTATGATGTTTATTTTAAAGAAAATACAGAATAATAACAAATTTAACATACAGGGTGAGAGGGACATCTAGACGCAAACTGTAACTACGAATAGCACATGATTCTGAATCCCCTAGCATAGACATTATTCGTAGGTTATCAAAAAAAAACAGCTGTTTCATAGAAAAGTGTAATAAATTACCTATGCGGTCAAAATGTATGGAAGAGCAAAATTTTTTTAACAACCGGCGAAAAATATCTACGCAGAGGGGGTCAGAATCATCTACTGAATCCATGGCAGCAGTTTGTGCGTTGGTGTTCCTGCCACCCTGTATATTTTACAAAAACAAAAGAATTGTTGGTGACAGACAGCTCTATAAGTATCATGCTCTAATTGCATCATACATGTTTGTAAATATATATTTTAAAAACATAATATTATGCGTATTGCATAAGGCTTCACACATCAATCAATAAGTTATAAAACTGGAGTATGGAAATAGATACTCATGAGATAAGCAATCATAAAATCAAGGTCAATTCGGTAACAGGATTAGTAGATGTGGCATTTTACCATAGAAGTTTTTGACAGTCTAATCTGCTGTCATGCCTGTTATTAAGAACTAATGATGAGATCAGGATAATAAGGTCATCTTAGGTTACAGGGTCAGTTGGTGTGGCATTATACCATAGAAATTTTACACAATAATTATAATCTGCTGATATGATTAAAAACTATTGATGAGTAAATGCTTTGATTCTAAGCCCAACATAATATCAGGATAATAAGGTCACCTTAGGTAATAAATTTAGTTGATGTGGCTTTATACCATAGAATTTAATCTGCTATCATTAAAAAACCGGTCAAGAGGGAGTCGGAGATTTTGGTACGGAACCCTAAAAACTATTGATGAATTATCATAAATATTATGTAAAGCATATGCATGTTTTGTTTCTATTCTAAGCCTACTATAATATCAGGATAATAAGGTTCTGGGTTTAAGATAGGCATCTAGTATCCAATCACTTAATTTTTTTTGGAAATCATGGCATTCAAAAGTGCATTTTATGTGCCTATTTGAAATTAATGATTATGTTTTCTCATACTCCTAAAGGACCTTGTTGATTATTTTGTCCAAAGCAAGGAAATATAAGTTAAATAGAGTACTATGCTTGCATAATAAAAATGAAATCAATAAGGTCAAGTTCCTTTTCAAGGCAAATAATAAGAAATAATAATTTACAACAAGTCTTCCTTTAACAGTAAACAGGAAGGAACTTAATAAGAACATATTATAATTGAGGGTTTTTACAAATACTTACCTTCTTTTAAAGGAACTGAATAAATTGTAAATTTATTGTTGAACCATATGGAAATACTTAACTGTTGTAAATATTCCAAGAAGGATACACGTATAATTTATGATGACAGCTCAGCTGTTAAATATTTAGGCGTGACGACCTAAACAGCTGTTTTTTTTGAGAAAGTGGGTTATCACAAAAACAATAACTACACCTCAGAAAACACTAATAAACCGTTTACTTCATCTCAGCAGACACTTTACAGCTCGGATGTGCAGTTTCACACCAGAAAGTCAATGCAGAAATGTAATTTTAGAAAATTGCGACGATTACATGGGTACAAAGAAAGGTCATAATGAATACAGGTTTACGTACCTTGTATTTTTACAAGCTTTCTATCAGGCTTGGGATTTTTTCTCCTTCTCCGTTGCGCGAATGTTGCCGTTTATAACACTTTTATTACAATTAAGAGAAAGTCGCGACGTTATGTTCGTTTACACGTCCATTGTAACTTGTATTATCGCGCAAATTAAACGAACGTTTACAAATGAAATGACAGAAAATGCGAATATTTTAACTCGGTCGGATTTTCGCAACGGTGTTTACAGACTGCCTTGTTCGTAAATGTTTTCATTTCGTTTATGTAAATGCGTAAAAATTTATGAAAATTAAGTAAATATTATTATAACTTGTAGAAAAATATCAAGTGTACCTCATTTAAAAGTTTTTCAGTTGCAATTTGTTATTTTTATCGCCAGTAAAATGTCAACCTTTTTTGTTATGAGTATCCGAATGGACTTTTTTGACAACTTGTTTGACATATGCATAACGATGTTGCTTGTTAAAATATTAGAATGCAAAGTTCAAGTAGAGCAGCCTTTTAAAATATCATGTTAAAGTACCTAATTACTTCATCTCATTTTACTATATATTTTAATCATGGAGTTTTCTTAAATTATCATCGGTACATTAAATAACAGAGGGCCAATTCTACTAATTTTAACAACGTTCACAGTCTGATCTCAGTCTCAATCTGTCAAAAAATACGTCTAATTTCCCTACATTTTGACAAGTTTTTGACATTTGATTGTCTCCGAGATGAGACTGCGACTAGATTTTGAACGTTTTAAATTAGTAGAATTGGCCCTCAGATATCTTTAGATTGAATTTGTTTGTTATTTGGCAACACCAAATCTAAAAAATGGCGGCCAAAAATCAATTTTGAATTGTGACAGCCGCGGTCGCAGTTTTGTCACAAAATAAATTATTTATCAAGTAAATAAAGCGCGTTCTTAGTGTTAGCAACTGAAAATGTTAGTCGTCTCGTCTTTGTCCGCTAAATGGGGCGTAACATTTTCTCTGTTTGAATAGGTGCAATAGTTCCAACATATGATCGTAGTTACTATAATAGTCGATGATGTAAGAAACTGAAGGTCTCGCTGATCTTGTGAGTTTATAGTTTTATTGTTATTGTCTCGAGGACTGTTTCAAGAGTTTTCGCCATGGAAGGTGACGATGGAAGTGTGGGGAATCCCGAAAAAGAAGATTATGAGAGCAGTTCCCATTCAACTCCACAAGAACACAGGTCTTTCGCCGAGTTTGCTAAAGACAAGCTGGATAGCGGTGCGTATTTCTCTTTTGTGAATTTGTAAACAGCTGTCCTTTTGTGTATTTGGGTCAGTGGGTCGTCTTAGGTATCCGCAAAAATAACATAATATTCATGGAGAATTCCCAGACTTTTCATTGTAAAAATGGATTGATTATAATAATAACATTTTGTGTTGGTTAATAATTACAGAGTAAATTATAAATACAAAATATTAGAAACCTAAAAGTTTTCATTCAATAATTTTCTGTTTAAATCCAAAAAAAAAATTGTAATAAAAATTAAAAAATGCACTTTGTTTTAACAGTAAGTACTTTATTATTATTCACATTGATGTACAAATGTATATCAACGAAATTATTAATATACCCACCTGCCCAAATATCTGTACTGATGCTACTTCTGGGGACAGGAAAGAAAATCAAATTTAATTACTTACATAAATATAAAAATAATGTCAACACTGCATCAAAATAGATTTTAATTTAATTCTTCATTAACCAAATTGAAAAGGAAACAACATACATCACCTGCCAATTTTGGTGCATTTATGAAAAGTTGTAAATACTTTTTCATGACACACTAAATAAAAAAAAACTGACGAAGTGCGAGTCGGACTTGCACATGAAGGTTTCCTCAAGGCAAAAACGCCGAAAAAAACACGTTTGTTGTACGGGAGCCCCCTTTAAATATTTATTTTATTCTATTTTTAGTATTTGTTGTTATAGCGGCAATAGAAATACATCATCTGTAAAATAACTCTCTAACTATCACAGTTCATGAGATACAGCCTGGTGACAGACGAACAGACGGACAATAGAGTCTTAGTAATAGGGTCCCGTTTTACCCTTTGGGTATAGAACTCTAAAAAGTATGTACTTAACGCAGTAGTAACACAGTAAATAAAGTCGTGGACACTATGTGCAATTCACTGTAATCTACCAATTAAGGCATGCAAAATTATAAATATATTTTCATAAATAAATTATAATAAAAAATGTAGATAATGATAGGTAGAATCAATTGCAATTGCCAGCCTGTATATATTTTTAAGTAATTTTTATATTAAATAGATTTAAAGAATAAAGATTTTTGTGTTTGGAACAGCTGGGCGGGAGCTTCGGCGACGTCTCCCCATGGCCGGACAGCTAGGTGCTCATCTGATACATCCTCGGCGCCTGCTGCTGCATTCCACACCAACACAGCATACCGATGTTGTGTTGATTTTCCCTAAAGGTAAGTCTATGGAAACTTTAATGCTTAGATTAATCTGTATTATTACAAAACATGGCTTATCAACAGTTCATAAATTAAATCTATGGATTTTTCAAAATTGTTTGTTACAAAATAGGTCTGATAGAAATAAATCTGTGATGCAAGTTCTGAATCAAGAACTATTTATTTGCAAAAAACTAGGTGTACTAGTTGTAAAAGTTGGTGTTTTACGTACAGTTCATATTTTGCCTGTTTAGGACTTACAAATTAATTTTCTATTAATACCTGACTGGAATTTATTTCAGTAAATACATGTTTTAATGTAAATTTTATGTTAGAAGATTGCATTCTGGTACCATAGTTTGAGTCAGTGATATACAATATACAATATATATGATGATAAGTGATTAAAATCAGGTTTTTAGAGATTACCTTAAAAGAGAATGTGACCTCTGATTTTTTTTTCGGCCTTTCTTCTCAGACTCAGATAGGAAACGCCAACCTCATCTAGTTTTTAAAAATATGATTGATGTGTAAAAGTGTTTGTGCAACAAACCTACTTACAAAAAACAAACACTAGGTAGTTTATTTATTATTTATTTATTTATTTATTTGGCTCACCAACAATTGTATACACTGACACAAAGATATGAGATACATCCAATAGACTTATAGACTAGTGTACCAATTTCTTACAGGTAAGCACATCATGCATTATTAATTTATCTATTAGTTGATGTTGAGCGCCTACATCCAATTAGATAAAATATTTTCTCACAATAACTAGTTAAAATATTTTCTCACACTTTGAATTTTAGGAAACATACAGTTTTTATTGCTGTTCTAAACACTGATTTAGTAACCATTTAATTTGAGATACTTATTTAACTTTTTTAACTCCATGAGCTATTATTTGCTTGCTTTAAATTGCATTTATAAATAATCAACAATTATTTTATTTATAGTTTTAGTTCCTCTTCTTTTCGTTTTGGCGAAACGTATATGTTGCTAATACTGTTGGCCCAACCACATTTTATTATACTTACTTAGTTTATATTATGTTTATTTTTTAACTAGCTTCCACCGTCGTCTTCGCCGTATATCGATAAAAAGTAGTCTTTGTCCTTCCCCAAGGTTCAAAGTATCCCCATAACAAATTTCATCAAAATCGGTCTAGCCGTTTCGGAGATTAGCCGGAACAGACAGACAAAAATTTGAAAAAAACATTTTTTTATGTACCGTATATAATTTCATATGCATTTAGTAAAAAGCTGTTATTTTGACATTACAAACTGAATACCTACTGACACTTCAATTTTGTTTATTTGTAAATATTTAATGTGCGTCTTATTAGTGCAGAATAAAAAAATCCTTATTCTATTTTTAGATAAAAACAGTTCACCCATAACTACTCTGTAAGCATTTGTATTTCAGCCTTCATGTCTGACAAGATAATTGATCCAATTGACTCCATGTTGCGTCATTTTGAAGGTATCACGTAAAGTACTACTGAATCATAAACTATGCCTCAACTCTAGAGGCATAGTATATGATACAGTAATGACGTTTTTTTTTACCTAACAACATAATTAATTAATTATGAAAGTGACAACAAACAAAGTCTTGTTTATGTAAGTATTCGTTTTCGCCCGAAGCTTTGCCCGCGAATAAATTCAGTTGCAAGATTTGACCTAAACAAAGTAACATACATGCATTGCAAGTTAAATAAAAGCATGTAAAAGGAGGGTAAAAAATTTTGCTTTGCCGCGGCATAATACTGGCTAGTTATTTTTATAATATTTTACTCATCAATTATTTGTTCCAAACCAGTAGATACTTAATAATTAGCAGCAGCCAGCAGCGTTAACCGACATTCGATGATTGTACTTGTTGCCGTAACACACCAGTCAGAATCTGAATCATTATGAAAGATATCGCTAATCCATTGCTTCATATGTGCGAAGGTTTGTCTGCTCAAAAACGTAAATAACGCAATGAATGTTGTTGAACTGTCAAATGAAAGCCATTACTGCTGTTAGTGTGTCACGCAATTACCCGGCTGGTTTCAAGTTATCACAATTTGTTTCGGAATTTCAAATAATATTACTACATATTATATCGGGCTCATCGCAAGAGTGGAATTACATCTGTTTTATGCGACACATTCAGCGTTGATATACGATATTTTATGTGTTTTAATATAAACCATCGCATGTTATCGTAGATAGTCAGACTGTGGTTCTTATGTGGTTTGTGCAAATGTTGTCGCTATACTCTATTTAAATCCTTGTTTCCAGCTGATGTTATTTCACTTTAACAAATAACAACTTTATGCAAGTCTTTATTAAGTCGAAAGGAACTATAATTAGGTATTCTGCCGTCCTTACAAAAATACAATAACTCGGGTTTTGGGCCTCACAAAGTTACTAAATATCCGTAATCAACAAAACGAGTACCAGATTTTCTTCTTAGACACTTTTTACATTCTATCATTGAAGAGCCATCAAAAATGTTGAAGTTGTAGCACAAACTGAACTTTAAAAGCTATTTTTCCAGAAACTAATATTTGTTTTATATGTTTAGAAACTAAATTGCGAACACGGAATAGGTGGTGCACTGCAGTCCAAAATTACGTAGGAACGGTTTCGTTTGCATGAGACGTTTTAAAGGAAGCGCCATAGTGGATTGGTGGTACACGAAAATAACCGCGTTTTTGCTCGTTTACCTTACATCAACGAAATTCAATTGAAACCAGGAATAATTAAAATTGGTGTCTCATTAAAACATTGCAGTATTAATAAACTTATAGAGGTATGAGGAACAGCGTGTAAAGTTCACTCATACTCTATATAGAAAAGGGAGGATCTTCCGCCCAGACGGGTGTTGTGTCTGGCGGACAACTGCCCGATGATTCATGAATCATCAGGCTGTCGGGCCGTTGTATCTATGTTAGTTGCGCGGTAAACTCTGCTTGCGAGATGCAGGATTTTTGTGTGACGTCAGTATGACGCGTTGTTCGCATGTGGCGTTGTAGATACCGCTACAAATAATAGAGAAATAGCTATTTCTATTCCAACGACTAAAAGCAACATCCGACGTTTCCCTGTTAATAAAATGACAGTAAAAATGCTAATATGAACCCGAGCGTGCATCTACCCGACCTAATGGACTACGATGACTGGCTGGACCGACCCTTACGCAGACGCACACATACTTGTCTCTCTCAACTCGCATTGTTATTATTAATATATGGTCTACATTAGCATGTTGGGATGTTGCCAATACATTGTACAGTTGCTGAGGCCATTTACTTAACTTCTGTCTATGTTTTGGATTGGATTAAGTACGTGAAATTACTCTTGTGTTAGTATTGTCGAAGCATTTATTGCCTTATATTATTACGCGAGGAATTACGCGAGGAGGGATTAGTTCTGATTAGAAGAAAGAAAAATAGGTTTATTTGTCACAGAAACACGTGCATCAAAAAAAGATAATTAACTCTAATAATAAAGAAAAATAAAAACAAATGTCCATAATCACGAGCACAGAACAGAAATAGTCGGCAGCTGCACGTCGTGGCTATGACAAGGAGGCTTCCATTCAGCATGATGCTGTGGGGGACCCAATAACACAGCGATGATTTTCAGTGGTCACCCGATTAGTTGCTTTGTAAACGCAATTTGTAGCAAGTTTTTAAGGGCGGTATCTAACTCGTTGTTACATCTTCATTTGAATGTTTTTCTTTGACTTTACTAGACTTGATCTACAATCGCATAATAAGTTAATAACAAACAATGTCGATGCGTATTTTCATCAGTCTAGCTGTCTTAAACGTAATTGTTTTATGTATTTTATTTACTGTTCGTGCGTGACGCGCTCGCGCCTCAGGCTATATTATAAGGACTTACTAGTCTAGGGAAAAAAAGAAAAAAAAAAACAACATTGAGTTTCTGACGATTCTGACTGAGTTTCTGTTTTGCTATTTTACTGTAAAACCCCACAAAATATTAATGTTTTGACCACTAAAATACTAGGTTTGAAATTATATAAAAATTTCAATAGGATTAGCATAAAATAACATTATTAAAATCTCGATTATGATTGTAAATGTATGCTTGGTCAATTCCTAGTATCTGGTGGGATGACATTGACAACACACTCCACGCTCACTTCACCTAAGTTTTCACGGTGAGATGGTAAGGTAACAGAATCGCACTGCTGTAGTCGATCATATACTTTTATTGTTTCTAAAGTTTGCGTTTTTTGCGTTTAGGTCCTGTAATCCCCTTAACTCTAACTTTGGTGAAGGTCTCGGACTGACCCTGACAAAAGGCCCTCAGAATATACGTAGTAGTATTAGAATACTTAGTTGAATTTGTAGTCTGTACCCAGGGATAACTAATTAGAAAAGTCATGTCTACAACTACTGCTAGATAAAATGCAAAAAGAGTGACTTTTCTGCGACTTACGCGTAAATCTACGAGCATTTAGGTTGATCAAAATCAAATCAAATAGAACCTAATAAAATAAAACGTGGGTGGCGCGATCCTGTTAATGGATTCTGTCTATTACTTCGACCACTAAAATCCTAATCAATCCAGTGACGCTAACATTTATTAATGAATCTCTTTGATAGAGTAACGATCTAACTTGGCAGGACTTTACTGGCCCTGTGAAAACATATTTTCATTGTATAATCAAATCTGTTATCTTAATATTTTAGTAACGGTCTCGCCCAGATTCTCTTTAGGGGAATGCCCGATAAAGGTAGTCAGATTTATTACCACAATAATATTATATCAGTAACAGACAACTGAGGTATCTTACTGTCTATATCACCCTACATGCAATTTCGAAGGCCGATCATCGATCTTCGAAATATTTGGCGCGGCCTTGAAATCCGTTCTTCAATAGCTTTTGCACATACCTAAACTCTTTGATTAGGTAATCAAAACATAAAATGCTGTCAACTAAACACTTTACCCACACGTTACCTAATAAGCAGCCTTAAATCGCTAATAAGTACTTACATTATTTTTATCTCAATATCTGAGGCAATGGCGAAGTCGGAAGTGTGTGTGCTGACGCTACTCGTCCTCACGCACATATTCACAGCGTGTTTGTATACACTTGGTTACCACAAGTAAAGCGCGCGTCGCTTCGTAAGATAAAAATACTACTTATGCAAAAAAAAAAGGTATACGTCCTCCGTTGCTTTAAAAATTAAGCCTAACCATATATTTTTTTACGTTTAAATGTCTCTTAACTTCAAGCAATATTATGAGTTAGGTATTTGTTGAAATTAAAATTTCTACTTGCACTACCTGACCCATTTTTATAATACCTGCGTATTTATTTCTGAATGAGTTATGGTGGTTTTATAGCGCGATAAAGTTAATCAAATAGGTTTTACTCGACCTCTTTGACCCACTCGGCAAAAGAAATAAGCTTTTCTTTGTTTATTCAACGGTTGGCCCGCTTAGAATGAGAGGTCAAGCACCGGTCGATTGTCGGACTTCAAAAGAATTAAAGAGAAAAGAAAGAAAGAAAAAAGAATAGGTACGACCGATTCGATGGAACTGAAGTACTAAGTAGGTATTACTTTGAGAATTTACAGGCGCTAAGTGGGTCCCGATTTTCTCGAAAAGGACCACTTTGTGCCCTTCTGGAAGTCTCTCACTGCTCTTAACTTTGACACTTCACGAAATATAATCCTGATATCTGTCAGTACCAATCTTAAAAAGCTTTCATGTTCGAGCCTCTTCGTCTTCCCGCTTTTTCGTTAAGAAAAAGCCTTTCGCTTTTGCCATATTAATATTAGAAGTCTCCTATAATTTTGTCCACCAGTCTTACTAAGGAGTATGCCTATTAAGGCTCCTACGAATAGACGCGACACGCGATATGATCGCGCGCGACACAAAGGCACCGCTCGTTGCGTGACTTGCAGTGCCTTTGTGTCGCGCGCAATTTTATCGCGTGTCGCGCCTATTGGAAGGAGCCTTCACGCAGTCACTAGGTTGCGGAGGTCAGAGGGGCAGTCGCTCCATGTAAAATGTTAGTATTCACCTCAAATTCACCTGCATCCGGTTAGACTGGAAGCCGACCCCAACATAGTTGGGAAAATGCTAGGCAGATTGATTTTTATTATTTATAAATTATAATACATGGCTTTTTCCTGTGAGTGTAGACAGAAACTACAGAACGCCATCTGCTACGATCTTTACATACTCCTTTTGCCTGGTTTATACACGCACGCCGGTTGCGAGATCCGCGCGCGTGCGAGTGCGGTTGCGGTTGCGGTTGTGAGTGCGGAGCGACCTTTCTGAAGAACATCACCATTTCACCAATATGGTCATATGTCCTCCTAGGGCAGGCGTGGCGAACCTTTATGGATCAACGTGCCATTTTTTGTAAAAAAATGTTTGATGAGGTCATAGATGTGCCATTTTTTTTGTGATTACAGGGAAAATTATAAAACAATACTATCGATTCCGCGCTTCCCGCCTGCTGCTCCTTACACCGCGCCTACTCACTCCGTAAAGTAGGCTCAAACGCGTTCGTTTGTTAAATTTCAGTGTATTACGTAGGTACTTTTTCGATCGAAGGCGTGCGCAAAATAATTTGTCGCGTGCCATCAATGGCACGCGTGCCACTGGTTCGCCATCCCTGTCCTAGGGTGTCCCGTCCCGGCGTTTCCACTCACATCTCTGCCTTCTAGACACCTTTTGTTAGTCGACTATCATTCATCATCTCAACATGACCAAACAATTTATGCATACTCTTTTAAATTTTATTATAATTTTGTCCATAAATCACAGCTGCCAATGTATAAAAGAAAAGCTGGAATGAAAAACGCCACGCTTCCCAGAAATATAGCGTTCTTCATCGTAATCCTTATAAACCTATGTAGGTTGGTACTTAAAGTAAAGCCTCAAATATAATTCGTACACGTAGCAGCTATGTGCAGTCATACTGCGCATACATATTATGATAAAACACAGTCATCTACTGCTCCATTTAGTAAACGACGTCGAATTGATCTCCAGCTGTATGAATTGATACGGTAAAAGGTTCCGCGGCGTACCTCCATGAATTTATTAATGTTAAACAGACGTTTAACTCCGGAACATATTTGGGAGGCGAAAGGTAAAATGTGACATTAATGTCTTGCGCGTTTTTATTCGTAAATGGTGTACGTAGATGAACATGAATATAAGCCACTTAGCATAGTCACCACAAGTAATAATGATTTGATATTAAAGTTGATATTCTAGATTGCCAGCAAATAACGACTATATGACCCAAGACGTCGTGTTCTCTTATTATCTGACATCGGAGGCTTAGTAATAGGGTTCCGGTATCACCCTTTGGGTATGGAACCCTAAAAACGTCACGTTTCTCAAAATATAGCGTTATTCATCCCAATCCTCATTTAAACCTATGTAGGTTGGTACTTAAACTAAAGCCTCAAATATAATTCATGCACGTAGCAGCTATATGTAGCTGTCATACTACGCGTAGAAACTACAAAACAGAGTCTTTATCTACTGCCCCCATTTGTATACGACGTCGAATTGATTCTCCAGCTGTATGAATTGATACGGTAATAGGTACCGTGGGGTACTTCCATGAATTTATTACTGTTAAGCACATGCTTAACTTCGAAACGTATTGTGGAGGCGAAAGGTAAAATGTGAAATTAATGTCTTGTGCGTTTTTACTCTTAAAAGGTCGATGTAGAAACACGAATAAGTAATGGCTGACTCCTATAATTTACCGACCGTTATTGGTTAAAATTAATACTTTTGTCATCATCATCTGCCTAGCCTTTTCCCAACTATGCCGGTTAGACTGGAAGGCGACCCCAACTTAGTTGGGAAAAGGATAGGCAGATGATGATCTATCTTCTGTACTTAATAATAAAGCTGAAGAGTTTTGTTTGAACGCGCTAATCTCTGAAACTACCAGTCGGATTTGATAAACTCTTTTTTCATTTGCTGATCTAATTCTTGAGGATGGTTATAGGCTATTCAACATTACGCTATAACCCTTAAGAGCCGAGCAAAAAGAAAAAAAAAACAGTGGCACACCGGGAGTGCAGACAGAAGTGAAAACTTGAACAATTACGTGTGTATTTTGTGAACCGTCTTATAAACAAAACACGCGCGGTACCGCATCCGTCTTACGAATTTTCGATCAGGTCACGTGTCCTGACGCGAGTTTAACATTTTTTACCCATTACAAAAAAAGTGTACAACGCCGCTAAAGAAGTTTTCACTTCAAAAAACTCAGAAAGAACGCTAAGCGAAAACGAACTAGTAGCGCAGGCGGGCAATGCGGTGGGTCGGGGTAATAACAAATTACACGGACGAAGTCGCGGGCAGAAGCGAGCACCTATTATAATACAGGTGCTTTTTTTTACAGGTTTAAATTTTTTACAGGCTGTTCTACCCATGAATATGAACAACTTTCACTATGGGACCAACACTGAAATCACGAAAAAGAAAACAGCTGTCTGTTTCATGCATTTTGGTCAAGTAAGTATTGAACTTTTGTATGACACAGCTGATTTTTTTTCGTGATTTCAGAACTGGTCCCATAGTGAAAGTTTTTAATATTCATGGGTAGAACACCTTGTAAAAATTTGGAACCGGTAAAAAGATCACCTGTATAATGGATACAGGATTTAAAATGATTGCAGACAGCAATTTTATATATTTTATTTATTTATACAAATAAAGGCTTACCAACTAAATACATACACAGCATTAACCCACAATCTTTGTCATAATTATAAATTCTTGCGTGTATCTAAATTATAAGAAAGCATGGCACTATTAAGTAGCGTGCTTGTACATTACAATTTATATTCAAACTTGCTGCGCCCCGCGGTTCCCACATAAGTTTCCATCCAGTGGGAATTTCGTGATAAAAGGTAGCCTATATGTTAATCCAGGGTGTCAGCTACCACCATACCAAATTTTATCAAAATTGTCCAGCCGTTTGAGCGTGTAGAATTAACAAACATGTAAACACACACACACTCACAAACTTTTGCCCTTATAATAGATGGCATGCATAATAAATAGTGTTTATAAATATCAAAAATAATAAAACAATAATCCAGGAATGGCCTATGGATTCAGTACATGTTTCTTAAAATAGGAACCGCCCGTTGAAATTTTTCGCCGGATATTAAAAAAAATAATAGCTGTTAGTCACGCACTTTTCTATTTTTCTATGTAACAGCTGTTTTTTTTTTTGTAGAAACGCTATGGTGTCTGAAATCATGTGCTGACTGAATTCACAATTACAGTTTGCGCGTCGATGTCCCGCCACTCTGTATATTTTTTTTAATACTACGTTATAGCTTATTCAGGCTTATTATTTTACACGAAGGATTACGTGTTTTTGAACCCAATTTGGTTTTAGTTTTGATATTTCAACAATATTCATTGCGTTAACGTTATTTACGTTGCTGAGCAGACAGTTTTTTCGAACTTATAAAGTAAAGGCTCCTACAAACAGGCGCGACACGCGATATAATCGCGCGAGACATAAAGGCACCGCTTGTTGCGCGATTTGCGGTGCCTTTGTGTCGCGCGCGATTTTATCGCGTGTCGCGCCTGTTTGCAGGAGCCTTATTGGATTAGCAATGTCCTTCAAAATGATTCAGATTGTGATTAATAGTGTGTGGTGCTGGTTCTATTTCCCAAACCCTTAGAGAACCTTCCACCTCACTGTCAAGTATCGTATGGGTGGGTACCTAGTTAGTCTCACGAAGTGATTAAGGTTGTCAGTATCCAAGTAGTCAGTAATTTAATTGGAGTCTATTTTCATCTGCCTCTCCCTGAGGGTTAGGGGCGGTCAGGCGGCTGCTGTCTGAGTAGATAGATAAATTGCTTTATTTGAGATCCAAGATTGGAACACAGCTCGTCACTACATATTATAAAACAAAGTCCCCCCCGCCGCGTCTGTCTGTCTGACTGAACGTGATAAACTCAAAAAACCTTTTTTTTACAAAATCTTCTTTATACCCCTATGCATTAAAAACATTTAGAATTTTCGAAATTGATCCACAATTGCCGGAGACATCGCGTCAAAAAAAATACAGTCGAATTGTGAACCACCTCCTTTTTGAAGTCGGTAAATAAACTCCGTTCGGTAGTTTTTAACCCTCTTTTACATACCTTACCTCTTTAACTGTTAATGCCGGCCGGTATTATGTTCCCGTGGGATATTTTCCGACATCCAGGTGGGCGAAGCCGCGGGCAAAAGCTCATACCTATAAAATATTTAAAGGCAAGGCAGGTAAGTTTCTTTGATTGATAAAATTAAGATTACCAGGAAGTGATCATCAGCTCATCAGATCATCATCAGTAATGATAAACAGCCTATAATGTCCCACTGCTGGGACACAGGCCTCTTTGAGAGGAAGTGGGCTGTAATCCACCACGCGGGCCCAGTGCGGGTTGGTCTTCTAATTAGACTTATAATATGCAAAATGAAAAGTCTTCAGAATAAGCAGAAAACATTTGCTTATAATGACTATTTTGTTAAATAACTTTATAATTATAACCACTTCCTATACGCGTTGTTTGCTTTGAAACGCGTTCAGAAATGCCTTTATTTCATCTTTGTAACAAATGCTAGCTTAGATATCAAGTTGACTGGAATATCTTTTTTCTTTTCAGTATAAAAGTTTTGGCCTAACGCCAGACTTCGTATTCAGCTAGCCTTTAAATTTCGTCTGATGTACGCCATTCTGGGGCAGAAATGTTCGTCTTAACGGTTACCGTTTTATTCGCTTTGAAAGTTAACTGCGTATATATATATACATACAATTTTCACGTCAGGGCTTTAGAATGTAAGGTGGAGAGGTCGCCTGTATTAAAGGCGTTGAGGGTTTATTTGAACGGCCTGCTGCTACTCTTAAACTTTTTAATTTGCGAGAGCGAATAAGTGAAATGTTGTCCTTTTCCGGGTTTCAAGTAACTATGCTACCCGTAATCGTAACTGCTAGCGTAACTATTTAGACGGTTTTTTTAAATTATTTATTGTAGTTAGCCTACACTGTCTGTCCCACTACTGAGCAAAGGCCTCCCCCAAATTCTTGCAGGCCTTGTCTAAAGGCACCTCGACCCAACCAACCTTGCGGTATGCGTCAGGTCGTCTCGCCACCTCTTCCTGGGCCGGCCTCGGCGGCGCCTTCCATACTCAGGCGCCCACTGTGTGGAGACTGTTGTCCAACGATCACTGTGCATGCGGCTAACGTGACCCGCCCAAGCTCATTTAGACAGTTTGGCATTTCAAAAGCCGCTGGCACGAAATTCATCGAAATGTTTTATGGTGTTCGTTTTTGGCTACTGTCTTATCAAAGGACAATATTTTCCACTTACGAATAAACGACATCAAATCTCGATTACTACTGTCTACCACAATTACGGTTATCTTTACTCCGTAGATATGTAGATACTGGCTGATTGCCAAATCCGGTTTCCTTACAAGGAAAACGCAGAACCTAGTACGGATGAACGAACTGTTCGTGAACTTGTTAATGAGCGCTCGACCCTATCCTTTATGTAAAGCGGAAGCTGGCGAGATGCCAACAAATCGAATCAAGAAAAAGAAAGATTTAGTATGAGCACGCAAGAATAAACCACCTTACGTTTCCGTGAAAATAGTACGCAATTTTTCGTCGTATTTGTGATAGAAGATAATAATATGAAGTAGTAATCGGATGGTACAACAGATAAGAGATGGCTGTATACCGGGCTTTATCCAATCATAGGCAGTATCCAATCCTGGCAAAATCGATAGAGCAATGATTTTGCCACTCCCAAGATTCAGTTCGTTATCCCAAGTAGTCTCAGGAGAGCATTCTTTATACAAAGGTTCGCTAGAGGCAAATTACCCGAGATCACACACACACACAATGACATCTAGAATTCGATCAATATGGAGATGCCATGCTGACACAAAAGCATACGATTGTGTTTGAAGAAAGCTCATAATCTGTTCAATTTTAAGACATCTTTGATAACCCGGTGTTTACTAGTAATGTCACTATCAGTTCTTACATTGAGTCCCACTTAAGGGAAGACTAATGATGTGATGATTATTAATCCATAGTTCTTTCACAGGTCTCCCCGACAGTATGCTGCTATGGCTACTGCAGAAGTTGCGTGGGAGTAGGCCGCGTTTGCGTGTGTGCGTGCGACAACATGCATCGTCACAATGCTCCGCCTTCTACATCACTGCTGATGACGATGTGTGAGTGAGAAAATTGTTATACCTTTTTAACTTTAAGCTTCCCTTAAGGAATTTTTCTTTTTAGTAACCGACGTAAATATGTCAACGCATGAGTCCAGCGGGGTAATTGCGTAACACACTATCAGCAGCAATGGGTTTCATTTTGACATTTCAACAACATTCATTACGTTATTTACGCTGTTGAGCAGACACATTTTTCGAACATATGGATTGAGATTGATAGTGTGTTACTCAATGAGGCTTTTCTGAAGTGACGTTCGCTAGGTGGCAGCACTGACACGTCAGGTCCACGCATCTGTCAAAGAGCTTATATTATCTTTAGTCATGACTGAATGATGAAGAATGAATGAATCGAATGATGAACGTCATCATATACCTATTTTATATTCATTGTCGAAATGGAAGACCTCTTGTCAAAGTGGTGCCAACTGTTGTCGTAAATTTTCACGATTTTTCCCATTAGGGTGCAGAATAATGTACTGAATCTATGGTAACACGTTGCGCGTCCATGGCCCTGCCACTCTGTATGCCCAGCAGTGGTGGGTGAATTCGGGCTGTAGATGATGATGATTTTTTGAACTAATGTTGTGGTTTGGCCGCGTTATCACAGCAAATCTGACACCTAAAACACCGTTTGAGGTTTTAGATTTGCGTGTGACGAAAGTAATCGATTAACTTTGTTGTTTAGTCCAAGAATTGGCGTGAAATGGAGGCTAGGGTTATTAAATATTACTGATTTATATCAGGTGAATGGCATAGAGTGGGTGACTCAGCCGAGCAGTGGTGGCCCAGTGGTAACGGCCCCGACTTACGAGTTGTAGACTGTGGGTTCGAACCGAGGCTGACGCCTTACTTTGAGTAGGTATATAATTTCATCACCACTGCTCTCAAAACGGTGAAGGAAAACATCGTGAGGAAACCGGCATGTCCTAGAACCAATAATTCGAAGACATGTGACATCTACCAACCCGCACTGGGCCAGCGTGGTGGATTACAGCCCACTCCCTCTCATAGAGAGGAGGCCTGTGTCCCAGCAGTGGGAACATTATAGACTGATTATGCTGAATGGGCATAGGGAATCTGTGGAAGCTTTCCAGACGTCTGACAATAGGGATGACGAATGATTTTGAAATCCTCTTCCGTAATGTACATACACATTTACTATTTACGAAAAAATCTATATTTCGGTTATAAACTAAAGTTGAACGAAGTTTAAAGACATTTTTCTAATATTTTTTCAATAGCGCGCGAAAACAGCTCGCAGTGTCATGGCGTCGGGTCTGATGTCACACCTAGGTAAACACTAAACGTCAAATGTGTCAAGCTGACACATTTGACGTTTAGTGTTTACCTTTCCTCTGACTGCGCGTGTTGACAAAACAAACATTGCATATTTCATCTGATAAAATTGAATTCCAAAGTGTATAAGTGGTGTGCAGTGCCTCAGTGTAAAAACACATCAATAACCACTCCCAACAAGGTGTTTATATATTTCCCAAACAAGCAAATAATAAGAGTTCAATGGATAAAGCTCGCAAGGCGAAACCATGTTGTTATAGATTCGTGTTGTAGAGTCAAGTGGAGTGGATAAATTACACTTAAATTAATAAAAAATCGATCCAAATGCGTAATCGGTAGTAGTCAACAAAACGCAAGTGATGTTTACATAGGCGTGACGTCATGCGCTGTGATTGGCGTTTCAGTCAAAATGGCCGAATGCCGTATTTTCATCTTTTATTTTAGTGAAAATCCGATTAATCTCAAATTTTTAAATAAAACTAAATCAGTGTTTTAAATCCTTTTAATATGTACTTTCCCCTAAAATCATTAAATCTTTGATTATTTGATACTGTCGCCACGCCTATTACTTAAAACATTGAAGTTATTACCAACTCAGAACGCAATAAAAACTAAAATAGTACACTTGGAAAGTAAGCTTAGTGTGCTAATAAATAAAATATTCTGGCAACGAACTTTAATAATAAACAACGCTTCGTGACAAAAAAGACCTCTGAATGTCCGCAAGGCCGAAGTGGAACGGCTAAAAAACTTTTAACGAGTACAAATACTGTTTAATTTTCTTCATTATTTATCTAGAATTGTACCAGTTTAGGCTATATAAAAATGTCTGAAGTGTTTACAAATCAAAAGCTTTTAAATACTCCATTTAGCGGTAACAAAAAACAAACAAACTTTTTTTTTTTGCGAATGTGAAATCATCAAATGAACCCTCCCGCTCTGGGTGGAGCGAAAGGGAGTGTCAGACTCTTACTGACTAAAACCCACCCGTGTTCCTTCCTTAGCCCTTTATGTTCCGGGCCAGCGGTAACCCTTTCGGACACACATTTTACCACTTTGTAAGTGTCTCTCGCGCAAACTATTCAGTTTAGAAAAAAATTATATTAGAAACCTCAATATCATTTTTGAAGACCTATCCATAGATACCCCTCACGTATGGGTTTGATGAAAAAAAAAATTTGAGTTTCAGTTTCAGTATGGGAAACCTCCAAAATTTATTGTTTTTTTTTTCTATTTTTGTGTGAAAATCTTAATGCGGTTCGCAGAATACATCCTGCTTACCAAGTTTCAACAGTATAGTTCGTATAGTTTCGGAAAAAAGTGGCTGTGACATACGGACGGACAGACAGACATGACGAATCCATAAGGGTTCCGTTTTTTGCCATTTGGCTACGGAACCTTTAAAAAGTGAAAAAATGATTTTTGCAAAAAAAAAAACTAGGTAGTTACTACTACGACTTCCAAAAACACTACAAAGTGAAAAATAACTTTCATTTCGGTAGTCGGTGTCGTTGGGTTCGCATTTTGGTTTTTGCCACCGATTTCCGAAATTAAAATTACATCCTGCACCTTTGTGAAGCCGGATAAAAAAAAACACTTTTACAAAAAAAAAAAAAAAAACAACAACAACCTACTTCTTTTCAGCCTCATTCCGCTCTGCCTATGTTATTAAATTTAAAAAAGCAAATATTATGAAGTCATCCAATGATTCACCTGTCTATATTCATGTTTTAATTATGTCACGTTTACGTAACTGTTTTCAATTAAATAATAGTATATAGTTGTTTTAGATAGCTATAGCATAGATGTTCTGGAACGGTATTTTAAGTTTTAAACATCGATATCAAACACATCTGTGAGGTTTCGCTACATAATTTAATTTGACCTTGTATGTATGTCGATCAATTTCTACTGCTTATTTATGCAATTTCCCTAGAGCAAAATGACAAAGCCATTTCCAGTAACTCCTGATAATAACCTGAATAGTAATGAACTAATAAACCAAATTGAGACTGCCTCTTTGGTTTAGTGTTCGCAAGGACTACTGCTGAACATGAGGCCCTGGGTTCGATTCCCGGTTCGTGCAAAGTGTTATTGGGTTTTTCCCGTGGAATTTCTCAATAGCAGCCTGGAACCTGGATTTGTCCCCGGTTGATGGCAATAGTCTCGCCCCCTATTATGGGCCTTATTATCAGTCACGTTACACACGTTAATCACGTTCACAATATCAAACGTCAGTTATGTTTAAGTCCCATGGGGGCCATGGGACTTAAACATAACTGACGACATGGAGGTGGACATGGTGGTGTACTATAGGTACACCTCTGTCTTACCTTTCGGAGAATACAAGCGTGATGTTGTGTTAATAATTAAACTGTTTCCTATAGCCTTCTCCAAACTGCCGAAGAGATGCATCTTCCGAAGCAGCTGAAGCCAGAATTCGGTGGCGGGTACAAGGAGTTCACAGTGCGAGATATGCACTGTTTTCAAAAGGTAAGGTATATTATATTCTTAAATAAAAGAATATGATTTTAGAAATAGAAATACTTAGGCCATAAGATGGACCATTCCAAGGTTGCCTGGAAGAGATCGCAGAAAGCGATAAGGCCGCCCATTGTATATTTTGTAGAGTTTGTCGTATTATTTGTTATGTATTTTTGTGGTGTACAATAGAGTATATAGGTATAAATTAATATAAATAATTAAATAATGATATTTATTGATGTTACTGTTTGCGAATTTTTCGGCAGAATTCACATACTTGAAGAATTTAAGATCCGTTTTATTCCGTTACAACTAAGATTTAAATCAGGTTAAACAGCTAAATCAAATAACAACGATCGATCCGACTATTATAATATCCATTCGCATTTTGCGTAGTCGAGACGCTCCAAAAAAAACTTTAAATATGCCTTCCACTTAGGTATATAAAGCGGTAAGAATCCGCATTCAAATAATATGGGTCTGGAGTGTACTTACACAACGTTTAATGTTCACTTCTCCTTCTAATGTGTTCCCGGCCTTTTGTCACAGTTTGCGATACTTGAAGTAATGGCTGCTCGCTCCTTGGCGAGTGTTCTAATGCTTCCATCCATGATATGACGAGAGGTATATGGAAATGTGCTATGGGTTTCGTAGTTGACGAGGGGCTTACTCATAGCAGGTCGATATTAGACGAAAAGTGATGTGTCATGCGATTTTGATATGCGGTATAACTGTAGACTGTCATCTTTGGCTGCACTACAGCTGAACTACTAATGAATAATGATTTCTAGGACCGAAATTATGCCCGATGTCAAAACAGGGGGGCCCTACCATAAAGCAGGACCCAAGTCTTGGCGGTGGGCATTCGACACTTAAGATAACCAATAAATTAATATAAACATAATTTTGTACCAACTTCAAGCTGTCACATCGGCCTGCCCTGCAGATGATCAAAGTAAAGTAAAAAGTTTATTGTCACAAGAAGCATTCACAAGAATTTGGTACATGGATACAATATTAATATTTATACATAAATAAGGTACTGAAACTGATACCCAAACTAAGCCAGAGCTTGATTAGGATAAGGCCTATTTCAGTTTATATTTTGGGCTTAATTTTCTGACAATATCTTACGGCGGTAATGGCACATGTATAATTCATAGGTTTGTATCACAAAGTCAACCTGAGTTTAGAAGTATGGTATTTTCCAAACATCAATCAACAACATTTTTATGACAGATAAAGTGTTTGACGAAGAACAGTAATGCTTGTGTTTCGTAGTTGTGAACTAAGAAAAAGAAAACGTCCTTCCTAACAAAGACGCGTCAAAACAAACGACTTTTCTACGACAAATCTGTGTCTTTACGACGATATCGTAAAGAATCTTATGAAAACTGTCAAAGTGACGAAAAGCGTCTGGTGTATGACCAAATTACGCAGCTAGACTATTTTATTTCTCATGAAACACTTATATTATGTCGCAATAATAGTACTTCAAAGATCTCGTGATTTTATCAGAAAAATGTTTTAGATATTTGGCGCTAAATACGTATACATGGCAAGCTGATTATTTATACGAGTGTTGATATGCAGGATGGCCCGTTAAACTAGTTCCAAAGCAAAATTATAGAAGCCGATAGGCTTCTACATACTTGGTAGTATTTCGGGAAACCCTTGGAATAATGTTCCCACTGCTGGGACACAGGCCTCCTCTCGGTGAGAGGGAGTGGGCCGTAATCCACCACGCGGGCCCGGTGCGGGTTGGCAGATGTCACATGTCTTCGAATTTTTGGTTCTAGGACATGCCGGTTTCCTCACGATGTTTTCCTTCACCGTTTTGAGAGCAGTGGTGATGAAATAATTTACACAAAGTAAAGCGCCTGTCTGGGTTCGAACCTACGACCTACAACTCGTAAGTCGCGGCCGTTACCACTTGGCCACCACTGCTCACTTGGCCACCACTGCTCCACTGCACTGCACTGCACAGTACACCCGGATAAAGAGAATCAGATAGTGGGGTAATTTGGCAACACACATAAAATGACAATTGATCGCAATAGCTTTCATTTTGACAGCTCAGACACGTTTTTTTTTTTTTTGAGGATTGGAAATCATCAAATGACCCCTCCCGCTCTGGATGGAGCGGAAGGGAGTATCAGACTCTTACTGACTAAAACCCACCCGTGTTCCTTCCTTAGCCCTTTATGTTCCGAGCCAGCGGTAACCCTTTCGGACAATCCCACTGACCAGCTCAGTCACGTTCATTGAGTTATTTATGTTGTTGAACTGACGAATTTTTCAAACCGAAGAAGCAATGGATTAGGAATATCCTTCAAAACTCCTCAAGCTATGATTGAAAGCGTGTTACGCAAATAACCTACAGGTACAGTCTACCTGTGTGCCATGTTTCATCTAAATTCGATCAGGCAATAAAGAATTATAATACATTTACTTTCTTTCTATAAACCAAACTATGCTAGCCAGCTATGTCAGGTTCGCTACTGTCGTAATTCAGGATTCATTTAAAGAGGTATGAGGAACAGTGTGCAAAGTTCATTCATCCTCCATATAAAAGGGAGGATCCTCCGACCAGACGGGTGCTGTGTCTCATGAGCAACCGCCCTACGATTGAAGTCGGGCGGGACTTTATGTATATGCAAGTCGCGCGGTAAATTCTTCTTGCGCGATGTAGGATTTTGCGGGACGTCAGTGAGATGCGTAGTTCGCATGTGGCGATGTAGATGCCACACATTTTTAATTGTCTAGAATTTCATTCAAATACATTAAGCTAAATGTAACTACGAGATTGAATGAGGAAAATTCTAACGTGCCCATTTGCAATATTAATGTATCTAAGGCATTATTCATGACAAACTTTTGTGAGACGCCGAGCAACCGGAGCTCTTAATTATAAGCACTTCGCTGGGTTCCAAAAATTGTAATTGTACTCCAGGGACCAAAGTAACAGGCACAGTTCTGAACACTGCTTTTTATTACTAGCTCACCAATCAAGTGGCTTTGTACTCACCCTTAAATTAATGACGCAATTCGAAGGGCTAATAAATTAAATTTTGTAAAGGTCGAGGGTATAAAATACTGTTTTCACGGCTTCTCGATTCTTTGGGCCGATCGTCGTAGTTTTTCGCAGTTGGCAGACGCACGATGCTCAATCGATTTGATGATAAGGGTAGATTATATATCAACGGATAAGTTAATGAAAGTTTGGGCTAATGGTTATGAAATTACGTAATGCTTTTATCGTTTTGGGTTTTTGATAACGACTTTAGCGTTTATTCAATAATACTTAATATAATGGCTGTAGCGTTGAAAGGCCTCCCACAAGTTGGACCGCTGACTTTGTGAAGGCCGCAGGAATGGGGATCCGCACACAAAACTCAGCGCAGATGTCGTCAGCGGCGCGATCGATGGCCGCTGTCAAATCATTTTCGCTTTGTTTACGTCAGTTTATTCGCTATTTTTTTTTTTTGTTAAAACCGGTCCATCATCGTTATCGATAACATGTATTGTATCTGGAAGCTTAAAGAATAGAAAGATTAACAAAAAAAATTTTTTTTCGACGTAGGTATAGCCTTTTCCTACTTTTGATGTGACAACGTCTAATAAATCGATGAAGCTGGCTGCACGCACGAAAAAACATGACTCATGCGGCGTTACCTCGCTCTGAGGCGTGGAGGCGTTCCATGGCGGCTTGAAGTGCAAGCTAGAGCGCGGAACGAGCGACAAAGAGGCACAATTGGCCTCCGCGTTCGGCATTCGGCAGCGTTCGACATCTGTCTCTCTCCTACTTGAGTGAGCGATGCGTCCGCGTGGACAGCTGCTATACAATAATACATTTACATGTTGTCGTCAAGTATGAAGTGCAGTGAAAAGTGAATGTGGTGTCAATTGTTTATAGCAACGATAATTGCGGCGATAAAGGTAATGATTCTTTCGATATGAAATATATGTTCAGTGATATATTGTCGAATATTCGTGCTTTCATCATTAAAATAAATAGCATCGGTCCGCTAGTGCAGCGATTGTAGGTTATGCTATAATTGACAAAACTATAACAATAAGTTAACATAACTATTTCACGATGAGTAAAAACTCAATTGCTTTACTATTCGATCGAAATAAAACACTCCCTTTCATTTCCTACTTTTCCTATCATCGTCCTATTCTCAACAGTACCCACATTCATTGCAAAATAAATGATTTCTGAATAGGAAACAATAACCGAGTCTAAATTCAAGACAACAACGCGAAAGTAAACACTGATTTACTCAGAAATTTTACATTAGGTAGCCCAATCTTGTATTCAGTATTCATGCCTTGCTTCAGCATTGAAGTAGGTACGCTTACGCTTCGCGTACAATAGGACTTGTACCAGTTAGCGAGCAGATGTTACGTAGTTACCGTACTAGAGAGGAGGTACCTGACTTTGTAACCTCTATATAAAGGCTGCTTCAAACAGTCGCGACACGCGTTAAAATCGCGCGCGACACAAAGGCACCGCAAGTCGCGCAACGAGCGGTGCCTTTGTGTCGCGCGCAATTCGCGTCGCGCATCGCGCCTGTTTGTAGGAGCCTTAAGTGTGAGGATTTTTGACTTGCTACGTAACAAAACGCTTTGTCGCTGTAAAAAGCGACTAAATTGCTGATCACGATGCTTTCTACACTAATGTCGTACTTAATATTATAAATGCGAAAGTAACTCTGTCTGTCTGTTATCTGCTCACGCCTTATCACTTGCGGGACACTAAAAAACGCCCCTCGACGTAATAACAATAAAACTTCTATTGGGTCTCGTTCAGTGACCTTCAATGGGTTAAAGGTCTAACGGATTCCGATAAAATTTGGCGCAAAGGTAGACCATGGCCTGGTTTATCTTTTATCCTCTTTAGGGTTCCGTACCTTAAAAGGAAAAACGGAACCCTTATAAGATTACTTCGTTGTCCGCTTTTTCTCAGGAACGCGTGGAGTTATCAAGTTGAAATTAATATCAAATACTCTGGGCTGCAATCACTTGAAGCAGTGAAAAAATAAAACTTCTAAGTCTACGCAATCAAAAGATACGGGCGTTCGTCTGTTAACCGCATAGTTTGACAATCACAAGGAAATCAATACCTTTAGGGTACTTACAGTTTATCTAGAATCATGAAATTTGGCAAGAAGCAATGTCACGCGTCATCATCTGCCTAGCCTTTTCCCAACTATGTTGGGGTCGCCTTCCAGTCTAATCGGATGCAGCTGAACACCAGTATTTTACATGGACCTACCTACAAATTTGTACGGAACCCTCGGTGCGCGAGTCAGACTCGCACTTGACCGGTTTTTTTTTTCACTCGTTCCCGGTGGAACGTTCCCGTAGGACAATTCCCAAAAACCACGCCGGCGAAGCCCCATTTAAAACCTAATCAAATATGAATCAACAAAGAAAAGTGTTTGGTATGATGAATGATGATTAATGGTTTTCGTAAACGTCAATCCTATGTTTTGATTGATGTGCCTTTTCCTTGATCAAAGATTGTCATGAATGGGTAAGCGTTTTCGAATAGCTTTAGGCATATTTTTTATTCTGTAACTATTGTCAGTTCCAGACGAAGATAAAACTAAACCTATGTTCTATGTTTGGACATCATTTATTCTAAGGCCCTTAAAACTAATGACTGGATAGGTCCACTCAATATGTGTGGTTCTTAAATCCTCAAAAAGCCATTTCAGACACCAATCTACATGGTCTTCGCACACATGATCTGACCAAGATTATGTCTGCACCTTGAAACCTCAAACCTCTTTTAAACCTTGTAAATCTTTAAAGTTTGTTTCGGCCTTTCTTCTCAAAGTAGTCAGATAGAAAACGCCGACCTCATATAGTTTTAAAAATATGATTGCCGTGTAAAAGTCTTAGTACAAACCTACTTACGGAAATAAAATCATTTATCATTTAAGTAAGTAACAAAATATTTCCAGACCTGGGTAGGTAAAAACTATCCTCTTTAGCTTTTTCAGACTGATTGCAATCTATTCGGAAAAGCCACCGAATGGTAAAACTGGAAATGTTTTACGATCATTTCCTTTTAGCTTATTAGATACAGCAATAAGCCTCGATAGGTTAATAACATAACACTTGTAGTGAGAATTCCGAAATGAAATAACTTTAATATCGCTGTCCATACTGGCAGGGTAATTGCGTATCACACCAAATACATAGAGTAAAAATGGCTTTCATTTTGACAATTCAACAACATTCATTGCGTTATTTACGTTGTTGAGCAGACACATTTTTCGAACATATGGAGCAATGAATTAGCAATATCCTTCAAAATTATTTACATTGTGATTGATGGTGTGTTACGCAATTAGAGTGCGGGAGTACCGCCTAAATGGTTGAAATCGGTTGGTTATAAACTAGTCGAACCTTCACGAAAATGCCCTCTCCCAAGTTCCGCCACAACACCCCGTTTTCCGCCTTCCGTATCCAATTTGTCCTAGTCACCTTTCAAGGTCGTCAGTCCATGTTAGCGCGAGAAACAATGAAAGAATTTAAGTGGACTATATAATAAGGAATGGTTTAGTGCCGTCTGATCTTACAAAATAAACTTTCCTTGAAAGCGAGCGATCATCGGGTCGGTCGTGACAACGCCGTGCCGCGCCTTAGCTGTCCGGGGACGCGCTGATCACGCTGCCTGTGCGTGCAAACCACGTGCAACGTGTTGTGCTGGGTTCGATCTCCAACACTCCATCTATCCGTGTCTAAAAGCGTTCAGTGATAAGGCATCACATAATTTCCGGAGACATAAATTATTGATTGCGAAACCGCGGCGTCATATCATACGAATCAATAAATACGTACTTATGAATAATTTATGTTATGCACAGAACAATCGTTTCCGACACGCGTATGGCTTTGGCTTGCTGTTGGTTGCACGCAGTATTTTTGCACAGATGTTTGAAGGATCTAGCTATGTTTTGCCTAATGATGCGTTTGATTGCTTTTTTTTCGCTGAATGGTACAGACCTTCTCTTGACCTCGATCAAGCCTGAAAGCGATGGATGAGGTCTATGATGGAACGCGCGGTATTATTTATTTTTGGTCCCCTGTATTTTCTGATAACAGTTGTAAATGATGATGAAAGATAACAGTTGTAAATGATGATGAAAGATAACAGTTGTAAATGATGATGACTAGGATCTGCCGGTTCTAATCTCTTGCAGGCTAATGAAGATAAAGTAAGCCTAGTCACATGGAACTTAAAAATAACTAGGCTAGCCTTCACAGCCTCGCTCATTGGCGTAACGTTGCTTGCCTGTCGGTCTTCTACACACTTCTTTCTTTCTTGGTACTTCGGAGAATGTACGCAGGAGTTCCAGGACCTGTGTCAATTTCTCCCAGTTTATTTCTACAGCAAGGCTCCGTTAATGAACTTCGTTCCAAAAATAAAACTGGCAATACCTATATTTGTGCACTATATTTAAAGCCGACAATACAAACACTTTGACCTTCAGCTGGCCTAGTACGGAGTTTCCATAGAATGCCAGGCCAGCTTATACTGGTTTTGTCAATACTGAGGTGTGGCTTATACGGTACACTACCCCTTCGGGGAATTCAGGTGTTATGATAGTGTGTAATGAAGATATAGAGGTATGAGGAACAGGGTGTAAAGTTCACTCATACTCCATATAAAAGGGAAGATCCTCCGACCAGATGGGTGTCGTGTCTGGCGGGCAACTGCCCGTGATTCATTTTCATGTCGGGCCGTTGTATATATGCTAGTTGTGCGGTAAACTCTGCTTGCGAGATGCAGAATTTTGCGTGACGTCACAAAGATAAAGATTTAAGACAATCAAACCCGGGACGCCTTCGTCATTGTAAATTAATTTGCGACTCATAGCCGTAACTTTACGAGTTAACTTTATCTCTCGTTTGTTGAAGCACTCATAAACTTATCATAATCTAAATTGCTAATTGTTTACTCAAAAACTTAGCATCTTTAGACAAGAGAACTTGAGGATTTAGAACATAAATTCCGGATGAATTCAACACGGTTGTATTATCTTTCATCCTTGGAAAGAAACGCAAGCTTTTCGTTTCTGCAGCAAAACTAGCAAAACTGTCTAGGATTTTACAAAATTGGCTTGAAAGATTGTTGTTGTGTAACTTTGAGACGTGTTCGCAGTGTAAAGCTTGTCTTGAATCAAGAATGGAACCTAGCAACAACGTAAGCGTATGCGTTACGTTTTAATAGTCAACTTCTGTAATTTGTAATATATGTGCTGTCAACTGGACTTCTGCCGGTCGATTCTGTAAAAATCTCACCGTGAAACTTAGGTGAAGTGAGTTTGTTTTTGCTAGGAATTGACACTATTGACAGCTCACTCCACCTAAGTTATTACGGTGAGATTTTTACAGAATAGCACCGCAGTAACAGTTGTATTACGAAAACTAGTCTTATAAATCTGCCTGCCTTTTCTCAAGTAAGTTGGGGTCGGCTTCCAGTCTGACCGGATTCAGCTGAATACAACTATTTTAAATGGAGCGACAGCCTATCTGACCTTCACAACCCAGTTACTGGGTGAGAAGCCCTTTCTGACTACCCTTAATGACTAATAGTTTCAACGTCGAAGGTACCTTGAAACTATGAGTCATTAAGGGTTGTCTGTTCTATAAGCCCAATATGGGTACTTGCTATCAATTCCCATACATTTATTGAGTTTACTTAACCTTGATGTCATTTAAATTGATGTGGTTTACTCGTAGATCTAAAGCGGGCCTATAGTATGGGGCGCTGTTACAATTTCAATACAAAGTGGATAGCACAGTCAAAGTAAAATCATTTATTTCAAATCTATATATTACACTAATAATAAAGCTTGAAGAGTTGTTTGTTTGAACGCGCTAATCTCTGTAACTCCCATTCGGATTTTAAAAAATAATTTTGCATTTGATAGCCCCATTATTGAGGAAGGCTATTTACCATCACGCTAGGACCCTTAGGAGCTCTAGAAAAAGAAAAAACGCTGAAAGAAACCGAAGCACGGGCAGATGATCTGATGCGATGGAGTGGGTCTGTGGAACAAGAAATTTCAAGCGGATCATCCACATGAAATTCGCGGGCAGAAGCTATTTTCTAATAATAAAGCTGAAGAGTTTGTTTGTTTCAACGCGCTAATCTCTGGAATTCGGATTTGAAAAAATAATTTTGCATTTGATAGCCCACAATTCTTACGGAAGACTGTAGGCTAGGAGCCGAGCAAAAAGAAAAAAAGTCGGAAAGAATGCTAAGCGAACACGAAGTAATGGCCCGTGTAGGCGATGCGATGCGACGGGGTGGGTCGGAGGAACAACAAATTTCACGCGGTTGAAGTCTTGGGCAGAAGCTAATAGGCACATAAAAGGCACTTTTGAACGTCAAAATTTAAATGAAAATGGAATTGATTTTAGTTGCCCCTTCCAAACTAGTTTCGTATGTGGAAGAATGGGCAAGGAATTCCACACTTACTCCTAGCGACACGATAAAGTGTCTTTTGACAGGACCCAACGGCTTTATGTGCTCTTCGAGACACGGGAGTGTCACACTACCAACTTACCTCAGAGTTTCTTGACAAAAAACACTTGCTTATCTCTTTTTACCATTTTACTAAAACCAGATTGTCTTTCCAGGGTTCCTCAGCCGCCGAACTACTGAACTCGCAAGAGCGGGGAGCATTAGTCAAGCATGCGTTGGAGTCAGCACGAGCTGAACCCGGCGATGAGCACGCTTTAGAACCAGCTCTCACGCTCAGACCTGGACAGAGTATTGGTAAGTTAAGCCAGGTATTCACTAGGGGACAAATGTCCCCAAAGACTTCGCACGGCATGCTACGATAATTATCAATTTCGTAATTTTTGATGACGCTAAGTTGGGCGAAAATCTCACAAATTAGACTAAAATCCCTTCAATAACAGTCTTGCCTTCAGTAAAAGTTTTGTTTATCTTCATAGTTTTGAACCTTGTGGAAGAATAAATTTTATACGATAGCGATAAACTCGAAACTCAAAGCATTTATTTCAATTAAATCAATTACGGGCACTTTTGAATTGTCAGGGGTCGGTCAGTCAGAAAGATGAAGCTAGTTGCCCATTCCAAAGCGTAGCTACGGATAAGGAAGGATAAGGAGAAGAACGGGCAAGAAACTCCATGGACACTCTTTTAAATCAAAATAACATGGTTACAAAGTCTTGTTTACATCATCAGATACTATAGCAATACAGAAAACCCCAAATCAATAAGCCTACATAGGTCAGTTAGTTCGTCCGTGTGTCATACATGTGTTACCACAAAACAGTAAGGAACTTTTTATTTCGACTTCATCTACTCTACTACTAAAAACTTATACCAATAATATCTACCTTTTAGGGCAGATTTTTCCAACGCCATCCCAAGTAACATTTTAAACTGTATAAAAGCTGTATTATGGACTATTTGTTTACTGCAGGCTGTTAAACGTGCTGTATAAAGACTGTATAGCAAGCTATACAGCCCTTGTAACTCTGAAATGGGCCCCAAAATTATACAGCTTTAAGTGTAGATTTAGCTGTATAACACCTGCATAATAGCTGTACTATTTGGCTGGCTAAGATACTATTTAGATACTTTTATACAGCTTCCATTCTCTAATTTTCTTTTTTATTCTTTTATACAGACTCAAACTTGTGAAAATCTTAATAAAAGAATAAATATATTATAATTGTGTTCGTGGTTGAATTCATTCTCCATTTTATTTACTATGTGCCATATCTGAAGATAAGCGAAAAAATATTTAATAACCAAGTGGTACTACTCCTCCTGTTTATCGTTGTTGTTATGCTTGCGACTGATATTTTTATGTGATTATGTATACTAGTTTTAAGCTCAAAACTCACGCCCCTTCGAAATAAGGAATATACATACATTTTTTCTGTAACAACAAATATGTGATCAAATCTGAAAACAGTTTTAAGAGTAACCCGGACTGTTCTATTGATAGTAAACGTAATTGTGTGTACTATACAGTTAAAATCTTTTGTAATTTTGTACTGAAATTTCAAAAACAAACAAAAAATATCTCGTAAAATTGCAATGCAATTTATAAATTATTATAAAATGGCGTCCTTAGTTTATACAGCTCTTGCTCTTCTAGTACCCCTTAATACAGCTTTTTGCATAACAGAGTCGTTATTTAAGAACGTATCTCAGCCTAAAGAGTAACATTGTCTGTACATTAGTATTTAAGTACTGTAGAAGCTGCCTTAAATTCTTATTCATATTCATTAATACAGTTAATTAGGGTTCAGTTGAAAATATAGAAAACCTCATTATGATCCAAGGCCCGTAAGGCGGTGAGCAAGGAATCGGATAATATATAGACTGATTTTAGGTTATATTAGTTTCAAAATAATCGATAAGCTGGATAATTGTGTATGCCAACACTATAATAATAACTTTAATCTTCTAAAACACGAAAAACTGTAAAAAGGGAAAAATGTACGCCAATCGCATAAGGCTTTAAAAAGGAGTAAATCTAAACTCTTCTACATGAGACAGAATTGAATTAAACTATTATAAAGGGAACTGCTTGCTAAGAGTATCCTAGATTTCCGTTGTACAGCTATTATCAAGCTTAACTTGAAGGCTGAACAATAGAGTAATTTTACACCAATATTCAGGCTATAACAATATTTAATGCTCTCGTGCAGAAGTAGGTTATATAAAAGTATAATTTGAGAGCAGTATACAGTTATTGTCTTATAAAGTTGCTGAACGCAGTTTTTTACGCCGCGGTCTGTATTTTAGCATTTTCCAATGCTATTTAATAGCTAAAGGTAAAAATTTAGGCTCTATACATCCGTTAATCAGCTATACTGTATACAGTTGTACAGTTATACTAAAGTACAGTCCTATACATATTTTTACACTCTTGTACATCATTTATTAAGCTTATAGCTGGTAATGCGCTGGTAAATATAATATTTTTCCGCTTAAATGTTACTTGGGAGGTAACTTTATCGGAGGAATAATTTTGAATATTTGACAGTTCTTCCATACAAAAACTGTCAGACGTCAATTTTATTCCATGAATAAAAATTATCGGTCGATTGAAAATTCAGCCCTTAGTCAGATTTTAATTAAATAATAGGTAAATATACAACAGGATTAGCTTTATTAACCTTCTGATATAAAAAAAACAAATTCTGATATAAAAAGGGTCATAGAATAAAACAGTGCACTATTGAACAACTCACCTTGAACTGGTTAAACACAATAAGTCAACGAGTCCATCGGGAAGGTCACTTTCTCTTGTAGTTGAACTTTGTAAAGGACAGAAAAGAGCACATACTTTGTGTTTTGTTTTAATATACAGGTCTTATTAAAGCCTCTTTTATAATAGAGTGACAAAGATTCAGACTGAAGAGTCAGCACCAAGAAAACTAAAGTACTGTTAAAACAAACAGTGGCACTCCGGGAGTGCCGACAGAAGTGAAAACTTGAACAATTAAGTGTGTATTTTGTGAATCGTCTTATAAACAAAACACGCGCGGTACCGGCTACGGCCATCCGTCTTACGAATTTTCGATTAGGTCACGTGTCCTGACGCGAGTTTAAATTTTTTTACCCATTACAAAAAAAGTGTACAACGCCGCTAAAGAAGTTTTCACTTCAAACATATTTATCATTATAATGGCGCGAATTGTGTGGAAAATTCAACTGATTGTACCTGTAGCAATAACAATTCTAGAGATCGGCCTTCGAAAGACAGACAGGCTCTATAACGGGACCCTATTATTGCGTAGGCAATGACAACAATAGGGCCACGTTTTAGCCTTTGAGTATAGAATTCTAAAAAGTTGCCGTGGGGATAAAATAATCACTTACTTGTCCAACAGGGCTTCCCGTGAGCTCTAGAAAGTTAATCTTTTGATTATTGCACTTTCTTTTGTTTCTTTCTTGAATTTATTAGTATTTTCATCTAACTGCAAACAAATATAATATCTTTATCAACAGTGCCAGCGTGTGTTAGCAGAGGCGTGGTAGCGAGTATGTTCCCCCTCCACGAGAGAAACGCTCTGGAGAACCTCAGAAGGAAATGGGTGAAGACACTGTTTTCTCCACAGCCTCTAGGTAAGTTTATTTTATGCGTAGGACTCTGATTAATATGAAATATTTATTTCTGTAAGGTCTTCTAAGACACTTACAAGCAAGGCCTTCAGTAGTCCGTGAGATACCTACCTGTCCGCCATTTTTCTAATTGGTGGCCACGCAAGATACCTATATAAACCGATAGCTGACATAAATGCAAACAGAAAATGTAATAACACCAAACCCCGTAAAGTGTTTCGGAGATATAAACGTTCGAAGTAGAACACATGAAATCCATATTTTTTAATAACTTGCTTCTTGTTGCATCTGTTTGAAATAAATCACTCTGAATGTTTAAAATAATCAAAGAGGTCATGGTCTCTTTTAAATTCCAATTATTATATTGTTAAGATGTGTTAGGGTGGTCAGAGTATCTTCTTTCCAATTTCAATCCCGATCTTTAATTGCTGTATATTGCTCATATCTGCGTGCTAATAAATCAACTCTGTTATCACAACATCAAAGTGAACAGTTATTAGCGAGAGTTATAGACACGCAGACTATTATTTTCGAGCGGAGCGTTGTTTTTTAATCGATGATGGCTCCACAAATGTACTGATTTTAAAGATGGCAAACTAATTAAGTAGCCGATTACGGGCAAATTCCTCCAAAAAAATTATTAAAATATCATCATAATTGACAAAAATTGGATCAAGATTATTATAACATATATATCCTGAAGAATATAAGAATATCGTATATTTTTCTGTTTTTTTTTTACTGTAGTCGATCTTGTACTTTTCTAAATACTTGCGTTTTTTGAGTTTAGGTCCTGTAAGCCCCTTAATAATAATAAATAATTGTAGTCCAATGTTAAGCTAGTATAACTATACTATTGTATAAGGTAAGCCAGTGATGATAGTTGTATGTGTTTTAAAATAAAATAAAAAAATAAAAATTATTAATTTCGGGCGTTAATATAATTTCAAAAAAAGATGGTAGGAGTGGAGGGAGGCCTTTGCCCAGGAGTGGGACAGAGTAGGCTAGTAAAAAAAAACTACTTTCACTATTTTTAGTCTTACTAATGGTAACTATTGTTGCGTTTCAGATGAGATTAGTGAATATTTCGGTGTTAAAATAGCAATGTACTTCGCTTGGCTCGGACATTATACGCAGTCGTTGACGGTGCCTGCAGCTGTAGGATTTATATTTTGGGTAAGTTTCTTTATTTACCTATTTGAGTAAGTACATTTTACTGCCTCGTTGATCTAGTTATCGCGCAACGGATACTTGTGGAGTCATGATTTCGCATATAGACTCGCAGCCGGGACGTTAACTTAAGTGGCAAAAATAATATATGGTTGTACTTTATAGACCTCTGAATCAATCTTCATAGTTATAAAATTATCTTACTCAGGAGGGGTGGGCCCTCTGAGTAAGATAATTTTTATAACTATGAAGATTGATTGTTGATTGTATTCATTTTCGTTTCAGATTTGGCTTGGCACAGCAAATGATAATTGGAAAGACATAGCTTATGTATTGTTTTCGCTGTTTAACGTGCTCTGGGCGTGTGTATATTTAGAAACGTGGAAAAGGTATGTACTGAACCCGACGTTAATGTCATTTAACGTGACACATCGAGCTTTAGAAAGACACACAGAGTATGAGTGACAGAGACGACGCTATACAAAGCCGAACTTGCTACAACTCGATGTGCCATATGATCGGCACGTACTGTATACAGGCTGGATTTATGAGACAGGGCAGTAAGGTCTAGTACCTTAATCATTGTAGCTACACACAAAAATCCACCCTGTATATTAGGCATGTACAGACGCCAGCACATCAAGCTACTAAAATCTGTCATATTTCTTTAATAGATTTTCAACTTTATCGCTGAATCATAAGGTTCAAATTTGATTAGGAATATTTGACAGTTTCGGGTAGCTTGATGTGCTGGCGTCTGTACCTAGATTGTGTAATCTATATATATATATAATTCAAAGTCCTGACTGACTGATATATCAACGTACAGCCTAAAACGCTGGTCCTAGAGATATGAAATTTGGAGTGTGTGTTCTTTGTACAGAGTAGGTATCCACTAAGAAAGGATTTTTAGAAATTAAACCCCTAAGAGAGTGAATGTGGGAGGATGAAATTTCACGCAGACGAAGTCGCGGGCAATAACTGGTGCTAGTATTATAATTTTATTTGTTTGATTACAGATATTCCAATGTGCTGGCATATAAATGGGGCACGTTGGATCAGAGAGATGAGTTGCTGGTTGAACCGAGACCATTATTTCAGGTACTTAATTTTCATTCTTATTTAAAGACTAGTGGTACTAGAACTACATTCAGGTCGATCGATGTTGACTAGTCAATATTGATCGGCTCAATACATAAACGACTATCTATAACAATCAATGAGCGACCGACCATCGATGTGTTTGAACGTTCGAATCAATCGAATAAATACAGTTAGGCCGGTTTTAGTGCTTGACCGACCGTCGGTGCGTACGTCGGTCGCGCTTGTCATTTGTATGAAAATTCACAAGCGTACTGTCGGTCGAGCACTGTAACGACTTGTGAATTTTCATATAAATGATAAGCGCGACCGACGTACGTACCGACGGTCGGTCAAGCACTAAAACCGGCCTTATGGTCAATCGCCCGTAATCCAAATGCTTATGCGCTGTATAAATCTGTCGGTTTATCGATCGACCGTAATCAAATTGCACTAAAACTGACTAAATGCAGGTGGATTATCCAGCTCTGTCTATACTTTCGGGTAATAATGACCGTGTGTTAAGTTTGTTGGCTGATACATTATGGTACTCTTTTATTCCAGGGTGATATGAGCACAAGTACAGTGACAGGCCGGCCGGAGCCCGTGTACGCGGCGTGGCGGCGGCGCGTGTGGCGGCACTGCGTGTCGTTCCCGCTCATGTGCGTGTGCCTCAGCGTCGCTGCCTCCGCTACCTTCGCACTGCTGCGGGCTCAGGTATACACCTTCGTAGATGTGACGCATACTTTCTCCCAAATTGTTATTTTGTTTTGCTTATGTTTGTGTTTTTGAAGTGAAAACTTCTTTAGCGGCGCTGTGTACTTTTTTGGAATGGGTAAAAACTTCTAAATTCGCGTCAGGTCACGTGACCCTGATCGAAAATTCGTAAGACGTAAAACGTCAGACGTCTCGCCCACAGCCTCGATTCTAACTGTCAAATCAAAAAGCTCTAAATATTCGGGCGTAGACTGACCAAAATAATAAACTGTACTTAATTTTTTAAATATTTCTATTCTTTTACTACACAATTGAAGCTACATTTATTAGAAGAAGCTAAGAAAAGTGATAATTTGAAGAAAGCTCGACAGGCGAAACAAATACGAAAGTTTAAAACAATATTCCGTGATACAGATTTTATCCATATTTACAGGCTTTCTGAGGATTTAATTAATATATTGGAAGATGACTTAACTCCATATATGCGTCCGCGACTTCGTTCCAGTGGTTTAACCAAGAGGCTAAAGGTTTGTTTACATCTAGGTTTCTTGAGATATGATGGGTATACCTCACCACACACCAACAAAAGCCTATTGAATTCCTGATGTTTCAGATATTATGCACACTATCATTTTTGGCTAATGGAAGTTACCAAAAAATCATTGGGAAGAATGTAGACACATACATATCTCAGTCTTCTGCCTCTAGGGCAATCCACGAAGTTATTATTTACAATACAATGATAACTTAAACACAAGTCAAGATTGCACTTAATTCTAGCTTCATTCATTGATTTCAGGTGACTCAGGATATCCTCAAAGGCCTTATTTAATGACTCCCTTTAGTAATTCAGAAACTGAGACTCCAGAGCCATTACAACAATTTGCACAGCAGTGCAAGAAACAGTGTAGAGGACTATTGGAATCCTGAAAGGACGGTTCAGATGTTTATTAGTACATAGGGTATTGTACTATGATCCTATAAAAGTGGGAGAAATTGTGATGGCTTCCTGTGTTTTAAACGACATATGTAATAGAGCCGGGCTACCAGCTCCTATGATGATGAGACCAATGTGACTTAGATGAAGAATCTAGGTTACTTGGAATCCTGACACATCAGGCTCCAACACATGATGACTTAGAGAGTAGGCTGATAAGTAGGCGAGATTTAGTTAATCAATTATGGCGAGCATGTTGTATCTACAATTTATGCGTTCCTTTACAGATGTGGTTAACGTGTTTAGATAGAATATACTCACCATTATTGATTAGATACAATAAATAGGTATTTAAATTATTAATAAAAATATTATTATAATCAACAATTGTCATAACATTTAAGGTGTGTATTTAAAGTGTGGTGTTTAAGGTGTATATGATTAGTATAATATCAATAGCCTATAATAATATGTGCCTATTTATACCTTAGTCCCTATTTGTACTATATTTTTAAATGGGTAAGAGTGTATACAGGGGTATGAGAAATTAAACAGATAACTGCATTATTTTCTTTTTTATTTACTATTAAAAACAATCAATCAAATCAAAAATCATTTATTCAAAATGACTTTTGATATTCAGTTAGAAAAACTTGATTCTATACAATAGTAGGTATGCAAAGTAATTAACATTACAAGAAACAGGACATTTAATTAAATAATTTAGTATATACAATGAAAACTACCCAAGCAAAACAAAATTAAATAAGTACCTAAATAAAAGCCTGCAGGCATAAAGAGCATGCCCGCTAACAAACATTGACATTTACTACAAAAAAACAGTTCTTATACTTAAACTTCTTAACATCCATCTTAAATAAACTTAAAATTATCTAAACATAGTAGTAGATCCATGTTTCGGAGATTCAACTTCCTCGACTGATGGATGCTCATAAATCCTGCAGTGCCTGGGTCTGCCTTGACCATGACTCACTTATTTCCTTAAAAGTCGAACATCCTCTGCTGGTTGTCAATAAGAAGTCTCTCATTTTCCAAACACCTCTCTTTAATGGCGACAAAACATTCAGTCAGGCTCGCCATTTGGATTGCCTTTGAGAAGGTGGTGAGTGCTGGATCAGACGGCGGTGTGCCGTTCGATGCCTACGAGATGCTATGAACATAAAAATGCAACAAATTACTATACAGAGGTAAAACAAATATGTAAGTATCATCAACATCACATCACTCTCCCTCTAAAGGAATAGATATTACAATGTAGTATACATATTAGATGTAGTCTATATCTTGATTCTATTAGATGTAGTCTATATCTTGATCTTGATTGAATAAGGGCTGCTGTTGAAAAAACCTACAGAAAATCCCAACAAATTGGCCCAACCCGGGAATCAAAAGTGAGACCACTACTATGTAGTGCTTTTTACACTAAACCAATATTAACCAAATTATAATTAAGTTAACCTTACATGAAGATGCAATTGGGGCATTACTCCTATGATGACGCATTGCAAGACTGCAAGTGGTGATCTAGCCTCAAACTGTAATACAAAAAAAGTTATCTAAATATCCATTATAAAGTTAAAACATATTATTGTAAGACTTTTATTTAAAACTTCACCTTTTGTTCTGTATTAGGCTGGTTTTCCATTGGCACATTGTCCCTATACAAAGATGGGCCTGGTTGTATGTCCGTTCGCCCTGCAAATATAACATTACATTATTATATTTTATTAGAATTAACTTACTGGTATTGAAGGTGTGGACTGTTCGGTCTGGAGCATGCCTCTAGTAGATTGTTCTACAGGCAGTAATTGGTCAGTAGGTCGTCTTAGGGGTTGCTTAGGACTCTACAAAATTAAATATGAAAATTATAATTTCCAAGTACCTATACAGTTTTCATATTATGTAATGAAAGTATAGCACTTCTTGGCATGCTAAAACACACAATGTTACGTTACAACAATAAAGTTATACGTACATATTATAGTAAAACAATAGCTAATCATGTAATTTACTTAAATTTTATTAATATCTCGTGTATCATACAATACTCGTGGATGAGACAATAGTAATAATAGCCATATACTATCAGTGAAAAAATCATAATACTCACATTTCATTAGGAAGTTGTATTTATCCTCTTAGTCACAGAACTACCTATGTTAAAAGCACTCGCTGATACAAATAATCAAGCACCCAAAAGTTTAAAAACTACAAATTCAAGTGATTTTGTTAGCGTCGCGTCATCGGTTGTTATTGATGTCATGTTGACTTTTAATTCATCGTCGCGTCGCATTGCACGAATATAGCAAAGGAATCGTCATTCAGCCTTAAAATGTAATAAGAAATATGAAATAAGCTCTTTTAAATATGATATTGGTTATAGTTTAACTGTATTCCTTATAATACTTAAAGATAGACCTTTAATATATATTTTAAACCTATAAAACTCTCAGTTTTCTTTCTTCTCAATTCTCAGTTCCATGTGATTAGCGATGATGGTTCTGGTAATGATGATGATGAAAAAGTCGTTGAAATTATGGATGGAAGTTGATTTTCCTAGATTTTCTAGAGATAAACTTTTTAATGTAAAATAATTGTAATAGTTCTGAAGTGTTAAATTTTTAATGTAATATAAATTGTCATGTTTGTGTACGATAGCGCAATAAATGAATATTGTATTCCACCACATAAATAATAGTACTTTTATACTGATAATGAAAGCAATTCGTACAAAATTATTCTCTAACCATTCCAAAATATTAAAAATGCACAACGTTAATATTCAAGTTTTCACTTCTGCCGGCACTCCCGGAGTGCAACCCGTCGTTTTTTTTTATTTTTACGCGTCATGTTTGCCGTAAATAAACGGATGTTCTTTCTTTCTTCGTGTGTTAGAGTACTACGAGTACAGTGACAGGTCACAAGCCAACAATGTTCCCGCTGCTAGAACTCGGGTCACTCCACAGACTCCACTCAGTATGTGGGACGTAATCCACCAAGCGGGCCCAATGTGGGACAGTGGATGTCTTAAAAAAATTTGCTTCTAGAGCACCGCGTTTCCTAATGATGTTTTCTGTCAGCGTTTTTATAGCAGTGGTGCTTGACCTTTTAACCGCCAAACTGTCTTACAAATGTACAAATTATAAGCTATGTTCTGCTCAACACGCCAGCTTCATAACTAAAAACTGTATGCACAATTTGCACAGTTTTGGCACAATTTGACTTATCGTTTATTTGTTACTACGGTGGGTCTGAAACAAATTGCACAAAGAAAAGGTCATGCCTACCTGTGCTCGATAGAACACAACTACTACTCTATAAAATAATATTTAATAGTTCTGGTGATGCTTGGGGGAGGCCTAAGTTCAGCTGTGGACGTCTTTAGACTGAAATGATGATGAATGAAACACTTTCTTCAACAGGACTGGTGGGAAACAAACATAATATATTTGACATGGATACCACGCGCCTTGCTCGCTATTATCATAGCGGTTGAAGAGGAAGTGTACGCCAGAATAGCGAGGTGGCTCAACGATAAAGGTAATGTAGCATTTTGCTTTTATTTGTATGAATAAATGTGTGAAAGAGGTTGAGTTTTCTTTTGTTTTGTCTGTGATCTTAGGGCAGTGGTTTTGTTTTGTTTCAGTGTTACGTTTTAGACCAAAGTTTTGAATGTTTTGTTTGGCTCATGGCATTAAACCCGTCGCCATTGTTTAAAAATAATTGACTATTTTTTAACTTATACAATTCAGAGGTCTCAGGCAAGACTTGTTTTCACTAGGGATCAAATTTCTTTCGACAATTGTCGCTAGATACCTGACGACGCCTTGCGATGTCGACCAATGTCGCCAGACATCTTTTCTCACGATCTTTTCATTTTTTCATGTCTCTAGCGATCTGTCGCGGGACACTTGTCTCCTATTCAATACGAAGCTTAAAGTGTCAAACACTTCGCAAAATTCTGTAACGCGAAACGCCTAAAGACTTGAGCGAGTGATTCCTATCTATTCAGAAAGCATTCAACCATTTCATAACCATGTAAAAATATTATGTAGATATCCCTTCTTTAAAAACCACTGACCTAAGAATGTTTTATATTGTGACGTTTTCGTTTGTGTGCAAGCAATTCTTTAGTTTGGATACATTTTAATAACAGTCGAAACGAGGTGTGATTTTAACGTAGATAACCCGTAAATATGTACATTTTTGGTTCCAAATTAATACTATGGTATAATATATAATTGGAAAAATGCTACGCGTTGTCTTTTCGCACGTATCCAGAAATATTCTATTCTGTACGTGTTCTTTACTGTCCATAAATGCTAGATAAACATTCAAAATCTACTTCTCTTTTTTTTAAACTTTATTCTATCTTTCTCTTTATTTATTTATTTACCAAACGGATATGTGCGAACAGAACAAAAAAATATTTGACAAATTCTGCATGACACTTAGTTTTGAAATTGAGATTTTTCTTCGTATAGCAATATTTAGAACATCAATTATTATATAAACAATATTAATAATAAATAGTCGAATAATCGAACTTTAAATAGACACATTTAGTTACTAGTACTTACAATAAGTAGAAAAACACAGTGTGTAGAACTTATACTATAGCGCATATTATTTTTCTCTTTACTGCTTACCAAATGGGACTGGACACTACAAAAAAATAAAACAAATAAAAAATATGGTAACACTGAAAATTTTGACGTTTTATTTGAACAGAGAACTATCGACTCGAGACAAAGTATGAGAATCACCTGATTGTGAAAATAGCATTGGTTTGTATTTTAAAAAAATGCTGTAAAAAAACTAACGCCATACTCAAATGCTAAGCTTTCATCACGCTTTGCTTCTAGAAAGTAAACGGAGAAGGTTATTAACCAAACAGATTGGTAAATAGAATAATAATCTGAAGGCACAGTGAATTAGCTTGCACGCTGTTCTTTTTCGCTTGCATGCGAATTTAAAAAGTAATGATTTTTCTTGTAGCGTGTACTGTCAACAAAATTAGTTAGTAACAAGGCTGGAACCTATATATTTTTCACCTACCTGGGGGCTTAAAAAGGCCACTTTGGCTTAATCATAAAAGGATGCCATTATGAATCATAATATGGCGAAGACAGTCCGTGTTTTTCTTTTTTTCGCTGCACTACGTAGGTATAATCAAAGTGATTGGATTGGATTGATTGGTATTTTAGCACAGACAAAAAAAAATAACTGAAAAATCTTTCACCAATGGGGTTTGATACGATTAACTTAACAGTTAACTATCCATTATGATTCATAATGTTATCATTTTATGATTCTGCCAAAGTGGCCTTTTTAGGCCTCCTGGTGCGTGTGCTGAGTAGCCAAGTTACGACACCGCGCTTATTTTATTTGTATATCCATTGATTTTGTGTGTATAGTCAACTTCGTACGTGCTTTACCACTTTAAAAAAAAATTCTAGTAAATTAAAACTTCATTTAGGTTGAAACTATCTAGCTGTCGCATAGACAAATCGACTCTGTCGTTTTATGATGCGCAAGTGACATTCAATCTTCAGGTGATGATGCATTTACGAGGTCGCCTATACAGACAAAAAATAATAAATGTAAAAAGAACAGAAAAGTAAATTGTATCTACAAAAATTATAACACGTTATCATTATCAGTTAATATTTCGTGCGTACTGCAAATTTAGATTTCAAGCCTGTTGCAAAGTTGGTTACTTCAAGTTCAAACCCGAATACCAAACTATTTTGATGACTGTACATTTGACATTTAAGTATTCAACCTTATTTGAATTCATACTTTCTGTTGTCTGTTTAACTCTTGTAAAGTTAAAACAGAACTGGCCCTGAACCACTGCTATGGATTTTGATAAAATAATGGCGTCTTGTAACACCCACTTCTGTGTAGGCTTATATGCACTGGTCCAATGTAAATAACATAGATATTTGGGCACATCAACAGTATGATAACGCTCTTATAGTCCTTAAAATAAATTCTTACAAAGAGAAAAGATTACTTTTACAAATAATATTAATTTTCACATCTTTTAAACTTTTGTTACGTAGATATTAGTTTTAAGGCTGATTTTTCAATAATCTCGGGCCGTATTACGAAGTATTAATGCCATCATGATTCCAGTGCGAAAGGGATTGTGCTACCGGTCATGTATAGCTCCGTCTCTCTCTTAAATTGGAATCATGATGGCATTAAACCGTCATAATACGGCACCAGATAGCTTTTATTTGAAGAATGAATATTGTATTTGACAGTTATTTTATATAGAAATGTCAAAGTTTCATATTTGTTATTTAGATAAAAGTTATCTAACTATTGCAAAATGAGCCCTAAATATATTTGATTTATGTTGAAACACTGACTAATATAATTTTAATCATAAATAAAATTCCATTATTATTAAAGTATTTTGTTGTAGACCGTACATAGTTCGCTTTTGATGTGTTTAGAGATTTTTAGGTTGTATTAGTAAAATGTGGTGTTTTGTTTTCAGTTTCAATTCCTGAACTCGTTCATGAGTTTGTTCTATATTGCGTTCTACCTGCAGGATATGGATAAATTAAAAGAGGTTGGTAACTATCATATTGAATATTACTAATATTCGCGTAACAAAAACAACTTGAAAACGCATTAAAAAATAAAGTTTTCTGAAAAATAAACATGTTTCGGATTAATAAATCCTGTAATTAAAAACGTTAAAAATCTAGTCGCATTCACATTTCAGCGACAATCAATGTCAAAAATGTAGGGAAATTAGAGGTATTTTTGACAGATTGAGTCTGAGATCAGACTGTGGACGTTCTTAAAATACGAGAATTGCTCTGGAATCAAGTCTCGTTATTGTAAACTGGCGTTTTAGATGCTTTTTACAAGTAATTGACCTGCCAGATTATCGGGATTGCCCTGCCGGGTCAGCGGGATTGCACTGCCGGGTTAGCGGGATTGTCCGAAAGAGTTACCGCTGGCCCGGAACATAAAGTGCTAAGGAAGGAACACGGGTGGGTTTTAGTAAGAGTCTGACACTCCCTTCCGCTCCACCCAGAGCGGGAGGGGTCATTTGATGAATTCCCATGCTCAAAAAAAAATGTAATTCAAAATGCTAAGAGAACTCAGAAGGATTATGATTAATTATGAAACTATTTATAGAGTATCGTTCACTGAATACTCATTGCCAGTTAATAAAACCGTTCATAGCAATAATGATTAAAACTAAACGTTTGTTCACAGCAACTAGCCGTTTTGTTGATAACTAGACAAGTGATTGGTAATTTGAAAGAATCAGCTCTGCCGTATTTGATTGAAAACTTGAGACTGGCCAAGATTTGTGTCGATGTATTCGGAGCTATCAGTCCGAGCAAGAGTAAGTATATATGATATCTAACTATTTTTATGGTTCTGTATCAAAAAAGGTGCAAATGAGATCTCAACTAAGCCTGTGCTGTCTGACTGACACATCTTTAATATCGTATTACAATCCTTTCATAATTATTTTACTCCTGACAGCAGCGACCTTATTGTAACGACAATAAAGATCACAGTCATTTTGACAGACCTGTCAGTGACAGCAACCGAATAGCAACCTTATTGTAACAATAATAAAGATCACAGTGATTTTGACAGACCTGTCAGTGACAGCAACCGAATGGCAACCTTATTGTAACAATAATAAAGATCACAGTCATTTTGACAGACCTGTCAGTGACAGCAACCGAATAGCAACCTTATTGTAACAATAATAAAGATCACAGTGATTTTGACAGACCTGTCAGTGACAGCAACCTTATTGTAACGACAATAAAGATCACAGTGATTTTGACAGACCTGTCAGTGACAGCAACCGAATAGCAACCTTATTGTAACGACAATAAAGATCACAGTGATTTTGACAGACCTGTCAGTGGCAGCAACCTTATTGTAACGACAATAAAGATCACAGTGATTTTGACAGAGCTGTCAGTGGCAGCAACCGAACAGCAACCTTATTGTAACGACAATAAAGATCACAGTGATTTTGACAGACCTGTCAGTGACAGCAACCTTATTGTAACGATAATAAAGATCACAGTGATTTTGACAGAGCTGTCAGTGGCAGCAACCGAACAGCAACCTTATTGTAACGATAATAAAGATCACAGTGATTTTGACAGACCTGTCAGTGACAGCAACCTTATTGTAACGATAATAAAGATCACAGTGATTTTGACAGACCTGTCAGTGGCATCAACCGAATTGCAATCTTATTAAAATTAGAATAAATATCACTGTGGCGTTGACAGTGATGCAAAATCAGAGGTAAAATAACTGTGACAGGACTGTGCCTAGCCTCTTGCAAGTGGCCGTAAGTCGACTGCTGAACAAAGAATTCAGGGTTCGTTTCCTAGGTGGAGCAAAGTTTTATTGGATTTTTTCTTATGGAATTTAGCTGTGGCAGCCCGAAGTCTGGATCTTTACCCGATTGATGATAAAAAACTCTCTCTTATTACTTAGAACTTCTTTATTTCAAGGAACGTAATATAACTGGGCAGATAGATGGTTTGCTTTAAATTCAACCAAAAAAAAAGGAAACTTACACGTGATAGAAGTAAAACTTTAAAAAATAGGAGAGATTTAGTGTGTGAGGTGCTTCTGGCTAAGTAATATCAGCCGCACGGGTCGATCGATCAGGCTAAGCTGCGCTTGCCGCGATTGGTCCGTGGATGGGTGACCATCTTTACATACCAAGATCTTTCCGTGCCTCGGAAAGCACATTAAGCCGTTGGTCCCGGCTGTCATTCGTGAATCTTTAACAGTCGATACGGGTCGTCAGAAACCCGAAAATGTGACAACCAGTCTTACCAAGGAGTATCGTATTACCCAGTAACTGGGTTGTGGCGGTCAGATAGGCAGTCGCTCCATGTTAAATACTAGTATTCAGCTGCATCCGGTTAGACTGGAAGCCAACCCCAACATAGTTGGGAAAAAGCTAGGTAGATGATGAGGAGAGATTTAGTGTGAAAATCTGATAGAGAGAGAGAGATAGATAGAATTATATCTTTCTTCTCTCTCATGTAACGAAATGTGCCTAAACGTGACGCGTCCTTGAAATTTCACCTAACTGACTATTTGACCCACTTTCGATAGTTATGTTTAATTATGCACACTTTTCTAGTCTTTCGAGTAATACAGACGCCATTTTAGACAAAATGTCTTGTATATTATGACGTGGCACTTTCCTTTACAGTGCCAACATCAACCGAAATAACGGAGCTATTCGACAAGAAGACAGACTCCTCGGGAGATCCTCCAGAAAACAGTCTCGTGAACGGAGGCACTGATAAGGACTCCGAGCCTCTTGTCGGACAGAAGGTGTTGCATCAGGCGGAACTGGAGTCGCAGTTGTTCAAGGTAGGAAGAGTTAAGTGTTTCTTCATTGAAAAGGACAGGTCTTCCGACCAGACGGGCGTAAGGCCGCTATCCCACTGGCGTTTTACGAGCGTTGACGTCAACGTCGCGTCTGCGCGGCGTCGACGCTGCGCAGACGCGACGTTGACGTCGCGTCATCGCGTAACAAGCATAAAACGTCCGCTGAACGCGACGTTAACGTCGCGCGATGATACTATTGCCAACAAACGCGACGTTAACGTTAAGCAGACGCGACGTTGACGTCGCGTTCAGCGGACGTTTTATGCTTGTTACGCGATGGCGCGACGTTGGCGTTGGCGCTTTTTTTAAAAAAAACGCCAGTGGGATAGCGGCCTTAATGTGAATAAAGAAAAAAACATATTTATTGGGATGCGCGCAGTATTATTTTTCATTTTTGTTTTCTTAAAAAAATGTGGTTATTGGCATGAAAATAAAAATACTTTAAAACTTATAAAAAGACAGTAAACAATGCTAAGCAAAGTCTGGATGGAGATCAAAAACCCAGACAAGTCCGGACAAATCCGGACGGATGGAAACCCTAACCCCTCGAAAAAGTTCATACAAATTCATTTATTAATTTTGTGTAAAAGTAACATTGTTTTATTGTCCACAGTACGACGGCACATTCGCCGAATACCTCGAGATGCTAACACAACTGGGTCACGTGGTACTGTTCTCATCTGCCTTCCCGCTGGCCGCTGTGTGTGCGCTTTTGAACAACGCGGCGGAAATACGAGCGGACGCGTTTAAACTGTGCCACGTCGCGCAAAGGCCGTTTGGAGAACGTGTGAAGAGTATTGGAAGTTGGCAGGTATGTGGAATGTGTTTTGGGTATCGAAGCTGTTATCTATAAACCAAGGAGGTGATACTTGTGTCTGAGCAAAAATCAACCCGGCTTGAAAATATCACATCCACGCGGACAAAATGTCAGGTAAAACCTATTTTACCATAAGGACCAAGACTTCAGAACCTAAATGGTTACCAAAAAAATTAAAGGTTCCGTGTAAACAAATTCATTTGCCCATCCTCAGCTTGAGTCCACTGTTGGGCATAAATTATGACCTCTTCAATAGCACGCCATTTAACTCGATTTCCGACTACTCTCATCCAGCTGCTAGCAGTCACCTTAAAATGATCGTCGCTCCACCTAGCCTGAGGGCGTTCCTCCATACGTGTGGCGGTATCTATAGTCAACTTACCTCAAGAAAGTTATGTCACTGTTTATTTTCAGCACGCAATGGAAACCATGGTAGCAGTGGCGGTTCTAGTAAACTGCGCGCTGATTGGTCTTTCAGGACCGGTACATAGAATGTTACCCGACGCCACTCCCGCGCAGACTATTCTCGTCATTGTGGCTTTAGAGGTAAGGTGCAATTTGTGTTGTCGTTGGTTGCAAGTGCGACTGCCTAGCGCTTGTCAGCTGTTCTGGGGTCGGTTCGATTTCTGGGGATTTCCGTTAGATTAGATTTCTCATTTAGCAGCTCAGCAACTGGAATATGGCTTATAAGATGCGACTTATACATAACTGGCGAAACGTACGTTTGGTAACATTTCGCCACTTATGTTTTTGCAGAGCTATAGCATACACTTCTGCCCCTGCCCTTTGGGGAATACAGGCATTCACAAAATATAGAAAAAATATAGAAAAATTGATTTATTGCCACAGAATGCATATAAAAAAGATAATTTAACTCGAGTAAATGAGCATGATTTAGATAATGCAATCCATGAAGACGCACCCCACTCTTCTTACTAATCGCTAGTGGTTATCGCTAGTTAATTCTGTTAGTGTTTTAGTTTTTTGATACACACTAATTACCCACTAGTAAGTAATTTGCACACTTGTACTGTTAGCGATTAGGAAGAAGAGTGGGGCGCGTCTTCGTAGATGGCGCTATCTATAATTATATATGTGTATCTATTTCAGCACGTAATCCTGGTGATAGTACTAGCTCTCCGTATAGCCATACCGGAGATTCCAGCGTGGTTGGCTACTGAGATGGCGAAGGTCGAGTTCCAAAGGCGAGAGGCTATCAAGAATGCTCATGCTCCGCTTATGGTAAGAACATGTAGTCAAGTACTAGTTAACAATTATGTCTCAAATAGGTTTAGAGGGACCCGTGGGTCGCAAATAACAGCCGCACAGATCCATCGATCAGGTTAAGCTACGCTTGCCGCGGTTGGTCTGTGGATGGTTGACCATCTTTACATACCGAGACCCCTCCGTGCCGCGAAAAGCACGTTGAACCGTTAGTCCCGGCTGTCATTTGTGGACCATTGACAGTCGTTACGGGTCGTCAGAAGCCCGAAAGTCTGACAACCAGTCTTACCAAGGGGTATCGTATTACCCAGTAACTAGGTTGTGGAGGTCAGGTAGGCAGTCGCTCCATGTAAAATACTGGTATTCAGCTGCATCCAGTTAGCCTGGAAGCCGACCCCAACATAGTTGGGAAAAGGCTAGGCAGATGAGGTTTAGAAAGAGCCAAATGAGTGACAGAAGCTACTTTTGACATAGCCGAAGTTTTTGTGAACTCAAAATGTAATATTAACGGCTGCGTACTATATCCACTTTTTCATTTGTATTTAGACTTCACCATACACCCATCAGGCACGCACCATATTTAGATGCAGACGTCGATCACCCGCGTTTTATTGCACCCTAATACAATGGTACTTACGTGATTTAAGCGCATTGGCAATTTTTTGAGATGGGAACAAACCATTGAACTAGCGCCACTGTTACTGTAAGCGTCACCGCGCGTATTTTGTTTATAGGACGATTAAAAAAAATACCCGCTTCGGATGTGTTCGGCTGTCCTCGGGATATACTCGGTTTTAATGTATATCCGATATGTCAGAGAGTGGTGGCAAAGTATTCCGTTTGTGTTTTGTTTTCACTTCTGTGGGCACTCCCGGAGTGCCACTGTTTCTTTTTTTCATATTTCAGAATTTTGCCCATAGTAAAAGTTGTTAATTTTCATGTGCACAACACTGACACTCCCAGATATACATATACCGACACCAATCTCGTCTGTGAAATGTCACCAACTAAAAAAAAGCCTTTATCTACCAGTATTTCTCAATCCTAATAAACACTTTTTTCTTCAAGTCCGAATGTACTTCACAAGACGACATCCGACCGTCGGCCCGCAACACGCCCCGTACAGTCACACCAACCACTCCAAAACAGCCACCCATCGACAAATCCATCGAAAAGAAGAAGTTGTGTATTGGCAAGATACCTGAAATACCGCCTTTCAGGTAAGTGGCACATAAACTTTATTGTTAGTACGGTCAACTGCAACTGCAAACTAGAACTACGAAATTCACTCTAAGACCCGTTGTACATACAGTACCCGGCGATAAATATTGCACATCGACCTTTGGAAAGAGACAATCGGCTAATTTCGGCTTCGTAGAGCGTTATCTCTGTCGCACGAAATACAAACAGTCCGGTATCTATTAGGAGCTGTTAAAACAATTATGATTTGCTTCTTTTGATAATTATTTTTATTTTTTCTTTGTATAAAATCGATAGATTTGAATAGGTCGATGTGCAATATTTATCGCCGGGTACTGTACAGACTACAGAGGACCAATTTCTCGTAATTAAAAACAATCGAATTCTAGTCGCAATCTCATCTCAGCGACAATCAATGTCAAAAATGTAGGGAAATTAGAGGTATTTTTGACAGATTGAGTCTGAGATCAGACTGTGGACGTTCTTAAAATTACGAGAATTGCCCCTCTGATATTTCCACAAAATTTCGCCTCAAAAACAAACAGTTTTTAATGTTCATTAGTCATATCGCGAATCAACCATCATCGGCAGTAAATATCGCTTGCTGGCTACCCTCCAAATTTTAATTTACTTTTATTTTCTTGTTTTCAGTTAATTTGGCACAAGTATTAAATGGATGGGTGTGTAGCGAAATAATGTTTTTTTCCTTAACGGTATTTTAAGCTTGTTTTTAATATTTTAAGTTTTTTTTTTTGCAATATATCTCTTTTTTAACCGTAATAGAAGTTTTTTTTTATACGATTCCTTAATATAAAGGTTTACAGGTCATTTTATTGTACTCTGATTTGGATAATTGGCTACCCTATATTTGGCTCAAGCAGGGCACAGGGCAGAAAATCCGTAGTGAAAAATGACAAGTCGAAACTCATCATTGTATTAAACCTACTGTTCGACTGAATTTAACACAGATATTGAAAACCTGATGTAAATGTGTTATCAAACTGCTACTGTAAAAGAACAACGATCAATCAAATTGTTTGACTACAGGTTAAATTAGATAGATTTCCTGAAACCAGCGGTGCTATTCTGTAAAAATCTCACCGTGAAAACTTAGGTGAAGTGAGCGTGGAGTGAGCTGTCAATAGTGTCAATTCCTAGCAAAAGCCTAACTCACTCTCTCACTTCACCCAAGTTTTCACGGTGAGATTTTGTTAACCTTTCAGTAAAAGTTTTTTTTACGTGGATACACACAATTAAAGACTTGAACTCGTACACGAGATATTATATTGTAAAATACATGAGCAACGCATTGGCGAATATTCAAAAGTCATTCAACATTCAAATCAACTTAGACAGAATAGAATCAGAACCATAAATCAAACTGTGACTGTATCAAAGAAGGTCAACATTCAACACTTCCCCTCAATCACTGTTTGAACTCAAACATCACCACTGGCTCAACTGGCTTAAGAAAAACCTAAGCGCAAGTTCATAACACAGAACTTATGTTTAGGAGCACACAAAGATTTAGTTAGTACATCAGCCACCATTTCCTGAGTAGGTAAATAATTCAACTTGATTACATGATTATTCACAGCCTCCCTAACATAGTGGTACCTGATATCTATGTGCTTAGTCCTCCTATGAAACACTGGATTGACACTAAGTTTCTGAGCAGACTGATTGTCATTGAACAAACCGACGATTAACCCAGAACTACCAGTCAATTCAGTAACCAAGTCCCTAAGACAACGTGCCTCCTTAGCAGCCTCACTAAGAGCAACGTACTCAGCCTCAGTACTTGATAAACTAACACATGTTTGTTTTCTGCATTCCCAGGAGATGGTGTTTCCCCCATACTTAAAAACAAACCCCGAAAATGATTTTCGGTCGCGTACGTCACCGCCCCAGTCCGCATCTACAAACCCCTCAATGTTAACATGACCCGACCTTCTAAACACAAGACTAACGTTTTGAGTTCCTTTAAGATACCTCAATACACGTTTCGCAGCCCTCCAGTGTTCCATAGTATGACACGTATTAAACTGGCTTAAGTACGAAACTGCATACGTAATATCTGGCCGTGTAAAAACACTCAGATACATAAGGGAACCTATCAATTCCCTATACGGAACATTACCTTCGCCTAACACACTCGTATCAGTAAACTTAATGTTTGGGTCCAAAGGAGTCTGGACTGGTTTGCATTCCGACATACCGAAACTGTCGAGCAAGCGCTCAATATACCTCGCCTGACAAAGCTTAAGAGTTTTGTTCGTCCTCTCACGCTCTAATGTGACCCCGAGAACATGCCGCACCGCACCTAAGTCCTTAATCTTAAATGGTTTACGTAAACTCTCTTTCAGCTCTTCAGCCATGCGTGCATCATTGTAACACACAATGAAATCGTCGACGTACAAGGCAATGTAAACAACCGACTTACCATTTCTTTTATAGAAGATACATTGTTCAAGTTGGCATTGAACAAAACCTGTCAGCAGAAGCACGTCCTTCACCCTCTGATACCAAGCTCGTGAAGCTTGTTTCAGTCCATAGACTGCCTTTTTTAATCTGTAGACTTTATTTTCTTCACCAGGTGAAATGAACCCCTCCGGTTGAAACATAAAAATTTCCTCATCTAAATTACCATTTAGGAACGCCGTCTGTACGTCCAGATGGTCTATATCGAGTTCCATGTCTACGGCTATCGCCAACAATAGTCGCAACGAACTATACCGTACTACCGGTGAAAACGTCTCAAAATAATCTTCACCATACTTTTGGGTAAAACCCTTGGCTACTAACCTAGCCTTATATCGGGCTATCTTCCCCTCGGCGTCACACTTAATTTTGAAGATCCATTTATTCCGAACCACGTTTTTGCCCATAGGACGATCCACCAACTCCCAAGCCTCATGCTGATTGAACGAATCAATCTCCACCTGCATAGCTTGCTGCCACAAGTCGCTCTGCCCTGAGCCTAGAGCTTCCTTAACAGTGCGCGGTTCAGTTGGGATCTCATCATGTGCGTACAAACCCTTAGGTTGTCTAGATCTAAGATTGTACCTCGGTTCCGGAGGTTCTACCACCTCCTCAACGCTATCTTCAAAAACCAAAGTGTCGTCGCCGCCATCATCACCGCTCGCAGACACAACCGGTTCAACATTCCTCGTTACCGGCTCTTCAGTGACAAACTCCCGAGCTGCATCACCAACCACCTCACTCTCAGGCACGCTTGACTTCCACTCACTGTTGGAATCGTCAACTTCTTCCCCTGAAAGAAATATTTCTATAGTGGGTGATCCATGTCCAGTTCCTAGCTTTCTGGCTGGGAACACACTTTCATTAAATTTGACATCACGGCTTCTTTTAATATTATGTGTCTCAGAGTCATACAACCTGTAAGATCTTCCATTGTCTTCATAACCGACAAAAATATATTTCTTACTCTTAGGTTGCAACTTATTACGCTTAACGTCATGGATATGTATAAAGGCCTCGCAACCGAAAATCCGTAAGTGGTCATACTTTACCCTATTACCCGACCAAACCTCTTCGGGCGTTTTCCCACCTAATCTACTAGACGGAGACCGATTAATAAGGTACCCGGCAGTGTTAGCCGCCTCAGCCCACATCTTGTGATCCAAACCCGCGTGATACAACATACAACGTACCCGTTCCAAAAGAGTTCTGTTCAACCTCTCTGCCGCACCATTCATTTGAGGCGAATACGGAACAGTGACCTGATGCACAATACCCTTCTGTCTGAAGAATGAGCTTAGCTCTTTATTTACGTACTCCGTACCGTTATCACTGCGTATTGCCTTTACCTTGGATTCACATTGGTTTTCCACGAGCCTAACAAAGTCCATGGTGACGCTAGCTACTTCGCTCTTATTTTTCAAGAAGTACAAGAATACTTTCCGCGAGTGATCATCCAGAAAAGTTAAAATGTACCGCTTACCTGAGTGGGACGCAAGAGGAATCGAACACAAGTCTGTATGCACCAGATCTAACCGCTTAGCCGCTACGTCACGACCAGATTTCTTGAACGGAAATCTTATTTGTTTTCCAAGAATACAAACATCGCAATTATTTGTAATTTCTGCATTCTGAAAATCAATAACGTGTGACAGTAACTTTAAGCTGTCATAACTCAAATGACCCAACCTATGGTGCCAAGACTCCTTTGAAACCTCTTTATTCACACTACTTAAAGCTACCGCGTTAGTATGCAGTTTGTATACCCCGCCATCAGACCTAACATTAGCTATACAAGATTTATTTCTAAAAATCTTACAAGTAGACTCAATAAACTCCACTCTAAGCCCTTTAACTGCTAAACTATTTACAGACAGTAAATTAACACTCATTCCCGGAATGTACATCACTTCTTTAAGAGTCAAAACATAATCTCTGAGTTTCAAACACACATTACCGATACCAACGCATTTCAAAGTCTGTCCGCTTGCCACGTTCACCTCTACACTCCTTGTAGAAAAATCGTGTATCCAGTCTCGCCGTCCCGTCATGTGACTCGACGCACCCGAGTCAACGTACCACGTGTCAGCCAAGAACCGAGTTGCGACCATCGCAACACTTTTCTGGGTACACTCCTTCTTAACGTGACCAGACTTCCCGCAGTTCCAACACCTCGGCTTCTTCTCTTGGCGCCTCTTACCAGACCTTTTCTCTGACTTATCAGCAATCAGGCAATCTCCACCTTTGCAATTATCAGACCACTTCGTATTCTGTAGCAGTTTAGCCTTCACGAAGTCACTGGTTAGGTCACTCACACTACTCTCCAAGGCCATGATCATTGGATCAAACTTAGGAGGTAATCCCTGAAGAATAATCGCCGCCAGGAACTCATCGTCAATCGGTTTATTTACAGCCGCCAACTGTTGCGACAACGACAAACATTCGCCAACATATTTGTCCATATTACCACCAAAGTCGTCTAACTTTACCGAGCACAGCATCCGCAACAGTTTTAATCTCCTGCCTATGCCCTTATCGTCATACGCCTTCTCCAGGTTCAACCAGGCATCCTTACTTGTCTTCGCAGTCATCACGTGGGACACGCATGAAGCGTCCACTGACAGGCAGATCTTAGCCAACGCCCTTTCATTCTTACGCCGTTTCAGCTCCGGATTAGACTTATCGCACTCCGGATACCCGTCGATAGAACACCAAAGATCGTCATGGATAAGCAGGTTTCTCATATTAAACTTCCAGAGGAGGTAATTGTCTCGCCCCTTCAGTTTCTCAATACAAAGCCCACTTACGCTTCCGCCTCCTGCAGACATAGTTGCCAGGTCTTGTTCGCTCATTGTATCTTAGTAAAATTCCACATCTTTGCGCACTCTGGGCCCATAACCCTGTTAACCTTTGAGTAAAAGTTTTTTTACGTGGATACACACAATTAAAGACTTGAACTCGTACACGAGATATTATATTGTAAAATACATGAGCAACGCATTGGCGAATATTCAAAAGTCATTCAACATTCAAATTGTAGCGGAGTACTGCCTCTAAGGTTATATCAGGGAAGATAAAGTATACGACTGGCACGATTTGAGACACTATATTTTTATAATATGGCACACAAATACAATTATGACTTAGGATTACTGAGATTAATTTAGATTGATCACAAAACATAAATTAGAGTAGATTATTATATTGATAGAGATTGGGTACGTCTATCAGCAGACGTTTATTCAACAGGAAGTCAATCAGTGACATAGAGCAATGTTGCTATTATAAATAAATGTTGAGAATACCATAAAATATTTAACACTTCCCCTTATTCTCAACATTCATACTCTTCAATACTTCTAAAGAGCTAACAAAGAACAAGTGACTCTAACTACATGCAGACTAAACATTAACTCTACATGCAATCCTTACATGCCCAATCCAAGGAGACTCTACTATGTACAATAATACAATATAAAATCATTTACATTCAATACATAATGTCAACAGTTAAAACATTAGGTATATTATAATAATAACAGACAACAATTTATCAACTTAAATTTAAATCTTTCACAAAATTATTATGTTTCACAGAGCAAAGTGCCTTTGTGAAAATATCAGCTGTCATATTACTAGTAGGAACATATCTTACACTAACATCGTACATTTGTATTAGATCTTTAACAAAATGGTATCTAAGGTCTATATGTTTTGTTCGTCTGTGAGAATATTCTTTAGCCAATAACAATTTCTGAGCGCTTTGGTTATCATTATAGATAACTATACTAGGGCTTTTATTGATAATTTCACACATGAAATTCTTAATAAAACACAATTCTTTCGCTACATCACATATGGCTACATATTCTGCCTCTGTACTGGACAAGGCTACGCAACGCTGTTTCCTAGATTCCCAGCTAACGACATCCCTGCCCAGCTTTACAACAAAACCTGTGTAAGACTTCCTATCTGACACATCATTTGCCCAGTCAGCATCAGTAAAAGCTTCAATATTTAAACAATTACTTTTATAGAAACAAAGTCCAAGATCTATAGTGCCTGCCAAATATCTTAGAACACGTTTGGCAGCCACCCAATGACTGTTATCAAAATTAGTCAAAAATTGACTTAGCTGACTAATACAAAATGTTATGTCAGGCCTGGTACATACAGATAGGTACATTAAACAGCCGACTAACTGTCTGTATTGATAAATGTTATCATCTAATGGTTCTGATTCTGACTTTAACAATTTATTATTCATTATCATAGGTGTGGAAACAGTTTTACAATCAAGCATATTAAATCTCTTAAGTAAGCGTTTTATATATTCTGCTTGGTCCAATTTTAAAACTTTGTCATCTCTAGTCAGTCGCATACCTAAACAAGATTTGAGTGGACCCAGGTGCTTAACTGAAAAATTACTTTCTAACAATTTACATAAGTTCTTAGTATCACAAGTGCTTAAAATATAAAAGTCATCCACATACAAGGCAATAATGGTGAGTTCCTTGTTATTTCTATTCACATACACACATGGCTCACACTTACTTTGTATGTAGCCGTTTTCAGTTAACAATTGGTGCACTTTCAAATTCCACATCCGACTGGCTTGCTTTAAACCATAAATACATTTAGATAAAAGACACACCTTGTTTTCGTCAGAAACAAAACCCATAGGTTGCTCCATATATATTCTTTCATTCAAGTCTCCATGTAAAAATGCGGTAGTTACATCTAAATGTTCTATCGACATATTATAGTGTTGTGCAAGGGAAAATAAAATACGCATTGTCGAATGACGTACAACAGGAGAAAACGTATCAGAAAAATCTATTCCCTCTTTCTGACTAAAACCGCGAGCAACTAAGCGAGCTTTAAATTTATCAAAGTTTCCCGATGTATCATGTTTCACCTTGTACACCCATTTACATTTCACAATATTGGACTTTTCAGGCCTTTCTACTAACTTCCATACTTTGTTTTTCAATAATGATTCATACTCATTCCTCATAGCAATTACCCATTCATTACTATTTGAAGATGAAATAGCCTGTTCGTAAGATTGCGGCTCATCAAATATTGAGTTGGCAAACATACTCATTTCGTAATCGCCATACCTGATAGGTGGTTTACCACGATTACTACGCAAGGAACGGCCGCCGACAGTCACAGGGACCTCCCCCGTACTAGTCGTGCCTCCTCCGCGCGCCAACGTCTCTCCGGAAGACGCTGGTTGTGTCTCCAGCTCCTCTACAGAGAGTTCTCTGTCTGGCACACTGCCGCCAGATTCCGCATCTGAAAATTCATAAGTATGATTCATTTCATTAATTGATTCATTATTACTATTATTAGTTATGTCACTCTGAATTGAATTATTATTATCACAGATAGATTTCTCATTACACATTGTTTCAACTTGACCGCTCTCATTACTAGAACATTTAGAAACCAAACTATCAGAATTCAATTCATTAAAATATTCACGACATACAATTAATTCATTATTATTACTTTTCATGTCAATACATTTAAAATCTTTGTAAAACTTACTTTCAACAAAATTAACATTCCTTGAATAAATTACCCTTTTTGGATTGGATGGCTCAACAAGTCGGTATCCTTTTGTGCTTTCTGAGTATCCAACAAAAATACACATTTTTGCCCTAGCGTTCAACTTACTTGTACGAGTCGGCTCCGACACCAGAGAATAGGCTATGCAGCCAAAAACACGAAGATGATCCAGGTTCACTTTGTGACCAGACCACATCTCCTCAGGCAACTGTCCCGCTAAAGCAACTGTGGGGCTACGATTCTTTAAATAAATAGCAGTCATAATAGACTCCCCCCAAAAACGCTTGCAGAGACCAGCTTGCAAAAGCATACACCTAGCCTTCTCCATAATAATCCTATTAAGGCGCTCGGCCACGCCATTCTGGGGAGCACTATACGGTACTGTCAATTGGTGAAGTATACCTTCCTTTTGTAGGTAAGTTACAAATTCCCTGCTACAATACTCACCACCGTTGTCAGAACGCAGGCACTTTATATGCAAACCTGTCTGCTTCTCAACTAAGGCCTTAAAAATGATAAAATAGGAAAATACCTCAGACTTCTTCTTCATTAAGTATCCAAAAGTCTTCCTCGAAAAATCATCAGTGAAGGTCAGTAGGTATCTTGCACCTCCCCAGCTGTCATCACTCATCGGACCAAGGACATCTGAATGGATGAGCTCGAGTAGCTGACCAGCACGTCTAGCTTGCCCCTTGGGATAAGCCTTGGCCACAGGCTTCCCCTCAAGGCAGGCGGAACACTGCTGAAGATCATCTTTGTCAGCTTGAAAAGAAACATTTCGTGCAGTATTGTTCATTAGAGCATTCATCCCATTCATACTAAGATGTCCTAACCGCCTGTGCCATAACACAGCACTCAAATTTGACACAGCCAACTTTGCAGTCTGTGCTCCCTGCACTTCATGTAGGGTAGCCATCGACTGCTCCTGATTGCAAACACCTTTCAACCTATACACCCCCTTGTTCAAATCAGCAGACATAATGCACCGACCATTAACTTCACATTCATCATAAATGAAACAACCATCCTTTTTAAAAACAACAACCAAACCACTCTCACATAATCTACTCACCGACAGCAAATTCTCTGATAGTTGCGGAATATACATAACATCATTGAAAATCTTTAGACCACCATTCATCCATACTTGCATAGAACCAATCCCAGAACTCTCCAATGTTGCCCTCTTGTCAGCACAGTTTACTTTTGCTTTGTTATTTCTCAAATTCACAAACAAATTTTCACAATTACACATGTGTGATGTCGAACCACTATCTACAATAAAGTCTGTTTTAGTTGATGCATAAAAAGTTGAGGCTGTCATAGTCTGCTCTTCCTTAGAATGTTCCTCCTTTCTTAGCCGCTTCAACTTGAAACACTTCGACTTCATGTGACCCGGTTTCTTACAGAAGTGACACACAATCGCTTTCTTGTTTTTACTGTTCGCTGCAAATGCAATAGTGTTCGAGCTGCTCCCATTACCATTTTCAGTAGTATTGTTTTTCCGGTACTCTTCCTGAAGAAGCCTGGCACGAACAAGTTCTGAAGATAGTCCACTGGTGATCGATGCCGTCTCCAAAGCCGATACTAACGTATCAAATTCTTGAGGTAGGCCGCTTAAAAGTATTTCCGCAATCTCAGCATCTTCCACTAGTTTACCGATGTTGGCCAACTGCTGCACCAGCGTAAACACATAATCAATGTACGCTGTCATATTCGCGAACGTCGCAAATTCAACCCGATGCAGCTGACGAAGTAGACTCACCCGTCTGAACAAGCCCTTGTCTTCGTAAACAGTAGTAAGCTTCTTCCAAGCTTCTTTTGCAGTTTCAATACCATACAATAGTTGAAACAGTGTCGGTTTCACGCATAGTGATATCCGTGCTAATGCACGTTGTGATCTATGTGGATCGGTGTCCTCCCCGGTTACCGAACTCCACAAGTTTTCTAAAACCAAATAATTCTTCATAGCAAACTTCCAGGTTTGGAAATTCGAGACGCCTTCCAGTTTCTCAAATCCACCAAGTAAGCCATATCCCGGCGATCCGCCCGGCATGACAGCTGCAGTGCCCGCCGTAGACGGCGCCAAGTCATTATTTGCCATGTGCACAAAAGTGAGGTTATGTACTTACAATTTGTCGAATCAAAAATCGAATGCCACCTTTCTCTGAATCCACTTCTAGGATTTATCCTGGTCGCCCTGAGGACCTGGGCCCATAACCTGTAGCGGAGTACTGCCTCTAAGGTTATATCAGGGAAGATAAAGTATACGACTGGCACGATTTGAGACACTATATTTTTATAATATGGCACACAAATACAATTATGACTTAGGATTACTGAGATTAATTTAGATTGATCACAAAACATAAATTAGAGTAGATTATTATATTGATAGAGATTGGGTACGTCTATCAGCAGACGTTTATTCAACAGGAAGTCAATCAGTGACATAGAGCAATGTTGCTATTATAAATAAATGTTGAGAATACCATAAAATATTTAACACAAATCAACTTAGACAGAATAGAATCAGAACCATAAATCAAACTGTGACTGTATCAAAGAAGGTCAACATTCAACAGATTTATACAGAATCGACCGGCAGAGGGGCAATTCTCGTAATTTTAATAACGTTCACAGTCTGATCTCAGACTCAATCTGTCAAAAATACCTCGTAATTTCCCCACATTTTTGACAAGTTTTTTACACGTGTCGTTGTCGTCGAGATGAGACTGCGGCTAGATTTTGCACATTTTTAATTACGAGAGTTGGCCTTTTGAGTTCAAACACTCCTGTATAACTTATTCTCTGCCTATCCTGCAACATTAATGTACAGAATAAAATTATAAATGTTTTCGAAGATTATTCATTTTAATTCTTTCTACGACATCTATGACCTGTCGATCAAAGAGGTTCTGTCGACTATCTCTCCGCATTTTAAAAGGTAATTTGAACCACCTGTGTGCGTCTATTTTGTATCTTTGCTAAAATCGTCACCCACCTTCTGCCATCCTGTGTGCTAATGCTACCTATGTACAATACCCGGGCGTAAAATTCATCACATCGAGCCTTAGAAAGAGAGGCTCACAGGTATGAGTGACAGAGACATCCAACGCCGCACTTTTTCTAAAACTCGATGTGTCATATTTCCGGCACAGTACTGTAAATTGTATTTTATCTTTAGTAATAATAAATGCGCATTTGTGTTGTATTAATCTTACCCTTAACACTACTAACTTTGAGCACATTTCACCGTTTCCCTTAACACGGAGTCAGAAGTAAATGGAGTGCAAATGGTTTGCAAAAGTTGCTGTAAAGAGTCTCATACTTGTTTTATGATTCCGGGTGTTTTGCCGCTTTTTACGCGACTTTTTACTCTGGACGCTTTTAACGCGTACGTCTTTTTTTTATTTTTTACATCGTTCTCACATCATACAATTTTAAATTCAAAATCAATGATGTAACTAATATTTTTGTAAAATATAATTTATAAAGTGTCCATGAAGTATCTTGCCGGTCTTCTCCATAGGTACCTACGCTTTGGAATGGCCAACTAGCTTCATATTTTCTGACGGACCGACTTCTTGACAATTCAAAGGTGCCTGTTAATGCTTTAATTGAAATAAATGCTTTGAGTTTGAGTTTAAGACGGTTTATATTTGATCAGCAACAATCTAACTGCTGGTTTCAGAAAGTGTTCCAAATGTAGTATGACTAAATTACACTGTATTTATTATGATTGAGCATCCAATATACAACAAGTAATCGTAAAATGCAACATGAGATTTGACAACAGATTAAATGGAATATAAATGTACAGACGCCAGCACATCAAGTTACTACTAGTAGATCCTCCCATATGAATGTAGCTAATAATACCAGTAATAGTAGTCATTATATATTTGAAGGTAAAATGAGGTTGCGAATCTATATTCCCTGTTTGTTAATAAAAAATGTTATCATTGGTAAGCAAAACGATTCGTTTTTGTTTATAGGAACCGAGCAGAAGGCACTCCATTTGCTACCTCCTCTGTAACTCAAAAGTACCGCTTACTTTTCTCTTTAACAACATCATAGTGACCTTGATATTGTATGACGTAACATTGCAGGCCTAAGGCGGCGTCTATAACGACCTCTGAACCGCCTGTGACGGTGACCGGCTCACTGCAGACATTACAAGATGTCAGCCCGACCAAGCCTATGCGACGTAAGGTAGAGACTTCTATACTTTATGCTCAAAGGGTTTATTATGGTTTTTTATTTAGTTATTGAGTATGGTTCTAGCCATAAGGTCAACTAAAGGTCTATCTACACATATCAGTGCCATGTCCGGGACGCGACAGTGGAAAACTCTCTAAGGGCCGTATTACAGAACTTCACCCAAAACTGAATCATAACTTAATGCTCGTTTAAAGCCATTTGATTGTTTGAAACTAGTTTTAAGTAATGCTTGAGTTTTGAATAAGGTTCTGCAATACGACTCGAAGTCCGTCATCGAAGATTCGTGCCCATCCGAATGTACATAGTTGATCCGTCAATAAAAGTATCAAATTCAATTTCTATCATTTTACAACTGTCAAATCGTGTTGTCATTCATTCTTAGTTTGGGCCCCAAACAAATCATATGTCCGTAAGTGATACGGTATAGGAAACCCTCGTTACTTCCGTGGAAACTACGGATTTCGTGCTTAGGGAGTGAACCCCTCTGGGGCTTTGCACACGCGGCAGGCACTGAAGCTCCGTAGCCGGCCTGAAAACAGAAATGTATGAATGAGTTCATATAAAATGTACACACTGATATTTTTTTGAGCCCCTGATGGAGCACGGTCCGTCCGCGTCCAGGGCATGGCTTTGATATGTGTGGGTAACTTTAGACTACTAACCTAGATAAAATATAAATTTAATCTCGGTAGTATAGTTACAGCAACGTATCTTGTGTTGCAACATTGCATGAAGTAACGTGTACATCTTGTTTCCAGCAACATATATGTTTTATCTGTTTGTTTCAGTACCTATACCGATTTTATGTGAAACGTGTCGTTTCACATTAAATTCAATTATTTATTAATCAACTGGTGTTGGATTTAGGTTATTCGTTTCTTTTTTTTTCTCCTTCACACGTCTTCTCTTGTCTACACTGCCATAGAGAAAAATAGAATAGAACAAATTCATGTTGCTGCAACAGTGTTGCGCTGTTTTGGTGCTTCCGTGAAAGTGTTTATAACTGTGTTCTGAAAAGGTTTTGCATCTATGATAATGTTCGTATTGTGTTGTTCAATGTAAGGGCGTCCGCAGACAGGTGCCTGAACACTTAAGTCTGCCTCGGCAACGGTTTAACATGTCACATGAAAAAAGGCACTGGGCGCTAATGTCAGCAAAGGCCGTAAAAATACTGTGTACGAAAGTAAGAAAATCATATAAGTAACATTATACATTTTGAAAATAGGCTAGTTGACAGTAAGAAGAATAAAAAAAACCTTATAACTTTTTTATTCATAAAATGATTCTGAAGAAAATAATCAACCTAATTTTTTAAAGGATTTTTGTTACATTTGAGGAATAATCACGTAAAAATAAAGCCACTGATCACGTCACGTTGAACGCGGGCAAATCGCGACACGTCACGCCTTACAGACAACTGTTTCAAACTTTAAAGAGAAACGTATTTTAACTTTATGCGTCAGACATAAAGTTTATTTTGCAATACCATTAGACGTACGTAAGGAACTGTCTCAAAAGGAACAACACTGATTGGTAGTGTCGGGATAAAAAGTATTATACAGCGTGGCGCTACAATGGTGACATTAATTTAACACACGTGTAGGGCTAGTGCCCTTTAATCATATTAATTTTAGTAGGTTAAAATAACTCGTAAATTGAAAAAAAAATTTTTTCAAACAAACTAAATGATAAAAATGTAACTAAAATTGGGATCACCCTTGCAAAAAATCATTCATGAAATTACTTACCTACGTTACGCTGGCTTACGTTAACTCGGAGCGGCAACGCGTCGCTTCACGCGCTGCCACTTTTCGCGCTTTAATATCGTATGGACGGTACTGTGATGAACTTGAAAATGCCTAGCGCTCTGGCGGAGGCTAGTTTTGGGTTGGTTTTGGAAATATTGTAGCACATTTTCAGTTAACTGGATTGGGTTTTGTCGTGTAGGTGGTCGATCAGGGCGTTGAGACCTAGGATCCACTGGCCGGTTTTCGCGGATGCGCTGAAGAGCTCCTACAATAGTGCGAGGATTAGTAGGGCATTGTCTTGAACCGCCATATCTCTCGCGATATGTCCTTATGGCAAGAGCGGCATTTTCACGACATTCTCCATAAATTAGGATCATGTCCGCATATTCAGCTGCTGTGTAGTTCGGATGTGTATTTGCCATCACGATCACAAGTTTACACAAGCACTAATAACACAAATAAAAGCGCCCGTATCGCAAGAGATGTCAACGTACCTACTAAATTAGAAAACGAAAACAAAACAAAGCGTCTTTATCGCAGTACCATAATCTAATTACTCATTAGTTCATTACACAAAAATAAATAAATAAAACCATAGGTAAGCGTCTTTTTCGCGGAAACATTCACAAAATTAGTCGACGTAATTATGTACACTACTGTGAAGAAGTGTGTCAAGGGCACGAGTTAGGCTAGCACTAGAAATGCAAAAAAAAGAATTGGATTTCGCTGCGACGCGACGGGGCGGGGGGGGGGGGGCACGCGTCGCCTGCGCCGCCCGCTCGCCGACAAAGGGATATCACGTTACTTTAAAGTATTGTTTATTTATTTTAATTTCATTGATGCGATGTTATGATCCGTGACCCGGCAAATGACCGCTGCGCGACAGTTCTTTAAGTACAGGTTGCTCCAAAATGCTATTTTAGAAAACTTTAAATAAATCCGCAAATAATAACGTTTAATGGAAACATAATTTCTTCATGAAACGAAAATGTGAAAACGTATATGTGTGTTAAATTAATGTCACCATTGTACCGCCACGCTGTATGTGCTAAGTCTGGTTATAAGCTATCTGTCTGCCAAATTTCATCCAAATCCGTACAACCGTTTGTGCGTGAAGAAGTAATAAACATACAGACACACTCACAAACTTTCGCCTTTATAATATTAGTGTGATGTCCCTGGTTCAGAATCATGGTTGCGCGGCGATATGCCCGCCACCCTGTATATCAGAATGCACGAACTGAACACACTCGACCCGCCATGACAGAACGCCAATAAAAAACAATTGCTTTATACTATTTCGCTAAAATATTCATATTTTGAGGGAAATAGACAACAAGGAACATTATTAATTGGTTTCTCAAAAACGGTCAACTAGCCTATTAGCGTACAGGCTGGCTACGCCGATATGTTTTATGTCATACTGTTCAAAGATATAAAAACCATGTCCACAGGAAGGGGTAGCCGGTGCTCCGCTATCGTTACTCGGAGTGCGAGGGCTTAGAGACGAGCCGCTACATAGGTCAGCGCACTGCATCCCGCATCCCACACAACATAGACCGCTCGTCAATCCGACGTTGCAGGTAAATAATGGAGTTGTTTGCTGTAAGCTTTGCCGCGAGAGAGCGCTGAGTGTTAGTGAAAAGCGGCCTATCGACGACAACAGAGCGGTCGTCCACGGCTCTCATATTTTCTCTCATTCACACCATTTTCATTTATACACATCCATCTTAATATTCTTATCTCAGGCGTTTTCTTAGTTCAACCGTTCAACTTGCGAGTACTTGACCTAAACAGGTAGAACTCAATTTCGTAAATATAAACGTTTTGTTCATACAAACAAAAAAAAAGTAAGAAAGAAAAACAAAGTACATGCTTTTCCTTCAGGAGTTGTCAGGAAGCGTGAGCGCCGGCGGTTCAGAGCCGGATCTGAACGCGGTGCCCTCATCCGCGCCCTCCATCGACGCCAGCGCCACCTCCAGCGAAGATGATAAACCGAAAGATAAAGGCAGTAAGTAGATAAATCTACTTGAATGAAATAAATTATTTTTTTCTTTATAGATCTACTTAATAAAAATCTTAAATACATACTGACAGACAACGCATAGCCTAAATCCATACATCTGTTACATTTTTGTGCTGTGTAATAAAGCAAAACACTATGAAATAAACTTACAAATTTGTCGAATTGCCACCTGTTACCTGTCTCCTGTCTGGTTTTATTAAATTAGCCCTTGGTATAATTCCGAGAGCAGTGGTGGCCAAGTGGTAACGACCGCGACTTACGAGTTGTAGGTCGTAGGTTCGAACCCAGACAGGCGCTTTACTTTGTGTAAATTATTTCATCACCACTGCTCACAAAACGGTGAAGGAAAACATCGTGAGGAAACCGGCATGTCCTAGAACCAAAAATTCGAAGACATGTGACATCTGCCAACCCGCACTGGGTCCGCGTGGTGGATTACGGCCCACTCCCTCTCACTGAGAGGAGGCCTGTGTCCCAGCAGTGGGAACATTATAGGCTGATGATGATAATTCCGTAGGTCGTTCCCGAGCCAAGGCAGCTCTAGTGAAGCGCGTGCGCTCGGTGGCAGTGTTCTCGCTGGGCCTGCGCCGCGCGCGCGAGGCGGCCGCGCAGCAAGACAAGCACGCGCACACGCCGCGCACGCCCGACAAGCAAGTGAGTAGTAGGCGGCTCTAGACTCGTCATATGGAACTTAGCCAATTCACAATTTTATGTAGCCGTCAGTCAGCTTGAAATTAAGAATCGCCATCTTTTTCGACATTAACATCTCCAATATGTGAAAAAGTGGTAAATAGCCAAACATGACGACACAAATGCCAGATTTAAAAAATGTTAAATTTTTATTTTGACTCCATTTTCAGCATCAGCACACCCCGAAACCTCGAAAATGACTTATTATGATTGAATGAAATGAATTTGTTTTTGATTTTCTGTTTCTTATCTACGACGTCTTCGATTTGGAACGCGTACCAAAATTGCCAATATTGCAGTATTTTTAATTATTATCATTTTGGGGGAGGCCTATGTCCAGCTGTGGACGTCTTTTGGCTGAAATGATGATGATTATGACCAATATTGCTATTGGACTAGACCGAAAAAAAACTTTGATAAAAATTCGCAAATCGTTATAGCCGCTATTAAATTATTATCAGACTATCTTATTTTTATCGGCGCCATCTTAGATTCGAATGCTAACCAACCTTTCGACATCAGCACCAATCACAAATGCAAGAATGAATAACATTGAAGTTTTAGAGGTTTTTTTATTTAATATTCAAACCACTCGACAAATAAGTCCAAAGGCAGCATATTATTTATAACCTCATTCATAATTAATTTTACCTAGCTCATACATTGTGCATGCTTCACTATGTTATGTTTTCTTTATGTTTACCTAGTATGTAAGTTATATTGTGCAGCCCGATTTGTGAACCAAAAAGAAAAGTATAATATTAATTCCTGAACTATAGTCCGCGCGGAACTAGTTGGCCGCGCCTTAGGTATGTGAGCGGTGGGACGGAGGGGCGGGGGCGCTATGTCATTACTCAGTACGTGCGTTGCGAACACTAGGCAACCCCGCCGCCCTCACCCCCGTCCCCACCCAAGGCGCGGCCAACTAGTTCCGCGCGGACTATAGCAGAAGTTATTTTAAACTGTTATAATAATTTGTATAATTATTTTCCAGCTACTACCAGCCCCGATGTTAGGCGGCGAGCTCTCCCTAATCCCGATAGAGCAGCTGATACAAGTCGAGGACGTGAAACCGCGATCCACGTAGAATGGTACTAGCTCCTTTTATACATGCTCCCCTGGTACTTTTGGTATTCAGTTGTTGAATAAACGCGAATTTTTTGGGACGTTTGTTGTATAGAGTTTGGCAAAAAACAGTTATACATATAGGCATATGACACATAAAATTTTAGAAAGAATAAAGTGATTGACCAAAGTTCTTCTAATTTGTTAGTGTACTTAATTTTATTAATATAGGCGCACATTTGTTTTTTTATATACGGAATCTATTTTATTATGGTTTCTATTACCTACATGTTTTTGGATTTCTGGGAAAGTATTTATGAATAAGGTTGAAAGAAACATATTATTATTGTTTTTTTTTTTTCACTAAATATGTTTCAGCAGCTTTCTGGAGTTTTAATTTATGTCTGGTTTACACTAGCCAAACCCTAAAAAAAATCAAGAAATTAGTGAATATCTTTTTCAAGCTAAATTATACTAATTTATCACATCGATATTACGAGGTATTATATGGGACTGAAATAGTGTAACTGGCAAAATGTGGCCTACACCTTCAACGTGATGTTATGATTGTATCAGTTTCAATGTATATTTCAAGAACGCGTTTATTCAACAACTAGAAACGCCCAACAAAACGGAGTACAATGTTAGTTAGACTAGAAAGCGCCTGTTAGAGACCCTAGCATAGAATAGACATACTCATACAATGTATAATAAAGTAGGAATATTCTTTTAGATTCGTTTTCTATTCGTTGACATAGTTTAGTGAACGATTTGATGTTTATTTGAAATGTTTTGACAATTCTTTTGTGAAGTACAAATTTTGTAAGCGTGTTTTTGCGAGGAGTTCGGATGTTGCTTCCGGTACTGTTGGATAAATTGGCAAGGACATGCCGAAGATGCGCTGCGATTCGCCGCAGTCACGGTTTAGCTAGCTACCTCGATGTCACCCTCATGTAAAACAAATGTATATAATATGTGCTATTAGACACACACGCACATGTCAAAGGAGACCTCACTGCGATACACCGCGGGCTGCTTGGGGGTTTACCTCGATGCAAGCATCGAATAGATCTATTAGCATGCATTTGTTTTACATGGAAGTGACATCGAGGTAGCGCGCTAAACTGCGACCGCGAGGTACCGCAGTGAAGCATCGTCGGCATATAATTACCCTAACTTAATAAATGGGTGAAAATAAAAAGAAAAGGAATATTTATACACATTGTATCAACAAGAAAACATGACTAGGGCCACCACAAATCACTATCTAAATACGTTTAGCGCTAAACCAATTTAAAACATCATTCTATTTCTCTCAATAGTTTGAAGATGATAGAGACAGTTTGATGCTTTAAATATTTTTAACTCTAAACACATTCAGTCTTTAGTACAAGTGGGCCTTAGTGTCAAACAATTGTAAACCTTAATAGCGTCAGAATAAGACACATTTTCCAATATGTATTGGAAGTAACATCGTATTTATTATGGAAGTATGGTAAAAGATTTGTGATACTGTATGAGAAAGATATCAGACACATCTCGTGTGGAGAAGGCTTTTTGATGTATTTTTACGTGTTTCGATGAGATTTTTCGATGTTATAGCCTAGACTCGCACTGGCGGCTTTTGTCCGGAAACTTTTGCGAATTGGTATTTGGAACATTGTTTTTAGATCAAGTTTAAAAATAGTGGAAATTACTCTTGGATTTTGACAAAATAAAAGTTACACAACATTGAACAACGTGTGTTGAACAAAACATGTTGCTGGCAACATTTACGACGGTACAGTTTGTGTCTAAAACAAATTTTCAGCATCTGCAGAAATAAATTTAAGATGGCGTTAACATTTTAATGTTATTGTCTTACTAAAATAATTATGCTTAGAATGATAATATTAGTAGATCACGTATTGGTTAACTGCAGTCAAATACTATAATGAGATGACCACTGATTACACTGAATAGACTTTTATAAAATGCAAGGTCAATGAGGGTTTTCGTGAAAATTTACGACACCAGTTGGCACCACTGTGACAAGAGGTCTTCCAATATAAAATATATGATGACGTTCATCATTCGATTCATTCATTCGTTCATCATTTAGTCATGAACATCATGACTAAAGAAAATATAGGCTCTTTGACAGATGCCTGGACCTGACGTGTCAGTGCTGCCACCTAGCGAACGTCATTTCAGAAAACCCTCATTCAAAACATATTTTGAATAACGAAAGAATCGGCCATCAGTTTCCTTACAAAAGCTGCGAGTGCGTCCGGCGCTTGATGTTTTCGTTCTAAGGTTCATCGTACCGCAATAAAGTTTCCTAAGCTTATGTCATTAAAGCAATCGTCTGACAATAATTTCGAGTTGCTCTCTGTTGTAATGGGTGTTATTTCATTTTATTGCTTTGATCTGACTGGGATGCGAATTTTTTTTACTGTTTTTTTTACTATTCTGCTTCGAGTCGCTGGCACGACAGTTATTTAAATCTTGTTGGCCTAAAACTTTGCCACTTCTATGACGTTATCGGTGGTACCGCAGAGGTCAGGAGGAGGATCATAGTTTGTGACACTGTGTTCTTTTTACTAAAAGCAATTTTATTCTATAGGCAAGCATTAGCACACATTTTGTCTTCTTGCATTCAAAGTTCATGTCACAATTTACTAATTTTACACGAGGTCGTTTTAAAGGTTTAACGATTAATAAACTTACACCAATTTAAAACTAACCAATGCGCCATCTAGCGGGGATTTGTCGAACTACTTTGTTTTGTCACTATTTAAGAGAAAATATTTGCGACACTAAATATTTCTGTATACTTAACGCATTTTTTTTTTTTTTTTAGATTGTACACTTTTAATTCGATGAGACGATTTGGCAACACTTCTGCATGACGAGAACCTTAGCGAACCTTGAGTATTAGGTCCGCCTCTATACATTTGCCTGCTTGAAGTATTAAATAAATAAATAAATAAAGTCGAAAAAGATCAGGAAGTCTTTTTGGACTTTATTTTTTTTTTTTGTATCTTGACTTGACTTGCGAGGTTGTCGTCATGTAGGAAGAAGACAGTTAATGGTATAATGGTTAGATAGTCTTTGCCAAAGAGCCTCGACCAATACTTGATGAGGCTTTCGTTAGGCAATTGGATCTAAGGCTCGATTCAGAAAACGGTAATCCTAAACACGGCGCGTATTGCTAGGTGGTTCCTCTCCAAATCCCTGACCGCCGTAACTCTAGTTCCAATCCTGTTGGGTTACTATTTTCAGGTGTATAAATTCTTTTTATTATTGACATCTTTAAAAAAGTACGAAATGTACAGACCCCAGCACATCAAGCTACCCGAAACAGTCAAATTCACCCAATCAACTTTGAACCCTATGCTTTAGTGATAAAGTTGAAAATCTATTAAATAAATTTGACAGATTGTAGTAGCTTGATGTGCTGGCGTCTGTACAATACACCTCGTAATTACTTCACCACTCTCTGGTTGAAAGTCACTTGCATGTCGTAAAACGTCAAGGTCTATTTTTTTTTTTTTGTTTCAGGGCCAATATGACAGTTAGATAGTTTCAAACTTTATGAACTTTCAGTTTATTGCGTGATTTTGACCAAAGTGGTAAAGCATCTTTACTAAAAAACGGTCCTAATATACTTCTGATCAGTTTCGCGTCCCAGTCAGCCTGTACATAGAACATTGTTAGTAATAAATGTGTATTCCACTCTAGTACCCTTTTTAAACACGGCTAGACTACTTCACCTCTTTATCGTATGTAGGATATTTCGCGTATAGTGACATGTCATGATTTAGTAATAGAGATAAATTAGAAAATAATTAAATGATTCGTTGTATGCGATGGTTTAAAAGTGGCTTTATCTTTGTAAGCAGTGTGGAGGGTTTATTTTATTTTGGGCGGGTTCGCTGTGCGTGTGGACCACTATCTTGGCTAATCTTAGGCTTCCTGTACATGACGCCTCGGCCGGAACCGATTTTCGATGCGCGATATTCATTCGTACCTATACATAAACATGCGGTCTGGCACATGCATGAGGGGCTGGTACGGCTCCGGCGTCATGTACAGGTCAATTTATATTGCGGTGGAAGAGATGGTAAGGGAAGCAAAGTGATTAATTTGGTTTTTCTTGTATTTTGAACTCTTATCTCCATTGTATATCGTACAAATTAGACATGAGACAAAAACGGGTACGCCGTCGTACGTCTTGACATGAATTCTCGCACACCTAAGCGAAATTAATGCTTTTCTTTATTTCTGCAGCAATGTAAATTGACCCTTAATCCCTGATGATAGGGTAGACAATGATAATGATTATGAAGGGTTATCCAAAGCGAATTAAGAGCCGATACTACCTCAGCTAAAATTCACTCTTTATCTCGCTCGCACGATACTGCTCGCGGACTGTGTGAGAGCGAGACAGAGTGCGGTGCTGGGCGGAAGGCAGCGCCAATAGTTTAGGTATTTGCTTTTTACGGTAAAAATAAAGGTAACTAAAAAATATTAAAAAACATAAGACCTGCTTTATAGTTAGTTCAGTTAGTATGCAAAGTTTCATGATCTAATTTGAAGTATGTTTTTAATACCAGCGGTTTATTGTTCGGTTTGGAGGTAACTTTGGAATTTTTTTCTATCGAGAAAATTTTATGGAATCGTGTTTTCGTCTAACATAGTACTTAACAATAATGCTCAACTTTACCTTATATTTATTTCAAAATTAATGCTGCGGTATTTTCGACAGTAGTATAGGCTCTTAAGGTTGTTATCATCATTTAAAAAGCAACAGGTCGTCCATTTTGTTTTGCAATACTTTTTGACATGTTGCTATACGATGATGAAAACTAAAACTTGAGTTTAGAATTAAAAGACATGCCTTTGGAAACTAATTACCACTAAAGTATTTCTTCTAATGGCCTTTTATACAGCTCTGCCAACCTCTTTAGGAAATCATGCGTGTTGTCGTTATGTTTTATTATAATTCTGAATGTTTCTTTGCAAGTGCTTGGCCTTAAGATTTGTCTGAGTTGAAATGTTTTAACAGCGTGTCTTTTAATTCAAACCATACAACAATACTATAAATTGTTAAGTACATAAAATTAGTTCCTAGGTATTTATCGATATAAAGACACTTTGTAGTCGAAGGCAGCTCCCATCCAATCGTATGTATTTTTGTTACCAATCGCTCAATAGAGCAGTCAATTAACATTGTAACTATTTTCCTTTCAAACTTGGTTCAGAATCTTAGATTTTAACATGTTATGGAAAATCAAACTCATGTCTTACATGACAAAGTTCCAATTCCATTGCATCCAAAATTTATTTAGGATATTATTACAAGTTATCACTCAAAAGTCAACTTAGACTACATGCTCTAAAGTAGATAGTTGATTGAAAATAATCTAAGATTCTGGATTCAAGTATAACTACTTACATTGTAATTGTTAACGAAGTATTAAATTAGGTTGTCGTCTTGTCTAGTCCTTAATTTTATGCTATCGTTGTGACGTGTATCTAGTAACAGAATAGTCAGAAATGGAGTGCTCAGTTAATTAAATTTCGTAAACCGAATATATACCATATTATTATATGATCAGTTTAACCTTCAGTAAACGTTAGATGAGACAAATCTTATCTAATCAAGGACAACACGCATCAGTGGTCGAAGCGGCCACTACTTGAACCAAATCCTAAAAACTAAATATGTTTCGTGTATGTGCACGCATTCACACAGGCCAAACTGACGCAGCTTTATCTGTTAATTTTGAACTGTTGTGCGAACGTGTTCATTTCTCTGTTACTCCATTTCTCTCTACTCTGTTATCAAAACATTCTTTAATGTAAAACGCAAAACTGTAATGAAAGAGAGTAATTATTTTTATCGTATTTTATGATAGACTCAATAGATTTAGTTGAGCTTTTTATAGATAAGAGTTTTGTATATCGTTAGCTTAGTGTATGGATATATTTAGCGTTGTAATTGTTATTGAACACTGACGTATTTGTATCGTCTGCTAACAATATACAGTCAAACCTGGATAAGTGAGAACTGGATTAGTGAGAAAACTCTATAAGTGAGAGTAATAGCCAGGACCCGTCATTTTAAGCTCTCAAAACCTCTATTAGCGAGAAACAGAAACCTCTGTAAGAGAGAGTCGTTTTTCCCTCATAGACCTCCGTAAGTGAGACTGCTACTTATCTATACCTCTATAAGCGACAGTCGAGCTTTATTTACAAATTTAACATCTGCTATTTTATGACTCTCATTCTTAACTTTCGTGGAACTTCCTACCATTGTTTTTGTATTGTTTTCTCGTCAATATTGTACCTATTCTATTTCGTGGAACTAAATAATGTTGTTATTCTATCGCATTCTTTTCGCATGGACACGTGTGCCTGTGTACCATCCTGTTTGTCGGACTTACTCAATTTATAGTTATCAATTGCCAAGGAAAGTTCTGTTCTGCACCATGTCAAAACGGAAAATTAAAGTATTGTCATTAAGTGATAAACTTAAAATAGTGAATGCGTTTGAATCCGGAAAATCGGGAAACGAAATTCAGAGGGAGTTTAATTTACCAGAATCCACCTATTATAAAATTATAAAATCAAAAGACTCTATAAAGTCTGAGTGCTCTGATGGACATGTACACACAATACAATTTTTGTTTTGTTTTCGTAAGGATTTAAAAATATATAATTATTACATAATAATGTATAATTTTATCATATTACATATTTACTACATTCTTACTTGCTGTGTCTTGTTATTGCTGCGTACCTCTATAAGAGAGAAACGCTACCCATGTACCTGCATTAGCGAGAAACTCGGGTTAGTGAGAAACCTCTATAAGCGAGAATGAGATTGTGCTCCCTTGAACTCTCGCTTATCCAGGTTTGACTGTATTATTAATATGGTTGGCTGTCAGACCGAGATCAACGTTACTTTGCACGTCTCTTAGCTAAGTACCTACTATTCTTGTCACTCGCACAACTGTGAAACCTCTAGTGTAAGATAGAGACGGAACCATGTCTCAGCCAAATAAAATGCTAAGTAACGTTATGGCTTGAGTTCGAAGGACTTTTTTATAGAATAGAATACTCTTTAATATGTATGTCGCAGGTTTTTCATAAAATTAGGTTTTTGATAAAAAAAAAACCTAGGTTTTTGATGAAAAACCGGAAGATGACACATTTTAAACTCAATTTCACCATTTACTTATACGTGTAGTCCACGAGACCATTATGAACCATATAACATTTGATTAAATGCTTTCGGTACCTGGTTGGCAGATAATACATTTACGTCAAGAAACTGCATCTAAATACTGTTAAATTATGTTGCAAATGTATGTTATGATAAATTGAAACTTGACGTCCAGTGTTGAAGCATTTAAATCGCTTTCTTTATGATTCCTTCTTCTTCTGTTAGTTCTAGTTCGGTTTTCATTTATAAAGTTAACGTATTGGACGAATGCAGCATTAGAGAAATTGATATGCCTTCTTGAATTATTTAAAACAAAACCAGAGGTAAGTATTACGATAAAACATCGACAGTTAATGTGTTAGACAACTTTTGTTCTTCAACAAAAATATCCTTAGAATTGGAAATTCAATTTGAATGAAAGTCTGTTTATACGGTTCGAATCGCTATTTCGATTTAGAAGTTCAACTAAAGAGAGGCCAGTGGCTAAATAATAACAGCTGCACAGGTCGATCGATCATGTTAAGCTACGCTTGCCGCGGTTGGTCTGCGGATGGGTGACCATCTTTACAAACCGTGACCCTTCCTTGGTCCCGGCTGTCATTCGTGGATCTTTGACAGTCGTTACGGGTAGTCAGAAGCCCGAAAGTCTGACAACCAGTCTTACCAAGGGGTATCGTATTACCCAGTAACTGGGTTGTGGAGGTCAGATAAGCAGTCGCTCCATGTAAAATACTGGTATTCAGCTGCATCCGGTTAGACTGGAAGCCGACCCCAACATAGTTGGGAAAAGGCTAGGCAGATAATGAAGTTTATCAACTAATATCGAACCGTGTGAACCCTGTATAATTTAATACAAGTAAAAATATTGCTTTGTTGGGCTTCTAAGTGGGAATTTATTTTTGTAAAAAAGGATTTTTCTACTGCTGTATTTGAAACTTTTTCTTCTTTATTACTTACTCCTGCCTTTGCTCCATCCAAAGTTTATTCTTCAATAACGGCACTGTGTTTATTTTCGTTTATCATTTATCAGCAGTGCCACATACTACGACCAAAGCATCTCATCCCCACTTTTTTTTAATCGCTTAAATATACTTTTTAAATTTTTCTGTCTACTTTAAGTACTTATAGTTTCAAACGCGAAATTCAAAATGTATGATTCGTCATCAATATTCTTCCATTCTGTAAATCTTGCGGTACAAAAAACAACTATTTGTTGTTATTATGAATGATTAATATCTACAAAGGTACATGACTGCAGTAAATACCTAAGCAACATGCAACTTATCATACACACTGTGAAGGATATCAATGCACAAACTCTTCCTATATATAAATTTAGCACATGATTCTAGGAACGCAGTGCAGAAATTTTTCGTCGGTTTAAAAAATCTGTTTCAATACGAAAGTGTTATACCTACACGGTCAAAATGTATGAAACAGCAGATTTTCTTTTAATAGCCTACGATAAATTTCAAGTCTTGTGGGGCTAGAAACGTACTGAACTCGTGGTAACAGCTTGTGCGTCGATGTCCATTTCACCCTGTATATTGCAGCAGAGACCATGTGGGTTACCGAAATGCCATTCTATTTATTCTATATTAATTATTGTCATCGACAGCCAAAAGATTGTCCATTGGTCGACATAGGCCTCTCATAGTTGGGTTAGTTACCTGAACAACCAGTTCTAAGTAAGTTGCCCACGATCGTGTTTTAATCGGCTAATGTATAGACGCCAGCACATCAAGCTACCCGAAACTGTCAAATTTTCCCAATCAACCCTGAACCTTAAGCTGTAGCAATAAGGTTGAAAATATATTAAAGACATTTGAGATTGTATTAGCTTGATGTACTGGCTTCTGTACACAAAATCGCTCTACCTACAACAGCAAACATAACACTTGGTGATAGGTTAGCGTCAGACTTGATCAAAACGGGATTTAAGTTTAAACGACACCTTTCTTGTCTAAGTTTCTAAGCTAATCAAAATCGAGGTGAAATATTATGTAGATGTTAATCCTTCATTATAATAATATGTTACTTACATGGTGTTGATTAATGAAATAGTAAAGAAGCTTCATTCTAAATAGTAATGTGTCGTAGATATTAAATTTGTTGTTGTACTTATTTTTTATACGGGATATTGATAAATGTTGCATTTTTGTGTAGATTACAGATTAAATTCGCAGAATTAAAATGGATTTTGTGTTTTTCTTTCTATTAAAACCCTTTTCGTTAAAATATTGTAGGCGTTTTAATTAAAAAGTGGAAATGCAGTCTTTGGCTTCCCAGAAGCCTAAAATGAATCCGCCCACCTCGTGTGCATACAAATAAAATACCTTTTCGCGTATTACTTACGATTCCCAACATTGAAGCTCATAATCTATTTATTTTAAACGCTTGGCTTAACATTTACACGGGCCAGTAAACGCACATACAGCTTAGCAAAATAATGCAATTTTCCTATGTGACAATCTAAGAAAGGTTTTTGACCAGCTTTGGAACTTGCAAAGAGCCTAAAGAGATTAAGAAATAAATGAAACACTCAATGATACTTAATAATGTTTAATAAGGTCACCCGGGGCGAATGCAACTAAAAAAAATAATTTTGAAACTTTGCTTCCCTCCACCATGAGCTACTTAAATAATAGGGATATTTTAATAAATGTACTTCATTGCACAGCTTTCGATGAACAGTTTCGACATAAATTAAGTTACAAATAGACTTTGGTTTTTCATCAATTTGCATTATTGTTGAATAAGACCAGTAATAGTTACATTCACCCCACTTTGGGGTAAATGTGACTATTCGTTATAACTCTGTTGTTTTCTGTTTCTAAATGTTGAGGTCAAGAGTACATGTAGATGCACACAGAATTATCTATAAAAGCTATCTATAGTCGCTGAGAGAGAGTTCAGTTTCCAGCAAATTTACTTTATTTTTTTTATGGGGCGAATGCGACTGTCTTCCATACTGACTAGTGTTGAGATGTAGTACCTACTACTTATCGATAAATATTTGTAAAGACATTCGATAATTAACAATAATGAAAGGTTTTAAATATAGGTTTCTTATTGCAAAAACACAAAATCGATGTAAGTGTTCATTAAGAATAACATCAATAAAGTATATTTGTTATACTCAGCTAGAGTAACTATTTTATTAATGGAATTTAGGACATAAAATAAAAGCAAGAAAAGATTTCTTCTTATGTAAAATGCTTTGACAATACGATAAGCAGGTACGCATTGATGACTAATCTAATATTTAGGATTTAAGTCAAGAAAAGGCGATTTCTGTATGTATATCAAAAGTTTATTTAAAAACTTATTACTTAAGTATTAAAGTAAAAAAAATCTTAGGGTAATTCTCAGTCAAAATCAAATAAAAAACCGGCCAAGTGCGAGTCGGACTCGCGCACCGAGGGTTCCGTACAAACCTGCAAGGTTTACAAAGTTCGTTCATTACGACAATCGAGTCATAACTATGGTATTTTTATTGCAAAATGAAATTCATAACATTACAATGGGGAAAGATGGAGGAGCATAAATTTAAGACAAAGATCTCTTTATCGTTTAAGTAATCCTTTATTTTATATTAACACATATCATACATTCACCAAAACATCGGGTTTGAATGACGATGAGTGAGGTCGTCTTTGCCGTTTGAAAAATGTTGCCCTCCCCATACATAGTATAATAACTCGCGGTCATTGCTGTAACTACAATTATGTTTACAATCACAATTTTTTTGGTGGTATAACTACTTAAAATTTTAAGCTTTTCTGAATTTTTCTGTTACCTGTGCTGTAAGCTATTGCTTCTTACCAAATTTCGAGATTCTATGTCAACGGGAAGTGGTCTTTAGGTTTTAATTCCCTTGCGTGTAGTTGCGAGTTTCAAAATATGCGGTATCAATGGTTGTACTTTTGCGTTTTGCGTTTTTGCGTTGACTTAGAATTTTTTTTTTTTTCACGGGTTAAAGGCAATTAGATCTAAGTATTTGATATGAATTTCAACTTGATAGCTCTACGCGTTCATGAGGAAAAAAGTAATAAGTTTATATTTATTAAAAAATAAATATATATTTTGTAATGTAACTAAAAATTTAAGGTTTTCGGAATTTTTCCTTTATGTGTGCTATAAAACGTTGCTTCATGCCAAATTTCAAGATTCTAGGTCGACTGGAAGTACCCTTTAGGTTTTGATTCCCTTGCGAGTACTTGCGAGTTTCAAAATATGCAGCTTAAATTGCTGTTTCTTTTGATTGCGTTGACATAGAAGTTTGATTTTGTTACAGCTTAAAGGTATTATAGACCTGAGTATTTGGTATGAATTTCAATTTAATACCTCTACGCGTTTATGAGGAAATGGGTAGTAAGTTTAAAATTATTAAAAAAAAATATATTATGTGATGTAACTAAAAATTTATGGTTTTCGTAATTTTTCCTTTATTTATGCTATAAGACGTTGCTTCGTACCAAATTTCAAGATTCTGAGTTCACGGGAAGCACCCTGTAGGTTTTGATTCCCTTGCAAGTGTCGAAAATTTGCGGCATAAACGGCTGTATCTTTTGATTGCGTTGGCTTAGAAGTTTGATTTTTTCACAGCTTCAAGGGACAGTAGACCTGAGTAATTGATATAAATTTCAGCTTCATACCTCCACGCGTTCCTGAGAAAAAGGGTCTTGACAGACGGACGGACGGACAGACGGACAACAAAGTGATCCTATAAGGGTTCCGTTTTTTCCTTTTGAGGTACGGAACCCTAAAAACTAACTGTTTCACTGCAGTAACTCTTCGCCTTTTTATTTTGTTTTATAGTTTCGGACCATCTGATAACAAAATTTGGATTTTGTATTAACTTGGTACATTTTTTTATTTAAGCTACCTATTTCATTTTGTTAAAACCTCGCAAAATCTAAAACACTTCATACTAATTGCAGCTAAACATAATATGCAAATACGTGAAATTCACTTATCGAAATATCGACACGGAACGTCACTAGTAATTTGCAGTTTTCATACAAAAAGCATGGGGCGAATGTGACTGCAAAAATAGTTGCAATAACCCCCGTGCATGAAAAGTTGGGGTTAATGTAACTATATCAATAAAATGTTAATTATAACACCTAGAGTTTAACCAAATATACCAAAAACACTTACGTTTTATGGGTCGATCTCCAGAGGCCTTTTTTTTCGTGTCGGGCTGGATAAACCCATGTTAAAATCGAAAAACGTTTTCAAAATATTTTTTTATATACAGTTCGGTGTCTAATCTATATGGTACAAGGCTAATATTATGACTAAGTTTATTTTAAATATTGAAAAAAAAATCTTAAACCCTAAAATCCTGATCGCTCTGGGTTGACCCAACTCCCGATTGAATGAAAAAAATATTCATTAACTTTTTAATGAGAAGGTTCATATGAAACAACTTATTTAGATTACATAACAAATAGTTAATCTTCATGGTAATAAAATACTTTTAGTTATATTAACAATACTTTTGCCACAATTTGAATTTAAAATCGTGACCGGGCATTTTATCTCATCGCTCTGCGCTGAGGTAAAACATCGCGCTCTTCCCTAGTTACGCGTTATAGACACTCTATTCCCCTCCCGCGGGGCAACGACGGTAGTGGTCTAACCGCCGAAGAGGATACCTGTGTGCCACGTTCCCGCGCTCCAACATTACGAAGGTAAGTTTATGATTGCTCTGGATTTGGTTCTCGAATTTTATGATTGCTATGGCACGTTATTTAAATTAAATAGTAAGCTTGTGAATGTGTTTGTTACGTGAATTAAGTGATCGTTATGATGTTTTTTATGAGACGTAATCACAACTTTCTGCTGTTTTTAAATCCGGCTATATTTATGATTTTGTGACTTTTTGTGATCGCTATGGCTGTGATTGCTCTGTCCAAAAAGACCAGAGCGATGATATTTTGCAATTATTGTACGTTATAAACCTATTTTAAGTAGTAGTACCGGACTGTAACAATGACAAACGATGAACTATGCATATAACCTTTAATTTATAGCCTTTCCTGGGTTTCTTTGGGTAATCTAAACCCATAAACAGATTTTGACGTATTTTACCTTGATGATATTATTATATTGGCATTTAGCTAACCACAACTATAACCCTTTCTTCTCTAAAATTTAATGGCAACTAACTATTGTTGCAGATTGAAATCATGCCTCGAAATAAGTTAGGTATCTATTGAAGAAAAACGTCTTAGGAAGAAATTGGCTGAGCGTCGTAGAATGGTCAAGATAAAAAATACCTACATAACCCTAAACCCTACTCCTACCCTACTACTACACTACTCCTACCCTACTCCTAACCTACTCCTACACTACTCCTACCCTAATCCTACCAAAAAAAAAAGTATCCTAGTGTTGTTTTTAGACTTATCCAGGCATTTTTTTAATTTTTCTCGCCGTAAAAACCATCCTTGATGTTCAACAAACATTTAAAAAAAAGAATTGGTCAAATTGGTCCAGGCGTTGTTGAGTTATGCGCTTACCATTTTGCGATTCATTTTTATATTATAGATATTCCGTATTTTTTATATGTAGGTATGACTGGATAATATGCCTTGACCTTTTTCTAAAATAATACATTTCTCTTACATATTAATATAATCTTGTTACACGTACACTGAATATGACTGAAAACGGCTAAATAAATAATATTTTATCAATATATTTTTTTTTGTTTCACTGATTTCACCATTTATGATCGCTCTGGCACCAATTATGATTGCTCTGGTCGCGAAATTTGTTGAACTTAAATATTTCCATAACTGTTTGTGTAAATTGAAGGCCAATAGTAAAAATGTACTATTTGAATATCATTCTTTTTAATGAGATACATAATTACCATTAAATATCAATATCTGAAAAGCACCAGAGCGATCACACGAATACGCCCGTTTTGGAGATTGACCCTTATATTGTTTTTAAAACGCACTTCTATTTCTCCTTGCAACGACTCGAAATATTTTTAATGTACCAAAACACAAAACACGACGCGGCAACACGTTGCTCCAAAATGAAGGCTGACAGAAAATGATCTGTCAGTACTACAGTAGGTGAACTAGTGATGCCATCTCTACTTTGTTTGAAAAAACTATGATTCCTCTTTACTCCAATAGATAGAGCTATCTACAAAAATGATTAGATTGAGAGAAAATTTAATTAGTTGCTTTAGCCCCATAGTTGCTTTAGCCCCGGGTGACCTTACCATTAAATACACACATATAAAACATCTTACTAACTATTACAGTAGGCCAGGGGTTAATATGGCAGGTTTCTATCCATTTGCATAAAATTTAAAACCTTAAAAAAAAAACAATAAAAATTTAAAATATGAGACTAGGTCGTTTCGTTTAAATTTATTCCTGTACTGTTATACAATAGTTCTTGTAGAAAAGGCCTAGTCTCATATTTTGACTAAGGTGTAGTGTTTGTGAAGTTAGAGCGTGTGGAGTTAGAAGCTACATGAGATCTGATAACTTTTTGAGAGTGCGAGCCATATGGTCAGGTCTTGGCAACATTTTACATGAAAATGTTTTTAGTGGGATTGCACTTTTATAATTATAGTATAGCTGTTTTTTTTTTTGTTTTGGGTTTGCTCTTGACTCTAGTCTAGGTGGGAAAATTTAAAAAAAAATTTTAAGTAAAAACTTCTAGGCACTTTGGGTATTTTTTGAGATGGAAAACCATTGAACTCGCGACAATGTTACCGTAACCGAAACCGCGCGTATTTTGTTTATAAGACGATTAAAAAAAATACACACGTACAATGCGTGGCACGAAAGATGAGACTTGACACACCACGTGGTTTGACTTGCGCAGTACACGATTTTAGGTATCTTTAGCGGTATGAAGTCTGAGTGCGGGACGAGACCGGACGTCAAGAGCGGGGGCGGCGGGGCCAAGTCTCATCTTTCGTGGCGATCTTGTAATTTTTCAAGTTTTCACTTCTGTCGGCACTCCCGGAGTGCCAATGTTTTTTTTTTTTTTTAATATATTATAAGTGTAATCGACGAAAATTTTCTACGCTAGGGGGGGCTGAATTCATGGTTACAGTTTGCGCGTCGATGCCACCCTGTATAAACGGGTGCGTACTAGCATAAAGTACTAAAAGGATCTTTTGGCGCTTGAATGACGTTGACAGAGACACAGGACATTGTTGTTAAACATTTGTGAAAATTTATTGATAAAACAAGATGGCGGCATTAGTTCCCATTTTAGCCACGCGCCAAAAAATTTTTTTACCATTATACATTATAATCGTTAACTTATGACCTCGATTATATGTGGTCAGTACCATCAAAGTCGGGATTAGCAAGTTTCCTAAACAGATTGCACCGAATTTCTTTATTATCCATTTTAGTTACTTGTTTAATGACAGCTTTAAATTCTTCCTCATACTCAGAGCGGCAACTAGCTGGTAGAAGATTTAGGACAATTAAGTATATTTGAATGACTTCGAACGACATCAGTCCTAGACATACGTTAGTCATCATATCTGCGAATTTAGTTTTTGAATCTATTAGATTCTTCAATGTTTGCGTCTTACTAATAATTTTGTTTTGAATATCTGAAGAAAATGTAGCAAAGAACATTTCTTTTTCGACGAATTCCTTTATTAAGATTCCGAGCTCGTTGGCAAAATTGTTTGCAATTTCTTTTATCACCTGCTTATCAATTTTTTCTTGATCTGTATGTTTTATTTTACTATCGGCTATCACTTTCCTAGCCACGATTCCCAGTCGTATTTCCCAAACTTCCATATAAATTTCTTCAATGGGTAACTTTTTTTCTAGCGTATCCAATACTAATTGCATTATCTTATTCACGTTTTCATAACAGTTAAAGTCTCGACAATAACTTTCGTTCTCAAGATCATGGATCATAATAAAACAAGATTTTAGTAAAGCACGCTTCCTTTTACGTATTCCGATGTCTTTCAAACATTTTTTCAATATTTGCTTCGTTAACTCCATTTTTTCCCCGAGATCATCTTTGCCCTTTACGTTTATAATATATGAAGCAGTCAGCTTCCATTTGGCATCAATTAAATCAGAAGCTTCGGAACTCAGTTTTATTGCGTATTCTTCTTCTTGAATAAAAACCGTTGCAATAAACGATTCTATAATACCGCGAACAAATTCTTGGCGGATGGTATCAATTTTGGTACACATGAATATTATTATATTACGCGTGCGAGTCAGGTTTGCTGGTTTCGGCGGAAATTGGCTCACTACTTTCCAAGCCACCTCAAGATATTCTGGCATCAAATGCTCGGGTAGTTGACGGGATATTAGAAGACGAAATATATCATCATCATCATCTGGTCGTAGTGATAATGTTAATACCTTCAATGTGTCAAATAACAAATCTTGTCCACTTGTAACTTCAGTAATTTTGTTGAAGATTGCTTTGAAAATAATCATTCTGAGTGAAACATTTTTGGTCTTCTTCCAAGCGCGTAATACAAGTGTATTTAGACTTTCTGCGTTGAAACATTGAAAAGCGAGACGAATTCCATGTTTCTGAATTGATACCGGAGTATCCAATAAAGCTTCGACGAATTCCATGCAAACTGGTAGTGGCAGGTTAGTCAAGTACGATTGAAACATCGGTAAACAAAAATGTACATAGTCTCCTTTTATATACATGAGCATTGACTTGAGCGGGACTGGAGGGCGCGAATAGCAAGCGTGGGCACATATAGCTTGTTGAATACGTAACAACTTTTGGTCTATTTCACTGTGATTAATCGCAGAATCTTTTGGGGCGTATTTCGCCATTAAATCCACTTTGACTTTCTCGTCTCCGAGTTGGAAAATACCATGAGCTGCGGCTTGGGTAACTTTATACCATAGCTCATCTTCAAACAATAATGTTTCAAAGAATTTTAGATAATCTTTCGCAATATCGTTCGAGAAATATATTTTCAATTTCTTGAGCACCATACTAATATTGTATTTGTAACTGCTATCGATATTGGTTTTAACGAGCGGAAGGTGCTCAACTAAGAGTTTCGCATCTTTCTTTAAGTCCCGTAACAAATCCACCCGGGTTATTTCTCTTTTGCTCTTGTCACAAATCAGCCTATGGCATTCAAATTCCGCCCAGTCCAACTTCATAAATTCATTAACAAGTTCAGGGCAATCCTCTTTGGTTCTATCGTATTGGTCCAATAGATCCAAAGTGAAATGAATATATTTTCTAAGACGATATTTAACTTCATCCTCATAAGGTACACTTTCGTACTTTCTTATTTCGTCCATGTAAAATTTAAACAAATACTCAAATACCATTTCTTGTTGCTTTTTTGTCAACTGGTCTGTTTTCGTTTTTAATGCATAAAATTGTATATCAGAATGCATTTGATTTTTTATGGCTTCAGGAACTTCCTTTTGATTAATGATACAGTATACAAGAGCAACTATTCTATATTCAGTCTTACTGTTATAGTCAGTTAAATTGTAAACTTCCAAATTGTGAAACATTTTATTAAAAGCCGTCCAGCAATCTTCATCAAATTCGAAAACATTAAAGTTTTGCATAATCCTGTCAAGGAAATTCTCTTTAATAAACTTTTGTTCATTGACATGTCTCTCATAATAATGTTTCAAAAGTTTTTCCACATCGCGTTGGTTTTTTGCAGAATTAACCAGAATAAGCATCATGTCTGCCCGTTTAGTGTTATCCGTAGTAGTCAATACTAGCTTTTTGATCTCCTTCAAAGCTTTTTCAAAGCTAACAAACTTGTACCAAAGATAATCTTTGCCTATGCCTAGAATTTCATTCTCACTGGCTATTTGTTTTAAAGCCCAAGTTTCTTGTTCTTCGGCTGTCATTATTTTGTAGTTCTGCTTATGATAAAAGTATGGATTCGTTTCTAAGCATTGTTCCGGATACTTGGTTGTGAATATCTGTTTTACGAATTGAAACTTTCCAACTGTGATCTTGTCAAGGAAGAATTTGTATTTGTTACAATAGTTTTGACCCCAAAAATGTTCCACATTATCGGGCAATACAGCAGCTGCATAAATTTTTGCATCTTCTGCCGTACTATACTTGGCTATAGCACTTTGGCTCAATATTCTAACATATAGTGACGGTTTTTTGAGGACTCGGTCCTTATGCTGTTTCATAATACTTTTTGAAATACGTAAACCTAAATAGGTACTGTTATATGTGCTTACTTCAACATACTTTTCCAACAGATATAAATATTTCACTTCCGAAACTGTGTATAAATAGCTAAGCCCCCGAAACACTAGAATTCTGTTGGTATCAGGAAATAACTTGACATACGCATCTGCTAGAGTGAATGAGAGTCCAATAAAATTCTTAAGATATTCGGATTCTAAAATCAGATGATTCCAGATCGTCTGTTCCTTCAATACCTCCAACTTGAATGTGTCATTGGTGAAATTAAGAAATTTTAATGCAATGGCTTTTAATTTGATATCCATGCAGTATTTATAAAATTCTGCTGCTCTTACTTCATCCCTGACGTGTATGGAAATAGCTGTTAGTAGCTTCTTCTTCATTTTGTTAGACATGAAAGGTATCACATTGTTGTGAAGATTATCAACATTTATAACGTATGAGTAACTATCACCATATATCCAACTGCATTTTAGAGCTCGAGAAACGTACAAACTGTCTCCTGACTTTAGAACTTCGATGATGTAGTCCATGTTCAAGTATTTGGACGCAAGATCTATTTTGAATAACTTGTCGACATCGGATTCTTCAGCCTTCTCTTGTATATCGCTGAAGTTAAGAAACTTTGCTGTGGCTTCTTTCACTTTAGCGTTCAACTCCCGCTGCCTTTCACCTAAGGTACTCCCCGTTAGTATTATCATCTTGATTTATGTTGAATCTGAAATAAAAGAGATTTTTTTGTTAATATTGTAGTAGAGTGGGTAACAGAGGAGCAATTCCGTATTTTTAAGAACGTTCGCATTCTAACCTCACGTCTCAGTCATTCAAAAATAGCTGAGATGAAATTGCGAATAGTTTTTTTTAATCATGTTAAATTACGAGTATTGGCTTATAGGTGTGTGCATAGGCGTGGCCAAGGTTTTATTCAGGGTGGGGGAAAAAAATTTGCATATAAGGCAACAATAAAATCTTTTCGTAGGTCTAAAAAGTACGAAATCCCATAAGGTATCTATGAGAGCTGTCGATTTGTCGCACCCACGATTTTGCTAGATCTTGAAGGGCAAGAATCTGCCTGCCCTTTCTCTCTCCTCTTGCCCTTGACTATGTTGGGGTCAACTTCCAGTCTAACCGGATGCAGCTGAAGTACCAGTATTTTACAAGGAGCGACTGCTTTTTAACCTCCACAACCCAGTTACACCCAGTAAAAAAATAACACGATACCCCTTGGTATGCCTCTTTGTCAGACTTTTCGGCTTCCAACTACCCGTAACGAAAGATATACGAATGACAGCCGGGACCAACGACTTAACGTGCTTGCCAAGGCACGTAAGGGTCTTGTTATGTAATGGATAATTCACCCATCTACGAACCCACCGCGGCAAGCGTATTTTAACCTTCGATCGTACCGTGCGGCTTATCATTTTGCCACGAGCCCCTGCATACATATACCTATGTATCCTTTGATAAATCAGAGATCGTTACTATGATTGATAGCAGGTACTTACGTGAATAGACTTAAGTATTTTGTAACACTGATGTGATTACAATTCCAAAAACCAATATTTTGTTGTTTATCTTATCTAAGTACTTAACTGCTGTTTTGTTTTTAGTATTTCATAGATTCTAAACTAATAGGTTAGCTAGGCCCTACATGGTTTTGTATTCATTTTAATTAATTTTAAGAAAATTTTACCTACTAATGAAACGCATAAATAAGTAAGCGAAATCTCAATCTGAAAAGTCTTGAAAACGAGTTCTCAACTGACTGCAGGGCGAAATCACGAATAACCAATCTCTGCTCCAGACTTAGCACGCGAGATCTCGAGTTGTCATGAGATTGCATTTCCCTAGTTACAAATATGCTAGAGTTAGGTTGGGTTAGGTGGAGCCCGAACCGAATTCTGTTTTCGGCAGAAATATTAATATCGGCCATTTTCTTTTTTTTGCCGAAAGAGTTATTACTTTTTATTAAATTAAATTCCGGCAAATCAATGTTTTTCAAAGTAACAACATCCATCGTTACAACTAATAAAAGCACAGTAACTAAGATATAAACGCCTATTCTCGAATATAATAGCAGATCGCTTGTTAATAATATGTAATTGTGCCTTTAAGAAAAATGTTTTAACGGTTTAATTCAATGATTTAAAGATTGACCCTGCATTTACTTTTACCAAAAACCAATTAACAAACAATTCTTGATCTTCTTCGGTTTCCGGCCGAAAAAATATCCATTTTCGGTCAGACTCCACGTCTCCACTCCTAGTCATTTTGTGAGCCACCCTCTGAAACCCTAAAAACGTATTCGCTCTGCGTCGAGGAACAAAAACAAATGTGTTCTTTATAATGAAACGCTTGCAGTGCATATCGGATTTCTTTTCGAGAATATGCTGCACGTGGAACGGCCGTAAGCTTTGATCGTAATAAAAATCGCTTCAAATCAGCTATCTCAAGTTTCCAAAATGTAACTTTACGAAGCCGTAAAGATACATACTTCCTGTTCGTGTAAAATGTCACATCCAACAGACAAAAATTTTAAAAATTGATGAAATGGCATCTGTTCCCCAACTATTTTTTTTTTAATATGTTCTATGTACAGAAACGCCTCGTCTACAGATTTATTATATGTATAGATAGAATAGAAATACTCGTAGGAAGGTTGTTGATATTTGTTTGGTAGTGAAAACCATGCCTCGCTTTGGGCGAAAAAGTTTCCCATTATTAAAAAAAAAATGGACAAGCTGAGCAAACTTAGCTTTGCAGGAGATCGAAAAGTAGATAACACGCTATTTAATTAAATAGGTAATTAAAAACTAACCAATCTGCAACCCAGACAGGAGATACTTGCTAGGTTTTGCAAAACAAAATAGTAATATTTAGAATTTTAGACAGAACAAACGATACAAATCGCAGAGCTTCTGGCAAATTAGCTAGCACAGTGAACCAGCAGAAAAATACAAATGACTACATACCTATCACCCGATACATTCAAACAATTTACGAAATCTTCGAACTGGTTTTTAATTCAGAAATAAAAGGACAAAGAGCCGGCGCGCTAGTGCTCCCATTCAAACCCTCACAGCCTCGCAGCAAGATTAGACTACCTTGGAAAATCAATCTCATCGTCTGGTACCTATAATATATCCCATCGCCGAATGCAGCAATCAATACGAGCTTACGAGCGAATCATTTCACTTTCCTCTCCCACTGAATGCAACTGCACAAGAGTGACAGAAATAGTGAACAGGGAAAAGTTCGCGAGGTGTACAGTTCGTGCCACGTAAGAAGAGACTTGACCCCGCCTCCCCGCCTCTTTCCGCCGCCCCGATGACGCCCGGTCCCCGTCCCGCACCGGGCGTCATCGGGGCGGCGGAAAGAGGCGGGGGTGGCGGGGTCAAGTCTCTTCTTACGTGGCACGAACTGTATGTATCGAAACTGCAGGAAACCGCGCCGGTGCGCCGCGCACCGGTGATCAACGTCAGTCAGACATCAACAGACAGGTAGGTACGCTCAATCACAAATAGGTAGTAACATGTAATTGAACTCAAAAACCCATAATGCTACGAAATAAAGGCGCTGTCAAAATCATAGTGTTACCAAGGACGTGCGGTTGACTGTACCTGTAATACTTAAATAATAATAACCGGGTATAATGATTTTAAATTGTACCTACATGTTCATGGGTATCTTGATATATATATAAGCATAGATTTAAATTCATACTAGTTATTAAAATACGTATCGAAACAGATTTGATAGCCAAAAAATCAAGATAAAACAATAAGTGAGTCATAACAAGTATTGTTGTAATTAGTTAAATTTTAAATAGATAGGTTATATACTTACATACCTTTTCCTCCGAGAAGAAAGATGAATTAGCTCAGCAATATTAAAAGAATAACTAAACTATGCTATCAGAATAGGTAGATATTGAAAAAAGTAAATAAATGGACCCAGTTTTCCACTCCCACCAACCAACACCTATTGCACTAGTGTTGCCTATCGATAATCGACTATCGCTAAACGATCGATAGTCTATCGATAGTTGACGTCATATCAATAGTATCGATACTATCGATAGTATGATACAGGGCAATAGTATTGATATACAAAAATAGTATCGATACTATCGAAGACCAGCATATTATGTTTAGGAGCAATACTATCGATAGTATTGAAAGTATCGATAGCTCACACTATCGATAGTTTTATAAACGGCGATAGTATTGCCTTCCAATATTCAATCGGCGATTATTAAACTATCGATGGTGTAATACTATCGATAGTTTTACAAACTATCAATAGTATTGATAGTTTTAATTATTTAATACAACGATACTATCGATAGTAACGATAGAATTACTTTAAAAAAATCGATACTATTATAATGTAATAGTATCGATACTATTGCTTCCAATCAATATTATTAGTTAATTTGTGATATCGATGGTTTCGATACTATCGATAGCACTATCGATATTGTTATTAGTTTTCGAGGTCATCTATCGATAGTGAAACTATCGATAGTTGGCCAACTCTATATTGCACAGAGTAGAAAATAATCTGTGGTAAACTCATAGAGGAAAGACTAAGGTAACGTAGACCATGGACTTATTATACAAACAGGACTGAGCACTAGAAAAATCGCGTCATTGAAAAATGAACCATAAAGAGTTAAGTTTTGGGTTTATTTTATATACATTGTTGTAGCTGAGGCAAAACGAGCCGAGAGAGATAGCCGGTACCGAGGCCGTTTGTCCCTTTTTCTCAATTGCCAGGAGATAAAAATGTTAAGATTGGTAAAAAAAGAAAAAAGAAATAAGTGAGTTTCCTAGCCTTGTAACCAAGAATGAATATTAATAAAGTAATTATTTTTTTGATTGCTACCTTCGCGACTTAGATGTAAACTATTTGATCGGTCGGTCAATAAAAACCTTCTTTATAATGACGGCTTTAGAAGTTTCGTAAAAACTACTATGGTAACCCTGCTATGTGTCATGGCGACTTGTTGACGTTGAATATTGTTTTGTGAAAGCGAGCAGTATATTATACTACGTTATTTTACCATTTTTTTTGCCACAATGGTCAAAAAGTGTTGCGTAAAATCGTGCAAAAGTGAATCCTATGGTGGATGTGGCATATCGTTTCACAGGTAAGCGATAATAAATATTTTGTTTACTCACATGACTAGAGTGACCATGCTGCAGACGTTTTGTTAACTTAGACCACAATTAATAGCTTTGTTTATTTGTGATTATATACTATAATTACTTACTAATATTACGTACATGTTGCAGAAGCAAAGAAGAAGAAGAAGAAAGAAGAAGGCAGAAGCTCCATAAAACAATTTTGTTTAGCCATGTTTGAATTTATTAAATATATATGTATATAGTATATCTATATATGGCTTGGTTTTATTTCCATTTTTTCTCTAATTAAATGCCCTAAAACCTGCTCTTAGGGGTGAACGCTGGAAGGAGAGAACCCTGTATCACCTGCACGCACCATAATTGCACTACCTACCGATCCCACCAATCTCAGACAATCTAATCGATCATAGGTAGGTACTCATTGTTAAGACATTTTTCTGAAATAGTTTTATGGCCTGGTTGTAAGACCTTATACTCCATCCGAGTAGGTAGTTAACTAAAGGTAAACAATCTTGACAAGTCTTTTTACATAAACGCTTATATGTAATCGTTTTATTTAAATTTGTTTTCAGCTGCATTTTATTTTTAAACTGTGTTATTAACTAAAAATACATGTCAAAACCTGCCTTTACCTTTTGTTAACTACCTAATCGGATGGAGTATAAAGTCAATACGATATTTTTTTACGAAGCACCACAGATTGGTATATATTTGCCAAAGTGAAAGAGATTCTCATTCAGAGGTTGTAACGCAATAAGGTTGCTTGTGCTACTCTTGTGATTATAATCTAGGTATACATATGACGCGTTTTGATACCATGTTGCTGGCTAGAACACTTAGCTAGCGATATGGTATCAAAAAAGCGAATTTTATCCTACACCATTAGCCCTAGCACTGATTAAGGCGGTAGGAATGGCATGGTAAATAAGTATCGTTCACGTAACTGAAATATGAATCGATAATATTAGCTGGGCCGGCAGTCTCGACAGAGATAACGACAAAATCGCTAACTTTCTATTGCTAATTACTAACGAATAAATTCGTTTGCAATAATGATGCTTGTGATAATCGCATCTTTGACGTATAGACTTGCATTTTCCGCAAGCATCGTTATTGCAACCGAATTCTTTCGTGAGTAATCAGCGATTGAAAGTTAGCGAATTTGTCGCTATCTCTGTCGAGACTTCCAGCCCTGGAAATATTGTACTTAAACTGAAAACTATTAACATGTCTGTGTGATACAAAGCACGCATATTGCATTAAAATTCCAATGTATTGAATGTCAGTCCTTGAAGTCTCCTGTGTGTAAAAATTGTTTGGTCACCCTGTTAGAAAGAGACAAACAGCCTCGGTATTTGCCATCTCTGTCGGCACGTTTTTTCGGGACGAGTGCTCAGTCCTGTTTGTATAATAAGTCCATCAGTGTTGCCAACAGATAAACTAGCTCTCCACCAGATTCAACTTCGAAAACCACCAGAAAACCACTAACAAAAATCGACCCTACTCCAAAAATCGCTAAAATTTCCACTAAACTTATTTATTAGTAAAAAATGTTCTTTAATATTACGTAATAATATATTTAAAATCAGTAAATCAATATACAATATTATTAGTAAATGAACAAGTCAAAATGAGGAACATAAAAATCTTAATAGGTCAACTTGAAAGATAGGATAGCTCACATCTACATTTATAATCGTTTACAACAATATCATATGACAAAAACGTTAGCCACAGCAACGCGTGGCCGGGTCAGTTAGTTATTTAATAAAAACAACAACTATAAAAAAGTGATAATCTAAAATTCGTCTTCTTCAGATGAATTTTTGTCTGCATCATCGTCGGTTTCACACTTATATGATTCTTTGGTACTGATTTGTTTTATAACTTTTATTGGAATTTATCTACACAGTAAAAGTAAATACTCCTGAAAATTAAATGAAATAAAAATTATACATTTCGTAACATTTTAATGGTTTAGTGGTTGAGTGATAGCATTTTCAGTAATTGAAACTGAATTCTACTAAACCACTAAGAAAAACCACCAGCCACTAAAAGCAATATTTCGCCACTAAAAGGGGGGTCGAAACCACCAGTTTTAGTGGAAAATCCACTAAGTTGGTAACACTGAAGTCCATGACGTAGACAGAGTAAGGTAAACTCAAACTACTAATAACCATAGACAATACACTCGCTGTCTCATTCTCATAGTAATGTCAACAACTATGTTGCCCACAGCCAATAATAATTTTATTAGTCCTGAGATGTCGCCATTTCAGTCTCAGCGCGATGATAGCTACCCGCAGACAGAGAATTCTCTGTCTACGCAGCTACCAAAACATCTTGCATCTCTTTCTTTCATAAGGTTTCATAAAAAGAGAGAGTAAACGAACGGTGAGTGCGGTGTTTTTAACCGACTTCAAAAAAGGAGGAGGTTCTCAATGAGAGGTTTTTTTTTAGTATTATAAAAAAACATAGTTTCCAAGAACTCTGTAGATGGCGTTGAACTGACTACATTAATAGGTGCCAAAGCCAAAACGAAGTTAACTAATTACTTCGTAGTTAATCACTGACCTGTATTATAATGATAGGTCAGTCAGTGTAATTAATTAATTAAATAATTATAGTTTATTAAATATACTTACTTATTTTTTCATGACTGTACTCTGTCCAGGGTCCAGCTGAGAATCTGCTCCGGAGGGTTGTAATGATAGAGGTCAGTGTGATTAATTAATTAAATACTTTTTTACGATCTCAAAATTACATCCAAGTGAAATAATCAAAAAATCATGTGACGTTCTGTTCTTCGCAGTAACTTACCAAATTCAGCGCCTATCTAGCGACTAGGGAAGAGTTTAAAAAAAAATTAAAAGAAAATCCCTCATTACAATTGTTATTTTTTGTTTTTTTATCTATAACTTCATGGCCAATGAAAAAATACAAAGACTAGCTGAACTGAATCTTGGATTTAGGATGTTCCATCCCGTCAGTTTGGGGGCAAATTGCAGGCTCAGGATGTAACACCCTTAATCTAGGATCTAGTTCAGCTAGTGTTTGTATTTTACTTCTTAAACCCCACTGCACAACCACTACAGAGAGTCTAAGCTACGGCTGATGGAACATAAGATTGCTTTTCCCCCAGCGATGTGCTATGCAGCTATGCTGCGAGGATGTGAAAACTAAGCTATGAAACTATGTGACCGTTTCCACTAATACTAAGCTGTATAGCGGAGCGAGGAATATAATTACATGCTATGTAGATGCGCTGCCGCGAGGTAGCTATACGAGGAAGATGCGCAGCTCGAGCTAAGCGATGCATCGGCAGTAGGGAAGGCAAGGAGAGGATGTCTACTTTTGGTGACAAACTCGCGCCTATTTTAGGCACTCTGCTCTGCACATAGCTACACCACTCGCGCATCCATAGTACGCATCCTTCCCCGTTTCCACCAGTGCTATGCTATGTGGACCAATGAATAAGATTGATGGATATCAAACGCATTAGAACGTCTGGTGGAAAAGCAGCCGCCCCGGACGAAGGAGAGGGGTGAAAAATTTTAGCAACTTGCCTCGGTAAGTTTAGGTTTTGTTTTGTCCATTCATACAAAAAAGGAACTTACAAATGAGAGATTGCAGGATGCAAGATCTTGCGAAGCGAGCTCAGAATATTTTGCTCCCTGTCTCGAAATGGTTATTTTTGTTAGAACAAAGTTCTGTAGCGGAGCTTGTGGTAAGAGTAAACTGGGAGAAATTGTCAGTTAATGAAAAAGCGATAAGGTCCTCCATGAGACTTTTAGTCAGAGAGAGAGATAGTTTTCATGGTTTTTGAGGGTGCTGAAGACGATAGTGAAGTCAAAATGAAAATCCAAGATGGCTCGGCATGTTTAGGTTTTCTGTTATACTTATAGGTTTTAAATAAATAGAAATAGCTTTGTCGCTTACGCAGAAAAGTTTGAAAATAAGACGCAAGAGCTGAAGATCGAAAATCTTAGCTGGCGGTTCCAGCTCCAAACCTTCAAAGGGATTTGATTTAAAAATCTATGAAAATCACTCATTTGTTACACTCTACTCGCATTAGATGACCATATCTGTTGCAGTAGATTTAAACGAATAAAGTCAACAAAATAAATCTTTTCTCTGAACTCATAAAGGCTGCATGCGTAATACTTATGCTAGGCGTTATGCTGTGAATTCAATAAAAACAAATCACAGAGAAAATGGCGGTTGTTGTCTCTGGCATTATAGTTCCGTAATAATTTCCTATTTCTCTGTATTTGTTTGGAAATAACAAGTCAAAACTTTAAAATAACATTGTTGTACGCAGTTTTACAAATAAAAATGAAATTGATATAATATTTCATGCATTAATAAGTACTAGACATGTTATCTGTACTATTGATAGCAACGCGGTTTTTCGTTTAGTTTATTTGTTCACATTTTCGTGCTGTGTGTTGATTTTGTTCGTATAAATATAAATCCATTGGACCATTGCAATAATTATGGTTGTGTTTACGAGTAGAGTATTAAATTAGTGTTTGTCATGATAGGGGACGCTTCAAAAGTATAATGTGTCAGTGATAATTTGTTAGTTTGATAACAATGGGAGAAGCAGAGGATTTTAACACCTTAGCGTTCGAGAAACGCCTGAGTCAGCTGAAGGATACCCAGGAGAGTATCCAAGGATTATCCTCGTGGTGCCTGAAACAAAGGCCGCACCACAAAAGGATAGTGCAAAGTTGGCTGAATGTGTTGAAGAGAGTGAAGGTGGAACAGAGGCTGGTATTGTTCTACTTGGCCAATGATGTGATTCAATACAGCAAAAGGAAGAACTACGAGTTTGTTGAGAGCTGGGGGCTCAATCTCCAAAAAGCTACTCCTTTGGTCAGGTTAGTCCATATTGATAAATATTGCATGGTTTATGGTTATTTTATGTATTTTCAGCATTTCTGAGACTTTTTTGTTAAAAATTAAATAGTAAATCATTACTACCTAAAAATACACTGAAACAGTCACAAAATATGTAACTTCCAAATTTTATACCTAATAGAAATCATAATGCAGTAGGTACTATAAATCATAAATAACAGAAAAAGCAGTAAATTGTTAAAAAAACACAAAGCCATTGCTTTTCTTATATAATTCTGGTATCAGGCCGAATTTTAAGATATTAGATGACATTTTAAATGTAATGTAGTGAAAACCTTGAGAAAAAGCATCATATTCTTTTTAAGCTTCAGTGACTAATTTTCTTATTGATAAAATAATATATATTTAAATTATTAAAACTTGATCTACCCATTTTCTAAATTGGACACCCCACACAAACCTAATCAAAGACATTAGAAAACTAAACCAATTACCGATTAAACATAATTATAATGCATAAAGCAATAGTTTACAAGTGTACCTTGATGCTATAGATATTGAATAACAGTCAAAATTTACTTAAATGGTTGATGACAATAGGTTCGCCCCCTATTTTCGGGACTTGCACATAACTGGCTAAATGTCGGTGTACAGTACCCGGCGATAAATATTGCACATCGACCTTTTTACACAAAACCATTTTATACAAAGAATAAAAATAATTATCAAAAGAAGCAAATCATAATTGTTTTAACATCTCCTAATAGATACCGGACTGTTTGTATTTCGTGCGACAGAGATAACGCTCAAAGAAGCCGAAATTAGCCGATTGCCTCTTTCCAAAGGTCGATGTGCAATATTTATCGCCATGTACTAATGTATTCCTCTGCCTAGCTCTTTAGGGAATACAGGCGCAATGTCATGTTATACTTAAACCCAGTAAATAATTTATATGTTAATATTTAGCAAGCTTGTCTTCATAACCTTCTTCATCTTTCAGGGATGATAAAGTGAGACCAAAAATCCTGCGAATATTCAAGATATGGGAACAAAGATCGGTGTATGATGAGGAGTTCCTATCAGATCTAACAGGCTTGCTTAGTGCTGGTGCTGTTAAGAAAGACGATGATTCAGAGTTTCAAGTAAGTCTTAATTAATATAATACTAGTGACTCGTTACTTCTTTGCACGGTATTACGACCTGACAAAACATCAAGATTTCTTTATTATTTTCCAACTTTAATATTAATGTATTATACACATAAAACCGCATCAAAATCTATTGCACAGTATAGAAGAATAAAGCCGTGACACCGACAGACACGAAAATTTTTATTTATAATATTTATAGATGTCATGGAAATATAAAGAAGGATAAAAAAAAATGAAATAAAAAGGAGTATCCAATACAATAATTTACCAAAAAACATAAAAGAAAACTTCCACCTACCCGCACTGGGCCCGTGAAGTGGATTATGGCCCATTTATTCTCACCAAGAGGAGGCTTGTGACCCAGAGATGGGAACATTATAGGCTAATTATGCTATACAAGCAAATTAAATGCAAGTTAATTAGTGAGAGGCCTATTTATGGTATACTGTACAATTGTACATCCAAAGTTAAATTTAAATTTATAAAATCACCCTTAAGGTGCTTTCAAAGTCGGATTATTATATTATCATGACGTGTCGACTGTACAGCTGCGATAGGCTAAGGATTTAGTTGATAAACTAATTATCTTTGATGCAGATCACAGTAAGTCAATTCTCGTACATACAAAATTTATTATTTATGTATTTATTTAAACTTCTCGCACAAAAGTTACAAAAGCGGACTTAATGCAAAATTTTCAAATTAAAATCGCAATCCCATCATTGTTATAATTAATGTCAAAAACTAGGCAAAGATCTGGGTAAATTAGAGGTTTTTTTGACATTTGTGACAGAGATTATGATGTGAGACCACACTTGTACACTTTAATATCTCTTGTATATGGCTAGTCTCCATTGAGATGGGCTGTTATAGCCGAAATTATGTCTAAAGGATTCTATGTTCTATGTTATGAGTTTACTTAGTCCTTCAAATGGACCATTGTGCGTAGGCCAAGGTGGCCGTCAGTGGTTATTCCAAGGATTACTGTTATGCTGGCATGTATAGACATGCCTAACAGTAAGTTTTCCAAAATTAAGAAATATAATTAACACTATAGTCAAACAAAATTTTCAGCCTAATCATCTAGTGAACAAGATAAAACAATGTGCAGTATTGGAAGAAGACACAGACTTGAGGCTAAAGGATATTCATGAATGTCATTTAGAACTATCTGACGCAGATTTACTGAGGGCCAGTCTCAAGGGTTTGTATGAAGGTTTGCTAGCTTTTTCTATGCTTTTATTTATTTTTTACTTTTTAATATTGTTTGAATTTATTTTTCTTGTGTCTGGTGGGGTTTATTAAGTACCCTGAAGTGATGGGACCAAAAAAAAATGTTTACAGCAGTACAAGACCTAGCATCTGGAGATAATTCTGTAAGTCTCTGATATTATTATCCTATTGATGTCATGTGTATGGATACATACCCCGGATACCATACCCTGGATGGGTTTACGCCAGTCTGAATAAAAACTATGTCATGTACCACTGATTTAGGAGAGGACTTATCCAAGCATATTATAGCCCAATATCTTATTAATGCAACACAGGCTAACTTCTCTATTCTGCAGCAGGCACAAAAACTGATATTTTAGCTGGCAGAAAATATAACTGTTAGCCTGCATCATCCCACTCCCCCATGACTTCCAGCTCTTTCGATCCAGGGCTAAAGTAGACCACTGGTCATTTGTTTTCTCCAACTCATCCTGCTATCTCGGAAGAAAATATCTGATTGATTTGGATATCTGAGTTTTGAAAAAGGCTTTTGTAGTTTGTATCCAGGACAAGCAATTTTGGCAAAGCATTTCCAACCACTTTGTTTTGTAGAGATTTCAGTAGTTAGGCAGCAGAATAATCTGCACTTTATAAATATACTTTGCAAAGTAGAATACTTTCTTTTTTTCTTTAGAATCAATACACAAGTCTCTTAGAGAGTTTTGTTACAATAAAACATTTGTCATTTCCAGAAAGGGGCAATAAAGATGATGTTGAAAAGGAGTTGAATGATGGAATAGCTTGCGTTGAACGATATACAGCGGCATTACAAAGAGAGATAGTGGCGAGGGAAGCGTTGCTAGCGTTGCTGTCAACTGCGACACAGTTCTACTCGACGCAGAGGGGCGAAGTCAAAGTTGTTGCTTATGTGAGTAATTAACAGTCTATAAGGACTTGATGCACACGACGCGACGTACATATTTTACGCGTCGACGGCGCATTGTCTGCTATTTTATTATAACTGCTATAACTTGGTGGCAGGGATATCGACGCGCAAACTGTAACCACAAAGTCAGCGTATGGTTCTAGACCCCATGGCGTAGAAAATTTTCTTTGTTTATAAATCTGTTTCATAGAAATGTGCAATACTTACGCGGCCAAAATGTTCTGAACAGCTAATTTTCCTTTTAATAACTGACGAAAAATTTCTATGTAGGGTTCAGAATCATGAACTGAATCCTGGGTAACAGGTTGTGCGTCTTTTTACATCCGTTATATTACTTTAAAAAGTAACAAAAAAGCGCTTTAAACGCATCTGCCAAACTATGTAAAATTATTCAATTATCATCCCAGCCACATACAATTGACTTTGAGATTCAATTAGCATTGTGTGTGAACAGATTTCATAGTCACACATACTTTTATATTAGATAGCAACACCATATAGAACGGAGGCAGCTTGACAAATTATTGAGAGGTTTTTGATGTTGTTGTGTTTTTTGTCGTGGAGAAAAATCAGAATTTAATGAATGCTTAATTGACAGTGAAGAAACTGTGGTCTTAACCAGTAGAATACCAACTTGTCTAAAACGATTCTTAGACCTTCAGGGCGTGACCATTCTTATCGACGCTGAATTGGCTTAAGCCGGTCAGAAAGAGATAATCATAAATAAAAGTGAAAAAGATAACATTCGCCTCGTTTTGGCGAACCAAATCGAGGCGCATGTTATCTTATTTGACGCGACTCGACATCGCGTCGAATGCAACAAGTGTGTTGATTCGTGATCGGCTCATGCCGATTCCGCGTCTAGAAGACATGTGGACTCCCATCATCATCATCATCCTCAGCCCGACTGCACTAACTGCTGAGCATACTGCATAGGCCTCGGTTTTCTTGTGCTAATCTTCACGTTCCTGTGCCAGCCTTTTTTTTATCGTTGAGAAATGCTCATGGGTACTGCACTACCACAGGAAGATAGTGCACTTATGTGGGACTCTAACCCACTAAAACTCCACGGTGTCCTCCTCTGCCGCTTACGGCGGGAACACGGGCACGCGTCAGCACTCATCCGTGAACCCGCCGCGGCTGTCCGTTGCTGGACCCTCCTCTGGGGAGTACTCCCCATCACCGGCGCACCAGAACACATAGCACGCCGTGACCACCCCAGGGACCAAACCAGCACATGGGCACCAGACGACCCCGTGTTTGGGCACCCTTAGTCCCCCTGCGACGGGTCAGGACATTGGCCCCGCCGCCTGCCAATTTTCGGCTGCAGAGGATAGGGAGAGCGGCCCTCCTCCTCCTCCTCCTGTGCCAGCCTCATCCAAGTTCTACCCGCCATCCGCCCATCTCGCCGTTCCCAACTAGCTTCAACTTTCTGATAGACCAACTCCTTGTAAACTTACAAGTGCCTGTATAAAATGGTTTTATTAAAACAAATGCACTTCCAGGCATATAAAAACTTCGGAGCGCGCGTGCGAGCGTTAAAACGGAAACTGGACGAGTTGACCCCGTCTTTGCCGAACGCTGCTCCATCGCCGCCGCATCGCGATGAGGATGTACCATCCCCGGGACCTGATGAAGACCTGGACTTGCCTGTACCCACAGACGCTGGAGATGATGACGATAGTAAGTATTTTTTGTTTAATTTTGCTGTCTTTGAGCACCGTCTCATCTGACAGTAAGAGATGATTTGGTCCACGATTGACAGCACCTTTACCGAACGCTGCCACACCGCTGCCGCAACAGGATGAGGATGTACCGTCCCCGGGACCTGATGAAGACCTGGATCTGCCTGTACCCATGGACGCTAGAGATGACGATGATAGTGAGTATTCTTGATTATAGTGGCATGGTGGCGTGCCACAAACATAGCAGATGTAGAATACCGAAAAATTATAAGTATTTAAGACAACATAATACATATATCGTGTTTTATCGACGACAGCGCCAACTAAAAAGGTAAAACAAGAAATCGTAACAGAATGACATCGGTTTTCGTTTAACCGGAGTCGCACGTAATCTGTACGATTTATGCTTTAATTATTATTACATGACATGTTTGGGCTTTAGTATTTAAGTTTCTTTTTTTGTCGTTTTTTCCGCTTGCCTCTAGTGATATACTCCGCTGACGGTAAGTGATGATTCGCTCACGAACGTGCACGCTTCTCTAGATAGAAGTAACTTATTCACTCCAGACCAGAAGACTGCCATAGGAGCAATTCCCGTATCTTGAAGAACGGTCACACTCTAATCTCAGGCTAAATCTGTCAAAAATATACTCCTAGGATCTATTGGCGCCCAAATAACGTTGACAGGAGGGCACTGTTTGTAAAAAAAAATGTGTTATTGTTTTGTGAAATATCACTTGAAATGTTTTCTTATTCCTCTCGCGTGTCGCTGGCACGACAGTTATTCAAATTGTGTTGGCCCAAAACTTCGCCACTTCCACGGCGTTATCGGTGGCAGCGCAGAGGTCACTTTGGCTGCATGTTTTGAGGCACAGAGGGCAGAATAGGAGGTGGAGCATAGTTTGTGACACAACTCCACATCCACACCCTGCTGCCGTTCCGTCGAGGTACCCTTTTTATTTTGGGTGGGAAATTATCAAACAACTTCACCCGCTCTGGGCGGAGCGGGAGGGCGTGTCAGACTTTTACTGACTAAAACCCACCCGTGTTCCTCCAGTTGCCTGTGCCAGGGGCCACGGTAACTCTTTCAAACAACCCGCGACTCTGGCAGGCATCGGCCCTAGCGGACCCCGTCAGCACCTTACCACCAAACGAACATCTTCCTGCAGGGTGTTACCTTAACGTGATCTACTTGGGAGTTCTTGAACAGTCTCCGAACCCAAGTGGGAAGGTGTAACTCGAACTTTGTAAAGTGAAGCTACCTCGACGGAAAGTTCGATTTACACCTTCCCACTTGGGTTCGGAGACTGTTCAGGGACTTCCAAGTGGACTGCGTTAAGGTTACACCCTGCAGGAAGATGTTCGTTTGGTGGTAAGGTGTCTTGCCATAGTTTGCAAAGGGCGTCGACCGGTATACCTGCTAAGGACTTTCTTCAAGTTGCGTTGGTAGTTGAGCGCCAAATAGAGGATGTCTAGTGTCAGTCTCCTGTTTGTGTTTATCCACTACGCTCGGAACTTCTCTTCGGACTTGTGAAGATGCTTTGCCAGCTGTGGGATACTGCGCTGTGGGATACTAGCTGTACGCTGACCGGGGTCGGTTTGAAGAAAAATTTATTAAAAAAAAGATGGCAGAAAATAAGTTGGCAAATATATTAAAAAACAAGATTGCTTGATTTTGAACGTTTTTAAATATGAGAATTGGCCTTCAGGTTAATCATTTCAGCCGACAGACATCCACTGCTGGACATACGCCTCCTTCAAGCACGGCGCCATCGGCTATCTGTTCTGCGAGCAATGTGCCCTGCCCACTGCCATTTAGGCAATTTTATTCTTCGGGCTATGTCGGTTACTTTGGTTCACCTGCGGACTTCTTCATTTTGTCTACAAAATCGGGAAACGGAGAATCTAGCAGAGAGAGTTCCTGAACTTTGTTGTTATGCAACTGTAACAAGTTTTATAGGGCAGTTAGCCTTATCTAGGTCGTAAACTGCAGCTGATTTATTACGCGACGCGAGACTAACTTTCACGATCATGAGTTTACTTGCTGCAGGTTCGAACTGGATAGGTACTTGCTTTTGTTATTGATCTTTGACAGCCGTTACGGGTACAGCCCTTTCGCATTTATTTTACCTCAGACAGCAGAAGCCGAATAGCAACCTTATGTCAACGAAAATAAAGATCATTATAATTTTAACAGTCTTGGTAATGGCAGCAACCTTATTGCCATGAAAATAAAGATCATTATAATTTTAACAGTCTTGGTAATGGCAGCAACCTTATTGCCACGAAAATAAAGATCATTGTAATTTTAACAGTCTTGGTAATGGCAGCAACCTAATACGCAACCTTATTGCCACGAAAATAAAGATCACTGTATTTTGACAGTGACGCAAAATCAGAGGTAAAATAACTGAATGTACTGTAGCCAGAAGACCAAAACTCTGACAACCAGTACTAAAAAGGGGTATTGGTGTTACTAAGTAATTGGTTTGTGGCGGTCAAGATAGGCAGTTGCGCCGTGTGAAATACAGGTATTCAGCAGCATCCGGTTAGTCTAGAAGCCGACCCCAACATAGTTGGGAAGAGGCTAGACTTTTGGTAGTCACAAAAAAATCTTACACACGCTGTCTACATTACTTTTTGTCTACTCTCCTATCGCAAGTATACTGGAAGATTTCTTTAGCAATGAGCATTATCTTTGTACTATTTTTCTGTTCTTTTTTTCCTGTCTGTTTATATGTGTGTACTTAAATGGTAAATAAATAATTAAAGGCATGATGAAGTGATATGTATTTATTTTTGTAAGTACATAGTTCTTTTAAGACAAAATAAATCTAGATGTGCCAGTAGGTAGGTACTCGCAAACACGCGCTCATTCATCTTGTACAGACGCCAGCACATCAAGTTACCCGAAACTGTCAAATTTTCCCAATCAACTTTGAATCTTATGCTTTAGAGATAAAGTTGAAAATCTATTAAAGAAATTTGACAGATTGTAGTAGCTTGATGTGCTGCCGTCTGTACACCAGCACCCTAATTCCGTAACACATTTCCAATCACAATTTGAATCATTTTGAAGGATATTGTTGATCCATTGCTTTATATGTTCGCAATATTTGTCTGCTCAACAACGTAAATAACGCAATGAATGTTGATGAACTATCAAAATGCAAGCCATTGCTACTGATAGTGTATTACGCAATTACACCGCTGATGAATGAACGTGCAATAACGTACAGAATACAGGGTAGCTTGATGTGCTGGCGGCACATCAAGCTACCCGAAACTGTCAAATTTTCCCAATCAACTTTGAACCTTATGCTTTGGCGATAAAGTTGAAAATCTATTAAAGAAATTTGACTTTGAGATTGTAGTAGCTTGATGTGCTGGCGTCTGTACAATATCGTAGCAGGTTGGGTTCTGTAATTTCTAGTTTCTGCCTACCTCCATGAGAAAAGCATGAGTGTATGTTAAACCAGAAAAAGTATGCTCTTCTGTAATCTTCATTTTTGGAATTGCATAGAGTTGTTAAACTAAAATTTTCTTATCATGGTAATACAAAATGGGCCAGAAATTCCATGGTTACAACAGCTCTATATTAGATCTCGTCATTGCGCGTTCGTATTTCCGAATATATACGATGATTACCGAAGCGATACTTTTCCTTGTACATTTTTAATTGGCTTTAATAAATGATGATTTATCTTGTTGCAGTTGGCTACAACATCGACCAGACATTCAACTCGTCGATAGCAGCCGATGGATCGCTATACAACCTAGGACTCACGTCGTTTCTCACGTCCGATAACCCTATAGCGTTGTTTAATGAGTCCAGTGAAGTTCTTAGTAGTGGTGAGTTTTATTTTACACTAGCTTCTGCCGGCGAATTCGTCCGCGTGAAAATTGACCCTCCCCCATTCTCCCTCTTAGGGGTGCAATTTCTTAAAACCCTTTCTTAGTGGATACCTACTCTTCACAAAGAACACACCCTCCAAATTTCATGTGTCTAGGACCAGCGTGTGACCAGGCTCTGCGTTGATATATCAGTCAGTCAGACAGGACTTTGAATTTTATATATACACCGTGTTCTTCACGTTATCCATAAACATTGTCAAACACTTCTATAGCTTTTACAAATTAAATCTAATAAAGGAAGTAGTACTTAAAAAGGCTTCGTTGCAAAGATATTATGCTATGCTATTACTACTATGAAATTCAGAACTTCATAGGCGTGATTTTACTGACAGCTGTCGCAGAGATCAAGCTGTCTTTTACAGAGTATAGCTAGCGAAACTTCGCACACGTCATGGGTATCAATATCATGACATGATGACATCGACGCGCAACCTGTTTTCATAGATTCAATACATGATTCTGGACCCCCCACTTCTATCAAACAGCAGATATTTTTTTTGATAATCAACGAAAATCTTCTATGCTAGGATGGAGTCCTAGAATCATGTGTTTCAGTTTGCGCGTCGATGTCCATGCCACTTTGTGTAGGCGTGATGAATACGGATGAAACCAAAAGTAAGTGAGCGTTAAGTCCGCCTTTGAATAGACGCCAGCACATCAAGCTACTACAATCTGTCTAATTTCTTTCATAGATTTACAACTTTATCCCTAAAGCGTAAGGTTCAAAGTTGATTGGGAAAATTTGACAGTTTCGTGTAGCTTGATGTGATGGCGTCTGTAAGTATCTTTTTTGTGTGGGAAGTTTAAATAAATAAATAAACCTCAGTTGTGTGCAATGGTGAATTTGTGTTTCAGCCAACAAAATCGAGGTGATTAACAGTAGGCCAAACAAGCAAGCCGAACAAGATTTCAATATAAACGATGTATTGAAGAACCTCATGACCGACAATAATACCAACGCCTCGGATAATAACTCAGGTCAGATTGTCTGTTTGATTGCTTGGACGTCAGCAGTAACGCTTTAATTACGAAAATCGCCCTTACTGCTACTAAGTTAAGGCGTCAAAGTCAAACTGTTACCATAGACGTGCTGCCCTTGACAGTTTGATTTCTTGCTCGTTTCTTATAATGTGGGAGTGATGTTTATGTGAATTGAAAGAAAATGCCGTCACGGTCATGTCGTGTAGTAATTAGTTATGGTATAGACAGATAATGCAATTCACGAGCGCGCGTCCTGTGACTCTTACATCATTGTAATAAGGTATAAATTGGTATGATTGACGCGTCTTCGTGAAATGCAACATCTATACGTTTGATTTTCTAGATCATTTCGCACCCTTAAAACATAAGTGGCACTATACAAAAAATGCTATTTATTAGTTAAGTATACTGTCAAAATGCGTAAGATGAAACGCGCCTAATTCAAAGACCCCTATGGCTCTAATTCCCTTATTTTTTGCTAGAAGTCGCTAGTGTCACTTATGAATTTGTAACAACTTGTGCGGTTGGTAAGTAATAAACCGGCACTATGCCAGATCGCGACAAATCACCGGAGGGAATCCTTGTCGAGGTGAGTTAAAAACTGGCACATTGTGCTAAGTGCCACTTATTAAATAAATTTACTTTCAAATATTTACCGTGAGTAAGTGCATAAGTGGCAGTTTGAGTGTAATGCCAGTAATTAAATAACTTTAATTAGGATTTTATTTTTATACGAATTCAATAACGGTCATTTTCTGTAAAGCGCCATTTAATGGATAAATTTGCTTTCAAATAATCGCAGTGCGTAATTGCATAAGTGGCAGTTGATGATTTCAAAGAACTTGACCTGGGATCTAAAAGAGTCAGTGCAAGGAACCAGAGGACTCAAGAATTGCAACAGCTGTATAACCAAAAGTTAGATTTATCCGAAAGAAAGAAGAATGACGTGAAAAGCCTTCTAGACGCTGGTTTGATACCCAACTTTTACAGTTCCTACTTTGACAGAGTTTTGAACTAGGTGGGTAGTGTCCGTCCTTTAAAACTGTAGTTAATTATTTATGTAAGAAGAAATTTTTGGTACGTATTTTTTTGTGATTTTTTTTACGGATATCTGTGCGAAAATGTTTTCAAATTACTGTTACTTTATTAATATTTTTCTCGGTTCTAGAACTGGAGCTTAAATACTGAATTGCTAAAAGATGACTGGTTTTTACATAATTCAGTTATTACAAGATTTTATAGTATGTATCTATGTACCTTATACATGATTTTGATACAATATTTTTTGTAATTAAAAGTACGGTTTTTTTGCGAAAAACAATATTTTTGAGTTAGGTATTGTAAGTTAAATAATATTTTTGCTGACTCTTGTGATTATTAAGCCTACGTTGATTTATATACGTAACTTTTACAGTTCCTACTTTAAAAGACTTAACCTTAGTATTTAATTTGAAATACCTCTAAAGTATTGATTAGTAAGTAGTAAGAACAAGATTTTAATATAATGTGGTTTATGTTAAAATTACGAATTTTATTCAAACAAGTTCTAAGTTTCTCTTATTTTGATAATTAGATTTAGACATATTTGTTATTGTGAGTATTTGTGGTAGTTTTGACCTAAAACTGTGAGCGTATGCCAAATAAATATTATTCTTTATAATTTCAGTAATCATATTGTTTTATTTGTCTCTTTTTTATCATTACAATGTAGGTAAAATAAGAACTTAGAGGTCATAAGCAAAAAGTTTTGAATAACTATGAAACTATAACCGACACTATGCAAAACTTTTTTTTTAACTGCTTCTCCATTGATAAATAATCAATAATTTTATTGTACGCCACTGGATACTGAAACAGCGTTAGTTAAATTGTTATTTTAAGCCGTTCACGAAGCTTTATTTACATTTTTTTAGTTCCATTTTTTAGTTCCAATACTTAAAAAAACTTAAAACGGCCATACTGTAAAATGAAAATTTCCGTATAGTGCCATTTATATTCTAAGGGTGCGATTTATTTCAATTAATATACATAAATGTATTGTTCGTCGAATCGTTGAGCTCCTCAAGTTCCGAGTTCAGTTGCACGATTTTTGACAAAATGCGTGTGTTAGCGGAATAAAGTATAATCTATCTTTAAGTATATATATATTACCCCAATAGTTATTTAATATGTGTAATACCTATGAATATGGTATTTAGGGAAAGTATTCTATAAATAAAGCACAGAAAGACAAGACCAAACATTTATTCAATCAAGGCTTGTCAGTAAATAATCAGAAAGCTAGTCGTCCGTTCCAAATCTAGGTCCTCGTGGAGAAGAAGGACAAGAAACTCCACGGAAACAATATTAAAGTATTCTATCAACAATTCCTTATATTGCCACACATTTCTAATATTAGCAATATTGGCCATATTATAACATATACAGAACACCATAGTTATCAGCAATAATCTATATAATAATATCAATTAACTTACGTGACATCTGGTCGATCTATTCCACATAATAACGTCACTAATACTAATCAACTGAACATCTATAGACCGGAGCTCCGTCCTGGTCAACGTCTTGAACAAGAATCATCCCTGCCACTCAGAGCTCCCCCTTTTATAGTCGTGAACAAATAACTTTGACGTTTCCATCTACCGTCATTTAAAATATCAACGACATTGAAGGTGGATATCCGTTGGGAATACTTATGATAATAATAACAATATCTATAATTAGTATAATCTATCACGGCCATACTGACAAGTACTTCGCTCTCGAAGTACATTAGGTACCCTTTTTCTAGAAATTGTAATTAACTTTTGTTTTGCCAATTGCCTAGACATGTCAAGTCCCCTCCACCCGCTGCTAGTGGGATAGACTTACACCAAGCAAATGACCGACCAGCGGAAACAAACACAATATCCAGTCAAATTAGGTACCTACGTACTTCTACATTGAAACCATGCTTCGTAATTGTGACAGCTATTAGCCAACAAATAAATTGCTTATCGGTATAATTTACAGTTACCAATATAAAATTGGGATAGCAATGATTTGGTAAACCATTCATATGTATTTAACAGCTTTTGAATCTAAGCAATAACCAGCGAACATGGAAATAATTCAATTATCTCATCGCTCGGTCAATCTGACAATATTATTGAAAACTATAAATACTATTTTGATATGTGTTATCAAGTAATTATTAACAACCTTTGTATGTTATTACATAACAGAGCAACAGAAACATAACAGAGTATTTTTCAACACGTAACCTATCAATTTAATCATCGTATCTAACGGCATTTCGTTTTGATCTAAAAGAGCCTCTAAGGGACTTACCGATTCCAGCTACTTTTTATTGCCCGGAAAGGTTCTCGAAGTTCTTACAGCAGGTTGTGGTTCCATAGTTTCAAAGCTCACACAGTAATTAGCAGTTCCGCAGCTCAGATTTCAGAGGCGGCAGTGCGATATTATGATTATGGTGAGAGTGAATTGCGACCCGTCAACCAACGGCTTCCAGAAGATTGTCAAAAGCTCCAACATCGATCATGAAAATAGCAAAATAAAATGTATTAGCAAGTTGTTTTAAAAGACTAGAGAACAATCCCACTTCTGATGTTAGCGGAATAAAGTATAATCTATCTTTAAGTATATATATATTACCCCAATAGTTATTTAATATGTGTAATACCTATGAATATGGTATTTAGGGAAAGTATTCTATAAATAAAGCACAGAAAGACAAGACCAAACATTTATTCAATCAAGGCTTGTCAGTAAATAATCAGAAAGCTAGTCGTCCGTTCCAAATCTAGGTCCTCGTGGAGAAGAAGGACAAGAAACTCCACGGAAACAATATTAAAGTATTCTATCAACAATTCCTTATATTGCCACACATTTCTAATATTAGCAATATTGGCCATATTATAACATATACAGAACACCATAGTTATCAGCAATAATCTATATAATAATATCAATTAACTTACGTGACATCTGGTCGATCTATTCCACATAATAACGTCACTAATACTAATCAACTGAACATCTATAGACCGGAGCTCCGTCCTGGTCAACGTCTTGAACAAGAATCATCCCTGCCACTCAGAGCTCCCCCTTTTATAGTCGTGAACAAATAACTTTGACGTTTCCATCTACCGTCATTTAAAATATCAACGACATTGAAGGTGGATATCCGTTGGGAATACTTATGATAATAATAACAATATCTATAATTAGTATAATCTATCACGCACTGACTGGACAGGTCCGCTCAATCTGTGTGGTTCATTCCTCAAAAGACCCTTTCAGACACCAATCTACATGGTCTTCATATAGTCTGACCAAGATTATGTCTGACTTTAAAAGAGACTGTGACCTCTTAGTTTGTTTGGACCTTTCTTCTCAGAGTAGTCTTTAAAATATGATTGACGTGTAAAAGTGTTTGTACAGTACTACATACAGAAAATAAATCATTTATCATTTACCAGGGTGTTTTCGCCTTAAATAACGGGTGTTAAAACGGGCATATAACAATTTCTTCACAGTAAATAGCGCGTCGATGTCTCAAAAGTCGCAGGACACGTTGCCCGGGTTAGACTTGCTAACACCCGACACGCCCGGCAATCCGCCGCCTCCTACGTCCTTCTACGGCACCATGGATCTTACTGGTATTTATTTAATTACCCATTTGTGTACACACGTATAAACAGGCAAGAAGAGAAGAACAGAAAAATACATACGAAGGTGATGCTTGTTTCCAAAAAAAAATCTTGCCCCTGCGATTAGGAAAATAAAAAGAAATGTAGACACAGTGTGTAAGAATGGAAGAGAAAATAAGAAATGCATAAAATCAAAAACAACTTCACTTATTTAAATAAAAAATGGTTTGCAAATTTTGAACGGACAACTTACATACATATATACATACGAACAGTGCAAGCTAAATAAAAGCTTGTAAAAACATACAATAAAAAAAAATAAATTCATTAATTTACGGAGAGACAACGCACAGCCTTAAAAAAACTGGTGAAGTGCGAGTCGGACTCCCGCACAGATTTGCTCCGGCTCCGTATAAATTTGTAGGTATGCAAATAGTTTTAAAATATTTTTTTTCGTGATGTAATTACAAATTTTTGCCTTTACTTCTGATACACGACATTGCTTCTTGCCAAAACTTCATGATTCTAGGTCAACGGGAAGTACCCTATAGGTTTTGATTTCTGAACATATACGCCCGTATCTTTTGATTGCGTTGAATTAGAAGTTGGATTTTTTCACTGCTTCAAGGGATTGCAGCCCTGAGTATTTGATATTAATTTCAACTTCATAACTCTACGCGTTCCCGAGAAAAAAAGGTCTTGACTGACGGGCAGACAGACGTACAACGATGTGATCTTATAACGGAGTTCTTTCTTTTGAGATACGGAACCCTAAAAAGTATCCTATGTCACTCGGAAATAATGTAGCTTTCTATCAGTGAATTTTCAAGATCCGATCAGTACTTCCAGAGATTACTTTTTACAAACATACAACTTTTTACAAATATTTATACCTGAACTTTATATCGAAGAAAGATTTGATTTTTTGTATGTTTGCTACTCTTTCACGCTAAAATGGCTGAACGGATTTGGATGAAATTTGGCGCATCGGTAGACCATGACCTGGATTTACACATGGGATACTTTTTATCTCTTTATTCCCACGGAATCGAGACTTATGCAAGTGAAACCACGGGGCGCAGCTAGTTCATTATAATTCTAAGAGACCGCACTATCGGAATAGGTAATGAAACGTGTATTGTAGTACAGCCGGGCGATTCTGTAAAAAACTCACCGTGAAAACTTGGTGAAGTGAATTTGTTTTTGCTAGGAGCAAAAACAAATTCACTTCACCTAAGTTTTCACGGTGAGTTTTTATAGAATCGACCGGCAGTTATTAGGGAGATAAATGAATTTTACCCATAGCTAGTGCGTTTGTTGTACTAGATGAGGTTAGTGTAAGTAATGTTTTGTTTTCAGATGAACCGGAACCTTATCACCCAGAACCGACTAGCCCATGGAGTAGTAGCTGGCCTGTGGCTGTAAGTTTACATATTTTTTATTCGCTACTGTATATTCTGTTTCAAAACTATCTAATAAAAATGTAAACAAATGGATCACATTTGTTTACATTTTGCCAATTACATTATTATTGTTTTGTAGAGCGGGAACGCAGGTCGCTGGCTGTTCGATGTGGGATGTTGGCCCACAGGTTTGCACGTTGTTCGGCTCAGGTTAAGGTGACGCTTTTCAAAGCCTACTGCCAATCCTTTTACACGTGCAGCCTGTGGGTGAACTTTACGCAAAGGGCATATAGTGGCCTGCGCACACAATATAACAACACGTTCCGGGTGTTGATGGGGCTGCCGCGTTTTTGTTTGCCGACGCGGACGTTGATAGGCCCTCATGTGCAAGAAATGCACATCTCTGCTACGCGGTGTTCGCGCCAGCCCCAACACCATTTTAGAACGTTGGCTGATGGGTGGGACTCTCCGATCTTGGGTCGGTGGATACGACTGCATGCCGTCAGGTAGACATACCCCAGGATCGGCGTGTCTCACGCAGCTTAGAATAAATGTTACTAACTCTAGTTTATAAGTTTACATTGTTACTAACAAATATGGAAGTGATTCTGAAATAAATATTTAATTATTTTCAAACATTAATTGTTGGAAAAAGTGGTGACATTTTGAAACCTTCTGTTCCCTTTAGTGAGTGATTGCGAAGAATTGAAGAAAAGAAGAATCTAACTTGATTAGGGTTTGCTGACGTATGTCTATGGCATGACATTCCTGTATGTGATGAAAAAAATTTTTTTTCGCTTGTTTTTACTTGGCTAAGACATGTTTCCGTCTTGCACTTGTAATTTGACAGTTTTGCGACAGTGACAGGAATAATGCCAAAATACAAGGTCCGGGTTCCAGCGGTGAGGATCTTGGTCTAAGAGTAGGCAGCCTCTTGAGTAGTCATTATTACTCTATGGTTATGACAGTATTGTAAAGTATTCACTGTTACATCAGCGCGGCGTACCGGCGTTAGGGGCGGGCTTCGCTGATACACCGGAGTCGCCGCCGCCTGCACCACGACCCGTCCCGCCTCCTGAGCCCGTGCGGTATCCACAGGTAATTATATAATATATAATTACAGATGTAATTCTTACATACCCACACGACACATATTTTGTCTGCATTACCCTAAGGTAAGGAATGCAATCTCTACTCAAAATTGACAAATCGAGATTCGCGTGCTAAATCTAGTGTCGAGATTAGCTATTCAAGATCCCGCCCAACAATCAGGCGAGATGTCGCTCTCTAGATTTTCTAGGTCGGGATTAGACTATTAAGATACTTTTTTGATAAAAAAAAAATCATACTTATTTTTATTAAATCAAAAATTCATGAACTTAATTATAATGAAAACTGCATATGCTTAGATTGATCGTGCTACATTGTGTAAATAAATTTTACAACATTGCATTCCCTGCCCTAAAGTAGACGGCAGAAAAAGGAGTCTTGCAGTTTTTTTACTTAGGTATAAAGCATTTAATACACAGATGATTCCCTCTCCTATCTTCTTGAGGTCCGAGTCTGAGATAAATGAAATACAGTAATTACGTGGACATTAAGAAGGTAGCTCACTTTTTTTTTCAAAGAAAATTCATACTTCTTATTATTTACACCATAAAAATTATCACCATAATTAATCCCTTGACCGTTTTGAGAGCAGTAGTGATGAAATAATTTACAAAAAGTAAAGCGCCTGTCTGGGGTCGAACCTACAACTCGATATTAAAGTTTATGAACTTATTTATTTTCGTTATTCTTTTCAGGACATCCCGGCTGACGTGGACCACAGAGGTCTATTACCTCCACCTCCGCCGCCGCCGACATTACCACTCTTACCTCGTAAGTGTTATGATTTCCGCTTCTTTCATTTTGTTATTTTTTTTGTGTTAAAGTTTCTCTGGGTGACTCTGCCAGCTTCATAGGGTCAAACATTAGCACAATTAATTTATTGCATGCAGTGGCAGCCAGCATGCTACCCACTTGCACCGTACTAGCACCCACTTAAATGTATTTTAACAATACACTAGCTCACCCCGGCGAGCTTCGTACCACCTGAGAATCAATAAATACAAAATGTATGAGGAAATGATTCTTTATTATTTTATTTCTTCTCTATTATTTTATTTATTCTTTATTATTTTTTCTTCATTATTTTATTTCTTCGTGAATTTTGCCCATGCTTTAAATCCAACAAATCAAAGATCCTATAAATCGGTCCAGCCGTTCTTGAGTTATAAATGATGCAACTAACCCGACTTTGTTTTATTTATATAGATAGATACTAGCTGAACCGGCGAAATTCGTACCTCCTCAGAATCAATAAGAACGAATTAATGAGAAGATGAATTCTCTTCATAATTTTATTCTATTTCGTGATTTTTTCCCGTTTTAATAGTTCTTCTGCTCTTCGGGGCGGAGACAAATCCAACAAATCAAAGATCATAAAAATCGATCTAGCCGTCCTTGAGTTATAAATGTTGTAACTAACCCGACTTTGTTTTATTTACATATATATTACATAGAATATAACTCACGCCTTCTCATGGGAACGAACTACGGAACGTAGGTGAAAGTCTTTAGTTTGTACGTACTGCTATGATCCATTGTCTTCGTTTACGTTTATATATCTGATCATAGTTTGATGTACAGGATTCATAGACTTTTTGATGGATGTTTTTACACGATGTACAGACGCCAGCACATCAAGCTACCCGAAACTAACAAATTTTCCCAATCAACGTTGAACCTTATGCATTAGCGATATAGTTGAAAATCTATTAAAGAAATTTGACAGATTGTAGTAGCTTGATGTGCTGGCGTCTGTACATGTTTCTTATTCTATTTATTAACTTGCAGAGATTGAAGATGTGGACCACAGAATGTTACCGTCGCTGCCGCTGCCACCGATGCCTATCATCAACTCCGCGCCACTCCGGCACCCCGTAGTACATCAAGGTAACTCATTACACTTAAGAAAGAGAAATAAAGAAAATACATTTATTTAGCACAGACTAAGAGACACACAATACACCAGATAGTTAGATAATAGTCGTACATCAGATAAAAAATAAGATAAAAATATAAAGTGCAAAGTCCGATGTAAGAAATTAGCAGGAAAGTGTGCCTCACGGCTGCGCCAAAAAGGCCCAGTTCAGCAAAAATGCCAGACAACTACTGCCTGATGCTGGTTTTCAACTGGACCTGGTGTGTGAGGTGACCGATGTAAATCAATTTTATACTGCATCGTGAAGTGTGTAACTTACTAGTTTATTTCTTTTGTTTTTAAGAATTAAAACAGAACATATAATAAAAGTACTGCTTTAATTTTGACAGTTCAACAACATTCATTGCGTTATTGACCAGACAAATTTTTCTAACGTTTAAAGCAATGGATTAGCAATATGCTTCAAAATTATTCGGATGGTGGTTGAAAGTGTCTTTACGCAATTAGGGACAGCACCCTGGACATTCAGCGTATACAGTGTGCCTATTATACACAACATTCACCCTATAACCGAAAACTTAGTTAAAAATAAAACTAAAACTTATGAAAATATAGATAAAATAGTGGTACCGCATTTATAAACCTGCTTCAAAAAAAAAAGAGGTTGTGTAATCGACATTTTTTTTGTATTAGTGTACCGATTGCTCAGTGAATCCTCAACCGATTTACGTGGGAACCGGCTTATAAAAACAAGGTTATGCAATCTACTAGTATTTTTTGTGTATCTAAACCGATTTCTCAGTGAATTCTGGGCCCGACATGCATTTCGGAAGTCGGTGGCAAACTTCATAGCGCTTTTCAAAACTAGAACTATTATTTACATTGTATATTTTAATTAACAACAAACTTAATGCCATACTTAACAAAGTTCAATTTCCATTGCAACCAAACACTTATTACGACCTTTTTGTTACAAATGGTCACTCAAAAATTAACTTAAAATACATTTCACTAAAGTAGATATTTAACTGATTAAGTAAGTGGCGATGGAATGTGATTTATCTGAGATTGTGAACACTGCTTTAGTCGCTTCCTGGATGTACCTACGACAAGTGAAAATAAAATTGCCTATTATTATTTTCAGATGTAGACCACAGAAATCTAATACCTTTAACGCATCAGCCCCCAATCCCACGGCCAATGAACCCTCCCTCACTGGACCAAGTAAGTTTTTATTTATTTAGTACATTAGCTTTTACCCGTGGCATCGCCTGCGTGAACATCGAAAATTATTCCACGGGAACGGACGACCGAGATAAATAGTATGACCTAACCCAATTCATGGTCAACCTGTGTGTCAAATTTTATCGAAATACTTTCAGCTGTTAAGGCGTAAAAATCTGTATAATAAAAAATTGCTACAGGTAATATTATGTACAAAAGTAATGCTTGTTTCTAATAAATACTCTGCCAGCAGACCTGCAAATGATTAGGTAAGTTGCACTTGAGCCTGACTGAAAATATCTAGCCATGGCAGGTTTTTTTTTTCTAATTCATAAATAAAAAACATAAACCTACATGGGATGGGCACTTATGAAACGTCAGAAGCTAGGTGCACATTTCCAAATGGTTGTTTCCTATGTAGATTCTAGAGCTTTGTGTGAAGTTAAATGATAATGATAAATGATAAATGATTTTATTTCTGTAAGTAGGTTTGCACAAACACTTTTACACGTCAATCATAATTTTTTTTTAAACTAGATGAGGTCGGCGTTTCCTATCTGACTACTCTGAGAAGAAAGGCCGAAACAAACTCAGAGGTCATAGTCTCTTTTAAAGTCCAGACATAATCTTGGTCAAGTTATATGAAGACCATGTAGGTCGATGTCTGAGATGGTCTTTTGAGGAAAGAACCACACAGATTGAGAGGACCTGTCCAGTCAGTGCACGCATTTGTCAGAAATCATGCAGCTCAACTCAAGACTTAAGGAGCTCAACGATTCGACGAACAATACCAAAGAAAGGACATTTGGGTAGGCCACATAAATTACTCAAACTGCCAGACCATCGAGAGAATAATAATAAATATAAAATGCCTAAATTAAATGACCCACATCGTCTTCACATTCACAATAATTAAAATAATATAATACTTTAAAAAGTAAGCAAATGTCAGTTAAAAAAAAAAATCATTAATGTCAATGTGTATATAAAAAAAAAAACATCAAAAACACTCAAAATGCAGAAATTGGAAGCAACTCAATCCCAAGCCTTTGTATCCTCAATATAATCTTTAACGGTATAAAGTTACACTTACACTTACGCAAAATTCAAAACTGATTGTGAAATAATGATTGCAACTTTGTGAATAGCCCTATTTCATAATATGTAGTATGGTTCCGAGAATACCGTGCCTTAACACTATCAAAACTTTAAGAGAAAATCGTTTTTGTATCTTGCGCTAGTGTAAGGTATTTATGCTTGTGACTACAGTACCCGCATCCCGCTATTTAATTTTTCTTACGTAATTTTAAAACGTATGAATTTCGCTGGCAACCACTATACATAGAGCATCTTCTTTAGTTAAAAAACAGTGGCACTCCGGGAGTGCCAACAGAAGTGAAAACAAAACACAAACATAATACTTTGCCATCACTCACTGACATATCGGATTTACATTAAAACCGAGTACATCCCGAGGACAGCCGAACACATTCAAAGCGAGTATTTTTTAAAATCGTCTTATAAACAAAACACGCGCGGTGTCGCTTACGGTAACAGTGGCGCGAGTTCAATGGTTTTTTCTCCATTTCAAAAAATGCACAACGCGCCTAAAGAAATTTTCACTTCAGAAAAACTAATATGTTTTGCTGTAAACAGGATTACAGGGTACCTCCAATGGTGCCTGCGACGGACATCGTGGAAAGCGTGGACATGGACCTGTCTGAAGATGAGGACCAACGTAAGCTATACGTTTATAATACCAGCCTATTATTGTCCCACTGCAGAGCAAAGGCCTATTCTCACACAGAAAAGACACGAGCATTGATCACCATGCTTGCTTAATATGGGTTGGCGATTTTGGACTTATATTAACTGCGCCCCGCGTTTTCACCCGCATAAGTGTCGATCCCGTGAGAATATCGGGATTAAAAGTAGCCTATATGTTAATCCAGGGTGTCAGCTACCTCCATATAAAATTTTATCAAAATTGGTCCAGCCGTTTGAGCGTGAAGTAGTAACAAACATAAACACACACACTCACAAACTTTCGCCTTTATAATATTAGTGTGATAACTACAGATTCTTTCTTCACTATGATTTTCCTTCACTGATGTCAGTAATCTCCAAGATAAACTCAGAAAGTACATATGATTTGGAAGAGTCAAATTGGTCCTTGCCCGGACTTGAACCCAGAACCTCGTGCGTAAATTATACTAGAGTCAGCCCAAACCAAAATTGTGCGCCCCTCCACCGAATTATATTTTTTCAATGTTTGACGTTAAGTTATAGTAAGGTACGCGTCAATAGGGATATTGTGATACCCAGAAACTGGGTTGTTTGTGGAAGTCATATAGGCAGTGGCTCCATATAAAATACTGGTTTGTAACTGCACCCGGTTAGGTTGGAAGCCGACCCAAACATGTTGGGGAATCGGTAAAGTAAAATGATCGACGTAAAATCAACATTGTCAATATTTTCAGAAGGCATGTACACAAGCGGGAACCAAGGCGAGCGACGACACAGCTTCAACAACAACAATAAAGTACTGGTCGGAGGCGACAACGGCAAGACGCACCACAATGATCACAATCACACGAACCTAATACAAATCAACAACGCCAAGAAAGAGTCGCAATCGGCCCCAATCATGCCCCCCATGGTCAACCCCTTCGATGCCATGCCACCCTCCCTCAAAAACTTCAACGTGAACTTTCAAAAACCTGCCAACTTCCCACAAACATTCGACCTAACAGAAGAAAACTCAAACGACAGCGCTTACGAAGAAGACTTACGAAACAGAGGGATAGAAAAACCTAAACAAGAGATTCGGAACCCGTCTCCTCCATTCGAAGACTTTACGAACGATGAATATCAACAACATCCGAGATTCATGAACCCACGGTTCCCCAGGAATTGGGGTCCCAGGACTAATTTCAGGCCGCCAGGGTTCCCACCCCAGCAAGCCTGGCCCAGGAATGGGCCACGTCCCCCGAACCGATGGATGGGCCCCAGGCCAAGGTTCTGGTGAAGTGTTTGTGTGTGACAGTGTGGTTAACTATATAAAAGACGAGGTTAAGGCAGTATCAGTGAGTTTCATTTTACAATAGAACCAAGGAGTAATAAATAAATGGAGTGTTCTCGTGATTTTTTCATAGAATCATTTGTAGATTCGTTAGCGTTCAGATCTTTTGTTTAATACTCTGTGTTGCCGACCGATTGAGCATAATGTTGCTATACTGGTAAATATAACATGTTTAATACCTAGTTGACCCTTAGCCATTTTTCAATAACGTAACAAGTTTCATATCAATAGGTTCCTAAGTAATTTTGATCCCTTTACAAATTCCTTTCCACAAGATAATCTAGGTTTTGTGCAGCACGACTCACGAGTACTCAATAATCTATAGTTTTCTTCTAATGGTTTGCTTTAGGCAACTGCAATGACAATCATTCTACTATTTTAGTACAATGTAAAGAAAATCAATACAGCACTCTTAAAGATGTAAAATGAGACTACAATAGAATGTAAAAAATACTAGTTTTAATGTCATATATGACTGTGTTCGTAGTCATAGATACTGAAGTTTAGTAATATCGATACAATTCGAAATTCTGTAAATATGAATATTATAAGTACTTCAGTTATGAGAGGGTCATTCTGCAATTTTTTTATATGAGCTATACAATGTTTTCAATAAATCGTTGGTTCGTAAACATGAATTGATTAGAATCAGTGTGTATGGCAGTCATATTGAAGACAGTAGCAGCTATTGTATCAAATGTGAGAGGAATGGGAATGTTAAGCCGTATATTGTTTATTTGGTGAGAAATCTTGGTCAATAAGATACTTACGTGAGGTTTTCGCGCCTTGCTGCCTTTGACCACAAAAATAAATCATTTAAAGCCAGTGCGACAAATCTAGTAATTAATAAAGATCAAATTCGCAAAACACGTATTCGTTTATATGAAACTGACAGGTGTCAAGATCGCATTCTCGCGACTAGGTTGCCAGTCCTCGGAAATGGCGTAGAGCAGAAGGACAATTTTCGTAATTTTAAGAACGTTCACATTGATCTGTCTCAATCTGTCAAAAATACCTCTAAAACCCCTAAATTTTTGACAAGTTTTTGATATTGATTATCGCTAAGATGAGATTGCGAGACTAGATTTTGAACGCTAATAATTACAGGAGTTAGCCTTACAACCAATAGTATTCTAGTATTATCACAACTCGGAAATAAGCTGAGTTCATATTGTGTTCCTATAGGTCGATTTCAGGTTCGCTAGCCATAAGTCTCGACCAAATAGTTGTCCAACATTTGTCACCAACATTGAATATGAATGGTAAGAAATGTTTGTTCAAACATTTGCATGAAATGTACATATACAATGACAGGCACGAGAATGAGAAGATGTGTGAAGAAAGTGAAGAAATGTAGAATGTTCTAGACTTATAATTAGCGAACATTCAACTGTTGTAATTGAACGAATAAACCAATTAGAATATGTGAATTAACTTGCACATTTTGAAATTCTATTAAGTTGATAATAACTGGGTAATGGGTACTTGTACCTGTATTTTCTGATAATTTTACGTATTTTTCGGGTAATCTGCGTATTGACCCTGTTATTAATGACATTACTGGACATTCTAGTAAGTTTCTAGGTACAGTATAAGGTACAGAATGAATGAAAAGAAATTGTTACATAAAAAATATACTACCAATGCGATGTGTATGAAATGAATGGTAATTATGTAATTCAAATGTTTTAACACCTTTACTCAATGACAGAGCATTTACAACATCTACAGTCCTTAAACAGTTATTTTACCTCTGATTTTGCATCATTGTCCAAATCACAGTGATCTTTATTCCCATTCTTATAAGGTTGCCATCGGGTTGCTGCCACTGACAACTTTATCAAAACATTGTGATCCTTATTTCCATTCTTAAAAGGTTGCAGCCACTGACAACTTTATCAAAATCATTGTGATCCTTATTTCCATTCTTATAAGGTTGCTGTTGGCTTGCTCCCACTGACAAGTCTGTCAAAATCATTGTGATCTTTATTCTTATTACAATAAGATTGCTGTTATAGGTACAATAACTGTAAATGGAATCTATACTATGACTTGCTAATAAGTTATGACGTTTTGGAACTGAGTACACTGGGTTTTAATAGCTATTTTGTTGAGGTGGCCAAATGCTGCTCAATTCTAAAGGGTTTTTTCTTGTTAGCAAGTTGGATGTCTCATATTTATTATGCATACAGTATAGGTAAGTTATTTTCATAATTATCATTACCGAAAAAAAGCTTGTACTATTTAATTAAGTTCAGTCATGAATCTAATATGTATTAAATTATGTCTGGCAAGATGTAACACTGACATTGCAGTGGTATTTCTATATTTTAGAATTATGTGTAAAGACTGGACGGATGCATTATATAGTAAAATAAAATTGTAACTCCGTACTCGATTGCAAATCCGTTAATGCATTTAGCCCTAAACGAATTAACATCATTATATTTTTCAAATGCGTTTAGGGTTAAATGGATTTGTGGTTGAGTTGAGTGATTTGTGATGCAAATGGGGCCTTAATTTGCAGGGAAATTGTGATGGTTTTGTTTGTTTTTAGTTTTTTTTTGTGATTATTTTTGGCTGAAAGAGGGGCATTTCTCGTAATTGTAAGAACGTTCACAGTCTGATGTCTCAATCTGTCAAAAATATTTCTAATTTCCCTACATTTTTGAAAAGTTTTTGACATTATCGCTGAGATTAGATTGCCACTTGAATTTGAATGTTTTTTATGTATAGACGCCAGCACATCAAGCTACCCGAAACTGTCAAATTTTCCCAATCAACTTTGAGCCTTATGCTTTAGCGATAAAGTTTAAAATCTATTAAACAAATATGACAGATTGTAGTAGCTAGATGTACTGGCGTCTGTACGGGAAGTGGCCTTGAGATATTGGATCAGGCTGACAGAATTACAGGGTTAACAATAACCCGCCTTCAAATCAATTCCAGTTTGTATACTTATATTAAAAAATAATACTGCTGAATGGTATTCAAATACGTCTTCCGTAGTTACTAGCTGATGATAATATATTTGAGTCACAACGAATTAATACTCAAGTACGTATACTGTATGCATATTAAAAAACAAAGTCCCCCCTAAACAAAGTTACTGCGCGCGTCAGAACGCGCGCCGTGACTCTGTTTAGGAGGCAGTTGTCGTTTGTTGAAAGTTACTGCGTGCGGTACAGATACCGCACACAGTAACTTTGTCTCGGCGGCCAGATTCGCAAAAATTAAATATATATATTTTTTTATACATTGATATCTGTAAAAAGATCTATAGAGTCACGTTAGTGACGTCTGGCGTAATTTTGTAGAATATACCATACAAAAAATGTTACACACTTATATATAATCTTTTCCTTCTAGTCTGTAATCATCCTATTATGTGTAGTGAGCAACTTGACTGTTTACCCAGCTCGAATTTGGGAAAATATTGTTGCGAAGATGTGCTAACAGTTATACGTTGTATAAAATTTATTGTTGATCTGTTGTGGTATCCTTCAGATTCCATCGATTTTTATACTATGCCCTAATTGCGTAACACTATCAACCACGGTCTCATTTTGAAGAATATTGCTAATCTATTGCTTCATGTGAATGTTGTTGAACTATCAAATTGAAAGCCATTCCTAATGTTATTGTGTTACGCAATTAATCTCGCTGATTTATCCCGGAATGAAAAGCCTCGATATTACTGTTCTCATATTTGAAAATCAAAAAATGTGGGATCATTATTATTATAGAATTTGTCCTACGTTTTTATGATAAGCCGAACATGGTGTTAGCACATCTACCCGAATATAATGTTCGAAAAAGTTTCTGTCAAACTAAAAAATAACAGCCAAGTTGTTTTTTTTAAATAATATAACATTAAAATAGAAACTCGCTTTTGTCTCGTAATAAAAAAGTAGGTTGACAGTAATATAGTTAGAATTTTAAAATAAATAGCTATTTTCTTTTTTGCTTATTAATAAAGCTTAACAATAAGGTTGTATGTTATTTTGTCTCTGGGCGCATTAAAGAAAAGGTCGCTGAAAAAAGATCCGCATCAGCTTATGTTTTGAATTAACGAAACATATCAAAATTATTTTAATAAACTCTTTGTGTGACAAAAGATTTTAAATTCGTGTTGTAGTATTTAGTTTTCCCTACCTGCAAATAAAAGTATTTTGAATAATACAACTTAGTCAAGAGGATAAGAGGAGGAGGGGAATATTCAAAGTAGAGTGTATATTGGAGAACTGCATTCCAACTGTAAATCAGCTTAATAATGATCTCTTTATACTGCTGGTGGAACTGATATATCGGGACTACTAGACTGTCCACAATGACCACCCAACGAATGACGACCTAAGAAAATTAAACGACAGTCCATTCACAATTATTTTACCTCTGATTTTGCATCACTCAATATTGCAGTGATGTTTTTTTTAATCTCGTGACAAGATAGCTGCTGGGTTGTTGTAACTTTCAAATCTGTCAAAATCACAGTGATCTTTATTGTTGTTGTAATAAGGTTGCTGTTCGGATGCAGCTGTCAGGGGTATAATAACTGAAAGGAATATGTCTCGATGACACGGGTTGTTTTCATCAACACTTCGCGACATTTAACTGTCATTCTGACCAGGACTACAAAGTTGAGATAAAGTTGAATTTTCTTAGTTGTTTCGCTCATTTTAAAGTATGTTGGGTCTAATATATTTAACGCTGGCTGTACCTACTCACTCTCATTTCATAGAATCTTCTGCGTTCCACTTTTTTTACCCCTGGTATCTGGAAGCTATTTCAAGTGTTGTCAAAATTCATGTCGGATTCTGCTTAGTTATTGTTACGTCCCACAAAAGACATTATTATGCGCTTGTTGTGTCCCAGGGCAAAGGCTTCCCTTCCGTCTTCTATTTTCTCTTTATTTGCAATTGTAGCCCATTTCTTTAGGTAGAACTCGTCATGCCATCTCCTGGCTTACTGCGCCCCTGTCCCTGGTCCCTGTTCGGAAAAGCAGGTACCGGCGGAACTGGGAAGAAGTTGGGAATTTCGCAGCTTCTTCCCAGTTTCGTCCAACTTTGATACGAGGTGTGGCAAAAAATATATTGCAACGCCAAAACCTCCCTTTGACTGGCTGGTGACCAGTCCTTTCTGAAGTTAGCTAACGCTACAGAAGTGCCTGCGCTGGACTTTCCTTTTTTCTGAAGTTTGTTAGTCTTACTAACCAAAACCACACTGTGTTCTTCTCATTTCCTCTGCCCAGGGGGCAAGAGCACCTAAACATTCATCTCATTGGCGCTATGGTCCTGCCAGATGATAAGCTAGAGGAGCTTGGGGGACTCTTATGTAATGTTGACGTTCAAAAAGTGCTGATTCTAAGCGTAATTTCAATAAACGCCTTAAAATGTTGTTTTTTTTTTACTAAGGCGGGTCCCGTCGCCCTTCACGAACGTTAACCTACGGTCGCATTTCCTTCTGCTTCCCAACGTCGACGGGACCATCCATTCATAAGGAATCACATAGTAACTTACATCTGATTTGATTACTAATATTTGACTTATGTCCTGGCTTATTTTTGTTATTTTGACAAGCCCTAGCAGTAAAGGTTTATGATTGAATGGCTAGCGAGCGTTGACCTTCAGAAACCGGGGTAAATGACAACATTATTTTATATTTAGCTAACGCCATCGTTTTTAGTTTCACTGTTTGTTCCATAGGATAAAGACCGGCGCATACCTAGCAAAGCGCTGCGCAGTTTTTACTTTTGGCAGTATGAGTGGCGCTGCGTTAAGGTGCTCTGCTGAAAGCGACCCGCAACCGTTAACTGCAGGGGCAACGTCGCACAATCGCAATGGCCAACCGCAGCGACACGACTGGATTACTATGTAACTCTTATGAGAACGACAATGTCGCTATATGTCTGTGGAAGCGTTTTCATAGAATTGTATAGAAACTGGTCTTGATGCTGCGGTATATCATAGCCATTCCTGCGGTTTTCGGTTGCGGTCGTCTTCGACCTTACCTTCAAGCTTGGGTTTCCTAAGTGTTCATATACACGAGCAGCACGCATCAACAGCAGAGGCAACTGCAGCTGCCGCCGTCGACACTCGTCGGCAGCTGCCATCGACGCGTGTCGACGGCTGCAGTTGACGCGTTTCGTTCGTGTGTAGGTATGCATAATAAGGCAGCGGTGTCGTCACATAAACGCGCCCAATTAATGACAGCCTTGTGTTTTTTGATACGGCTGATTTAAAAAAAATCTCGGCCATCGTTTTCTTGGCGATCATAATTGTGGTTATTATGTGACGCCTACCGCAATCTTAGGATACTCAAGCTTTACGCTGTGTCCTAACCGAAAGCGACTGTTGCGCGAATACGCGGTATCGCGATCGTTTACATCAACTAAGACTACAAACGTGACTTGATTGATCGCGCAAGTACGACATATTTCATATAAACCAGAGCGATGATATCGTAATCGCGCGACAGTCGCTTTCGGTAAGGACATGGCCTAACGGTCATTTCGCATAGGAATAAAGGGCCAACTGGAAGTGATGCACACTTGGACTTTTTGATGCTCAAAGGCAATGCACTTTGCCCATCAAAAAGTGCAAACGTGCATCTTGACAGAACGCAAGAGCATAGGGTCCACAATCATACTGCAGTTGGAATGCAGTTCTCTGTATACGCTAATTACGGAGATAGACGTAAAAAACTTGTAAATTCAGCGATTTCGGGTTATTTTATTTATTTCAACGGGTTTATTCCAATAAAATTTGTGTCCGAAGACATGCAGAAAATCCCTGCACAAATAATTAATTTTTGGGGTATTTTAGTTCCTTGGAAGTAAAAAATCCGGAAATGAACAAATCACTTTTCTACACTATGTACTGTCAACTTTAAGAGCAGCGAGCTTCTATTTTTTTGTATGTCCTATGATACAGGCCTACAAGAATTTGAAAAGTATACCAAAGGCCAAACTTTTCTTAGAAACCAGGCGTTAATGACTCATACAGCTTTGGAAAAAGAGACCGAGAAAGGTACATCCCTGCTTAACCCTTCGGGTTACAGGGTTCGGCCTACAGGTATGAGTACCAGGAATTACAGAGACAACGCTCTACAACGGTGAACTTTTTCTAAACTCGATGTGTCATAATAATAGCCCTTATACGTCCTATAGCAGTAGCGGCCCCATGGTAACGGCTGCGACTTATCGAGTCGTAGTTTCGAACCCAAACAGACACTTTGTGTAAATTAAACAAACCAAACATTCCAATAACCAAAAATTCGAAGACATTTGACATCCGGCAACCCGCACTGGGCCCGCGTGGTGGATTATGGTTGTAAGCATTTTTCATTTAGAAATCCATTTTGAAGACGAGCGCTGCAGGCCAATTTTCAACATATTCATGTGGATATATTTAAAAAAAACTTAGCACACAATCGCAGCAATATCATCATCATTCAGCCGAGAAACGATCACTGTTGGACTTATACATCGCAAACATCACCACAACGACCGACACTGTGCGTCTATCAACCAGAGGATTTGTACGACTTTCACCAGGTCATCGATCCATTTGCAGGGTCCATCTCGTAACGAATGCTGCGTGCGATCTCCGGTATGGTAGTGGCCGTCGGTCAATTTCATTGGGTGGGTTCATCAGAATTTTTCAGTTGCATCGCGAAGTCTTGTTTTGTGCCGATTCATGAAAATAAGCTTACCCCTTCCCAATTACCTACAGGATTACGCTAGTATGCACTTCTGCTCAACCCTACTGGTGTGGCGTGATGTTATAACCAACACCCGAATTGCGAAACACACGTTCAATCACAATCCGAGGATTTTGAAGGAAATTCCTAAACCATTCCTTCATAGGTTTGACAACAACGTAGGTATAGGTTTATTGCAATGAACGATTCAGCCAGAATTGTCAAAATGAAAGGGATTGCGACTGATTGCCATTTTATGTAAATACAAGCTTCTGCTGGCGACTTCGTCAGCTTAAAATTTCTTGGTCCCCCGACCCATCCTGTCGCATCGCATCGCTTACCCGAGCTATTACCTACTTCGTTTTCGCTTAGCGTTCTTTCTGACTTTAATTGTTTTTGCTCGGCTCCTAAGGGTCATAGCGTGATGTTAAATAGCCTATAGCTTTCCTCAAGACAATTCTTCCAAACTACCAGTCGGATTTGACAAAATAAATCAAATACGACTGGTAGTTCTAGAGATTAGCGCGTTCAAACAAAAAAAAAATAACCAGGCAAGAGCGAGTCGGACTCGCGCACTGAGGGTTCCGTACCATCAAGTTTTTTTTTAATTTTTATCGGCGAGGCCTTGGCGAGGCCTATATTCGTCAGATAATTTTTTCAGCGCCATCTCTTGACCGATAATGGAACTAATGTAACTTGTTGACGATTTCTAAAAAAGTGTGCTATTTAGAGACTTCGTTTTATTTTTCCTGTAATCTTTACATAAACTTCTATCACATAGAATAATTTCAGATTTTTCTCTTTACAAACTTCAGAGATAAAGGGGGACGGTATTTTTTTTACATTTTTCATCAAAAGTCGAAAATTGTGCGGCCTAAAAAAAAAAAGAAAAAATGTTTGAGAATGTGCAAACTGCGCTCTTTCATATGATACCTTACATGCCCTAGTAGCCCCACTTCGAATTTTTCAGACCCCCTTTCAGTCCCTGTTGCAAAAAATATACATATATTTTTATTTCTTTCTTATTTGCAAAACAGTTGGGCCAACGTCATCTAAAACTATTCCAAATTTCAAGTTGATAGCATTAGTAGTTCTTGAGATATCCAGCTGTGACAGACAGACAGACAGAATGAGTCTCGCCATAAGGGTTCCGTTTTACCATTTTGGTACGGAACCTTAACAAATTCTTGAGCTTTATTATCAGTATTACAGTACCTATAGATATAGATGTGTTACGCAATTATACCGCAGTTCCATTTTCAGCCACAACATTATAGACAAGCAATCTCCCGTATTCAAATCACTTCAAAACTGTGAGGTTAAGTGCAACAGAAATTAATATTAAATATATTAATACTTGTATCGAAACTGCATCGAAGTTTGCGCGTGACCTCGATGGCGCTTATATTGCGTTAGCGTCTACTTGGCCAATCTAAGTGCGGGCTAGTTTGTGTTGTATTGAATGCTAACACGTTTACCTACTCCTTGCACCGACCAGGGAGTTGGCAGAAGGCAAACGGGACTAAACAACACCAACAAAATTAGATTTTGGATGTTTTTGGTGCATTTGCAAGATCTTTATAGTTGTATTGTAGATTTAAGAACTACTTTAATAAGTCAAGATTTCTTGTTTCAAAATATGGTACGTTTCACATATGTGGACCCACCATTAAATGTTGCACCATTAGCGAATTTGGAACTAAGCGCTGTAGGTGTTGAGATCTAGTAAAAGGTTAACTGGAAAATATTGTTGTAGGCAAGTTATAGACTACCTAACATAGAACAGTTTTACGAAAGGTGTCAAATACACGAGTGCTACTCATGGATGTGTGCTATAACGCCACATACGAACTACACATTACCTACATCTGACGTCCATTACACAAATCCTACATCGCGCAAACAGAGTTTACCACGAGATTAGAATACCTATACCTACTTAGGTACCTACACATCGGCTCGACAACATTCATCGGGCATTAGCCCAACTGACAAAACACCCTTTTCGTTGGTCAGAGAATCCTCCATTTTCTATGGAAGATGAGGAACTTTCCACTCTGTTTATCATACATCTAACGATGGTATGTAGTCCATATTTTCAAAAAAAAAAAACCTTTTACCTACGTTGTACTTACCTAGGTACTAAAGTTGTGTGGAAATCGGTTGTCATGGTATGGGTAGGTATATGATACGGAGGAATGAAGAAAACATCGCGAGAAAAGTTTTGAATACCTATGAATGTCGATGCCCGATGGCTATAAGAGTAGGGAGGGATATCTACACCAAAGCAACGATGCATGAACTGTGTGAATGATGATATAACTACCGAGATGATTATTTTTGAAGTGAAAACTTCTTTAGCGGCGTTGTACACTTTTTTTGTAATGGGTAAAAAATGGTAAACTCGCGTCAGGAGTCAGGACACGTGACCTGATCGAAAATTCGTAAGACGGATGGCCGTAGCCGGTACCGCGCGTGTTTTGTTTATAAGACGATTCACAAAATACACACGTAATTGTTCAAGTTTTCACTTCTGTCGGCACTCCCGGAGTGCCAATGTTTTTTATTATATCGTTTACAAGTGGCCAGTCCTAAAAACTTTCAGTGTCGTCCTTGTAAATTTTCATGTACAGACGCCAGCACATCAAGCTACCCGAAACTGTCAAATTTTCCCAATCAACTTTGAACCTTATGCTATAGCGATAAAGTTGAAAATCTATTATTATTATTAATTTATTATTATTATTATTATTATTAAATAAATTTGACAGATTGTAGTAGCTTGATGTGCTGGCGTCAGTACTATAATTCGAGTTTCCATCAAGTTTCTCTATTGATATTAAACTCATACCCGTATCTCGTACCGGCTGCGATCTATCTAGTCCGCCGCCCGTAGTCGTGTTTACCTACAACATCTTTCGTTTCCATATTACCTACTCTCTTACTACCTACGTGTCTAGGCTCATATTCTGGTGAAAACCAAGAGTAAATAATAAGCTCATAGAATTTAGTTGGCTTTATTATTTTGACACCAATACAGAATAGAAAAGACACACATCATGTTCCTAACAAACATTAAAAAAAAATCCGTCATCTCCCATACCAGCCAGTCTGATTGTGGCGTTCGGAAAAAGCGTCCGTGAAGCTCCTTACTCTGCCATACCTTTATGCGCTCATTAGTGTTGTCAAGTACTACTGGCTCGCTCCAGTTCTCTTTACCCAAGGAGAGCGGGATAAGGCCCTTGTCCACCGCGACTAGGTACATCTCACTGCATCCCCACGTCGCGTCGGTTTCTAGGAAATATTCCCTGAGACTGCCTATCTCGCGATTGTGGAGGGTCTTAGCGTTTAAAAAGGGCTTATTATTTTCCGAGTGACTACCTAATAACTTAAAAGTCGACAAAATGTTTGCAACAAATAAAATAACTTGCCAGCGATTAAATATTTTCGCGACTATTATTATTATGTAAGGTTCAAACTTAAGGGTATTATAAAAACTAAAAACTAGCAGCTGCGTTTAGGTAGCAAATAAACTATACCAGTCAATTGAAATATTAGGCGATATAATATAATGACTTGGCGACTAATAATGTTAGTAGGATGGCAAAGATAATTATTACCAACGTTACGGTACGTTACGTTGTTTGATATAACGTTTATGTAATCGAAAATCATTTGGTCTAACGTTTAATATATATAAAAAACGTCATTAGACTCAGAGTACGACTCGGATAGGTTAGGTTAGAAGGCTAAGGCGGGAGCGAAGCGGAGCGGAGCTCCCGCCTTAGCCTACGTGGTTATTTTTTTTTAAACCACCCAGAGATAGGAGCCCCGCAAAGCGGGGCTCCGTCGACCTATCTTAGCGCAGGTGGTAATCAGATACATGTTTAATATCTACTTATCTTAGCGCAGGTGGTAATCAGATACTAGTTATGTTTAATATCTACTTAGTTTACAATTTTAAATAGAATCTGATTTGTATTATTTATGAATGCCCATTTTCTATTTTATTTTCATCATTAAGTTTTCGCTTAGATATTAATTCAGTTCCAAAAAGAAAAAACTTGATGCTAGTTTAAATTAAAACGGAGCTTATAACTGATATATTAATATGCTACCTTTTACTTATTACGATACTCCTTATTAGCTGCCAACCCATTATATTGATAACCACTCTATTTTTTTTTAAAACCTATATTAATTTTACTTAGTTGCTGCATTAAATACATGCCTTTAAAAAGCCACGACCTCCAAATATCTTCCTTCTTTATTGTTAGAGAATTTGTTCCGAAAGGTATATGTGCTTATTGCATGTATGTCAAGAGTTATCGCCTCTTTAATCTTTTGATAGTACTGGCAACTATAATGGCCATAGTGTTAGGACTTCACTTCTGATGTCTTGACAAGTGCAATCAAACATTGAATATTGTATTTCGGTTACAATTATAAAATTGGATATTAATTTATTAGAATATAGAGGCATTAAATGTTGTTGCTTAGATTTTTACAGCTGAGATATTTATTGGTTATTTTTTTAAAGTGTTACGTTACATTTATTTGTTTATGTTTGAAAGTGATGTAAATAAGTCTTTGATTTTTACAGAGAAACGCAAATTTTGTCTTTATTTCGACCTTAAAGAATCTACATTATTATATGTATATTTAACTAAGGAGGTAGGTACATATAATAAATAAATCTCGAAGTTTTGTCAAGTCTTAAAAATCGTGCGAAGCGATATTCAATTGGCTAGTTAGGTATAATTCATAAATTCATAATTTCTATGACCAACATCAAAAGTACCAACCTACCAAAACACAACAGTTTGTGGTACAAGGACATTGAATTTAACATCCAAATTGCTGCAAGATATTCCACAGACAGAATATCTAGGTGGTAAGTTGAATGGTAGCTCGGGCCGAATCGAGACCGTTAGTTAGTAAGTTTGGGCAGAACTTGATAGACTGGGATCCACACTTTAGGATAGCTTGTCTACGGGCCGAAGTTTCGGCTTTGTAATTTACTGCTACCGGGAAACTAAAAGGGTTGTGTTCACTTTTGAACCAAATGTGTTTGATCAAATTGGGTTGTGTTGTGTGTTGTGACTATCAAATAGAAGGTACGTAGGTACGTGCATGTTTTATCCGAATGTGCGACAGTAGAGACAAGGTTATGTTAGGTCGGTATCTATATTGTATCTTGGTCTGTGGTATTCTTCATAATACCCTCGAAGCATTCTAACGACTGGACGGATTTAAATACATTAGATGTACATCGACTCGTCTAGAACGTGTGATGGTTGTAAGATTTTTATATTAAATCAAAGTCGCGGACTTTACATACGGTCAGATTATGCCCTACGACCTTTCTGCATGTGACAGACAGAAGAAAATATTTTTATACAAGCTTAAGTCGTCATGATTCCTATAACTATGAAGTAGGTAGGTACCTAACCCATTTGGTCGGGATTAGTTACTGCGACGAATTCGGCTCGCGCGTGGTTGGTGACAGTTCCAACCTAATCTATTGACTATTTATCTTACTGCCCATTCCAACATTTTTAAACGTCAACGGTACACCAAGTGTATACAACTATTGTTATTGTCATTGTGAAAACAACGAATGTGTCGACAGGAAGGCGCGCAAACGTGTGAGAGGTTATGCTGGCCCAGCGTAGTACCCACGGAGTTTCAATAGAATAAGAGGTCAGGTTATATACTGCACCCTAATATTGCGTTGCCGGGTCAGCGGGTTTGTCCGAAAGGGTTACCGCTGGCTCGGAACACCTGTACACCGGAGCCCTCCCGCTCTGGGTGGAGCGGAAGGGAGTCTCATACTCTTACTGAATAAAACCCACCCGTGTTCCTTCCTTAGCCCTTTATGTTCCGAGCCAGCGGTAACCCTTTCGGACAATCCCGCTGACCCGGCAGGCTTCGGCCCTGACGGGCCCCTTCTGCTGATGCTGACATTTCTTTGAGGCGCGCGTGGAACACGTACGCGCGTACGCGGGAGGGGTGATTTGCATTGAGTTATAGTACATTATAACTCAATGGTGATTTGTTGATTTCCCACGCAGAAAAAAAAAAACCCTAATTGCGTAACACACTATCATTGAATAGTTTTGAATTCAATAATTTTGAAGGACATTGCTAATCCATTGCTTCATAATTACCTATGTATGTTCGAAAAATGTGTTATACCTACATATCGGGTTTACATAATGTTCATCTTTGTAGTGTCTCTCTTTCTAAAGCTCAGGGTGTCATAGCCCGGGTAGTGTAGTTTGTTTAATTAAATTAATGAAGAAACTATCTCGAGTGTAAAACGTAAATCCACTTAATTGATTTCGAGTTATTAAGGGCCGGTTGTTTCAAACGGTTGGTTAACGTAACATAGGTACGTACCTAGGTCAAATAATTACGATTACGTTCTCGTTGTTAATTGACGTAGGTACGGCAAGGCAATAATTTTGTCATTATAATTTGAAACAACGCTTTTATGGTTTAACGATAGTTAGCGCCATTTTTGATTTACACGAGTTACACGCGTGCGTCAAGTGGACGTGAAACAACCCGCCCTAAGTCAACAAACAAATGAAAATTTACGTTAATTCCAAGCGCGCTTTACCGTAAGTAGAGACAAGATTTTTTGTATGGCATCTCGCCGGTCAACCTAGGATGTTGTCGGCTTAACCGGGCTTTTCTATAAATGCCTTAATAAATTAAGGCCTCCAGCCAGGGCATTAAACTTATAAACCAAAGTGAACGCTAAGGGCACTCTCTGTGGGGTACGTTACGGACCTCGGCTCAGGCTTAGGCAGCAAGGGACAGGCTGGATCGGATCGTAAAAAAAAAACAGTGGCACTCCGGGAGTGCCAACAGAAGTGAAAACTTGAACAATTACGTGTGTATTTTGTGAATCGTATTATAAACAAAACACGCGCGGTACCGGCTACGGCCATCTGTCTTACGAATTTTCGATCAGGTCACGTGTCCTGACGCGAGTTTTACATTTTTTACCCGTTACAAAAAAAGTGTACAACGCCGCTAAAGAAGTTTTCACTTCAATTACGTGTGTATTTTGTGAATCGTCTTATAAACAAAACACGCGCGGTACCGGCTACGGCCATCCGTCTTACGAATTTTCGATCAGGTCACGTGTCCTGACGCGAGTTTAACATTTTTTACCCATTACAAAAAAAGTTTACAACGCCGCTATAGAAGTTTTCACTTCAAAAATTTTAACCGACTTCTAAAAAGAACGAAGTTCTCAATTCGGATTTTATATATACATATATATATATTTGAAGTGAAAACTTCTTTAGCGGCGCTGTGTACTTTTTTTGGAATGGGTAAAAACTTCTAAATTCGCGTCAGGTCACGTGACCCTGATCGAAAATTCGTAAGACGTAAAACGTAAGACAGCGCCATCTATGCACATCGGGAAGAACTACGAGGGCCTCGCGTACTAACTACGTAGTTCATCCAACAACGACGAGCGCGTTGTTGAGGACAGCGCCATCTATGCACATCGGGAAGAACTACGAGGGCCTCGCGTACTAACTACGTAGGCCTCGCGTACTAACTACGTAGTTCATCCAACAACGACGAGATGGCGCTGAACCACGGATATATAACTGACGACGAGCAAATCTGAATAAATTCCTTTCACGAGAAGAATAAACCAGTCACTTTGGTCATCATACCTGATTTGCAAAAAACCCTATAAAATAAGGAACACACCTTAACACGCGTGTTTTGTTTATAAGACGATTCACAAAATACACTCGTAATTGTTCAAGTTTTCACTTCTGTCGGCACTACCGGAGTGCCAGTGTTTTTTTTTTTATGTATGTTCGGGAATAACTCCGTCATATATAGACGGATTTGCAAAATTCTTTTTTTGTTCGAGAGAGGTTTAGTTTCGGAGAAAGACAACGGAACTCTTCAATAAATGCCAGCAAATCAGCAGCGATTGCTGCTATCGCATATGTATGCATTGTTTACGCAATCACACAACATAACATCACGCCTGCACCCTTTAAAGGGGTAGGCAGATGTGTTCTAATAGCTTCCTGTCATTGATATTCACATAGCACGTAGTGCTATATGAATTTGTGTGGGGTAGGTAGGTACAACTAAAAAGTGAAAAAAATTTTTTTTTCACTTTGTAGTGTTTTTTTTGGAAGTCGGTTTTTTTTTGGAAAAAAGTTTTTATTAACTGTCATAATGAAAGCCATTCCTACTGTTAGTGTGGCACGCAATAACCCCACTGGTACCTTCATGTTTATCCACCATTTAACCAAATCTAAGCTGAGAATCCGTGATGGAAAAACTAAACAAATACTTCGTCGGATCTGGGAATAGAATTCCTTCCTTAGCCCTTTATGTTCCGGGCCAGCGGTAACCCTTTCGGACAATTCTGCTGATGTATAATAAAATTTACCTTGAGTCGTAATAAAAGTGCTGACTCATCGATTGCTCAATACATTTGGCGGCGTGACGCAACGGTTCAAGGTTGTTTACGTAGATAATTATGGTGTAATTGTCGCAAGCCTTGTGGTCTCGGGTTCGGTTCTGAGGTCGGCAGTGTCTCAGCAACCTTAAAAGTCTAGATGTTGTCCGGTTAATGGCAAAAGACACGTCGTCACATTAAATGTTGGTCAAATTCATACAAATTCAAATTCAAAATATTATATTTCACATAAAACTACATGGATACCAATTAGATAACTAGTCGTTTCCTATGGAGAAGAGCCGGCAATAAACCATAGTAAAAGAAACTGTAGTACCTACTGTAAACGCCACCGTTTACAGTCCACAGTGAGGATACACCTCTGCTCTGCCATCCCTTGGAGGCTCACAGACGTAGCGTTATGTCATGATTGATTGAGTGAAATTAGTGTACCTTCATAGGCAGTCACTAGAAAAATTTAACCAAACACTAAACAGTAATGTGTGGTTACAAGTCTAATGTAGAGACTAAACATGTTCTAAGCAAATAAACGACAAATTAGGACCAACTAGGTATACTACAATAGCGGTGATTGAAGACCTTTTAATGATGATGATGAGCATTCAGTACCTACGTATCTAGGTACTTGAATAATAGAAGCCTTGATTGTAGAAATAAATTGAATGCGTCAAATCAATATTTGTTGTGCAATCAAAAAAACGATTAGGTACGTGTTTTCCTTCAGTTATCTAAAAATATAGATAGAAAATATTGCTATCTTCTGTTTTACTTCGCGTTTGGTTCAACAAAACACCGATATCATCGTTTCGAAGTTTCACATATATAGGTGGTGAGTCGGTCGACCGCTTTATGTAGTGCTGCGAGGTCGATAGCAAAATTGTTTGCGTGAAGTGGGCACGCTTACGAATACTGATGGGTAATATGATAAAACTGGCCTGGTACAAATCGAGACTTTCTTAGTCCAAATTACGACGAGTAAACTATCAACTTGTCTAAATGTATATGGGGCATACATTTTTCAGCTAGAAACCAGACACCGACCTGAAAAGAAATGGAAAGAACAATATTAACTAATAGAATTGGGACCACTACTCTTTTATTTTTGTAACAATTACCAAGGTGTAAAACTATTACCCTGAGCGGTGGATCACTTGGCTCGCGGGTCGATGAAGAACGCAGTTAACTGCGCGACATAGTGTGAACTGCAGGGACACATTTGAACATCGACATTTCGAACGCACATTGCGGTCCGTGGAGACACATCCAGGACCACTCCTGTCTGAGGGCCGGCTGTCTATCATACAAATGCCACATTGCGCTTCGGACGTGCACAAACGTCTATTCCTGTAACAAGGTGAGATGACTGAGCACGCTGAACTGCAAATGACGGTTCTACGACGCAGGACGCCTGCGTCCTCGTTTCAGCCCGTTTAAAAATATAAGTGAGTACATACAATAAGACATAGTCATACGATGTGGCGTAGTCGAAAACGGTGTGAGTGCAGAGCGATCTCCGACGCGTCTTGTCGTTATCACGACGGTGAGTACACGCGATGGCGTCTGTTTAACACACGTATGCACGGACTCTTTGGTCGGTTGTAGTGACACGAACCAGAGGGCTGTGTATATCACACCGCTTTTGTTCTACTTGCTTAACGTTAGTTCAGAAATGAACAACCGCAAGACGTCCAGTTTGGCTGCACGAAACTGTCTATTTGTATGTAGCAAGTAAGAAGGCTCGATGTAAGAGTCTGCTTCTGCAGTATAACGTTGGCCTCAGATCAGGGAGGATCACCCGCCGAATTTAAGCATATTAGTAAGCGGAGGAAAAGAAACTAACCAGGATTTCCTTAGTAGCGGCGAGTGAACAGGAAAGAAGCCCAGCACTGAATCCCGCCGTCGTTCAGTCGGTGGGAGATGTGGTGTTCGGGAGGTTCCGCATTCTCGTCGCGATCACACCTGTCCAAGTTCATCTTGAACGGGGCCTTTTTCCCGTAGAGGGTGCTAGGCCCGTAGCGACTGTGGGTCGTAGCGAGAGGGACTCTCCTTAGAGTCGGGTTGCTTGAGAGTGCAGCCCTAAGTGGGTGGTAAACTCCATCTAAGGCTAAATATTACCGCGAGACCGATAGCGAACAAGTACCGTGAGGGAAAGTTGAAAAGAACTTTGAAGAGAGAGTTCAAGAGTACGTGAAACCGTTCAGGGGTAAACCTGCGAAACTCGAATGAACGAACGGAGAGATTCATCGTCATTCTGCGGCGTACGGACGCACGCCTCGATGCCGTCGGTCGCGATCGGTAGGCACGGGTTACGTTCGTCGACGTCCGCGGACGGCGTGCACTTCTCTCTTAGTAAATACATCGCGACCCGTTCGATGTCGGTCTAAGCGCCGTACGGGGGCCTCGTTGTTGTAGTGGGACCGTGATGGTGGCCGTCCGACCGTCGGACGGTAGTTTTGACGAACCGCGCACGCGTTTTAGACGCGTCTGGCCCGACGCAAGTTAACGTCGTATCCTATGCCTACGCCTTAGTGCGGAAGCAGGTGCGGCGCGTCTGCTGTCGCCGCCGTGATGTCTCGGACAGTGCGCGTCTCTGTCTGCGATGATTCAGTTTCGGGCACTCTCAGGACCCGTCTTGAAACACGGACCAAGGAGTCTAGCATGTATGCGAGTCATTAAGATAGTAAAACTGAAAGGCACAACGAAAGTGAAGGCGCGCGTTGCTGCGTGCTCAGGGAAGATGGAGCGTCGATTTAGGTCGATCTCTCGCACTCCCGAGGCGTCTCGTTTCCAATTTGTGAATGCAGGCGCGCTTTGAGCATAAATGCTGGGACCCGAAAGATGGTGAACTATGCCTGGTCAGGTCGAAGTCTTGGGAAACCTTGATGGAGGACCGTAGCGATTCTGACGTGCAAATCGATCGTCGGAACTGGGTATAGGGGCGAAAGACTAATCGAACCATCTAGTAGCTGGTTCCGCCCGAAGTTTCCCTCAGGATAGCTGGCGTCGATTTCAACAGTCTCATCCGGTAAAGCGACTGATTAGAGGAATTGGGGCCGAAACGACCTCGACCTATTCTCAAACTCTAAATGGGTGAGTACTCCGGCTTACTTGAACGATGAAGCCGGAGATCTGATGACGGTGCCAAGTGGGCCAATTTTGGTAAGCAGAACTGGCGCTGTGGGATGAACCAAACGTAGTGTTAAGGCGCCCAAAAAACTCTCAAAGATACCAAAAAGACGTAAGGCGTTATAGACACTAGGGCGGTGGCCACGGAAGTTGGTATCCGCTAAGGAGTGTGTAACAACTCACCTAATTATATGCTCTTGCTCTGAAAATGGATGGCGCTTAAGTGTTTTGCCTATACACTACCGTTACGGGCATGTGCGACATTCTTTGTAACGTCATTAAGCCGTAACGAGTAGGGCGTGCGCGGCGGAGAGCGCAGAAGGGTCTGGGCGTGAGCCCGCTTGGAGCCTCCGTCGGTGCAGATCTTGGTGGTAGTAGCAAATACTCCAGCGAGGCCCTGGAGGACTGACGTGGAGAAGGGTTTCGCGTAAACAGTAGTTGCTCGCGAGTGAGTCGATCCTAAGCTCAAGGAGAAATCTTATGTCGATGTGGCGTGTTTTTTCAAAAAGACATAATTACTATCATAGTAATATGTTCAATGATAAATAACGCCCTTTGAGCGAAAGGGAATCCGGTTCCTATTCCGGAACCCGGCAGCGGAACCGTTTCAATAATCGTTCCTTCGTTTTTACAGCGAGTGTTCGACGGGGTAACCCAAACTGGCCTGAAGACGCCGCCGAGAGATCCGGGAAGAGTTTTCTTTTCTGCCTGAGCGTTCGAGTTCCATGGAATCCTTTAGAAGGGAGATATGGTTCGGAACGCGAAGAGCACCGCATTTGCGGCGGTGTCCGGATACTATCTGCGGACCTTGAAAATTCAGGTGAGGAATGTACGTGGAGATGTCGTGCCGGTTCGTACCCATATCCGCAGCAGGTCTCCAAGGTGAAGAGCCTCTAGTCGATAGAATAATGTAGGTAAGGGAAGTCGGCAAATTAGATCCGTAACTTCGGAATAAGGATTGGCTCTGAGGACCGGGGTGGTTGGCGTGGGACATGAAGCAAAGGCAGCTGTTGTTGTGCCTGGTCGACGCGCACGTGCCTCTCATCAGGGCATGAATGCAGTCTCTAGACCAACGCTCCAGCCTTTTGTCGATTTTCCTAGCTTAACAGAACATGCCGATATCGTGTCTTGCGCGATCGGCGCGGTTTTGTACGACCGCCGTTCAACGGTCAGCTCAGAACTGGCACGGACAAGGGGAATCCGACTGTCTAATTAAAACAAAGCATTGCGATGGCCCTCGCGGGTGTTGACGCAATGTGATTTCTGCCCAGTGCTTTGAATGTCAACATGAAGAAATTCAAGCAAGCGCGGGTAAACGGCAAGAGTAACTATGACTCTTCAAAGACTCTTTATTCCTTACAAGTTGGATTTTTTTTAATGTATTTATAATATTATTATTTTCATTACAGAGAAAAACAGTTCGTAGATGGATACAAAGGTATCAAACGACGGGTGATGTGAAATGTGATCACCAAGGCCCTCGCCCGATTGCTTACACTAATGAATCGAAGCGACAATGTAATATGTATTGTGAAAGTTCACTCAGTGGCACCCTTCAAAACTACGCGTTCAAATGCTGACTTCAAGAAGTGTTAGACAGTGACGGCCTTCCTATCCGTTATGAATAGGCAACTCGGCAGATTGACTGTGTAACTTATTTGATAAAATTGCATTGGAACATTTATATGAGCAAGTGTTAATAATTCCCAATATCATTCCATAATCAGTGGGATCATTATCTCGTAGTTAATCAAAAATAAACAACCTTTATTATTATCAATCCAGTTACTCTTGTTTACAAGTAGTCTGTTAACGATTCATATCTGACCTCACATATTTTTCTAATATTGTGTTAAATAAGGCTAATCAGAAAATGTGATAAAAGAGAAAGATGTATATTGCTATACTGTTATAGTTTAGCATGTTGGTTCTTCCTCTGTAATTCACAGGCACAAATGACAACATTTCATTTTCAACCAAGCTTTTTTTCCGATAAGATCATACAGAGTATAAAAAATGTATGTTTTCACAACTTTAAATAAATAAATATTACCTACTGTAGTTATGTTTCTAGAAATATCTATAAACGAACCGTTATCTGTTAAACGTTCTAAGACAAAATAAGGTATCTATTTTGTGTTTAGTTAATATTGTAAGTAAACAACCCCAATTTAACATAGACAGGAATCTGTATATTCAACCAGGAAGTGGATTCCATAAAGTCCTAGAAATGTAATTAGAAAAATAAATGAATATTGTTTATGCAAAATGCCTAACTTTTATTACAAACCTCCATTTGATTTCTTAATAATAATAAACAAAAATCACCTACTAAAGAAACTAAAAATAAATAATAAAGGTAAATAAATAAAATAAAAAAAAACCCTTCTCATGCGCGGATTTGAACTCGAGACCATCACATTGCTAAGCCGCAGTGTATACCACTAGACCAACACGCCATTTGCGTTACATTACAAAAAACTTAAATAGGTTCGATGTCCTTACTAAGGGGGTAACTATCACTGTGAAGCGGACTGTACAGAGACACATCAAGCTACCCGAAACTGTCAAATTTTCCCAATCAACCTTGAACCTTATACTGTAGCGATAAAGTTGAAAATCTATTAAAGAAATTTGACAGATTGTAGTAACTTGATGTGCGGCGTCTGTACAATAGTATAAATAATCATGTCCGGCGAGTGTGAACTACTTAAAACTGATGAATGGCACTAACCCTGGCACTTATCATTTACACATTACAATTATATCTTTTTTTTTTATTTTTACTTTCTTTTGTAACTCTTTTATATTAGATTCTTACTATGGCTAACACTCGGCATGATCTTAGCATCTACTACCAAAATAGTAGAGGCATACGCACAAAACTAAATACTGTTTATATGAACATTCTTTCTAACTGTTATGATATTATCGTTTTGACAGAGACATGGTTAATTCCTGCCATAAATAATTGCGAATTTATCGATGATCGTTATGTCGTATTTAGATGTGATCGTAACAGATCTGCAACCAATAAATCTGACGGAGGAGGTGTGCTGGTAGCTGTTTTGCGGGAATACAACCCTGTCTGTATCCCACTACCCATGCAAGGCACATTTGACAAACATTATGAACATATTGTTATCGCAATCCCTAGCAACAACAACACTTCACAAAGTATCATAAGTGCAGCCTATATACCTAATCAATCTGCGCTTGGTGTTTATAACTTACATTTTGAAAATATGGACTATATAATAAACTCGACAAATGTTGATGGTTTGCTGCTGCTGGGAGACTATAATATACCAATTGCTCAGTGGGCAAAAATTGATCCCTGTCTAGACTCCTTAGCTTGCCTAGGCACCTCTTCCATCTGCCAACGCTTAAGAGACTTCCTGACTGTCCACGATTTGAAGCAATATAATCACTTTACTAATTCAAATGGACGTATACTTGATCTTCTCCTCTCTAATAATATTTGCCGTGTTTATAAACCCAACCATGACCTGCTTCAGGCTGATAATCATCATCCTCCATTTTTTACCGTGCTTCCTTTTAATATTAATATTAATTTTATACCACCACAACATACCACAAGATTTAATTTCCGTAGGGCTGACTATCCGCATATTAACCAAGATATTGATTCAATTGACTGGGGCTCGGTTTTGGATGGCCAGTCTGCTGATAATAGCGTAGAAATTTTATATAACTACCTATACGGTATAATAAAAAACCGTGTACCTCTGGCAAAGCCTAAAAACCCTAATTTCCCTATTTGGTTTTCTAAAGCTCTCATTCGTATCTTCAAATGTAAAAAGAGAGCCTGGTGTAAGTGGAAAAAGTATGACAACCTTTCAGACTACGAAGTATTTTCCTCTTATAGAGCTCGCTTCAAGGTAGAATGTAACAAATGCTATCTCACTTACATGAAGAGTGTCGAGGACAGTATTCCCCTTAATGTTAAACATTTTTGGACTTACATAGCTAACCGTCGTGGCAAGTCGGGTGTCCCAGCTCGTATGTTTTACAAAAATGATACGTCTAGTAACCCTTATAAAATATGTAACCTTTTTTCAAATTTTTTTCAGTCCGTCTATGAACCAACTTGTCTTAGTCCTGATTGGTGCCCGAAACCCGATCAATCTGACGCTAGCCACACCTCTCTCCATAGCTTATATTTCAGCCTCCCTCTGGTTCGCAAACAGTTACAGCTGTTGGACATAACTAAAGGCCAAGGACCTGATGGAATACCACCTTGCTTTCTAAAATGGTCTGCAGATACTATTTGTAAACCTGTAACATTAATATTCAATAAATGCATTCAGGATGGCATATTTCCTTCTGTCTGGAAAAATGCAAACTTAGTTCCTGTCTACAAAAGTGGCTCGAGACAAAATGTCGAGAATTATCGACCTATTTCTCTACTTTGTGCTTTAGCTAAGCTATTGGAAAAACTAGTCCATTTAAAATTATTTCCTTTTATTCATCGAAACTTAATTCCTGAGCAACATGGCTTTGTCAAAAATAAATCGACTGCTACTAACTTACTGATATTTACGAATCACTTGTTTAATAATATGGATGTGAGAGTGCAAACAGACGCCGTCTATACAGACTTCAAAAAAGCATTCGATAGAGTTGACCACAAAATATTACTTAACAAGATTGCATTCAACGGCATCAGAGGCAACTTGCTGCGCTGGTTTCAGTCTTATATCTATAACCGCAATCAAACTGTAGTGAGCAATGGGTACCATTCTGATACCTTCATTGCTACCTCCGGTGTCCCTCAGGGATCAATTCTCGGTCCTTTGTTGTTTTTAATTTACATCAATGACATCGGAGACTGCTTTCATAATAGTGATTTTCTATTGTATGCTGATGACCTCAAAGTTTATAGGAAAATTGCAACGATTGATGATTGTTATCTTCTACAACATGATTTAAATAGATTATCTGCCTATTGTGAAATAAATAAATTGAAATTAAGTGTAGCTAAGTGTAGGTATTTGAATTTCACGAAAAATAAAAACATTGTTCGTTTTAACTATTCCTTGTGCAATGAATTACTTCTAAGGGAAACTCAGATTAGTGACTTGGGTATCCTATTGGACTGCAAACTGCACCTAAATCTACACATTGATAAGATTATTGCTAAGGCATTCCAAATGTACCACCTTGTAATGAGATCATCCGTAGATTTTAAACGACCAGCCACTTTCCTGCATCTCTTTAATTCTTTGATACGACCACAAATTGAGTACGCCTGCATGATATGGGATCCATACTATGCTAAATACAATCGTGCTATAGAAAAAGTCCAGCGCAAATTCTTAAGATCAATGCAGTTTAAATGTCATTTGGAACGTATTTCATACACTCAGTCCCTACAGAAGTTTAACCTTCTAACCTTGGAATCAAGGCGTCTGTTGCTTCAAACCATGATGCTTCATGATCTGTTGCACAACAAGATTGACTGCTCAGACCTAGTTAGTAACATATTTTATGTAGTGCCCAGAACAGTTACTCGACGGGAGGCGCGCGTTTACCCACTTTTTGCCACGACACCTTGTCGTACCAACGCGGGTGAACGGGCGCCTCTCCACAGACTGGCTAAAATTTACAATGAACATTTTGTTGATTTGGATATATTTGCTTTAGATCGCCAAAAATTTAAGAAATATTTGGTGAATAGTCTACATTTGCATGATGTTTAGTGTATTTTTTTTTTTTTTTTGTTTGTTTTCATAGTTATTGTATTTAGTACTATTTGTTTTAGTTTAAAATAAGTAAGCCTCTTTATTTTCTTACTGTCCTCTTCTTTGTGTCTCTATAACTTGAATATTGTGTCTTCACTGTATCATTAACCTTAGTAATCTGTGGAAACGTTGTGGATTGTACATTTACTCACTTCTAATGTAATCTTAGATGTAATATATAATGTACAATTGTTTGTTTTCCCTAACGAAATAAATAAATAAATAAATAAATAAATAAGGATTGGCTCTGAGGACCGGGGTGGTTGGCGTGGGACATGAAGCAAAGGCAGCTGTTGTTGTGCCTGGTCGACGCGCACGTGCCTCTCATCAGGGCATGAATGCAGTCTCTAGACCAACGCTCCAGCCTTTTGTCGATTTTCCTAGCTTAACAGAACATGCCGATATCGTGTCTTGCGCGATCGGCGCGGTTTTGTACGACCGCCGTTCAACGGTCAGCTCAGAACTGGCACGGACAAGGGGAATCCGACTGTCTAATTAAAACAAAGCATTGCGATGGCCCTCGCGGGTGTTGACGCAATGTGATTTCTGCCCAGTGCTTTGAATGTCAACATGAAGAAATTCAAGCAAGCGCGGGTAAACGGCAAGAGTAACTATGACTCTTCAAAGGTAGCCAAATGCCTCGTCATCTAATTAGTGACGCGCATGAATGGATTAACGAGATTCCCACTGTCCCTATCTACTATCTAGCGAAACCACAGCCAAGGGAACGGGCTTGGGAGAATCAGCGGGGAAAGAAGACCCTGTTGAGCTTGACTCTAGTCTGGCATTGTAAGGAGACATGAGAGGTGAAGCATAAGTGGGAGATCGTTCGCGCGATCGTCGCTGAAAAACCACTACTTTCATTGTTACCTTACTAACTCGGTTGGGCGGAAACGGTGCGCGGTCGATAATATCGGCAGGCGCGCAGTTTTTATGATTCAAGCGTGCAGAGTAACCCTCGCGTGATCCGGTTCGAGGACACTGCCAGGTGGGGAGTTTGACTGGGGCGGTACACCTGTCAAATAATAACGCAGGTGTCCTAAGGCCAGCTCAGCGAGGACAGAAACCTCGCGTAGAGCAAAAGGGCAAAAGCTGGCTTGATCCAGATGTTCAGTACGCATAGGGACTGCGAAAGCACGGCCTATCGATCTTCTTGTTTAAAGAGTTTTTAGCAAGAAGTGTCAGAAAAGTTACCACAGGGATAACTGGTTTGTGGCAGCCGAGCGTCCACAGCGACGTTGCTTTTTGATCCTTCGATGTCGGCTCTTCCTATCATTGTGAAGCACAAATTACAAAGTGTTGGATTGTTCACCCACTAACAGGGAACGTGAGCTGGGTTTAGACCGTCGTGAGACAGGTCAGTTTTACCCTACTGATGGCATGTCGTTGCGATAGTAATATCGTTTAATATCATAATAACCACGGTGTCGGACATTTGGTTCATGCACTCGGTCGAACGGCCGGTGGTGCGAAGCTATCATCCGCAGGGAGCAACTCTGATCGCCACTAAGAGTGAAACCCGTCTAGTCAAATTCGGCAACGATATCTCTATGGAGCCCCGGGAGTCGGGAGGCTCTAAACAATGTGATTATACTAGTCGCGCTTCACCACGTGAGGTGCGTCGTCGAAGCCCATTTGGATCGCGGAGATCGATGCTGTCCGTGTAACGCGAGCGTCACGGCTCCGCAGGTCCGAATTTACCTCAGTTCGATGTCGGGGCTCGGAATAGTCTGTAGACGACTTACGTTCCTGGCAGGGTGTTGTGCTCGGCAGAGTGGTACTGCTACGATCCGTTGAGACTCAGCCCTAGCTAGATGATTCGTTTTTTTTTTTCCACAAATTTAATACACGAACATTTTCTTACTTAGTAAAATGTCATAGCAATCGTACATACAAACACGCTACACTGTCATAATGTAGGTAGATACGGTACGGATAGTATTAATTACCGAGGCAATCACCCACAATAATGTTAGGGCAATCAGACGTATAGAATGGAGAACTTTCGGGATATATTATGGCAAATTCTATTTAATCTTCAAGCACGTAAAACAGTTAGTACTGACTAGTGCTAAGTCATTGATTCATTGACTTATATTATTAGCGTACACCGATTAAAAAAACTTTTTGCAAAAAAAAAACAACCGACTTAAAAAAAGACACTAAAAAGTGAAAAATAGCGTTAATTTCGGAAGTCGGTGTCGTTGGTTCTGTATTTTCTTTTTTTGACACCGACTTTCGTAATTAAAGTTATTTTTCACTTTTTAGTGTTTTTTTGGAAGTCGGTTGTTTTATTTTGTAAAAAAGTTTTAATTTTTCACTTTTTAGTTGTACCTACTTACCCCAAATTCATATACCACTACTTGCTATGTGAATATCAGAGACAGGAAGCTATTGAACACATCTGCCTACCCCTTTAAAGGGTACAGGCGTGATGTTATGTTGTGTGATTGCGTAAACAATGCATACATATGCTATAGCAGCAATCGCGGTTGATTTGCTGGCATTTATTGAAGAGTTCCGTTGTCATCATCAGACAACAGACAAACTACTTCGACAAAAAAAAATTTTGCAAATCCTCCTATATATGATGCCATATTGAATATAATATGAACATATTTTTATGAACATACATTAAAAAAAAACATCCGAATTGAGAACCTCCTCCTTTTTTGAAGTCGGTTAATAAAATAGAATTGGAATCCGGCGTCTGACAGGCACAAACACATAATATGACGATTCCATCACACGTTAAATTAGTAATCATAAAAAAAAACTTAAAAAAAAAAGCAGCATGTGTGCAATTCACACGTGGTAGAAGTGAAACCTTCAAAAACACTGTATAATGCTTCCTATCTCATTTTCTCCCACATTAAATCTTATGAATTTACATGTCTCTTTTTACTGTCGCTTTTTCGTTTCATAAACTTTCAAATCACAGCGATGCTAAAGAACATACATCCATCCATCCGTCCATCCATCCATCCATCCATCCATCCATCCATCCATCCATCCACATCCACATCCACATCCACACCCAAGTAGCACAAAATAGCTTTATAATCGATGGATAACAGAATTAGCATATTATTATAGCTTTATAAGAGGCTACATATAGGCATTATAAACCACTATACAGCTCTTGTAATGCTAATTTGGGCCCCAAATTACACAGACTTAAGTGTAAGAATGGCATTTTAGCAGCATTATATTGGTTGTCTACCAGAATGATAAACGCATTATAATGGGCTGTGAAAACAGGTTAAAGCAGTGCGCATATGTTAAATGCGGCTCTTATACAGCTTGTACCATTACAAAGGCAAAATAAAAACATTTTCAAATATTATTTTTAATTTCTGTTATTATTAATAAATCTTGTGTAAAAAGAACATGGATACTTTCAACAAAAAAATATAAGTGCTACAAGGTAAGTAATTAAACTCTTGTTTTTGTTCTCTATGAGTGAATTAAGGTTGCGAGTATCAGTTTACTGTGAAAGTATGTATATATTTGAATCAAATATTTCATGCGCCTTCAAATTAAAGAGCTATTTATTACAAAAATATTATAAAAATATGTGGAATTGTAAAAAAAATTATGCTCTTACGAAGAAATCTTTAGTTTTAGTCATTATGATACCTGTCTTGTACCGGCCGGTCAATACCATAGGTTGAAGTCCTTTCTAAAGGACTATTTACCATAAGATTAAATTTTAAATATTATCGAGACAAAAAGCGAAATGGCGTAAGCATAATTAAAAACTTTAGGCATGCGGATGCGGTATACGACTTATTGCTTGTTAAAATTCTTGTCATTATACGTTTGTATAGATAAAGGCTATATAATATTATGATGAAATGCTTTTAAAAAGCTGGCATTAAAACAGCACCAATGTACACCGTTAAACAGTTGTGACCCATGCGAAAGGTCGTTATAAAACATAGAGCAGTTTTAAAGAATTTTTTAACACCCTTGCTCGTAAAGCTGATGTAATTCCACCGGTTTTAAATATGTAAAGAGGGTCATAAAAAACGCGTGTGTTACCAAAGCAAATAGTTAAGTTATAGTCCATACAAATTCCATAACAGCATTATTTGCCATTTCAAATTTGGAACTGATCGCCGCCGCACGACTCCAGCTGTGACTCCAGCTAGTGAGCAGCGCGCTGTTGCTATTCAAATTTCGAACTAATCGCCGCGCGGCGCCAGTCAGTAGGCAGCGCTAGCGCGCTGTTAAAATGGCGGGAAAGCAACAGTGTGCATTCACAGATTCAGTTTATTCGGTAATTTAAAGATTCCATCCAAAACAAAGCAAATATAAGTGCCAAAATAACTCAGACAATGGAGCCACAAACGAAGAAGTTTTGCCCTGAGCCGCGCCCCTCTTCTACTGATGATACTTTTTTATTTACAAACTAATGACGAATTACAATGCTCTTCTGCCGCCTTTCAAGAAGTTTCGTCGTCTCCAACATTTACCCTAACACAAAACAATGACATTATGAATAGTAATAATAATAATAAAAATATGTATAATTAAAAAACCAACTACAACTACGTATCATTTTAACAATTGTAATTTCACTAACTGTTTCAATAATTAAAAATGAACAAAATATAAAATGTTTTTTTTCTGTTTCCTCGCAAATGTGTTAAAAAACGTCGTACGATATACGTGCGTATGGTTATAACATGCTCGGCTCAATTACGCCCTCGCCTTCGGCTCGGGCTGAAATTCCGCCTCGCATGTTATAACCATCTTTACGCACTAATATCGTAATGTACTATTAAAATGCTTTTTAATAGCCTAAGCCGTAATTAATGCTTACATACGGCCTACACTTTTGTATAATGCTTACAGCTGTATTAGAAGCTGTATAGAGACATAAATTATATCTAAAATAAAACCTTTAGCTGCACAAAAGATTGAAAAAGAGGATTATATAGCTTTAGGAACTACAAAGTTAATAAAATGCTGTTATACAGAAGCAAGACATTTCTAAAACCCTTCAAATTCTATAACGAAGCTAGAAGAAATTTTCTGGTCATCACTTTTTCCATTATATCGATTTTGTGTTACTTGGGCATCCACATCCACATCCACGTCCACGTCCACGCCCACGCCCACGTCCACGCCCACGTCCACATCCACATCCACGTCCACATCCACGTCAACATCCACATCCACACATCCATTAAATGTGATGTCATTTTGTACTAATAAAAAACAAAAACACTGTATAATGCTTCCTATCTCATTTTCTCCCACGTTAAATCTTTATGTCTCTTTTTACTCTTGCTTTTTCGTTTCATAAAATTTCAAATCACAACGTTGCTAAAGAAGTTTTCACTTCAAAAATAACTACAATGGTTCTGCATTTTCGTTTCTTGACACCAACTTCCGAAATTAAGTTATTTTTCACTTTGTAGTGTTTTTTTTGGAAGTCGGTTGTTTTCGTACTTATTTCTTATGCCGAGCGGACCACATGAGCCTCGCCCCAATAGTAAGAAGGGGGGAGGGGGACAGGACTTTCAAATTCAAGTCCCAATCTCATCTAAGCTATAATGTCGAAAACTTTTGATAGATACAGAAGGCCAATTCTCGTAATTTAATACGTTCAAAATCTAGTCGCAGTCTCATCTCGGCGACAAAAAATGTCAAAAACGTCAAACAAATTGGGAAATTAGAGGTATTTTTGACAGATTGATACTGAGATCAGACTGAACGTTCTTAAAATTACGAGAATTGCCCCTCTGGGGCCTAACTAAATTAGAAGTTTTTATTTTATAGATTGAAACTGTGTTTAGAATGCGTACGTTCGGAATAGGCCCTTGTTAGAAGCATTGCTGCTAAAATTAGCTCATGAATAACGTTGTCCTTCATTAATGTAGGTGTGTAGTTCGCACTACCGATTTGCGCATGAATTAATTCCAAGCACCATTACTCATAACCACATGAATACATCCCGCCTACCATGATAATTTCGAAACGCAAACCTCACATAATAATAAGATATCGTATCCCCAATCGCGAGTCCCGGAGCCTCGAAATACTACTGTGTCCCAAAAGTACACGGAAATTGTAAATAAAACAAGAGGTACCTAATTTTAATCATCCAAATTTATTTTGTCCCCTTCAAAGTAACTTCCATTAGACGCAAGACACGTATGCCAGCGCTTCAACCAGTCCTCGAAACACTTTTCATACGTCGAAATCGGGATGGCTTTCAGCGCCTTCGTCGTATTTTCTTTCACCGCCTCTATGGTCACGAAACGACACATTCGGATGCTTGTTGCTCTGTTTCCATGTCATACGCGTAGACCCATGTCTCATCACCGGTTATGATGCGTTCCATACGCGTGGAATCGTTTCTTGCTTCAGAAAGTGTCTCATTAGCAACGTCCATTCTGCGCTGTTTTTGCATGAAATTCAGATCTTTTGGCACGAGTCGAGCAGAGACGCGAGCCACTTGTAAAAAGTCAGTCAATATGCGGTGTACTGTAGCTTTTGCTACGCCGATGGCTATCTCTAGCACACTCACACGACAATTTTGCATTACAATTTGCTTCACTTTATTGACATGATCGTCGTCAGTTGAAGTGGATGGCCTTCCAGCCCGTGGTAAATCTCTGACCATTGTACGTCCCTCTTTGAATGATTTGTACCACTCGTATGCCTGAGTTTTGGATATAAAATTATTTGCGAACGCCTTTTGTAACATTTTAAGCGTTTTGGCACAAGAAATTTCATTTGCAACACAGAATTTAATGCAAGATCGTTGCTCAACTAAATCGGCCATAGTAAAAAACGACGCGACCACAAAAGTTGTTTGTCACAAATGTTAATTAATTACAAAATACTCGACACAGGTTAGGTTATTTTTTTACCGCCAATCAATAACAGTTGTACCAACCTAACGCAAAAAGAATTTTTCAAATATCTCTAGCACGGGATTTTGAAATGAGAATTTTCGGGTACTTTTAGGACTGAATGTATAATAATTACTCCGCGCATGCCATAAGTATGTAGTTCCTTTGTGAAAATATTCCAATTTTAGCTAAGACGTGAGTTTCGCTCCTAAGGCTAATTCACTTCTCCTTAGTTTGCTAAGATAGAGTTATGTAGTTAGGAGTGCAACTGTCTAAAGGCGGTGTTTGCTTGTTACCTAGCTACTTTTAGTTGTTTGAATACTGTTTCACGTCTACCTTCAATTGTTCCGCTTTTAAGAGCTTCAAACTAGACCTTTTTGACCTGTTTTCTTTTGTTTCGTTGGTTCTACATGGTTTCGGGCGGTTTGGGTGTTGACGGATGGTCCATAGTTTTTATGGGTGTCTGTTGTTTGTCACTGGACACTTGTTTCGTTTCGTTTTCGTGTGCTTTCTCTATTTCGGATACTTCGAATCATCAACCAGCATACGTCATCCTTCTTAGATCCTCACCTTTCCCTCTTGATGTTTAATGTCTCCAATCTGATTATAAATGGAATAAAAAAGAAGAAAACAGTTTCTGTACCTAATGAAACACTGACATTAATTCTAACAAACTAGACACCGTCGAATAGGAACAAGGTAAATTAAATTAGAGGTTGCTTCGTCATTTTGTACTTATCTAATTTTCTGTTCCACGAAATACCCATCTACAGACGCCAGCACATCAAGTCACTACAATCTGTCAATTTTTTAAAATAGATTTTATACTTTATCGCTAAAGCATAAGGTTCAAAGTTGATTGAGAAAATTTGACAGTTTCGGGTAGGTTGATGTGCTGGCGTCTGTACTTACGTAGTTACTGTAGAATATGGGACCTCTGGTGATTATCGGAAGCACAATAAAAGATAGACTTGTCTTATAGGCGTATATTCGCAGACTGGCGCGCGGCTTGCAATGTACAAATAACTTAGAACTAACTACCCACTATTACAAATATATCACAGTTACCTACTCATATTATTTTTATTTTATTCCTTCTTGCCCATTAATAAATCAAATTTGCTTTTGGCCCGCTCATGTGAGAGGATCTGCAGTTAGTAGGTACCTGGACGGCAGGGTACTCCGTAACACACTGTCGGTAGCATGGTTTTTATTTAGACAGCTCAACAACATTGATTGCGTTATTTACGTTATTGAGCAGACAAATTTTCGAACATAATTATGAAGCAATGGATTAGCAATATCTTTTAAAATGATTCAAGATTGTGGTTGATAGTGTGTTACGCAATTCGGGTGCGGGACTATGCATGGATGTGATAAGCGTAAGATTAGGCTGGAATGCATGCTAAAGAGAAGACCTAAGCCCACTTGCCCAACAGTCGAATGAGGGAACCGGACATCGGCGTCGAGACGACGATGAAATACCTGGGTCTCGTCCTCGACAGCCGGTGGAACTTCGTCGAGCACTTTCGACGTTTGGCCCCCAAACTGGAACGGGCCGGGGCCGCCTTCAAGCGGTTCTTGCCCAACCTGAGGGGGCCAAACGCCTCCTGTCGGAGGCTTTACGCGGGGGTCGTGCGGTCCATGGCCCTATACGGGGCCCCGGTGTGGGTGCGTTCACTGCGGAGGCGAGCCGCCCATTATTTGAACGCGCCCCAGAAGGTGGTAGCCGTAAGGCTGATCCGGGGCACATCCGCACGATCTCGGGCGAGGCGGCAAGCCTCCTTGCTGGATTAGTCCACGTCGCCTGTATGAGTGGCGCGCGCAGGCACTACGCCGGAGGGAAACTCCGCTTCCGCGGCAAATCACGGCGGAGCGGACGGACCTCCGGCGCGATCTCATGGCAGTCGCAACCCAGCGCAGGGCACGCCACGATAGTGGCGATAAGACCCCTCTTTGAGGAGTGGCTAGAGGCGTCACGGCGCCCTCACCTACCGCCTGACGCAGTTCCTCACCGGACACGGATGTTTCGCGAGGTTCCTGCACATCATCAGGCGGGAGGAAACCCCCGGGTGTCACCATTGCTAGGATCGCCCAGAGGACACGGTGGAGCATACGGTGGAGATCTGCCCCGCTTGGGCGGAGCACCGCCGTGTCCTAGTAGAGGCGATTGGCAGCGGCGGCGACCTCTCGCGTCCGGCCCAGGTTCAAGCCATAGTCCGGGGCGAGAGGGAGTGGGGATCAGTCGCCTCCTTTTGCGAAGCATTCATGCTAGCGAAGGAGGCGGCGGGACGGCCGAGGGAAAGAGCCTCCCGTCCCAGCCGCCGCGGGAGACGCTCCGGCGTCGGGAGCCGCGCGACGACTCTCGGCCACTGTAGACGCGGGCCTGCGGACGGAGAGTAATGGGTAGCTCACCGTCAGGACTAGGCCCGTGCCGGACGGCGTGTAAGTGTTCCACGCGCGTCTTTAAGAAATGTTAGTAGCAACTGAACGGGCGGCGTTAGGGCCGAAGCCTGCCGAGTCAGCGGAATTGTCCGAAAGGGTTATCGCTGGCCCGGAACATAAAGGGCTCATAAAGCGGGAGGGGATTTGATGATTTCTCATCCTGAAAAAAAAAGAAAAAAAGCCCACTTGCCCAACAGTCGAATGACGGAACCGGATTATGGCAGAACCTTTCGTCCAAATCAACACCCAAGTTTTGTTGAGCTTTGTAAAGGAACGAGCTTTTAGCGAAGCACTAGTCAATAGTGCTGTCGTTAGGCACAAACGATTGCATGGGAGCTTTTGTAGTTTAAATAAATAAAGAGCAGAACGTAGCGGCGCGACGTCGAATCGTTGCATCCATTTCCATTGACGATTGAAAACGATGGACGCTTTTACACTGTAGTGTAAAGGCTGACACAGATTCGAGCGGACTGCACTCTATTGGGATCAAGCAATCCTCCTACATCACTTTCGTTCAATTTATATGACCCTGTGCGATGGTTCAAAAAACACGGTGTTGTCAGCATGTGTGCAATCTACAGGCAAACTGAGCCGCGCTTTTTGTATTAAAATTCGTTGCGCTGCGGCTCGATGCATGCTGCTGTAATTTGAGCTTAATTTAAAGGTAGGTACGGTAAGTACTTATTCGGATGTTAATATAGCATCCACATTCGAGTTTTACAAATAAACTATCACATAGGCATGAGTGACAGAGACGACGCTCCGATGCTTTAAATTCTTCTATAACTAGACTGGCCGTATTTGCGGCAGACTGTAAAATCCTGTCACAGTTATTTTACCTCTGATTTTGCGTGATCTTTATTGACGTTACTATAAGGTTCATAGTAGGTTGGTTTGGAAGTAAATCAATGTGATAGGATAAGATACTATAGATAAGTAGAACCACGTCAGCGATAGCTGGCATCAACTAGACAAACACAACCAACACAGCCGACCTTATCTAGTTTTAAAAATACGATTGACATGTTTGTAAAAGTGTTTGTACAGACGCCAGCACATCAAGCTACCCGAAATTGGCAAATTTTCCCAATCCACTTTGAACCGTAGACTTTAGTGATAAAGTTGAAAATCTATTAAAGAAATTTGACAGATATAGTAGCTTGATGAGCTGGCGTCTGTACAAACCCACTTCAAAATTATAATCATTTATTATTATAACCGTGATATCAAATTGGCATCATAATGCCAGGTACCATAGTACCTGCTTGTTTTTAATCCTTTGTTGAAGTTGACACAATAGCGAAGGATTTATTTTGCTAGGTAAATAGGACAGTTGAGTATGATGAATGTGAAATAAACGATGGGTGGACTGTGTGAGACCTTTGGAAAGAGACAATCGGCTAATTTCGGCTTCGTAGAGCGTTATCTCTGTCTCACGAAATACAAACAGTCCGGTATCTACTGTATTAGGAGCTGTTAAAACAATTATGATTTGCTTCTTTTGATAATTATTTTTATTCTTTGTATAAAATACAAAAAAAGGTAAAGGTCGATGTGCAATATTAATCGCCGGGTACTGTATGGAAGAAAAACACAAGTTGCGCCGACGTCAAACCTTACGCTTGGGTGTAACAGGCGGCACAAACAGTGAAAAATGCATGCCGAGAGTGTAGCGAAGTACAAAAACAACACAATTGCTACCGGTGCCTACATTTTGTATAGACCTGCACTAAATGAGTGCTGCACCTGGTTCAAGTTTGTACCAAAGTAGGTAGGAAAATGCAAAAAAAAACGGTCAAGTGCGTGTTGGATCACGCACAATGGGGGCTATCTGTAGTTGGGGTGAATTTATCCCAAGAACAAACTTAACTTTGTAGTTATAAAAAAATTTCTCCCTTACATCGACATTCGTCACGGACAATTCTCAAACTGCAAATGTAAGTATGTAATCGAAAAAAAAAACAGTGGCACTCCGGGAGTGCCGACAGAAGTGAAAACAAAACACAAACGGAATACTTTGCCATCACTAACTGACATATCGGATATACATTAAAATCGAGTACGTCCCGACGATAGCCGAACACTTCCGAAGCGGGAATTTTTTTAATCGTTTTATAAACAACACGCGCGGTGTCGCTTACGGTAACAGTGGCGCGAAATCAATGGTTTTTTCCCATCTCAAAAAATGCCCAACGCGCCTAAAGAAGTTTTCACTTCAAAAATGATGAGATAAATAACGATTTTCAGACATTTTCCTTTAAATGTGCTGTGAGAAGGTCTCATAGAACACGTGAAGGATAAAGTTCTTGATTCTAGGTCAACGGGAAGAAGTACCCAAGTAAGCACCAGTAATATTAACACACTTCTATGGTCACAATTAGACAATGACAGCTGTTTTATTTCGTAGTAATAAAGGTGATTTTTGTTTTTCAAATGTTACGTAAGATCCTACTACTGACGTCACCCAAGTCTCAATTGCAAATCCCAATACGACACGAGACGAGTTCGATGTCAGCTGAAATTGTAACTTTGACTGGAAAGAAAATGCTGAGAAGCCCGGGAATACAGATCCAAAAAATTTTTGGATGTTCTCTCTCCAACGACTGTCCGAATCAAAGTCAAAGTTTTTAATTGCAAAAGGGTTTAACAACAGGCGAGGTATACTATGTTTTGCCTACCTACTTTATTGATATTTGTAAGTGTAATTTTAGATACCTATCTAAAATTACACTTAAATGTAACAGAATTAAATTTCATTAAAATTAAATGGCAAAATATATCCACGCTAAATTACATAATACATCCTAAAATAAAGTTAACAACTTTGCATACAAATCAGTGAATCACTTTCGTTGTTTACATTCATTGTGTTATTTACGTTGTCGAGCAGACGAATTTTTCAACAGCAAAGGACTATGAATTTCTTTCAAAATCCGTCGGATTGTGATTATTAAAATTGTTGTATGCAGTAGTAATATTCTGTAAAAATCTCCCCGTGAAAACTTAGGAGAAGTGCCAATAGTGTCAATCCATAGCATCAGGTGGAATGACAGCTCACTTCAAGGGGCTTTTTTTTTCTTTTTTTTTTATCGTGGAGAAAGGCTCATGCATACTGCACTACCACGGGGAGATAGTGCAGTTATGTGGGACTCTAACCCACTAAAACTCCACGGTGTCCTCCTCTGCCGCTTACGGCGGGAACACGGGCACGCGTTAGCACTCATCCGCGAACCCGCCGCGGCTGTCCGTTGCCGGACCCTCCTCTGGGGAGTACTCCCCATCACTGGTGCACTAGAACACATAGCACGCCGTGACCACCCCAGGGACCAAACCAGCACATGGGCGCCAGACGACCCCGTGTCTGGGCACCCTTGGTCCCCCTGCGACGGGTCAGGACATTGGCCCCGCCGCCTGCCAATTTTCGGCTGCAGAGGATAGGGAGAGCGGCCAACGTAATACCGACACTCCTCTTCCCCTGCAGCCCCACCGCGTCCGCCATCGTACGGTGGCGACCCCGTCAAGGCCGCGGAAGGTAGGGAGAGCGGCGCACCGTAATACCGGCACTCCTCTCCCGCCGCGGCCTCTAACCCTCAGCCGCGATGCCTCAGGTCATCGCGGCCCGCCTCAGTTGCGATGTCGCCCAAGCGACACCGCAACCTACTTTTGGCCGCTACGTCGTTGGCTTGTCGGCAAAAGCCCTGACGAGCGGCCCCTCCTCGGGTTCCTCTTAGCTTCACCGTGGGTGTCCAAGCTACGGCTACTGAGCCCCCCCGCCTCGACAATGCGGGAACACACCGGGGGGGACTTCAAGGGGCTTACATATGACCTAAAGCGCGGTACCTGTCGGACTGCATAGAAAAGAAAGAGAAGCGCGATGACACAACGTTGGTAATTTATTGCAAAATATGAAGCAATTATTTAATTACAAAAATATATTGTTTGGACTAAAAAATTAAAACACTAGAATTTTAGTATGTTGCTTGTAGAATAATCTGACTAAAAAATCAGAATGATTGTATGTATATTAGTATGGGGTTATATTGTAAAAAAAAGTTTTTAGAGGTATCTTCATGATTTTTTTCTATCGTAACAAATTAGTTGTATTATGTTTTTAACACACTATCTACCTAGCATATATCCTGAAGAATATCACATATTTTTCTGATTTCTGTAGTCGATCATATACTTTTATTGTTTCTAAAACTTGCGTTTTTTTTTTTGTGTTTAGGTCCTGTAAGCCCCTTAAGCTCACTTCACCTAAGTTATCACAGTGATATTTTTACAGAATCGCACCGCAGGTCGTCTTCACCGAGTCTATTCTTTAGACCAATCCAACGAGTTTAAACTCAGCGGCTCTACAATTAAAGAAATCAATATCCAGTTCCATGACTACCACAGATAGACAGACAGGCGGACAAAAAAAAGGCTTGATACTTTTAACACTCCTTTTTTGCGTCTGATTTAAAAAGAAAGCGAGAAATAAACGCTCTCTAAAAATAACCCTTTACTTGGCAACGATTTATACAACCTAATCTGGGAAGGCCGTTAGGGCCAAATAAGTAATTAGTGGGGTTGAAAAACACTTAAATTTCCCGGTTAATGTGTTTTTGCGACAACGCCTAATGACCTGTAGGAGGTGAAAAGGGTGCGAATGTAAGCGAATAAACATCTTTTGCGGCTTCGTTTAACACTCTGGAGGGGTCAATTTGACCCCTGGGTACTATGCTTCCAGTTGTTTTCTTAGAAGACTCATTGTAAAACGTATTTCAGAGTTAGTTATACATACATGAACTGCGGACTTCTTCCCAGAGGTGTACCTACGCAGAAACTACAGAACGCCACCTGCTACGATCCCTGCCATAGAAATGTATAAAAAGGGAGTTACATACATATTCCTTTTGCTTCGATTACGTTTATACATTTGGTCATACACGCACGCCGCCGGTTGCGACTACTTGACACCTGATATTTTTGAAGAACATCACCATAAAGGTCACTACATGTCCTTCTAGCCCGGCGTTTCCACTCAGATCTACCTTGTAAATTTGTTATGATGATGCAGATGGTTGCAGCTGAATATCTGTAGGTAGTATAAGTGGAGCGACTGCCTAACTGACCTCCAGAACCCAGCTACTGCCGCTACTGGGTAACACTATACACCTTGACAGCCGTTACCAACAGTTTAACGTGCTTTCCGAGGCACGGAGGGTTCTCGGTACGAAAAGATGGTAATCCACCCAAGGATCAACCGCGGCAATTGTCCGGGGGAATGTCCATGGAGTTTCTTGCCCGTTCTTCTCCATAGAGATCTACGTTTTGGAATGGGCAACTAGCTTCAACTTTCTGACTAACTGACAGACTATTTAATTTTGACAATTCAAAAGTGCCTGTACAAGGTTTAATTGTAATAAATGCTTTGAGTTTGAGTTTGCAAGCATACCTGATTGATCGACCCGTGCGGCTTGCACTACTTAGCCACGAGCCCCTCAGAAAAATTCTAAGAGATACGACTGTTGCTTGTAAAATAATGTAGTTTTACACAAAGCTAGAGAAACAATGTAGCGAGCCGAGCTTTTCTGGGTACCTACCTATTTCAATTTTAATGAGTTTGGTTTGATATAAAATATTCCATTTGTGTGAAAATATTTTATGCAACCCATTTTTAGATTTTGTTGCTTGTTTTCACAAAACATGCAGAGGTTGCTGGGTTATATTGTTGATCTTAAAAAAATGGTTTTTAAATTTGTTTTTAGGGTTCCTTACCAAAATGGTAAAAAGGAACCCTTATGGTGCGAATCTGTCTGTCTGTCACAGCTAGATATCTCAAGAACTACTAATACTATCAACTTGAAATTTAGAATAGTTTTAGATGACGTTTGTCCAACTATTTTGCAAATTAGAAAGAAATAAAAATATATGTATAATTTTTGCAACAGGGACTGAAATGGGGTCTGATAAACTTGAAGTGGGGCTACTAGGGCATGTGGGGTATCATATGAAAGAGCGCAGTTTGCACATTCTCAAACAATTTTTTTTAAGCCCTATAGTTTTCGACTTTTAATGAAAATTGTAAAAAAAATACCGTTCCCCCCTTATCACAGAAGTTTGCAAAGAGAAAAATCTGAATTTATTCTATGTGATAGAAGTTTATGTAAAGATTACAGGAAAAATAAAACGAAGTCTCTAAATAGCACACTTTTTAGAAATCATCAACAAAAGTTACATTAGTTCCACTATCGGGTCAAGAGATGGCGCTGACATAAAACTGCAATATTCTACACCGCAGTGCACAGTGATAAAATTCTCTGACGAATATAGGCGTCGACGAAAAAAAATGATGGTACGGAACCCTCGGTGCGCGAGTCCGACTCGCTCCTGCCCGGTTTTTTTAATTTTAAATGTGCGTTTTGTGTACGCAGAATAAACAATTTTTCTTTCTTTCTTTTACCCTTTATCTAGTTAATTTTCACCCTCAGCCTACCAATATAAAAATAACCTTTATTAATGCGTCAAAATATACCAATTTATATACACGTATTACATTTTATCGGAAATGGTTTATTAAGGAATCCCTTTGAACGCACCTGTGGCCGGATTTCAGCTATTCAAAACATTCCAATTTAGATTGCGGACAAAAAAGGCTCGGTACGGACACAAAGATTCATTTCATGAATTTCAGAGAGAGGATGTAGGGCACAGTGGGTGTGACGTTTAATAAATAAGTTATGCGTGCTGTAGTGGGGGTTGCGCGGTGGAGGGAGTGCGGGGCGATGCACCGCACTCTGAGTCTTGTCCGAGCGGTCGTAGCGACAGCACGCCTAACACAGTGATATTGAAAAACAGTGTTTTATTGTATATATATACAGCCTCAAACGTAGAAACCACAAGTGGCGACGAGGATTAAGGTATGTCGTGCATAAAAATTAAAATAAAACAACCAAATGGTTGTGATTTTCAGTGGCAAATTAACGAATGAGGTTTTATTTAGTTAATAAAGTGTTTCTCGAAATAATTCGTAGCGTCTGAATTTAAAGCTTTTTGTAACGAATATGGAATAACCCTATTTCACAGTATTCCTTACTGGCCCCAACAAAATGGGGAAGTCGAAAGACAAAACCGAGATATACTCAAGCGGTTAAAAATCAGTCAAGTCCAAAAATCTGATTAGAAATTGGATATCCTGAAATACTTAATGATGTATAATAGTACCCTCTAATAGTAACCTCTACCACAGGTAGATCCCCTTCCGAGTTGTTTTTTAGGCGGCAGTTCAGAGATAAATTACCTTCTGTTTTAGATGTAGAACATTCTACTACTGATTTAGAAGTTAAAGATAAAGATACAGAAATGAAAGGTAAGGAACTGGAAGACAGGAAAAGGAGAGCTGCGGAAAGCAAAATAACGATTGGGGAAAAGGTTTATGTAAAAAAATATGATGATGATTTGCATATTTGATGAATTAACTTGATTATTAAAAATGCTAATACGTTAAGATTAAATCAATTATCATATAAGCAAATATTGTGTTAATGTTTCTTTTTATTTTGTAAAGAAGAGATGTGACGTTTAATAAATAAGTTATGCGTGCTGTAGTGGGGGTTGCGCGGTGGAGGGAGTGCGGGGCGATGCACCGCACTCTGAGTCTTGTCCGAGCGGTCGTAGCGACAGCACGCCTAACACAGTGATATTGAAAAACAGTGTTTTATTGTATATATATACAGCCTCAAACGTAGACACCACAGTGGGAATTCAACATTGAAGTATGCTTTGTACTGCCTGTAAACCAATAGTCTCAGGAACGTTTGTCAATTTAAACCCATTAAAGTACAATTATGTAAATAAAATTGATACATTAACTTATATGCTGCTCATGAAATAGGCCACAACTCACATTAATTTTCTTTAGGCAACATGACATACCTACATATATAGCACACGTTGAAACAAAGTCGCCTAGTTGTTGTGTTACATTTCATGTTGCATTGCGTGTAGGTCTTTGGACGGCATCTTATTTCAACTTGATGGTAATTTCATGTTACGTTTCACTGTGTACCCGCCCACCTTAAGAAATTACATATGTAAACTTTTGCAGTTGGGTAAACAGAACATACTTTTTATTCAAATGTGAGGGTATTCTCAAGTATTTATGCGATGATAACGCACAAACGGTAATGCATTGCAATTCCATTTTTAAATTGCACCCATCTCGTGATTGGACAGTGTAAAAGTAACGACTCCGGTGCACATGGGTACGTGAATTTTTATTCAGACTTTAAAATAGTTGCCTTTAGCTCAGCAGAAAACTTGCGTTTCGTTATTTAAATCGTGAGTTTCATAGCATCGGAGTAACAAACACATATAAGCATACTTTTTGACTTTTTCCACCGGGGTAATTGCGTAAGTGCTTGGCCAGACTGCAAACGCGGGCGCAGGGCGCGGCGTACTCAAACATAAGAACTTCATTTGAGCGTCCATAGTGTAAAAATCTCACCGTGAAAACGTAGGTGATGTGAGTTTGTTTTTGCTAAGAATTGACAGTATTGACAGCTCACTCCACGCTCACTTCACCTAACTTTTCACGGTGAGATGGTTACAGAATCGCACTGCTGCAATTATTTTTGCGCAAAGTTACTTAGTTTGTTGTACAGAACGCGTAGACGACGGGTTCGTAAAGGGTCTTTTTACACCCCGTATTTACCTTCGTTTTTACCCGACTAGGGCGAAGCAAAAAGGAGGATTATTATTTTGACCGGTATGTATGTAGGTTCATCTGTTCCCTCATAACTTATAAACTACTTATCATAATTTGACAAATGAGGTATCGTGGGACGCGTCCTGATCGTCCGCTGGCTAGGCTGTCATCTGAACATAAAAAAATTGTATATAAAAAAATCAGATGAGAATATTTTCTTGTTTCTTAGTTTTAGCGCGTGATTTTTCAGTAGTCAGGTTTTAGTTTTTGAACTTGCTTTTTTTAGTTTTAGTAACATACAGGTGGGTAAAAATGAATATTAATAAGTTAACAAAGCTTTAGTAATAAACAAAGGGGTTGTTTGTTGACTATTTTAAGGATCTATATTTAGCAATATGCGTCACCAGAATGATAAATATGTTGAGCCCTACACAAAATTACGTGAGGTTGTCTCCGAAGTTAATAAAACAAACTTGAGGTTAGAGATTAATTCATCCATCGTCCTGAGCTGCAAACAATACCTGTGATAACAAGGTATGTTAAGTAAAGTCCCGAGTAATTCCTCCCAGGATGGCGTCACCAACAAATCTTGTTGACAAACTATGAATCGCTTTATTAAACGGCTTAGACAAGCGCTCCAATTAACAGTTGGATAGAGCCTGCAGGATCGACCGAGGGCTTTGAACCTCTGATCATATTAATAATGAAGATGTGGGCAAAGACGAAATTACTGAGACCTGCAAGATGTTAAGGTAAATTGTCTTTAAGGCATTGCACCCAAAACTATTATTATTTTACTGTCACATTTGATATAAGTAGCAGATACTATAATGGAGGAACAATCACGCGATTGACGAAACAATTTACAAAACCATATTTTTATGCAAAGCTCAAGAAAGTTGTCCTATCATGAATCTTTTGAAGACGATCTATATTTTAACTCGTAAGAGTAAAAGAAAATGCAATATAAAAATAAAGACAGCCGTTTTATCACACCCACTCTAATATCTTGCAGCAGTAAAGGTTCATCACACAACACCACACACGTGAGTTGAAACTTAGGTTGAAGTGAGCTGTGGCCTGTGAATAGTGTCAAGCACACACGCAGGTGTGTAGTGCTGTGAGTTGAAACTGAGCTTTAAAATGAGTTTGCTCTTGACTCTAGTCTAGGTCAGAGATGACAGAGACAAAGTCTACGATGGAGTGAGCTTACCCATAAGAAGCCTGTTTCCTCTTGCTCTAAAGTTTAAGATTGTAATATCACAAAACACGAAGGGAATTGTCGTGGTCCCAATAAATTATTCTATCTAATTAACACAATAATAACCCTTAGGGAGGGCCCTTTATAATAAGGCAGACATTTAAACTTTGTTTTTGTTGAGACCCTTCCCTTTCATTTAAAAATTCAGCCAGTGTTTTTAAGTATGCAGCAATGGTTTAATTTTTAAATTTCTTTTCTTTTAACGATTATTGAGGCGAATGGGGTAGAAAGTTTGCTCTGCTAATTTCAAGCCACATTGCTTTTGTCTGCGATTACTCGAGTACTTTATATTCAGCGAAGGAGGTGTTCAAGAGTTCAAAAATCGAGCTATGTACCTACTTACATTTTTTTTTAAGTGAAAACTTCTTTAGCGGCTTTGTACACTTTTTTGTAATGGGTAAAAAATGTTAAACTCGCGTCAGGACACGTGACCTGATCGAAAATTCGTAAGACGGATGGCCATAGCCGGTACCGCGCGTGTTTTGTTTATAAGACGATTCACAAAATACACACGTAATTGTTCAAGTTTTCACTTCTGTCGGCACTCCCGGAGTGCCACTGTTGTTTTTTAAGCGAAACTTCTTTAGCCGCATCGTCATTCTCGGGTTGGTGACACTGAATCAGGTACACTCGGCTCCAATCGTAAGTTTTTACTTATATCGTAGGTATAGTCATGAGCACACATCTTTTTTTTCTAAACTTTAAAAAAATAACTATAGGTACCTAGTACCTATACGTGAATACGGGGTCAACGACCGTTGGCAGTAGTTACTAGAAAATATGATTGTATAAAGTCTGCGATACAAACACTCAAGATTCACTAAAGCAACTGTTTTTAACAACGTTCACCAAAGCAACTGTTTTTGACGTTCAAAAGTGCCTGTGATTTTGACTTTGAACAGACTTCATCAAAATCTCTATGACATAAGTACATGGCTCTTAAAACCCGTTTTCTGCAACTAAAAGCAAACTAAAAAATATAAACACTACATTTGAAGTATTTGTCGTATAAACTTACTAAAAGAGTCCTCGTACCAAAATCTGAGTACCTACCCACAGTGGACGGCAAAAACTTTAGTGCAGGGATGACGAACCTTATAACATTGCGCCATAGTTAAAAAAAGGCACTCCGGGAGTGCCGACAGAAGTGAAAATTTGAACAATACGTGTGTATTTTTATATATTCTTATAAATAAAACACGCATGGTGTCGGTTACGGTAACAGTGTCGCGAGTTCAATGGTATTTTCCCATCTTAAAAAATGCCCAGAGCAGCTAAAGAAGTTTTCACTTCAAAAAATGCTATTGCCTATGTAGTGCTGTTGAGACATGTAAACAAACAGCATATTTTATACTAAAAAAGAAAAACAGAGAAAATACTTCTTATTTGCGATAAGACAGGATGCAAAGAAAGGACATGAACACAAAAAGAAAAAGGTGCGGGAAAATATGCTTCACAACCACGCAAAACGATAAAATCCATGATCAGATAAAGGCTTCTACAAACAGGCGCGACACGCGATACAATCGCGCGTCGCGCCTGTTTGCAGGAGCCTTAAATTGGAATTATTATTAGTAAATATGAATGATGAGGATGCGATGTAATTGTTAGATCTGTTTTATGGTAAAAAAATATAAAAAAAAAAATGAAAAAGTGTTTATTCACAGAAATTGATTTTTACAAAATATATTTACCTCCGCCAAACTGCAAAGCAGTTTGTTGGCAGACATAGCTCCTTTTTTTTCTTCTAAATATTAACATATTTTATTTTTATAATGACACTTTTTCACATACAGGTTAATAAAACTATTCCTTAATTTCTTAAATAAAAAAAAATGATTCGTATTGTACGACTTACGAAATCGTGTGAACTAAAATCAATGCCCGACCTATATTCTGTCGCGCCATAGGTTAACTATCTCTGGCTTAGTACTAAACCACTCGTAGTGAGTAAACCTCTGAATGCAAGTCTTTGTGAAAAGTTTGTAAAGCTAAGGTGCAACAATGACCAAGTTGAGTCCACGAGGCCAGAGAAAAGAAGTAAGTTGTTCCTTTAGTTCTTTGCTTTGAGATAAATAAGTTTTTTGGATTACTTTGTTATAACAAGACTTCAGAAGTTTGGGAATCTTCGTTATTGTGAAATGATGTTTACTATTTTGTTTGATTTTTATTAAGTTAAGAATCTGATTGATGTCTGATTGTTATTGACCAACATACAGTTGATTTTATTATGTGTCTATGGCACATACCATATCGAAATGGCAAGCAATCACCAAGCTACGGCGTAGTTATCGCTACGTGAGCTACGGCGTAGTAACGGTTACGTCAGCTATGGCGTAGTAATCGCTACGGCAGCTACGCGTAGTAGCCACTACGTTAGCTACGGCGTAGTAACGAATGTTTAACCTCATCATTTTTATCATTTGTGATCTGGTGATCTCAGTATGTTCAAAATTGGCTGTAACATAATCATAACATCATAAGAAGTAGTTCTTCTAAACTACGCTATGGATTTTGATCGGCGGTCACACAGAAAGTTATGAAAAGCGAGGTTGTTTGATACTATTATACATACCAGTCTTACCAAGGGGTATCGTATTATCCAGTAAGTGGGTTGTGGAGGTCAGATAGGCAGTCGCTCCATGTAAAATACTGGTATTCAGCTGCATCAGGTTAGACTGGTAGCCGACGCCTCGGCAACTGATGATGATAAATTATAGATACAACAACACGCGATCGAAATACGTGTTTTGATCTTATTAGCATTCTGAACACACTTCCTACACATACATGTAAGGGACTTATCTAAAATCCGCTTTGCATGGTTTTCGACAATATATAAGCTATGTAATACCGCATAGTTCGGTGTTCAGAGATAACATGAATGTAACTAATCCATATTGCAAGGTACAGTAACGTGCAAAACTATGTGTACAGTATTTTATTATCGAACAATATACAGGCAGAATTTTTCAATTGGGCGTGGTTGGCCAAATCCAAAACTATGAGGAATAGCGAAAAGTACTAAAAGGAGTCTCGGGCTCGATTTTGATGAAAACTAAAACTGTATCATTGGATTACTCCACTAGTATTATTACTCCACTGTTTGACATTGTGCATCCAAAGTTAAACATGATATGGTTTTGGCTTATTATTAATTTGGTAGTAAAATAAAAAGCCATTAAAAAGTTATGAGCCAACAAAGATTCGTTTTTCTTGCTATTTTTAACGTAACTTTGGGTGTAAATAAGTTATAAATAAAAGAACTGTGAAATCTTCAAAACAAAGTCTGTACCGACAAAGCTTAGTTATCGAAGAGTTCAATAAACTTTATTTGTAATTGATTTATGGAGTGGTTTTTCCATAAAACTCGATTTTCCAAAGCACTTTTTACGCGCCTTTCTGTTCAGAACGGTGTTTCTGTGCGTGAGAACTAGACGTTGTGCGTGTAAACTAGCGTCTAACTGCTCATCACTGATACTATCTCTGTCGAACACGGAGTCAGGTGAGACAGCGTGCTTTTTGGTCATGACCACCAGTGAGTTCGAGGTCGCGACCTGTTTACTCTTAAAGCTTCCTACCAAGCCGCCACTGGGCCAACGCGGTGGCCCACTCCCTCTCGAAAATACGAAGCCTGTGTCCCATCAGTGGGAACATTATAGGTTGATTATGTATGTTATGTATATTATGTAGTAAAGCATTATTTGGTTCAGAAAACTCGATACAACATTAGGAAACAATAAATACGTTATCACACTAATAATATTATAAAGGCGAAAGTTTGTGAGTGTGTGTGTGTGTGTGTATTTGTTCTTCACGCTCAAACAGCTGGTCCAATTTTGATAAAATTTTGTATCGGGGTATCTGACACCCTGGATTAACATATAGGCTACTTTTTATCCCGATATTCCCACGGAAGCGATATTTACGCGGGTGAAACCGCGGGGCGCAGCTAGTAATATAATAAGTAAGAAGAGACTTTAGCGTTCCCTGTGTTGTGGGGTTCACTCTCTTCCCAAGTAAGGCCAAAATGTTTATATTTGAAATGTAGTTGTATTTTACACCTCTGCTAACCCCTTCGGGGAATGAATGAAAAACCGTAATGTTATGTTAATGGCTCAAAAACTTATCCAAGTTGCATCCTTCCACATTTCACGTCTTCCTCATAGCAATTGAAAGTTTTAAGTCGCACTAAGTTGTCTGAGTAATTCTAAAGTTCCGTAACTTCCGGCAAGTTTTACTTGCGATATGTTAGTATGCAGAGTTTAAGTTTTAGTTAAGAAAGTCGCACGCGCTGCGGTCGCTGCGGGTCAAGTCTAGGTAAGTGGGGAGGTAAACAGAGTTATACAGGGGGGGGGGAAGGTACACTGACGCGCAACCTGTTACCATGGATTATAATAGTCTCAGAATGTAAAAAAAAATAAATAAAAGTAGAATTAAATTAGCAACCTGTTTGATTTTGTCTAGACCAGGACCGGCTTTTCCCAATTATGTTAGGCTCGGCTTCCAGTTTAACCGGATCCAGCTGAATAGCAGTATTTTACATGGAGCGTCTGCCTATCAACAGTTTTTGAGTAGCCAGAACCTATACCGTTAAAAAATTTATTATGAATACTTCATTTATCGCAATTGATGTTCCTCTAGGTAGAAAACGAAGCAAATAATTTCGTTACCGTAATCACATCAAATCTTTTCCCAATTTTCGTAATCGACGTAAAATTATTTATTGAACACATTGGCGAGAGTAACTTCGTTCGAGCTTATTCTTTGCCTCAATAACTTTGTTCAAGGTGAAATATATTTCTTGTAGTTTCGGATCGAACGAAGTGGAAGAACATCGTGCATAAAGCCACGAAGGCCTTTCACGGACACGACCTTCAGTTATGAAGTACGTGACGTCTGAGATTACTTAAGAGCTTTATATTCATTGAAGGAGGTGTTCAACAGTTCAAGAATCGAGCTATGTACAGACGCCAGCACCGATGTGCTAGCATTTGAAAAAGCAAAATAAATTTGACAGCTTGATAGCTGTCAAATTTCTTTAATAGATTTTTAACTTTATCGCTAAAGCATAAGGTTCAAAGTTGATTGGGAAAATTTGACAGTTTCGGGTAGCTTGATGTGCTGTCTGTACTTAACTTTTTTTAATTATAGTTCTTTATTTGAGTGAGCAGTGGTGATCCTGTGGTAACGGCTCCAACTTAAGAGTTTGTAGGTCATGGGTTGAACCCAGCCAGGCGCTTTACTTTGTGTAAATAATTATTTTTATTTAATTAAATTTTATCACCACTGGTGTGCCACTGGTCTCAAAACGGTTAAGGAAAACATCGTGAGGAAACCGGCATGTCCTAGAATCAAAAATTCGAAGACAAAAACCCGCACTGGGCCTGGGTGGTAGATTACAGCCCACTCCACCCTCGAAGAGTGGAGTGGGCTGTGTCCCAGCAGTGGCAGCATTAAAGGCAGATTATGCTTTTATTTTTGGTTCCGAAATATTTCTAGACTTGGGTTTGTTGGTAGAAATGCTTTGTCCTCTTTAGGTACAGTACTATTAGGGCGTTAGTAATATGACAGATCGAGCTATAGACAGAGAGAGAGAACCCAGTAACTGGGTTGTGGATGTCAGATAGGCAGTCGCTCCTCGTAAAATACTGGTATTCAGCTGCATCCGGTTAGACTAGAAGCCGACCCTAACATAGTTGGAAATAGGCTAGGCCGATGAAATGATAACCAAAAGCATAAACATAACATCACGCCTATTTTCCGCAGAGGCGATGTATTGTAGGTATACCCACATTTCGCCAGTTTTGTTTAAGGGGCTTACAGAAACAAAACACAAACAACGAAAATTTTAGAAACAATAAAATATATCATTAACTACAGTAAACAAAATCAGAAAAATATATGATATTCTTCAGGATATATGCTCGGTAGATAGTGTGTTGAAAATATAATACAACTAATTTGATACGATAGAAAAAATCATGAAGATACCTCTAAAAACTTTCTTTTTGCAATAAAAACCATATAGGTACATCATTCTGATTTTTTGTCAGATTATTCTACAAGCAACATACTAAATTACTAGGTTTTAATTTTTTTAGTCCAAACAATAGATTTTTGAAGTGAAAACTTCTTTAGCGGCGCTGTGTACTTTTTTTGGAATGGGTAAAAACTTCTAAACTCGCGTCAGGTCACGTGACCCTGATCGAAAATTCGTAAGACGTAAGACGTAAAACGTAAGACGCGCGTTGTTGAGGACAGCGCCATCTATGCACATCGGGAAGAACTACGAGGGCCTCGCGTACTAACTACGTAGTTCACCAACAACGACGAGATGGCGCTGAACCACGGATATATAACTGACGACGAGCTCCATGCGAGCGGTCATCATACCTGATTTGCAAAAAACCCTATAAAATAAGGAACACACCTTAACACGCGTGTTTTGTTTATAAGACGATTCACAAAATACACTCGTAATTGTTCAAGTTTTCACTTCTGTCGGCACTACCGGAGTGCCAGTGTTTTTTTTTAAATTAAATAATTGCTTCATATTTTGCAATAAATTACTAGCGTTGTGTCATCACGCTTCTCTTTCTTTTTTACGCAGTTCGACAGTGACCGCGCTTTAGGTACAGACGCCAGCACATCAAGCTACTACAATCTGTCAAATTTATTTAATTGATTTTTAACTTTATCGCTAAAGCATAAAGTTCAAAGTTGATTGGGAAAATTTGACAGTTTCGGGTAGCTTGATGTGCTAGCGTCTGTACATGACCTAAAGGCCCTTATGTGAGTAATAAGGGGCGAGCTTTTTGCCCTTAACCAGACACAAATTCAGACTCCGGGTTACTATTGAAAGATTCCTGATGGGAAAACCCAATATAAACACATTGCCCGACCAGAGAATCAAACCTAGGAGCTCATGTTCAGCAGTAACACTTGCAACCACTCGACCAACGAGACAGTTAACCAAAAGCATTATGCTAATAAACCATGAGAATAGACATAGAAACTTAAGTATTTACAACATTCGTGTAGATTCTACTCTACACACAAACATATGCAGCTCTAACCCGAAAGACAAACAAACTGCACATGTTTACATGCTATAATCAAGAACAACAAACAACATCGCAGCATATTTCTCTTCCAGGTAAAGTATAACTTTGTAAAACATACGTAAGCTGTGTGCTTGCAACAACAGACTCATCTCTAAGGCCCCGTTCACGGGCTCAAGAGATGCGACTTGCGACGCGACTTGGGTCAAACGATACACGTTTGTGTCACCTGTTTACATCCGTCGTCCGTCGCAAGTCGCCTCTCGGTGACTCGTGGCGTGCTCTAAGGCTGGTTTTCCACCAGAGATGAGCGAGGATGCGTAGCGAGGGATGTGTGTAAAACTAACCAATACCAACGCTAACTTAGTTCAAGCTATAAAAATGAAGCGTTGTTATTGGCTGGTTTCACACACATCCCTCGCTACGCATCCTCGCTCATCTCTGGTGGAAACGCAGCCTTAACAACGTCTTTCATTTGTTTTCTCCGCATTTGCTGTTGAAAGACGCGTAGTCACGGTGTTAAGGTGCATACAGAAGCATATTTTCCAGCAATTATTGCCGGCTTCAGTGGAAATGAAGCAAAATAATAAAGTAGTTGCTGAAAGTCGCTAGCATTCTAGCATCCCGAAGTCTGCCGCGTCAGCGAGATTGTCCGAAAGGGTTACCGCTGGCCCGGAATATAAAGGACTAAGGAAGGAACACGGGTGGGTTTTAGTCTGTAAGAGTCTGACACTCTCTTCCGCTCCACCCAGAGCGGGAGGGGTCATTTGATGATTTCCCAATCTGAAAAAAAAGGGTCTGCTCTAAGCGGTTACACGGCAACTGTATTGTTTAATTCTGAGCAACATTAATAAAAAAGATACGTCACATGGACCAAATTATTCCAAAAAAACAATCTGCCTAACCCTTTCTCAATTATGTTGGGGTCGGCTTCCAGTCTAACCGGATGCAGCAGAATACCAGTATTTTACATGGAGCGACTGCCTATCTGACCTCCACAACCCAGTTATTGGGTAACACGATACCCCTTGGTAAGACTGGTTGTCAGGCTTTCAGGCTTCTGACGACCCGTAACGATTGTCAAAGATTCAGCCGGGAAGAGACAGCCGGGACCTACGGCTTAACGTGCTTTCCGAGGCACGGAGGGTAGGGTGTCCCGTTCAAGTATGGGGGAAAAAAAAAATTGAGCTACGGCTACGCAAGAGGTATCAAAAGTTGCGTTTTGACACATATATTACGATTATTATAAAATTTAATTAGATATCCGGCATCTTGAGGCCTCTACCAGTCCTTGAAGTTTTACAAATTTGCTATTTTTAGGGGTTCCTAATATAAACTATAAATCATACAAAAATAACATTTAAATGGTTTTTATTAAATTTAAGGGTACAACAATGAGTTAAAGCAAGGTTTAAAATAGTTGAAAGACAAAATAATCAATGGCAACTTTAAAAACGGAACTGGTTTTTGTGACCAAAATTAGGCATTTCTGAGCGAGATTTTAATCTGTTCCTAATAAAACCATCCCGAGCTGTAGCGTCCGTGACGCTTTGAGAAGCCTCCGTCACTAGTTTTACACATCTTTGTCAGTCCGCGTTTTTCTTTTTTTTCATTGCACTACGTAGGTATAATCAAAAACATTGGCATTGGATTTGGATTGGATTGATTGGTATTTTACACAGACAAAAAAAACACAGCATGTGTGCAATTCACACGTGGTAGAAGTGAAACCTTCAAAAACACTGTATAATGCTTCCTATCTCATTTTCTCCCATGTTAAATCTTATGAATTTACATGTCTCTAAAAAAACAACAAAACAACATGTAAAAACTGTCGCTTTTTCGTGTCTTAAACTTTCAAATCACAACGATGCTAAAGAACATCCTGATGATTCTGATCCAGATTCTGATTCTGATCCAGATTCTGATCCAGATCCAGATTCAGATCCAGATCCAGATCCAAATTCAGATTCAGGTTCTGATTCAGATTCAGATTCAGATCCTGATTCAGATCCTGATTCAGATCCTGATTCCGATCCTGATTCTGATCCTGATTCAGATCCTAATTCAGATCCTGATTCAGATCCTGATTCAGCAGTGCGATTCTGTAACCATCTCACCGTGAAAACTTGGGTGAAGTGAGCGTGGAGTGAGCTGTCAATAGTGTCAATTCCTAGCAAAAACAAACTCACATCACCTAAGTTTTCACGGTGAGATTTTTACAGAATCGACCGGTCCTGATTCTGATCCTGATTCAGATCCAGATTCTGATCCTGTTTCTGATCCTGATTCAGATCCTGATTCAGAACCTGATTCAGATCCTGATTCAGATCCTGATTCAGATCCTGATTCAGATCCTGATTCAGATCAAACTCAAACTCAAAGCATTTATTTCAATTAAACCATTTACAGGCACTTTTGAATTGTCAAGAAGTCGGTCAGTCAGAAAATTTGAAGCTAGTTGCCCATTCCAAAGCGTAGGTACCTATGGAGAAGAACGGGCAAGAAACTCCATGGAAACTCTTTTTAAATTATATTTTACAAAAATATTAGTTACATCATTACTTTTGATTTTAAAATTATATAATGTGAGAATGATGTAAAAAAATTAATATAAACGTAAGTGTTAAAAGCGTCCAGAGTACAACAATTAGTACTTAACAAACTACAATCCAAAAATAAATTAATTAAAAATAAGCCGAGGCAGCTAAGTGATGACCAGCTCCAACTGACGGCGCCCGTTCACGAACATGACGCATAAATCAGCACCATTTAGCTCAACCATTTTGAAGGGAGCTAAATGATCTAACACACACGCCACCGTCAGCGAGACATTTGAGTGAGCATGACATACTATCAGCTGCCAGGGCACATTCGAGTCAATGAAAGACATATTATTACCCGGTAAATGGTAGCTATAGGCTACATATAGGGATCTTGATTCAGATCCTGATTCTGATCCTGATACTGATCCTGATTCAGATCCTGATTCTGATCCTGATTCTGATCCAGATTCAGATCCTGATTCAGATCCTGATTCAGATCCTGATTCAGATCCTGATTCAGATCCAGGTTCAGATCCAGATTCAGATCCAGATTCAGATCCAGATTGAGATCCAGATTCAGATCCGGATTGAGATCCAGATTGAGATCCAGATTCTGATCCTGATCCTGATTCTGATCCTGATCCTGATTCCGATCCTGATTCAGATCCTGATTCGGAATCCTGATTCTGATCCTGATTCAGATTCTGATTCTGAACCTGATTCTGATTCAGATTCAGATCCAGATCCACATTCAGATCCTGATTCTGATCCAGATTCTGATCCTGTTTCAGATTCAGATTCAGATCCTGATTCAGATCCTGATTCCGATCCTGATTCTGATCCTGATTCACCTGATTCAGATCCTGATTCAGATCCTGATTCAGATCCAGATTCTGATCCTGTTTCTGATCCTGATTCAGATCCTGATTCAGATCCTGATACAGATCTTGATTCAGATCCAGATTGAGATCCAGTTTCAGATCCAGATTGAGATCCAGATTCTGATCCAGATTCTGATCCTGATTCTGATCCTGATTCCGATCCTGATTCAGATCCTGATTCGGATTCTGATCCTGATCCTGATTCAGATTCTGATTCTGAACCTGATTCTGATTCAGATTCAGATCGACATTCGGATCCTGATTCTGATCCTGATTCTGATCCTGATTCAGATCCTGATTCAGATCCTGATTCAGATCTTGATTCAGATCCTGATTCAGATCCTGATTCAGATCCTGATTCAGATCCTGATACAGATCCAGATTCTGATCCTGATTCCGATCCTGATTCTGATCCAGATTCTGATCCTGTTTCTGATCCTGATTCAGATTCAGATTCAGATCCTGATTCAGATCCTGATTCAGATCCTTGAATCCAAAAAAAATAAAAAAAATGCCGGTAGAACCCTCAAGATATTTTTTTATGTTTTTTTTTATTATTTTTACGGTAATCTAAAACTAATAATGCAACTTTTGAGGGGGCTTGAGTAGCGAAAAGCGAAAAAAAATTTTTTCGGGACACCCTAATGCCCATACAGCCAAGTCTTCAGTAGAATTTTTTTATTGATATGAAATGAAAATGAAATTTAATGAGATGAAATGAAATGAAACCTAACCTAACTCATTAAATCAAATCATTAAATCTGATATTGAAACAAATTAGTAGCTTCTTTTTAGAAATATACGTATTTGCATGAATCATAAAAACTTCTATGAATTTTTTTAGTAAAAACTTCATAGTTGGTTTTTCTTTTTAATAGACATTATTTTGACAGTTGGGAAAGATTACGCACGAGTTCGGGAAAGGTAAAAAAAAAGCACGAGTATGTAATAGCCCACATCCCAAACGCGAGACGAGATCAATTTTGTATCTTCGAATTAGCAATATTTGTTAGAACAAACCGTAATTTATTTGCCACATTAACAGAAACCAGAAAACGGAGTACATCATTAAGATCACAATATAAGAATTTACTTCACACAGGCACATTTAAAACGAGTTTATTAAAAAAAAATGTAATTTGTATGGCTCCTGTTGTCTTTAATAAAATTCCCGATCATATGAAAACCTTGCCCTTGATGAAATTTAAAAAATGTTTTACTGAACTACTTGTAGATAAATGTTATTATTCTGTTCAGGATTTCCTAAATGATACATCTTAATAACCTATTTTGATAACTTGTATAATAGAAAAAAAAACTGCCCATGTTAGCTAGCACATTCTTACTTTTGTTTCGTAGCAGACGGAAACTTTTGCCTTAATTAGGGGCTGAAGGACCATTGTAACGCAATAACGTTGGTAAAACAGGATAACCCTTTAGACTCGTAGTTTGATTACGTTGTATTTTTGTAGATGTATTGTGGGGATTCGTTTGTGGAAAGGTTTTATGCCTTTTATTTTTCGTTGTCTTATTAGAATGGAGAGTTACGTCGAACTCCGAAGAAATGTATACCTACTGTGTTATTCCTACACAAAATAAAAAGAAATAGTTACAGAAAATACATTATTTTCGGTAAAACATGACGCAAAGGAAAATACAAAAAGGTTAAGTTGGGGAAAAATATGCATCACATCCACGACAATGGGCCATCGCTCAGCATAATGCTGTTATTTTGTGTTTTATGTTATTATGTTACTGCCCACCCGTCCGTTACCTAACACAGACCCAACACAGTTGGGAAAAGGCTAGGCAGAATGATTGAGTCACTATTAAAATAAAATGTTGCTAAATTCCCCCAATTTCAATAAAATCGGTTGTCTGTAAAGTCGGTTTACTGACGATAGTTGAACGTGACAACGTCATAAGAAAATACTGATGGAATAGTTGCAATGCATTTTTTTTTTTTTACTACTAAAATAAGCCCTAAAACGTTCAAATAAAAAATAAGTTTAAAAATCGGTTGTCTGTAAAGTCGGTTTACTGACCATAGTTGAACGTGACAACGTCATAAGAAAATACTGATGGAATAGTTGCATTGCATTTGTTAATATTCGCTTGCACTTCAAGCCGCCATGGAACGCTACAACGCTACAGAGCAAGGCCGCTAGGTAACGCTACATGAGTCATGTTTTTTCGTGAGTGCAGCCAGCTTCATCGATTTATTAGACGTTGTCACGTCAAAAACGCAGAACTGTTATTTGACCAAAAAAAACTTCACAGAAAATTTCTCTTATCCTTACAAAAACCATTTGTATTTGAAGCCAAAGCAATACAAATCCATTCAAGAACCAATTTAGAGCAAAAAAAAAAAATCTTCTACGAATATAATTTCAAGAGAACGATCTTGAACATGGAAGTAACAAATATATTTCGTGTCTTTCCTTAGGCGCAGGAATTTGATTTCCTATATCAGCTTTAATACGGGAACGATTTGAATACGAAACGAAAAACGTGACGTTGATATTGAGAAATATGGTGTTGTTTATGTGAAATTTACTATGGAGGTTTATTAACCTCTATATCTAATATTTTATATCTTACTATCTTCTGCCCGCGGCTTCGCTCGCGAGGTATGTCGATAAAAACTATCACATTTCCTTCCCCGGGATGCAATCTATCTCTCTGCCAAATTTTATCGAAATCCGTTCAATGGTTTAGGTGTGAAAAGATAACATACAGACAGACAGACAGAGTTACTTTCGAATTTATAATATTAGTATGGACTATGTAAGAAACCACAGAACCACCATCTGGTTTACTACATAATTATGTACAGACGCCAGCACATCAAGCTACCCGAAACTGTAAAATTTTCCCAATCAACTTTGAACCTTATGTTTTAGAGATAAAGTTGAAAATTTATTAAATAAATTTAACAGATTGTAGTAGCTTGATATGCTGCCGCCTGTACAAACGTCCTACTTCTTACTATCCTACTATAATAATATTATAAACGCGAAAGTTTGTGAGGATAGATGGATGTTTGTTACTCTTTCACGCAAAAACCACTGAACGGATTTTGATGAAACTGTACAGTAATATAGCTTATACCAGGCCTCCGTCACTTCATGTACTTGCGCGCTATAATTACCTACCGCCCGGCCGAGCGGTCTCGGGCCGTTTGCGGACCATATTCAGTGCGGTTTTCGCAAGCGAAGCGCACGCACGTTATTCAATTTTAATCATTCCATTCGTTTGTACGGGTACCTACAATGCCGTCTGGTGCCTTATGTGCAGTAGATGGGTACAAATCAAGTAAAAGAAGGGATAAACACCTAATATTTTTCCATTTACCTGTCAATGAAGAAAGTTAAGTGATAAACTATTACCATTTTTTGTTGTTTCAAAATTATTACAGTCAGCACCAATTTATTAAAAACATATTTTACGTTTATACGATACAATTTTAAACTACCGAACATATTCACAGTTCTCAATAAAATAGACACAAATAGTTATGTTAATTTAATTTTATCGAAGAGGCGGCCCTGCGATTGCTGTGGGATCGCGCGGTGCGAAGCAATCACAACTGTACGCTTGAGCATTTAGGCACATTTTAGCATGCAGCGGTTGCTGACGCGACGGAGTAGGCTATTATAGCAATAGGTATTGGAAATTTTCTACTGAGTGAAGTATCTGTTACGTAGTAACTATTTAGTAATCTGTGCTTATACATCAGAATAACACATAGGATACTTTTTATCCTGATATTTGCACGGGATCGACACTTTTGCGGGTGAAACCGTGGGGCGCTGCTAGTATATTTTAAAAATAATTCGGCCAATGGCCTGCAGTGCGATTCTGTAACCATCTCACCGTGAAAACTTAGGTGAAGTGAGCGTGGAGTGAGCTGTCAATAGTGTCAATTCCTAGCAAAAACAAACTCACATCACCTAAGTTTTCACGGTGAGATTTTTACAGAATCGACCGGCTGATAGCCGAAAGCCTCGATCAACATCTCTCGAGAAAGTCAAAGATCCACAAATGACAGCCGGCACCAACGGCTTATCGGTAAAGTAAATAAATAAATAAACACGGCTAAACTAGATAATTTGACCTTTTATATATCTAGGTATATAACATATATGTGTCCAGTATTTGTTCATATTTTTTTTAATACTTCTTTAACCTTATGTGTGAACATTCCTTAAATATTCTTTGGACAGGTAGATACATATTAAAATGATAACCGTTTTAATAAATTGGTAGGTAATACTTCTCCGGGTATTTCTCAGTGTTTTTATAGATCTTTACTTTATTAAAATGATTGAACTCCATACCTACTATTAAATGGAAGCACTCCAAGACATAACCAATTGACATTTATTTTATGACTGCACCGAGTACACATTCGGACAAGGAAACGATTCATAGTCGTTTTCTCGACATCGATATGAACAAACCTCTCGAATAACACTCGAATAACAAACGTCTCGTACATTCGAGGGCAAGAATATGCATAAGTCTAGAGAATTTCTTTCTAAAAGCTCTTTCTGTTTAAATATGAATTAAAATCGAATAAATACTTTCCTCTCTGTATGAAAACGCTTTTGTCTTGCAGTGGGACAATAATACACTGATATTATTATTATTAAAAGCTTCGCAACTAAATAAGATGGAAATCATATTTCAAAACTAAAAACTAAACCTTCTTTTTTGTACTCGAAACTTTTTGAATAATAGTCAAGCAAGATATATGTATATATCTCTTTTCCCTAAAAATATCTCCTATCCCTATATACAGCCCCGGATCTAAGGGGGGGCAACCGGGGCACGTGCCCCGGGCGGCAGTTTCATGGGGGCGCCAAATCCTTGAGACAAGAATTCGAAATATCGAACAAATGAAGCCTCTTTTCCTACAATCTCATAGGTTTTTAACAAGTAATCGAATCTTAATATAATATGTTTGAAAAACAAACTTTTCTATTTCCATGCGCCCAGTTAGTTTTTGAACACATACTAAGTGCATTTATGAACGCATCTTAACAGATCAAGTAAATTTTTGAACGCGTGCGTAGTGTCCGTGATCTTTCTGCCAAGGGGAATCCCCGTCACATATACGAGCCGAGCCGAATAAATTCAAACAGTTGAACGTCATGTGACAACACTGTTTGTTTATGTGGTTGATTGCGTTTGCGAGATAATCAGCGTTAATAAAATAAGTAATTTATTAGTGAAATCATATATTATCGTAGTGTAAATCAACAATTTGCAAGTTTTTCTCAAACACTGAAGGGAGGGGGCGCCACTATCAAGGTTTTGCCCCGGTTCGAAAAAATCGTAGATCCGGGGCTGCCTATATATATCTCTTTTCCCTAAAAAGTGTATCCACTATCACGTTACAGACTTCAAACAAAGACCCCATCCATCTCCCGTTAATTTCATTAAACATCACTATCCAATCTTCCCGTAATCCATAACGATTACCCGTCACTAATCGCTTCACGCCGATAAATCGTGTACTCGATATATAATCGACTAAATCGACACCCCCAACACTATCCATTACACCAGATTGCGTGCCCCATAAAACAATATGAGTGTCGTAGGAATAAAACTAGTGATTTACTCTTTTCGTGTAATAGTTTTCTGGGATGGTGAGCGTGTAGGTACAAAGGAGATTGGTACAGAAGGTCGGCTACAGCCCGTAGGCCAGTTCTCGTAATTTAAATGGTTCAAAATCTAGTTACAATCTAATCTCAGCGACACTCAGGCCAAATAAAAAGTCAAGACATAGCGCTGCGAACAATACAGTGAAGCATGCAAAAACTACACCTTCTCTTTGTGCATACACGCTCACATTCAACTCAACTCAACTCAAACCATTTATTTCAATTAAACCATTTACAGGCACTTTTGTATTGTCAAAAAGTCGTTCAGTTAGAAAATATGAAGCTAGTTGCCCATTCCAAAGCGTAGGTACCTATGGAGAAGAACGGGCAAGAAGGTCCATGGACACTCTTTTAAATTATATTTTTACAAAAATATTAGTTACATCATTAATGTGAATTTATAATTATATGTGAGAACGATGTAAAAAAGACGATCTAAAAAGACATCTACACAAAGACATTTACAATCAAACTACACCTCACTATGTGCACACATGTTTACGAAACCGGCTTCACTTTACTGTTGAAAGCCTCTCTGTCTTGGTTTTTTATTTGGTCTGAGCAGCGACAATGGATGTCAAAAACTTGTCACCGACCGACGACCATAAAAATTTGGCTGGGACAGAGTAGATGCAGAAGGCGGAGGAAAGGGTGCTGTGGCGTAACTTGGGAGAGGCCTAGCAGTGGACTGCTATGGGCTGAGCTGATGATGTTAATGACGTGTACCTGTACAATGTACATAGGTTACGAAGTTGACCTTCTGTACCTAACAATTTTAGGGTATGGTGTTTGAACGTTGGTCTTGATTCGGGGGCGGATCAATTTTATGACGGAGACTTTGTAGGCACAGGTTTATGTCGTGTGTGTTACTCGTAGGTTTGTGAAGCTAGGAAGTCAGGGGTTCAATGTTCAGATTGAGTGCTCTAGTTAATTGACCACGACTTTCTCACCATAGATTTCACAATTTTTTTATCTTCACCATGAAGTTTTCACAATTATTTCCTAAATTCTTCCTTGATTTTGTTAAAATATAATAAGACTTTTAAAAAGGAGCACTTAATCCACACGCACATGTTTTGTTGTTGTTGTTTCGAATCCGAAGGACAAATGAGAGAGAACTAGCAAGCTAAAAGAGGTATTGGGTCAGCTTATCAACATATTTTGCTCCCGTTCCATGGCCATACCTCGTCGACTGATGACCGATACTTACTCAGATGTGCTGGTTTATGACGCCAATCTTTGGTAGGCATTGAGTAATCGCTTATGTTGCAGAATCTCTCTACATCAAGCTAAAACACTGTTTATTTTCTGAGGTACAGAGTTGATTTTCGTGTAAAAACGTTATTAATTCCTTAATTGAATCAAAACGTTAATATTATGGACGCTCGTCAACGTTTTATAACGTATCTGAAAACCGAATTGTCTTGTGTGACTAGTTTTTGGTGATTTCACATAGACTTGGAGAGATTTGCACTAGGTATACATATATAGGGTTATTTGTGAAAAGGCGTGAGGTTCATCCAAAGAAATTACAGTACCCGGCGATAAATATTGCACATCGACCTTTGGAAAGAGACAATCGGCTAATTTCGGCTTCGTAGAGCGTTATCTCTGTCGCACGAAATACAAACAGTCCGGTATCTATTAGGAGCTGTTAAAGCAATTATGATTTGCTTCTTTTGATAATTATTTTTATTCTTTGTATAAAATTGTTTTGCGTAAAAAGGTCGATGTGCAATATTTATCGCCGGGTACTGTACTATGACTGTCTGTCTCTAATTTGCTGTCTAAATTGGTTCTTGTTTAAAGATGGAGAAGCAGCATCGAAAATCGTTTGTACATATGCGGTTTTATGTTGTGCGGAGGAAAGAGGAAAATGTCGTAAAGAACGTTTTGAGTATAAATGGCTATAAGAGTAGGGGAAGACCAAAGAAACGATGGATGCAAAGCATATGGTTGGATGGATGAACAGCCATTTGGCTAGAATAGGGGCATTCTAGCCGTATGCTGGAAAGGAGGTGAACACTGAGATGACGATTAGTAATGAAGTATGGACGAAGCAGACATGCTGTGCTGGCCCCAGATAGGTTTGGATATGGGTAAGAGAATCATGGGAAAGCTTGTCAGTGTATTAGTATGGAGAATGAATTATGTAAGTCCCACGTTATCCGTCTTAAAACGCATACAACTAGCATGTTTCACTCCCGCAATATTTGTCTACTAGCTTCACGAAAACTGAACGATGCATCGTTTTGAGAACAAACATGGTATTCAGTGCTACTAGAAGCACACATTGGAGCGGTTTAGTGGTTTGGTAACTTTATTAGGTTAATGGTTGTTGACGTGAAGTAAATATATTTGTTTGACGACTGTTTAAGAGCTGTTCTGCGATCCGAATCCGAATTCAATTCGGATTGGGAATGTTCTAAAAATATGGCGTTGAAAAATTGTTTCAAATCGCTGTCGACTGGTAATGTACCCAAGAGACTGCCGGCATTGCCACGTTGTATTGATTTTCAGCCTCCACGTGGACAAAGTCGCGGGCAAAGGCTAGTAAATGAAATGAAATATTAAAGCAACGATTTCCATATCTTACCATATCGTGATGTCATTCAAACTCGAGGACTATGATCTTGAGCCACTGACGATCATCGTTAAACTGAACATTAAATTCCTCATAGTTATAGTAGAATGCTTAAAATTTTAAGAGCCATCTCAGACCGTCTTAACGTTTGGTAGATAACTCATTCAAGTTATATCGGTGTTTGTCGGCCGAGGACGAATTCATATAGAACGCTGGTAACCGGGAACCGGCATGTCCTAGAACCAAAAATCGGAGACAACTGACATCTACCACCCGCAATGGGCCCGCGTGGTAGTTTTATAGCCCACACTCCTAACTAATTTGACGAAGTGGTTGGCGCAGTGGTTAAGCGATTGACTGCTGCGCTGCGTGTCGCGGGTTCAATTCCCGCACGGAACAAATATTTGTATGACCTACAAGTAGTTGTTCCGGGTCGGGCTGTTTGTGTATCTGAGTTTAAATGTTTGTAAATGCACCCAAAATACAGGAGAAATTCCTAGAGTGGGGCAACATTAAAAAATCTGAATTTCTTCTAGGGAACATGAGCGACGGCGCGGCGCCGTCTAATTTTTAGAATATTGCTCAAAATTTTACTTGTAAAAGAGTCTTAGAAAATCATTTTTTTTATATAAATATACACATATTGTTATTTTATGTCTGTTAGCTTGTATATAATATAAATACAGGGTGGCGGTTAGGTAAATGATTCTGGACCTCCTAGGCTTGATAATATACGTCGGTTAAAAAAAAATCTGCTGTTTCCTACAAAAGTGTGATACCGATGTTACCTGTATTATCATGTTTGAAAATAAAAAAGGCGCTTTTACAGAAAAAAACATCATTTCATTTCATTTACTGAACCCTTCAGAATTTGCATCAATAACACCATTCATTCAATTATACTTTCGCACTAATTAACTCCTAAATCAATTAGCACTATCTGTAAGATGAGCTACGACAAACGGCCCCAAAAGGCTGAGCTGTACCTAACTAGAATTCCCTAGCAACATAATTCGAATATATAGGTAATCTCAGAAACTCGGTAAAATGAAGACGCTACGGTATTTACGGCAACCGCTAGTAATAAGAAAAAATGGATTTCCTGTAATCGTATCCTAGAGTATGCCTACATCTCTGAGGACACTTTCCTTTCAAATCCAATTCTGAGGTCGCTTTTTAGACCAAGGCCAATCCAAGGACAGCTAATTTGTTGAAATCGATTTTGTAATTTAAGCTATACAACACGTCCCGGAATCAACGCACACCACCAAACAACCCAATAAGAATATTATGTTATAATCATAATACATACACGGAGTTTTTACTATCATGTATAAAACAGTGTTTATTTAAATAAGTTTTACTGATTGTGGGAGAAAATTATGCACTTATAAGTGTCTAGCGTGGTCAGTATTTCGTCCATTTTAGTTTTTTTTTACTGTACAGCGGCGATTTACGTAGTTTTAATTATTTTTAGGATAAAAATTACCTATAATTTAGACCTTAAAAGTTACAGAAATCGATTCAGTAAACGATTCTGGACAAACTACTTTAATTATGTGCATACATTCAGTTACACGTTGTATAATCCAACAAACATACTGAAATAACCGGTGAGAGTAATAATTATTAATAACCCATCCTCTCTGCTGTAGTCGGGCAAAAATACTGTAATACCATTATCATTCCAAACTTTTTTCCAGAACATTAAAAACCTGGAAAAACAAACAAAAGCGAAGCACGTCCAGCCCACATTAATTAACTCCCTAGATATCGTTTCGCTGAATCCCAAACGGCAGCGCTCATTTGTGACGCAGTTACGCCATTTTGACGACTTTCGGAACTTCTCGGGGCACTTCGGCAGTTAAATCAGCTGACCTGAAGATGTTTGATGTTTCCTCCAAATGTTCGAAAACTTGACTTTATGGCTTTTGAACTTCAAATTAGGGGGCTCAATTCTGCACCTATTTAAATGCTATAAAGTTTCGAGGATGGGTCCTTAGTTTTTATTGGATCAAGTGTCAAGTTTTATGTTTAAGACAATGAAATAAATCTACGAGTAAAGTGAAAAAGTTAGATGTCCCTTGAGTGACCTGAAATACTAATTTACTGCCATCCCAAGAGATAATGTAGATCTTTTCAAAGTTGCCATAAAGTCCTTGACGTTTACCCTCGATTCTGAATAAAAAAAAACTGGCACTCCGGTAGTGCCGACAGAAGTGAAAACTTGAACAATTACGAGTGTATTTTGTGAATCGTCTTATAAACAAAACACGCGTGTTAAGGTGTGTTCCTTATTTTATAGGGTTTTTTGCAAATCAGGTATGATGACCAAAGTGACTGGTTTATTCTTCTCGTGAAAGGAATTTATTCAGATTTACAAATAAGCACACAGGATAGACTTCAGTTCGTGGTGTTGGTCGCAGCAGTGCTTCGTTAATCATTTCTAAAGTGGTAACTAGATAAACTAATAAGGAGCCTGTATGAAATTTTACACAATGTTACCTTTGTTCGATTACCATAATGTTTGCAGAGGCGTATTAGAAGAGGACGTAGATGGTACGATTGATATTAGTTACATTTTTACATACTATTGGCCTTGTACATAAAATGTATTTGAGCTCGTCGTCAGTTATATATCCGTGGTTCAGCGCCATCTCGTCGTTGTTGGATGAACTACGTAGTTAGTACGCGAGGCCCTCGTAGTTCTTCCCGATGTGCATAGATGGCGCTGTCTTACGTTTTACGTCTTACGAATTTTCGATCAGGGTCACGTGACCTGACGCGAGTTTAGAAGTTTTTACCCATTCCAAAAAAAGTACACAGCGCCGCTAAAGAAGTTTTCACTTCAAAAACCTAATAAAAAATTATAATCAACCTTTGTGTCGGCCAAGCAGCATCAATAAATTGCAAATTCAGGAAAATTAATCGTTAATCAGGTTGACTAGCAACTAAAATTGTCTGTATATCACAACTGTAATTCTTTGACAGCTGCATGAAACTGCTAAACACGGCAAATTAACATAGTGTATCAATTTGATAAACAAATAATTTTCCTGACTATACGTCGTTGATTAAATTAATCACGTCTGACTGACCAACTAAGTCATCTACGTCCTTTATGGCGCTGACAACTTGTCAAACAAACTTGTCGTATCCATCACCGCAATCTCATGCAAGCTGTCTATGAAGTACTGTATTTCAGCACTGAGAAAATTGGCGTCAGTAAATATGAAACTTAATGGGTAGCAAGTCGAATTTACTCATGTGTTCTTACCGGCCAGTATCTGTACACACACATTGAGATTGCGACTAGATTTTGAACGCTTTTAATTACGGTAATTGGAAGTCGTAGCAATAAAGGAATTTTTTCGTAGTACAGACGCCAGCACATCAAGCTACCGGAAACTGTAAAATTTTTCCAATCAACTTTGAACCTTATGCTTTAGCGATAAAGTTGAAAATCTATTAAAGTAATTTGACAGATTGTAGTAGCTTGATGTGCTGGCGTCGGTACAAGTGGACGGTAATTGACTGTACCAAGTACCAACGCAGGGTCCTTCTCAAATAGAAAAGTGACGGTAATTGTTCGCCACATTTGTTCCTTGCTATGTTAAACCTTTGCAGGTACGGGTTTCCTCACGATATTTTCCTTTTCAACCGACTTCAAAAAGGAGGACGTTTTCAACTGTATGTTTTTTATATGTTTGTTACGCGATATCTCCGGCAACACTTAGTTTATATTGATGATGTTATAATGACCTCCTGTCACTGATATTTACATAGCAAGTAGTGTTATACGAATTTGTGTGGTATAAGTACAACTTAAAAGTGAAAAAAAAGTGGGTTAATTGTTTTTTTTTGGAAAAAGTTTAATTTTCCCTCTTTCGTATCGATATGTCTGATCTCCGATACGTCTTGTCAAATTAATTTTCCTGTAATTGAGTAATGTCCAAAATAAGTGACTTAGAAACTGAAGCTCAATTGGCTGGTCCTGTAACCGAGTAAATAATAAGAATGTGTATATAGTAAACTTCATACACAGAAGCAGGATACAAAGGTCTATAAAATTAGTAGAGAACATTTTCGAAAAATAGCGTTACAGCCAAATTAGACCGATTTTAAATTTTCCTTAGAAACAGAGATTTCCAGTTATCTTTTTTTAAATAAGACATTTCGAAAATGTTCTTTACTAACTTTTTAGACCTTTGTATCCTGCTTATGCGTATGAAGTTTCATTAAAATCGGTTGATTAATTTCGAAAAATAAGGGCTTGTAAGTTTGTATGAAATGCCGTACGGCGTAAACGCTCTTAAATGTATTTTCTTTCTTTTTTTTCTACAACACGAAGTAACAGACACTTCAAAGTTCTTAGCAGCATTACCAGTTGGTCCTTAGACGCATTACAAATGCACAATTACGTACACAATCATATTCCCTTGTGGGGGGATCATAGAGACATTGTAATCGAGAACTGAACATTGCCGGGATTGCTAGGTTAGTACATTCGATTGTGTGATATCTTTTATTACCTGTGGGAGTTGTTGCTTTGATTGCTTTTATTATTTATCATAATATATTATGTTCATATTATTATATTTATCATATTGATTGCTTTTATTATTTACTAGCTACGCGGTTTCACCCGCGTAAATGTCGATCCCGTGGGAATATCGGGATAAAAAGTTACTGGACAGTTGTGGACATGGACACTCCAAATAAAATGAATCACTGCAGGAGCCATGTCCAGTAGTAGTGAACTGAATGATATAGGTAGGTACTCTAATTAAACAATATTACGTTAGTTACTTATTGATAAAGTCAACTGACAAAAGATATGATCATCATCAGCATATAGCAATTCATTCTAAGATTACGGCTCACACCCTCTCTCAAAGAGGAGGCTTGTGCCCCAGCAGTGGGAGCATTATAGACTTACCAAAGCACTCAAAATCAAACTCTCACAATAATCTGAAAACTTTCACAATAATCTGAAAACTCTCACAATAATCTGAAAACTCTCACAATAATCTGAAAACACGCAAACAAAAACGGAAACATCAATTCTTCTTCATGATGATGAGTCATATGAAAGTATTCGCCAGATTATTCTCCATAATTCAGTATTCATCCTTCGTAGAATCAGCTTATACACAGAAGTTAAATTCATTTTCTTTGTCGCGTTTACCATTAACTTTTTATGAGTTCTTGCCAAAGTTTGTATTCTCTTTAAACGATGCTTTGTTTTAGATTTCCGAAAATTACTAAACACTAGAGCAAAATAGTGTAATGTTTTTCCTAAATAGCTAACGGTAGAAATAGCACTTATTCTAAACACTTGCGCCATTATTTTATTAGTTGCGTTTGACCTGACATGTTCAGAGACAATTTATACGAAGTCGTACAGCACAATATAAAATTGGTGTTTCCTTTCTCTCATATTAAAAGAGTTTTGTCCTACGAGATGGCTAGAACCAGAAGTAATGCCAGTTATAATATACACCATTACGCTCAGCAGAATTTATGATAAACATTTAATAACCTTAGTTTTATTGTCCTTTAGTAGTTATTGCCGCGCTGTCCTCGAAATATTACGATTCCCTACGGTTCTAGGCTGATTTTTCCAACGCTAGATAATTTCATCCGAGGAATAATTTTGAATTTTTGACAGTTCTTCCATACGAAATCTGTCAGACGTCAATTTTATTCGAAAAATCTGCCCTAAGAAATGAGATTTCTTTTAAGAATAATTAGAGGCGACTAACAAAAGGTTTACTAGGCAGATGTGCGTGGAATACTGGAAGGGGCCGCTCTAGGAACAACACTAATTTTCTAAGAACACTCGGCGATTTGAACATATGCTTGCTTAGCTAGCAGAACCTATTCCTTGACCCTCTAGATACTGAGTGCCCCAAACTAGGAGCTCTACGTCCAGGTTGAGGACAAAGCCTCTACCAACAGCTTAACGTGCTTTCCGACACATGGAGGATGTATAGAGGATGGTCATCCATTCACGGACCGACCGCGGTGAGCGAAACATAACCTACGATCGGCCCGTGCCGTGCGGCTGTTACTAATTAAGGCTCCTTCAAACAGGCGCGACGTGGGACGCGATTCGCGCGCGACAGGCACCGCTCGTTACGCGACTTGCGGTGTCTTTGTGTCGCGTGGCGCGTCACGCCTGTGCGTACGAGCCTTTACCCAGGAGTTCTTCTATCTTCTTATATGGATAAATAAAAACCTGATCAGTGAGACTATAAGAAGAAACTGACATAACCAATCCAACATTCATAGCATATTGCTACAAACTGAACAAAAATATTAAAAGATGTCACACTTAAAGTAACAATTTATTGTTTAAGAAAACATTTACTAAGATACAAACGTACAGACGCCAGTACATCAAGCTACCCGAATCTGTCAAATTTTCACAATCAACTTTGAGCCTTATGCTATAGCGATAAAGTTGAAAATCTATTAAAAAAAATGACAGATTGTAGTAGCTTGTTGTGCTGGCGTCAGTACACTGCTTTACAATGGCACATAACAATACAATCTAGGACCACTAACATAAGTGAAATAGCAAGTTCGCGTGCCAAGCCGCAGTTAGATCAAATGCAGCCCGTAAACTTTGCGTTATCGCGGCGTGATCGCACCGTGGTCGCGCCGTGATCGCGCCGTGATCGCCGCGTGATCGCTGCGTAATCGAGACTATATCGCACTCAGTTACAAAGTTAGCCAGCTCGATTTAATTTATCTCTCGATCTTAATTTATTTGTGTCTTTAATTGAATTCTTTATCGTTTTGAGAAGGCAATTGGTGGGTCCGTGTTTTAAGCGGGTTGATTTGTTTGGTGAATGAATCGTTAATGCTGCTGAATTCCCGTAATTAAAAACTTTAAAATCTATTCGCAATCTCATCTCAGCGACAATTAATGACAAAAATGTAGGGATATTAGAGGTATTTTTGTCAGATTGAGACCCCTCTGATCGATGGTGTGGGGGCACAAACAAAATCTACCACTCACTTCACTATTATTGTTTCCCTTTGAAAATTTAAAAGGAATATTTGTTCTCATTGCAGTAAAACAAAAATCAACCAACATTGTGCACCTGTGTCGCACAAACACTCTAACAGCGAGTACCAACCGACATGTGAGTACATCATCTTCTTAAGACAAATAGCAACACATTTACCGCGGTCGACGCAAACCACTGGAGACAAATATCTGTTACATACACTGGTTGTGTTGTTCTAGGATGTTTTGAAGTTTTTTCTCATGTTTGGGTTAGAGTTAGTGACCTACTTCGCACGGTTTTTAAAACGACTTGATAAAACATCAGATATTTCTTTACTCTCAGGGGTAGCAGGAACATTGAAGCGCAACCTGGGGGCCTAAAAAGGCCACTTTGGAAGGATCATTAAAAGGATAACATTATGAATTATAATATGCGGCGAAGACAGTCCGTGTTTTTCTTTTTTCGCTGCACTACGTAGGTATAATAAAAGAGATTGGGATTGGATTTGTATTGGATTGATTGGTATTTTAGCACAGACAAAAAAATTACTGATAAATCCGATTGATACGATTAACTTAACAGTTAACTGTCCATTATGATTCATAATGTTATCTTTTTATGATCCTGCTAAAGTGGCCTTTTTAGGCTCCTGCCGGTCGATTCTGTAAAAATCTCACCGTGAAAACTTAGGTGAAGTGAGTTTGTTTTTGCTAGGAATTGACACTATTGACAACTCACTCCACGCTCACTTCACCTAAGTTTTCACGGTGAGATTTTTACAGAATAGCACTACCGTTCCCATGAATTCTTCATGCACGTGATTCTGAACCCCCTGCGTTGAAATTTGCGTTGGATATAAAAAAAAACACTGGCACTCCGGTAGTGCCGACAGAAGTGAAAACTTGAACAATTACGAGTGTATTTTGTGAATCGTCTTATAAACAAAACACGCGTGTTAAGGTGTGTTCCTTATTTTATAGGGTTTTTTGCAAATCAGGTATGATGACCAAAGTGACTGGTTTATTCTTCTCGTGAAAGGAATTTATTCAGATTTGCTCGTCGTCAGTTATATATCCGTGGTTCAGCGCCATCTCGTCGTTGTTGGATGAACTACGTAGTTAGTACGCGAGGCCTACGTAGTTAGTACGCGAGGCCCTCGTAGTTCTTCCCGATGTGCATAGATGGCGCTGTCCTCAACAACGCGCTCGTCGTTGTTGGATGAACTACGTAGTTAGTACGCGAGGCCCTCGTAGTTCTTCCCGATGTGCATAGATGGCGCTGTCTTACGTTTTACGTCTTACGAATTTTCGATCAGGGTCACGTGACCTGACGCGAATTTAGAAGTTTTTACCCATTCCAAAAAAGTACACAGCGCCGCTAAAGAAGTTTTCACTTCAAAAAAAAGCTTTGACCGTGTAGGAGGTATTGCTCTTTTAATATGAAACAGCTGATTTTATAAACCGATGTTAAATTGTATTCCAGTGTGTAATACGACTGAATCATCAAATGACTCTTTGAAACCATATTAGAACACCATTATAAATTACATAGGTACCTATATGAGCATAATACATCTATTTGATAAACTCCCAGCCATTTTTCTTAGCTGACATGGGGGCTAAAAGAAAAATTGGCGAAGCGCGTGCCAGCTCTGAATTATTATAGGAACTTATGGCATGGAAACAAACAGTTTTCGCTAGTAATAACTTCGTATTTTTTAAGTGAAGGAGTAAGCTGAAATCTCTGAGATATTTACTTGAATTCATAGTAACAATGCGCTGTATAATGATTGAAGCATAGAGTACCTACAATAAAATTATATGGATTGAAACCATATTCTCAAAGGAGGTTAGTTTTATGCTGACGTATTGCCATCAACCGGCCGCAAAGCCAGACACCAGCGGGATAACTGCGTAACGCAGTATCAGTAGCAATGATCTAGAGACCGTTTTCGGGGGCCCATTATTGAGCGTGCAAGTCACCCCCTGCCATTTTATCCGTGTATATATAAAACATTGATTAAGCAGGGGTCATAGTTCTTCCATAGGTCTTGGTAACCAGTCCACTTTAGTCACCCAAATCCATAGTCCAACTTTTTATGTTTCCATATCCTGCAATAGTCCTACACCAACCAGGGGGTATCCTTGGGTGCACTTGCATAGTGCATACAGGGATAATCGTCGGTTGGTGCCGCTTTTTATTAAAATTTCCAAAGGGGCCTCTGCGAGTTGGCTTCGGCCCCTCGTACGCCTTCCAAAGGACCGGGACCCCATGGTCCCGAGATATGTAAAATAATAATATAATTAGATAATAGATACTCATTACAATATTCTTAGTTTTAACATATCTTGTTGCGCCATAACAGGGTCATGTACTCACTAGTTTAAGCCTAGCGTGTAATTATGGTTGTATTTATGTACATTGTGCATTAAATAAATAAATATGACAACATTAAATAACTTTATATTGTTCCCCTTATATTTATGTTCCCCGCGGGTGGTCTTTATCGACGAATATTAATTATCCAGTTTGTTTTGATATTACGTACTTTTTCATTACATTCCATAATATTTTATGGGAATATTAAGTCAACTTTCCTTTTAAAGTGAACGAGGGTTATATTTGCCAATAAATCGATATTTAAGTACAGACAAAGGTCAAGTGACTACTGAGTACTGTTTTTGGATTTTCCATTAGGAATTTTTCGGTAACAGCCCGGAGATTGGAAGTAGTAGTTACTTAGTTAGAAGTAGTACTTAGTTATGTATTATGCAAAGCAAATATTAATAAATAACTCTTCTCGTTAATCCAAGCCCTTCGTCATTTGGATACGCTATCTATCCAAAATATGGCTTGCTAGATAGTATTACTGATAACAAATACATTAACAAACTCATCTTCTCCCAACTTGCACCACAATATCCAGTTTTCAACAGATGTGCATACGTTGAGCAATTTATTTGACAATTTAGAAACCGCCTTAGCAGCGTGGCGATAGCTTGAGAGGTATGTAGGCTCTATGTTTCAGAAACTAGTTAGGCTAACCACAGAGTCTACAGGCTAAATTTGTCCTACTGACCTTGTTTAGGTTGTGGCGGCAAGATGTTACTGAAACTTTGAGATTACTACGTACATAGTTGGTGGTTTCTTTATAGAGGTATGAGGAATAGGGTGTATAGTTCACTTATCAAAAGGGAGGATCCTCCGACAAGACGGGTGAAAAGAAAGAAAGAAAGAAAAAGTATTTATTGTGACGCGTACATGAAGATCACAAACTAAACACAATTATGAATAAAAATAAAAAAAAAAACAAAAGTATATAAAAAGAAAGAAAAAAAGTCCTGAATGAGGACAATAGGTTCCTATCTCAGCATGATGCTGCGACATTCAAAAAATAAACCAACAACAACAAACCAACCGACCATCCAACCAATAACTGCCCGACATTGGATGTCGGGACGTTGTATATAATGTACTCGTCGCGCGGTAAACTCTGCTTGCGCGATGCAGAAATTTGCGTGACGTCAGTTTGATGCGTAGTTCGCATGTGCCGATGTAGATGCCGCCACACCTTAATTAATATTTTTGTAATATCAAAAAAGTTAACGTACATGCAATATTGAGCCGTTAGTAAGGCCCAAAGCAAACGTGTAATAATTTATTAGCACGATTAAAACGTATGAAAAACTTTAAAAATAAAAACAACAACCTACTTCCAAAGAAAAACACTATTAAGTGAAAAATAACTTTAATTTTGGAAGTCGGTGTCAAAAAACGAAAATGCGGAACCAAAGACACCGATGTTCGAAATTAAAATTATTTTTCACTTTTTAGTTTACTTGCTATCAGTGACAGGAAGTTATTAAAACATCATCAATATATATTAAATGGAAAAAAAATCGTATTATTGGAGCTCACTAAAAAACTAGGTACCTAAAAAGTATGTAAAATTTATATAGAACCACCACTGAGGCATACCTTATCCATTAAAATAATTTGGCAAATCGGCTTATAAAGAAAGGAGTTCTGAGATAACAAAAAAAAGCAACCGAATTGAAAACTATTTCCTTTTTTTGAAGTTGGCAAATAAAAGAGCAATTTTGAGACGAGAACGCTAGATGTTTGGTCTTATTTTAGAACGTTACATAGCTAGAAATGTTTTTGTTCAGATTCTTGAATACTGTGTTCAGTAAAAGTTTGTCCAGATATTTTGTTTCTCCTTGATAAATTATATCATGGAGAAACAAAATATCTGGACAAACTTGATTGGATTGAATTGGATTGGATTGACTTGGATTTTTACAGAATAGACCGGCTGATCAAATTATGATCAGCCGGTCTATTCTGTAAAAATCTCACCGTGAAAACTTATGTGTAGTAAGCTTGAAGTGAGTTGTCATTCCACCTGATGCTATAGGAATTGACACTATTGACAGCTCACTTCACCTAAGTTCTCACGGTGAAATCTTGACAGAATCGCTCGGCAGATGTGCTAAGCGCGCACCATGAAATATAATTAATCATTGCGGAAAATTATCGCCAATCTCTGAACAATAACAATATACTAGATTCCGCGCACTGCGGCAAATAATCGCTTGAAAAATTATGTTAGCGTTCGCGATTTTATTTCGCATGAATATGCGATACGGCACGTCGTGGGTTCAAACCCAGGCCGGCGCTACTACTTTGTCTATTTTATTTCATCACCACTGCTCTCAAAACGGTGAAGGAAAACATCGTGAGGAAACCGGCATGTCCTAAAACCAAAAATTTCGAAAACATGTGACATCTAACAACCCGCACTGCGCCCGTGTTGTGGATTACGGCCCATTCCTTCTCACAGGCAGGAGGCCTGTATCGTGTGGTGATTTGATGCGAGAGCTCAGTGATTCGTCGACTTGTGACAACTATCACCCCTCCCGCACCGCGCAGCTACCTCAGGTAACGTCTCGTTAAGCGGTCGGCCTATAGTAGGAAGTAGGTTAGGACAGGATTCACGCTAGTTTATGTATGATATAATTTCAATCTTCACCTACACAACCTAATTTCCTAGTGACCGATCAAAAGCAACTAAGTACTCCCACATGCTCTCCGCAGTTGCAGCCGAGTTCAAAGCCCGGCTCTTCATCACAGGATATTCGTGTCACCTTGCCTCTGTGTGTGTACCACTGCTTAATCAATTTGGACTAACGCATAGGCTGTAGCGATTTAGGTCTAAATTCCTGTTACGCTGACTTCGGTCGCGTATGATCAGTACCAACATACGCGCCGCTGACGTCAGCGTCGTAGTATGGTGCTATATAGAACACAATGTATCGGCGCGACAGACGTCAGGGTAACAGGAATTCAGAATAGTAGTTTATGAAACTGTTGCTTATCAGGGGTTTTTAACAGGCGAGGTTTGTAATACTACTCAGGGCTGATCTTACCAAAGTCAGATATCTTTTATCCAAGTCAGTCAAGAAAACTTGTCAAAAATTCAAAATGTATTCTCAGGATACGACTTATTCTAGGCATAAAAGTTTAGTAAAAATCACCCTTAGTATCATATGAGTGCGTTTTTCTAAAGGCTCCTTCAAACAGGCGCGACACGACACGCGACACAAAAGCACCTCAAGTCAAGCAACGAGCGGTGCTTTTATGTCGTGCGCGATTAAATCGCGTGTCGCGCCTGTTTGTAGGAACCTTAAAGCTTTACAGTAATTAAAAAAAAAACAATAAAAAATGTAACACGAGAAAACAGTAGAGAATATCAGTGGTCGAATATTTTCGATGGTAAAAACTTTGTAATGCTGGTTTACACAGGTGGAATGACAGATAAAGTCACCTAAGTTTTCACGGTGTAATTTTTACAAAATAGTACTTCAGATACTATTCCACCAAACTGTTTTCACCTCTGTCAGCTTACATTCTAAGTCGCTACGTTAAGACGCAGTATAAAATCTAATCCAGGGGTACACGTCCTCAGGCAATCTGACTTGAGAGGAACTTAATTCCGTACTAATTCCAAGTCAGTTTTGCTGGGAATTGAATCGAAATGCCTACGTGAGTGAGTGCAGGCGTACTTAATGATCACATCGATACAACAACTGTACGACGCTTGCCTACTAAGTGCCAATTTCCCCAATTAAACTGAACGCGTTAAGGCTTCTACAAACAGGCGCGACACGCGATATAATCGCGCGCGGCAAAAAGGTGCGCTACTTGTGGTGCCTTTGTGTCGCGCGCGATTTAATCGCGTGTCGCGCCTGTTTGAAGGAGCCTTTAAGGGCTTACATGACTTAAAGCGCGGTCACCGTCGGACTGCATAGAAAAGAAAGAGAAGCGCGATGACACAACGCTGGTAATTTATTGCAAAAAATGAAGCAATTATTTCGTTACAAAAAATCTATTGTTAGGAATAAGAAATTAAAACAGTAATATTTTAGTATGTTGCTTGTAGAATAATCTGACAAAGCAGAATGATTGTAAGTATGTAGATTAGTATGGTTTTTATTGTAAAAAGAAAGTTTTTAGAGGTATCTTCACGATTTTTTCTATCTTATCAAATTAGTTGTACATATTATGTTTTCAACACAGTATCTACCTAGCATATATCCTGAAAAATAACATATATTTTTCTGATTTTATTTACTGTAGTCGATCATATACTTTTATTGTTTCTAAAATTTGAGTTTTTTGCGTTTAAGTCCTGTAAGCCCCTTAAGCGCATCTAAACCGCATTCGAGAGTTTTCAGTGTTAAAAATTCCTATGGAAGCTTATTACACTTTATATGAATATTTAGAAGAAACATAAAATCCGTAATATCATTATCTCAGATTTATATATTACCTACTTTCTTATCAGTTAATAAGTTTAGTTAATATTAATAGTATTTGTTAGGTACGTTAATTTGTAACACTTCATCAGTTTAAAAAAAAATTTAAACTACTTTATGTTTACATAATTTAAAAAGCTATTAGTCTTAAAATAATAATAATCTACTATATAAAAATAAGTCGGGTTTTCCTTCCTGACGCTATAACTCCAGAACGCACGAACCGATTTCCACGGTTTTGCATTCGTTGGAAAGGTCTCGGGCTCCGTGAGGTTTATAGCAAAGAAAATTCAGGAAAAACGCGAGCGGAGCCGCGGGCGACCGCTAGTTATGTATAAGTATATAAAAAGGAGGGGAAATAATCAAAAGGCATAAAAAATTCGTCTGCATCGCTGTCAATTGGAAACGTGACAAAAACAAATGCATTCTTTTGTACAGACGCCAGCACATCAAGCTACCCGAAACTGTCGAATTTTCTTAATCAACTTTGAACCTTACTTATTAAATTTCTTGAATATATTGTAGTAGCTTGATGTGCTGGCGTCTGTATTGTCAGATCCCATAATTAAAAAGATTATGATATTCCAAAATGACTTTTTTATTTAGGTACGTCAATTGTTTTTGAGATATGGGACTTTTTCGGTTAAAATTGTAGTAATTACTCTGCTTTTCATAGTTTTTTCGAGAAATACTACGTAAATATTTATCCCAACAAATGGAGCCCTTTATTGTGTGTGCCCTGACACGCACATAACCGGTTTTTATCTAAAACTCAATGAGCCATATTAACGGCCTAATACTGGACATAATTTATTCAGTACTCATATCTCTCAGACTCATCAAGCTAAATATAACGTAGGTACCTTACAAGGTAGATTACAAAGAACTAATTACTCGACGTAGGTATGACATTAAACACAAAAGTCTAAGTAATTAAGAATACGTTTTTCTCTCTAATGTCAAAGGCACTTATCCCACCGCTGGCGATTAAAAGCTCCTGCAAACAGGCGCGACGCGCGACGCGAATCGCGTGCGCCACAAAGGCACCGCTCGTTGCGCGACTTGCGGTGCCTTTGTGTCGTGCGCGATTTTATCGCGTGTCGCGCCTGTTTGAAGGAGCCTTAACGAGAAACGAGTAGAGCTAGAAACTAAAAACGAGGCCACGAGCGACTACTCGCTGGTGTGCGTATGTTCAGACGCCATCACATCAAGCTACCCGAGACTGTCAAACTTTCCCAATCAACTTTGAACCTTATCCCTTAGCGATAAAGTTGAAAATCTATTAAATAAATTTGACAGATAGTAGTGTAGCTTGATGTGCTGACGTCGGGCACACCCGCCTGATCACCACTAAATTAATTTTTGCTTGCACTAAAAAAAATAAAAGCGCTTTCTAGCCCAGGCAGCGCCAAGGTTAAATAGTTCGTCCGTAAAATTCACAAAAGGAGTACGCGTAATGCATCACTAAGCTGCGCAGTGCAGGTTGCAACTAATTGCATTATAGCTTTCCTAATAGGCGAAAACTTTATGGGAGCGTGGCTTGGTGCCCGTAACCGCAGGATTTAGGCGAAAAAAATGTTGAGTGGTCAGGTGGAAAAGGCCGCGATGGTACCAAGCCTGAGTCCCTTAGCGAGAGTTCTGACTCATTGTCAGCGAGAGTTCTGACTCATTGTCAGCAAGAGTTCTGGCTTATATTGTCATTAGTCGATAACTCGGTCGATAAACACTATGCGGGAATTCCCCGCTGGCGGGGTAATAACTAATGAAAGTCATAAGTCGATAGCATGATCGGTACACCGTCTGCGGGTAATTCCTCTAGCGACCAATGAAATTCATCGGCCGGTAAAAAGCGTGCAGAGATTCACAGCCAATGAAAATGAGCCTTGAAAGCAACTGCCAAACGTGCGGTACGGGTTCTACGAATATAGCAATCGCACTCTATCGATAAATGAAAACGGTTCCCCGAATACGGGCCCTATGGCATGCGTAACAAAAGTCTCCCGCACCCCCGCATACGAGCCCTGTCGACCAATTAAAAAAAGTCCTTTTTTCCTTTTCTGCTCGCCAAGCAAGCTCGCTGTGTGTGTACCTCTCTGTGTGTGTACTACTCTTCTGTGTGTGTAGTACTCTTCTGTGTGTGTACTACAATTCTGTGTGTGTACTACTCTTTGATAGCTCTTGTCGCTGCGACAAACGAGTAGATAATCGCCGGCGGCGGGAATATATTAATCTGTTTCATTGACACGGGATCTACAATCTTTTGTACGTTTTTTGGGCGAGAAAATCTTTGAAAGCAAATCATTTCCTCGCGGGCGGTGGGACAGGTGCCTACCTAACGATGTACGCAATGCTTTTAGAACTTTTGGTGTTTAATCACATGAAGAGGAATTACGACAATTTTTATTTTTTTGTAGCAGTTTTTTGACTTTATGATTAAACAAACTATTTACACTAGAAACTAAATTAAATGACTAATTACCTGACTGTACAAATAAAAAAAAACAAAGGACACTTAGGCATCGAAGTAGGTACTTACTTTTCGACCATTTTGTTCATAAGAAACTGTGTTTTGTTTCAAAAGCAAATGGGACCCCAATGGGTCATGTATGAAAATATTAAATTGTCTCGATTTTTTTTCTGCGCTTATGAATAAGCTAATACTATCTACAAAAAAAGTATCAGATTTATCTGATTAGTATTTCCAGAGAAATAAATTAAATTCTGTTAGAGGCGGCCATCGACAGTAACCCACGGATTTTTATTCAATTTCCTTAGCCTACTCAATTAAAAAGTAAAAACTTGTCAATTTGTCATAACATAACCTCACTTTTCACCTCTTGCTTTGCGTTTGTTTGCGATTTTATGGATATATCTTTACGACGACCCTCACGCTTTGAATAAAATAAAGATAAATCGTATCGTAATCGTAAAGATATATCCATAAAATCGCAAACAAACACAAAGCAAGAGGTGAAAAGTGAGGTTATGTTATGACAAATTGACAAGTTTTTACTTTTTAATTGAGTAGGCTAAGGAAATTGAATAAAAATCCGTGGGTTACTGTCGATGGCCGCCTCTAACAGAATTTAATTTATTTCTCTGGAAATACTAATCAGATAAATCTGATACTTTTTTTGTAGATAGTATTAGCTTATTCATAAGCGCAGAAAAAAAATCGAGACAATTTAATATTTTCATACATGACCCATTGCGTAATAAACTTTCTTTGACAATCCAAAGGATTATCGTGCCAAGATCGTACCAAGGCGTATGGTATAACGTACCTGGGTTGTGGAGGTGGCATATATATAGAGATAGGCACTAGTTGCTCCATGTAAAATACTAGTATTCAGCTGTATCTGTTAGGACTGGAAACTGACCCCAACTTCGTTGGGAAAAGTCTAGGCAGACTGCTTTATATGTTTACAAAATTCGTCGTTCGACAACGTAAATAACGCAATAGTTGTTGTAGTAAGGAAAGGTATTGCAATTGACAGTATGTTACGCAGTTACCCCTCTGGTAGAAATCCTAAGAAAGATGGAGTTTGTACTTATCTATCATTCATTAACATAGTTTATGTACGATAACTAAAATGGTGTGAATTTTCTCCATGGGACCCTTAAAGTTATCGCGAAAAAATTATCAGCTGTTCCATACATTTTGGATGAGTAGTAATTGAAGATTTCTATAGGTCAGCTGATTTATTTTTCGCGATTACGATATTGTTCTCATGGTGAAAGTTGTTTAGTTACATGACCAGTACCACACCCTTAAATTGTCGCTCGCATGACTAAATGTCTTATCTCATTTTTTAGCTGATTTGAGTTAGGACAACTACATTATTCTATTCGTGATTCTTTACATTTTGGTGCATTTCAAAATGGTTATACGAGTATTTTGAGATCCAAAATAACATAGAGGTACGACGGTTAGTGAAAAATGTAAAGAATCACGAATAAAAAAAAGTGGCACTCCGGGAGTGCCGACAGAAGTGAAAACTTGAACAATTACGTGTGTATTTTGTGAATCGTCTTATAAACAAAATACGCGCGGTACTGGCTACGGCCATCCGCCTTACGAATTTTCGATCAGGTCACGTGTCCTGACGCGAGTTTAACATTTTTTACACATTACAAAAAAATTGTACAACGCCGCTCAAGAAGATTTCACTTCAAAAATTAGTTGTCCTAACTCAAATCAGCTAAAAAATGAGAATAATGAGATACCTCAGACTTTTAGTCATGCGAGCGACGAAATAATTATATAACCACACGTGTCTGATACATGTTGTATACATATGCCATTTTATTTAGAACTTAGAAGAGTACAATGCGCGCCACGAAAGATGAGACTTGACCCCGCCTCCCCCGCTCTTTTCGCCGCCCCTATGACGTCCGGTCCCGTCCCGCACTCAGACCTCATACCGCTAAAGATACCTAAAATCGTGTACTGCGCATGTCAAACCACGTGGTGTGTCAAGTCTCATCTTTCGTGGCACGCATTGTACGTAATTAAACAATTTCTGACAAAAAGTTCTGCCCATTTATTATTATTTCGTCAATCCAGTGAAAACCTCCTTCCTATATCACTGTTTACTCCAGAAAGTTAAAAAGCGTAATGATATAACAGACAGGCGGCTTGCGGCCCCCTTAGCCGTTCTATTTAGATAGTGTCGGTCAAACGTTCGCTCCTCAGAAGATTTACGGACGCTTTACAGCTGCAAATGTATTTATTATGTTTCTAAGCTGTACCAGGTTTTATCAACGGGGAATGGAGCTTAAAATAAAAATACTTTATTTTGAATTTTTAAACCTATCATTACCATCATTGTAGCCGAAATACGTCCACTGCTGGACATAGGCCTCCCCGAAGCACCTCCAATCCACCTTCAAAATGCTGAGCTGGACTCCCATTTGGTGCAACCATAAGACACACCGCCCAGTAGTGATCGACCGTTATAGATGTTTATGAGCTAAGTGTCTATGGATGGGTCCACTTATCTTTTTAATCTTTGTTATTTTTTAATTTTTGAAGTGAAAGCTTCTTTAGCGGCGTTGTACACTTTTTTTGTAATGGGTAAATAATGTTAAAATCGCGTCAGGACATGTGACCTGATCGAAAATTCGTAAGACGGATGGTCGTAGCCGGTACCGCGGGTGTTTTGTTTATAAGACAATTCACAAAATACACACGTAATTGTTCAAGTTTTCACTTCTGTCGGCACTCCCGGAGTGCCACTGTTTTTTTTCACCTTTTTTGATGTTTTTAATACCTACCTGTATTGTGTCTTTTGTTGCACTGAATAAACATTTTATCTATCTATCTAAACCTATAATTAACGGTAAACGAGGCAACAGGAGTATGTAAGGATCGTAGAAGGTGACGTTCTGTAGTTCCTGCCTACCCACATGGGAAGACGGCGTGAATTTATGTGTGCATTTTTTTTTTAAACGTTGCCTCCACTTGGAATTACTCCTGTATCGTGGGTGCGTTTACAAACATTTAAATTCACATACACAAACAGCCAGACCCGGAACATCTACCTGTAGGCAATACAAATAATTGTTCCGTGCGGGAATCGAACCCGCGACACGCAGCGCAGCAGTCGATCGCTCAGCCACTGCGCCAACCGTGTCGTCAATTAGCCCTTCATGTTCCCACTGCTGAGACACAGGCCTCTTCTCGGTGTAGGGTGTGGGCCGTAATCCACCACGCGGGCCCAGTGCAGGCACGTATCTTCGAATTTTTGGCTCTAGGACATGCCGGTTTCCACACGATGTTTTTCTTCACCGTTTTGAGAGCAGTGGTGATGAAATAATTAACACACAGTAAAGCGTCTGTCTGGGGTCGAACCCACGACCTACAACTCGTAAATCGTGGCCGTTAGCACTGGGCCACCGCTGCTCTGCAAACAGTACTCAAATTGATAAAATAATATATGGCACAAAGCGAAAATCCCGTCTTACTGGGATATCCCACATAATCCTGTGAAAACATTCCTCTTCGCGGACACTTTAATATCCGCGTCTCAATAAATACCGCCTCGTTGGTAGTAGCGAGTCTTAGCTAAGATTATCCGAGGATTGATTAATGTACTAACACTCTTTTATCGTCTAGGAATGTAAGGAAATTGAAATATTTTGTTGCATTTACGGGAAAAAAGTAATAATCAGTAGTGCGATTCTGTAACCATCTCACCGTGAAAACTTAGGTGAAGTGAGCGTGGAGTGAGCTGTCAATAGTGTCAATTCGTAGCGAAAACAAACTCACTTCACCTAAGTTTTCACGGTGAGATTTTTACAGAATCGACCGGCTGTAGAGCTCTTTGTAAGGGAGTGAAAACATTTATCGACACGGAATCGGCTTCAGATCAGCGGGGTTATTGCGTTACACAGTATCAGTAGAAACGGCTTTCATTTTCACAGTTCAACAACATTTATTTCGTTTTTTACGTTGTTGATTAGACAAATTTTTCGAAAATATGATTAGCAATACTTTTCAAAATGCTTCTGATTGTGTTCGAAAGTGTGTTACGCTATTAGGTTGCACCGTTTTTTTTTTGTGAATGGCGTCTCGCATTTCTGCTTAACCGAGCTTGTCTGTGGTTGCCTCAATAAATTAAGGCCTCCAGCCAGAGCTTAAGAAAGAGTAGAGGTCGTCTGTTTGGTTTAAATTGTCAATATTTTCGGGTTTCGGATTTGTGAACAGCGTTCTTTGGTAATACTGATTGATGTTCGATTCGGCTGTCATTCGTGGATCTTTGACAGTCGTTACGGGTATTCAGAAGCCTGAAAGTCTGACAACCAGTCTTATCAAGGGGTATCGTATTACCCAGTATTTGGGTTGTGGAGGTCAGATAGGCAGTCGCTTCATATAAAATACTGGTATTCAGCTGCATCAGGTTAGACTGGAAGCCGACCCCAACATTGTTGGGAAAAGGCTAGGCAGGTGATGATCTTCGATTCGGCATGGAAGCGTATTGAATGGTTGTGAATGGCTATGCAGCTTGGCGATTATGTATCATCATAATTGTCTCATTAAGTTCGATGCGGTGTCGAGTCGCGTCGTCCGAACCGAAACCTAGCGACTGACGTTTTTTTCGCTATTATTGTATGGATGTAAAGCTCTTTCTAACTAGCTCAAGCTGATTCCACGTCGAAAAGAGTGGTCACTCCCCAAAGGACAGTCCAGTCAGTAGAAACACCAAACCTATCTGTGCCGCTAAGTGCTTGGCCAGACTGACAGCGCGGGGCGGGGAGCGGCGTGGGTGCGGGAACGCGCGCGATCTGCCTGTCCACAGTGGAGCGATGATTGGCCGACACGCTCGACACTGTTTGGTCGATGTCGTTCGCAAATACGCCGTAAGGCAACTCTCTTGCCGAAATATGACGCAGGCGGTAACAGTGTATGCGAATGAATATCGCATCAATCTGGTGCACACGCGGCGGCTGTGCAGCGCATGCACAATATTAATTCGTTTAAACAAACATGCGGTTCGGCGCGGTACGGCTCCGGCGTCATGTACAGGAAGCCTTACGAGATGAAGGTCGTAGGTTCGACACCAGACAGGCGCTTTACTTTGTGTAATTATTTCATCGCCACTGCTTTCAAAACCGTGAACGAAAACATCGTGAGGAAACCGGCATGTCCAACCCGAACTGGGCGCGCGCGGTGGGTTACGGCCCATTCCCTCTCACCGAGATGAGACTTGAGTCCCGCAGTAATATCGAAATCTAGGGGCACGGCAGTGCCCCCGCCAAGACGAGCCAAGCGAAGCGCAAGGGCACTACCTACCTTTTCTCGAAGTGTTTCGTCGTTTTCTTGAACACAAATTCTACATATCAGTAAAAATGTATGGCTTGGCTGTTTCGTTACTTACTTCGTGAACTAAATATTCGCATCACCTCCACGACGGTAGCGAAACGGCGAAGCCATACATTTTTACTGATATGTAGAATTTGTGAAGTTAGGGTCGGTAGAGTTAGGCCGTGTAGATTCAGAAGCTTGGCTCTACATGAGATCTGATATCTTTTTCACAGGGCAAACCTTATGTGGTCGTCTTGGCAACATTTTACATGGAATGTTTTTGGTGGGTATTGAATTTCCCGTAAAGACATCCAATACCAATCCAATCTTACAAATTCGAAAGTAACACTGACTGTCTGTTACATCATCATAATAAGCCTATAATGTTCCCACTGCTGGGACACATGCCTCCTCTCGGTGAGAAGGAGTGGGCCGTACCTAATCCACCACGCGGGCCCAGTGCGGGTTGGTAGATGTCACATGTCTTCGAATTTTTGGTTCTAGGACATGTCGGTTTCCTCACGATGTTGTCCTTCACCGTTTTGAGAGCAGTGGTGATGAAATAACCACAGGCCAATATAAGTCTGCGTACGGAACCCTTTGTGTGCGAGTCCGACTCGCACTTGACCGTTTTTTTTTTAATGTTGGTCAGGCAGTTTGAGTACTGTAAGCTGCCTGATATAAATGTCTTTTCTTTGGTATTGTTCATCGAGTCGTTGAGCTCCTCAAGTTCTATGTTGAGCTACACGATTACTGACAATTGCTTGTACTGATTGGACTGATCCACACAAATCTGGTTCTTTCCTTCAAAGACCATTTCAGAAACTACATACATTGTCTTCACATGATCTGATCAAGATTATGTCTGGAGTTTAAAAGAGACTGTTGTGACCTTTGAGTTTATTTCGCCATTTTTTCTCTTCAGATATGAAATGTCGACTAGGTACAGACGCCAGCACATCAAGCTACCCGAAACTATAAAATTTTTCCAATCAATTTTGAACCTTATGCTATAGTGATAAAGTTGAAAATCTATTAAAGAAATTTGACAGATTGTAGTAGCTTGATGTACTGGCGTCTGTTCATCTAGCTTACTTTAATTTTATAAATATGACGTGTAATAGTGATTCCGATACTTATCTTACTTACAGAATAAACGAATACATTTCATTTCAAAATACACGCATACAAACAACTATTATTACCTATATGAAATGCATACTTTAGGACATTATCTGGATCAAGACAAATCTAAGGACATCTCAATCTTTGAAGTTGTTTCAGTGGTTAGAGGACGTGGGAACAAACTTATACACATTCATACATTGCCAGTGACATTTATAACATAACCCATCCACTCTACCGTAGTCGGGTAATAAATAGCAGGGAATCTCCTTCCATTTCAACTCGAGCATGCATATGAAATACGAAAGCAAAGATTTAAATACTTACAAGACGTAGGAAGGTGCGAGCAGGTTGCATTTTATTTATTTCAGTTCACCACCGCCTGCGTACGGCGTGCTTCAGACACTCATTTGAGATAACGCCATTCACACGTCTGCTGCGTTTACCGGCGTACTTTGTGGGGCCAGCAGACCAGAGTTGAATGTGAGGAAGTGTAGCGGTATCTACAACGCCACAAGCAAACAACGCGTCATACTGACGTCACGCAAAATCCTGCAACGCGCAAGCAGAGTTTACCGCGCAACTAGCATAGATACAACGGCCCGACATGAATCATCGGGCAGTTGCCCGCCAGACACGACACGTCTGGTCGGAGGATCCTCCCTTTTCTATAGAGTATGAGTGAACTTTACACTCTGTTCCTCATACCTCTATAGAGGTATTCTTTCTTTAGGAGTGCTGATATGTTTAGTGGAGGTATTCAAGGGACGATCTAGGAGGACATATAGGGACCTTATTGGTGATGTTCTTCAGAAAGTTCACGTGCCTAGTACTCGCAACTGGCATCCGTGTGAGTTATTCCGTTTATCCACCCTAAGGTGGATACGTGGAAACGCATGTCCGAGAATCCACGCTAGGCCTAGTTGGATAAACGGAATTTAAAGGATTAGGGTGGATTCTCGGACATGCGTTTCCGTGTATCCACCTCAGGCTGGATTTATTAGGGTGGATAAATGGAATAACCGGTCCGTGTTTAACCAGATGATGAACGTAAACGACGCAAAAAGAGTATGTAAGGAAACCTATGTCATAAAAACAAAATTTTCAAGACATGTCTGTTATTTACCAACCTGCACTGGGCTTGCGTGGTAGATTACAGCGCACTCCCTCTCGAAGAGATGAAGTCTGTGTGGGTTCACTGGGAACATTATAGGCTTATTATGATAGGCTATATTATATGTCATCATCTGCCTAGGCTTTTCCCAACTATGTTGGGGTCGGCTTCCAGTCTAACCGGATGCAGCTGACTACCAGTATTTTACATGAAGCGACTGCCTTCACAACCTGCCTGACCTCCACAACCCAACTGAAACCCCTTGGTAAGACTGGTTGTCAGACTCTCAGGTTTCTGAATACCTAATCTCAATAACACAAGTCGCTTACCTCAAAGCCGCACCTTACAAATAAATACACCACTGCCAGGAAAATCTTATGCGAAAGAAAAACGAACGAGTATAATTCATCAACTCTTATATTAATAACAAGAATGAACCCGTAAGTCTGTAAAATAAGTACATTAACAGCAGGATCAGCACAAACGCTAGGGCTATAGAAACATATATGACGATCATTATATTGTTATCCATTATTAGAAAAACGTCCATGGATTTCAAATTTAAATCTAGAAACATGTTTCCCATGTTTACATGAAGTAACAACTCTGTGTTAAATTAAGTTTATTATTTGCAAGATCGAGGCAAGATCGCTCAAGTATTTGACGTTAAAATGACGTTTAAGTTGACGTGCTTTTTTCTGTGGTAAGGCTATGAGTACACAACACAATTTATTGTTCTGTCTATGATCAGAAGATTTAAAATCAACATACATTATAGTCCGTTCATAATTATTTTACCTCTGACAGCAGCAAGCTAACAGCTACTTTATTTTAATGTGAATAAAGATCACAATGATTTTGACAGACTTGTCAGTGGCAGCAACTCAACAGTAACCTTATTAGAATGAGAATAAAGGTCACTGTGGTTTGGACACTGATGCAAAATCAGAGGTGAAATAACTGTGAAAGGACTGTACCAGGGCAGGTGATGTGCGGCTATGTCAAGGTGTCAGTAAACAGTTACACTACGGATGGTTGAAAATTGCCTGACGCTGCAAGATCGAGGTAAGATTGCTCAAGTATTTGACGGGAAAATGACGTTTAGACCGACATGTTTTTTCTGTGGTAAGGCTATGAGTACACTATCGCCCCCCCCCGCACTTCGCAGCTACCTCAGGTAACGTCTCAGTTCAGCGGTCGGCCTATAGGTAGATCGCAGGCCGGTTCTTTACTTTGTGTAAATTATTTCATCACCACTTTTTTTTTTTTTTTTTCTGTGGTAAGGCTATGGTACACAGCGGGATTGTCCGAAAGGGTTACCGCTGGCCCGGAACATAAAGGGCGAAGGAAGGAACACGGGTGGGTTTTAGTCAGTAAGAGTCTGACACTCCCTTCCGCTCCACCCAGAGCGGGAGGAGTCATTTGATGATTTCCCATCCTGGAAAAAAAAAAGGCTATGAGTACACTATCGCCCCCCCCCCGCACTTCGCAGCTACCTCAGGTAACGTCTCAGTTCAGCGGTCGGCCTATAGGTAGATCGCTGGCCGGTTCTTTACTTTGTGTAAATTATTTCATCACCACTGCTCTCAAAACGGTGAAGGAAAACATCGTGAGGAAACCGGTATGTCCTAGAACCAAACATTTTTAAGACATGAGACATCTACCAACCCGCACTGGGCCCGCGTGGTGGATTGCGGCCGACTCCCTCTCACTGAGAGGAGGCCTGTGTCCCCCTGTGTATGTGTGTGTGTGTGTGTGTGTGTGTGTGTGTGTGTGTGTGTAGTGGGTATAGGCTGATTATTCTATGACTAGAAGATAGATATAAAATCAACAAGCCATCCAGGGCTGGTGATGTGCACGCCAGGAAAATACTGTCGTACACAGCTTGGAAGATTAAAATACCGATTTGCTCTATTCATAAAGTATAAAAGTATGAATTATGTGAGTTAGAAGGTACAGACGCCAGCATATCAAGCTGCCCGAAACTGTCAAATTTTCCCAATCAACTTTGAACCTTATGTTTTAGCGATAAAGTTGAAATTTTATCAAAGTAATTTGACAGATTTTAGTAGCTTGATGTGCTGGCGTCTGTACACTATGACGACTTATTTAATTGATAATGTTGATAATCGCGACGTACGAAACTTCGAAGGCCTTCTTGCATTTACAAAGCTAGACTAAGCTTCTAGGACTTACAGAGTTATATTGATAAGCCGCTGTTGCTGCGTTGTGGTGATAACAGCAATAGCGGCTTATCAATACAACTCTGCCAAGCTTTTGATCCTTTTCGTCTAAAACTCAAACTCAAAGCATTTATCTATCTTCTAAATATAAACACACACACACACACACTCACAAACTTTCTGCTTTATAATATTAGTGTGATACTTTTCGTCTTTTTCTTTTATTTCTTTTCTTATTTGTGTCCGATTGACCGCTATAGGCTCGCCCCCTTTTAAATGGGACTATATTCCATTTGAAATAAGATTAGACATTTAAATAAACCTTTTTTACAGTACGTTCAACCGATTTTGACTTTTATACCGTAGGCATAAGGATGGTATGAAAAGCAAAAAAGTGGTTACAATACCAACTGTTTGCTGCAGCTGCCATATTATGTTATGCCACCAACGCAATATAATTCAAAATCGGTTGAACGGACTGTAAAAAAAGGTTTATTTAAATGTTTAATATTATTAAAAATGGAGTATAAAATCATTGTAACTGGCGAAATGTGGGTACTAAGGTACACCTCTGTCTAACCTTTCGGGGTTTGCAAGAGTGAAGTTATGTTCCCTACAATTAGGGAACATAACTTCACTCTTATAAGACAGCGACAGAGGTGTACCTTGTAGTGTAGTCAGTTAGACAGAGGTGTACCTTGGTACTTGATAGTGTGTTACGCAATCGTAACAGGTTTTCAAGAGTGAAGTTATGTTCCCTAATTGCGTAACATACTATCAAACACAATCTGAATCATTTTGACGGTTATTGCTAATCCATTGCTCGATAACGTTAATAACGCAATGAATGTTGTTGAACTGTCAAAGTGAAAGCTATTCCAGGGTTGCTATTCTGTAAAAATCTCACCGTGAAAACTTAGGTGAAGTGAGTTTGTTTTTGCTAGGAATTGACACTATTGACAGCTCACTCCACGCTCACTTCACCTAAGTTTTCACGGTGAGATTTTTACAGATTTTTTTTTTTTTTTATTAAAAACGTTGCCCCACACTAGGAATTACTCCTGTATCGTGGGTGCGTTTACAAACATTTAAATTCACATACACAAACAGCCAGACCCGGAACAACTACCTGTAGGCAATACAAATATTTGTTCCGTGCGGGAATCGAACCCGCGACACGCAGCGCAGCAGACGATCGCTCAGCCACTGCGCCAACCGTGTCGTCAAAAATAGCACCGCTGATGTTAGTGTGCTATGCAAGGGTTGCTGCTATGAGAATGTATGGTAAGTTGGTAACTTTCATACCTCCGCAAACAAATTACTGTGTTTCACGGAAGGAAAAGTTACAAAAACGGAACTGTATTATAGGAAAATATTAAGGGGCTTACAGGACCCAAACACAAAAAAACGCAAGTTTTAGAAACAATAAAGTTAAAATGATCGACTACAGTAAATAAAATCAGAAAAATATATGATATTCTTCAGGATATATGCTAGATACATAGTGTGTTGAAAACATAATACAACTAATTTGATATGATAGAAAAAAATCATGAAGATACCTCTAAAAACTTTCTTTTTACAATAAAAACCATACTAATATACCTACAATCATACATAGAATCATTATGATTTTTTGTCAGATTATTCTACAAGCAATATACTAAAGCACTAGATTTTAATGTTTTAGTCCAAACAATAGACTTTTTATAAATAGAAAATTGCTTCATATTTTGCAATAAATTACCAGCGTTTTGTCATCGCGCTTCTCTTTCTTTTCTATGCAGTTCGACAAAGACCGCGCTTTAGGTCATGTAGTCCCCTTAACATATAGTAAATATTACTTTTATACGGTAACCAAAACAAACCGCTTCCTTTATTCGACCCAACCAATTTGCAAGGAAGACATTATACATTTTTCCATTTCGAATTCACCCTTGGAAATGCCATGTACTTTGTTCCAAAAGTATATGATGAAAATGTAAACAAATGGATCAGAAAAGGTTCCTGTGGATGTCAATTTGTAGTGCCACTAACAACGACAGTGCTTTGATTTGATTATTTGAATACTTAATCCCAAAATTATAATTTTATATCGCCTTAAACATGTTTTTATTATACAATTGAGGTTAATTTTATAATCTCAATTTTCGTCGATGATTTTTCAATTTCAATTTAATTATATGTTAGGTACTTATTCAAACAATGATTGTTGGAAAATGTATTGAGTTGTTTTACTAATTTCCTTTAGTCAGTGACAACGTAAGAATTTAACCTTTTTTTTTTTTTTTTTGTTGTTGTCGGGGGGAAACCTTCAAAAGGCACCCGACCTCCGGGGAGGGAGGTCGGGGAGTGTGGGATTTTTACCTCACTAAAACCGCCCCGGTGATCACCTTCAGCACATAGGGGTGGTCCCGGTTCCTCTTAAAAGACCAATTCCGGAACCCCCCCGTGCAACGCCTGTAAGGCACATCCCTGGGGAGACTGTAAAGGGGCCTCCCCTGAGCCTCGCTATGCACGGCAGCACGTGATCACTGTGCCACCGTCTTCCCTGGGGTCACTTGATGGGCGGACGGAGTCCCCACTCTGTGCGCCCGCGACCCCAAAGGTCCACCTACCTTATTGGTAAGCGGGTTCGGCGTATCAGGCGCCAAGGCGGTTGCCACCCCGACGCCTCCTTCTCCGAGCAGGATCAGCCCTCTCCCGATCCCGCTCGGCAGCCTCCTTCTTGACCATCACGGTCTCACAGAAAGAGGCTACTACCGTCCAATTCTCTGTCTCTGCCAGCATAGCACTCACTACTGCCGGCAGAGACAGGTCTCGCCCGATCCTGGCAACCAGGACCCGCCGCTCGGAGGCCCACGCAGGGCACTCCTCGAGCGTGTGTTGTGCGGAATCCAGGCTGCCTCCGCAGTGGTGGCAATTTGCCGTGGCCTCTCGCCCAATTCTGTTCAGGTACTCACCGAAGCAACCATGTCCGGTGAGCACCTGGGTGAGCCTGAAGGAGATGCGCTCCCCTCTTTTCAGCCAGGCTTCGAAGTGCGGCAGAACGGCTTCGACAACGCGCTTACGCGAATATTGCGGCTGCTGTAGCCGCTCGCGCCACCGCTCGAGCGCGTGTCGCCGTTCCCGCCGCCTCAGCCTTACGAATACGCTTCCTGGCACACTATTCCCGCTTTGGCGGATATCGCGAATCTGGTCGTAGACCTTCGCGTCCATATCCGCCAGGATGTCCAGCGGCGGAAAGCGCGCCAGGAGAGTTGCCGCCTCAAAGGATATCGTTCGGTATCCTCGTGCGATACGAATGGCCATTTTCCGCTGCAGTCTATTAACTTTAGTCCTGCAGCGTCGGACGCCTGACAGTCTACCTGACCAAACAGGCGCCCCGTAAAGGACCATCGATCGCACGACACCCGCATAGAGGCGGCGAACTTCCTCCCGAGGTCCCCCGAGATTGGGCAGCAGTCTATGCAAAGCACCCACTGCCTTCTCGATCCGGGGAACTAGGCGTTCGAAGTGCTCTTCGAAGCCCCACCGACCGTCCAGGGTGAGGCCAAGATACTTTATGTATCGCCCCACCTGGACTTGCGCATCTCCAACATAGACCAACGAGCTGGGTGGCTCTCTGCTCCTCGGCAGTTTATGGAACCATAACGCCTCAGTTTTCTGAGGCGCTATCTCAAGACCCAGCCCGTGGATTGCCGCCACGACTTTTGCCACCCCGAGCTCGGCAAGCTGGATGGTCTCCCCGAAGGTGTCCCCGCCGGCCAACACAAGAGTATCGTCTGCGTAGCAAACGATATTAACGCCGACGGGGAGATCGACACGCAGGACCGCGTCGTATGCTAGGTTCCACAAGAGAGGACCTAGAACCGACCCCTGCGGAACCCCACACGTAATCTCCCTCCGCTGAACGCTACCGTCCCGGCCCACATAGCGAATGTGCCGATCGCGTAGGTATGCCCCGACAATGCCTTGCAGGTAGGGAGGCACTTCATGATGTACCAGTGCCTCTCTAATTGCACCCCAGGGTAAAGAATTGAAGGCGTTGACGATATCCAAACTTATCGCCAACGCCACCCCACCCCGGGACACTACCTGGTCCGACAGCGCGCGGACGCGTAGAATCGCATCTATGGTAGAACGCCGCTGCCGGAAGCCATACTGGCTATCAGCAAGGTCGGGACCAACCCGCGACAGGTGCTCGACGAGCCTTTCAGCAACCACTCTTTCAAAGAGCTTGGAAGACTCGTCAAGCAGGCATATGGGACGGTATGCAGAGGGAGACTCTGCGGCCCTGCCATCCTTCTTCAGTAAAACCAATCCAGCTTCCTTCCAACCGGAGGGGAACACGCCTGCACGGAGACAGCTATTAAATAACCGTCTCAGACGGTCACCCAGAGCAGCCAGAGTTAGAACCCACGCCCGGCCAGGGATACCATCTGGACCTGGCGCGGTGTTGCGAGCCGCCAAGCGCTTCACGGCTCGGTTGAGCTCCCCTTCCGTCACTCCTGACTCGTCAGACCAGTCTGACAATGACAGGGGCGGCAAGGGACTGTCCCTGGCTACTGGAAAGAGTGTGTCAACGACTCTCTCCAGCAGACCCGGATCCATGGTCTCCGTGAGGGGGGGGACCCATGGGCGTAATTTTCCCATGACCATCCTATACGGTTTCCCCCACGGATCCCTGTCCAGCCCGTTGAGAAGCTCGCTCCAGGACCGAGACCTGGCATCCGCGATAGCGTGTTGAAGCGCCATAGTCGCCACTCGGTAAGCTCTATAAACTCTGGCTATCTCCTCCTCCGTAGCTCTCTGCTGTCTTCTGCGCCGGGTGCGCTGAAACTGGCGCCGGGTTCTAAGACAGACAGTCCGCAACTGCGCGATGTCTTCCGACCACCAGTAAACCGCACCAGGGCTCTGGGCGCACCTGACCCGAGGCATGGCAGCGTCGCAAATGGACGTCATTGTATCCCGGAACCAGGTCGCCTCCTCTTCTGGATCGGGCGAGATCCCCTGGGATCCACCATTATCTGGCCACGCCGCGACGTTGGCAGCTGCGATGAGCAAATCTCGATTGAGCTGTTTGAGGGCCCAACGACGCGCCGGTGGACTTGAGCCTGAACGACTCGGGCCGCCGGAAGAACGGAGTGCCACATCAAAAACGATGTGGCGATGGTCAGAGAGAGTGACCATCTCCTCCGCTACTCTCCAATCTGACACCATGCGGGCTACAGAAGGAGTCGCCCATGAGAGATCCACGATTGACTCCCCCTGCCATCGAACGCATGTGGCAACGGACCCTCTATTCAATAGTCGAAGGTCAAGCGAAGCCGCCCAGTCCTGCACTACGTGTCCCCTCGGCCTATCCCGGATGTTACCCCATGCTCTGGAGTGAGCATTGAAGTCACCCAGGACAAGCACTGGACGGGGTGAGCATTTGCTTCGAATGCAGTTCGCAACCCCATCCAGGTATCCCTCAAATTGGGCCAGGGAAATGTTGGGAGACACGTAGCAGCCCACTACGGCCAGAAGTCCCCATTCGACTGCGACATATCCCTGCCCCCTATCGAGCAGGGAGCAGTGAGACCCACTGCCTCCACTAGCCCAGTAAACAGCAACAGAGTCCAAGGTGTCCCGGAACCAGCGAGGATGATCCCGGAGACCGTAGGGCTCTGCTACCACCGCTAAGGCAACCGACCACTCCGCAACAGTCTGCAGAAAAAGATTTTGCGCATTGCGGCAGTGGTTAAGGTTGCACTGAAGGACTTTCAGGGCTGGGAAGATGAGGTATCCATTTCCTCCAGTAGGCCCGCACCCAGTGGTGCCGGCGCCGATCTCTGCAATGGGGCCGGGACAAATGAGGCCCGCTTCTTGCGCGGAGCGCATTTCTTGCCTCCCAGCCTGTGGTCAGCTGGACGACCTTGGTCCACACACAGTGGACATCGCAAAGTCGGCGACGTGCACTCCCTCGCTTTGTGGGGTCCTCCGCAAGAGTAACACTGAGTGCTCCGGTCAACCACACTAGTACACCGCCGACGGACGTGCCCGGGTTCGAGACAACGGAAGCACATCATACGACGTGCCTCCAACACCTCAACCCTTACCGACGTCCATCCTATCCGCATCCGTTTGCTGGACGCCAGCTTCTTTACCGCCGCCAATGGACCACGAACCCAGGCGTGCCCCAGAGAAGTAGGCGGGCGTCGGATTTCACCAACCTTTACGTCCCCGAAAGAACAACCACCCGCCTCGGCAATAGCTTTCGCCACGTCTGCTGGTGTGACAGCGTCGTCGAGGTCCATGATCCTCGCCTCAGCCATTTTCATCGGACGTGCAATATGCACGTCATACTCGGCAAGGACCTCTCTCATACGACTTGCGAGGCTGTCAGCCTTTGTGGAACAGTCTGCACCAACGATGGAAAGAACCATTCCGCCATCCGCAGCCCTCTTTTGGCCAACAGTATCGATGCCGAGATCGGCCAACCGAATCTGCTGCCTCGCTACCGACAGAACTTCTGCGAGAGTGGCGGATGATCCTTCGCTTACCGTGATGGTAATCGCTGCCGAAGCGGGAACACGAGGCAGTTTGACTGGCTGCTTTTTCCCCTTTGCAGGGGTAGACGACGCAGGTAGAGCGGCTGGGGCACCAGCTGTGGCTTTGGACTGGGGAGTCTTTGCCTTTTTTGCCACATTGGACCAAGCCTCTGCCTCAACCGTTGACGCGGGCTGTAAGACCTGTGCGGTTGCTGCAGGTACAGCTGGCAGCTCCACCACCGGAGCCACCGACTTCTCTTTCCCATTTTTGGCACTTTTCTTTCCTTTTCCTTTTTTCCTGTTGGAATTAGGGATCTCGCTGGGACCCTGCGCAACTGGGACTATAGCCACAGCCCTCTTTGCGTCGGATGCAAGTGGCGGACGTAGTGGCTTTTCAGGAGGCAGCCTGCTCATAATGGCAGCCAACTTAGCGTCCATCATACCCCCAATTTCTATGGCAATAGAACGCCGAAGCTGGGCCTCTGCCTCCGGTGCTAGTCCTGTCACCGCTATTGTTTTATCAACGCTGGGGCCCACCTGCCCCTTACAGATGAGGCTGAGTTGCTCCGCCATTTGTGCCACTGTTGCTGTGAGGCTAGCGAGTTGCGAACGCAGGTCCGCGTTCTCTCTCTCCAGCCTCTCAACTATGGCCCCTCCCGAAACAAGCAGACCACTCTCCCCTGACGCCGCTTGCTTCGTTTCTGTCGCCTTCCGCATTCGCTTGCTTCTTGACGACGCCTTGGAGGCGAGCGACATTTGCGAGCAGTCAGATTCACCGCTGTCGCTTACCATCCCATGCACTGGTGTAGCCGGCCGCTTGAAGCGAGACCGGGTCACCCTCCCCTCTGACACTGGAAGTGCCTCTGCGACGCCCTGCGTTCGCTGTTTTGGTCCCTGAGATGCGGACGTGTTGGATACGTCCAACGACTCCGCACCTCGGGGACGTGAGCCACCCTGGCTCTCTGCGTCGACTGACGGTTGATGGCGGTTGTTGCCCCCCCCAGAATACGAGGGGCTGACCGAACTAGGTTCGGTGAGGGATTCTCCGGCTGCGGAGCAACCGGTACCCTCCTGGGGTAGTCTATTTTTACAATTCGCCTTCATTTATGTATTTTAATTTAACCTACCTGCGTAAAACACTTTCAATCACAATCCGAACGATTTTGAAGGAAATTGCTAATCCCTTGCTTCATAAATGTTTGACAAATTCGTTTTGTCATCAACGTAAATAACGAAATTAATTAATGAATTGGAAACGAAATTAATAAACGAAATTAATTTTTGAATTGGCAAAATGAAAGTCATCATCAATGTCATTGTAATTGTGTTACCCAAAAACCCCGCAGAACAAGGTTGGTATGTTTACACTTTTGTCAGATACTTTTGGAACAGACCATACCTCTATAATGAAACCACCTGAAAAAGGTCGCATGCCACTATTTCGGTAATACACTTCTGTACTAAGGTTTAACTGAAAAAGAAGGTCTAACGGCGCTGAGGTCCGTTTGCGCAAAACGTGTCTATTATAACTACGGAACCCGACCTTCAGGGAATCATGAGTCCCCTTTTAATTTGGAAGAGAAATCGAAACCTGTATGTGTCGGCGGCCTTCGATTCACCAAAATTCCTTTACCACCAACTCTAACTTCGACCACTTTTATTGTGAAGCAGGAAGACTCATTTTTGTCTGTGGATTAGTTTTGGAGATCGTTCAATAAATTTGTTTGAGGTCACTCAATGGGAATACGTGATATAATTCGCGTTTTGCATGGAAATTTCGTTTGATACTTTGTATGTTAAGTATCTAGATGTTTGTTTATCAATGTTTTTTGTTGTGTTTAGCTATTTAATGCATAGGATTTACATGTTTAACATCCAATGAAATTATGTACCTTTATTAATTACTTAATTTGCCCGCGTGTAAAGCAGACTTTCTCAAATAAAATTGTTAAATATAGCCATTTATTTTTAAATAAAGTCTTGACACTGAAAACCCATTCATGAAAGAATTTTCGGCATCGAATCAGTACCTAGTTCCTAAGGCGGCCAATAGACGCTCAATCTGACTGATGACAGCATTTGATTGATCTTAGATCACGGACTGGAGCAAGACTAAAGATATGACTGGACGATCAGTCACGAACATGGATATTAATAAAGTTAAAGCATGAATTGCGTGTATCCTTGCATTATATTTAAAGAAACGTGATCGGGTCCTATTAGAATACCACCGCTGATATTTATTTTTTAAATATTGCAAGCATTGCATGCTGAAATAACAGCCTTTTTGGCCTCGCACATTACTTTTTTGTTATTTTTTACTGTTTTTGGGTTGTTTGTAATGTAACGTTGTTAGCTTTAAATACTTATTTTTTACTTTTTGAAGTGAAAACTTCTTTAGCGGCGTTGTACACTTTTTTGTAATGGGTAAAAAATGTTAAACTCGCGTCAGGACACGTGACCTGATCGAAAATTCGTAAGACGGATGGCCGTAGTCGGTACCGCGCGTGTTTTGTTTTTAAGACGATTCACAAAATACTCACGTAATTATTGTTCAAGTTTTCACTTCTGTCGGCACTCCCGGAGTGCCACTGTTTTTTTTATATTTTCCTGAGTTTCAAAAATAAAATATTTACTTTCTTTCAAAGAAAACGTTGGGTAAAATTGTGGTTGCAAACAAGAGTAAAACGGGTTTATCTTCTTACTGACGTCATCTACTGTTGCACTCTGCTTAATTTTTTGGTATAATTCTTGCAGTTTTAAATAACTTCTTCTTCTAACCTATATAATTGTGTAACCATTATGTTTGAGATTCCACAAATCGGGATACGTTTCGAACATAAATATAAATTCCTTTTCGACTTCTAAATTATTCAAGGGGAAGGCGTCGCTAAAAAGACGCCCGCTTCCATCACTTTTCAAGTCACGACTGACTGACGCAGGCGTAACTGGGACCTAATTCACTATGACCACTTAAGGCGACAATAAGTGACAGCGACCTTGAGCGAGTGGGAGGAGCGCGAGCGTCACGCCCCGCGACCCCGCAACTGCATGCACGTAATTTCGTAGGGTAACCATACGTTTCAGATGGTGAGGATAATCCAATCCTGCCTGATTTTTGATCATCATCCATTTTTATTTCAATATAGTGTTAATAAAAATAAGGTAATACGTACGGCCGGGGCCGAGTCACGGGATTTATACGGAATTTACAAACACCACTTTCAAAATGCCTACCCCTATAAAACGTGTAAAACGTCGTGAAGTCAGATAGCGGTGTCTTTTGATGTGCAAAGATCAACAAATTACAAAGGAGAAAATCTTTTTTATAATGTAATTATTAATTTAGTCAATCACGGCTATAGTCGCGATCTTTTATTTTATCTAGTGCATTATCGATTATCGACTTACATACAAAACTTTTATTAAATGCACGACACAGCTAGTGCATCAATTTAAAACTGTTGACGCCTCTGTAATATTTCGTCTTATTTATTTTGGCGGCGCTTTACAAAGGATGCCCAAGGTCGCCGCCGCGCCGCGCATAGCCGTGGACGCCTCTCTCTAACTAGGTGACCCGGCCCGGGTTCAAACCTCGGCCTGTACCAATGAGTTTTGTGATCATTTACCTTGATTATCAGAATTCGTACGAAGGTTATTATTACTTACTTACCGTGTTGTACCAGCTGTCTGCACTCACGTGCTCAAGCACGTGAGTGCAGACAGCTGGTACAATACGGTCACAATTATCTCTGTACCTCGTTGGAAGGCGATGCCCATCTCGCCTTCCCCTTCACCTCCCCATGTACGTGTCAGTCGTCGCGTAGACTTGGGGTTGTCAGCCGCGCGGCTGTCGGCGAGCGCGCGTGCACTTTGAACTCGAGGTCATGCGCAAGCGTCAGATGATATTTATTTACGAATACATTGCTTGTTAGTTGTAAAGAAAAAAAATGTGTTTAATCGCGAATAATCGTTTTTTTATTTAACTGTTCACAGCATAGTGTACGAAAAATGCTAAAAAAAAGAGAGAAAATTATTCATTATTTTTTCCAATTTTTTGATGGATCTTCTGTTCTTATTTTAAGTTGGTATGTCTATATTTCATTAGTATAACCTATTTATGTTCGGACACATTTATTTGGTAAGTACTTACGTAAATATACAGGGTGTAAGGGAAACGCTTCCGATAACGAAGACAGGTGATAGGGCTAGTGATTCTCGATATATCGTATCCAGAATCACTAGCCCTATCACCTGTCTACATAGACATACCAACTTAAAATAAGAACAGAAGATGACAAAAATATAAAACAAAGATGTGTGATGAATTGTGTGCGTGTATGACCAGAAATGTATATGAACGTAAACGAAATAAATAGAATCGGCTTGTAAGCATCGTATCAATTGGCGTCCATGGGAAAAAGGCGTGAGTTTTATATGTGTATGTTTGTTTATGTACTTACAAAGATTTAAAATGAACAAATTAAACAAAAATATGTGAATTATTTAATTTTATTTTAAATTTTATTTAATATTCCTCAAAATTTAGTGTTTTCACTGAATCATTTATACGTGTGTTTGTATTACAAAGTGTCTCTTGGTCGTTTGTATTGTCTTGGCTATTGTCTTCCACCACCATTGCTCGTTTTTTGTTTTCCTTTTTTTTATTCTCTTTATCCTCTTCCGATTTTCTTTTGCGTCCCTGTATAGCAGTAACTATGTAAGAGGGGTCCCTTATTGCCATGTTCCTTGTATGTCTTGGATCGACCAGTTCACGAAGCATGCAAATGTTCCAATCACTTCAGAACTGAAACATAATTATAATGATAAATAAAACGAAAAAACCTAGAAGTGATTTTTTATATTATTCGTTGCAAAAACAACATAACTGATAAACGCAATAAACTTTACATTATTACGTTAATAAGTGTAAAGTGAAAGGAATTTGTGCGACTCCCTTTGCGCGACTAGACACGCGCGACTGACATTTCCGCGAAAGACATTTGCGCGACTACACTTCCGCGAAAGATGCTTGCGAGACATTTATTTTGGATATTGCACAAAATCCGAGAAATTAAATCCCATACAGACGTAACATTACGCCTTTATTCTCTAAAGAGTAGGGCAGAGGTGTATACTAAGTTTGTAAATTACACCCATTTATTATTTTATCTAGATAAGGTTCATAATACTTCATTTAAATTGTAGAAAGTTATATTATGCGGTTACATACGTTCGTCCCGAGAGCAGGGAAGATCGAAATCAAAATCGCGGCTGCAAAATTTTATAAAATAAGCGTCATCCATCTTGGATTTTAAACTAGACCTCATTTACAGCATCAGGACCCCGAAAACTATGGACAAGACACCCATGACGTATATTTTGTAAAATTTTGCAGCCGCCATATTGGATTTTGACTTTGACCTCATTTTCGTCATCAGCGCCCCCGAAAACCATGGAAACGACACCCATGACGCATATTTTGTAAAATTTTGCAGCCGCCATCTTGGATTTTGACTTTGACCTCATTTTCGTCATCAGAGCTCCCGAAAACCATGGAAACGACACCCATGACGGATATTTTGTAAAATTTCGCAGCTGCCATCTTGGATTTTGACTTTGACCTCATTTTCGCCATCAGCGCCCCCGAAAACCATGGAAACGACACCCATGACGCATATTTTGTGAAATTTCGCAGTCACCATCTTGGATTTTGATTTCGATCCCCGCCCTCGGGAAAAGAAACGTGTGGGACCGCATAATATAACTTTTAACAATTTAAACTAGCTATTACTTATGTTAACTAGATAAAGTAATAAATGGGTGTACTACACGAACTTAGTATACACCTCTGCCCTACCCTTCGGAGAATACAGGCGGGATGTTACGTCTGTATGGGATCTCATTTTTCGGATTTTTGCCCAATATCCTTTACGAATATAAATGTCTCCCAAGCATCCTTTCGCGTAAGTGTACTCGCGCAAATGTCTTTCGCGGAAATGTCAGTCGTGTAACAGTCTAGTCGTGGAAACGTCCAGTCGCGCAAAAGGAGCGCAAATGTACCAGATCCCCTGTATGTGAGCTACTGTGAAAATAATAATAATAAATTGGGTATATGCATTTACTTGTCAGCAATAATATCCTCATTTTCAATATGCGGAGTTGCCTTTTTCTCGTGTTCTATACAGCCAGAGCTACAAAATAAATGGATTTTTAGGCATCGGCATGGAAGTATAGGCATGTGAGAAATTAGGAAGATAGTTGTGCACGACATAAGTACTGTAAGTCTAAAACAGACGCAAAAGTTACATCTCCGCAGACGAAGTCGTACTAAAGTCACTTATTTATTTATTTATTTGCTATGGATGACTTACAGCTAAAACAAACAGAATAAAAACTAGCATTATCAAGAATAATTACCCCACAACTATGTCAATAATAGCATTCAAGTATTTTTTGAAACTCTGATCCGGACTGTCCCTACAAGGATGCGGTATGGATATACTACATTACAATAATTACCTCGTATCTGCATTTACGACTTGAGAATCTTCGTTATTTGGTATTCTCCTAAAACAGAAATAAAACAATTATTATAAATAAAATAAAAGTATGTTTGCTACAATTGGATTTTACATATTTATTTATTTTATTTAGGTACACTAATTTAAACTTTCGATAGAGATAAATGATAATTTTATTTCAATTAAAATACATTACTTACCTCATTAATCTATTTTTTGCCAGTATAAGGCGTTTCTTTTTTAGTAATTTGGATTTACCAGGCATTTTCAGCACGAAACTCAACAGCGAATAAAATTACTATGTTCTGATTTCTCCGAGCGTTAGCGTCTACTCGTGACAGTGGTCAGCGATGCACTGCCGCCCGTCGCCCGCAAGAGGCCCCGCTTCCACGCGCACCAAGATTATTCGAAAAAAGAACCCACGTTGATTTATCAAACACAAAACAAATAAAAACCGTATATTAAAATTTGGGAAATTAAATTTTCTTTTATATGGTGAAAGTTTTATGAAAATACACCCGATAGTGTCTGCGTGATTATCGTTTTTTTGTCCGCGGTAGACATTACTTTGCAAATTAATTACACTATGTTTAAAAAATATAATTGCAAATATTCACATATCAAATTACGAAGAAAATTGTCTAGTATAACATATTTTATTTTCAAAGAAATCAGGCCAGTCGTTTAGACGTGATGATGAATTTAAAATCATTGAAAATCGTATATCTGCGCCTTAACGATTCCTTATTCGAAACCACGTCAATTCCTTAGCAAATCCCGCGGTTTCGTTCATTGTGCCATAGAGAATAAGGCCCCACATGCGTGAGTGACAGCAAGCCATTACACGTTCAGTCATGACTTTGTGACAGCATGATTAAAGACAGTTAGTTAGTAAGTCAAGCACATGTGATCACATACTTACACCCTCAGTCAAGCGTCCGTCAGACGATAGTCAGTCAGTCCAACATCAGTCAAATTGAGCGTTTAATGGTCGCCTATTTACTCACTAGATACAAACTCAAAAAAATTACCCCATTGTAATATTAGGATTATTTTTTCAAAAAGGTTTTCTCTATAGCTTAACCACCATAAAAAATCATCATAATCAGCCTGTGATGTTCCCACTGCTGGGACACAGGCCTCCACTCTGTTTGAAGGGGTGGGCCGTAACCGTAATCCACCACGCGCGCCCAGTGCGGGTTGGTAGATGTCACATGTCTTCGAATATTTGCTTCTAAGAAATGCCGGTTTCCCCACTATGTTTTCCATCACCGTTTTGAGAGCAGTGGTGATGATATAATTTACATAAAGTAAAGTGCCTGTCTGGGTCTGAACCTACCACCTACAACTCGTAAGTCACGGCCGTTACCAGTGGGTCTCTAACTTTTATATTTTTCAACATAGGATTTTTTTTTAAAAAGATCATCTGGATAGTATTTACATCATCGCTATAGCTTGTATACCCTAAATAATAACACAAATTTTCCCAGACCATCTTTTTCGGAGCAGCAATTTTATGAAAAACATCAATGCTGTAATTACTTTCGCCAGGGCTAAATGATTGATAGAGGGTCCGTCGGCTCCACTCATTGAGCCAGTAGAGCCCTTAATTGCTAATCACCTGTTCTTAACCAACACTTGTGACTTCCTTGCTAAATTAACCTAATTCGTCAAATTATTTGTATCGAGGAGAGGATTTTATAAAGTATTTTCAAGTTTTGACCTTGAAAATGGTTGATGGTTAGTCGATAGTGGACTGAAATAAAATCTAAATATTTTATTTAAGGGAATTACAGGACCTAAACGCAAAAAAAACGCAAGTTTTATGATCCCTAAAAGTAGGTATATGATCGACTACAGTAAAAAAAATCAGAAAAATATATGATATTCTTCAGGATATATGATAGGTACCTAGTAAAAAATATCAAGTAATACTTTAAAGTAATTATTTTTGGAACGAGGTCCTTTTATGGATCTTCCGGTAGGAGTAAACTGGTAGAAATAGTCACGTAACGAAAAAGCGTTATGCGACTTATTATAAATATGTAACAGACAGAGAGAGAGACAGACAGATAGTTTTCATGGTTTTCAAATTTTTCATCATGGGTATCATTTTCATGGTTTTAGAGGGTGCTGAAGCTGAAGAAATAGTGAGGTCAAAATGTAAAACCAAGAAGGGGCCTGCAGAATAAAAAAAAAATCGTCATTGGTGTCGTCTTCATAGTTTTCGAGGGTGCTGAAGCCGATTCTTCTTCTTCTTGGTTGCACTCTGTTGGAGCGGTCGTGATCCTCATGTAGTTTCTTGTCCAGGGGCTGATGTGATTCTCCTCAGGATTGCTCGAAGCCGATAGTAAGGTCAAAATGATAATCCAAGATGGTGGCTACAAAAATGTAAAAATTTTCGTCGTTTTGGAATTTTTGCAGACGCCATCTTGGATTCTCATTTTGAACTTCGTTCCTGACATGGGTCCCCCAACCCCAATGGTTTTTTTTATTTTATTTTAAATCATAATGTGACTCACAGCTGAAGTGGAATAATGTTAACTAACTTTTGGAGGGCATTGTATATAACACTATACAATCAAGAATTAGCCGGTCGATCCTGTAAAAATCTCACCGTGAAAACTTAGGTGAAGTGAGTTTATTTTTGCTAGGAATTGACACTATTGACAGCTCACTCCACGCTCACTTCACCTAAGTTTTCATGGTGAGATGGTTACAGAATCGCACTGCTGGTCTTTGTCGGTAGAGTTTCAAAGTCAAAAAATGCAGCGGACGCAAGAGTTATTTAAGACAAGCCTTCTAAAAATAATATCAACAGAGCTAAGAAAATAAAATACACGTAACAAAGATTCCCTTGGAGACTCCGTGCTTTATGTATACCTGCTGAGCGGGTTGGCATAAGCGTTAAGGTTCCGTATTCAGCGGTCTTCAAATCCAAATCAAAAGATTATTAATCTTCAATCGCCTTGTTTCTGTTGTCGTTTTCTTTGAAAGAAAGTAAATGACTGCTTCATTGTTTAAGTGACCGCAAGCCTGCAGCCACTGAAAGCTGCAGCCGCAGACTGCTGAGAAAAAAAATATACATAAACTTTTTTTTGCTGAATGTTTTCATAATTATGTGAAAAGCATTTATGATTTGTAAATACCGGGCAAATACCGGAAAATTTATGATTTGTAAATAATAGGCGTCTATATGGCATATCAAAAATCTCAGGGAAAACTTAGATGAAGTCATAATAATAATAAATAATTAATTTAATAGTAATTTTTATATATTATATAATTAATATTTTTTTATATTTTTAAATGTTTTTGTCACTAATGAGACACAATTACGTTTTCTATTGTTACCGATTTCTAGGAGATTTGAAGAGTGTGCCTATCCATACTAAGAATATAAATTCGAAAGTAACTCTGTCTGTATGTTATCTTTTCACGCCTAAACCACTGAACGGAAATCGATAAAATTTGGCAGAGAGATAGATTGCATCCCGGGGAAGGACATAGGATAGATTTTATCCCGATATTCTCACGGGATCAACACTTATCCGGGTGCAACCGCGGGGCGCGGATAGTTTGAAATAAATTATTTGACTTTGACTTTGAGCTTGAAGTGAGCATTCCACATACTGCTGGTTATTTACACTATTGACAGCTCACACAAGCTCACTTTACATATGATTTCACGGTGAGAATTTTAATGAATAGATCGCGGGTATAGAACCGAGAAGACATTCCACAAAATCGAACCTTTTTCCGATGTGCCATATTAACGGCCGCAAAGGTACCTACATAATTTTGATGTGTGTACTTAATAAAATTAAAAGAATTTATTATCTCACTGCGGAACCCTAAAAAGTTGCCTCATGAAAATAATATAGGGGCTCCGTCGTTGCTACGACTTCAACTAAGTCAAAGAAATGGTTCATGCTTTGCAGGATTTTCTGCTGCATTAGTACACGAACGAACTCATGTAAGATTTCTGTTCCTTTTGAGTTATGGCACAAAGGGAGTAGAGGCATTACTTTCTTATTTAATCCATACTAATATAATAAATATAAGGGGCTCGTGGCTAAAAAATAATAGCCGCACGGGTCGATGGTAGGTTACTCTTGCCACGGTCGGTTAGTGGAAGGATAACCACCCGTTACATATCCGTGTCTCGGAAAGCACGCTAAGCCGTTGGTCCCGGCTGTCATTCGTAGATCGTTGACAGTCGTTACGGGTAGTCAGAAGCGCAAAAGTCTGGTAACCAGTCTTACCTAGGGTTATCATATTAGCCAGTAACTGGGTTGTGGTGGTAGGTATATGATAAATACAGGCATGATGTTATGTATGTGAAGCAGTATTGGGTTGTAGTAAATAAGCGAACTCAACAGCTTACGGTAGGAAGAAATATATTGTACAAAAAGTTTATATGATTCACAAATAGATAACACGGTAGAAGGCGAAATGCAGAGCACAGAAAGAAAGCGATAGGCACAGTTTAAACACGTCTTAAATAAAGCACTGGATAAAACACATATTTATGCACACAATATTTACTGGACGAGCGAGAGCGTCATGCGATTCCGGCCAGTGAAGATTCTCGACTAAACTACTGCGAGCGCCGCGGGTTTGAAAGAGATAGATAGATAAACAGTGCGCGAGCGCCCGCTCAGGTGACCGGCCCGCATTCCACACAGCTGTATAAAAAATATCTAATAACAAAATAATAATTCTGTACTGATGTCTTAATTTTTAATGTTGTATTATAAAGAAAGTTATATAATACTAGGTTATAAGTGCGTAGGTGTAGCATATAGTTATAATATCTATTACAGAAGTAGCTACGCTACACCACCCCCCTCCAGAGACCGTCCTACGGGCGATAATAATCTGGGAATCTCACTCTGCGGCCCGAACGAGTTACTCTGACTGTGTTCTTTCCGGCGTCAGGCAAGTCATCGTCACTACTTGTATTCTGAGTGGGAGTGTGAGTGAAATTTTGTGGTGAGTTAGTGATTGGGGTGTGTGTATGAGTAGAAGTATGAGGTAGTGGGAGTTGTCTTGAGTGTGTTGTGGTGTCTGGATCACGCAGTATGTAGGCAGGTTTTATTCTGTCGATCGATACGGTGACCATCTTACCTTTCACCATTAGCTTGAATGCTTTATCTCCCCGTTGTATGACCTCATAAGGACCAGTGTAGGCAGGCTTCAATGATCCGGCCACAGTGTCATCGCGAAGGAAAACGTGTGTTGATGTAGCCAAATCCTTATAAACGAAGGGTGAGCGACGTCCACTATGACGTGACGCTGGAGTAGGTTGCAAATTATTTGCGAAGCTCCGTAGGCGTGCAAGGTAACTAGTGACATCAGGGTCTCCTTGGTCCTCTGGGCTGAGAAGGTCTCCTGGTAAACGTAATGGTTCACCATACACTAATTCGGCTGGCGTTGACTTAATGTCCTCTTTGAAGGTACTACGTACACCTAATAGTACAAGGGGAAGTGACTCGACCCAGCTGCTATCAGCGTGACAAGTTATAGCGGCTTTAAGCTGGCGATGAAACCTCTCCACGAGCCCATTAGAAGCTGGATGATAGGCCGTCGTCCTTCTATGTTGGAAACCAGCTATTTGTGATAAGTGGCAAAACAGAGCCGATTCAAATTGCCCTCCACGGTCTGTAACGACGTTCGTGGGGCAACCGAAACGGGATATCCACCCGCTAAGGAGGGCTTTTGCTACCGTCTCGGCTGTAATATCCTGTAAGGGTATTGCCTCAGGCCATCGAGTAAAACGATCGATTGCTGTGAGGCAATACCGGTATCCCTGCGACAGGGGTAGGGGTCCAACGAGGTCAACGTAAAGGTCCCTGAATCTAGCGCGCGGAAGCCTGTACGTGCCCAACGGTGCTGATACATGTCTATGAATCTTTGCCCGTTGGCATGCCAGGCAAGTACGTGCCCATTCCCTACAGTCCTTCCTGATACCAGGCCATACATGGCGGTCGGTGATCAGTCGAATACTGGCGTTGGCACCGGGGTGGCTGAGAGAGTGAATGCTTTCAAAAACCTGACGTCGTAATTCCTTCGTCACGTATGGTCGAGGCGTAGTGCCACTTACATCGCAAAACAGCTCTAAATGTGTGCCAGGTAGTTTAATCTTCTCCAAGTGTAGGGAGTTATTGCCATCCAACAGTAATTTCAATTCTGGGTCGGAGTTTTGTGCGGTAGCTAACTTTTGCAAATCGAGAGGTAAAACGATCTCATCGATACGAGATAAAGTATCAGCTACCACATTGTCCTTCCCTGAAATATGCCTAATGTCGGTACAAAACTGTGAAATAAAATCGAAGTGGCGAAATTGCCTGGGAGAGCAGTTCTCTTTTCTGGAATGAAAGGCGAATGTAAGCGGCTTGTGGTCGGTATATATCACAAAGTCACGTGCCTCGATCATATGACGGAAATGCTTGACCGCCTCATAGATCGCCAAGAGCTCGCGATCATATGGGGAATATTTGGTCTGCGAGGGAATCAGCTTTCGCGAGAAAAACGCTAGAGGTTGCCACGTATTGTCCTTAAACTGCTGGAGCACGCCACCCATAGCCACGTCCGAAGCGTCTGTAACCAAAGCAAGTTTTGATTCGCAGTCTGGGTGAGCGAGCATGGCGGCTTGAGACAGACCCTGTTTGCACGCCTCGAAGGCTTCCTGTTCTCGTGCCGTGAAATGTACGGGATGGGAACCCTTCACGGAACCTGTCAAAAGAGCGTTTAACGGTGTTTGGTGTGTGGCTGCGTCGGGAATGAACCTGCGGTAAAAATTTATCATTCCGAGGAACCTGCGCAACTCTCTTACCGTTTTTGGGACGGGGAATTTGTTGATGGCCAGTACTTTGTCTGGCAAGGGCTTGGTGCCATTCACCGAAATGCTGTAACCCAGAAATGTTACCTCCGAGGCTCCAAACACGCACTTTGCTGTATTAATGACCATGTCATACTCCGCCAACCTGGTGAAAATTTGGTGTAGGTGGTCTATGTGGGTTGCCTGGTCTTTTGAAAAAACCAAAATGTCATCAACGTAAGGGTAGGCAAAATCTAGGCCGCGCAGCATTTCATCAACGAAACGTTGAAACGTCTGTCCGGCGTTACGAAGTCCAAACGTCATGAATGGGAATTCGTATAAGCCGAACGGCGTTGTTATGGCGGTCTTCTCAATGTCACTGGGATTGACACGAATTTGGTTATACGCCTTCACCAGGTCTATTGTCGAGAAGACGGTGCATCCTGCAAGGTTGTGGGAAAAGTCCTGGATATGGCGTATGGGGTACCTGTCTGGGACCGTCCTGGCGTTGAGCATCCGGTAATCACCACAAGGGCGCCAGCTGTTGTCCCGTTTAGGAGCGAGGTGAAGTGGAGAGGCCCATGGTGATTCTGATGGCCGACACGTACCTATCTGTAACATGGCTTCAAATTCTGCTCTCGCAACCTTTAACCTATCTGGCGCTAACCTGCGTGGTGTGCTATATACTGGTGGTCCTGGTGTAGTTCGTATGTGGTGCATTATGTTATGTGTAGGTGTACGGTGCATACCTGAGGGTCGAGTGAGGTCAGGGTACTTTGCTAGTATGGCATGGTACACAGAATCATTTTTGTCACTCAACGTTACCTTTACCGAAGATACATCGTCAGAAAAATTCGCGACCGAAGCCACGGTGGTAAGCATAGTGTTACTATCTATTAAACATTTATTACGTACATCTACAATTAAGTTATAATAAGATAAAAAATCTACACCTATTATAGCCCGCGTTACGTCTGCTACAATAAATCGCCAAGCGAAGTCGCGGCGCAAGTTTATATTAAGAACTAAATGAGCATAACCATAAGTATTTATTACTGTCCCATTAGCAGCATACAGTTGATAGTTCGTTGGGCTTTGTTTACTTTTCGTTAATGTTCGAGGGAAAACACAAATATCACTGCCTGTATCTATTAAAAACTGCACTTTCGTCCGCTGCTTTCTCACCGAACTTTGCGTGGTACCAACACAATGGGTATTTCCGGTAGTTGGACTGGGAGCGGCTCGATCGGGAATTGCTGCGATCACGGCTTTCGGATCTGAATCTCCGCGATTTCGACCGTGACATCCTGTCTAACTTGGTCGTCAGCTTCTGCACCTGGCGTGTGAGTTCCGCTACTTGACAGCTTAACTCTGGAGAAACACCTGATGTTGTGGCTGCCGCTACTTGCGGGCTGGGGGCTGCGATGTCATGGATGCGGTCAGCCAGATCTGCGACCTCGTCCAGAGTAGCCCTCGACTGCGAGGCTATGATGGTCTGGATATTATTCGGCAGGCGGCTGGACCACATGGTGCGCAGAAAGTCCTCCGGGACATCTGGTCCTGCAAGATGCTGGATATGGCGCAAGAATTGGGAGGGCTTTCGGTCGCCCAGTTCCTCACGCGTGACCAGCTGCAGGATCTTCTTCTCTTTGGACACAGAGAGTCGTCTTATTAGTTCCGACTTCAGTCGCTCGTACTTATTGGGTGCTGGGGGGCCAGCTATGATGTCCTCCACCTCCGATGCGTAAATGGGATCCAACTGCCCCATAGCATAATGAAATTTGGTGGTATCGCTAGTTATGTTGGCAAGATAAAATTGGCTTTCCAGCTGGTAAAACCACAAAGCCGGTTTCTCCGGGTAAAAAGGAGGTACTCGTATGCCAACTCGCTGGATGTCATGCGATGTGCTAGGTGGCGCGTCGACGCCGCTATCTTGCGTGTCTTTCGGCTCCGTCGACATGTTTCGTGTTCGTCGGGGTCACCAATGAAGCAGTATTGGGTTGTAGTAAATAAGCGAACTCAACAGCTTACGGTAGGAAGAAATATATTGTACAAAAAGTTTATATGATTCACAAATAGATAACACGGTAGAAGGCGAAATGCAGAGCACAGAAAGAAAGCGATAGGCACAGTTTAAACACGTCTTAAATAAAGCACTGGATAAAACACATATTTATGCACACAATATTTACTGGACGAGCGAGAGCGTCATGCGATTCCGGCCAGTGAAGATTCTCGACTAAACTACTGCGAGCGCCGCGGGTTTGAAAGAGATAGATAGATAAACAGTGCGCGAGCGCCCGCTCAGGTGACCGGCCCGCATTCCACACAGCTGTATAAAAAATATCTAATAACAAAATAATAATTCTGTACTGATGTCTTAATTCTAAACTTATCTCTAAATTGGAACTCCTAGGGGTACGAGGAAATACCCTCAAAATTTTCAAAGATTACCTTCATAACCGGACTCAACGAGTAAAAATTGGAGAGCATATAAGTGAAGAAGTTTCGACCACTTACGGTGTGCCCCAGGGAAGCATTTTAGGCCCCAGCCTCTTTCTAATATACGTCAATGAGTTGTGCAGATTGACCATCCCCTACTCCAAGATCATTGCGTATGCTGATGACACTGCAGTCATAGTTCACGGACCAACTTGGGATAGCGTTAAGCGCTACGCAGAAGCGGCAATGTCAACTATAATGGAATGGCTCAACCATAACTTGCTTACCCTAAACTGCGACAAAACATCGTACATTCCCTTCGCTATCCGGCGTAACAACCTGCCCGACAAATCCTTCTCCATAATAGCGCACACCTGCTCCAAACAATCCCCACAATGCTCATGTCCGACGCTTGTCAAAACTGATAATGTGAAATATCTGGGTGTCCAAATAGACGGAGGACTACGATGGGACAAACATGTTGACGCCACTGCCACTAGATGTTTAAAACTTTTGCATACTTTTAAATCCCTTAGAGACTCGGCTGCGCCTGATACCCTGAAGATGGTGTACTATGCATTATGCCAATCCGTCGTTGGATATTGCATTGCAGTATGGGGTGGTGCAAACAAAACCAGTCTTCTGAGGATTGAAAGAGCGCAGAGAGCCGTACTGAAGGTGATGTCGCGCAAACCATATCGCTATCCCACTACACAATTATACGCTGATTCTAAAGTACTCACAGTGCGTCAGCTTTTTGTACTGCAATCTACTGTTAGAAAACACGGTAGTGTTCCCCCAACTGACCCTAAAAAAAGGAAGAAACTACCCCTCAGCACCCCTCACAAAACCGCCTTCGCTCAACATCAATACTACACATTGAGTACACACATATACAAACAAGTCCACAAAAACCTAAACATTGTCGATCTAAATAAGTATGAATTAAAATCAAAATTAACGGAATGGCTACTGGAACAAGACTATCTACAAACAGAATCCTTACTTAAGTACGTCTCCTAACTACCTACATATCCCCAATCACACACAACACACCAACACACACACACGCACATACACACACATACACACACACACACACACACACACACACACACACACACACACACACACACACACACGCAGACAGACACACACATCTCGTATAAAATATGTAAATTAAATTAGCTTTATATTCATAATCACTAAGGTAGATCGACACAGTCCACTTTTATACTTATAGCATCACTTGATAAGCTGAATCACTGTCTCTCAAGATACAGGTTACCTAGTTTGAGAGGCAGGGTTTTCCATATTGTGTACAGATATCAGTTCCTAGATTGTATTTCATTGTGTTACTACCTAAGCTCATTTAAATTGTGTTTACTTAAAACATGTTAAATCTGTGTTTTTGTGAAATAAAGTTTTATTATTATTATTATTATTATTAATTTTTAATGTTGTATTATAAAGAAAGTTATATAATACTAGGTTATAAGTGCGTAGGTGTAGCATATAGTTATAATATCTATTACAGAAGTAGCTACGCTACATATGTACGTTTGCCCGCTGACCATCCGTTTACACTCGTCAAGAGTCCTAATTTAACAAAACTTTTAAACTCCGTTTAACTCCCGCAAAAAAATATCTTAAGACATTTGTTCAACCAGGCTGAGATACATCACTTTTTGAACGTCAAAATTACATTAGTCAGTCCCCCAAAACCGCCGCACTTCACCAGTTCCTAGTGCTTCATCTGAAATGAAGAAGTAGCGGAACAAACTCCCCACAACTCGAAAGCACAACAAACATATTTTGAACTAATTTAAAATTAACGTGCACGCGACAGCTGTTGAAAACGTTCAGGTGAGCGTTTAACTAAGCATTAGACGGACGTTTAAACGTTGTTTAAAGCTTTGACTAGCAATTAGGGCGCAAACACATTAGGGCACCGGACCTAATGTGTTGATGGTTCTTTTTGACGATTACAGAAACTTGATGGTGGAATGTTAGTGTTATTATTAAAGGCGAAGTTTAGGAACACTTTTAACTTGGCAACTGCCAAGTTCGCAGGTCAGTACTAGATGGAAAGTCGAGCTCAGAGGGAGATCAGAGTCATGTTAAGGGCCAAGCGGTTTTGAACCATGTGAGGCGCAAGTGCAATTGTGAACCAAAAGATATTGTGAAATTCATTAGAACAGTATTTGATCTTAGAGAGTTGTTTAATAATGTTTGTGATTATTTCTGTAATAAAAAAAAACGACGGGTTGCACTCCGGGAGTGCCGGCAGAAGTGAAAACTTGAATATTAACGTTGTGCATTTTTGATATTTTGGAATGGTTAGGGAATAATTTTGCACGAATTGCTTTAATTATCAGTATAAAAGTACTATCATTTGTGTGGCAGGACGCTTGCGCGAATGTTCGTGTGACATAAACACACACGAACATTCACGCAAGCGCCCTGCGCCGCCTAAACGAAACAGCAGGCGCAGGCATACATTTTCGCCGCGCCGCCGGCTGTCTACTCTCCATCCGTCTTACGAATTTTTGATCTGAGGGGCAATTCTACTAATTTTAAGAACGTTCACAGTCTGATCTCAGTCTCAATCTGTCAAAAAATACTTCAAATTTCCCTACATTTTGACAAGTTTTTGACATTTCTTTGTCGCTGAGATGAAACTGCGACTAGATTTTGAACGTTTTAAATTAGTAGAATTGGCCCTCAGGTCACGTGTCCTGACGCGAGTTTAACATTTTTTACCCATTACAAAAAAAGTGTACAACGCCGCTAAAGAAGTTTTCACTTTAAAAATTGTTACGGTCGAAAATCATATTTTGACCTGACATGAACAAGGACGATGGGGAAAGTACCTACTATAGGACCCGAATTTTTCCAACGCTTACAGTCTCATAATAAACGCTAAAAGAGCTTAGCTCTTAATTATGCGAAAGCGCAGTTGCTAGATCATTTCTCATGAGTTTAACTAATAACTCGCAAAGCATAATGACCCGTATTTCTTTCACGTCAGTATTTAGCAGAAAATTACAGAATAATCTGCTCTGTAATAAATCTAGGAACAGATAATTTAGTAACACATATTTTAAGCGAGTTTGTTAGTAAACTCGGTTAAACATATGGAGTTAGTTAATCTGCGTTTAACTATGTAAGTTTATTAAGAGTTATTAGAACGTAAAGTTAATTCATGTTTAGGTTTTGTGGAATAAATGGAACTTTAATGTGTACAGGAATTAATTCTGATTTTGAATACTTTTTACGAGGATTACGCTCGGCTATGTAAGAACAGTCGCATGGGTCGATCGATCAGGTTAATGGTCATAGCAAACGTATCAAACCGGAAAGGGATCGGCACCGTATCAACTCGAGCCGTTCAGTATTTTTGAAGTGAAAACTTCTTTAGCGGCGCTGTGTACTTTTTTTGGAATGGGTAAAAACTTCTAAACTCGCGTCAGGTCACGTGACCCTGATCGAAAATTCGTAAGACGTAAAACGTAAGACAGCGCCATCTATGCACATCGGGAAGAACTACGAGGGCCTCGCGTACTAACTACGTAGTTCATCCAACAACGACGAGCGCGTTGTTGAGGACAGCGCCATCTATGCACATCGGGAAGAACTACGAGGGCCTCGCGTACTAACTACGTAGGCCTCGCGTACTAACTACGTAGTTCATCCAACAACGACGAGATGGCGCTGAACCACGGATATATAACTGACGACGAGCAAATCTGAATAAATTCCTTTCACGAGAAGAATAAACCAGTCACTTTGGTCATCATACCTGATTTGCAAAAAACCCTATAAAATAAGGAACACACCTTAACACGCGTGTTTTGTTTATAAGACGATTCACAAAATACACTCGTAATTGTTCAAGTTTTCACTTCTGTCGGCACTACCGGAGTGCCAGTGTTTTTTTTTTTTTATGAAACTCCCTACTGTAACGCACACTAATCGGAATCGTAACGTAATCGCCTCGCCTCGGGACAAGCTCACAAACCGCAGTGCGGTGCGTTACGGCTCGTCGTCCTCGCGCTTACGGCTCGTCGTCCCCGCGCTTACGGCTCGTCGTCCCCGCGCTTACGTCTCTCCGTACTCGATCTCACGTCTCTTTGTCCACCCTTGCTTCTCTCATCCCTCCGGCCTGCCTGCTGCACCATCAACCAGCGGTCGGCGAGCCGTAAGCGCGGCGTCGCTTAGCCGTAGCCGAGTCGACGTATCGGAGCTTCTGATCCGTTTTGGTTACGTGCTTACGTTAGGTTGACGCCTGTTAGACGGCGAGGTGAAAGGCGATACGGTGCCGATCCGTTTCAGATGTGATACGGGTGACCGTCTTTGTATACCAAGAGCTCTCCGTGTGTCGTTAATTTGTTGGTCCCAGCTGTCATTCGTGGGTCTTTGACAGTCGTTACGCGTCCTAAGAAGCCCGAAGTCTGGCAACCAGTCTTAACAAGACCGTATCGTATTATCCTACATCCTACTAATATTATAAATGTGAAAGTATGTTAAGATGTTTGGTTGGTTGTTACTCAATCACGCGTAAACCGTTGAACAGATTTAGATGAAAATTGGCACATAGATAGACCATTTCCTGGATTAACACATAGGATACTTTTTATCCCGATGTTCCTACGGAGTCGAAAGTTACGCGGGTGAAACCACGGGGCGCTGCTAGTTGGAAATAATTTACACAAAGTAAAGTGACCTCCAACTTGAGTCGCGGGCGTCACGGCTTTCTTCACTGGGCCACCGCTGCTCTCTGACCACAGTTATTAGCCATAAACTGTGGTCAAACCGTTGACATTTATGAAATTGTTTCGTGTACAGAATAAAAACTAAAACCCGACTACTGAAAAGGATGAAACAAGAAAGTACCTTCTCGTGGTCGCATGCCGCTGTACTAACATACTCATAAGCTATGGTAATATTAAAATTTTTGAAACGTGCTAATTAAGCCCGTTCATTGGATACCCAACACGGCATGATTCATTTTTTTTAAGTCGTCATGACTTAAAAAAAATGAATCATGCCGTATTTTCTCTTGAGGCGTCATATTCAATTTAATGTGACGTCACAATATAACCAGCGGACGATCAAGACGCTTCCAGCGATACCTCATTTGTCCAATTTATGACAAGGGGTTTAGAAGTTATGAGGGAACAGATGAACATACATACATACATACCGGTCAAATCATAACACTGCTTATTGCTTCGCCGTAGTTGGGTAAAAAAACAAAAATCAAGAGCAACGTTAGTTTCAATTTTGGCCACGCGCTATACCTAAACGCGCGTAATCTTCTAGCGTCACCTTTGATCATTTAATCCTGTCAAAAACAACCCTTCTTGAAGGTTTCAATGGTAATTCAAGTCAAACAAGGAGTGTTTAAAGTACGTAAGTTTTGATAGTTTACCACCGCAGGGGAGGTAGGAACGAACGGTTCTGTTCTTCATGATATTATGGCGGTCCGTGTCATGTTTTTGTAAACTATGCCAGGCGTGTGAACTTGGGTAGAGTTATCATAAAATTTACTTTTTGGGTGTTTTGAGTAAATGTTTTACTATTTGTTTGAGAAGTTTTGCGGTTTTCAGGGTCCGGTACCCAAAGGATGCCGGAACCCTATTACTAACCCTTCGCTGTCCGTCCGTCTGTCTATCCGCGGGCTGTATCTCATGAACCGTTATAGGTAGATAGTTGAAATTTTCACAAAGTGTGTATTTCTATTGTAAAGTGTGTTATGCTTTTCTTTTTTTTCCGTGGGTAAATCCTCATGGATGATACCCTCCGTCTGGGAAGAACGAAGGGTTATGTCGGACTCTTACCGACTAAAAACCCCACGGTTCCCTCTAGTACCATGAGTCGGGGGCCCGGGAGATACTTGTACAGACGCCAGCACATCAAGCTACTACAATATGTCAAATTTCTTTGAAATATTTTCAACTTTATCGTTAACGCTATAAGGTTCAAAGTTGATTGGGAAAATTTTACAGTTTCGGGTAGGTTGATGTGCTGGCGTCTGTACATTCGCCGCACCCCCGACTGGTATTAGCCCGCAATGTCTAGCGGGCCCCATCACCAAGTGCGGCCGATTCCACGGCCGCACGTCCTTCCATTAAGGCGCGCATACTGCGTACCACCTCTTTGAGCCTGACTGCTCGAGCGATGATACGGCCCCAATTTCATCGCTCTTTTTATTTTATTTTTTGTGTTTATGTTCTTTTTTGCGTCATGTTCACCGCGAATAAACGTATTTTCTTTCTTTATTTCTATTGCCGCTATAACAATAAACAATAAAAACAAATCAAAGTTAAAGGGCAGGTTTTTGCCTTTTGGTACGGTTTTTTTTCTTTTATGCTGCAGTCTGTCAGCCCAATTGACATCATTTCATATTTTCAAGAAGCTAAAATTAATTATGTTTAAAATTAAATAGGATTTCATCATCTGCCTAGCTTTTTCCCAACAATGTGGGGGTTGGCTTCCAGTCTAACCGGATACAGCTGAATACAAGAAAAAAAAATTACGATGTTCCATACAAACATTCATTCCATATTAGGGTGTAAATTTTCAAACATCCTTCCTGAGAGACCAACTTCTTTCTTCAACTCTTCCTTCCTTCCTTCTTTCTTTTTCCTTCTTTCCTTTTTTTTCTTTCTTTTCTTTCTTCAACTCTTGTGCAAAAAAATTCCAGCTTCTAGACCCAGCGGCTTTGGCTCTTTGTACAGTACACACAGTTTTTCTTGCCGTGAAAAAATACGGTTTATTCGCCGAGCGTAGGTACGGTTCGTCAGTGTTTTTTGGGTTTTAAAATTGGGTCTTAAACATTGGAGAACAACAACCTCTCGTCTTTGAATCACACATTCATCCTATTAAAAGCAGATTATGCGTAGTTTGATTAAAACAAAAGCGAGCTTACCACTTTGGTCAGTGAAAGGCCTTTACAAAGATGGATCGAAATATATTATGATATGTCCATCAGATGTATCCATACTACTTAATCTATCACACTAATATTATAAAGGCGAAAGTTTGTGAGTGTGTGAGTGTGTGTGTTTATATGTTTGTTACTTCTTCACGCTCAAACGGCTGGACCAATTTAGATAAAATTGGTATGGAGGTAGCTTGTGAGCTACCTCCATACCAATAAAAAAAAAAAAAACCAATTAAAAAGTAGCCTATATGTTAATCCAGGATGTGTCCTGGATTAACATATAGGCTACTTTTTATCCTGATATTCCCACGGCATCGAAACTTATGCGGGTGAAACCGCGAGGCGCACCATATTATAAATGCGAAAATAGGTAACTCTGTCTATCTGTCTGCCTGTTGTTGCATTAGTGTGTGTACTTTATTTATTATAGCGGTATGAGGAACGGGTGTTAAGTTCACTTATCCGTCATAGACAAGGGAGGTTCCTCCAACCATACGGGTGCTGTGTCTGGTGACAACTGTCTGAGAATTGATGTCGGGACGTTGTTTAAATGCTAGTTGCGCGGAAAACCTTGCTTGCGCGATGCAGGATTTTGCGTGGTGTCAGTGTGGTGCGTAGTTCCCATGTGGCGATGTAGACAGTGTAGTTTTTAGGGTTAAATAGTACCCTTATGGTGAGACTCTGTCTGTCTGTCTGTCTGTCACAACTGGATATCTAAAGAACTACTAATGCTATCAACTTGTTTGGGATAGTTTTAGATGACGTTTGCCCAACTATTTTGCAAATAGAAATAAAAATATATGTATATTTTTTGCAACAGGGACTGAAAGGGCATGTGCGCTCTTTCATATGATAACCCCACATGCATTACTAGGGCATGTGGGGTGTGGGAAAGAGCGCAGTTTGCACATTCTCAAACATTTTTTATAGTTTTCGGCTTTTGCTGAAAAATGTAAAAAAAATACCGTTTCTATTTCTTTTAAAAAAAAAAAGAAAAAATCCCCCCTTATCTCCGAAGTTTGCAAAAAATCTGAAATTATTCTATGTGATAGAAGTTTACGTATACATTACAGGAAAAGTAAAACGAAGTCTCTAAATAGCACGTATTTTCAGAAATCATCAACAAAAGTTACATTAGTTCCACTATCGGTCAAGAGATGGCGCTGACATAAAACTGCAATATTCTACACCACAGTGCAGTGTTAAAATTCTCTGTCGAATATAGGCCTCGCCAATGAAAAATTAAAAACATTACGGTACGGAACCCTTGGTGCGCGAGTCTGACTTGCTCTCGATCGGTTTTTTTGTAATGTGCTCCTTGTTTGTGCAGAATGAACAAGTTTTTGTCTTTCTTGTTGTTAACGGCTGACTGGATTTCGATGAAATGTTGGCACACAGGTAGGTTATAACCTGGATTTAGGACTTAGGACATCTAGATTAATTTTAGTCCCAGTAATATGTTCTCTTGGGATAATTTCCGACCTCCATATGGGCAAAACCGCGGCCAAATCCTAGTATCATATGATTTTATTAGCACTAATCGTATTAGTATGGGTTTGTGTGCGTTAAGTACTTAGAATAACATTGAGAATATTTGAGTATGGTTTAGTTTAATGGATGGGGTTTAATTTAAAGTTTTATTTTGATTGGAAATAGTTCCAACATACTGTGGTTTGATTAGCACGCGTTTTTAGGGCCTATATATCTGAACTTAAAGTGTATAATATAAAATCTGAACTTATTCTTATTGCTCTAGAATTTTTCGCATAATATTGTCCTGCTAAAAGAATAAAAGAAAGTATGGTAGGATGGGAGGACGTGCGGTTATGGGTTCGGCCGCACTTGGTGATGGGGCCCGTTAGGCATGGCGGGCTGATACCAGTAGGGGGTGCGGCGAATGTACAAGTATCTCCCGGGCCCCCGACTCATGGTACTGGAGGGAACCGTGGGGTTTTTAGTCGGTAAGAGTCCGACATAACCCTCCGTTATTCCGAGACGGAGGGTATCCATGAGGATTTCCCCACGAAAAAAAGAAAAAATAGAGGGCGACCCTGCACTCTTGGGTAAACTGATCGATACTAATACTTACTGATATCATAAATGCGTTGTAGCTTGAGACTCGGAAAAGGACACAAAAACTATGCAAAAACCGACCACAGTATTCAGAACAGGTACAAAAGAGCTTTTTCCATAATATCAACCATCAGTAGAGCTAAAAATAAAATAGGACATCCCTCATCCCGCTTCCATCAATTCCACATCTTTTGAGCTCAAGGACTCATTTGTAAACAGAACGCACGGATTGTTTCGCTTGTCCGGCGGTCCAGTTATTCGACTGACCGCTCCCACTTCCTAATTCCGGACACTGACGTCCATGAAACGGGTATTTTGGTATGCGGTATTTTTTGTTACCTTAATTATTAACTGTTGCTGGAGCAGTGTGGTAGCCCAGTGAAAACGGATGCGGCTTAAGAGTTGCAGAGCGTAGGTTCGAACCCAGACAGACACTTTGCTTTCTGTAAATTTTTCGTTGCCACTACTCTCCAAACGAAGAAGGAAAACATTTTACGGAAACCGGTATGTACCAGAACCATACCAAATTCGTGACCCACTTCCTTTCACTAAGAGGAGGCCTGAGTCCCGTGGGATTATTTTATAGACTGAGTAAGAGCTTTGCAATGCTTATGGATAAAAACTTAGATATCAGAGCTGTTGGTGCGCAGGGCAAGTCAAGGTGTCAGAAATCGCTAGGCTCTTCAAAAGATAGTTCACTTTTTGTCAAACATCAACTTGCACTGTAGTCTCACAAATAAAACCAAAGAAAGAAATAAAATACGTTTATTTGCGGTAAACATGACGCAAAAAAAGAACATGAACACAAAAAAAATAAGATAAAGTTGGGGGAAACATGCGTCACATCCACGCAAAAGGAAAAAGGCTATCGCTCAGCATTATGCTACGACCCTATGCAAGACAGAGCTCCAGCGATGGTTTTCAGCGACAGCCGGCGCTGACATAATGACGTCGTCCGGTGCAGCAAACATTTATTACGACGCTGGTACAGCGTACATAAAGAAAAATAATATAATTGAATTTAAATGTGATAGAATATACTAAACAGGAATATAAAAAAAGGAAATAGACATACATGCTATGAGAATATCATCCTCAATAACGTTTTACGCTTTATGTAGTAACAAAGCACACACTAAAATGAAGCGGTAAATAAAGATCAGCATTATTCTGTTGCCCATAAAGGCTCCTTCAAACAGACGCGACACGACACGCGACACAAAGGCACCGCAAGTCGCGCAACGAGCGGTGCCTTTGTGTAGCGCGCGATTATATCGCGTGTTTATTAGGAAAATTTGACAATTTCGGGTAGCTTGATGTGCTGGCGTCTGTACAATTGTAGACCCTGTAGGGCACAGCAAAAAGTATAAAATTAATTCTTTAGATAAATTTAGGACACAAATTAAAAATAAGCAATTTTTAAAATATGTTATTAAATTAACATTAAATAATTAAAGATAACATTTTATTTTATTGAGATCAGTCTGTCATAGGTTGTGGTACATAATAATTATTTGGTAATGTTAATTAACTTGGATTTTTATTTTGCTGTGTTAAGTTTAGTTTGTGATCTTCCTGTACGAGTCGCAATAAATACTTTTTCTTTATTTCTTTCTTTATTAAACATATACCTATTCTATCATAATATAAGTTTATATTATCGTTTCTTTAGACTTCTCCTTCGTTTTATGGCTATCCACATTCGTACTCAAAACTTTGCTCATGACGTTTTCCTCATTCCTTCGCATCACATGCGAGTCTACTCATGTACCTACCAATGCCATGACAACCGATTTCCACAACTTTTCAGTCACCGGTGCCACTTTCAGACTTCAGGCAACAGTAAAGATATTAAACGATGTAATACAATCGTGTAGAATACCGTGAACACCGTGTGATCGTGTATGTGTGATCGTGTGTGTGTGATGGGGTGTGTGTGTGTGTGTGTTGTGTACATGAAATTTTAACATTTCAAACTGCCGCTTTTAAGTCTGCATAAAAATAAATTATAACGAGTCCATTTAAATATTACGATCTTCGTGTCCATTGGTATATATGTTTGTATATAACAATAAAAAACTCATTATACAAGGATTTTCGGGAACAATGGATTAAGAATTCATAAAAAGCTGAGCACGATGAGGCTTGTCGCGAATTAAACTGTCGTGGGTTATACCTTATATTTTCATTAAAATATACACGTCATTTTTGCCTCGTTGTAGTGGTTGGAAGCATTAGACCAGGTACTGCTGAGCATGAGGTCCTGGGTTTGATCTCTAGGGTACGATTCACACCAACCGGCTCGCATCGCGCCGCATCGGAACGGAGCCGTACGCATGCCGCGGCAGCCGAACGCGCCCATCGCGTCGGAGCCGTACCGCTACAGCGGCATACGTTCGGCTGCCGTGATAGCCGTACGCGTGCCGCGGCAGCCGACAGCGTCCGCTGAAATCCGTACGCACTCCAAGCGCCCAGAACTCAGAAGTGCTGCTCACATTGCGCCGCGTATTCCACGACGCACGGCCGACCGGCTCCGAACGGACCCGACGGCAGCCAATTGGATGCCGACGACGCAGTTCGGCGCCGTTCGGAGCCGGTCGGGGCCGGTCGGCCGTCGCGACAGCCGAATGCATACTGCGACACGTCGCGACGCGTCGCGGGATGCCGACGGAGGTAAATATGCGTAAGTTGCATGCAAATATGAACTGTAATTACTGTTGATACATTTCAATGTTCTTTACCGCATTGTAAAATGCCGCCCGGCCCGGCGCGATGCGAGCCGGTTGGTGTGAATCGTACCTTAGTCGGGCAAAGTCGTATTGGATTTTTACAACTGGATTTTTTCAACTGGATTTTTTCAACAGGATTTTTTTTGGTAGCATCCAGGAGTCTGGATTTATGCCCGATTGTTGGCAATAGGCTCGCCCCCTGTTACATGGGATTTGAAACATACAGCTTAACCTCTGTATAACCCTTTGAGGAATACTGGCGTGATGTTATGAAATGTTACTACTACACAGGGTAACTTATAATTCTACGTGTTGCTTTTTTTTGTTCTTTTTGACTTAGTAGTAAGTAATGTATTTTATTTTTTTTAACTTTCTTTTAGTGAGTGATCTAAGAAATAAACAGTCGTTTGGAAATAAGCTATGGTGTCTATCCAAAAGATCGAAAATTGTGATTGATTTTAAAATTAGCAGAATTTATTTGTATGATTAATTATATTCAACATGAACAGGGGGCCTAAAAAGGCTACTTTGGCAGAATCATAAAAGGATAACATTATGAATCGTAATGGACAGTTAACTGTTAAGTTAATCGAATCAAATCCCATTGATGAAGGATTTTTCAGTTATTTTATTTGTCTGTGCTAAAATACTAATCAATCCAATCCCTATTTCTTTGATTATACCTACGTAGTGCAGCGAAAAAAAGAAAAACATGGACTGTCTTCGCCGTATTTTGATTCATAACGTTATCCTTTTACGATTCTGCCAAAGTGGCCTTTTTAGGCCCCCAGGTCCTTAGAAGCTTTGAACAGAGAAGAGAGAAGAGAAGAGAAGAGAAGTAGAAAGAGAGTAGGGAGGCCTTTGCCCTGAAGTGGGACATCACAGGCCAATAATAATAATAATTTTTATAATTATATCAATACTCTATGTTCTCGGCGACATCGGAAAAACTGTTTCATCTAAATCCACGAACAGAATCTTAGAAACAGTCGGTCGATTCTGTAAAAATCTCACCGTGAAAACTTTGGTGAAGTGAGTTTGTTTTTGCTAGGAATTGACACTAGTGTAATGTCGTGATGTTCGTATTATTTAATTATTTAGCAAAGTTTAGTGCTGGGATTCCAACACCGACTTCAAAAAAGGTGAAGAGTATTCGTATACTTCGTATTCGACGAGTATTATTTTACGACTGGACAGATTTACGTGATTTTTTTTTTTCATTTTGTAGTTTAGGAAGTCGGTCGCTTTTTCCCAATAACCAAACCCTGCGACTTCCAAAATCAAAATATTTTTTAAATTTGTAGTTGCTATTTTTGAAGTCGGTTGTTTTTTTTTCTATTAAAGCGGGTGATTCTCGCAGTTAAACATCCCTTTTCTACATCTCAACATAATTACGCAATTTATCACCTTGCCTGTAAGCCTGTTTATACCTATTATTCCCTTGTCTTATCCTGTCGACATTGTAGTACAAGATAAGTCGCCCCTTTTTCTTTTAAGGGATCACCCCTTTTGTTTGGAAACGGTCCTGAGTGACACCCCTTCTGTTTGTACGGGTCTTAGAAAATAAAAGAAAATTTTATAATTTATTTGAGTAAGAATTCTTAGGGTAGATAACAGCATGAACTACTAGTTAATATTTTTAAAGGTCTCTAGAATTTTTCTTCATTGGTGATTAAAACATTATATTATATTTATAGACAACAATAATATCTAATTCTGAATTGTAAAATGTTTCTATATATTATGAGGATAAAAATATATACACTGAACAAACTTCTAATACTAAATAAACTAACATACTATTAAAATAAAAATTAAATTTCCTCTAGAGGGCGCCATATTAAATTTAGTGTGACGTCACCAGCGGACGGTCAAGACGCTTCTAACGATACCTTATTTTTCAAATTAACATAAGTACTTTTGAAATTATGATGGAAAAGATGAACATATGTACTATTATGTACATAAATACCGGTTAAAATCATATACCCGCCGAGTCGGGTAAAAAGAACGGCTGTTCCATAATTTTGACCGCGTAGGTATTTCACTTTTTTAAGAAACTTCATTTATTACTTTTTTAATAACAGACAATAATGTCAACGCTCAGAATCATATAGAGACGCCAGCACATCAACCTACTACAATCTGTCAAATTTATTTAATAGATTTTCAACTTTATCGTTATATCATAAGGTTCAAAGTTGTTTGGGAAAATTTTACAGTTTCGGGTACCTTGATGTGCTGGCGTCTGTACCTACTGAATCTATGGTAAAAGGGTGCGCGTCGACGTCCCTGCCAGCCTGTATAAAATTAAACATTTGTTTTCACAAATGCTCCACTGTACACATAAATCAGCTTATCAAGCATAAACATGGCGACGTACTCATAAACTGATTACATGAATTATTAAACGGGAAACAAATTGAAAAGCACGTACTAGGTACAGCACTGTCACTGTAAATTTTTCCCAATCAACTTTGAACCTTATGCTATAGCGATAAAGTTGAAAGTCTATTAAACAAATTTGACATAATGAAAAAAATGATAATGAAAAAGTGTTTATTCACAGAAATTATTTTTTACAAAATATATTTACCTCCGCCAAACTGAAAAGCAGTTTGTTGGCAGACGTAGCTTCTTTTTTTTTCTAAATATTAACATATTTTATTTTTATAATTACACTTTTTCACATACAGATTAAAAAAATTATTTCTTAACTTTAAAAAAAAAAACAGACATTTTTATTTAATTTTACAGATATTTTCTACAATGGGGTTTTGACAAAAAATATTAAGGAGATACTTATGTATTTTATTTTTAAAGGCGGTTTTTGTGATACAACTGTTTATATCGACTGGAAGGTTATTAAAAATAGTTGGAACTAAAAAATTTCTACACCTTCGACCATTATTAGAAGTGGGCACTTCAAATCTTCTCATATTATTGTTCCTTTGAGATCTTGTGCGTATAATATTGTTTTTAAATTCATTGCTACATACAGTACTGTTCCAATGCTACTGACATCACTACCCTCTCATGGAGCGGCAGCATTTTACACTCCAAAAATAAGTCTTCGTAATCACTACTTTTACAACGGCTTTTTATTTTTTTTCATCTACTAATAGTTTCATGAATCTGACTTGCAGTTTTTTTTATTTTATCCAAATAAGTTTTAAATGTGTTACCATAGCACGCCAGCCCATAAGAAAGCAGCGAGTCCACCAGCGCATAGTAGACCATGTACAATGTTGCCCTATCCAACACAAAACTAAGGTGGTGGAATTTTACAAGTACGTGCCGAGTTTGTCACATAAGTGTGTTATGTGTGTTTTCCATGAGTAGCTGTTGTCTATGACTAAACCCAAGTACCTGTATTCCTCCACCACCTCAATGTTTGCACACTCACACAACGTCAGATTGAAGTAAATTGATGTGCTGGTGTACAGACACCAGCACATCAATTTATATTCATCTGTAGTGTAGGTACAGACCTACTCTACAGATGAATACATAGATATGTAATCAGGTACAAAGAACAAAAGAGTGAGGTATACAGGCTTTAAATAAAAATACAGTGACGGAAATTAACTACCCAAATCAAAATTAGGAACCTCCCGAAACTTCCGTGTCCGGTGAGGACCTGCGTCAGGGGGTGCGTCTCATAACGTATAAACTCATTTGGTCTAATTTCATTTTATTATCGTTCATAAGATATAATCAACGTGAGATATACCAACTGTTGATATAATTTCTTTACATATAACATTTATTTATTCTAAAACTTAATTAGTATAACGTTGTTTGATATAACGTTTATGTAATCGAAAATCATTTGGTCTAACGTTTAATATGTATATTGTTTATTTAATCAAAAATCATTAGGTCTAACGTTTAATATATATAAAAAACATCATTATGGTTAACACCCCGATTCAGAATACCCCGACTCAGATAGGTTAGGTAATTTTTGTTTAAACCACTCAGAAATAGGAGCAAGGAAGGAAAGAAGGATAGGAGGTCGACATAGGATGCAAGAGCGAGCTAAGGGCACCCCGAGGTTCGGTTTGGTTAGGTTACTTTAAACCCTTCACGTAGAAATAGGAGCCCCGCAAAGCGGGGCTCCGTCGACATATAATGCAAGAGCGAGCGTATGAGAATACAAATACTTTACAAAGGTATATATTAATTGATTAGAGACTCATAGTTTTATGAATGAACTTGTATGAATTCATTTTTAAATAAATACTTTAATGATTATTATTTAACTGAACAAGATTACGCACACCAAGTGACAACTAACAATAACTTTTGTTGAGCTACCCACAGGCTACAACATAAAAATAATACTAAATAAACTAACCCGTGCTTATGCAATTTTGCTGTGTTTTTAAGAAGGCGTTTTTATCATATTAGACCAAATAAATTATATATCTTTTGAGTGGTATGTCAAACGATTTTATATTTAATGTATGTTATGTCAAACGATGTTATAATTAATGAATGTTATGCTTATAAAAATTAGTTATTTTAAAATTATATCAATCGTTCATTATATTAACTAATGACTATATTTAATAAAATTATAGGTTCCGTTGTTATATGTTGTAAATATTAGAGATTTTGTTGTTATATCATCTATTACTTACCCATCGTGGCGTGCCCTAGCGAGTAGAGCTTGCAACTAAAAACGAGTTTTTTAGCAACGAGCATCGGGTGCGCGAACGAGACGGGTGATTACTAGCTTGTATGTGAATGTGCCAAGCGGGAATCTCCTAGCGAGTGTTCTGCACGCCAAGCGAGTGTTGCAAAGCGAGTACTCTCTTTGATAGCTCTTAGCTGCGACAAACGAGACTCGCCGGCGACAATATGAGCAGTCAGCGATTAACTATTAATATACGTATCTCTTTTGCAGGTTTCTTGAGCGAGAAAATCCATGATAGTTCGTCGTGGACAGTAGGATAGGTGCTTAATTGTTGTTAGCTGCATATAGACTTATCTCTTTTGCTGACAGTACATGCAACCAATAAATATGTAAGCTCCAAATATTACGCGAAACATACATATTTATGAAAGTGTCTATATTTCTGAGAATATTCTTTTTTGAAGGCATTTGGTATTTTTATGTAAGCTTAGTTGTTGCCCTCAGTTACCTGAATCAATATCTATCGTGGGCTTCAACATGTTCCAATAACGAAAACCCATACATAGTTTATTGTTTAGGTTCTTACTGAGAGATATGACCGCTATTACCATGCTAAAACGCGACAACTATAGCAGGACTTTTACGGCGCGTAGTTTTGGCCAAAACTACGCTCTCTATTTTTTACTTACCTGTGTAAGTAATGTCAAAGATGGACTGATGTTAGTTTAGGTTCAAGATTGAAGGATGATAACTGAAGGCCAATTTCCGTAATTAAAAACGTTAAAAAACTAGTCGCAATCTCATCTCGGCGACAATCAATGTCAATAACTTATCAAAAATATAGGGAAATTATAGGTACAGTACCCGGCGATAAATATTGCACATCGACCTATTCGATCCTATCGATATTATACAAAGAATAAAAATAATTATCAAAAGAAGCAAATCATAATTGTTTTAACAGCTCCTAATAGATACAGGACTGTTTGTATTTCGTGCGACAGAGATAACGCTCTACGAAGCCGAAATTAGCCGATTGTCTCTTTCCAAAGGTCGATGTGCAATATTTATCGCCGGGTACTGTATCTTTGAGCGATTGAGACTGAGATCAGACTGAGAACGTTCTTAAAAGCTACTAGTAAAGCTAAAGCTACTAGCTAGTTACTAGCTTCAACTTTCTGACTAACTGACAGACTATTTAATTTTGACAATTCAAAAGTGCCTGTACAAGGTTTAATTGAAATAAATGCTTTGAGTTTGAGTTTAAAATTGCGAGAATCGCCCCTCTGATCTACGTGTAAGTGGGTTTTAATAGTGGGTGCAACAACCGGTCGATTCTGTAAAAATCTCACCGTGAAAACTTAGGTGAAGTGAGTTTGTTTTTCTAGGAATTGACACTATTGACAGCTCACTCCACGCTCACTTCACCTAAGTTTTCACGGTGAGATTTTTACAGAATAGCACCGCTGATTTCTGCCTGATTCTATTTTCTTTCTACATGTATATTTACAAGGAAAACTAAACTGTGTTGGCAGTCAGAAACGTACGTTATTTTTCTGGTACAAATAATTCAAGATTCCAAAACCCTTTCCACCTTTATAATATACGCGCCGTACTATGTAGGTACCATTTTGTTGAAACTCAGATGTGTCTTCTCGACATCCGTGTGTCACAAACGGGATGCAGCAGAATACCAGCGTCAGGTATTGTACCTAAAGTCTGACAACAAGAAGCCCGAAAGTCTGACAACAAGTCTTACCAAGGGACATCGTGTTACCCAGTAACTAGGTTGTGGAGGTCAGATAGGCAGTCGCTCCATGTAAAATACTTACTGGTATTCAGCTGCATCCTGCTAGACTGGAAGCCGACCCCAACATAGTTGGAAAAAGGCTAGGCAGACGATTTCGTGCTTAGCGAATCAAAAGTACAGTAAATTGCATTCCGCACCCATCTATACTAATATTATAAAGTGGTAAAGTTTGTAAGTTTGTATGTAGGGGGTAATCTCTGGAACTACCAGTTGGATTTGAAAAAATCTTTTTGTATTCGATAGCCCAATTCTTGAGGAAGGCTATAGGCTATTTACCATCACGCTATGACCCTTAGGAGTCGAGCAAAAAGAAAAAAAGTTAAAAAGACCGCTAAGCAAAAACGAAGTACAGTACCCGGCGATAAATATTGCACATCGACCTTTGGAAAGAGACAATCGGCTAATTTCGGCTTCGTAGAGCGTTATCTCTGTCGCACGAAATACAAACAGTCCGGTATCTATTAGGAGCTGTTAAAACAATTATGATTTGCTTCTTTTAATAATTGTTTTTATTATCTTTGTATAAAATACAAAAAAAGGTAAAGGTCGATGTGCAATATTTATCGCAGGGTACTGTAATAGCGCGGGCAGGCGATGAGATGCGACGGGGTGAGTCGGGGGGACAAGAAATTTCACGCAGACGAAGTCGCGGGCAGAAGCTAGTTTCAAACAAAATTAATGTTCCAGCTAAAACAAATGCTGCAATTCGCTTGGCTAGCAGTGCATTGTCCTCTAAAACCATCCTAATTTATTTCTTTATCATACGCACGGGCGTTCCGTTCCGGATTTTCAATTCTCGGCGTTGACCTTAACGTCGAGAATCCAACAGAGTGCATCCCTCGCGCTTTAGAAAAACGCACTGTTTAATTTTCAACTCTCGGCGGTAAGCCAAGAGTTGATAATCCATTGTGCTAATATCTAGATTAATAAAATAAAAAGAGCCAGTGTAACGTAGGCTCACGTTTAATAAAATGGAAAAGAATAGGACAAAAGATATTTGGCTACGGATTTATTCTTCAAGGGGATTGCGATGAAAGGAATCGGGATTATTTTGTAAGATTGAAGATGTTATACGAAATATTTGTTTCATTAGCAGCAACTGTGTACACGGGTCCATTTTGTAATTAAATTGTGTTTAACTATTTAGAATTAAAAAAATGAGATGATAAATAATGATAATGTTGTTTAATGATGATGATGAATGTGTTGTTGAGTTTAATGGCTTCGTTAATTTTAGTAAGTATGACTTCCTCCCTTTGCCAGCTTTATCAAACAATTTACGGGCATCGCTCAATATTTTTTTTTTAATATTGCTAGCTCGTTAGGTAACCCAGCCCATAAGATGAGGATGTTTTTCAAATAATTGGTTTACTTAGGGCTGATTAATCAATCGACAGATATTTTTTTTACGTGGAATAAAATTGACGTCTGACAGTTTTTGTATGGAAGAACTGTCAAAAATTCAAAATTTATTCTCAGGATAAGACGGTGTAAAAGTGTGGTGGAATGTGCCCCTAATGACAGTAAATTTTTTAAATAATCTACTTTGTTTATGGTGTACTCCGATGAAGTTTTAATTTTGCTACTTAACTTTTAATCACTTTATTTTTGACCCTTTTTAAAAGTTTTTTTTGTAATAGCGGTTCAGGTAAAAATGTAACAGATTTAATATTTTAATTCTGTTAATAGTTAATATTTTTGCTTGAATACAGTTAAAATTTTCTTAATTTAATTTTTATCGGGATTTCCGTAGACGAAAATGTTTAGGTTACTGAGCTACTTATAAAACTTAATCTCGTCGACAAATACTCTATACAAATAAAATATGTATGTGTGTCAATATATATTTTTTTACAAAGTAAAAGGGAAAATAGAAGTTTTCTTAAAAAAAAAATGTACACATGGGGATGAATATTTCTCGGTATACATTTTAACATACTCCCCTGTCAACCTAAACGATAATTGAAAAAAAAATATTACATTATCCGTTTCCAAATCCGAATTTGTATAAAGCCGATTACAGACAAACACAAATCGCAGCGTTCGAAACTTAAACTTAGATTTACACTCGAGAAGCAAATGTGTGTACATTTCTCAGCGTTCGAACTGACTGATATCCGATCACATGTTTGTGGAGCGGCAAGTTCGGGACGCTTGAGTATTGATGACGTCCCATTAATTCGGGACGTGTTTGACTGTATTAGGAGCGTGTTGCAACTTTGAATTTTGAGGGTTTAGGCATCTGTCTCATAGCCGACGAGGAAGCGACCAGCTATCAACGATATTTTATGCTCAAGAAATATGCTGAAGATTTTTAAGAGTATATTAATAGTTGTTCGCTGACTGTTCACGCGACAAGAGCTATCAAAGAGAGGCGACGCTCGATTAGCGGATAGAACACTCAATGACAGGATGGAACAGGGTGTATAATAATAATTTACTTGTCCTTCATAGAAAAGGGAGGATCCTCCGACCAGATGGGCGTCGCGTCTGGTGGGCAACTGCCCGCCGACTGATGTCGGGATGTTGTATAAATGCTAGGTGCGCGGTAAACTCTGCTTGCGCAACGTCAGTATGGTACGTAGTTCACATGTGGCGATCTAGATGTCGCCACAAGAAACTCACGCTTGATACTCCCGCATACCGGCGAGAAATCGCTCGTCGCTGTCGCGTACTCGCTGCCGCTCAACTCGTTTTTATTTGCTTGCTTTATTGGCTTCTCGTTAATCGCCGACGGCAAGGCAGGTGCCTAGGAGCATGTTTAAACTTCACATTTTGAGTGTTAGTGCTAAAAGATAATGGATGAGTCCTCGGCCAGTGGTAATTTTAACCTCGCCTTTTCAAATGCCACATATTCTAACGTTAATTTTTCATGCATTGTTTGTAAATACATATAGTCCTCCAAACTGTATTTCGGCCATGGCGACCAATCTCAACGGAGACTAGGTGGTCGCCGCCATATAACGGCTTTACGTGTTCATACACAGTAGCGGCACAGGTCAACTTCAAAAGCCGTCGACAAGTTTTGACAGCTGCAGTTGCCTCTGCTGTTGCCACGTGCCTGTCGTGTGTAAAAGCACTACGGTTACAAAAAACACTCCCTAGAAAAACACACTAACTGACTTTCCTAAATAATGTTTCAATGATGTCATTCGCCGGTAAATTTCAAACAGTATCTGGCAGCTACCGGTCTTCTAGAAACAGTAACGTTAGCGAAGCGTCATCATCATCATTATCATCATTGTCATCACCATCATCATCATCATTAACATTATCATCATTATCATCATCATCATTATCATCATCATCATTATAATCATCATCATCATCACCATCACTATCATCATAACCATCATTATCATCATCATCATCATTTCAGCCCGGAATCACTCACTGCTGGGTATAGGCCTCCGCTTTCACTTCCCGGTTCTGTGCGTCTCTCATCTCGGTGTTTCCCGCGACTTTGACGATAGCGTCAATCCAGCGAGCTTTTGGACGGCCCTGGTTTCTTTGGCCGAACCTTGGCCACCATTCGGTCACAGCTTTACTCCAACGGCCATCTCTTCGTCTAGCTGGATGTCCTGCCCAACTCCACTTGAGGCGCATCGCCCTGTCCCCAACGTCGTAGACCTTTGACCGACGACAGATTTCGGTGTTACGCAATCGGTCTAATAGGGTTATGCCAAGCATGGCTCGCTCCATGGCCCTTTGTGTGACTCGTATGCGGTGGACAGTCTCCTTTGTGATGAGTGTCCATGTCTCGGTACCGTAGATCATTGCGACTCGTAAAGAAGCGAAGCGTAAAGTCGCAATATCAGATAAACACCACAATTTACAGCATCTTAACACAATTGCTTGCGTCTTATACACGATTAAAGTAACGCTATAGCATTGTTCTCCTGTAAAGACAGAGTCAGAAGGTAAAGAACCATATTATTAAGTATTTAGCAATAATATTCAGTGCACTGCCTTGTTGGTCTAGCGGTCGCAAGCGCTACTGTTGATGATGAAGTCTTGGGTTCGATTAACAGGTTGACAACGCCATCTCTAGCAGCGAGCGGCCTCCATGGTGTCTCAGAGTTCTGTAAAACGATAGCTTTTAAAGGAAAATTGAAAGCCTTTGCCAAGTAGTGTACAATTCTATGGGCACTGAAAATGTCAAAATTGACTTCCACGTCCACGTCCATGTAATGTATGAAAATAAAAGCGCGTCTTCTTGGATTTCCATACATTTTACACACACAGGGAATGTGTTGTCGTGATGCCGTGACATGAACATGGACGGCCAAGATAATATCATCACGTTAGAAATAACACAATGAATGGTTTAGCCATTTTACATAAGTGTGTTACGCAATTACCCCGCAGGACCTCAACAATCACGCTAGCAACCACTTGAACGACGAGGCAGTCACAGTTGAAGACACCTGTCTCACCGTTCGACATTAACGAAAAGCGACTAGAGATACCATAAAATAAAAAAAAACCCGAGAAACGACTTTTCGAGCAACGACCTACGAGTGCGCGACAACGACAAGCGATTACTCGCTGGTAACATACGTATCCAAGCGTGAGTCTCTCAGCGACTGTTCTGCCCGCGAAGCAATGGTCGCTGAGCGAGTACTCTCTTTGATAGCTCTTGTCGCTGCGACAAACCAGTACTCGCCGGCGGTGTGAACAGTCACCAATCAACGATAAATAATTATATGTATTTCTCACTTACACGGGACCTACAATCTATTGGTGGGTCGGTCGGTTCCCGTTTGCGTCGGAACAGGTGCTATAAGTGGTATTTCTGCAATTTTCTCTTCTCTGTATGTATGATTATGGAGTGCAATGAAGTTTGCGATCCTCTTTGAGAAGGACGGTCCACTGACCCACAACAACCAACTTTGCGTGTTGTTTATACTTTGAGAGCACAGGCAAGTAATTCACTGATGTGGTTACACTTAAAGTAATGGAATTCTAGATCTTCACGTCGAAACGTAATTGTTTTGAGATGAACGTTGCATGTTTCTGTAACAAGTTTTTGTGTTTGTATAAAGAATTTTTTGAAGTGAAAACTTCTTTAGCGGCGTTGTACACTTTTTTTGTAATGGGTAAAAAATGTTGAACTCGCGTCAGGACACGTGACCTGATCGAAAATTCGTAAGACGGATGGCCGTAGCCGGTACCGCGCGTGTTTGGTTTATAAGACGATTCACAAAATACACAAGTAATTCGCTCCCCCCACCGAATAACATGGTAATGTGGTACTACGACAGTTTTCGTTTTATTGCATATTCGGTGTCTAAAGCATTAATATTATCTTGTAATTTTTTTTTGTATTTTTTCTATGTATATTTATAAAAGTACAATAATTTCAATGGTACCGTAATGAACATAACAACATTATTCCCTTAAAATCTAAACACACTTTTTGCACGAATAATACCATAACATGTTATTACAGATCATGCAATCGTTAACTTTTTCGGTAAGCGACGATTACCATTATATTCGCGTAAGAAATGCATGCCTTTTTCCACGTAAAGTATAAAACAATTATATTTGTGTATTATTTTTGTTTACAATATAATAGAAACGGCTTATTCGATTTAGATGCGGTTTTCACTAATATATTGTAGTATGCTTCACTTAACATTTAGTGTTTATTTCATGTCAATCGGTTCATAAATAAAAAAGTTATGTCAATTTAAAGAATCACTGCGGACATTTTTAAGGTATACTATCAGAGTACGTACATGGACGCGCACTCTCGAGGCTAACTGATGAACAACGTTTGATATTTGATCTGGTGAGCGTTGATAGTACTTTGGAAGAAATGCTATTTGTAGATGCACCCGGTGGAACGGGTAAAACATTTCTTACGAAAGTTATTTTGGCGAAGGTACGAAGCCAAGGTAAAATCGCGCTTGCTGTCGCTTCATCAGGCATAGCAGCCACATTGTTGCCAGGTGGGAAAACTGCTCATACAATGTTCAAAATTCCGATCGATTTAGACCGCACAGAAAGCCCTGTTTGTAATATTTCAAGAAACAGCGATAAAGCTAAGGTTCTTCGTGATTGTAGCCTTATTATATGGGATGAGTCCACAATGGCCAATCGAAAAGCAATAAAAACAGTAGACAGAACGTTGCGTGATGTCAAGCAAAATGATCAACCCATGGATGGCTTACTATGCTTTTTTGTGGCGATTTTCGTCAGACTCTCCCTGTAATACCACGTGGAACAAGGGCTGTTGAAGTTAGAGCCTGCCTAAAGAGTTCTCGACTGTGGCATTACATTATACCTTTGCATTTGACATTAAATATGCGTGCGCAAATTAGAGGCAACGAAAATGCTCAAGAATTTTCAGATTTGCTACTTGAGATTGGTAACGGTGTGTTACCGCAGGAACAAGGAAAATTTGTTCTTAATGAAAACCTATGCAACATAGTTTCATCAATGCGAGACCTCATATCATCTGTGTATGGAAACGCAACGCAAATACCAACTTGCGAAAATTTCTGGCTTTGCGAAAGAGTTATTTTGACGCCACGAAACGACCAAGCAGCAACAATAAACGCTGAAATTTTGAGCTATGTTCCGGGGGATTATGTTGAGTATAATTATCTCCATTAACAGAGTCATGGAAGAAGGAAAATCTACAAGCTACCCAGTAGAATTTTTAGAATCCCTCAATCCTGGACTACCAGCACATAAAATAAAATTAAAAGTAGGCGTACCGATAATGCTTCTTAGAAATTTAAGCCCCCCAAAACTTAGCAATGGCACCAGTTTAAAAGTGACCAATTTACAAAGAAATCTGATAGAAGTAGAGATTTTAACAAGGTGTGGAAAAGGTAAAAGTGTTTTCATTCCTCGGATTCCTCTCATTCCAAACAATTTTCCATTTAGTTTTAAACGAGTCCAGTTTCCAGTCAGCCTATGTTTTGCGATGACAATTAATAAAGCCCAAGGTCAGACGCTGAAAGTTGTAGGTGTAGATCTAAGTATCAGCTGTTTCTCGCACGCTCAGTTGTATGTGGCTCTGTCACGGGTTAGCAATCCTAGGAGCCTGATGCTTTCATCCCCGATGGCCATACGTCAAATATCGTATACAGAGAAGCATTACTGTAAAGTAAATTTTTAGCTACCCAAACGACGGTATATGTAATTCAAAATATGCTGCCCGAAAAGTCACTATTCCACGCTGACGAAGTCGCGGGCACAGCTAGTTAATAAATAAAAGGACTGATTATGATAAATAATAAAACCTTTGTTTTATTTCATAAATTTTAATAAAACGCTATTATAAATTATCCAGTATTAATATCAACTTCCTCTATTATTGTTATTTTTCTGCCAAATCAAATAATAAATACTGGATTATTTAATAAAACATGTATTTGCAACATTATATTACTGTTAATCTTTTGACACCACACATCGACGAATATTACTGTAATGTAATATTACATTATACACTATCGCTTGGATTTCACACGAATAATATCGTAATATCATATTGCCGTTAGGTTTTTTGACACTGTATTACAACGAATAATACTATAATGCATTAATATTGACTACGATATTGTTGCGTTTACACGCGAATAATATGGTAATGATGCGTTGCATACTATACTTTTGCCATTTAATTTCAGTAACATTATTTTTGTGAATAACTTAATTTTATTAAAGTATTACAAAAAAATTATAATATAAATTAGATTGTAAAAAAATTAGCTTTGTTTTGACGTTTAAATGTCTACCTTACGATCTACCCGTGCCGAGATATACGCATAAAACAGTTTTTTATTTTTCCTGTAAAATTTTGATTTATCGATTACCATATTATTCGGTGGGGGGAGCGAATTGTTCAAGTTTTCACTTCTGTCGGCATTCCCGGAGTGCCACTGTTTTTTTTTATTACTTAGGTAATAAATAATTTATGAGAGTTTGAGAGATAATTACGTATAGATAAGCAAACAAATAAACTCCTCCAGACCAAATTTCTGCAACGGCGGTATCTCAGCAGTCTATTAGAATAAGATTAGTTATTATAGTGCACAAGTGTGTGCGTAGACACAGGTGCAATCTCTCTTCAGTCTCTTCTCCGATAAGACGGCAATGGATAAGATACGACCAGAGGCACTGGGGTATCACACCACCAACTTCCAAACTCTGGACTGTTACTCAGAAATTCCTAATGGAAAACCCAACAACATTAACTGTCCCGTTGGTCGCCAGGTCACAACCGCGACTGCTGAGTGCCCCGTTCTGGGTTAGATTCCCAGGTCGGTATGTTACACTTTATAGTAACGCAGAACCTCTTGACGCCGATGACTTGCACCACAGACTACAAAGGCGGAAACCGCACGAGGACGCGGCGCGGCGCGTCGGCGCCGGCCGTCCGTAGCATCCGCTCTGACGTCACAGCTTCGTCTCTAGGTGTTGAGACAGAAGAGGGCTATTCAGCCACTTATCTCATAAACATATAACATATTATCATGACTGTATTCCACGATGGGTTAGGCAGAGCTATAGATACCTATAGTACACCCACGTGTCGGCATTTATGTCTAAGGGTCGGTTCATATCTGATGGAAAATACGTCGGGCGTACAGTACCCGGCGATAAATATTGCACATCGACCTTTACCTTTTTTGTATTTTATACAAATAATATAAGTAATTATCAAAAGAAGCAAATCATAATTGTTTTAACAGCTCCTAATAGATACCGGACTTAGACACTTTTTAGTGAGAAAATTAAGGACTCCGTGCAACCGCCCGGTGCCTTCAATTTTGCTTCTTTGAGCATTTGCCTGGCTGACCCCCCCCCCCCCCCCTTGATCGGGCCCTGGGTCTCTGTATGTAAGGGATGGTCAGCCATCCACGAGGACCACGAGCCGACGGCGGCCAGCTCGGCCTTAGTCTTTTGATGACCCGTCTGGCTGTAATTACTACTTCACCACGAGCCCCTACACAAAAAATAACACCCACATCAATTATTTATTCGCAAACATGTTTCTCTCTAAAAATACATTTTATTTGACATTTGTCTCGACTCGACGATTCGACGTAACAGTAAATGTATACAAACTGGAAACGCTTAAGTAAATGTTTGACACATACGTTTCACAAAAATACTATGGCCTCGTAAAACAAATCCTAAAAGCGAATACGTGAGTATTACCCGTTTTGAGATGGCGCGGAAGGCATCTAGTCGATAAGAGCGGTGTATAGTGATGAGCGGGGCGATAAGCTGAGCGTTTTGTGTGATATTTAGAACTAGCTTCTACTCGCGATTTCGCGAATACGTGAGTGTTACCAGTTTTGAGATAGCATGAAAGGCATCCAGTCGATAAGAGAGGTGTATAGTGATGAGCGGGGCGATAAGCTGAGCGTTTTGTGTGTTATTTAGACTAGCTTCTTTTTTCTATTATGCAATTATGTTTAATTCCTAAGTAATAAGCCATCAGCCGGGCACAAATTCATACTCCGAGCTGCTACTAAGAAAATCCAAATGGAAAGCCCGGAAAATAATAATAAAAATAATATTTCGCCGGACCCGGGAATCGAATCCTGGACCTCATGTTCAGCATGATATTTCACAAGTAGTGACTGCCTATCTGATCTCCACAAACGAGTTACTAATACGATAGCCCTTGATTAGATTACCCGTAACGGCTGTCAAAGATCTACAAATGACAGCTGGAACCAACCAACGGCTTGACATGCTTTTCGAGACACGGAAGGGATTTGCGTCAAGAGACACACTCACTCTACAAGTCCCTCGTGTGTCAGGTCTCCATATGTAATGGATGTTCAATTGTTCACGCATCCGCAAAACGACCGCGGCAAGTGTACCTTACCTTACATTTCGTACCTTCGATCGACTCGTACGTTTGTTATCACTTACATAGCCATGAGCCCCCCAAACCACAAAATATATATAAAAAAAAAACACATTCACTATGTCCTCACCCCTAATACCAACCCGGGGCGATTATTCGAAATAACCACCAATTGCAAGTGGAAAAAGGAATGAAACAGCGATTTATTTCGGCGTATTGCTTGTCAGGTTACCTTTTACTATGCCTTCATGTGTAGGCGACGTGTAAATAAATAAATAATGGAACCATTAATTTATTGGCTGCTACTTTACAATTTGTACATTGCAGACTTTAGTTTAAGTGATTATTAAGTGACGTTGTGGATTATGCAAACTAGAGGCAATTTTTTACCGACTTCAAAAAAAAGAAGGTTATCAATTCGATACGTATGTATCTAATATTATTGGAACTGAATTATATTTTCAAATATGACAATCTATTAAGGCTTCCAAACAAATATACAAAATTTTATAGATGTATGTAGTATGTATGTATGCAACCAACGCTCAGTGTTACGTCAAAGTCCATATAAATAATTAGGTATGTCGTGTTTAAAAGGTGTAAGTTAGCTTAAACAAGTGATAAATACTGCTTTGTGGTAGTAAGGTATATGTTTTATGGTGTTATCGGGCGTGGAGCGTTTAGGGTAGCAACATATTATCAGGTCATTTTATTGTAAGATTTTTATTTTATGACCGCGGAACTTGGAGGTAAAAGTTACCTTAATTTTAAAGAAGTTCAGGACTAAGAAAAAAACATGTCTGAAATCGTCTTACTTTTTATGTTCTTATCGGGTGCGGAGCATGTCGGGAAGCATTATTTTTAAAGGGTCTCGATAAACAGAAAACAAAGTACAGATTGTCCTTCGGTTAGTGTGCCCAAGAACTCCACGACCTCATTCCACCGGCCTCCTTTTACCTTCGGACATCCAGACGCACTTCAAATTACCATCCCTGCCTAGTTGCTATTCCACCAATTCGCACTAAGCGTTTTTAAGTGTCCTTTATAATGCGCACAGCAAAAGAGTGGAACTCTCTACTTGCGTCTGTGTTTCCGAGCGCATACAACCCGAATCTCTTCAAAGTAACAGTGAACAGGTTTCTTCTGGGTAAGTTCACTCCATCGTCGACTTTGCCACTGTCCCCTTGACCTAGACTAGAGTCAAGAGCAAACCCATTTCAAATAAAAAAAGTTATTCTACAAGGGTTTTGTTTTTGACTTTTGAAGAACGGATCCTTTAAACACCTCAAAGTTAAGTCCTCAAATGAAATGAATTTGTTTATTCTGTAAATAGAATATCGAAATCACTTACACGCCATATTAGAAAAAAAAAGTTAAATGAGGTCGGCATTTCCTATCTGACTACTCTGAGAAGTAAGATCGAAACAATCTCAGAGGGCACAGTCTCTTTTAAAGTCCAGACATAATCTTGGCAAATCCTGTGAACATGTAGATTGATGTCTGAAATGATCTCTTGAGGAGATTCTCTCATATTTTGAGTGGACCTGCCGAGTCAGTGCAAGCATTTGTCGGTAATCTTGTAGCTCGACTCAGAACTTGAGGAGCTCAACGTCTCACAATAATTGTTGTTTGGGGTCTGTCTTTACAACTAAGTTTCTTGCAAGTAACTAGCCTACTCCCACCCTCCCACCCTACCAGTGCGCTTATTCTGTCTCAGGTAGGAACACTGCTGGGCGATGCCAGCACCTATTTATAGCAATCAAAGTTATAAAGATCAATTTGTGAATAGGAAAGGCAGTGGAGTGGATTTACTGTGGTATATTTTGGTAATAAAAATGTTGATGAAGTGCACTATCGCGTTAAATGCGCAAAACTTCTTAAGGGGTCATTGTACTCATCTTTATGAACAACTTTTATTATGGGACCCAAGCTGAACCCTACATGTATGCTACCATAACTCGTCAATATATACTAAACAGCAGGTTTTTTTTTGCGATTTCTAGTTTGGTTCCATAGGAAAAGCAAACATGTCGTAAACGGTACATAAGAGCCAATATACGAGGATTAAAAAAAAACTGGCACTCCGGTAGTGCCGACAGAAGTGAAAACTTGAACAATTACGAGTGTATTTTGTGAATCGTCTTATAAACAAAACACGCGTGTTAAGGTGTGTTCCTTATTTTATAGGGTTTTTTGCAAATCAGGTATGATGACCAAAGTGACTGGTTTATTCTTCTCGTGAAAGGAATTTATTCAGATTTACAAATAAGCACACAGGATAGACTTCAGTTCGTGGTGTTGGTCGCGGCAGTGGTAAGAGAAGCAAGCCCATGGAGCTCGTCGTCAGTTATATATCCGTGGTTCAGCGCCATCTCGTCGTTGTTGGATGAACTACGTAGTTAGTACGCGAAAGGCCCTCGTAGTTCTTCCCGATGTGCATAGATGGCGCTGTCCTCAACAACGCGCGTCTTTCGTTTTACGTCTTACGAATCTTACGATCAGGGTCACGTGACCTGACGCGAATTTAGAAGTTTTTACCCATTCCAAAAAAAGTACACAGCGCCGCTAAAGAAGTTTTCACTTCAAAAATGTCGATACTCTTTCTACAAAATCCGGCTTTTCTCCTTCCTCGGTCCATCTAGCTGGAAGTGTCACATTGTACGCTTGCCGATACTCGGTCTGCACTCGAGGACTCTTCTGCTCCAACGGCTATCGATCCTTCGACAAACATGGCCAGTCCAGTACCACTTCAGTTTGCTGAGTCTGCAAGCTGTCTAACTCCAGCTATAAGTCTAAGTCTAAGGCCGCGTTTACGACCTCGAGCGATGCGACTTGCGACGGGACTTGCGTCAAGCGTCATGCACGCGCGTCCCCTGTTCCCCTTCGTTGCTCCGCAAGGCGCCTCGCTGTGACTCGTGGTATGTTATGTGCTACACACGAGCGACACGCCATAATGCTAATATATGATCCAATTGTTGATTGAAATAAAAGGAATTGAATTGAATTGTAACACACTCAGTAGCAATGGCTTTTATTTTGACAGTTCAACAACATTCATTGCGTTATTTACATTGTTGAGTAGACAAATTTTTCGAACATATGAAGCAATGGATTAGCATTATCCTTCAAAATGATGCGTAGTGTGGTTGATAGTGTGTTACGCAATTCTTATTCAGGTTATTTCTTCATCAGCATACTTACATAAAACGTTATTGTCTAAACTAGGCATTTTCCATTCCAGACTAAAATGTAGGGCAAAATACAATTTGTGCTTCAATAGCATTAATAGGATTGTCCCTAACGATCGCTAGAAGACATTTCCCGTCCCTTCCAATTTCCTACTTAATTCTGTTTACAATTCCGTATTATTTCAATTACCTATTTATACCAATGTAATTCGGTTCTTTAATTCTGGTGTCCTAATGTTACACTTTTTTTACTTCTTCCGCGCGAAATTTCTTGTTGTAACATAAAATATGTAATAAAACTCTCGGCAATACTGTAGCTTTCCATTAGTGAAAGAATTTTTGGAATCGGGTCAGTGGTTCAGAAGATTACCACCTATTCACCTCTTTATAGTATTTATAGATTTGGGAAGTAATTGGTAAGTTTCATAAGTAGGTATGTGTGTGATGGCCCAAAACTTCTCCACTTCCACGGTGTCTTCGGTGGCAGCGGAGAGGTCACTTTGACTCGACTGCATATTTGAGACACAGAGGCAGGATAGAGCATAGTTTGCGACACACCTCCACATCCACACCCTACTGTCGTTCCGTCGAGGTAGGCCTACCTTACCAGGGTGGAGTTACATCTTCCCAGTGTTCAGAGACTTTTAAGTGGACCACATAAGGTAGAAAATCAGACCGACTATACCCGACTACACCCTGCAGAGAGATGTTCATTTTCCTCCTTTATATTTTACTTAGACATTGGAGCAACATTGGAGCTACTAACAGTTTGGGTTTTGATAGTCGGTCTGATTTGCTTGAGGGTAATATAGTATGGTATAGTAAATGAATATATACCCTCCTGATGGCTAACATAGCATAATAATAATCAGCCTATATAATGTTCCCACTGCTAGGGCGCAAGCTTCCTCTTTGTGAAAGGGAGTGGACCGTCACACGCGGGCCCAGTGCGGCTTGGCTAACAAAATAAACACGAATTCAATGGGGTTAAAAACTGAGAGTTCGTCATAGGTGGCAGCACTGTTCACCGTCTACAAGTCGCCATTGTTTTGTTTATGTTTACGTTTGTGTCGATTACAAATTTACACAACAAGCCCACAGTTTTCTGTCTTTGGCAAATACTCGTACGTGGGTGTATTTTTGCAGTCAACAGCGCAACACGGCACGGAGTATGTCAATTAATTATGCAAAAAAGATGTCATATATTATATTATGTACTTAATTTGTTTACAAAAAAATTATAGATAGTGGCAGCTAGCTGTCAAATTCTTAGACGCTGTTTATTAGCGACATCTGAAGTGAGCAACTGACAGTTTTTATCCCCATTATGTAGAAAGTTAGAAGTAACTTTTTTGCTTGTGTTTATTTTGGATTATTGCCTGGCTTTCCAAAGTTAGGTCGAAGAATGCCAAAACTTAGACAAATGGTGGAAAGTGTATCTACAAATAATTTCCTGTGTCATGAGAAACTTTATTTAAAATCAACGCAGACACTAATTTAATTTTACAAAAAATCATGTGAGCTTGGAAATAAATAGGTAATTGAGATATTTAAATATTACTTTGCTTAAAAACTCTTTTCTAATTGATACTGTCAAACCATTGTTGTGACAATCTGAGAAAATAAAAATATATTTTGCAGTAGGACATTCGTTATTCATTAGTATTTACATATTTTTTAAATTAATTATTGCTCTATGAGTATTTCAGAGCCCAGTAAACACACAAAAATACAAAATGAGAGTGCCAACAGTAATACTATTAAACAAGAAAACCCTGATTATGCCATTGATATGGATTTGGTCGAAAAAGAAACAGTTACACCAGGAGCAATAACTTTAGCTAAAAGCAAAGATTACCTGTGCGTTGATATGATAGAAAATAGCACAGAGCCTCCCACTGATAGAATAGAAGAAACAGAATCAGGAAGTGTAGTGAACGTTACAGAGTTGAGAGTGCATATAATAGGTTCTCCGAGGCCAAAGTTTACATTGAAGGGCATTTACGATAACATGGTTCGTTTTGGGAAGCCACCACAGACTTTGCGTCAAGAACAGGCAGCTCGACAACCGCAGCAAACAATAGTGGCGCAGTACAGTCAGTATAATCATAATAATCATTTATTTGTACATCATAAAAATTTATGATGATCAAGACCATAGTATGGTCTTGAGTTAATTTAATGGGATCTCACGTTACTTTAAATTCTCCAAGACTTTGTAATAACTTGATTTTAAAGTGTAAATTTTTTCTCAAATTAGTAAATAAAGTTCAAATTGAAAATGCGTGAGAATTGGAGGTAACTTCGTGATGTTTTTATCGAGAAAAATATATCATTAGGTATTTTAAGTTTGGCCTTGGTTTAGCGTTGCAGTCTTGTTTGTGCAAATCGAAAAAGTAAGACGGAGCATGTAGCTGGGCCAAAATAAAAATGTTGTCAAAATCGGCAATCGGCATCGGCTAACTAGCCGATGGCCGTTATTAGTAAGAGTAACCTAATTCTTCGGGATAAACAAGACGTGTGTTGTTATGATTGTTAAAATAACTATACACTTGTTTTGTCTTGTTTCAGGTTCTCAAAGTCAAGGCCCTCTTCAAGTCCAGGCCCAGGCCCAGGGTTATCCTCAAAATCCAGCGTATCCTCCCAGCCCACAATATGGACAAGGATATCCTTCCAGTCCAGGATATGGACAAGGATATCCTCAACAACAAGGGTATGGTCAAGGAGGAGGGTATCCTCAACAACAGGGATACCCTCAACAACACAGTTACCCAGGACAAGGAGGATATCCTGGGCAAGACTTAATGCGAGGGCCGCCGTTAGAATACAATCCTGAATCTCGAAACTCTTTTGTCAGACTAGTCATGTGTTTAGTGCTTGTAATGTTAATGGCCACTGGTTTCTTCATATTTATTGTTTATACAAAGTAAGTAATGTCTTTCTTTCACTCTCTATCGCTTTGTCTATTCAGCCATTTTGATATTTTTTCTCGGGCTTTTGGATTTCAACTTATCTTGTTTTTTTTGACGTTTCCCCACACTATACACCACACTATACTCCCCACACTTCACATACACAAACAGCAGAACAACTACCTGTAAGAAAAACAAATATTTGTTCCGTGCGGGAATCGAACCCGCGACACGCAGCGCAGCAGTCGATATAATTAAAACTGAACGCGTTCTGTACATCTAAACCGGGTTCAAGAGGTCGGACAACCAGTCTTACCAAGGGGTATCGTATAACCCAGTAACTGGGTTGTGGAGGTCAGATAGGTAGTCGCTCCATGCAAAATACTGGTATTCAGCTGCATCCGGTAAGACTGTAGCCGACCCCGACATAGTTGGGAAAAGTCTAGGCAGATGAAGTTCAAGAGCTGTCAGTGTCAAAATTGTTCTGGGATATTGACACTGACAGCCCTTGAACGCGGTTTAGAAGTCATAATGGAGTTCAGTTTCTTTGGTGAAATCTGCACTTAGTAATCACTTACCACCACCACCACCACTACCACTTCTTAAGGATATAAGATTTTTATTTATAAATCTATTTATTTCAGCCCCGGTTTGAGAATATTTTTCATACAATCTGGATGGCTGATTATGATACCTGCATTGTAAGTTCGTTTTGAAGTAATGCTATGCTTATGTTACAGCACTTGGTCATCCTCCGGAATTCGATTGCCTATGTAATTCGGGCAAACGACCTAGTTTAAATGAACGGGGTCGAGTACGCCCGTCTACGGACAATCTAGTCCAGCTTCATCGTTTCGGTTACCCGACGCCAGAATTCCTTTCACTTCTATGCTTCGCCAGTTGTCACAATGAGTAGTTCTGCTCGACTGCATTCAAACTATCCGTAGGCTTTAGCTCGAATTCCAGTGCGATGACCAGTGTAATTAATGCATCGGTTGCCCTAATGAGAACAATCGTGGTCCAGTGGTAACGGTCCTGACTGACGAAAAAAAAACACTGGCACTCCGGTAGTGCCGACAGAAGTGAAAACTTGAACAATTACGAGTGTATTTTGTGAATCGTCTTATAAACAAAACACGCGTGTTAAGGTGTGTTCCTTATTTTATAGGGTTTTTTGCAAATCAGGTATGATGACCAAAGTGACTGGTTTATTCTTCTCGTGAAAGGAATTTATTCAGATTTACAAATAAGCACACAGGATAGACTTCAGTTCGTGGTGTTGGTCGCGGCAGTGCTTCGTTAATCATTTCTAAAGTGGTAACTAGATAAACTAATAAGGAGCCTGTATGAAATTTTACACAATGTTACCTTTGTTCGATTACCATAATGTTTGCAGAGGCGTATTAGAAGAGGACGTAGATGGTACGATTGATATTAGTTACATTTTTACATACTATTGGCCTTGTACATAAAATGTATTTGAGCTCGTCGTCAGTTATATATCCGTGGTTCAGCGCCATCTCGTCGTTGTTAGATGAACTACGTAGTTAGTACGCGAGGCCCTCGTAGTTCTTCCCGATGTGCATAGATGGCGCTGTCTTACGTTTTACGTCTTACGAATTTTCGATCAGGGTCACGTGACCTGACGCGAGCTTAGAAGTTTTTACCCATTCCAAAAAAAGTACACAGCGCCGCTAAAGAAGTTTTCACTTCAAAAAAATATATAAAAAAGGGGTCGAGGTCCCACGACCTCGACCCCTTTTTTTTATATTTTTTTTACCAACCCACACTGGGCCTGCGTGATGGATTACGGCCCATATCCCCCTCACACAGACGAGGCCTGTGTCCCAGCAGTGGGAACGTTATAGGCTGATAATGCTTGTGATGTGTCCCGAATTCGACTAGTCATTTTGCTCAAGACCAAGTGTAAGTGCGCCTTTATCATCGTCGGACGGCGATTCTGTCAGTCGGTGAGAGTTCAAAAAGCGACTAAATGGCTGACCACCGATTCTAGAAGAACGATGTCTGCTAAGGCCCTATTTTAATTTTCAGGGTACTCTTGATTGCTGCACAGTGCTGTTTGATGGCCTCTCCGTGCGCTAGGGTACCTCCGGGCAATTTTGTCTGTTTAATTATAGCGGTAAGTCAAACTGGATAGCTTCGTTAACGACAAACATGACACGAGTCGACACGACGTGATGATTCACGCGACGGGGTATTCTTCGCGTGAATCATCACGTTCGTGTCGACTCGTGTACGTCAATTTCGTCATTAGTTTTCAAAGCATGGGAAGGTACTCGTGCGATATTACTTGAAAGTACAGAGTCTTAGCAATGTTTTTGTTTTTGCAGTGAAGCTTCTTAGGCAGTTGTTCGATAATTGGACGAGAATTGAAAGTGAAATTTCAAGGACGCGTCACGTTTAGGCACATTTCATTACATGAGAGAGAAGAAAGATATTTATAACTCTCTCTCTCTCTCACACTAAATTTCTCTTATTCTTTTTTTATTTTATAGAATTTTCGTAATTCGAGGACAAATAAACGCGCCCTTAACAACTCGACTACTTTTCAGGTGGCCGCAATGAGTATAATAGCTGCAAGAATTACAGCTTTCTATAGAACTGAAATTATAATGTATGCACTCATTGCTACTACGATAGTGGTGATGGTTTGCATTGCGCTTTCTTTTTCAAAAGTAAGTCACTCCTTTCTATTGCTTCTACTGACCCCAGTATTCTAAAGGTGCTGATAAACTTAAGCCTACGGTTACCTAGAAAAGCGGTGACCACACTTAACGGCCGCAGTGACAGCTGTCATGAAAATGATGACAGCGGCAAAGATTTAAATCGTTAGATACGCCAAAAACGCGTCTAAAGATAGTCGCGTTACTGTTTCATTTTTACACCTCTGAGATACAATGACGCAGTGACTTGATTGTCATGAAAAAGGTTATATAATCATGTGTGGGCTCACTTTCTTCTCAATATGGACACATTCTCGCGTGACTAAGTACGGTGAGGGAAAATCTAGTGATTTAAATCTTGGGTATCATTATATTGTTACCTGTAGTTCCTACACTGACCAATTTACATTTTACATTTCAGTTCGATTTTACAAGTTACATGCTTTACATCGTCGGTATAGCTACAGCGTTTAGTGTTATCGTCCTGATTATTCTCATCGTTACTATGATCTCGGGAACTATGATGAAGCCCCTGCTGATAGGTATTCTGATTGTAGGAACCATTATACAAGTTGTGGTAAGTTTAACTTTTATTGTTTCATTAATTATAGAAGTAAGATGTTTCAAGATTGATCACGGTGTCACCTTACCAGGTAAAAAAAAGGGGTTTCAAGATTTTTTAGGGAGCCGCCAGCATAACTACTGTCGCGTCATTGTTTTTTTTTTTTTCAAAATTGGGTCCAAGCTTGATACCTATATAAATCAATAGCTATCAATAGACATTAGTGCAAACCCCGTAAGCGCGACGCGAATCGCGCGCGACACAAAGGTTGCGCGACTTGCGGTGCCTTTGTGTCGCGCGAGATTTTATCGCGTGTCGCGCCTGTTTGAAGGAGCCTTTACGTTTCCGAGATATTAACGTTCAAAGTTGATCACGTGACATCCATTTTTTTATTTCTTTAGTTCATTGATGTCAAGATTTATATAGGTTTCAAGCGTGGCCGCCATTTTACAAAAATATAACAATGGAGGACAGGTCACAGGTGCCACCGATCTTCAAAGCCCTTTAGTGACTTCGGGCAACGTTTAAAGGCTCCTACAAACAGGCGCTACACGTGATATAATCGCGCGCGACACAAAGGCACCGCTCGATGCGCGACTTGCGGTGCGTGTCGCGCGCGATTTTATCGCGTGTCGCGCCTGTTTGAAGGAGCCTTAATACGTTACTCGAAGTCACTAAAATTACTTCTGTATCGTGAGTAAGTTTTTAGTCATACACGGAGATTTAGAATTACTTTAAGGTCATAGAAGTTTAGGTATAAGATATACAAATAATATAAGCTATATGTCATTATTATTTAATATAATAAAGCTGAAGTGTTTGTTAGTTTGAACTTATAAATCTCTGGAACTAGGTACCAGTCGGACTTGGAAAAGTATTTTTGCATTTGCTAGCCCACTTTAAATAACACTGAACGTTTCTTTACCATCACAAGGAACGACCGTCCGTTCCCTAAATTTCTATAGTACGACCACGGTCAAAGGTTCCATCGTTTTTCGGAAGAATTGAAATCTGACTTGAACCGAAGTTTCGTGCGCACCCTTAACAGATCATTTATTTGCAATTTTGAGCACTCGATTGGTTCTTTATTTACGTAAAAGAAAGTTTTTACTTTATTCTTCGTGTTAAATCGACCAGTCTAGAATCAGTCTGTAATCTTCCCATTAGGACACAGGCCTCCTCTCTGTAAGATGGAGTGGGCCATAATCCACCATGCGGGCCCAGTTCAGGTTGGTCGACCAGTCCAACTAAAAGTTATTAATATAATTACTAAATTGTTGCAAGAATTAGGTAGGTGTCTATTCGAAGGCAGAATTGACATTTCTTTCATACTGCCCTAGTTTATACTGCTTGGGTTAGGAGCCATGTGGGTTTTTTCCATGTTCCCTATGCGACTTTCAGTTACTTAGTAATCTTATATTGCTATACTATATACAGATGGAACTCAGAGATGACAAAGGAGTTGGTGTGTATGAAATTGTCAACAACTATCATGCACATATTGAGCTTGACTCCGATTAAAGATGTTGAAAAGGATAAACACAGTTAAATCATAACGGACCTTATATTTTCCGAAACTAATATTATGACACGATGAAATATCAATGCACCCGAAATCTGGTAGTTAAAATAAAAACTTATTCGTAAATTATGGTGAATGGAACATTTTTATCCTAAATTTTTGTTTCAATTAAAGAATTAATTAATTAAAAAACTTAAAATTGTTTTGGTTTTTTTCCTCTCCAAAAGATGCTTGTTTTCCAATTTTGGTAAAAGACGTATGAGGTAAATTAGTGGACTAACTCAGCCCTTACCTGATTCTGGTGATAATGGTCGCTCTTACGTCAGACATTGGTCGTCGTCGGTAAAGTAAATATTGTTCACCGACGACATTGGTTGCCAAGAGTGGCCTAGAGGTCCAGAGCAGATTTGAAGTGTGGAGGGACAGACTGGAGTATGGTGGTGTATGGTGAAGTGATGTGTGGTTTGAGCAGTACCAAAGCAGAGTGTGATTTCGGTGGTCTCTTCAGTCCTGTGCCCATCTCTCTCAGAGCACCCTTACCAATCTGCTCCAATTTCCGGTACCTCGGGTCGCTTGTTTAAACAAGCGACCCGCGATCCCCTTGAGGGGATGACGTAATAGACCATGACGTAACGCACCGGATCAACTCAGGATAGATGAAATGGTGACAGGTCACAGGAACAACTTACAACCCACGGATGCCCCTCAAGTTAACGGTGAAAATCTACAAGTCCGTGATAAATCCTTTCCTGCATAAGTCGGAATGCTGGACCATGAAGAAAACTAATGAGAAAAAACCTAAAGAAGAGATGAAAAAGTTGAGATGGATGTGTGAAGTGACACGACTGAATAAAGTAATAAACGAGTAGGTATATTAGGGGAAGTTTGAAAGTCGCGCCAGCTATAGAAACGTTGAAATGGAACCGTTGGTCTTGGTATGTGGTGAGAAGGGATGAAACGCGTGTAACCAAAAGAGTGATGAAAATAAATGTCGATAAATGGATAGGGAGAGGAAGACCCACAGAATTGTTTGAAATTAGTTGTAAGTTAGCTACCTGGATAATACCTATATAGAACAAAAGCCTAGTGATGCCCTGGTGAAGGCCGCCGGCATCCGCTGGATGCGAAAAGCACAGAACCGGGCGAAGTGGCGGTGCTTGGGGGAGGCCTGTGTCTAGCAGTTGACATCTTTCTGCTAAAATGATGATGAGACCAATTAGGTGGTGCGGCTATACGTACATTGGGTAGGTACCTGCTAAACGTCAGTTGGTCTATCTATCATAAAATTTCGACGATTACACCAATATTACCAGTTCTATCTGGTAATCTTGGTGTGATAGTTCCCTCTCAAAACAAAGAATCGCGGTTTGAGTGCGGACTAAAGGCTCATATTTATTTCCAGTTACTCACAATGGAACTCCAAATGGTGCTAGGTGGTGGAGCAGTAGAGATAAGTGAATCTGACTACGCCATAGCAGCATTTATGATCTACACATCTATAGTTGATTTATTCATAAAAATGGTGCAATTGATGGGACTAACACAAAACTAACAATTCAGCTGCATATGCAGTAAGGATTAAGGCAGTTGAGTTATATAGCTACAACTAGGTTAGTATACTTTGCATATTTTCACAGTATTATGTCTTATGGCGTTCTGATGTGGGGATCGGCAGCTGACGTAAATTCAAATTTTACATTACAAAAGAGAGCAATCCGCGTGATCTATGAGTCTTCGTGATTCCCTTAGAAATAAATTTAAAAAAATCGATATGCTAACTCTGCCTTCGCCATATATCTTAGAAAGCATTTTGTATGTTCGCAAGTACTTCGGACTTTTCAAAATTTAGCGATTTTACACGCAGTACCTAAACATGATATTGTAATACCTAAATTTAAATTAACTGAAACGAGCAAGACATTTCTTATAAATAATATATGCGTTTTTAACAAGTTGCCAAGGTGCAAGTCGGTAACGGAAAGGAATTAGGCTATGGAAAGTTTCAAACTCATAGGTAGTCCCTATAGAAAAAGTGTATTTATTACAAAGTTGAAGATTATCTTGAAGACAAGGATGTTTAGCAATAATACCCTTTGTACACATGACTTCCCTGGTACCGACGCCAGCACATCAAGCTACCCGAAACTGTGAAATTTTTCCAATCAACTTTGAATCTTATACCGATACAGTTGAAAATCTATTGAAGAAATATGACAGATTGTAGTAGCTTGATGTGCTGGCGTCTGTACATCATTAACGGCATAGTTATGCAAATATCTATTAACTACTCCTAAAATTACGATGATTATTAAAAAAAAAAAAATTATGAGACAAAAACTTGACATTACGAGTATAATGTATATTATTCTACCTACAACTCTTCATTAGTGGCTTTTATGGACATTTTATCCATTCCAGATTTGTTACAGTTGTAATGACAATCATGTGATTTGGTTTAAATTGTTTTATTTTTTTAGTTTACATTTCTTTTCTATCGATTTTCTTCTATTTCGTAAATGTGAGAACGTGTAAGCCTTGTAGACTCATCGATATTTTGATTTGATTTGCTGGCCATTTCCTATTTTTTATGTACCTGGTACCTAATTGTTGACCTAGACTGTCCCATATACCTATTAACACTGTAATTTGAAAACAAATATAAAAGCCAATTATTTTTAAAAGAGTATTCGTAGAGTTTCTTGCAATTGGAATCGTGACGAGTTTCTAACGTTTCATAAGTGCCAATGTTGGTTTATGTAAAATAAAATATTTTAATTTTAACTGACAGCTCGAGCGAAGTGCTTTTTGTCATTCAAATTGTAAATAGAAACGTATTTTAAACTTCGGACATAAAGTTTCTTTTGTATTAGGTACCAATGGACGTGTGTAAAGAAGGGCCTTGAAAGGAAGAACACTGTGACTTGTCTCTTGAGGGTCCTTCTCGCACAATGTGGAATTGTTCATAAACCAACTGAATTATGCTCTGTTCTAAAAGTCATAATCTGCTTTGCCTTTTCCCAACTATGTTGTTGTCGGCTTCCAGTCTAAACGGATGCAGTTGAAAACCAGTATTTTACACGGAGCGACTGTCTATCTGACCTCTATAACCCATGTACTGGGTAATACGATACCTCTTGGTAAGACTGGTTGTCAGACTTTCGGGCTTCTGATGACCCGTAACGACTGTCAAAGATCCAAGAATGATAGCCGGTACGAACGGCTTTGTGCTTTTCGAGGCCCGGAGGGGTCTCGGTATGTAAAGATGGTCACCCATCCACGGACTGACCTTGGCAAGCGTAGCTTAACTTAATCGATAAACCCGTGCGGCTGTAATTACTTAGCCATGAGCTCCTTGGTCTGTTCCAAAAGTATCTGATAAAAATGTAAACAAAGGGATCAAAAAACCTGTTGATGCCACTTACAAATTGAGTACTTTGATTTGGTTATTTATATACTTAGACTCGAAATTCAAAAAGTAGATTTACTCCTCAAAAATGTTTTTCATTTGACAATAATTGAGGGTAATTTTATAACCTCAATTCTAGGCGATGATTTTTCAATAACAATTTAATCATATTTTTTAAACCATAATTTTATTATTGTTAGAAAAAAAGTGATGAGTGGCGTACGTTACAATGAGCTCTTCTGTAAACAGCGATCTTTTACACAATGTTCTCAGTTTGATGTACAGAATGCGTAGGGTAGACGACTATTTTGTAATGGGTATTTTTACAACCTGCTGTACGTAGAATATGTAGGTATAGATACTCTGACGAATAAAATAATAAAATCTTCTTGATGATTTTATCTTTGTCCTTTTTGATTGATACAAACAACTTTTTTTTGACAATAGTGTCAACGTTGTTGACAATTTATGTCATTGTTGAGATGTTGAGGTTGAGACCCAAAGATATAAAGTGAGATCGATGTTTTAGAGCTATTTTTAAACAATACAAGCAACAAATCGTTATGCGTATACTGCGTGACAAATTGAAGAAATAAAATGATCCCTGATACACTAAATCCAGAAATCCATATAACCACAATTGAACTACAAAATGAAATCAATAGCACAGAAATTAAAAAACCTGACAATAAAAGTTTAACCTCTGTAGAAATTCGTGAAATACTTAAACAAGAAAATGCAGTGCACCATGAAAGCAATGCTGAAATCATTAACGTTAAAAATGTGGATACAGCTGTTTCGAATGTGCAAGGACATGGAATCAATGCTGCAGTAACAAACATATACAGAATGGAGAAAGGGGAAACAAATTTCAGAAAAGTGTTTCGACGTTATCCTAAAAGCAATAAACGAGGAATTTACCCAAAACATTACTGGGTGCAATTTAATCGTAAGCTCGCTTGTAAATATAAGCTTGTAAGATAAGATGAGATCGTTCTTTGTGAGCGACGACTCAATAGCCAAGAAAGTATAGTACAGCCTTCGGATATTTACTGACGACGGTCACAAAGCCAATACTGACCCTTTGGTCTCGTGGTCGCACGAAAGTGAGGTACTGGGTGCGATTCTCAGCTCGGGCAGTGTTATTGGGTTTTCCATTAGAAATTTCTTAGTAGCAGCCCGGAGTTTGGAAGTTGGCGGTTCTTTTCTTTTTTTTTTTATTGTTTATTAATTAAGGAACTAAACAAAATACAAACATTAAACATCACAAAAACCTCAGTAGGTTTGTCCGGATGTTGAAACACTTTAAGCAATCTTAAAAACTAACTTAAAACTTAGTTATTATACTCGTAACACATTGTTTATAAAAAAAATTGTGAGGTAGTTAGTAAATAAACGACAACCATAATGAACAAAAAAAAAAAAAACGACGAAGACGCTAATCACTTCATTAGGTACCTATGTCATATACACAGTATGATGCATTTTCAAAGAGAATCAAAGAATTTTTGCATTTTTTTTTTTTTGTTTTGTTTTTTTTTTGAATTTTTTTTTTGCCACGTACATCAGAAAGCACGTTAAGCCGTTGGTCCACGACGCGACCGATCTATGATGATAGGTCGGTCGTGTCGAGACTGTCACCAACTATAAAGTCGCCCTATAATTTTGTTTCATTTCATATCACTAATTTCGTAATGTCATTTTGGTTTTAACGTTTACTTTTTAGTTGCAGCTGGAATGCCTGAGGGCTCATCACCAATGTCCTATGATTCAGGTAGAAACTCATTTGTTGCAGTTGTTTTTACTATAACGCTTGTCATGCTTCTCATAACGGCTTGCGTTGTTGGATCCATATACTTTTCGTAAGTACACCAAAATATTCACTGAGTCTTTATTAGAGTAGCCAAGGATGGCAACGGGTACCTATTATGAGGCCAACGCCATCTGTTTCTCCTTCATTTGATACCTGGTTGTCACCATCGATCGTCGGCTCACAATGGGGCCACACGTCCGCAGGATCGCCGCATGGGGTAGGGTCGCCCGCAACCTGCTCAAACCAATGCTCTCGTCCCGCATCTCGGCGTGCGTCGAGTTGGGTGTGTACAAGCTGTACGTACGCCCGATTTTGACGTACGCTCCACGTTCACGTTCCCACTTCTGGAACACTGGCCTCCTCTTGGTGAGAGGGAGTGGGCCGTAATCCACCTCGCAGGTCCAGTGCGTGTTGTTAGATGTCACATGTCTTAGAATTTTTGGGTTGTAGGACATGCCGGTTTCCTCACGATGTTTTCCTTCACCGTTTTGAGAGCAGTAGTGATGAAATAATTTACACAAAGTAAAGCGCCTGTCTGGGTTCGAATCTGCGACCTATCTACTCGTAAGTCGCGGTCGTTACCAACCACTGGGCTACCACTGCTCACATTTTGTATGTTAGGGTTAAGGGTTAAATCTTCGGAACAACTGATCCGATTCCGGGAATTATTTTACTGGTCGAAAGCTACGCTATTGCCGATTGCTAAAGAATATGTTTTATGTTAAAATACGCGGACGCAGTCGCGGGCAGAAGCTAGTAAGTAATAACTGTTTTGAGAAGTCATACAATTTGTTAAAGCTTCCTTTTCTGTATTATCAAGAATTTGTTTTTAGCTCAATAGCAGTATTGTTATATCTAAATTTTCTTATTCTATGCTCATTTCTATAATAATGATTTTATTTACAGAGATGATATGCGGGAATATTTCAGATATGACGGAAAGCTTTTTTTGATTATTGGAATGTAAGTATAAAAAAAAAACGGGCAAGAGCGAGTCGAACTCGCGCACCGAGGGTTCCGTACTATCATTTATGTTTTTAAATTTTCATCGGCGAGGCCTATATTCGTCAAAGAATTTTTTCAACGCCACTCTTGACTGATAATGAAACTTTTACAAACAACCCCCCCCCCCCCTTATACAAATAAACGATTATTAAACGATAAACGATTATTAAATGATAAACGATTATTAAACGATAAACGAATGTAGCTTTTGTTGATGATTTCTGAAAAAGTGTGCTGTTTAGAGTCTTCGTTTTAATCACATAGAATAATTTCAGATTTTTCTCTTTGCAAACTTCGGAGATAAGGGGAGGAACGGTATTTTTTTACATTTCTCATCAAAAGTCGAAAACTATGCGGTCTAAAAAAAAAAGATAAAATGTTTGAGAATGTGCGAACTGCGCTATTTTATATGATACCCCACATGCCTGCTGCTTTTTCAGTCCCTGTTGCAAAAAATATACATATATTTTTATTTCTTTCTTATTTGCAAAATAGTTGGGCAAACGTTTAAGCATTAGTAGTTTTTGAGATATTCAGCTGTTACAGACAGACAGACAGATAGACTGAGTCTCACCATAAGAGGGGCTCGTGGCTAAATAATAACAGCCGCGTGGGTCAATGTTCAAAGTTAAGTAACGCTTACCAAGGTCGGTCCGCCGATGGGTGACCATCGATAACATACCGAGACTCCTCCGTGACTCGGAAAAGTACGTTAAGCAGTTGGTCCCAGCCGTCATTCGTAGAGATTTGACATTCGTTAAGGGTAGTCCGAAGTCCAAAAGTCTGACAACCAGTCTTGCCAAAGGATATCGTGTTACCCATTAACTGGGTTGTGGAGGTCAGATAGGCAGTCGCTCCATGTAAAATAGTGGTATCCAGCTCCAGATGAAGGCAAGCAGTGTAATACAGGTCGTTTTGGCGTTGGATGGCCGAGGCCTATGTCCAGCAGTTGACGTTTTTCAGCTGAGGTGATGATGAAGATCACAATAAAGTTATAGAGGCATGGAGGAACAGGGTGTAAAGTTCACTCAACCTCCATAGAAAAGGGAGGATCCTCCGACCAGAGGGTGTTGTGTCTGGTGGGCAACTGCCCGACGATTGATATCGATACGTTGTATATATATGCTAGTTGTGCGGTAAACTCTGCTTGCGCGATGCAGGATTTTGCGTGACGAAACTACCAACAAGTTATTTCAGAATCTTTAAAACATAACATCGTTTTTATTTTAGAGGCGGAATGATAATTCTGAATTATGCCATGATGTGTAGCACATGTGCGCGGATGCTACCTTGCAATATCATAGTATTAATATTAACGGTAAGTTAAAGGTCGCAAGTTTTATACATTTTACTAGTAATCTGGATTTCATATCACCCTCGGCAGCGGGCAGACAAAATTAAAAGACTATATATCTCGTCTTAGTAGTATAATCAGCCTAAATATTCTCACCGCTGGGACAGAAAGGAAGGAAGGAAGTGGGCTGTAATCCACCACGTTAGCCCAGTGCGGTGGTACATGTCACGTCTTCGAATTTTTAGTTCTAGGACATGCCGGTTTCCGCACGATGTTTTCCTTCACCGTTTTGAGAGCAGCGGTAATGAAATTATTTACATTTAGCACGTTAAGCAGTCGATCATTCCTAGATCTTTAACTGACTAGTCAAGAAACTCGAAATTTTGGCAACCGGTTTTAACAAGTCTTTAAGGAAGTCAGATGCTCCATTTGAAAACATATTATGGTATTCAGCTGGATCCGGTTAGACTGGAAGCCGACATCGACAATGTAGGGAAAAGGTTTAGCAGATAATGATGTTGTAACCTTTGCTGATGGAAGCTTTCAAATATCCCACTGCTGAAACGCAGGCCGCCAAGGGGAGTTGTAGTTGTTTGGTAGATGTCACATGTCTTAGAATTTCTGGTTCGAGGATATGCCGGTTTTGTCACGATGTTTTCCTTAATCGTTTTGAGAGAAGTGGCGATGAAATTATTTACGTAAAGTAAAACACCTGTCTGGGTTCGAAACCACGGCCTTATAACACGTAAGTTGGGGCGACCACTGCTCGGGTCCATAACTGTATAATTATTGTACATAATATATATTATTGCTCATTAATAAATCTTGTCTTGTTTTTAGGTATTTTTCATGAGCCTGATTGCAGCGTACATAACAGCTTTATACAGAACCGATATCATATTTTTTGCACTGGTCGCAACGTCGATCACGGTTTTAGTGTGCTTGCTTTTGGCCTTGACAAGTGTAAGTATATTTCGAAAAACCACCGACTTATAAAATTCTCCTTCAACAAGAACTGGTCCTTAGCAGCGTTAAGCAGATAGAAGTGGAAAGAGAGTAGGACGGCATATGCCCTGCATACTAGATATATAAATTCAGGTTTAGAAAATTAGTTTAATAACATCAGAATTTCACAATTGTAATGTGCGCTAGATCGCCAGATCTATTCTGTAAAAAACTCACCGAGAAAATGTATGTGAAGCTAGATAAAAATGTGAGCTAGAAAAAAATGCCGTAAAAACTTGGGTGAGGTCAGCTGTCATTGCTCGTGACGCTAGGGATTGACACTGTTAACAGCTCATGATGATGAGCTATAAGCTACATGAGTATCTTCATATTGTTTTTTTTTTGAGTCCCTTGTTATTTTTATTCGTTCAGACGTTACCGCGAGGTGCCGCGTATCAGAACGTGCGCTGAGATACATCAATAAAAATGAAATTCTGTTAAAACTTGAGAACGGCTGGACTAACTGCACTTGATTAGTTTTCAATCTGCTTAAATACACATGATTACGTCTCTGCGCATCGGTCGCTTCTAAAGTTGTTGCCCATACGCCAGCGTAGAGCAAAGGGCGCTGACCACATTGTTTTAATTTCTTGACTCTCCCACTTCGCCTAGAAATCTACCCTCCACTTTAAGTACATTTGCTTAGTGGTGCTCATTATTTTTTCTTTTCTTCCAACAGTTTGATTTCACACAGTTCTTGTTGTATATCATTGCAATCTCCGTAGCATTCGGTGCGCTGGTCCTCATAGTCTGCATCGTGTCGTTAACCTCAGATATCAGTTACAAACCTCTGCACTTGGGTATACTCTTCGTTGGAACAATCCTCAACGTTATCGTGAGTAATTTTTGGAATTCCTTGTTTTTATAGTAGCTACACTTGAAAGCAGAATCTATGCATAGCAAAACAATTATCAAAGCTGAACAACTTTCTTCATGGGACCTACATCGTAATAGGACAGTTGTCTTGCCCTAATACCCGATATTATTTTTAGATTCTAATAATGCAACTGCAGATGATACTTGGCGGTAGAGCCGTTGAAATCAGTGAGGATGACTGGGCGTTAGCTGCTTACATGCTGTACACCTCTATCGTCGATATATTTTTGAAACTTGTACAATTGTTGGGTGCCGTCATGGACGACTAATTGGATTTGCAAAGATGTATGTTAAGTTTTATAAAGTCGATCGCCAACAAGATTTGTGTAGATATTTTTTGTCTTTCATTTGCATTTTATAGCATTACGATCAATGATATTTATAGGGGCTTGTGGTTATGTAATAACAGCCACACGGGTCGATCGATCAGGTTAAGCTACGCTTGCCGCGGTTGGTCCGTGGATGGGTGACCATCTTTACATATCAAGCACCCCTCCGTGTCTCGGAAAGCGTTAAGCCGTTGGTCCCGGCTGCCATTTGTGGATCTTTGGTAGTCGATACGGGTCGTCAGAGAGGAGGAGGAGAGAAATAATAACCACGTAAATTGTCAATATGAAAAAAAGCATATTTAATTACAAAAGAAAGTAAGGTAGGTAGGTCTATAATTTCAAAAAATCCTTAATTCCCTTGGGAGTAGCACAGTACCGTTCTGTCTCAGCCTGGTGTGACGAAGACCGCAGCGGGTGACCCAAACTGCAGACGCCAGGAATGGTGACAGTGGGTGGATGGTTTAGCCAGATCTGTAATGAGCTCGACGCGGCCACGCAGGTAAAATATGTACCCGGTGCGGAGCTCAATGATAGATTCGCAGGAAAGAGTTCGGAAATCAAAATAACTGTGAAAGGAGCACTTTTCAGACAGTCTGATGGCATCTAATCTGAAAGTGAACTAAAATTACTGCCACCAACTGCATGAAAGTGTAATGAACTGTTTAGTTGCTGTCAGGGTTTTTTAAATTTTGAAGTTAAAACTTCTTTAAGCACTTTAGCCATTTTTTGAGATGGGAAAAACTATTGAACTCGCGCCACTGTTACTGTAATCGACACCGCTTCGGATGTGTTCGAGATGTAGGTACCTACTCGGTTTTAATGTATATCCGATATGTTAGTGATAGCAAAGTATTCTGTTAGTTTTGTTTTCACTTCTGTCGGCACTCCCAGAGTGCCACTGTTTTTTTTTATCGTAACTAATATGATAAATGCGAAAGTAAATTTGTTCATTTGTTTGTTTGTTACGCTTTCACGCTAAAACAGCTGAACGGATTTGGATAAAATTTATCAGATGGGTAGACCATGACCTGGGGAAGGACTAAGGCGCTCCACCCACTGCACCGCGCTCCGTCGCGTAGCGCGGGATGGCAGATTTTACCATTGTATGCAAGTATCTCTATATAGAAATTAGAGATGTTACGGATGTCGTTTTATCGGAACCGGAACCGGAATCGGAGGTTTTAAATTTGATTCATCGGAATCGGAACCGGATTCGGAACCGGAATCGGAGCCGGAACCGGGGTGGAAGTAGAAGAAAGATGTGTTAAGGGGCCTTTCCATAAAACATCTTTCTTCTACTTCTAACATCCACAAACAAAACAATAAACTGAGACTTCGAGCGCGAGCGTGTATAAAATAAATAAACATTACCCTGGCGACACGTGAAAACTTGTTTGTAGGCGCTCTAGTCACGTGTATCGCTGCGTTTCGAACTCCGGTCTAACTCCGATTCAAAATTATCGGAACCGAAATCGGAATCGGAGGTGTAAAATTAATCGGAAGTTCCGACTTTTCGGAATCGGAACCGAAGCTCCGTAACATCCCTAATAGAAATCACGCCTAGCACAACACACTGCCGACGCGGAAATGCGCGGGAAGGCGCCCTTGCGCAGTTTCTGCCAATCTGAGCGGGAGCGCGGGGCGTGCTGCGGGATATGACACACCGGCTCCGCAGTTTCGGGCGTGATTTGATACTGTAAAGACGTTTGCACGATGGATCTCGACGTAGACAACGAGGCCGTCGTAATCTGCATCACCGCGCGGGGGAGCAGATTACACCGCTAAGTAAGGCAGATCTGCGCCTCCGTCGCCGCGCGCGTAATCTGTCGCTCCGCGCACCGCGGCGGGACGCATCTTCAGTGGGTGAACCGCCATAGGCTACTTTTCATCCTGGATCGCAGACAACATCTAGTTACTAATAAAAACAAAACAAAAAGAAATCATTAGATTCCTAAAAAAATTGTATTACGAGCTCACCGCATTTCGAACGGACAAATTTTACAGGCCACAATTAAGTAGAGCGGTCCGGAAAACATCAGTCAACCGGCCTCGCAGCGGACACGGCCCGGATAACCGGGGAGTCCGCCGGATAACACGGCGAGAACGAATAATTTACCGCCCCGGTTGTAACTTGTACCTGGAGTTGTCTTTGAGGCACAGCCTCGCCTTGTAATTGTGTTCTCTTGTTATGTGTAAGCTTTTTATTATTAAACGTGTCTAGTGAATCTTATATTATACAGGAAAAAAATTATCAGTGCGCAAGATGCAACCATGAATTCAGCATTAGCTACGTCTAATGCTGAATTCATGGTAGAAAATTTTCGTCGATTATCAACAAAAAAAATCTGCTATTTCATAGAAAAGTGAAATTACCTACGCGGGCGGTCATGTTTGGGACAACTAATATTTTATTTATAATCGACGAAGAATTTGTCTCTTTATATATATATCATATTCCCATGAATATGATTATAAAGAGTTAACTACAGTTTGTGCGCTTGTTAATTATGTTTCCTGTTTACATATAATATATAATACATACGAATACCAGCCTATTATTAATTGTCCCACTGCAGAGCAAAGGTATCTCCTCATGATTATATATATAGAAGATAACCACGCGATTGATTACCACGCTTGCTCAAGACGGGTTGGCGATTTCAGACTTAAACCGTAACCCCCTTACTATAGTCTGCGCGGAACTAGTTGGCCGCGCCTTAGGTGGGGACGGGGGTGAGGGCGGCGGGGTTGCCTAGTGTTCGCAACGCACGTACTGAGTAATGACAAAGCGCCCCCGCCCCTCCGTTCCACCGCTCACACACCTAAGGCGCGGCCAACTAGTTCCGCGCGGACTATAATAAACGTACTAAGTATATCAGCTGAATAGTTACACAGTGATTTATCTTTTTCAGTCGTCAGTAATGTGACTTTCAAAAGAAGAAGACCAAGCTTTGTGTAACTAAACAGACGCTATACAAAGTTTATTAGTAAGGGAGTAAGTGGTTTTCCTTCACCGATGTAACATAAACTGAGAAAGTACAGACGCCAACAAATCAAGCTACTACAATCAAATTTCTTTTTTTAACAGATTTTCAACTTTATCGCTAAAGCAAAAGTTTCAAATTTGATTGGGAAAATTTTACATTTTCGGGTAGCTTGATGTGCTGGCATCTACATACATATGAACAAAAAATTACATTGGTACTTGCCCGGAGTTGAACCCTCAATCTCGTGTATGAGAGGCGAGGCTTCAACTACTTGGCCACTACATAAAATAGTATACCAAAAAGTTACTATGCGTATTTTTCTGTATGTGCGCTTAGTTCTTAACACAATAAATTTTGATGCGGGTTTGATCATCAGTTTACACACACATACATTTGGACAAAAAAGCAAGCAAGAGTTTTAGATCTCCAATTTTCATTATAGTAATGGTTTCAGACCAGAAACGTACAGTCGAAAAAACTTTTTAGGCACATACACTAACATTAGCTTGTGCCAGCGGCTTCGGTCTCGTGGGTGTCGGAAATTATCCCATGCAAACGTACTACGAGATAAAATGTGTCCTATGTGTTAATCCAGGCTATAAACTATATGTGTGCAAAATTTCATTCAAATCTGCTTAGTCGTTTTTGCGTGATAGGGTAACAAACATCCAAATTGACTTGTAAATTACAAAAAACGTAAGAAAATTTGAATTTTTCGGGCTGCCCTGGCGCTTCCCCCTTAATAGCTTAAAAGTTAAGTTTACTGAGGTCAATCATGTAAAATAATTGACTACCCAGCATACTACATCGTCTATTATAACGGAGAAGGTACGACTCTCTCGTTATTATCAGCCATATTTTAATTACTGTGGGCGTACTATGGGTAGTCTTGGTTATTGCGCAATAGAAAAACGGTTTGCAGTTCAAATCAGATTATAATTTTACGAAAAAATTGATCACACTAGATCACACTGCACACTGTAGGTACACGACACAAATAGATACGGAACGCGAGACAGTATATGAACACATCTTGTCCGTACGATGTCCAAGGGTCAAGAAGCTGTTCCAGGATCCACTCGCTCTGTAGCGCACTCGTTGACTCCCACGAACTCAGGCTAGACTCGTCAAGCGCCACCTGGTGCTGGCGTCCCGAATCGTCAAACGAATAACTGGCGTTCTTCCGATATATAAATCATCATCATCATCTGTTACCCCATTACTAATAACCGTTGTATAAGCGTCTGTATAGTTACACAACGCTTTATCTTCTTCTTTCGAAAGTTAAATTACTAAATGATAAATGATTTTATTTTTATAAGTAAGTTTGCACAAACACTTTTACACGTCAGTAAAAGATGACTGAAAGAGAGAAATCGGTGTGTAACTATTCATCTAATATACGTTTATTAGTAAGGGGTTAAAGCCGCTTTTCGTCTCTCTGTGTGCCATGATCGCGTTGATCTTCTAAACTGAGCAACGATTTTGATACGGTTCACCGTCATTTAGAAAATGTATTCCGGAATATTTAATATTTATGTGCATAGAACTTTAGGCCGCTATCCCACTGGCGTTTTACGAGCGTCGGCGTCTCTCGAACGTCTGCGCAGCGTCAACGTTGCGCTGACGCGACGTTGACGTCGCGTCGTCGCGTGGCAAGCATTAACGTCCGCTGAACGCGACGTCGACGTCGCGTCTGCGCAACGTTAACGTCGCGTTTTTTGGCAACAGGTACATGTGCGCGACGTTAACGTCGCGTTCAGCGGACGTTAATGCTTGCCACGCGTCAACGCAACGTCAACGTCGCGTCTGCGCGGCGTCGACGCTGCGCAGACGTGACGTTGACGTCAACGCTCGTAAAACGCCAGTGGGATAGCGGCCATAATATTGTCTTTAACATCAAAAATAAATGTCGCTACTGCAGAAAGATTCTGGAATGGCAACCGTGTACCGGAAGACGTAGCGTTGGAAGGCCTACCACAAGGTGGACCGATAAAATGGTGAAGGCCGCAGGAATCCACTGGATGCTAGTAGCACAGAACCGTTTGAAGTGGCGGTGCTTGAGGGAGGCCTATGTCCAGCAGTGGACGTCTTTCGTCTGCAATCATGATGATGATGATGACGAAGAAAGAAATCTTGATGTTTTGACATGTCGCCATTGTACCCGTGTGAAGTAGTCGCTATTCCTTACTTTAAATATTATAAATGCGAAAGTGAGGTTATTTGTTTATGTAAGGTTATTAGACCATGACCTGGGTTCGGACTACCAGGCACTAGGGGGTAGGCTACTTTTCGTCCTGGATCGGAGACAAAGTCGTGGTCACCAGCTAGTTGTTTATAAAGTAGTTCCAACTTAACTGCTTGTATACCAAATAACTTGTTCGACTGTACCTAACTAAAAATGTTAAAAAAAACCTTTTATGAAACCTCTACAGGTGAAGCGTGGGAGGATGCGTAGGATTCCTTTGATCAAATGATTAAAAGGGCTTAAAAAGCCTATAGCGTGGGAATAATCTCTAGTGGATCTTTAATTTAATCTTTACTTAGGGCTGATTTCACTAAAGTCTTATCTTTTATTCGTGGAATAAAATTGACTTCTGACAGTTCTAATTGGAAAAACTGACAAAAATTAAAAAAATATTCTCAGGATAATACTTATTCTAGATATAAAAGTTTGGGGCAATGCGCCCTGAGTAATTTTAATAACGTGAAATGGTTTTAAGTAAAACTTTGGATTCAGATAAAGTTTTGACATAAATTATGGTGGGAACTTATAACTAATAGTAATATTTTAGTAGCAGTTAGTTTGTAGTATCAACTCAACCCCGAGACAACTCGACCTAGACTACTTGACCCCATGACAATTAAACCCCAAGACAAATTGCGGAGATAAAAAAATAAACACTGCCCAGAAGATTCACTCTTGCTTTGAAGGTTGAAAATTTGGATAGAATTTTTTTTTTTTTTATTCGAAATGGGTTTGCTCTTGACTCTAATCTAGGTCAGAGATGACACAGATAAAGTCTACGATGGAGTGAGCTTACCCAGAAGAAGCCTGTTCACTCTTACTTTGAAGAGATTCGGGTTGTATTCACTCGGAAACACAAACGCAGGTAGAGAGTTCCACTCTTTTGCTGTGCGCATTATAAAGGACATTTGAAAATGCTTAGTGCGAATTGGTGGAATAGCAACTAGGCAGGGATGGTAACTTGCAGTGCGTCTGGATGTCAGAAGGTAGAAGGGGGAATTTGAAAAGGTTTGAATTTGAATTTGAAAAGGTCAAACATTACACATAATGGTCTTTATGAAATGGTGAATTCTACGATCTGGCTACGACATGATAACACTTACATAATGAAACAACCAACTCACGTACGGTCAGCAACATAAATTGATTAACACTTCAGTTTTTTTAATCTCAGTTATTGAGCAAAATATTTGTTCAAAATTGCAGCAGAAGTATACAAATATAAACAAATATTTTGCTCAATAACTGAGATTAAAAAAACGGAAGTGTTAATAATTTGTTCAATAACTGAGATTAAAAAACTGAAGTGTTAATTGACTTTTGTTGCTGATTGTACAATATAATATACATAAACCGAATAAAGCAAAAACTTTTTCAAAGAAAACATAAAGTTTTTAGACAGACAAGTCCTTTGTTTTATAATACTGGCAGCTTATTTTATGCGGGACAATAAAATAAACTTTTCTGTGTACCAACGTGCAAAGAGACCAACTTTTCTACTTCAGTTCCGTACCCCTGGCATCCTCTTCATAATAGAAGCATTTGCATATGAAAAGATGAGGTGTATTTAGAAGTAAAAATGTTGTTATTCTTAACATCATGCGATAAATATTATTTCTAACTTAAACTGAAAACATTTATTTCACGTAAACCAATTATAGGCATTGTCAAGGGATCGGTCAGTCAGAAAGCTGAAGTTATGTAGTTGCCTATTCCAACGCGTAGTAGGTACCTATGGAGAAGTACGGTCAAGAAACTCGCTATCAATGAAACTTCCAGGTTGAGCTTTTGAGTGTTGAACTATCGAAAATATAATATGACACATGAAAGAAATAGTATGCACTCATTGTTGAGTCAATACTTAGTTCTATAAAAACACTCATTGTTGCTCTCCAGAACGAGGTGATCCGGCAGAGAAGAAAATTTTTTTTTTGTATCGACATATCTTATAGAATAAGCAATCTGAAGTGGCAATGGGCCGGCTATATTAGACGTCATGCTCCCCAGACACCCCATGATCTATTTTGCTGTTTATAAATTCAGTGTACGAAATATGAACCGATATATTAGCCGCAGAACTGATGACCGTTGTGGTAGATGTGTTCTTGAGTGGTTACCGCAAATCGGCCAATGTAAGGTAGGCTGTCTTCAGGCTTGGTGGAGCGACGACCTTCGCAGTGAGTAGGTAGCAGCTGGATGAGAGTTGACGAGAATCAAGCTGATTAGCGTGGATTGCATTGATATATCAAGCAGTGGACTTCTGTATGAACTCATTGTTGAGTCAACTGTTCTGCAAAGACACTCATTGTTGAGTCAATAGTTCTGCGAATACACTCATTGTTGAGTCAATAGTTCTACAAGGACACTCAATATTGAGACAATAGTTCTGCGAAGATACTCATTATTGATTAATAGTTCTACAAGGACACTCATTGTTGAGTCAATAGTTCTGCGAAGACACTCATTGTTGAGTCAATAGTTCTACAAGGACACTCAATGTTGAGACAATAGTTCTGCGAAGATACTCATTATTGATTAATAGTTCTACAAGGACACTCATTGTTGAGTCAATAGTTCTGCGAAGACACTCATTGTTGATTTAATAGTTCTACAAGGACACTAATTGTTGAGTCAATAGTTCTGCGAAGACACTCATTGTTGAGTCGATAGCTGCTCGCCCCCTGTTGCATGGAACTTCAACCTAAATGTCAAAACGTGGGTGTAGTATAGGTACACCTCTGCACAACCCTTCCGCGAAACAAGGTGTGATGTTATAATTATTATTAGTTTACTTTTTTTGGTTGAGTGAAAAAACCAGCTGCGTAAACTTATCGAACGTTACCAAAATAGTGGTATTTATAATAATATTCCATTTTAGTTGGCCAGGAATGTTTTGTATAATATTTTAATAATTTATGAACATTATCTACAAAATATACTGTATTGTTAACTAAATAATAGACATTAAGTTTTGTTTGTATTTAACATCTGTTGACCTTTAAACATTCTAAGTTTATTGTCATAAATAGCTGTTTGTGAGAAAAGTTTTTAGAAATAAGGGATGGGCATCATTTTCTCCGCTTTGCCGCATGCACGGCGCAATTATCACCCTTATTGTTGATACAGTTGCTGTCATTCGTGGATCTTTGGCAGTCGTTATGGGTCATCAGAAGCCCGAAATTCTGACAACCAGTCTTACCAAGGGGTTTCGAATTACCCAGTAACTGGGTTATCAAAGATAGATAGGCAGTCGCTCCATGTAAAATACTGGTATTCAGCTGCGTCTGGTTAGACTGGAAGCCGACACCAAAAATAAATAATGCTTTTTCGTTATGTGACGATTTCTCCCAGTTTCCACCTACCGCAAGCTCCGTTAAAGAAATTCATTCCAAAAACCGTTTTTTTTGTGTAAACTTCATGGACGTGGTTTGTATCGATATCTAAATATGATAATTGATAACATACCTATAAGAAAACAGTTTTTCTCAACTCGTACTTCAAGTAACAACACTAATAGCGGTCGATGACCTCCCAAAAAAAAAACGACGGTTTGCACTCCGGGAGTGCCGGCAGAAGTGAAAACTTGAATATTAACGTTGTGCATTTTTGACATTTTGGAATGGTTAGGGAATAATTTTGCACGAATTGCTTTAATTATCAGTATAAAAGTACTATAATTTATGTGGTAGAATACAATATTTACTATCCATGGATGCGCGTGGGCACGCTGTAACATAAACACAGACGAACATTCGCGCAAGCGCCCTGCGCCGCCTAAACAAAACAGCAGGCACAGGCATACATTTTCGCCGCGCCGTAGAAAGAGAGGGGGATACTTCCTCTCCTACGCCGCGCCGGCTGTCTACTCTCCATCCGTCTTACGAATTTTCGATCAGGTCACGTGTCCTGACGCGAGTTTAACATTTTTTACACATTACAAAAAAAGTGTAGGTACAACGCCGCTAAAGAAGTTTTCACTTCAAAAACATCATTCTTTTTTATTTTATCATATTTAGACATACCCATCGCATCTGTGGAGTTTAGCTAGCCAATTTAAAATTACCGTGTATTATACACAAAAGCTCTAATCATGTTCCAATATTTATCAGGCAAGTATTTGCGATTTGCTAGAAATTATAGCTTAAAACACAGTGAATGGAATTGTTTCTTGGCGAATGTTAATAAATTTTCTTTCCGATCGTAACATTTGAGTTGCCGAAACCGTGTAATGAGTTTTCAAACTCGTTCGTTGCTAAGATTTATTGCACGAAATTACAAGTACCTACTTCGAACCTCAAAATATATCTGTACAAACTTTTCGTTAGCAGAAAGTCTGGGACTGTCTGGGAGATGTAAACTTTTCAGTTCAAATAATGATTTCTGGGGGCTTAAGATAAACAATTGAATTTAAGGAATTTCCAGATGGTTCACTAGAATTATTGTTCAGTCGGTTTTGGTTTTGCTTAAGGCAATTCCAAAGGAAATGCAGACTTCAATAGACACGCACAAAAAGTCTGTGTGTGTGTGACCGCTAAAAGTGGGGATTCTGTCCGCCCGTTGAGTGACCTCAGGAAAGAGAAGACGGCGCATAGTGGCCACGTGCTGCGTCGCATACTAGCACAGTTAGGTATTAGGGAGACGCCTCTATAGTCTCCCCAGTGATGTCCTCTAACAGGCGTTGAACAGAGAGGGTTTCGGATCGATCTTTTGAGAGGTAATGGTGCTGTTCCATGTGCTGATGGTGACCACCTGGATTTAAGTGAGCTAAAATTCCACAGACCCCGATCGTAACCCCAAAACCCGGACGCCTTTTCAAGGTATCCTCCGAAAAAAGAAATGCCAACAGAAGTGAAAACAAAACACAAACAGAATACTTTGCCATCACTCTCTGACATATGGGATATACATATACATTAAAACCGAGTACATCCCGAGGACAGCCGAACACATCCGAAGCGGTGTCGGTTACGGTAACAGTGGCGCGAGTTCAATAGTTTTTTCCATCTCAAAAAATTCCCAACGCGCCTCAAGAAGTTTTCACTTCAAAAATGCTTTTCGGATCACAAGATCAAGAAAAAGATTTAAATTCATCATCTTGTGAAAAAAATACTTAGGTATTCATAGAACCAGATAACTATGATTACCCAGACTATAAATAAGTACATAAAAAAAACTAACTGCGAATAGAACAAGATCACATACATATTCACAGCGTGTTTGTACACTGTCTTGGTTGACACAAGTAATAAAGCACGCATCGCTTCGTAAGATAAAATACTGTATAAAGAATCCCACATACAAAGATATATAAAATATCTACGGGTGAAAAATAGAACCCTGCAAATGCTGTCGCGACACAAAACAACGCTGACAAAAAACCTGCCACGCTAAGATATAGCTACGCATTTAGCACTAAATGTCGGATGATTTCCGAATGCCCCGGCCTAGGGTCGGCCAATAAATCTCTGTCGGACTAACAATGCTTACCGGAACTCTGTGACACTGAACCGTCACTCCGTAATGTGTATTTGCTTGAAATGGTAGTCTATGAATACGGCTGTTTATCAAACGTTTACGTGCGAAATATGACGAAGCTCTAAGACTTATTTACCACTATCATCATCATCATCATCATATCAGCCGAAAGACGTCCCACTGCTGGGGGTCTACTCCGAAGTGGTAAATTTATCGTATCGGCCGAATGTTCGGTCATTTCCTACTACGAAGTTCATTTTATTTGGTTCGGTCGGTTCCGATCCGACTGAACTTCATTCTGACACTTGTTGTATCGTAAACCCTACTCTGAACGAGAAAAGACAGACCGATAATTTGAGTTTGACAAGAGTTACATCGTGAAATTAATGTCAAAATACACGACAGCAAAATAGCTACCTTTTGAGTATCGTAAACTTATCGAATTTAATGAATTATTACAATTTATTGAGTTATGTATTTGTTTAAAGTGTTAAAGTGAATGTGCTATACTTAAAATGGTAGCAAAATGGCAGTACGTATGCTTTGGTGGAAGAGGCTCTCAGAGAAGAGCGTTTGGAGCGTAGAAGGAATTGCAGATGACTTCATGACTCCTTCAATACCAATTTAGTACCCGACCTTGAGTTTATAGCTAATTACAAACTCAGTCGATCACTTTGCCAGGACATAGTGCCCCTGTTACCCCGAAAGCCTAATAGCCATGCAATGAGGGTTTTCTGAAATCACGTTCGCCAGGTGGCAGCACTGACACGTCAGGTCCAGACATCTGTCAAAGAGCCTATATTTTCTTTAGTCATGACCAAGGATGACTGAATGATGAACGAATGAATGAATCGAATGATGAACGTCATCATATATTTTATATTGGAAGACCTCTTGTCACAGTGGTGCCAACTGGTGTCGTAAATTTTCACGAAAACCCTCATTGAGCCTGCTACAAAGTTACAAACGTAGATGTAAGATCTAAGTTTTCCACAGCAGTCCTCTCACTATATAAAAATATTTTGTTTAATTTGATGACGTCTATCTGTTTGTAATTAGTTTATCTAGCTTAAGTTAGTAAGTTATTAGTTTTCATATTCTAATCCAATATCACTGTAAGTAAGTTTGTAAAGATTTTTTTGGAATATGTACTTACCTAAGGATTGTTATATAATTACGTAACTTGAAATTGTGATTTTTTGTTTATGTAAATATTGAAATAAATTTGGTCTCAAATGATAGAGTTATGTATAAAACTAATATTCCAATTGGATTTATGTAAATCGGACTACGCATTCGGAAGATATTAAAATATTTGTATATGGAAAACGAATATTTTTCTTGTAAATAGCGTGCGCGCTCCTCCATTGAACGCACATTTGGGATAGTCAAGAGTTGATGGAAGTGTCTCTTGGGAGCGAGGCAGGTGCACTAGGATGCAGATAGAGCAGGCAGAATCATCTTACCCTGCTGTGTTGTGCATAATAACGTACATTGTGCATAAGGGCCGGAGTGAGTGCTCCGGAGTTAACCCAAGATGATTTAGAATCGGAGAACTCCTGGAAGGTGCCATATCAGCCTGCTACATTTGCCACAGATGCTTTGAGGAGGGTACAAAGAGAACGGGAAATACTGATACAATCATTAGAAAATAATGAATAAAATATATTTTTTACAACACTAAACAACTAGAACTAATCTTCAATTTGTTACAAGTACAACTAAAAATAATATAGCATTCAGCGTGGTGCAAATTTCTTCCCACAGTCGATGATTCAGCGTACGACTGTCGATGCTCCTCAAGTTGCCTTGGGCCAAATCTCGATGAGGAGAGCATCAATTTGTGCTGCTGTCGGTCTGGACATGGTGACTTGTTCTTGCAGAATGTTTATTCATAACTTTCATTTCCAAACTTCCGAAACACGAACATGAGAAAACGATAAACCCAAGGGGCCCTTTATCACGTATAAAGTGAATAATTTATGTAGTTTATAGTATATTTAGCTTGTTTTTTTTTTGTATACATCTCATAACTTGACTTTAACACTACACTTCAGTCAGCACTTGATGTTAAACGACGGAAATACGGTTATCGCTATAGCGATAGCGACAGATGAGATTCGGTTTGAGTTTAAAAGTACTTTTTCTCAATTTTGCAATAATAAAATCACAATCTCTCCCCTTGTTTGTTTACTTGTCATCCTTTGACGTTTATCCTTTTTTTTTTTTTTTGTTCCTGACGGAACAGGCTAAGGTCTGAGACCATGCTGCCTAGTCTTCAGTTACCATTTTTCTTGATAGGGTAAATCCAGTTCAATTCATCAGTATGTAAATCCATAATATAAGGAAATCCAATAAAATTCATTAGTTTTATATTTATCCATAGATAGGTAATTCCAGTTTACGTCATTAGTATTTATCCTTAGGTAATCAAATCCAGGTAAATTCATTTTTCTTTTTATTTTGACAATCGTCAAAGCAATATGGTTGCCAGCAACAAATATATTATTTTATCGAGAAATATTACAATGATCTTAGGTATAAATATTGAATTAAAAGAAAAGTTCTATTTTATTACAATAAAAATAATTTTACTCTGTAATTCAACAGTTTAATTATATCGAAATGAGTATTAATGACTAATAAAAACATATCGATAAAACGTTCACCTCTGGCACTACATTTCGTTCGGTCCGACACTCTTTTCGAACATTGACTATGGTCCCGAACAAACTCAGCCAATCCGAACATTTTTCGTAGTAGGACAACAATATTCGGTTCGGTGGTGTGTCGGATCGTTCCGATCATTCGAATGTGTCGCTTCGGAGTAGACCCCCTGGTCATAAGCCTTCGCTAAGCACCGCCACTTGAACGGGTTTGTGCTTCCCGCATCCAACGGATTCCTGCTGCCTTAACACCACTCTGCGTGGTCGTTTCGGGGGCGCGAGGTATCGGTATTGGTGCTTCATGTCTTCCCGAGCGCTGAAAACAGACGCCAGCACATCAAGCTACTCGAAACTGTAAAATTTTCTCAATCAACTTTGAACCTTGTGCTTTAGCGATAAAGTTGAAAAACTATTTAAAAAATTAACAGATTGTAGTAGCTTGATGTGCTGGCGTCTGTACTTTAATAACTCTTCGTGTAAGCGCGTTGATGGCAATCTAAATATAGTCAGCCTAGAATTTGGGTACGAGTTTGGCACCTTCAGTAGCGTCCATCAGTTCCTGTAACGTGCAGATAACAATACAGGGTGGAAAGGACATCGACGCGCAAACCGTAACGATGGATTCAGTGAATGGTTCTGACGAAAAATATCAATGCAGGCAGGGGGTCCAGAATCATGTAGGTACCTACTGAACGCCTGGTAACAGATTGTGCGTCGATGTCCCTACCCCTCTGTGTATTTCACACTTGTGGTGACATAGAAGCTAATTGGAGTTTCTATTGTTTTAAAATAAAACTATTAATTTGTTAATGTCATTTCTGTCAATACATCTGTAATCTTTTCTCTGTATTTTGCTGATTAAAACTATTTATTCGAAAGGTGGACTATAGTGTCGATAAATTAGATAAATATTTATCAACACTATAGTCCGCGTGGAACTAGTTGGCCGCGCCTTTGGAATGTGAGCGGTGGGACGGAGGGGCGGTGGCGCTTTGTCATTACTCAGTATGTGCGTTGCGATTGTTGCGAATAGGCAACCCCGCCGCCCCCACCCTCGTCCCCACCCAAGGCGCGGCCAACTAATTCCGCGCGGACTATAAGTGATAAAATATTACTTATTCCATGCAATAACACTTACTTGTATCCCTTTTCCGAGGAAAAAAATTCTACAATAATCTATGGTCAAATACTGTCATCCTGTCTTCATGTGTCATAACAAGTCAAAACATAAAATAACAGTTCTTGTCCAAAATAAAATGCAATTTAAAATACGTTTCGTGCGATTTTTCATGTTACAAATGAATTGGAAATCATTAAGAAGTAATTTACAATTTTAATATTGCTCATTGTTTGATGCTTTCTGTATAAACATGTATACCAATGAGGATATCATAAACATAGTTGCTGAATGGTTTGCTCAATTTCCTCGATTTATTAAGTCTTTTATTCCTACTTCTACACTCGCGTATGTGCTTGCTGTAATCGGTCTTGTCACATTGGCACTCTTACTGTTTTACATAGCTAAAGACAAATATTTGTGTAAACTGCACTTTAAAACACATAAAACTCTCCTCAAACCTTAAAGTATCTGAAGTGAAGATCTCCTTAAATTAAAATATATTTTTCAAAAGAACAATTGTTTTTGGTGTAATGTCGAATAAGGTTGTGATTTCTTGGTTATTGCTAATGTTTTGGTAATAAAATAATGATTTGTGACTTTGTAATTGGTCTAATTATCATCATCGTATATTTGACTGCAGCCGGAAAAAATCTCTGAGGGAACGGAGCCTGAGAGTGAGCAAAAGTAGGCAGTCGGTCAACGATTTGTTTAACTTCATCAGAAAGATGAAGAGGAATGGGGGAAACGGGACGGTTCCTGCATCGGGAATAAAATCTATTTCTTTGTATGACTGCATCAGACTGTCTCGTTGGTCTAGTGCTCGCAAGCGTTACTTCTGGGAATAAGGTTCTGGGTTAGATTCCCGGGTCGAGAAAAGTATTATTGGGTTTTTCCATCTGTAATTTTTCAGTAGCAAGATTTGTGCTCACTTGATGGCAATAATAGGCTCGCCCCCCATTATATGGGATTTAAACATAACTGACAAAATGTGGGTGCACTATAGATGCACTTCTGCCTTACACCCCCCCCTGCCTTCTTTTGTTCTGGAATACACGTATACACACACTTAAAAGTGTAGGTACCAGATTTTTTTCTATTGCATATGTGGCGGCATCTAGATCGCCACATGCGAACTACACATCACACTGAGGTCACCCAAAATCGCAACGCGTTTTAGAATTTATACAACACCCCGACATCAGTCGTCGGGATAAGCCCGGTTAAATAGACGACAACCTCATAGGTTGAACTGCGATAAGCCATTCACAAAAAAAAAACAATGGCACTCCGGGAGTGCCGACAGAAATGAAAACTTGAACAATTACGTGTGTATTTTGTGAATCGTCTTATAAACAAAATACGCGCGGTACCGGCTACCGCCATCCGTCTTTTTTTTTTCGAATTTTCGATCAGATCACGTGTCCTGACGCGAGTTTAACATTTTTTACCCATTACAAAACAAGTGTACAACGCCGCTAAAGAAGTTTTCACTTCAAAAATCAACCGTCGGGCAGTTGTCAACCAGACACGACACCCGTCTGGTCGGATGATCCTCTCTTTTCCATGGAGGAATCATCCTTAAAATCAACTTTCTATCAACCATAAACAACATTAAATATCCTATCCTTATCCACGTTACTCTGTCGTATCTGCATACTCTGCCTTATTCGCGCACTCAACTGAATTGCTTTTAAATGGATCCGATTTTTAAATGTAAATTGGACTTCATTTGATTAGGAATATTGATAAAGCTCGAATTACGGGAGGTTACTTAAAAATACATTAGCAACTTTATTTCCATTCGTTCAAGTGAATGTTTTTATTATATAAGTCCTCAATTTATTGTAGATACCATTTCTTTAAAATAACAAGCAAAATAATCATTGAGAATTTTCTTTTGATAATTTTCAATCATTTAATTTTCTACATAATTTTCTTCTACTCAAGAGTAGTGCTCTTTTTAATTGACTTAAAAAAAGCGGAGGTTTTACTTAGGTTAGTCTTGATTTTTTTCTCTCTATATTCACTGTACAGATTTCGGAATGAGGTGATCCGGCAGAGAAGCAAAGTTGTCGACATAGCTCACAGAATAAGCAAGCTGGAGTGGCAACGGGCCGGCCATTTTGAACGTAGAATCGATGACCGTTGGGGTAGACGTGTTCTTGAGTGGAGACCGTGAATCGGCAAACGTAAGATGGGACGCCCTCAGGCTAGGTGGAGCGACGATCTTTACTGGGTGGCGGGTAGCAGCTGGCTGAGATTTGCTGATAATCGAGCTAAATGGCGTGCGATTGGAGAGGCCAATGTCCACCAGTGGACTGCTGTAGACTGATAATGATGATGTACAGACGCCAGCACATCAAGCTACTACAAGCTGTCAAAGGGGATCCGCCAAAATGACCCCAGCTCCGGCGCAAAAGATATGTATCTCAGTTTTTAGATTAAAAATAGTAAAAAAATAATCAGGTTTCGCTATTGCTAAATTCGATGGCTAACATAGTTTTTTTGGCCGTGGAAGCTAGCCGTAATGACCAATTTTTAATGTTTTTTTATTATTTTATTTTTTTTGCTCTTCAGTTCGAAACTATAAAAAAGTGAAAAATAAAACAAGTAGTATCGTTATGAAATACTTTATTTTTATTTTCTCTAAAAAATTATCAATAAGTTGTTATTTATAATGTGTTATCGACTTCCGGTCCTGCATATACCAGCTCGACTTAGTTAATTTAAATAATAATCTTAACGTCAGTATTTTAGTATTTAACAGTTAATTGTTATGAATTTGTTTAGTTATGTTTGATTCATGCTTGGTGTTTAAAATAATCAGAATTCTTGAATGTCCATTATGGCGCCTTCAGGTTGTCAGCTTCCGGTGCGCCAAGTATTAAGTTTAAATTAATTATTGCTTACGATTATTGATTAAGATACTTACTTTATTTCTTTTATTTCTTTGTTAATAATTTGTTCTTTAATTTTCCTTATTATAGTTAGTAATATGATCAAAATATTAAGCTATAAGGAATTCTATAAATACCGTTGTGTTAGGCAGTTCGAACCAATCGTTTTGTAACCGTCACCAAGTGCAAACGCCGTAAGTGAAACTCTATCCTATTTTAAAAAATAATAAACGTGTTATAGTGCAAATATATCATTTGTTGTGACCATCCTGATTCCTGACTGTGCCCACCGTTTCACAGTCAGAAGTGGGATATGTCAGGCCCATATATTGATGGAATTGGCGCCAAGAAAAGGAGACACTATCAAACAGAGTCGTCGGAAAGTGACGAAAACACAGATTTTTTTTCTTCCGATTACGAGTCTACCGATAGAAGATACAGTCGACGCAAAAGGCACCGCGTTACCCAAACCGATGCTGAAGTTATACCAAAATTCCGGCCAGATGAAAAATCAAGCAACGTCAAAGGGTGGTTGCACAAGATTGACCAATTTGGCGATTTATACGGTTGGGACAACAAGGATCGGCAGTTCATCATGCAGATTCGTCTTCGTGGATCCGCACGTGATTGGTATAACGACTTAGAAAATTATAACCTCACTTGGAAGGAATGGAAAGACGAATTAGAGACCGCCTTCCCACGTTCTACCGATTATGTCGAACTATTAGAAACCATGCTCGCTCGAAAAAAAACGGACTCTGAAACAATGACAAAATATTTTCACGAAAAAGCATCCCTACTCAAGAAATGCAATATTATCGGTGAATCTGCGATTTCATGCATTATCAAAGGTTTACCAATGGAAATAAGAGCCAACGCTAAAGCCTATCAGTGCGAAACCCCAACGCAGCTGTACTATGGATATTTATCATCCCTAGAAAACTACAAGCAAGTGGAAGCTAATAACTGCAAGCGGCCGACTTCAACATGGAGGCGAGGGGGCAACATTGCTCCAAATTCTAAAGAAAACGAACTGCTGCCGAAGAAATGCTACGCCTGCAGAAGACCTGGACACGAGGCAAAGGACTGCAGGACTCCACGCTGCGACGTGTGTTAACGTCCGGGCCACACTGCCGCCAGCTGCTGGTTTGCAGCCAGCTCTTCACAGCAACAGCAACAAAAGGTTAGTAGCGTCATGTTTACAACCTACAATATTTTCATAGATCTGTACAAAAAGGCAGTGGTAGTTAATGGACGTAATCTTATTGCATATATCGATACGGGCAGTAAATTAAATATCCTCACAGTGTCACAAGCTAATAGTTTAAAGTTAAAAATCATGCCTTCTGCAGTTACAATGAAAGGCTTTGGTGGTGCATACTCAAACTCCTTGGGAACAACTCATATTGATGTTAAAATAGATAATATAATTTTGAGTGGTTATGTTGAACTAACTAGTAATGAACTAGCTGATATAGATCTAATAATCGGTCAATCAATGATAAACCAGAGAAACATAAGCTTAGTTACGTCAGAGAACTCTGTTAAGTTTTTGTGTAAATTTGATTTCAATGACGAACTATGTCATATGCAGTTGAATGAAACCGATTTCATCTCAAAATTCCCTGTCTATTTAAAATATCATAGTGTAATACCACAACGAAGCACCGCTTTTGTACAAGTTTATGTCGATGCTAATCCTAACCATACTTTTCTTATGCGTTCTGTTTATTTTGAGCTAGGAAGTATGTCTTATGTCATTATAGGAGGACTTATAAGGTCGAGGGATTGTTTTTTAAAAGTAGTTAACATTGGGGATGATATTATAGAGTGGCAACCAAATAGACTCGTAGCGCGCGCGGAACTAGTTGATGATATACATAGTAGTACGCATACGAATGTAATGACAATTGATCAATCTACTGACAAAGAATTACAGTTATTTGATTTAGATGTAGGTGATTTAGAAACCAATGATAGCAATCGATTGCTACAACTATTAAATAAATTCAGACATTTGTTTGCGGAAAATACCAAAGATTTAGGATGTACCGACGTACTGGAGATGCATATTCAGACAACAACCGAGCAACCTGTTTACTGCAAACCTTATCGACTTTCTTATAAGGAAAATGAGATTGTTAACGAAAAAGTTCAGGACCTTATTGATGCAGGTGTTGTAAGGGAATCTATGTCTGACTATGCAAGTCCAGTAGTCCTTGTAAAGAAAAAAGGCGGTGATTATAGATTATGCATAGATTACAGAGCGCTCAACGCACGCACTATCAAAGACCGTTATCCGTTGCCTCACATAGACGACCAGGTAACTCGTTTATCTGGAAAATCTTTATTCACTACTTTAGACCTTGCACAAGGCTATTACCAAGTTAGAATAGCTGAAGAGTCGGTTCATAAAACCGCGTTTGTAACACCTTCAGGGCAATACGAGTTTTTGAAAATGCCATTTGGTCTGGCCAATGCGCCGGCGGTGTTCTCACGTCTCATCAAAATAGTTTTAGGCAGACTGGGCAGTGACGTAGCTTCATATTTAGATGACGTAATGCTCCCGACAATCTCGGTAGATGACGGACTCAGATTATTGGGCGAAGTCCTGCAATTGTTGTCAGAAGCTAATTTAAAACTGAATTTAAGTAAATGTTCGTTTTTGAAGAAAAGCGTAAATTATTTGGGACATGAGATTACCGCAGGTACAATACAACCAGGACAGGCTAAAATTCGCTGCGTAGCTGAATACAAAAAACCCCGTAATGTGCATGAGATCCGCCAATTTATTGGTTTGACATCTTATTTTAGGAAATTTATTCGCGGGTTTGCCGAAATAGCTAGACCCCTCACACAGTTAACAAAAAAGGATGTAGAATGGACTTGGGATTCCGCCCAAGAAACTGCTTTTCAGACTCTAAAAGAACGTCTCATTGAAAGACCTATTTTAGGCATTTACGACAGAAATGCACGTACTGAGCTCCATACCGACGCCAGTAAGCTAGGACTAGGCGGTATTCTCTTGCAATACCAAACTGATGGTGTCCTGAAACCGATTGCGTATTTTAGTAGGGTCACAAGTAAAGAAGAACAGTTTTATCATAGCTATGAGCTGGAGACATTAGCAGTCGTAGAATCTTTAAAACGATTTCGAATTTATCTCGTAGGTATTCCTGTCACTGTAGTGACAGATTGTGCCGCGTTGCGAACTACCTTAGTTAAAAAAGACCTAATTCCTCGCATAGCCCGCTGGTGGCTTTCAATCCAAGACTACGATCTACAAATCGAGTATCGACCTGGCGATCGTATGAGACACGTAGATGCCTTGAGTAGGAATCCAGAACAAAGTCCTGTTTTATTAATTGACGATTCCGACTGGCTGGTAACGTTACAGTTGCAGGACGAAAATATCCAGTCGATCTTGACCCAGTTGCGTAATGGCACAGGCAATAATGATATAATTAATAATTACGTAATAAAAGACGACCTTCTCTATAGACAAACAATCAACGGACATCGTCTTGTTATACCCAAATTAGCAAAATGGGGCTTATTACAAAAATTCCATGATCAAATAGGACATGTTGGCTTTGATAAGTGTGAAAAGACCATTAAATCACAATTTTGGTTTGAGGGCATGACTAGGTTTATTCGTAAATATATCAAATCATGTCTTCGATGTGCTTACGGAAAAGGGGACCATGGTAAATTGCAAGGAGAGCTACACCCAATTCAAAAGGCGGCTGTCCCCATGCACACACTACATGTTGACCATTTAGGTCCGTTCGTTAAGACCCGTAAAGGAAACTCTTATGTACTCGTTGTTATAGACTCGTTTACAAAATTTGTATTTTCAAAACCTTGTAAAAGCTGTAATTCCATTGAAACTATAAAGCATTTGAAAGATATTATTTCTCAGTTTGGAAATCCTAGCAGGATCATTACGGATAGGGGAAAAGCATTTACAAGTAGGTATTTTAAAGAATTTGCTGAGGAGATGCAATTCAAACATGTCTTAAACGCTATTGCAAGCCCTAGATCAAATGGCCAAGTAGAACGTGTAAACCGAACTTTGATTAATGGTTTAAATACTATGTCTGACAGCGAGTGCACCTGGGATGATTACTTGAGTGATATAGTTTGGGGCATAAATAATACTCCACATGCAACAACCGGTTTTCCCCCCTTTAAGCTTTTATTCGGCCATTCCAATTCACGGTTACCGGCTTATCCGACAGGGGATGCTAACGATTTTGAAGGTCAAGCAAAGGCTCTTGAGGAACGGCGATGTGCGGCTAAATTGCGTATTGATAGAAATATGACCCTCATGAAGGACAGATTCGACCGATCTCATAAGCAATGCGTTAAGTACTCTGTAGGGCAATTAGTGTTATGGAAAGGAGGAATTACTAGAGAAAGCGCGAACGTAACTAGGAAACTTAACGGTCTGTACACAGGGCCATATAAAATATGCAAAGCTGATCACTCGTTAGATCGTTACACGATAAGTAGTATAAAGGGTATGAAAGGGTACAGAAAATTTTCAGCAGTTGTACGTGGTGAAGTCCTCCGACCTTATAATTCGTCTATACCTGATGAAAGTAGTGGTAGTGACCATGAAGTCGATAGGGATGATCTGATAGACCTGTTAGAAAGCTAATTAAAGTTATACTTAACTATTCATATTTGCAATGAAAAACACGTAGGGTAGGTTCATAACATACATTAGTAGAATGATTCTTAAAATACAGATTAAGCACTAATGTATAAGTAAAATAAAACACTTGTTTAAATTTGATTTACAGTCTTATTTATTATAAACTCTTTCATAAATTACAGTTGCTTAAAAGCTTATCATACATTAAAACTGTGTGAGATAGAGGTAATTCAAGCTGTGTGAGTAAATAAAGCTGTATGAGCAAATAAAGCTGTGTGAATAAATAAAGCTGTGTGAATAAATAAAGCTGTGTGAATAAATAAAGCTGTGTGAATAAATAAAGCTGTGTGAATAAATAAAGCTGTGTGAATAAATAAAGCTGTGTGAGATAGGAGTAATAAAAGCTGTGTGAGATACAACATACGTATATTATATACAATAAAAACTGAGCGACATGAAATAAGCTGTGTGAAATCTTATTAACAACACAATAATATAAAAGCTGTATGATTTAATATGAACTGCAATTTGCTATACCTTTACCACATGTTAATTAGAAGAATAAATGTACTGCCCATACTGTTTACTATTTCAGACGCCGAATACCAGCGACAGACCAGGCACAAGTGGCAATGCAGACCGCCGTGGGACACGTCAAGCACAGGATGGCCGAGTGTTATCGACTTCCGGTCCTGCATATACCAGCTCGACTTAGTTAATTTAAATAATAATCTTAACGTCAGTATTTTAGTATTTAACAGTTAATTGTTATGAATTTGTTTAGTTATGTTTGATTCATGCTTGGTGTTTAAAATAATCAGAATTCTTGAATGTCCATTATGGCGCCTTCAGGTTGTCAGCTTCCGGTGCGCCAAGTATTAAGTTTAAATTAATTATTGCTTACGATTATTGATTAAGATACTTACTTTATTTCTTTTATTTCTTTGTTAATAATTTGTTCTTTAATTTTCCTTATTATAGTTAGTAATATGATCAAAATATTAAGCTATAAGGAATTCTATAAATACCGTTGTGTTAGGCAGTTCGAACCAATCGTTTTGTAACCGTCACCAAGTGCAAACGCCGTAAGTGAAACTCTATCCTATTTTAAAAAATAATAAACGTGTTATAGTGCAAATATATCATTTGTTGTGACCATCCTGATTCCTGACTGTGCCCACCGTTTCACAAATGTCAATTAAAAGATACACATTCTTTTGACTAATATTGCGAAAAATGTTCAGTTGATGGACTGTTATTCTAAATCCACTAAAACAAAATCTAAACCTATATAGCTGGGTGGTCTAAATCACGTTCGTTATGTCTAACGCGCATGCGCGGTGCCGTGCTGTGCCTCCCGCGCTCTTACCGCCGCCCCGATGACGCCCAGTCCCTTCCCGCCTTAGACCTCATACCGCTAAACAGACCTATAAATCGTCTACTGCGCATATCAAACCACGTGGTTTGTCAAGTCTCTTCTTTCGTGGCACGCATTGTACACTACACCACAAACGTTAGCGAAGGACTGCGCGTGCGCGTGGGCATAAACCGCCCTTAGGCGGTTGAAGGCGGCGGAGGGAGAAACACAAAGACGCCAGCGCTTACGCTGGCGTCTTTGTGTTTCTCCCTCTACCATTATGTGTGAGCGAGACAATAAGATGTACAATTGTGCCCTCACGTCACAGGTGCGTGTCGGTCACACACAAAACGTTTGATCCTTTCATCTTTTTCTTCTTCTTTCCTGATTGGAACAGAAAGCACCAGAGAAGATGGATAAATGAGCTGACGAGATAGAGAGAGAGAGAGAGAAAATAGTGATAATTAATAATAATAATTTTGTTGTAGTGGATAACAGTCCATCAACTGAACATTTTTCGCAATATTAGTCAAAAGAATGTGTATCTTTTAATTGACATTATAAATAACGACTTATTGATAATTTTTTAGAGAAAATAAAAATAAAGTATTTCATAAGGATACTACTTGTTTTATTTTTCACTTTTTTATAGTTTCGAACTGAAGAGCAAAAAAAATAAAATAATAAAAAAACATTAAAAATTGGTCATTACGGCTAGCTTCCACGGCCAAAAAAACTATGTTAGCCATCGAATTTAGCAATAGCGAAACCTGATTATTTTTTTACTATTTTTAATCTAAAAACTGAGATAATATCTTTTGCGCCGGAGCTGGGGTAATTTTGTATGGGATTTGGCGGATCTCATTTCTTTAACCTCTCGAATGTCTTATGTTACACAGTGCGACATAAGAACAATTAACTTCTATTGTGTCTGCTCATTAGTCAATCAAAATTAATAGATTTTCAGCTTTATCACTGACGCATAAGGTTCAAAGTTGATTGGGAAAATTTGACAGTTTCGGGTAGCTTGATGTGCTGGCGTCTGTACACTCTGATCCATGAAACGATTTTTCATCGAACAAAATAAATCCTCGAAGATTTTCTCCATAATTATTAATTTTAAAAATAGTTTAAAAAACTAAAAAACACGCTTTTAGCACGCACTAAAAATTACAAAATAATTCGGATATTTAGTTTGATGACTCAAGAGTTTTCCCTTTGCCAAATCTTCATTAGATCGCAGGTAAACATAAACAATGTCAGTTCGTGATGAACGATAAATATAACGGAGAAGGTATAGTGTGTCTCGTTATTATCAGCCATATTCAACTATTGTGGGCGTACAGTGGGTATGTGTTGGTTATTGCGCAATGGAAAAAACCGTTTGCAGTTCAAATAAGATTATAATTTCACGAACAATTTAGTCACACTAGCAAATCACACACTGTAGGTACACGACACAACCAGATACGGAACGCTGGACAGTTTCTAAGCACATGTTGTCCGCACGATGTCCAATCTCCAAAGTCCAAACTCCAAAGTGAGCTCCACATCGTTCTGTCGAGCTGTTTTCTAACCCCCACGGACTCAGGCTAGACTCTGTCAAGCACCACCAGGTGGCGCTAGCGTTCCGAGTAGTCCGGATGCGACACGGCCAAACTGACTAGCGACCGTCCTCGGGCGTACCTGGATGCAATCCTGAAACAACGTTACGCAACTTCAAATATACGCTCGTCCAACCTGACAAGCAGAATAAGTTTTGGCTTTGACATTGCTATCACCATTCAATTGCATATAGACTTGGACCGGACGGGTGTGTCCTTACGACTAACCGTGATGTAACGGGTAGCCCGGACTACACTGTCCCTTCGACCAATCATTCAAATACAACTCTTGGACCGGACGGGTGTGTCCTTTCGACCATCGCGGATGGACCGGACGACACTGTCCTTTCGACCAATCCCTCAAATACAGGGTCTAGACAAGTGTGTCCCTTCGACCAGCCCCAATGGCATGGACCGGACGGCACCGTCTTTCGACCAATCACTCAAATACAGGGTCTAGACAAGTGTGTCCCTTCGACCAGCCCCAATGGCATGGACCGGACGGCACCGTCTTTCGACCAATCACTCAAATACAGG